>OY728151.1:100827444-103327444 GCA_963277665.1 Viscum album | reverse complement strand
ATCCACAATCTAGATATAGTACCAAGTTATAATGATACTATCACACTCGATTGTGATAACACTACTACATTTTCTATCACAAAAAAAAATACCAGGTCATGTCTAGGGTTAAAGGACATAATTCTTAAGTATCATCTATAGAAGGATTTTTTTCATATAGAGGCTAGTTTGCAGTGTGCAGTATTTCCATAGAATAAAACATGGGGAACCCCTTGACTAAAGCCTTGACTTAGTAGAAACCATATTATCATGTGAGTTCTAGCAGACAAATATTTTTTGGCAGTTTGATCTAGACTGTGTGGGAGTTTTTTGGTGTTATTTTTCTATCACCAATTGTTTTTACTTTGATTACATGTATATTAAATGTTTTTAATAGTAATAAAACTTCTTATTACTTATTTTAAACTTTTCTACATGGTAGTAATGTAATAATTCCCTAGAGTATACATCATATTGATAATTTCAAAGAAGTTACCCACTATGATTCAAAATTATTGTTCTATGAAAATATTATTAAATGTAGTTTTATTGTTAGACAACATTATACAAATGGTCAAATATTATATAGTTTTTAGGTGTAATTACTCATAACAGAATGAAACTTCATAGCATAAAGTTCGCACATGGTAATCTCCATGATGGGAGATTATGAGAACATACCTACTAGTAGGAATTCCACTTGTTTTCATGTGATCAAATATTATTATCTATGAGAATGTGTAATGGTCCATAGACATTAATATTATCATTAATGTATATCATGACTCCCAAACATATATTTTATGTTGAAAACCATGTCTCCATATATTCGTGATGAGGTAGGGTACATTGGGTGCTTTACGATTGACATGACATTAATGGATATATCGAGGAAATTTTTGTCACTTCCATATTCGTGGATGTTGATATATTGGCCCTTTTCCTATAATAGAACCATCATATTAAATTCCATGGTCATGGTGAAATTGAGCGCTTATTTCAGATAGTCAAAGAAAGATGGATTGAGCATATATATTGGATACACAAATGCGAAACTTTCCTAAAGAGATATTGAAATAAATGGATTATAAAGAATAGTGATAATTCATATGTGGCTTTCCTCATTGATACATTATGTTCTTTCTATTGGGTTCATTGACCCAATTCTAGAAAGTAATCTTAGACTTTAGGCAAGACTACCAAATACCAATGAGAAATAATCCTTGAGGATCACATAGTAAGTGTTTCCTATAATCTCGATTAAATTCTATTTGAATATAATCAATTGAATAAATATTACTCTCAAGACCAAGGGAAAATATTATTCATTATTTGTTGATGAAAATAATTATTTATGAATTAAATATTTATTTCAGTGTCTGATAAATGATAGAGGAGTTTGAAGAGAATAAGACCGTGTCTGGTGAAAAATATTAATTAAAAATTTGTTAAAATAAATTTTTTTATTTCACAATTTGGCCCACAATAAAAAATAATAAAATTATACTTATTTTTTGGCCTATAAAATATAAATAATTATTATTTTATTTAAGGGATAACATGAAATTAAATAATTATTTTAGCATAAAACTTATTTATATAAAGAGACCATTATGTCAATTGTGTATTGCATCCAAAAATTGAAACATTAGAATCTTTTAACATATTGAAATTCTCTCTAGAATCATATATTATCTCTTCCTCACAAGAATAAGAAACATAATAGAGATCCATTCAAGATCAAAGGATTTTCCATCAACACGAATAATGTAAGACAATTAACTCACCATGCTAGCACCTGAAGATCAATTATCCCTGATCAGAGATCAAAGGAGAAAATGCAGTTTACCAATATGTTTATTATATCCTTGTATCCTCATAGTACAATGAAGGAAATCCAAAAAGGTGTTTTTGGATGACAAAATTTAATGTGAATGGTTAGGTTCTATACCTATTCTTCGAGTGGCTACTTTTGGCATACTAATTAAGCCTTCATGAATTAGTCTTAGGATAATAATAAAATCTAGGATGAAGGGAAGGACACTAGGTTGTCTTTTAGATTTTATTTTTATAACTATAAGTCTCATACTATGTTAATAAGGTAGGTGAAGTGTTTCCCTTTCACATGTGAGGGGTGAAATACACAAGGAATTTTATAAAAGATTTCAATGATTTATGGTCACATTCATGGAAATGTGGTACCCAATAGAATTGGTTTATATGTTATGATAAATAAATTTGAGATATATTCATTAGAAAATAATGTGATAGGTGTAGGTGGTAATACAACCCATATCTTATGTTTTAACCCATGATAAACATGTTTTAACCTTAACTGTGATTAGAGAATTTTACTATTATTACAATTAACTATGACCAAATATTTTTTTAAAAAAATTAATGTATATTAATTATTATAATTAAAAATATTTTTTTCCATTTTTCATGATTAAATTTATATATGGGTTGGAATTTAAATATATTTAATCTCATAAATAACAATGAAAAATCATTTTTGAAAAAATATTTTGGAAGTATAAAACAAAGTTTAGATATATTATTTTCATTATGAAAAAAATAAAATGAAATATAAATATTTATTTCAAATATATATTATATAAATTTCATTACAACCATTAATCAATATAAATTAAATTAATTTATTATGATAAAAACACATTGTGTGGATAGAAATATTTTTTTCATAAAAATGTGTTTCTATGGAAAAAAACTTGTAACAAAATAAATTATAACAATGATTACTATAGAATTAATTAGATTATTTATAATTAATGGATACATGGCCATCTTTATAATCAAATTCCAAACAAAATTGGTCATTTAAATGAATATAAAAGTCATTTTTTCTATATTTGTTATTATTTATTGAAAAATAAACCTACTTAAAAAATAAAAATAATTCTCCCTAATAAAGTATTGAAATGATAATTTTAAAAAATATATTAACTCTCTATATATATTATGGAAATATATTGTAATATTCATGTGAAAAAATACAATAAAAACCATTCTTGAAAAAACATATTTTTAAAGTGTAAAACTTTACTGAAAACTAAGTACTTATTTATTATAGAGTTTTCAAAAAAATTTCATTAAAAAAATTATAGATATATTTCATAAAGTGTTTATTAGTTATAATATATACTGATTTAATGGCTAGGTTATAATGGTTTAATATATCATGGTACATATATAATTAAGGTTCTGTGAATGAAAATCTATTAGATATGTCGTTTTTTATTTCTAATCAAATGTATGAAAAATATTAGGGAATTACCTTATATATAAATTAAAATGAATTTATACCTCAATTTTCCATCTAATTAATATATATAAATTGGGATATCACTACTTCAACACATCCTTGGGTTCTATTGTATATTCTTTAAATTTTCAATTCCTCTAATGAACATTAACCTGGTGAGTAGGGTAATTCCATATAAAATTTTCTATATAATCCATGATTTATAATCATTATTATTAATAGTAAATATCATAATCCAATAGTATAACCTTTGATTTGGATACATGTGAAGGATCATGTATATAAATCCTCAAGAGAGATACATGGAGCCCATCATGAATAATATAGTGGATTGGTGGGAGTTCCTAGATATAACCTATAATACCTACTATATTAAGAATAATTAAGGGACCAATATACTCAGGGACAATATTTTATTATATAAAAATCTCATAACCTTATTACTTGGATAAATTCATAGAAAATATATTCCCAAAACACCAAATTCTAAGTCTCACTAATGATTGTTAGTGTAATTATTCTATTGAAACTGAGCATCCTTGATATAATGATGAATATATATAAAAATATATTCAATTTCCTCGGATATATTAGGTTAAAATAACTTTATTTATCTAACATCATCCCATTAATTTGTATTTATTCACTCCATTCCAAATAGGTCTCCATAAAGATCCATATGAATGCTTGAGTGAAATCTATTTTTGTTAAAAAAAAATCGATAGAGGAAGGTGTTTATCCCATAGAGTTTTGAAATATAGATACAATGATCTCAACATTAGATTAAGGGTTTGAATGGTGCTCCCATTCTAACCATATGTTTGAGGTTTATAATTAGAACTGAAACATGACACAATGTCTAGATCTCACTAAATAATTATCCAGAACATCTAGGTAAACATTAAATATTGATTAGATATAGTATAATGTTGTACCCCATGTAACCCTGCCACTTAATTAATGAATATCCTATAAAGATATAGAAGTGATAAATATACTCTAATAGAAATTATGTGCACTGAATTTTTAAGGTGATCAATTACAACCCAAATATAATTATGGACATTATATTTTTTGGGGATTCTGACAATGAAAACCATGTTGATGTTTTCTGATTCTCATTATGTTATGGGTAAAGGTTGTAACATCCCATTAGGCTTTTATCTCTTATCCTTATCTTCCTAATATACCAATCATAGAGGTACATACTATAGAATATATATCTACATGTCTCCCCACAAGACATACTCCTTCATATCACTAAACATCACAATACTTCTAGGATGAATAGAAAATTATGAGCTATGCACTTCTTCAAATGGATCCTTATTCAATTGATGTATTTATGGGATACATACACATTTGTTGACCCTTATCATTCCATAAAAATCAAGGTTGGACTCTAGATTATTTCTCAACATATTTTTAGCACTACACAACCCTTTTGTGCCTATTTAATCTTTATATGAATAGATGGTTGAACAATAATTTGACAAAGATAATATTTTTCACCATGTTTCAAGATTTCATGTTTTATACCTTTAATATAAATAAAAAATTGATCTTTTTTTGATAAATATCGTAGATAATATTGCATGATCCTTTCAACTTAAAGAATAGAACCCCTTGTTAGTTTTCTTAGGGTGGTAGTGAATTGATCTATAATAATATCTAATCAACTCCAACTATATTTATCATTTAATATTAAAATATTTCTAGGTAAATATTTACTTTAAACTTTTATATTCATTTTATATTTCACCCATTTATCCTTAAAGATAGTTCCTCCTTATAATTAATGAAATAATTACCACCACTAACTCCAAATCAAGAGGTTGTTAATTATTGTTATCAAAATTCAATTACTATGAGGAATAGGATATCACCATGTTATTTAGAACAAGAAAATATTCTTGGCCGTAAATTTATGCATCACAATAAATCAAAAACACTTCCCCACTAAAGGTAAGTGTGTGTATAAATACACTTACCAACCTTATATCAATTCCCATAATTTTTTTCACACTCATATATCCAAAGGAACTTAACTCCCTTCAGAGTTAGTAGGTTGAGTAGATTAGATAGACATGATAAATCCTTCACCATGCACCAATAATATCCTTCCATTACAGGATGAATATGAATTTAAATCACATTTTTTGGTTTGGAACTAGTGGAAAAGAATAGTTTAATTTCAGTTTTTTTATTTTGATTGACAATTTTTACAATAATAAAGTGAAAAAATTTGAAAAATAATTATTTCAAGATGACTATGAATCCTTAATTTTTTTTTATTTTGATTGAATATGAATTTCAAAATTTGAAATAATTATTTGAAAAATAATTATTTCAAGATGACTATGAATTTCAATTTTTTTGTTTAATTTCAGTTTTTTCATTTCAGTTTTTTTTTTGTTTTTTTTTGTTTCTTTGTTTAATTGAATTTGAGTGATCTTTCAATGTTTGTGTTTTTAAAAACTAAAATTGAATGAGACATTCCGTGTCATTTTTATGGTGTCATGAATATGAAAAACTAATTTTCACATCTTTTCGAATCATATTTTTTTTAATGTTGATGTGGAAATTTTGGAAAGATAATAATATTACATTTCCATGAAATTTTTATAATAAAAATTAAATTAAAACATTCTTTGGATATCATTTTTAACAAAAAATAATGTTGAAATATATTTTCCTTCAATTTATACATTATTTAATAATAAAATTGTCGTGGAATGTTCTGATTTAAAAATTGGGTACAACATCGAAAGCGGCACACACACAAGGAAGAAAATTACAAGTAAATCACAATCCTGAGGACTTGACCCCTCGACCTACCCCTCACCCCAATGCTCTTACCACCCCACCACCAACGGTGGGGCATGTGGAATGTTTTGATTTAGTAAAACAAAAAATGATACATTTTCCAACAATGCCTAAAAATTATTCAAGTAAATCAAATAGAAAAATGAAACATAAACCATAATTTTTTTTTTCTAAATACTCAAATAGATTAATTAAAATAGACATACATGATACTAAACCTAAAAATTAAACATACCCAAAAAAATAGTTTGAAAAACAATTCAAATGTGGTTAAATAATTCATTCAATTAAAATGAAACAATATTGAAAACCTTAAATAAAAATTAATTCCATATGACTAAAAAGTTTAATAATTTGATATAAAACCAAAAATAATTAATATAAGTATCCATTTTAAATTCAGTCACCATGAATGTTTTTATGATTCCATATAATAAGCTTAATAAATAAAAAACATATTCTACATTTCCATTTTTATGATGATGCTAAGATTTTTAAACATTAAATTGAAAATTAAAGTGAACAAGTATATATAATACAAAAAAATAATATCTAATATAAAATTTATTTTTCTTTACATTCACATATTTAATTCTATATAGAATGTATATGGACAATTGATCATCAAAAACTTTTCCCATGGGATTTATTTTCATTTATCAACTAAAAAAATGAATAATAAGATGAATTAATATTAAATAATATTTAAAAATAATAAAAAATTCCTATATGATAATTTTTGAAAAAATTTACATACTCCACCTAATAAAGAGAAAAACCAAAAAACATGTACCTTTATGTGGGCATAAAATTCCTAACATCGTATTACTAGTATAATATAAAAAACTAGTAATTAGAGAAATTATAATAAAATATTTGTTAAAAATTATCTTAATCTTCTTACCCATCATGTAATAGAAAAAACCAACTCGCAATATCATTATTTTTTTAATCTTTTTGATATATAAAACTGTAGAATAATCATTTAGATATTTCACAACTATTGAAATAGATTCTAGATCTATAAAACAAAAATGATATTGATCTCATTATGAATAAAAATCTTGTGAAGATACCTAGTTAAATAAGTAATAAATTAATTCACTTAAATTCATATTTATTTAAATAGTGAATAACCCAAATATAAATTTACATACATTCAAAACAATAATAACACGAGTACAATGCGAGCATTATAAATTAGATGATCTATGAAATAATGTTTGAATATTCTCAATGCATAGTATCTTCTATAAATATAAGGAATTAAAAAAACTAATGAATATTATCAAATAAAGAAGAAATCAGGGATAATATTTTTAACCCCTCAGAAATATAAAAATTGTCCAATGTTTTTGGTTCCTAAACCATTTATTTATCTTTCTCTAATTAATTTTATTTTTTATAAACATTTATAATTTAAATTAAAAAAAAACAAATTATGTAAATTTAAATAAAAATTAAATAATATTTACAAAACATCACACACGTCATATATTAGGTGATGAATAAGGCTAATTGGCTGGAGTAAAAAAGACCCACATAATCTCGGACTATGTTAACCTCATCTATAGGTCGTTGAACTATATCATTTTGATTAATAATATTATGTACTGATACTCCTTCCTTAACAAAAATTATAGGTTGGTGATGTACATAATTAACCAAAATATGTACGAATCAATATTATATAATATATACATGGGGATCTACATTATAAAATTTATAGAATAAGGTTGGGTGGAAATGAGGAGGAGGAGGATCTAAGTAGGCATACTGAGTAGGTTTTGATTATCTCATTATTTATTAAAATATATCTAGTATATCTGATTTAAACTTATTTCATATATATTGTTTTATTTTATCAACCTAATCTCTTAATAAATCTATTTCTATATCCCTTAGTTTCTAAGTTTTATAACCAAAAAAATCCTCATACTAACACCCACATCATATACTCTTACACAAGAGAGTTGTTTTGGCCTTCAAAAAGTAGTATCATTACTGTTCAACCTTCCCTTATGGATAAAATACCCATAAAACACTCCCTATTGAATTTCATTACTGAAAGATATATTAAAATTATATAAAATTGTTATTAATTTAAAAAATTATAACATTATTGAATAATAAATATTAATTTATTATTATTCTGTCATGGAGAGTGGGGCATATTAAAAATGGAACATGGAATATTCTGATCCACATGTAGATTTTATTCTTAATACATCAAGAATTTCTGCATTTAGTTTTTTCCTTTAGTAAATTTCACCCTCCACATAATAACATATAAGGGTATACATCCTATTACTCAATCTATTGGTGAGATATACTAGAGGCCTATTAAAAAATAAATAATTAAGTAATTAAGTAATATACAAGAATTTTTTCAACATACTACAATTATCGTACCATAAATGCTTCATAATGTTTGTAGGAGAAAAATATTCAACGTAAATACATATAAAAAAATAAAAATGAGGCATGGGTTTTCATTCTATAACATCTCAAAAACATAATATTTTTCAAATTTTTGTATTAAAATCACTCCATCAAACCACTATTAATGATATATAAATTTTCTTAATTTATTTTTTCTTGAAAATAGAATGTAATCAATAGTTTAAAACATTTAATATTGTTCATATAAAATATGTAATATTTTAAGAAGAAGATAAAAAAATTAATTGATATATATTACAAATAATGACTCTAATAACTTGCCTTTTAAGGTCTTGTAGACATATGTCCAATATAGATATTAAATATTAATCCTATAATGGATTTCTGTAGAGATATAATTCCTAAATTGGACAAAATTTTTTCCTATTGCTTTATTATTATCATCATAATTATTATTTATCCTCTACTATCTAGGTGAAAGGGTATATTTTGGAGAATATTTAATCATTATTCTACCAAACCTAGGAATAATGTTCGCTATAAAAGAAAATGAATAAGACTCCACCATAGGAGGCTGACTATTAGTCATGAAAATAATTTTAAACAAATTAAATGTTAACTTTCATTAAATATTTTAATTGTTGAATAATTAATAATATGAAAAAACATGAATATAAATTAGTAATTGTTATTTTACCACATTTCATTAAATTAAATAGATGAATGTATAATTATAATTTGTACCTGAATATTATTAAAAAAGTGAATATCTAAGAATAATTAATAAAAATTAACTAAAAAACTATGTGACACATTTGCATTCTTTAAAAAACAATGATGTCATGACTCTTAAACAAGGTATGTAACATAAATGAATAAATTAATAAATGTAAATATTAATTCAAAACAATTAGAAACGGTCAAAATCTAAAAATATAGATATTATAGATAAAAAATGTTTTTTATGTGTTAATTTTTCCAAAGAATACTGTAGTTTGTTAGGTTATTCAATTAAAAAAGTATTTAACCAAAACTTTTTATTATAAAAATTTAAAAAGTCATAGAAACAATTAAAATATAATGATTTAAACATAAAAAAAAAATAGTTTTACACAAATAAATTTTAAAAAAGAAAAAAATTATTTACGATAATAATTATAAGAGTAACCTAGTGTTTTCTCATATCCCTTCACCATGATCATTTTATATAGTATGAGATGAGTTTACATCACAATCACTATTATCATCTAGAAATCATATAATAGATTAAGAAACCTAACACAATTCTATAATATCATCACTATACTCATCACCCAAATATAATATTTTCACTTGATGAATGAAAAACCACTTGTCATTTGATGGTTCAGTAACATAAAATATGAACTTTGATTAAGTTTCCATGATAAATGGACCCTCTTAGAAAATAAATATTTTTAAATTGGTGAGTATAAATCGATAATTATAATGTTACATACCACTATTACTATCAACTCCATTACACATAAATACTTTTAATTGAAATTTAGTTAATAAATTTCTCATAAATCCTCAACAACTCACAAATATTTTATTGATACAGAAATATGGTTTTGATCTTTTAGACATGAAAAACAAAATGCTTCAGTGATGACCATTTCAAAACTATTTTGAATTATTCTCTTCTCATATTATTTTTTTTGTAAAATTTATAACCATTAATATTCAAAATAGACCATGTGGTCACATTAATAGAGGTCCAACTTACCAATAATTTCAATGGTTATGATGTAGATAAATCTATGTTGACTTTATGCTTAAAACTATGAAAACAAGTTCTATTTATGATCAATCATCAACTAATTTTTATTTATGTTTAAATATAATTCTTTCAATCCATCATTATGTGATGATATATATGATAGAACCTTAGCTGTGTTTCTTAGAAAGTATAAATTCTCGTACATCACTTAATCACATGGAATTAACATTACCTTTAATCTATCACTTCCTCTATATTCAATTTAAACTATCTTGTTTCAAGATATAGGGAGACCAATGTTCTCCAATTCATATAAATAATTAGTACATAAATCCATCACCTCTTATGAAATATATTTTTGAATAATAGAGGCCTCTAATTGATGATAATGTTTAAAATGTCACTTAAAAATTTTCATATACCTTTCAAATGGAATAATCTAATATAAATAAATAGCCCCACATATTCTTACACCTTACACTAAATGAATAACTTGATAAACCAATATATTAATTTTTTTAAATTAAATTCAATATGACATGGTATTAGGGAAGATCCATTCTCTAGTACATCAAAAAATTTAGGATTGATTACATTTATATAAATGGAAATGAAAAAATTACATAACCTGGTTATAGAATTGCTGGAAGGTATCAAAAACATGTCACATAGTTCACCCAACATAATTTGTTGCCTTAATAAATTAAAATTATGAGTTTTCATTTATAGAAATTTAAAATCAATTAGTGAATGAAATTTTTTCACATTTATAATATATCAAATGATTAATTCAATACTATATATATGTTGAAAAAAAAATCATCTATATTTCTTAATTCAGGACATGGTGAACATATATAAGTTTTTTTCATTCATTTTTGGAGTTAACTCAAAATCTATAATCATTGATATTATAAGCAATTTGGCATGAAATCTATATATATATTTCTTTACATTAATATCTAAAAAGTCTCCAATCAAACTATCACATTTGATATTATCAACATGAATAATTTTAATGTAAATTTTTATCTCTAAAAATATCAAATAAGGTTTCTCAAATAATATATAATATTTCATCTTAATATTATTTTTATGTTGAGAACATATATTGTTATGAAATGTGAAATCAATATTTTTCACCATGTTTTAGGATTATTCAGTTGACACTGGTTGGGGGAGATTATATTCTATTAAATTATTAAATTATTTTTTCAATCAATGATAAGGATTATATATTCAAAAAAATCATTGATGTACCATGAAAACTTCATGCCATCCATTCTTCAATATATAATATAAAGTCTCTTCTTCAAAATTTTATCATACTCTTTATTTTAACATTACATCCAGATAAGTTTCCATATATTGGAATATTGTTTGTAGTGAACATTTCTATATCATTGTATAAAAAATATTCTTTTCATCCAAAATTGTAACACACGTCACCCATATAAATTTCAAATGTTTATTCAATGGTAAAAGGCACACATCATTTATGTTTTATAGTAGTTTTGGCTCAAAAATCAGCACACCCATCATAACATATTTTTTATTCATATATATCTATGGGGATAATTTTTAAACTATGAAAAAAGTATGACATGAACTATTTTGGATATTGAGGCTCTGATATGGATTCATTCCATTTGTGTATAGTCCCATTATATAATTTATAGATTCACTTATGCATTAATTTTTCTTATATAATTACTTCCCCTATAGTGTGTCATGAGGGTAATATTTGTTTCCATCAAAGTTGCACACATCTATATTATCTATATAAATTTTTCATTAATTTAATTTGAAATTTGGTGTTTTACATGTGGAATTGTTAGAAGATATTAGATTTAATTAGTGAGAGGGTTAGTGTTAGAACATGATAATGAATACTTATTTAATTTTTCATCCATCATATATCACTATGTCCCATATTTAATAAATTTTGATCAATATTCATATTCCATACTATATAAAACACAATCATTAATAAAATCATGTATCTCTTTATAAAAAAACTCATTCGGAATAATATTGTTATTAATAATTGTGATATTGAATCTTATTAACATTTGAAAGTAACACTTTTAAAAGATTATGTAACTTATAGAAACATTTATCACATCACACATTTCTAGTTTTCTTGTTAATTAATCTCATAACAACTGATAAAACTATAAATTTAGTAAAACATGAGAACAGTGGTTTCTTGGAATATCCATATGATAATTTAATTTTTTTTGTATTTAAATGGTTTTAATGTCTATATAATGAATTAAATCTTAATTACAATCCTTTATCTCATGACAAATATTTACATCACCATAAGATATTTATTTTTTTATTATTTTTCCATTCCTAGTCCATTGTGTAAAATTATGGTTGAAATAATAAAAAATCATATAATTTTTTATTTCCCTTGAATTTAAGATTATCATATTCAAATAATTCACTCATAAAATAAAATTTAGATCATTATTTTGAATATTTCATTTAGAAAATTCAAATAAACCATCAACCCCATTTTTATATTCCTCATTCGTTTGTTATAAATTACAGAACTTACTCTCTATTAATTACCTCATATAACAATATAAAGGTTAAATTATTGAAAAAATTATAAATTATATATATATATATATATATTTAAATCATGAAAATAGATAATAAAAAAATCATTTAACCATTTATTGGTAACTATTTTGAAAAAAAACTCAATATGATCCAAACATATCATTAAAAAAATTATACGAAATTCATTAAAAGGAGATGAATTAACAAATAAAAAATTATTATAATGTTGTATTAAATTAGATAATTGAAATTCATTACTATTAAAAAATTAAACTCAAGCTTAAGATATCTATAATTCATCATAGAATTATACATGTGATTAAATATTGAAATAATTGATAACATTTCTAAATAAAAACAATTATAATTAAAAATTTTGTATACTAGAATAACATACCATTTATAATAACAAATACATTTATACTCAAAATATAATTATAAACACCATAATTTATAATTGATAATGATTTATATATAAAAAATAAATGAATAAAATTTAAATCTAAAAAATAAAAAATTAATAATCTAAAAATAAAGAATAAATATTTCACTTTCAAAATATAGGGATTCATAATGTAAATCTGCGATAGAGAGATAAAAAATGGTGATTAATGAACATCAGACTATAAATAATGAAAAAATATAAATCAAAATTGAGGATAAATATGATGAATTTGAAATAAGAACAAGATAATCAAAACATTGATCAAAACATTTGATTATAGTGGAGGATGCAATGGACAAGAAAAAAGATGAAAATGAAGTAAAAAACTGATCAACTAGGGAAGATCATAGATTATAATTCTAGATCAAGAGTCATGCACCACACTTATTAGAGTTTCACATAATATATATTGGTGTTCTAGATAAAGAAAATGAATATCTAAGAAAAATCAATGGGAAATAAAAAAAATGATTATAAATAAAAAGATTATATGAAACGAGGAAGATTAAGTCTAAGGAAATGAGGTCTACAATCATGCTCCATAGACATTAGGGTTTTTCTAAAAAAATGACTGATAAATGAGGGGAAAATTATTATTGAAATTTTTTTAAAATAGTTTTGAGGGAGCTTTTAATAAAAATCCATGTTAATTTTTTTATAAAAATCATTCATCATTAATTATCATAAAATCCAAAACCATTTTTTTAAAAAATGGCATTGGTTTTTTAGTAAAACCAAAATCAAATGTTGATAAAAACCTTAGGGAGTCACTTATTAATAAAAAGTGGCACAAAATTTAAACCATTTGGTGATTGAATGTCGTTTTATTTAAACCTAATTTAAATAATTATCTCCACATCCATTGTGATGTCAGTTTTGGAAAATAAAATGTTATAATTTCAACTTGGAATCATATTTTTGTACTAGTTCAGGCAAAATTTCAATATCTTTTGACTTTTATAGATCTATAAATATACCATTTCTTGAGTTTATATGAAAAAATTAAACTCTATGATTCCAAAATTCACCATTGGTAAATTTTTCATAGGACACCTCTTTTAATATCGTCATCAGTACAATATTAAACAAATCTTCCTACTCTTCCATTCTCTTCAAATATATAAGAATATAAACTAAAAAATATCCCCAAACTAACCAAGATAAAATCTAAATACTCTATCAATTATATATATGAAGATATATGGGGAAACAACAATACCAAATGGAATCATTATTAATTATTAGTGTCCATACCTCAAATTGAAATCTTTCTTAGGTATGTATTAACTTTTCACCCTCAATATATAATATCCAGGTTGAAGATCAATCATGATAAAATAAATTCCCCTTATAATTTATGAATCAAATCATCAATATAGGGTTAGTGATACTTATTTACTAATCATGAACTTGTTAAGTTCCCATTAAATAATGTAGAGTCTAATTTATTATTTTTTATTCTTAATGAGATGCAATGGTGTGCCCCATAATGATGCACTAAGATGAATAAATCCCTTACCATAATTATCCTAGAGTTGTTTCTTCAATTCTTCCAACTCAATTAGGAATATTCTATACAAATTATTTGAAATAGTTGTACAAATGAGTGTTATTTCTATTCAAAACCCAATGTCCTTATTTAGAGGAAGACAAGGAAAATATTTCAGAAAGATATCAAAAACTCACATAGAAAAGGCAAATCATTAATGATGAGTTTCTCCCCAACCATATGAGATAAATAACCACATTTAATAGGAATAAAAACCCTTATAATGGTTATAATTTCCCTTGTATTTTTACATTTATACTCTCTCTAATAGATTTTCATAGGGTGGTTTAGAATATTAAATAAGAAATCCTTTCCTCAGAAATTGATAACAGATTTATATAAATAATTCCAATAAATTCCCAAAATAAAATCTAATTTAACGAAAGGAAGAATAAAATAACTTATAATATGAAAACTATAATATAAATAAATTGGGGTAAATTCATATACTAGAGATGGAATCATCATACAATTAGGAGTTTTTTCTACTATTTTAGAATATATTCATTGAGGTGGTAATGTGATAACCTTAACAAATGTTCATGATATAAAATAGTTGGTAGATCCATAATCAAATATGGAATTATTCCCTATAGTTTAGATAATGGATTTACCTTTCACAATTTCATTTTTTTCATTTCACATCTCCAATAGTGATTTCATGATATTTCTCTTTATTTTGAAAATTACAAGTTTTTTAAAATCAATAAATTCATTAACCCTAAAATTTTAGAATAGGTTTCCATAATTTTTATACTCCTGGTAATTATAGAATTGGTGTGTGGGTGGGGTGTTCTATAGATATTTATCTTTATTTGAATCATTAACTAACTTTTAACCATTACATTTGTATTTAATTTCCCACCAGCCTAATTTTCTGAACGTAAAACATTTATCAGTCCCCTTATAGAAATTCCCTCTATCATCCTTTCCAAATTTCTGGCATAAAGGAAAACACAAATTCTTTCCACCATAATTTTTGTTTATATAATCTTATTTTAATTTTATTATTTCTTTATTATCAAAACTATGAAATTTATGGGTGAATCCTATCTCTATTTCCTCGTTGATGAAATGTTAAACTATTTATTCATAGATAATAATGTTTCTCATTGGATACCCCCAAATGAGAATTGGTTTTTGACCACTTTAGAATCAATAAAAATTAATTTTTGGTTCAGTAATAGTAACAGATGAATGCCTAGAAATCCTTTTAAATTTTTCCTAATAGGTACCAATAGATTGAAAATCCTTCTACTTAAGCTCAATGAATTCTTTCTCTATATTAATATGATGAATATATGGATTTATAATTGATAACTAATATCTTAAACAAATCCCAATCCATAGAGTTAATTTCATTTTATTTTCTCATTTCCTTGATACGAGTCCACCATTGTTTCGCTTTACCGTATAAATGGTCAACATATAAGATAACATTCTAATTTTTTATAAACTAGATAATGGAAAATATAATTTTAATGGTAGATATAAATTACTCAATAATTAGTGGATTGGAAGATCCACTAACAGAAGTTGAACATTTCTTCACAAAGGACATAACAATATATGGTTCTTTCTATTTATCATTTGTAATATCAACTTGATTCATGGTTTGATAAAGTTATGTAATAATTGAAAAAATATTCTTCATTATATCCAACATAATCTACAGTTTATATATGGGTAAATAATTTCATTTTAAATTGCATTTAATGTTTTAATTTTTCCTTCTGGTTCTGGGCAATGGCTGAAATAAAAAATAATTTAATTTGAAATAATAATTAGAGTGGTAAGTCATATATTCATAAAACTAAATTATAAGATGTTCAAATCATGACAACTTCTTTTCAATATATAAATCCTTTTTTCATTCCTAGGTCATCCAAGGTAATTATATAGTTAAATAATTCATAATGGATATAAAAAATCTGAATTAATATATTATTATCTCTCAAGAGTGTAAAACTAGGTGCACATTAATGGCCGTTTAACCATGTACTACTATTATGGTAGAGATATACATGACCATATCTTTTTGGGGTTATTTCCTCTTGAGGCGTCTAGGCCAAAACTATATCCATTAGTAGATCTAGAACAAGATATAATTTCAATGGGAAACCACACTCCATTCATTCCCAAAAACAATGATGTTCTTCTACAAATAGGATTATCCTATGTGTTCTCACTAAGGTTTTATCATCCTAGTTTCCATTAGTTACTTAATATTTCCTCTAATAGTAATAATATTGTCCAATATTTTTAATAAATAAATATTAGATCATTTTAGATGAAAATTTGATTCATTTCACAATAATTATAACATCCCAAGATTCTATGATATGTATCTTCTTAGTTAAATTCAATTTATACAATATATTTGTCTATACACAACACCAAGCTTAAACTAACATTGATATACTATTAAAAATTAACATGACTATTGAAAAAGTAATGTGACCTTTGGAATAGTAACATGACCATTAGGAATATTAATTCTGAAAATAGAGTAGTAACCTCGACTATGTATCTATAAATAAAATTTAGGCATCTTATAAATTAAAATGTGATATATATATATATCATAGTTTATGAAAATAAATATTTTATGAATGCTAAATTAATTTTTTGTATTTTTGTGAAACAGAAATGTTTATTTACAATTTTATAATTATTATAATGATTCAAAAGAAGTATTATTTTCATAAAATAGATTTATAAATTAATATTTTTTTTGTCTTATTATTATAAAATAATTTTAAGAGATGTTAATTTATTTTTCAAAGTTTCATAAAATCAATTATAATTTTAAAATCAGTATTTTATGAATAAATGATGATTTTAATTAAAAACAAAATTTTTATATTTAGAAAATTATTTTCAAAAAATTGAGTTAATTTTTAATTTATTCACATTGAAAAATGGTATTGGTGAATTTTAATTATTTTTCTAAAATAGTTGATTTTTTTTGAATAGTGAAATACAATAATTTACGGTATTTAACATTATAAGTAAATAAATTAAATATTGAGTCCTGATTGAGTCATGGATGATGTAAGTGATAATTATATAGAACTAACATGCTCTAGTTATTTTATTTATCCACAATAATCAATAATATTCACATATTTTAGAAAAAATAACAAAAAAATAAATAAAATAATAAAAAAGACCCTCTCCTCCACTATAAAAAAACCACCCCTCACCACATATTCTCTTAAAACCTCCAAAGCCTTGAATATTTTCTAATTTCTACCCAATAATCTTCCCAATATTATCCCCCATTTCCAGGTGCCTATTTTCTCACCAAAATATGAAATCCAATTTCTTTAAGGCGCTTCTCAAAGAGTAGAATTCAAGAGGTAAAATTATATTTCATTTTCCATTAGTTTCTTTTCAATTTCTCTTCTTTTCTTTTCCTTCCCTCACCTCCTCTATCAAAAAATTCATGATAAGTATTTTATCTCATAAAAACTATAATTTTATTATGTTTATGTAAAATCAATCATCAAACCCCTTCTCATCTCCCTTTTATTCTAAAAATGAAAATATTATTCACGACGTGTCGATTTACCGCCATCGTGGATGATGCGTATTAATTTTCCGTTACCGCCTCCATGAATGGTCAAAAAACAATTATAACGGTAAAAAAATATTATAAAAATTTATATTAGAACTTATTTATTATTTTTAACCAATATATATACATAGTATTAATTTATAGTATAAAAATACTTTGTGAAGATCAAAAAAATGCCAAAATAATTTAAATGGTTATCATTAACGATTTATCTAAGAAATCATACTAATATCTAGAAAAAACATAATATATTGGACTATAATATTATTTAAATCTATTAATAACATATAATTTAAATTCTTGATATTTATTCACCTTTTATATAATCTTTCATACATGTATACAAGTGAACCAATCATGAAAAACAAGGAAACGAAAACTCCAAGATGACAAAATTGAATCTATTAACTCATTAGAATGGACATATATTAAATTCTAAAAATTATAATAAATAAAATTCATATTAAATATTTTATTAATTAAATTATTAATTAATCTAATTTCATTATCTAGGACAGTAACTGCATGTGCCGAACACTTTCACACATAAGGTAAGAGATTCTCCCCAAACATGCATTTTGATTTTAGGTTATGCTTTATCTATTTTTACCCCCAAATTAATTATTATTTATATTTATATAATTATCATAAATTATGTTTATATGTTCCATAATCTAGTATATGGATAAGTTCATATTTTTTTATGGGAAAATACATGCTTTATAGGGCTATCTTTTCAATTTCTCTTGGTAAGCAAGCCCAATTAATAGGAACTTACCAATTTCTTTTCCATTTTCAAGTACCATACATAATCTATTTTAAGATACACATATTTTTCTAAAATAACCAATTTTATCATGAAAAAATATCTCTGTTAATTTCTGGTTATATATAAACAATTATTCCTTTTCTATTTTAAAGAATATTTAATATTTACCTTATACCACACTAAAGCAGCCCATTTCTAATGTTACATAAACACTAACTTTACATTTTTTCACTTCATTTAGACATAATTTATCATTCTATATTACTGTTTTCTATTATGAATGTCCATGTATTATTTAAATCCTTTCTTTCATGGAATCCACTATGATATTCCCTATGGTTATTTTTTATTCGGCACTTATTCCTTGTATGTGGTGTATGTATATTTACCTTACATTTGTCATTATCATTCATGGATGATTTAATTAAATATCCATATTAATTATATCATGGATATTGTTATTATCTTACCCATGTTCCATTTTTAAATATGGTGTTTTCTTTGAATGTTTTTTTAATTGGGGAAATATTGATGAATATGTATCATTTACTCAATAAAAATATTTTGATAAGTCATTTTTTATGAATTAAAATTATATATGAAGAATTATTTGGATGTGTTTTGATGGGTGGTTCCAGTTTATTGATATCCACTTGATACAATGACATTTCTCAGGAGAAAAAACAGTTGGTGAAAAAACCCTTTGTGTTTGATTACAAGAAGAATCAGACATGTTTCTACACATAGTCTTAAATAGTTTTTATGGCATAATGGTTCATTTCCAAGATACAAGATTTAAAAATTAATAATTTTTTTCATTCAACATTAATTTATTACTTTCCATGATATTTTCATTGTGACCAAAATATATTGATTTATTTTCACTATTAGTTTTTTGATTTCATGTGTTTTTAATATTATTTGCCTTGTAATAATGACCATGCCTTATTGAATTTACATAAAATATTATTTTCTCATATAAAAATTATAGATAATTTGATATCAACATTTTATTTGTTTTCTTTCCCTATGTTGTGAAGATGGAATATTTGATTAAGTGACAAGAAAAATTTTATTTTCTTTTTTCATGTACTATGTTTATTTACCAATGTAATAAGGGAATCATTTATGTATCTTGTTATTCAAGACTACTAAATTGATTGACCATTGGGGATGTTATCTATTGTATCTATTCAATTGTATTAAAATGACCACTGACTATGGGATACTAGTTTTTGGTTTATTACATTTGATATTAGAGAAAGTTTTGTAGACACCTTGAGAAGTAGATATCAAATAAACATAGATAACAAGATAATTCCTTATAGTATTTAAATAAAATATATTTGAAGAATTTTTATTATATGGCTCAATACTCATAATGATTACGAGCTAACTTAATATTTTCCATTATTTAGTAATGGTGCCAAATAGAAGGAAAGGAATCAATACCCACCAAGAATGTTAGGATTTCCCCACTAAGTAAGTCAACATAGTTTGTGCTGGAGCTGAGCAGATCATGTCCATATTGGGATAGATTACTCAGGTTTTTATGGATAACCATACTACACCTATGATGGACCGTTTAATGTGGAAGAAGCCCTAATCATTTAGTGGGACCATTAAACCATGAGTAGATGAGTTGTTCATCAAGTCCCTTGAAAAGATATTTCTTGCACTGGGATGCAATGAATAAAAAAAGATAGAACTGGAAGTATATTACATCTGGGGGGATGATGATAAATAGTGTTATTTGATCCAAAATACTAAGGAGGAATATGGGCAAGAATACTTGGAATAGATAACTTTTAATGAAACATTATTCGACAAATATTTCCCTTATAAACAACAAACTGAAATGAATAGAAAATTACTTAGCTTAAATAAAAGGGATTAAAAAAGTGTTGTAGAGTATAAGACTACCTTCATAATACTAGATTGGTATACTATAAATTACCACATGATTCAGAATACTAGATTTATTATTTCTATCAATTTCCTAATCCATGTCTCTGAAGGGAATAATATTATCAAAAAATTTCATCATATGATGAAATAGTATTAGGTGCCATCAAAACAAAAAATGAATTTACTAGATATTATATATTAAAATTAAATCTGGAGAAGAACATATATTCTGATAAAAATGGAAAAGATGAATCATCAAAGAAGAATGGGAAATGAAGCTATATCCATTATGTGGAAAATTTGGAAAGAATCATCCTGGTAAATTCTTGAAAGGCATGGGAGTTTTATATAATTGTGGAGAAAAATTCATCAAGCTAATTATTTCAATGGGAAGGAACAAATCAATGATGTTCAATTCTTCAACTATAATTAAATTGGGCATTATTCAAATAAATGTCCCAAGCATCAGGGGAATGTACCATATAAGTGGCCAAGGGGAGATGGACATGTTTATGTGTTCACTACACTTGAATTAGAAGTACACATTGATATGGTGGAAAGTAAATTAATCATTTCTTGAAATCTATCCAATTATTTATTTGATTCCAGATCATAACACTCTTATATATCTACCATGTTTTATAAGAAAATAAGAAATTTATCTTATTATTTAACAATATAGTTATCATTTAAAAATCCTAATAGAAGTCTAATTAAAATGAAAATGTGTTGATAAGTCCCTTTTATGACACATAAAAATTATTTATTTGATGACCTTATCATCTCACCCATGGTAAAATTTTATATAATCCTTGTTATGGATAGGATTCAAAAAATAAGATGCAAAAACATTTTAAATGAAGAAGAAAATTATGATCTGTGAGAAACATATAGAATCTGAAATCTTTAGAGTAGAAATCTCATCATATGATTCTTATTTGTATGCACAACCATTAGCTCTAAAGAATGAAATTCTCATGTAGTAAGAGAAAACAACATCTTGTAATTAGCAATGTAATCTTCGAATTGAGGATGTACTAATTGTGCAAGAATACATTGATGTATTTTTTAGGAATTACCTTGGAACCCCCCAGAGAATGAATTGGAATTTAACAATTATCTAATACCTGATGCAAGACCAATATCAAATACTTATTAAAAAATTGAAACTATGAAAAAAGTGGATCTGAATAAACAACTTGAGGATTTGAGTATTGAGGAATGTATTCTCCCCAGTCTTTCTTAATGGGGATCCCCAGTTTTCTTTGTAAAGAAGAAAGATGGATACCTGAGTCCATTCATTGATTATAGAGAAATCAATGCAATTAAAATAAGGAACAAGTATCATCTACCTCACATTGATGATTTATTTGATCAAATTATTGAGCTCAATATTTTTCAAATATTGACCTTCATTTTGGATATCATCAATTAAGAGTAAAGACAGAATATATTCCGAATTTAAATTTTAAGATAAGGTATTGAAATTATGAGTTTATGGTAATGTAATTTGGATTGACAAATGCAACCTATGTTTTCATAGATCTTATGAACAAATTATTCAAGGAATATCTTGATTTTATTTATTTATTGATGATGTATTTTTGAACTAAAAAATTTATGAGGACCATGAGAAAAACATGAGGATTTTTTTAAAGACTCTCAAAAGAAAAGAGTTATATTAGTAGTTTAAGAAGTATTAATTTTGGCTTCAAATATTTTATTTTCTTGGTCATATTGTCTCTAAGGATAGAATATTATTTAATCTTATGAAGATAAAGGAAATCTTGGAGAGTCCAATGCCAATGATCATAATTGATATATGTATCGTCATTGTTTTAACAGGTTACTATCAACATTTTTTCCATATTTTCAAATGATTAGATAACATGTTAATCAAGCTCAAACACAAAAGAGTTAAGTTAATATCAAAAAATAATGTGTATCTTGTTTTGAATAATTAAAGAGAATAATGGGCAATGCTCAAATTTTTACTATGAAATGAAGGTTTTTTATATATATTTATGCATCAAAGAATGGACGGGGATGTTTCCTTATACAAAATGATGATGTTATTTCATATGCATCATGGTGGTTGAAGACACATTAAAAAATTATCCAACTAATGATCTTGAGTTAGAATCCACAATCTTTGATAAGAAGATATGGAGACACTATCTCTATGGTGAAATATGTGAGATATATATGGATCAAAATATTTTGAAATCATCTTTACTCAGAAAGAACTCAATATGAGGAAAAATGCGATGGATTAAGTTACCCAAAGATTATGATTTCTCAATACACTACCACCTAGAAATAGAAAATAAGGTAATAGATGCATTAAGAAGAAATTATCATTGACTTCTAACCCAAAAGAGGATTTAGAATGATCTTATGTTCATTTATTTTCCAAATAAGGATATTGGAATTATTAATGAATGGAAACATCACTCCTTTTTCAAATGATTTCCAAACTATCTTTACTAGAGAGGAAAAAAATCTATCAATCTGATGATGATAATTTTCTAAATAATATCAATCCCATTAAGAATGAAAGATTGAAAGAATTCGTGTATAATGATGTAATTTTAAAATATTGAATGAATATTTACGTTCCATCAATACCAAAGCTAAAAAGGGAACTATTAGATGATTCTCATAGCTTAAATTTCTCAAAGCACCCAGGTGGCACTAAGATGTATAGCGATCTGAATCAACATATTTGGTTAGATAATATAAAGTAGGAAATTTATGACTATGTGCCAATATTCCACGTTTTTCAACAAGTTAAGGGTTAGAGACAACATCATAGAGGAGTCATACAACCTCTAGGTATTCCTATGTGGAAGTGGGATGACATTACTATTGAATTCTTGATTGTATTACTTAATACTCCAAGAAAGGATGATGCAATATGGGTAATCGTTGAATAACTTACCAAATCTAAAAATTTCCTCACTATAAGGGAAGATTTTCCTCTTGAGATCCTAGAAATAATCTATATTAATGATTTTTTAAGACTTCATGGTGAGCCTATATCTATTTTGTCCGATCAAGATCATTACTTTACATTAAAATTAATGAATATTTTATAGAAGACTTTGGTTACTGAGCTTCATTTGAGTACTTCTAATCACCCTCAAACTAATGGATGATATAAAAGGACTATTAAAACAATAGAATATATGTTAATATCATACACACATTACTTTAAAGGTATGTGGGATAATTATTTACCATTGGTGTAATTTTACTTCAATAATAGTTTCCATTCTAGTAATAAAATGGCACCATACAAAGAATTATATGGAAATAGATTTCATAATAAAACTTATTGGGATGATGATGTTGAGAGGAAACTTATAGGCCTAGAATTTATTATTGATACAAAGGAAAATCTAAAAACTATTCAAGCTCATATTAATTAAGACCAAAGTAGGAAAAAGATTTATGTTGATAACTAGAAAAAATATTTGAAATTTCAAGTGGGAGATCATGTCCTTCTGAATGTATCTCCCTGGAAGGGTATCATAAGGTTCAATAATAAAGGGAAACTAAGCATGAGGTTCATTGAACCATTTGAAATTTTGGAAAGAATTTTATCTATAACTTACCATTTAGAAATTTCTCCATGTCACTCAAAAGTTTGTGATGTGTTCCATATATAATTTTTATATATGTACATGCCAGACCCAATGCATATACTCACTTATGATGAAATATAATTGGAACCAAATTTGTCTTATTGTGAAGAGCCTATCAAGATTCTTGACACAAAAGATAAATTATTGAGAAATCAGATGACTTGGCTAGTAAAAGTTATTTATAGAAACCATAGAATGGAAGAAGCAACATGGGAACTTGAGGATGTTATGAATAAGAACCACCCACATTTGTTTAAAAGACAATATTCATGAAAAATTTTGAGGGAAAAATTTACAGGGGGAAGAATAAAACACCATAAAATTATTTTTTATGTATCTTCTTAAATAAATTCAACTTATTCAACATCTTTTACTATACACAACACATAGCTTAAATGAACATGGATATACTACTAAAAATTTACATTTCTATTGAAATAGTAATGCGACCATTGGAATAGTAACATGACTTTTTGGAATAGTAATCCTACCAATAAAATAGTAAACTCACCTATCAAAGTATAAATTAAATTTAGGAATCTTATAAATGGAAATAAGATATAATTATATCATTGTTTAAGTAAATAAAAATTTTAATATGACAAATTAATTTTTGGTATTTTGTCGAAAAATAAACATTTATTAAAAAATTTATAAATAATATAATGATTTAAAATAAATTTTATTTTCATAAATTAGATTCATAAATTAATATTTTTTTATCTTATGATTAAAATATAAATTTATGAGATGTTAATTATTTTATCAACATGTCATAAAATCAGTTACAATTTTAAATTCGATATTTCCCAAATTAATGATGATTTTAATTAAAAGTTAATTTTCTAATATTTATGAAATAATTTTCACAAAATAGGGTTCATTTTTTAATTTTACACATTTAAAAATGGTTAGGCTGAATTTTTGGTATTTTTCTAAAATAGTTGAGTTATTTGTGAATTTTGAAATATGGTAATCTACTATATTTAACATTATAAGTAAATAAATGTAATATTGAGTCATGATTAAGTCATGGATTATGTAATATACCATTATCATGGAATAATATATTATAGTTACTTTATTTATTCATAATAATCAATACTATTCATAGTCTTGAGCAAAAATAATAATCAAATGAATAAAATAATCAAAAACCACCCTTCTCCTCCACTGTAAAAACCACCCATAACCACCTATTATACTCATACCACTAAATACTTGAATCCTATCAAATTTATTTCCAATCCTATTCAAACGCCTCTCCCCCAAGTCTTGTATTCATTGGTCTCACGAGAAGATCAAAATCAGTTTCCTTAGGGTGGTTCTCAAGGAGAAGGATTGAAGAGGTAAAATCCTCTTTCGTTTTACTTTATTTTCTTTTCAAATAAATTTATTTTCTTATCATTACCTCACCTACGACATCTAAAAATAAATGGAAACTCTAGTATATTATATATAGTATAATTTTATTGTGTTAATGGATAAACATCATAAAACCCCTTCTGCTCACCCTTTTATTCTAAAAAATAATATATTGTTTGTGATGTGTCGATTTACCGCCATCCTAGAAGACACATTTTTCTTTTCCATTAATGACTTCATGGTAGGTCAAAAAATTATTATAATGGTTAAAAAAATTTTAAAATGTATATTATAATTTATTTAGTATTCTGGTTTCACGACTCATCCCCCGGGGCCCGTGCCGCGACTACCCCAAGCCCGCCTTCCATAGGCCAGGGGCTGGCGACTAACACCAGAAATGCATATCCCTAAAACCGGGAAGGAATTCCCCTTTTTAACCTGTAAACTCACACAATACAAGTACACAACAAGATACAAGGACAAAGTAAATTATATAGTAAATATGGTGATTATAGTAAGTAAAGGGTCCAAAATACAAGTCCCAACTAGAAAGTACAAGTAAAACTGAAAACAACTCCTGTGAAAACCTGCCAAGGATCCTACTTGAAGGGTAGGTATAGCTCTCGAACGGTCGTCTCTATGGTATTTCACATCTAATGGTCCACTTATGAGTAGCCTCTAGTCCTAGAACCCTCAGCCTAAATCAATGCTATCCATCGTCTACACAAGACACAACAAGGTGTGGGCATAACCCATGTAGGGGTGAGTATAACAATACTCTGTAGGGACCCTGAGACCCTCGAAGGTCTCTCAGAATCCACAAAGGATAAACCACAAAGTAAGACCTCAATCTCAAAGCACGAAGTAATAGACATAAAAAATACTTAGGTATATGCCCATACATATACCTAAGTTATCAATATATATACTCATCTAACACATGAAGGAAGAACATCACAAATGTAGAAGTACCACACAGGTAACGCCATGAAGATAAAAGTCCCACACAGGTAACACCACGAAGGTAAGTACCACAAAGGTAACACCACACAGAAGTGTACCACAAATTTAACCCACACAGAAGAATACCAAAAAGTTGTCACCACACAGAAGTGTACCACAAAGGTAAAGAATTAGCTCACACCAAGTATAACTTAAGTACGAAAGTATAGATGATTAGTTGTATTTCTAGATCATCTTACTTTGCCAAGAAGCTCTATTGTTGACCCACACAAGATTGTAAATGACCCACATAGGATCTGAAGATAAACCACACAAGATCTGAAGATGCTAACCCACACAGGATCTGAAGATGACTCACAGAGAATCTGGAGATGTCCCACACAGGATCTGAAGATGACCCACACAGGATCTGAAGATTCTTCAAGTACAGTCAGCCACAGGGTTCCCGCACTATGAACACTTGATTATGGGATAATCTGCTCCTAAAGACATCAGTTGATACTTCAACTGACACAAAGTCCCATGAAGAAGTATTTCAAAGGACTGCCACATCATAAGGGTCCCAACACAACAGATAACGTGTCAATCGGACGCCCGGTCTGTAAGTTATTAGCATTTCCGTTCCGAGGGCTCGGTTGGATTCAGGTTCGATCCAACCCATTCATACTACCACTTTATCCAAAGATCAATTAGAGTATACCAAAAGTATCATCTTTATCCAAGGAATCCATTGCCACAGACGGTTCATCAAACAGACGCCCAATTCTCAAGATATGGCCAGAAAGGCGTATCTTGGTCCAGATGGGCTCGGGTTCGGGTCGACCCGACCTGGCCCAGGTTTGGCCCACTGGGCTGCAGTCTGGCCCACTGGGCGCCACCCTAACCACATTGGGCGCAGACTGCTTGGCACGGCTCACTAGGCGTGGCATGCGAGACTCAGCCCGCTCGGTTGGGTGCGGTCTGCTGTGGCGGGGCTCACCCTAGCCGCTACCCAGGGGAAAGGCGCCCCCTGGATTCCGAATGGTCCAATGGACCATTTGGATTCGGACAACCTGGCGGTGCCATGTGGCACTGCTTGCTACCATGCGGGACCCACCAGAGCAGTTCTGCTCGGCGTGATGTGTCCGGTTGGAAATCCAGCCAGCTCCTCCATCCTACGGTGCCGGCGTGCACCGCTGCTGCCTCTATTGTTGGCTGGGTGCCGGCCGCCTCCAGGTGCAACGCCTGATCGAACCACAGTCAGTCAGGTGCAAGACGCCCTCCGAGTGTGCCACTGTGTCTCAAAAGCTACGACCTCCTCCACTACAGGCGGTACAAACGTGCACCGCCCTAGTTCCACACGGCCAGACGACGTGTTGGCCGCCGTCCTCCTCCACCGTGGCCGACAGGCCGCGGCCTCCTCTGATGGCATGGTTGTGTCGCCTCCACCATCGCGGCCTTTCATTGTGTCGACCACCACCTATAATCCACCTGCGTCGGTCACCGGTGATGTGGTCTGGTTCCGCTCAACTCATTGATCCGCCCACGAAGAACACATCAATAATGAAGTAGCAGAGGGATCAACTCATGATCATTTGGCATGCACCCTCTGCGTTAGATCGATAGCCTACAGTTCATAAATTGAAACAACAATTTATCAAGAATAATAAGAAAAATCTCCCTATCTCATTTGATTGTTGGAGATAGCGTGAGGAAGAGAATGAAGTCATTGGATGAGACGCCGACATTTATCGCTCCCGTAACACGCTTCTGATCCAGGATCGAGCATCGGTTCCTTGTTCTTGCTTAGGGGGTTCATTCTTTGTTGGAGAAGGTTCTTCCACCAAGCGTTCTCCAAGGGATGTCCCAAATCCCTCCTTTCCCAACGATCCCCACCGCAAGAGGTGAGGATCTAACTTAATTAAGTTCAAATTATTTACTTGATCAATTAATGTAGGCTCATTAATTGGGGAGGTTACAAGAGTTACATCATATTAAAAAGGGGGTTCAAGGTCAGGTGGTCCCCACCACCAAGATTCAAATGAGAGGTTTCAAATAAATAAAATAAAAGTTGTTTGTTTTATTTTATTATTTTTTAACTCTCCCATGAAAAAACCAAAAATCCAACTTCCACCCTCAACCTACTGTGGTCAAGGTGAAGACTCTCTTAAGAGAATATCAGAACTGGGAGTTCAATTGTGTCCTCAGTTTTCAATTCTGAGAACCAGTTAAAAAGTTACAAAATTCCACTCATGCGTTTACTGAACATACCCGAAAAAAAGTTCAGAATTTCATTCTGGGCACACCAGGCCTCAGAATCATGCACCATTAATTTTCACAGACTCATAATAATGCTATATAATTAATAAAAATTTACATGGAAAAATCTGGTTCTTTACATTATTCTCACCTCAGGGATTTGCATCCCCGAAAGCCACAACACAAACTAGGGAAACAATTGGGGGTACTGATCATGAATCTGAGCCTCCCACTCCCATGTTCTCTCTTAGAGGTTCTCATTCTTTCAATGAATGCACACCAGAGGTATCGACCATCCATGAAGGACCTTCTCTTATCGATCCTAAATCTCCACTAGAACCTCCGAAAACATCTCCCTATCATCGATGTCCAGCTCACCCCAGTCAATGATTTTAAAGAGATCATGTACGTATCTCCTCAGCTAGGATACATGGAAAATGCTTTGCACCTGATGTAACTGTGGGAGATAAGCTAAGCGGTATGCCACCTCGCCAAATCTATTGAGGACTTTAAAGGGTCTGATGAACCTCAAAGATAACTTTCCACCATAGAAAAATCTCTGCAAACCTTGTCGAGGTGAGACCCGTAGGAAGACATGGTCACCATCCTCAAACTCGAGATGTCTCCGTCTCCTGTCAGCATAAGACTTCTGCCTGCTCTGTGCAGTCTTCATCTGCTCCTGGATGATCTGCACCTTCTCTAGGGTAGCCTGTACCATCTCTTGTGCCATGAGTGCTGAGTCCCCTGGGTCAGTCCAGCATATAGGTGATCTGTAAGGTCGACCATACAATGCCTCAAATGGTTCCATACCGAGAGAGGAGTGATATATTTTTTTGTATGAAAACTCCACCAAGGGCAATTGATCCTCCCCACTATGGCCGAAATCTAGGACAAAAGCACGCAACATGTCCTCAAGGGTCTGAATGGTCTGCTCTGTCTAACCATTTGTCTGAGGATGAAAGGAGGTGCTCAATCGAAGATGAGTCCCAAACACCTCCTACAACCCCTTCCATAGCCGAGAAATAAATCATGCCTCATGATCGGAGACAATTGTCGAATTCACTCCATGAAGCCGTACAATATCTTAAACATATTGGAATCTCAAGACCTTTATTGAACCCTACTCTCAGATAGGTAGGAAGTGGGCCGACTTGGTGAGTCGGTAAATTATCACCTAGACTAAATCATGTCCCTTGGATGTGCGTGGATGTCCTATCACAAAGTCCATGAAAATTCCATCTCACTTCCACTCTGGCACCTCTAGTGGCTGAACTAAGCCCGCTAGAACCTGATGCGCTACCTTCACTTTTGTAAAAGTGAGGCACCGCGAGACAAACTCTACCCGTACTTTCTTCATTCTCGGCCACCAGTGATGATGCCAGAGGTCCTAGTACATTTTCTCCACTCCTGGATGTACTGCTAGAGGGGACGTATGTAACTCCATCAATATTTCCTCTCATAGTTCCACTGGTACCATAGTACTCTCTCTGAAGAGGATGACATGCTCCCCACCTTCATAAAATCCATCAGGTGCCTGTCTTGTGGATATCTGAGCACGTCGTACCTCGTGGTCAGTGTCCTCTAGCTATGTCTCCCTGACTTGCTGAAGGAGTGGGGGAGTGACTGTCAGATATTGAAGATAAGTTGCTCCATCTTGATCCATGTAGGATATCTGCAAAGTGGCTAACTGCTCTGTCACCTCACTCAGCAAATGTATACCAGATCTTCTGCTGATTGCATCTTCTACCACGTTCCCCTTCCTAGGAGTATAGACTATCTTGAAGTCATAGTCATGGAGTAAATCAAGCCAATGTCATTGTCTCATGTTCAAGTCCTTCTGATATAAGATATACCTGAGACTATTGTGATCTGAGTAGACTGTAAAATGTTCACCCATTAAGTAATGTCGCCACATATTCAAGGCGAAGACTATTGATTCTAACTCCAGTTCATGGGTAGCGTAGTTCTAATCATGCGGTCTCAGCTATCAAGTAACATATGTGATTACTACTCACTCCTGTATCAGGAAACATCATAGTTTGGTCCCTGATGTGTCGCAGTAGACTACATACCCAATGCCCTCCTATGGTAGCCTCAAGATGGGGGCACTCGTCAGTCTCTGCCTTAGCTCCTAGAAACTCCACTAGTATCTCTCCGACCACATGAAGGGTTTCCCCATATTTTTCAAAAATGATAAGGGTGCCGCAACTCTGGAAAAGTTATTCACAAACCTCTGGTAGTAACCATCCAGACCCATGAAACATTGCACCTCCGTCACACTCCTAGGTGGCTCCCAAGAAAGCACAACCTGAATCTTCACTGGACCCACAGAAACTCCAGCCTCTGAGATGACATGTCCTAGGAAGTGAACATCTCGGATGCAAAACTGGAACTTTGAGAGCTTACCATAAATCTTTTGCTCTCTAAGTGTGTCCAGAACTATCTGCATATGATAGGAATACTCCTCCTCTGTAGTTGAGTATATTAGGATTCCATCGATGAAGACTACAACAAAGTGATCGAGTTATGGCTGGAAGATCCTTTTCATTAGTCCCATGAAAACTGTTGGGGTGTTGGTCACACCGAATGGCATAACCAAGAACTCATAGTGGCCATACCGACATTTAAAGGTTGTATTCTACACATCCCCATCTCGTACCCTAAGCTGGTGATAGCCTGATCTGAGGTCTATCTTTGAAAACCACTGTTCTCTCTTCAACTAATCAAAAATATCATCAATTCTTGGTATTGGGTACTTATTCTTCACGATCACCTGGTTCAGGCACTAATAGTCCACACAAAGTCTCAAACTCCCATCCACCTTTTTGGATAACAAAATCGGGGCTACCCAAGGACAGACACTGGGCCTAATGAACCCCTTTCTCTGCAAGTCCTCTAGTTATACTCGTAGCTCTCGAAGCTCCATGGGAGCCATCTAACATGCTAGTGTAGATATCGGTGTCATCCCAGGGTACAAGTCTATGTAAAATTCCACCTCTCTATGAGGAGGTATTCCCAGAACATCATCAAGAAAAACATCAACGTACTAGTCCACCACTATAGGATAGCTCATACTATCAACATCAACTTCTCCAAGGGTAAGTTTATCCAACTGATGTGTGACCGACTGCACCCTCCTTCGGGTAAGTCCATCCTATGCTATAAAGGTTCCCTTCTCACCGGTGAAGGAAAACCTAGTCCCATACTTGCGGACACACCGCAATTTGTGCCTAATATAGTCGATCTGAGCATGGACTGTAGATAACCAATCCATACCCAAGATGACATCGTAAGGCCTCGATACCGCTACTAGAAGATCCCAGATGAAGCTCTCACCTCCTAGAGTAAGGTCACACTACCGGCACCAGTGTATAATCATATAATCCTCTTCTGTAGGAGTCTCTAGTCGTAAGGATCAAGCCAACGACTCCACCAAAATCTCTGAGCTCCAAACGAGGGCTGTGGCAATAAAAGAGTGACTAGTACATGTGTCTATAAGTACTGCAGCTAAGGTGGAGTAGACACAGAACATACCTCGAATCATCCAAAAAGAATCGTGGTCATAGGCCTCAGTTTCCTGGAGCTGAGTTCATCCCTTTCCACCTGCTCCCTATGGCTGGGGTGGACCACCAGGAGGTGGTGGCGATAGAACCTCAAATTGCCGCCCACCTCCTACAGCACGACCAACTCCTCTTCCACGTCTGTCTACTGCCTACAGAACTCCTTGATTGAATCTTCACCTCTTCCCAAGCGGTTCTTCGACTGTCTGTTGGTCATCCGTACGGTGGGTCGGGCAGTCGCGGGCCATGTGACCCTGCCCGCCACATGAGTAACAATGCCTGCTCCTTGCCTATCCTGCTATAAGTGGAGAAGATCCTATATACACACATAGCATAAGGTCACTGGGGAAAACTCTATGCTGAAAAGGCTCTCGAAGTCTGCCCAAATGAGAGTGACCTCATCGTGAACCTAGAGCATCAAGCTCCACCATCTGCCAGCTTTTTCTTGAAGAAGACTGGCGGAAAGGATCACCATGATATTAGCTGGTATCCCTACTAGTCGAAAAACTCTAACCACGGCCTCCAGCCAGTCCTCACCTGTCCGTGAATCCATCTCTCCCCGAAACCTTAGTGGCCTCTGGCACTAAAACTTGTGCAACGCGCTCAAGCAGCGTGCACCCTCTACTGCTGGGGCTAGTGGCATCGGCTGCCCAACGGGTAGTGGTGCTACTGGTACACCACCAAATGGTACAACTGAAAAAAGGGGGCCTACACTGAAGCCTCATTTCTCGGTGGGCTGTCATCGCGTACTATACCTGGAACCCAGTATGAATGTCTTCATGGAGGCATCTTGGAAAGAAACAGGTGCACCGTGATCAAAAAGTTATTCTAGGTGAGCTGACTCAAAGAGATCACAAAGAAAACTTTTCAAAAACACACTCGCAATCAGTGTTTTCATGCACTGAGTTGGAAATCAAAAGTTAGGGTCCTGGTGTATGGATACGTCGGCCGCCACACCATTGCTGGATTCCCCAAACTGAAAACCACACTCATCACACTTAACACTATTTACACAAAGAAAAGATCAGAGTCCTTGTTCTTCGGTAGAACCGAATTCTCTAATTACAATTTGTTACGAACCATCCCCCAGGGCCCATGCCACCACTGCCCCAAGCCCACCTTCCATTGTCCAGGGGCTGAAAACTAGCACCAGAAAGGCATATCCCTAAAATCAGGAAGGCACTTCCCTTTTTAACCTGCAAACTCACACAATCCAAGCACACAACAAGATACAAGCACAAAGTAAACTATAAAGTAAATAATGTGAGTACAGTAAGTAAAGGGGCCATTATACAATCCACAACTAGATAGTACAAGTAAAAATAAAAACAACTCCTATGAACACCCGCCAAGGATCCTACCTAAAGGGTAGGTATAGCTCTCAAACGATCATATCTATGGTATATCTCGTCTAATGGTCCACTTCCGAGCAGCCTCCAGTCTTGGCACCCTTAGCCTCGATCAATGATGTCCGTCATCTGCACAAGACACAATAAGGTGCGGGCATAGACCATGCAGGGGTGAGTATAGCAATACTCAATAGGGTCCTCGAGACCCCCGAAGGTCTCTCATAATCAAAAAAGGATGAACAAAAAAGTAAGACCTCAATCTCAAAGCATGAAGCAATAGAAATCAACACTACTTAGGAATATTCTCTTGCATATACCTAGGTTATCAATATATATACTCATATCACACATGAGGGAAGAATAACACAAAGGTAACACCACAAAGGTAGAAGTACCACGTAGGTAACACTACGAAGATAAAAGTACCACACAAGTAACACCACAAAGGTAAGTACCACAAAGGTAATGCCACAAAGAAGTGTACCTAAAAGGTAACCCACATAGAAGAATACCTAGAAGGTATCACCACACAGAAGTGTACCACAAAGTTAAAGACTCAGCTCACACCAGGTATAACTTAAGTACATAAGTATAGATGATTTTTTGTATCACTAGATCATCTTAATTCGTCGAGAAGCTTTGCTATTGACCCAAACAGTATCGTATATGACCCACACAGGATCAGAAGATGACTCACACAAGATCTAAATATTCTTCAAGTACAACCAGCCATAGGGTTCCTGCACTAAGTGTGGTTGATTCAGGGAGAATCTTCTCCTCAAGCCATTGGTCGATACTTCAACTACCACGAAGTCCCAAGAATAAGTATCTCAAAGGACCTCCATGTCATAAGGGTCCGAACGCAATAGACGACGCGTCAATCAGACGCCCATTCTGTAAGTTATTAACGTTTTCATTCTGAGGTCCAGGTTGGATTTAGGTTCGATCCAACCCGATCGTACTCCAACATTATCCAAAACTCAAGTGGAGTATACCAAAAGGACCATCTCGATCCAAGGAATCTAGTTTCATAGATGGTTCATAAAACGGATGCATGGTTCTCAAGATATGGCCGAAAAAGGCATATCTAGGTCTAGATGGGCTCAGGTTCAGTCCGACCCGGCCCGACCTAGCCTAGGCTGACCCGACCCAGTTCGAGTTGACCCAACCCAGCTCGCTTCCGGCCCAGCCTGCAATGGCCGGCTTCATCCATGCTAGGCGCCACCCTGGCCCGTGCTGGGAACCGCCCGCTAGGTGAGGCTTGCTCGATGAGGACCGCCCGGTGGAGCCCACTGGGCATGGCCCGTGAGACTTGGCCCACTCAGGTGGGTGCGGTCCACCGTGGCAGGGCCCACCCTAGCTGCTACCCGGGGGGAAGGCGCCCCCCAGAATTCCGAACAGTCCAATAAATCGTTCGACTTCAGCCAACCCAGCGACGCCATGTGCAACTGCCTGCTGGCATGCGGGACCCGTCGGAGCGGTCCCACTTGGTATGATGTAGCCGATCGGAAATCTGGTCGGCTCCTCCTTCTGACGACACCAGTGTGTACTACTACTGCCTCCACAGCTGGCCGGGTGCTGGCCGCCTCCGGGTGCACAACATGCTCAAGTCGCGACCGATCAGGTGCCCGTCAACCTCAGTGTGCACCACCTGCTCAAACCGCGACCGGTTGGGTGTCGGCCGCCCTCCAGGTACGCCACCGCGGCTCAGCAGCTACGACCTCCTCCACTACCAGTGGCACGGGCGCGCGCCACCTCGGTTCCAAGCAGTCCACCGACACCCTCCTCCACCGCAAATAACAGGCCACGACCTCCTCTATCAGTGCGGTTGCACCGCTACCACCATCGCAGTCGGTCAGTGTACCGACCGCTACCAGTACCCCACCGACGTTGGTCGCCGGCGATGTGGTCGGGTTCCTACCTCTTTTGATCATTGGAGATAGCGTGAGGAAGAAAATGAAGTCATTGGTGGAGACACCGACGTTCATCGATTCCGAAACACTCTTCTGATCCAGGCTCGAGTATTGGTTCCTCATTCTGGCTCTGGGGGTTCATTCTTCATTAGAAATGGTTCTTCCACCAATCGTTCTCTAAGGGGTCTCCCAAATTCCTCCTTTTCCAACGATCCCCACCACAAGAGGTGAGGAGCCAACTTAATTAAGTTCAAGTTATTTACCTAATCAATTAATGTTGGATCATTAATTGGGGAGGTTCTAAGAGTTAAATCATATTAAAAAGGGGGTTCAAGGTCCGGTGGTCCCCACCACCAAGATTCAAATGAGAGGTTTCAAATAAATAAAATAAAAGTTGTTTATTTTATTTTATTATTTTTTAACTCTCCCACAAAAAACCAAAAGTCTAACTTCCACCCTTGACCTAATGCGGTCGAGGTGAAGACTCTCTTAAGTGAATATCTGACACTGCGAGTTCAACGATATCCTCAATTTTTAATTCCAAGCACCGGTTCAAAAGTTACAGAATGCCGCTCACATGTTTACTGAATGTACCTGAAAAAAAGTTGAGAATTTCATTATGGGCACACTGGGCCTCAGAATCATGCACCGTTAATTTTCTCCAACTCATAATAATTATATATAATTATAAAAAATTACATGGAAAAATCCAGGTCTTTTCATATGGAACTAGTATATATACATAATATTAATTCATAAGAAAAAACTAGTTTGTGATGATCGAAAAAATTGATGAATAATTTAAATGGTTATCATTAATGCTTTATCTAACGAATCATCATAATATCTAGAAAAAAATGATATATAAGAACATTTATCGTTATTTGAATAAATTAATAAAATATAATTTTAATTTTGGAAATTTATTCCCATTTATACAATCTTCTACACATGTATAAAAGTGAACCTATCCTGACAACTAGGGCAACAAACACTCTCAAATGACAAAATTGAATCTACTAAGTCATAAAAAGAAAATAAATGAACCTAAAATAATTATAATAAAAAAGTACATGTTGAAGAGGTTATGAATTAAATTATTAATTAATCTAATTTCATTATCCAGGACATTAAGTTTATATGCATAACACTTTCAGATATAAGGTAAGGGATTCTCCCCAAACATCCATTTTTCGTTCGGGTTACACTTTCTATCTATTCACCTCAATGTAATTATTATTTATTTTTATATAATTACTCCATAATCATGTATTCAAATCTGTTCATCTTTTTTTGATTGGTAGATACATGTTTTATAAGGTTCTCTTTAGAATTCATCTCGATAAGAAAAATAAATTAAAGGGAACTTCTTAATTTCTTAACCATTTTCATGTACCATCCATAATATATTGTAAGATTCAATTTTTTTTATAATTTTAGTCATTATATAATGAAAATATATCATTTTTCATTTCTGGTTGTATACAAACAATTATTCATTTTTTCCTTTTTAAAGAATCTTTAATGTTTTCCTTAAACCTCACTAAAGAGGCTCATTTATAATGATTCTTAAACACTACTTTTACATTTTTTCACTTAATTTTAACATTATTTACCATGATCTATTCTTATAATCATTTATTAATGTCCATGTATGATTTCAATCTATTTTTAATGGACTCCATTATGATATTCCCTTTTGTTATGCCTTATTCACCACTTATTCCTTTTTTTTGTGGTGTATGTATACTTCCCTTTCATATGTAATCATATTTATTTCAGTATTTTATTAAGTATCCATATTTCTTATATCAGGGATATTATTATTACCTTTTCTATGCACCTTATTTTATCATGTCATCCTTTTATTTGTCAATGTAAGGAGAGAATCGTGTATGTATTTAGTTCTTTAAGACTATTAAACTGATTAATCCATAGTAATTTGATATATTGTATCTATTGTATTGTACTAAAAAGACCACTAAATCTTGGCTACTGGGGTTAGGTATGTTAAAATAATACATTCCTAGAGACCATATTAGTCTATTTTTTCAAAACATGGATATGTAAAAAAGTGGAACATAAATGATCATAATCATTTGATATTTTTTTCAAAAAAACCACCCTTGTTAAGAATATCACACATAAAACTGTGCTTCATAACCTGTATAAGGGAAATATATAAAAGGGTGAGGTCAGATGCTTAGTAAATGAAATTGATAGAAATATCAATCAATGATCATAGGAGTGAATAAGAAAAGAATAAGTGTATGAGAATATGATAAATACATATAATATTTATACAGAATTATTCAATGATCTATAATCACGAGTATGGTTTTTTTTAAAAAAACACATAAGTCATAGTAGTGTGGAATCATAAATAATCACTCATTATCCATGAAAACATATTATAAGAATAAGAAATATTTATTTTTTATTCACATAATCATAAAAATTCATTTATGTATTCATGGATCACTTCAAATATTATCAAAGTGGATTGGGTTCACTCCATATTCAACCATTTCTTTAGTTTTTGTTCACTTCCAATATGATCGTATTGAAAAAAACCACCTTACTGAACTAGGTACAATCCTCATTCAGGTCCTTATTACCACATTAGAAATACATATTTACCTAAATAATTATAGGGATATATAATTACTTTCCCTCCTATAAAATTAGAAAAACCATATATATATATATCCCACAAGATCATAAAACAAGTATCCTATCATCAAATCATATCCCATGGAAAGAATATGATTTTTATTATCATTTATTAATAATAATCATAAACCATACACTAAAAAATATATATTGAAACATTAGATCATTTACCAAGTAAATCATAAGAAACCTCATAGGTTGTTTTATAGATATATGTACCTTTAAAATTTCACTTGAACATTTCCTGATGAAAATTAAAATTATTTGAAAGAAATTATTTATAATAAAAAGTTTCAAAATAATAAAGAAATTATTTCCATTTATAATATTAAAGTAATAATATTAATCATTCTTAAATGAAAAATTATTTCTGAGTATATAGAAACACACCCTTAGACTGTTTGTTAAAACAAAAATTCCTTTCAAATTCTTCGTAAAAATCCAGAATTTCCATTTTCAGAAATTGAAAATAAAAATATTTGAAAATAATTTTTATAAATAAAAAAATGGGTAAAAAGTAAATCAATAAATAAAATTTAATAATTAAAATATTCTAAAAAAAATTAAATAATATATTTACATGGAAGAAAAGATTGTCACTTTATGAGAAAAAGAATTGCAGTATTCCTTAAAACATTATTGATGTCTATTGAGTAATTAAATGTTTGAAAAAAAGGGGAAAAATTAAATCCAAATAAATAACTAGAGTATAATAAAATACATAATACATGGTAGGGATAGATCATATAATTTTATCGTTAGAAAATTTACTCATAACGCATCCAAACAAAAATAATAATGTAACATAAAACCCTTACATCAAGAATGACTTTCTTTATAAGTTCTATAACCTCCATTAATATATATTTAAATTAATATAATTAGATTGAATAACCATAAAAATACCTATATTTCTCTATATAGTTGAATTATAAAATATTTTTACCTATTCATTAACAATTTTTCCTTATCATCATAATTTTATGTGTTAACAACTTCATTTTTCATGTATATTTTAGTTCATAAGTTATATTAATTGCACATTAATCAGGGTTTATTTGTATGTAGAATGTTTATAATGATATAAATATCATATATAATCATTATTTTCATTTTTATAACAATTAATAAAATGTTTTGAGGAACAATTAGGTAATCCCTATGTAGATATAATAGTTCATACGTACACAAAAGTGACATTTTTTATTTTATGAATGATGGAAGGAAAGATAGTTAAATATAAAATCATCTTTATAAAATATTTATTATAACATTAATAACATTTATAAACATTAAATAATTAATTATAACCATCTATTAATGATGGTGGTAGAAAATATGGTGTATTTTAATGTGGAGGGGTAATTTACACTTACACACAAATTATATTTTATTCTCTAATTATATTGAGAGGAGGTATTAAATTGTTAGTAAATAATAATAATACCATCTAATTATGTTTTTTATAGTTTAGTAATCATATTTTTATGGAACCAAATGTTTATAGGAAATATAATTCGGATTAATATTGGAATATATTAGTGAATATTTATACCACTTTATGGAGGGACATTCTTTGTCTTACTGCTTAATCCTTGAAGGATTTATACTAAGATAATAATAAAAGATACATGTATATGTTAAGGATTATAGGATAGTTTTTTGAGTAGGTATTTACTAACTAAAATACACAAATCATGTGGATAAGGGAAACGAAGAGGTTCTCTTTTATATGGTAGGTGAGACACACACATTGAATATCTTAAAAGATTTCAATGATTTAAGGAAATATTCATAGGAATGTGTCTCTAAATGTATAGTAAATTAATTTTAGGATAATATAAGGTTTAAATATATTAAAATAGTAATAATTTAGTAGGTTTGGTTGTTATTCCTATACTTATCACCTGGTTTAACCCTTGGGTAAACCCATTTTTAATTTAATAATTATAGCAGATTTTACTGTTTTTACTAGTGACTATGAAAAAAAATTAACATGAACCTTTAAATTGTATTAATTATTATTATTATAAATATTCATTAAAATTTACCTGATTTTTTTCAATAATTGGTATAATATTATTTTAATTAATTAATAAAAGTGAAAAATACTATATTTTGAAAAAATAACCTTTTTCATCCTAAAAAAATTACGTTCATTAAATTAAAAATAAAAACCATACCATGAATGTTAAAAAATAATGATGAATATTTAATCTATAAATTTAATTAAAACCATTAATCAAATTACATTAAATTATTTTGTTAACTTAAAAATATATTGGTCACATAAGAATAGTTTTTTCAGAAAAATGTCATTTGAATCCCAAAAATTATCTTATAGAAAAAAATATAATTATGATTAGAATTTAATTAAATTGATTATTTAAATGAAATGAAATTTAATTTAATTTAGGATCTTATTCGAATCATAATTTAACATATACTTGAAATTAAATTTAATTTTATATAAAAATTTATATGTTTCGCTTTTCATTATTTTTTTGAGAAATCATAATATTTCACATAGAAAATATTTAAATAATGATTTTGAAAATCATATTAATTTATTTAAATAAAAGTTATAAAATTTTTATAAATTAGTTATAACATTTTCATTAATTTTTTTTTTGATAAAAACCATTTTGGATGAAAACCTTTTTTTGATGCATAAAATGATTTTATTGAAAATTGGGCAGTTATTTATTATGAATTAATAATTAAATTTTTATTATTAAATTTTATGACAACTAAAATTCATATGTTGTTCATTAATTTTAATCCATTGTAATTTAATATTTTGTTTATAATAATTTACAATATAATTGTTCATGTAGACTTGGGTTTGCATGTAAGGAAACCAATAGAAGGCTTCCAGATTTATTTCGACGGAAATACATATAAAATTATAGGGTGTTAAAATTGATCCGAAATTTATGATTCAAAGTAATGTATAAACCTTGATGATATGGCTATTATAGGTGTATATATTTATGTTTTTCCAGAATATTTCCAAGCCTTACCCATAAAATGAGTTATAATTCTCAATGGATCTTATACCCAAAGCCAGTCTTTTTTTTTAAAATACAGTTATAGGATGAACCCTATTAAAATTGAGGATATAATGAATAAACTAAAAGATGATTTAGATAAAGAGATCATATTCCCTACTTAATCATCTTAAGGGTCCACAGTTCACATTTCCAGGAAAAAACAATGGATTGTTGTGTTTGTGCATCGATTACTGAGAGATCTATAAGATCATCATAAAGATAATCTACCCCCTTCCATGGATTGATGATTTTTCTAGTAAACTAAAAATATCTTAGTACTCCTATATTTGGATCCTTATTTTGGATATCATAAGCTAAAAGTGAAGAAGTAATAGATTCATAAGACAACCTTCCATATGAGATATGGACACTATGAGTTCAAAGTGATTCCAATTGGACTTATTAATACCCCTAAAATATATATGAAATTAATTAATAGTGAATTTAGATACTTATATGTAAAATTTATGGTTATCATTATCAATGATATTCTCATTTACATCATGATCAAGGAGGAACATGAAGAGAATCTAAGGTTTTTTCTAGGGATATAATAATGGAGAAAGTGTACTCTAGGTTCAACAAGTGTGACTTCTTGATAATATATAGAACATTATTGGGAAATGTGATCACTAGTGAAGGACTTTCTATATACCCAAAAAATAACATGGAACTTTAGGAATGGACATGAACCTCATGTTTCCTAAAATCTATTGATTTTTTGGATTAGTTAGGTACAACAAATGGTTTTTGAGAAATTTCATAGGATTTTGTAGCCCACTAACATAGTTAACATTGAAGGGGAAAAGTATTTTAGATAGAATAATGTGAGGGAAATGTTAAGGAGCTCAAGAATATGCTATTAAATGTCCCTATACTCATAAAAACCTTATGTAGAATGGATTTTTGTTATGAAGTTATGCAATATAGAGATGAATGGGATATATACTCATGTTGAATGATAAGTCGATAGTTATTGCCTCATGACCATTGAAAATCCTAGAGAAAAACTATAAGATCCCCATTACTTCACTCACAATTATCGTAATAAAAACAAAACAATTAAATTTCTAGATTTGATATCAATAAATGTGACTAAATTTTCTCAATCCAAAACATACAAAATAAAAATAAAATATTAAATCAATTAAATAACCTAATATATTTTTTAGTTTGGAGTTCATGATAATTAGGAAAAATTATTACATAATCAATAATTATAACTTTAAGATAGTATTTTCACAATAATTAGATTTTAATATACTATATTAAGTCTTAAATATCTCTAATAAATCTGTTGACATATTAAAACATTCTAAATATAAATCATTTAAAATCATTCTTTATAAATAATAGAATAATAAATATTATAAGGGTGTTATAAAATGATTATTAGGGGAAAAAATAAGTATTTAAATTGAATTTATTCAATGATAAATAGATGATAATAAAGGTATAATGACAAAATCAATGTGAATAAGCCTAAAATAAGAGAATTCATACACAAAAATACCTGAATCATCAATTGTGAAACATTTCATAAGGATTTAACAATGAAAAAGAATCATAGGATTCAATAATTAGGACCCATGTGATGTTAATCTTGATTAAAGGAACCATTATAACTCAAATAAAGAATAAATAAAACATATAGTCATAAGGTAATATTATATTTATTGAACCCTTACATGACCCATTTTGAAACCATAAAAATGTAATAACCATATGATTGACTACCATTTAGAATATGTTGAAACACTATCTATGTAAAACCATCATACATGCTATATTAGGATCACCAGTGAGCTATAATGTGGATAATCATACCATATTAATAATTTCAAAGAACCAAAACATGAATAATGTGTATATATATTTCATTTCATTATAAAACTCATAAAACAATTTTTATTCCTTACATAACATGATTTACCAATGGAAAAGGAATGGGTTCGAGGACAATCTATTTTAAACAATCATAATAAACCTAGAGAAATAATGAGCATCATATGATTAAAAATTATACCCATTAATGCATATGTAAAATTAAGTGTTTTTGATATTGATAAATTGAAATAAAATTAGAATATCATTAAAAACATTCTTGAGTAAAATAACATTTCAACATTGAAAATCATTATAATGAACTAAAATATCAAACAATATTGTAAGAATCCTTCTATTTAAAAATAACCTATGAAACTAATGAAGGTGTCTTTAATGAAAATAATATCCATGATGGTAGGAAAACAATTCATGATTTAAATGAGGAAAAATAAACATTTTGTTCAAAGAAATTTTAAAGGGAAGAAAAAGTGACCCATTTGGAAAACATTAATAAGTTTCCTTTTATAAACTTTTAAAAAAACTTCAAAGACCATGTAAACTAGATTTAGGAAAAAATTCATGTTTAGAAATGAAATTTATAAATCTTTTAATAAAATTTTGATATGGAAGAGAATTATTCCAAACCTAAAAAATTACAAATTAGTATCAATTAAAAATGATTTCCAATATGTTTCATTAAACTATAAGGGAAAAAATTTAAATTAAACATATAAAACAAAATCATAAAAATAATAGAAGAAAATATTTATGTTTCAAGAAAATAAGAACATGTGATTTCCTATAATGTAAGCATAAAGATATGAAAATTATAAATGAATATATATTTTAATATAAATCATTCACCAAATTGTTAATTTTAAATCATAAACCCCATGAAATAATAATATAAAATGAAACTATAAATATCACGATCATAATGAAATTCATGATATCATGTCAAAGGGGAAGTATAAACACCCCATAAAAGAATAATTGAGTATATCATTAAACGAATATCCCAAGGAATCTGAATTTGAGATGAATAACCCTTAAAAAGATTGTAACGTTGAATTAATATTCAATTAATAGAGAAATTATGTGTAACATATGTAAATCATCATAAAACTAGAGGAAATAAAACATGACACAATTATATTTATTTTCATAAAAAATTATATCATATCAAATATAATAAAGAAGTAATATAATATAATGATAAAAAAATTGAGTTATGAAACCCTTTACCACTTAGTTATATTCATCTAAAATCCTCATTGATGAAATAATTAAAATTGAATCTTAAAATACCAATTTTTTTGATGTATTCTAGATATAAGTTTTAAAATTTGTAGTAAATACACCATAGAAATGAAATTAGGTTCATAACATTAAAAGATTCCACAATGATGGAATTTAGGATAAAATCCCTCATTTATTTGCTTATCATTGGATCAAAACCTCATGAAAGTAAAAAAATCATATGGATTCATAAAATCCAATAATATTCATGAAAATAACCATTCAAGAAATTAATGGGTATTATATAGGCAACATAATAAAAATATGTGGTTAATATGGAATGTGTTTCATAGAAATAAAAGTGATGTGACAAACCCTTACCTCATGTCTAGAACATCCATGTATATCCTTTAACTCATATGCAATAAAATCATATTAATTATTTTATTTCATAGGATATATTTATTTTTTAGAACTATATGAGTAAATCATGTATTTTAATTCTCTTTGAGGGAAAATTTAAATAAAATATTAGTTAATTACATGTTAGGTGTAATGAGGATGTTCTAACCATATATTCAATGTCAATTTGGTATATTGACTGTGTTCAAATGGGCCAATGTTCCATAAAATTCAAAATTATAATAATGACCTAAATAATTTTTTTATAAATAAACAATAATTTTAAAAATATTTATGAATAATTTTTGTGGTCATGCATCTTTTAGTGAGGCAATTATACATGGAAAGGAAAAGATTATTTACATTTAGGGATTCACTCCTTCTCCTTCAAATAGAAGGCCATAAAGGGACTATTCTAACCTACCATGAACTGTGTCTCACATATCATCTTCTATTATATCAATGATGCCCAATGAAGAAGTCCTCATAATTTTCAATCAAGGTAAATCTCAATCTTAGTTGGAAACTACATATGATTCTGATATTGTAAATGACATGTATTATTATGATCATTAATTTTTTTTTCTAATTTTTTAATATGGGGTAATTCCCCTTTCTTTAACCACTCCCATATATTTCCTTTAATATTTTACTTTATTATTAATAATTGGTCATAATATTTTCTTCTGGTTGGGCTTTTTTGGTTTGAATAATGTCTTTCAAAAATAAACTACTTAAAAATCATAGAGAGAGCAGGTCATACATATGCATGACCATCATTTCCATTTTTCAACGATAATTATTGAAAGAAGGTATGTGTTATTTTTTATTTATATATTAATGATAATATCATTAATATAATTTTTTTCTTTAAATAAACATATAATTATCATCAATTTAATTTTTTGATGACAAAGGTATTACAAAGCTTCATGGAGGCGGTAGTCCATGTGTGCACATAAATGATTTTATCATTTTAAAATGAGGAAAAGGGAATGAAAAAGAATAATGTATTAAATTTTAACAATTATAAATTTTCAATGATTTTTATATGTTAAAATTAATTTCATCATTATAACCTCTGATTAAAAGTGATAATAAAAAAATTCATTGGTTGATGGGTTGGATGTCCAATGTACACACAAATGATAGATTTGTTTCCCATTTGATGGAATAGGATATGAATATAAGTTATTAAATTTATATAATAACATCTTAGTAAATGGGTTATACTAATTTTATTATATCAACATTTTTGAAGAAGACTATAAGGAGGTGGATGAAGATAGAAAACAAAAAAGCTCGCTTAAGAACGATATCACTTCTTCGGACCACCCATTTAGGATTATACATAAAGTCACCACATATTGGATTTAAAATTGAAAAAAATAATGTAGGAAGTTTTTAGGGAATTTATAAAGGTATTTTGGTAGGATATGAAAAAAATTTCTTTTTTAGGCATGAAGTTTAGAGGATATGGGTGGCCTTTTATTAGTTGGGTAGGCGACACACTTGGAATTTTTGAAAATAAAAAGTTATATCCATGTTTTTCACATACCTAAAGGAACCAAAATTAACCATTATATATATTTAGATTATATAAGGTCAAAATAATTCTATAAAATATATTTTAGAAAAATAATTAGGTTATTATAATCCTTATTGTTTTAGTTATCCCCTAGTAAACCTGTTTTAACCTTCACCCCGATAAAAGTTTTTTAATGTGTTCAATAATAAAAATTCTTCAAAAATACATTGGACTTATTGTTTTTTTATAAATTATATAGATTATAAATATTCATTAAAATTTAAATAATTATATTCATATATGTTTCAGATTAAAATTTAAAATTAATCATGTAGACATGATGATAAAATGGGTTTTCAAGAAACATATTTTACAAGCATATGATGATTTTATATTAACTCTATAAAATGTAATAATAGTCATATAAATATAAATTAATATTTATAGATATATAATATATAAATTTCATTTAAATAATTCATCATTAGGGTGAATTTTAGTAATATAAAATTTAAAATCATTATGCAAATTAAAACACATTTCAGAAAAATGATCTTTAATACCAAAAAATAAACTTTTACTGAAATAAAATATAAAGATGATTTTAATTTAATTAATTGGAATAAATAAAAATAAATAGATCTAATTTTACTTGAATTCAAATTCATGTCATAATGGTATATTTAAATTAAACAATTTCTTAAAAAGAAATGATAGTTTTACAAAAAAATATTTATTATTCACTGTTGAGTGAATTTTTTTTATTTTCTAACTATCCCAACATTTTACCAAAATATAATATTGAAATGATGATTTAAAAATTAATTTCATTTTATCACATAAATTTTCTAAATTCTATAAATATTATTTATAATATCCCCCCTACAAAAGTATTAAATATCAATTTCTAAGAAACATATTTTTTATGAAGAAAATATCATTACTAAAAGTGAGTGATTATTTACTAAGAAATTGTCAATAAATTTATATCGAGTAGGAAAATTATATAGAAATATATATGTTAATTAAATGAGAAAACTCTCTTTATATCCACCAATATAACATTTAGGTTATAATGGTTAAATATTTGGTAGGTCGTTTAAGATCAATGATGTGTGTCGTATATGGTATCAAACATAATGTTATTTATTTAATATAATTGGGAATTATATTCTACCCAATTTAAGAAATTTCATCCTCACAATGTTAATTTGATCTTTTTAACATGGTTATTTCATTTTAAAATAAAATTATTGAAATCCCAAGTCATACAATGGGTTAATAAAACATCCACATTAAAACATTGTGGGGTAAGTATGATGGTCATCTAGAATAAAACACAACTAAATTCTATGTAGGAAAACATTAGTGTGAAAAGAAGATATATAAATTGATTAAAATTTTAATGAAAAAATAATTATGGAGTGTGACATAGATCATTTATCACAATAATTTGAATGATAATGAGATTGTTGAAGACCAAAAAACTATAAACTAAAAAGGTGTGAAAAAGACCATCATCTCATTAAAGATTAAATTAATATGATAAATTTTTTATTTTTATGATCATATTAATATATTTTTATGAATTTAATACATTATATAATAAGAAAAATAAGTGAATATACTTACTTAACAAGTATAATTACATAATTAAATAAATTTGTTCCAAAATCTCATGTTTTTTCTCCAAACGAAGAGTATTCAAGATGATTTTTTATGCTTGAAGAACTAAAATACACTTATAAAAGATCATGTAATTCATGAAAAGTTAAAAATATATACCCACTAACATTATAAATTAACCAAAAACTAAATGTTTAATTTAATTTAAGATAATTATCATAATTAAAAAACCCTATTATGGTAAAATACAACATTAATCTCCAATGCCTCAACAATAACACCCAATGTTTAGCATAGATAATTTGATAAAAAAATATCATTAAAATTATTCAATGTATTTTACACTAATAATTTATACCAAAATTTATAAGTTATTTATAACATATTATTTTGATGTTGATTTATGATTTATCTCCAAATAACACAAATAACTTTTAATATCTCATGTCAAGAAAAATTATGCACTGATCAAGTTATCTTCAATGTATACTAATCATTTACATAAGTATCTTGAATCCAAAAAAAATAAATTTTAAAATCATGTTTTCTTCCACATTATTATTCAAACATTATTCCTCAAATAAAATCGCATAATTTTTTGCAATACTTAATCATATATGGATACCAAAATTGTGAACTTATTTTAATATAACATTATTAACATAATCACTAAATCAATTTTCAATCCAATGGTTATCCATATAATAAAATATTAGTTTCCATAATCGCATCAATATCCATGATCATATAAATTATAATGGTCATAAATTATTTATAACTTATATATAAAAAATATGAAGGCATACATCACATTAATCTATAGGATTATATATACTTCATCTTAATAAAACATTAATGAAAATGTATTTAGTGAATTTAAAATCTCATTAGTTAAAACCTAAAAATTGGTGTATAAGAAATTAAACTTATGATCAACCTTAATCTCATAATTCTATGATGGAATCTATAAATCTTAAGACAAACTCTCATGAAAATACACAAATCTAAAAAGTTATCTAAACCATACCTTCATTCTAACTATATCAGCATTAGACCTGCATTCCAAGATCCAATGAAAAAACAAAAATATTACCTTTATGGATTTGATAATGATAAATGTGACACAATTTTTTACATAAAAAACTAACATGAAATGGAATTACTGGATTACTTATAGAACCATGGATTTTGTAGGATTAGTGTTGTTGGGAATTAGGGAAAACTATTATATAAATGATACCATTAACTTCATGATAGTATATTTTTAGTATAGCTAGTGGTTCATATTCCACATTAAGTATTAAAAATCTCCAAAAAATTCTTCACATATGAAACCCTTCAAAACAATAATCATTTATCATCATTTTTCATAAGTTGGGGAAAAGGAAACACAACAAGTGTGAGATAAAATGCTAAGTAACAGTAGAAATAAATATTAATAATTGAATATCATAAATGATAAAAATATGGGTATAGTGGTATGATGAAAAAATCAATGAGAATGAGAATAAAATAAGAGAATTCAAACCCATTGATACCTAAATCATAAATCATGAAATATAGAATAAGGCTTTAACAAATACAAGACTCATATGATTCAATAATCATGACCCATGTGATGTCAATAAGGATTGTAGGAATCATTAAATACCATAGAAGGAATAATGATAATGTGTTGGTATGTTGGGACATTATCTCCACAGAAACATTATAGAAAGCTTACAAAACCCATAAAGGTGGAATAACCATACCATCAACTTCCATACCCAACGCATTTCATCAATATCTGGGTGCAACCATATTGTAATCTATATCGAACTCAAATATGAGATATATTGAGTCTCATCCCATATCATAACCAATTTATAAGATCCAAAAAATGATTAAAGTAAATAGATATTTCATTTCATTATAAAAATCCAAACCCCATTAATCCATCAATAAATTGATTAACAAGTGAAAAAAGGAACAAGTTAAATGGAAATATCTTTGAAAAAATAATAATCCATATAAATAAATAATGACGTTGAAGTAATTTTAATTTTCCCCAATTAATAATATGTTTCATCAAGGGTTATTAAAATTGATGAATGAACATATCATTAAATGACCATTAAAAATATTCTTGAGGAAAATAAACATTCCACTTTAGAAACAATTTTTTAAAACTAAAAATTTAGAAAAAAATTTTAAAAATATATTTATTTCAATATATCCTGGGAAAATATAAAGGAACCATGAATGAGAAAAATAATCATGGTTGAGGCAAAATCAATTTATGATGTAATTGTTAAAAATAAACAGCCTAATGAAACATTTTGTAAATAGATTCAAAAGTGATCCATTTAGAAAAAATTCAGATATTACCATTTATAAAAATTTAAATGAAGCTGAAGGACCATTTAAAAATGATTTATGAAATCATTTATGTTTATAAAATAAAATGTTAAAATATTTTTTAGAAAACATTTTTATTGAATAAAATTATTCTTGATTAAAAATAAGTAAAAAAGACCAGAGTCACTTATAAGAAATTTAAATGATGTTTTCATAATTGATAAGGGATGAAATGGAAACTAAACATGAAAATAAAATTTATAAAGATAAAATAATAAAATATATATTATTCAAAAAAATAAGAGTTTATGACTTTAACCAAAGGAACCATGAATAGTAACAATTCAAAAAATAAAAAATATTTTAACATAAATCCTTTCCCACTTTGATAATTTTTAAATCATAATCCCCGTGGATGAATTAAATAATATGAAATATTAAATTTCATGAAAATTAGAAGATTCAAGATATATCATATCAATGTGGTATTATATACACATCATAAAATATTATAAGTGAATATAATTTATCTTATGTCCCAAAGAAAGGAAATTTGAGATGAATAACCCTTACAAAGATCATATCATTGAATTGAGAGTTAGTCAATTGTGAAAATAAGTGTAACAAATTTAAATCAACCTAAAACAAGTGTAAATACAAAATAACACTATTAGTAGTCATTTTACACACAATCATAGAATATAAAAGTAAACAAATATGTAATATAAAACAATGCAAGGAAATTGACTTATAAAACACCTTATCAGTTTGCGACTCTCGAGTAAAATCCCCCTAGATGATATAAATAAAATTACAGCATAAAATTCTATGACATAAAAATTATTCCTTAAATAAATGTCAGATGAGTTGTATAAACACCATATAAAATAAATTAGGTGCATAACAATAAAATATTCCACTGTGATGGAATTTGGGATGAAATCTGACTCTTTTTTAGTAATCTATAGATAAAAAACTCAAGAAATTGATAAACACATTTTGATTAATATAAAAAATTAATTTTCATGAAAATAATAATAAAATAAACTCATTGTAATTATATAAACTGCTAAATAAAAATAAGTGGTGAATATCGAATATATTTTAGAGAAATAAAACTAAGATGAGAAACCCTTACCTCGAGCACATACATTCCATGTATGTACATTAAATATAATGTGATAAATAGATATAAATTATTTTATTTCATAATAATATTTTAAATATTTAATAAATTATAATTAATATTTTTGAATTCATTTTACTAAGATATTTAAATACTTAATTATTTATGTCCAAGATAGGTGTTTAAAGGTTATTTAGTCCATAATTTTAAAATAGCTCCAGTATGATAACCATGGTCAAATGGTTCGTTATTCCTTAATATCCTGAATAATAATATATAAAGAAATATTATTTTATATAAAAAAATATTTTTTAACCATCCATTAATAATGGTTTTGAAAAATGGTGTATGTTACAATCATGGAGACTATAGGTCGTACATACACATTATCAACTTATCCATTTTTAAAACAATCATTATTGAAAGAAAGTAACTATAATTTTATCTTTCCAAAATGATAATAATATCAGTAATATCATATTATTTATTTAAATATACTTATATATATCATCTATGTGATTTAGTGATGAAAATAAAATCACATCCCTTTGCGGAGGTGGTAGTCCAAATGTACGGACATAAAATGTTATCATTTTTCAGTAAGTGTAATGGGAATAAATAAAGTAATAAATTATCAATTTAGAGTGATAAATATGTCAATATTATCATATATAAATACAAATTCCATCATTATAGCTAGTTATGAGAGGTGAGTAAGAAAAATAAATTACATCAGTTCGTGAGGAAGTAGTCTGCCGCACACACGAATGATGAGTTTAACCATTTTATAGGAGAGGAGATGGATGTAAGTTTTTAAAGTAAAATATTAACAAATAACTATATTTATGAAAATATTTTTATTATATAATCACATCTTATGAGTATTTTCTAGAAGGTATAATAAGAAACAAAACAAAAATGATCGGATAAAAATGACACCTCTTCTTCAGACCACGTCCTTAGGATTATGCCTAAATCCATCCAAGATTGGATTTATGATCAATACATAGACTCTAGGATGTGGGGAGGTAAGTAATAAAGATTTTTGGTTAGGTTTTGAATGATCTAAATGAACATTAATGTGGTAATAGAAGAGGGTAGTTGGGGGTAATTTATACATGGGAGAGAGGACACTGTTAGAATTTTAGAAAAAAAGATATACCCTTGTTTTTCAAATGATAAAAGGCTCCAAAATATATCATTTTAAGAAATATATGATATAATATCTAAATATTTCCATAAAATATATTTGATGCAATTTTACTATTCATTTAACCCGTATCTTCTAATATTAACTCCAAGTGAACCAGTTTTAACATTTACCATGGTAAAAGATTTTTACATTTCTCACTATTGATTATACAAAAAATTTAAGATGAAATTATTATAAAATATTAAATATTATGAGTAATAATATGGTATACATTTTACCATTTATAATTCATATATATGGTAATTCTTAATTTAAAAAAAATCTACAAATGCGATGAAATACTATTTTTTCAATAAATGTATTTTTCAAGCACAAGATGATTCTATATTAACTATATGACTAGAAATCATAAATATATAAATTTAAAATAGTATATATATATATATATAAAATAATTAAATTTCATTTGATTAATTCCTAATTATATTTTTTCTTAATTAAATAAAATGGAGAAACATTGTTCATTTTAAAATTATTTTTTAAAAAATACATTTTTAATCCCAAAATAAAATTATAATAAAATCCTATATAAATATGATTAAAATGTAATTAATTGGATTATATATAAAAAATTAATAATTATATTACATGAAATATTTTTCAAAAAAATAATTATAATTTTAAATGACTTAGTTTATTTAGTAAAAATGGTAGGTTTACAAGAATCAGAGTTTTTCACCATTCACTAAAAAATATGTACTTTTTTAAAAATACCAATACTTCACCTATTTTTAATTAATATATTCTAATTAATTTTTTTTAAATATTATTAAATACATTTTTCAAAATATTTATATCTAATTTATAATATTTTCCCAATAAAAAGCAAGAAAATTAATATTTGAATATAATGTATTTTTTATAAATAAAATGACATTTCTAAAAATTTAGTGATTATTTACTAAGAATTTGTTAATTTATTTATATTTAGTAGGAAATTTATATATAAATCTATATACTATTCATAATGTAGTTAATCCTATTTATCCCCACAAATTTAACAACTAGGATATAATGGCCTCATATTTCACAGGTCATTTAAGCTCGATGTTGAGTGTTGTGTACTCTATCGAACATAATTTTCTTCATTTAAAATTTATAAGTGTTAAAAAAACTACATGACACATAACCTAGATTTGTATGTACTAATATTTTCATTGAAGATTTCATATCACTACCCCTATGGTGATAGGTGTGATATATATTCATATCATAAGTGTTGAAAGTTTATTTTCCCACAAAAATAGAACAACAGGTGTCTGCGATGAGGATTAGAAAATATTAAAGAATTTTATTGATCTATTAGATTCCATACATGAAAATAAAATAAGGTAGTCTATGATCTTAGTAGAAAATATCCCCTGACACTATCCATTATTTAAATTTAAACAGACCCCATCTTCAAGGATTTTCAAATTAAAGGTTCAGAAATCATAATGGGAGGGAATACACTAAACTTTTCACGTATAATTTTGACAAAATATATCAAAGATAAGATAATTTTAGAATATATGGATGATTTAGAGCTTTAGAATTAGTTGAATGTACAAAATAAAGGGATGCATCTTGAATTCCAATTCAATAATACCAGATTAATTTAGTTTGGGACTACAAATTGTGTGCCTTTATCACCTGATATGATGAAATTTATATTTGATAAAGCTCATAGATCATAATTATCCATCAATAATATATATAAAAGGAATTAAAATAATATTAGAGAGAACTTCTAGTGGGGAAACATGAAAAGGTTAATTGTTGAGTACAAAAAAATGTTCGTAGTATATCTATAAGGACCCGGCCTTAATACCATACATAAACTTGAATTTAGTCAAGAAATCACTTCATTTTACATTTAGGATCTTTTAAAGTATATAGATTTAGAGAATTGGGACATAATACAATTATAACATTACACATTAGTACAGTGTGGATACCATAAAAATAGTATTCATTTCTTCCAAAATATAAAACTTTTCAAATAAAATGTGATTTATTTGACAATTCATCAATCATTTAACTTGGATTCATTATTTTTCTTACACATCCTTATAACCTGTAAAAATCATTTAAAAATTTTGGATGAGCACAAAAAGCTCAATAAGGGATATAAAAAGAAGGAAAGAATACATTAGTCTATGAGTACTTGTATCATATGAAATCCTTTTCAAAAGACATACATGTAACCCATATATACTTTGTAAATCATGAGATTTACACTAGATTTCCACAAACATAAAAACATAAATAGAACCATAAATGTATCTTGGGGCATTACTTACAAAATCTTGTAACCATCTCAGCTACCTTATAATTTGTAACCCTCCCGGCTACCTTACAATTTGTGTAACCATCATAATTACACTTGGAGTAACCATATGGCCAACCTCTAACATACACATAACCAATGAATTTTAGGGAGATATAGGTCCAATAATTCATAATAAACAATTTGTAATAACCAGAACACAATTATAGAACATTAATAACATCATAAAAACATTGATTTTGAATTTTGTAAAATAGAATAATAAAGGATTTTAAAATAAAATACCCTTACATAAATAATATAATCTATGAGAGAATTAATAGAGTGGAGGGAATATGTATATAAAATATAAATAAAAATAATTCAACATAATATAAACAAAACCCATCACCCAAAAAATTTTAATACGACATAAATAATGAAGTATAATTTTAACCCAAAGAATGGAAATCAGGTTAAGAATTCATTTACCTTGGGTTTGTCTTACTTAAAAATTGTTTAAGCCTCCTGTATAATGGTTAAATGAGTATTATTAAAATATTATAGAAACATATTCATCTTTATAATATCTTATGTGATCATTTAATTACCTCATTTCTCCCTTTAATTGTTAGTATTTTTTTCCTTCCATTGTTTAGGGTGTGTTCTTTACATGATTTCCATGATCTGTTCATGATGGATATTTTTGTGATTAGAAGTGAAACATAAGAATTAGTAAGGATTGATATTTAAATATCTTCAGAACCATAAATTATACCATTTATCATTTTTAATTTTGAAATTAGTACTATTCATAAGTTAAAATATTATTGTTATTTGTTTAGGTCATTTTAGTTATTCTTTGATCGTAATGAATTAATTTTGTTTCATAAATTAATAACATGTTTAAAAAATTATTTAAGGACCTTATATAATATATAATAAATAAATTATAATCTGGTTCAACCATAAAAATAGTTTCATGACCAGTATTGAAGGAAGTAAAATAACTTGAAATCACATCGTCCACAATGTCGGTAAATTGATACATCACATACGGTGTTTTAATTCTTTGAATAGGTGGGATAGGAGAAGAATATTGATGAGAAATTTTCCATGAACATGAGAACATATAGAGTATAAAATATTATGTAGTTTTCATGACTATTGGATAAGAGGATAGGAAGATATTATAAGAAAAGAAAAGGAAATGAAATCAGAACACATGAAAATGAAAGGAGATTCTTACCCATTGATCTCTTCTCCTTGAGATCCTCCTTAAGAACTTTGGTTTTGGATTTTTGGTGAGAGAAGAAGCTTTAGGACACGGGGAAGAGAATTTGGAGTAGTATTGAGTAGAACTTATGTGAGGCTCAAGTCTTGAGATGTGTGGGAGGAAGAGGGAAATTATGGTGCTATTTATAGTGGAGGAGATGAGGTATTTTACATTATTTTAATCATTATTATAATATCTTCTCTCAATAGTCTAAATAGTCTTATTTAATATGAACAAAAATAGAAATAATGGAATGTGAGTTTGAACCATGTGGGCTTGAATCACTTATGAAGTCATAAATAGGGTATTTAATTGATAATTTGAATGTACGGTATTTTACCGTATTTCACTATTCATCAAAAATTCAAGAATTTCAGAAAAATCCCAAAAATTCAACCTTACCATTTTTAGAAATTTAGAATTCAAAAATGAACTCCATTTTTTGAAAATAAATTTATAAATATTATTAATTTAATTTTAAAATAAAATCACGCTTTATTCAAAAATTAACAATTTTAAAAGTATAACAGCTTTTATATCACATTGAAAAATGAACCAAAATGTCATTATCTTACAGAATTAATAAAATAAAATAATAATACAATTTACTATTCATTAGGGTCATATAACTATTCATATTACTATTCATAACGTTATTTTACTATTCACAAAAAAATCAAGTTGGTTTCATCATTCTCTAAATTACATACCGAACACAATTGCAGATGACTATTTTTCGAAATTCAAAACATAGAAGCAAAAAAAATATCTTTAAAGGCTAGTTATAAATATCTACTTAAAACAAAGATTCATGAATTTCAATTTATTTTTAAAAACTCCGGGTGTTACATTATCCCCACCTTCTGGAAGTTTCGTCATCGCAATTTTATTTACTTATTAAACATGTGAGGGTACCTTTCCCTCATAGCATTTTCAGACTCCCATGTTGATTCTTCTACCATGTGGTTTCTCTACAAAACCTTTACCTAGTGGATTACCTTATTCCGAAATACCTATTTCCTTCTATCAAGAATCTGAACTAGTTTCTCTTCATAATAAAGTTTCTCTTCTAGCTGAACTGCTTCTGGGCTCAAGACATGAGTTGAATCTGGAACGTACTTTCTCAACATCAAAATATGAAAAACATTGTGTACCTAAGACAAAATTGGAAAAAGGTACTCAGTATGAAACTAGTCCATCTTTCTCCATGATTTTAAAAGAACCGATGAACCTCAAAATTAGCTTTCCATTCTTAACAAAACGCATCACACTTTTCCAAGGAGAGATTTTAAGGAAAACATGTTCACCCAACTCAAAATAGAAGTATTTCCTTCTATTATCTACATAACTTTTCTGGATGCTATGAGCTGTCCTCATGTGATGCTGGATCATCTTCACTTTCTCAGCCACTACATCTACTAATTCTAGCCCCATCAAATTTCTTTCACCGAATTCATCCTAAAATTATAGAGTTTGAAACCGCTTCCCATACAATGCCTCAAAAGGTTCCATCTATTTACTGGAATTAAAATTTTTATTATAAGAAAACTCAACTAAAGAAAGTTGATGATCCCAAATTCTTTGGCAGTCCATTAAACAAGCTTAAAGCATATCCTCCAAAGTCTGAATCGTTCATTCTGACTGCCCATTTGATTAAGGATGAAAAGATGTACTGAAATTTAATTCTCTGCCCAATGACTTTTGTGGTCCCTTACAAAAGTCAGAATTGAACCTAGGATCTCGATCAGATATAATGGAAAGGCAAACTCCATGTAACCTGACAATATCTTTGAGGTATAGTAGAGAAAGCTAATCCAAATGCCATGTATCTCGAATAGAAAGAAAATTTTCTGATTTTGTCAGCCGATCAACAATAACCCAAATTGTATTGTTACCTCGAGAAGTCTTTGGTAGTCCCACCACAAAGTCCATGGATACATTCTCCCATTTCCACTCCGGCACTAGAAAAGGATGAACCATCCCCTTCAGTAACTTCCCCTCTTCTTTAACCTATTGACTTGTCAAAATTTTCATGGTAAAATCAGATATATCTTTTTTCATTCCATCCCACCAATAATACTCCCAAAGGTCTCTGTATATCTTAGTACTGCCACGATGAACTAAAAATAGAGAACTATGAGCTTCAAACAACAAATATTTCTTCAACTGGGAATCACAAGGCACCTACAAACTTTTTACAAATCATAAAACACAATCTTTATCAAGGTTAAATTTTTTAAACTTACCCATTTTAACCAATTATACCTTTTTTCTGTAGCTCATGGTCTTCCTTCTTTACTTGAATAATTTAGTCTGATAATGATGACTGCACTGAAACCTAAAACAAAATTAAGGTATTTCTTTCACCAAAAACATCTAATCCAAAATTAATCAAATCATTAATCTGGGGATCATGTTCAAAACATAACATGGTTAATGATGCATGATGTTTTCGAATCAAGGAATCCACCACTTTGTTTGATTTTCCCGGATGGTAATTGATCGTGCAATCATAATTCTTTATCAGTTCAAGCCATATTTTTGGCCTTATGTTTAATTCCTTCAGAGTAAATATATGATTTAGACTTTTATGGTCGATATATATTTTATATTTGGCTCTATATAAATGATGCCTCCAAATTTTCAAAGAAAAAACCGCAGCTGCTAATTCTGAATCTTGTGTTGGATAATTTAACTCATGAGGGTCTAGTTGTCTTGAAGCATAAGAAATTACCTGATCATTCTGCATCAAAACACAACTGTGTCCTTTCAACGAAGCATCACTGTAGATGAAAAACTTACCATTTTGGGAAGGTAAGGCCAAAATTAGAGCATTCACCAATCTATTCTTCAGTTCCTGAAAAAAATATCACATTCTTCTATCCAAATAATTTTAACCCCTTTTCACGTTAACTTGGTTAGCAGGCTAGATAACTATTCAATGTTTTTAACAAACCATTGGTAATAAACTACTAATCCAATAAAACTATGAATATTTGTAACATTTTTTGGTCTTGTCCATTATCAACTACCTTTGTTTTTATAGGATCAACTATTATTCCATCCTTATTTACAATGCTCCCAAGAAAATAAATCTATTGTAACCAAAAATCACACTTGATGAATTTTCCATACAGTTTTTTTCCAATAAGGTTTTTAAAAAAACCCTTGGATATTTTTCATCCTCTTATTTATTTTTATAAAATACCAAAATTTCATCAATAAACAAAACTAAAAAATTATCCAAGAACTCATGAAATGTTCTATTCATAATATTCATGAATACAATAGGTGAATTAGTTAACCCAAATAGAATAAAAACAAATTCATAATGCCCATATCTGGTATGAAAAGCTGTTTTCGAGATTTCATCCTCCTTCACCTTCAGCTGATGGTATCCAAATCTCAAGTCAATCATGAAAAAGTATTGAGCTCCCAGGAGGTAATCAAATAAGTCATTGATATGAGTAAAATGATAGTTTTTTTTAATAGTGATTTTATTCAAATCTCTATAATCAATGCAAAGTCTCATGGAACCATCTTTATTTTTAACAAAAAAACATGAGCACCCCATGGTGAAGTGCTAGGACCAATTAAGCCTTTATCAAGAAAATACTGTAACTAATTTTTCAATTCAAGAAGTTCTATTTGATCCATACGATATGGGGGTTTCGAAATTGGATTAGCTTGAGGAACTAAGTCAATTGTTAATTAGACTTCCTGATCAGGAACAACACTAGGTAACTCATTAGGGAAAACATAAAGGTATTCATTTACCACCGACACATCATTAATCTGAATAGTTCCCTTGTTTTCAACAATATGATTAATATAACTTTCATTTCCATAATTCAATAGTTTCTCAACTTACTAATATGTTATCAATTGTATGGGTTCGTTATTGTATACAAACTAAACCACTTTATGAAAAAAAACTTCCATAAGTCTACAGTCAATCTTAGCATGATAAACAGAAAGTCAATCCATTCCCAGAATAACATCAAACTCCACTAAGGTCAAAATAGTAAGGTTTGCTGGCAAAATATTTCCATATACTACAATATAAATATTGTTATAATTTCTCTTTGATAAAATATTTACCCCTGGTGTTTTAACAATAAGTTTTGATCTCATTTGTTGAGGTGATATTTCCAATTTACCAGAAAATTTCTCAAAAATGAAGGAATGTGTAGACACTATATCGAACAAAACTTTAGAAAAATCTGAGTAAACAAACAAAGTACCTGATACAACCTCATTGGATGACCTGACATCTGCTGGCATAGTTGCAAAGGATCTCACTACACCTTTCTATTATAGTATGACTTCTTTGCATAATTTGGATCCCTCTTTGGGTATGCATTTTCATAATGACCCATCTCACCACATTTAAAACACTTAATATTTTTCTTATTAGGATTAGTCTTAGGATAATTTTCTTTTCAATCACAGGCCATTAGTCCAAACTTTTCACATTGAAAACAATTCCCATTTTTGGTAAGGCATTCCCCAGGGTGCTTTTTGCCACACTTTTCACAAATTGGAAACTGTATTTTCTTACCATCAGATTTATTTAGTTGATTCTTACCCATATTTTTCCATCTAGACCTCTTCTTGTCCTTATTTCCAAAATGCATGTGGTCATTAAAAAACTGCATCTCTACCCTATCATCACATCGGATAAGTTTCTCGTAACTTTTGAATTCACGAGAGACCAATTCCCTTTGATACCTTGGCTTCATTCCTCAGTAAAAGTTATTTATTTTTCTATCAAGATCTAGATTAGGATTTAGAGAAAACCTCTCCAATTTGGAAAAGTTCACTACATACACATCCACTAAATCCTCATCGCTTTTCTTCAATTCATTTAATTTCTTCTCCATCCTAAGTCGCACCACCTTAGGAAAATATTTTTCCAGGAAAATACTTTTAAATTCATCCTACTCTAAGGCATCAATATCCTCTCTATGCCTGGTATTATTGACCATTCACCACCACTAATTAGCTTCACCTTAAAAATGATAAATGAAAAGACTTACCTTTTGATTATCTGAACAACCCATTACATCAAATATCTTTTCAAGGTCCTTAATCCATCCTTCAACTGCTACTAGGGCAAAAGATCCATTTAAAGCAGGAGGTGTTATCTCATAAAATGTTCCAGTATAATTGTGTTCCATTGTGGTAAATTTTGTTGTTCTATTGTATGGATGACACCACTATTTATTTCCTATGTCAAATGAGCTGTTAATGTTACAAACTACTCAGTTCCAATCCCTATCATTCTAGGTTGTAGATTCGGAAGGATGTTGTTCTCTCGGTGCCTCTCCTCTTCAGCTTCCCTATTTCTTCTGCGGAAAACTATTCTGAACAAACATATATTAGTTGAAGCAACATGGTAATCTGTAAATGATATGACATTTTAAATTAATAATAGAGTAAAAATAATTATGGTATTCTATTTACATCATCCTATCCCCTAAAGTTATCTAGAACATACTCTGATACCAAATATAAGGACTCGACCTTATTACCATTCATAAACATGAATTTAGTCAAGAAATCACTTTCTTTTACATTGATAATCTTTTCAAGTTTATATCATTAGATAATTGGGACATAATAAATTCATAACATTACACATTAGTACATAGTGGATACCATAAAATAGTATTCATTTCTTCCAAAATATAAAACTTTTCAAATAAAAAATGATTTCTTTCACAATTATTCATTCATTTAACTTTTATTACTTAATTTTCTTACAAATTCTTTTAAACTGTGAAAATATTTTAAAAATTTGGGATGAGCACAAAAATCTCAGTAAGGGATATAAAAATAAGGAAAGAACACATTATTCCATGAATATTTGTAACGTATGAAATAATTTTCAAAATACATACTTGTCACCCATATATACTTACTTTATGAATCATGAGCTTTACACTAATTCCCATGAACATAAGAACATAAATAGAACCATAAAGGTATCTTGGGGCATTACTTACATAATCTTTTAACCATCTCATCTACCTTATAATTTGTAACCCTCGCGACTACCTTACAATTTGTGTAACCTTCGAAGTTACACTTGGAGTAACCATACGGCCGACCAAAAACTTACACATACCCAATGCATTGGAGGGAGATATAGGTACCACCATTAATAATAAATGATTGAAAAGAACTAGAACATAATTATACAACATGAATAACTCTATAAAAACACTACTTTTGAATTTGGAAAAAAGAATTTTAAACGAGGATTTTAATAGAAAATCCCCTAACACAAATCATATATTTGAAGATAGACTTAATAGAGTGGATGGAATATGTATATACACTATAAATACACATAATTAAACATAATATAAACAAAAACCATCACACAAAATTTTTTAATACCACATAAATAATGTAATAGAATTTTAACCCAAAGAATGGAAATCGGGTTATGAATTCCCTTAGCTTGGGTTTGTATTACTTAAAACTTGTTTAAACCTCCTGTATAATGGTTAAAAGTGTGTATTTAATATATTATAGAAACATGTTAATATTTATAATATCTTTTGTGATCATTTCATTACATAATTTCCCCCTTTAATTGTTACTATTTTGTTCCTTCCATTGTTTTCGGTGCGTTCTTTACATGATTTCCATGATTGGTTCATAATGGATATTATTTTCGATTGGAAGTGAAACATAAGAATTGGAAAGGAGTGGTATTTAAATATTTACAGAACCATAAATTATACCATTTATCAATTTTAATTATTACATTAGGATGATTCATAAGTTAAAACATTATTGTTATTTTTTAGGTCATTTTGGCGATTCTTCCATCGTAATGAACTTATTTTGTTTCATAAATTAATAACATGTGTAAAAAATGATTCCAGGATATTATATAAGATATAATATATAAATTTTAATCTGGTTGAACCATAAAAATGGTTTCATGACCAGTATTGAAGGAAGTAAAAGAAATTGAAAGCACATTGTCTACAGTGTTGGTAAATCGACACATCACAGACTGTGTTTTAATTCCATGAATAAGTGGGAGAGAAGAAGATTGATGAATAATTTTCTATTAACATGATAAAATCAAGATTATACAAGTTATTGAAGCTTTAATTCCCCTTATATAATATTAGGGAAAGATATTATTATAAAATAAAAGGAAATGAAAGGAAAACACATGAAAATGAAAGGAGATTCTTACCCCTTGATCTCTTCTCAATGAGATCCACCTTAAGGCCTTCAGTTTTGGCCTTTTTGTGAGACCAGAAGCTCTAGGATGTGGGTAAGAGACTTGGGAGGAATATTGAGTAGAACTTAAGTAAGGATTAAGGCTTTATATGTGTGGGAGGAAGAGGGAAATTATGGTTGTATTTATAGTTGAGGAGAGGAGGTATTTTACATTATTTTAATCATTATTATAATATTTTTCCTCAATACTTTGAATAGTATTATTTCATGTGACCCCAAATTGTAATAATGGAATGTGAGTTCGAACCAAGTGATCTTGAATCACTTATGATGTCATAAATAGTGTATTTAACTTATAACTTGAATATACAGTATTTTACCGTATTTCACTATTCATCAAAAATTCAAGAATTTCAGGAAAATACCAATAATTCACCCTTTCCATTTTTTGACGTGTAGAATTAAAAAATGAAATCTATTTTTTGAAAACAATTTTATAATATTATTAATTTAATTTTTAAATAAAATCATAATTTATAAAAAAAATTATCAATTTTAAAACTATAACTGCTTTTATATCACATTGAAAAATTAACGAAAATGTCATCATCTTAAAGACTTAAGAAAATAAAATAATAATACAATTTAATATTCATTAGAGACATATTACTATTCATATTACTGTTTATAAGTGTATGTTACTATTCACCAAAAAATCAATTTGGTTCTATAAGACTCAAATAACATACAGAACTCAATTGTAGATGACCATTTTTCAAAATTCAAAACATAGAAGTGGAAAAATTATGTTTAAAGGACAGTTATAAATATCTAATTAAAACAATGAATCATGCATTTAAAATTTATTTTTAAATACATGGGGTGTTACAATATCACCATGTTAAAGTATAGGGAAAATTTTACAATAGGATGATGAAACAATTTCCCATATTCACATAAAAATGGGTGAACATCACTATGTACTTTGTCACTAGGTTCCCAAAGAAATCTAAAGGATGAAAAATTATATTGGTTTTTTGTATCAACCCACACACAATACCCACTTCATATTTATTATAGAATATTTTACGTATGGCTAATATGATATGATATATATAATAGAAGTTTTGTGGAATTATGAGGAACTTCTTTCTGTCATTTATGATCATCGTCTATGGTTTACATCTACATTCTAGATAATTCTCCAACATTCTATGAATAATGAATTGAACTTCAGCATAACATATAAATCCCAAACTGATGTCCAAACTAAAATGACTATCTAGACTCTCAAGGGCATGATTAATGCTTTCTCAATAGAATTTTAAGGAGAATGTGATCAATTTATCTCATTATTTTACTTCACATACAACAAAAGATTCCATTATAGTATTCAAATTCCCCCCATATGAAGCCTTATATGTAATCAATTCAGAAATCATACATGTTGGGTTGAAGTTGATGAATGAAATCAGCTTGGTCATGATCCTATACATGAAATTACCAAGAAGGTTTAATCAATTCAGTAACATATGAAAGATTCTCATAGTATTTATAAAGGTTATACTGACAAACATCTAAGGGACATAGATATTGATTATGGTGAAAAATAATTCCTTCAAATACCACCATGAAAGAGAGTCATGTTGTATGGAAATAAGGGAAAACTCGTCCTAAGGTACATTGGTCCCTTACAGATACGTTCTCAAATAGGATCTCTGGACTGTTATCTAGAAAATGCATCAGTCCTAGTTCAACATCAAAATGTGTTTGATGTATCTCTCTTGTGGATGTACATACCTGATCCCCCACATGTAATGAAGATAAATGTCATTCAAATAGAACATGACCTCTCATGTGATGAGTAACCAGTGAAGCTCATAGAACACACACACAATGTTCTATGTTATAAGACATATAACCTTGTGAAATATCTATAGGGGAACTCTAAATATGATGATATGACATGAAAATATGAGAAAATAATGAAGCATAAGTACCCTCATCTATTCTAAATCACTAATATTTATTGAAATTTCATAGAAAAAATTTTCAACGGGGTGAGGGGAAGAATATAATTACCCATACATTGAAAATTAAATTTGTTTCCTTATTTAATGAGTGTTATATTTTAATTTATATTGATAGACACATACAACACATTGAAAAACAAACATCACTTTATTTCACTAATGGAGATCATTAAATTAATCAAAAAATAAACAAATGAAAATGAAAATCAATTACACGGAGAAAAACATTGAAAATAATGAAACTATAATGGAAATATTTGGATTACAAAAATCTATTAGAATTATCACCCCCCTTGAATAACACTGTTTAAAATAAACAATATATTAAAAAAATAAAAATTTAATATACAAAAAATATACAATTGAATGGAATTTTAGTGAATGATGTTTTATAGAACGTTAATGTATTTATAGCTGGTTATATGGCCATTAAAATTGTAATGTGACCATTAGAATAGTAATGTGTCTATAATAATAGTAACCACTATTTAAGAATAGTATTTGAAACACAAGAAAAAGAATCATGGGAATTGGAATAGTAATTTGAACTCAAAATACTAAAATGTAATATAAATAAATTTTATCATCTGAAAAAATAAATATTTTAATTTTACCAAATAAATATCAATATTATAAAATAAAATAAATTATAATAACTTTTTTTCTAAATTATATTATAATTTATTTCATAAAAATTTTATTTTTATGTATTTAAATTACATTTCAAGGAACTTATTTTGAAAAAATAAATATAAATTTAGAATCAGCATATCAAAATTATCTAATGGAGGGTTTTGGAATTTTTTTAAATAAAATTATATTTAGTTAAATTATAAGATGATTATTTTTCATAACTGATATATTTTTAATTACATCATTCATGATGTAATAGTGAGTATCAATTTTAGTATAATTCTCTTGGCCCAAAACAATTTTATTAAGATAAATGAGCCATTTAAATAAAATAATGTTGTTTTCAAAATGTAAAAAATATTTTTTAAAATCAAATTAATTCATTTAATATAATAATTTTTTATTTTTACAATTTGGATTTTAATAAAATAGGGAATTCGGTTTTAAAAATATTTAAAAGTTTTAAAAGAATTTAATTTTATTCAAATATAAATTTAAATTTCATGAATATCAGTATTGATGTTTTTACCTAGAAAATAACATTTTATTCAATATTTTAACTCAAACATACCCCTCTCCTCATCTATAAATACTCTTACCCAACTCTTTGGATAAAAACTTATCCCTAATATACTAAATAAATATATCTTCCCAAATTCCCAATATTTTTAAACATATAATCATTAGGTAAATTTCAAAATACCTAAAATTGAAGTATTTAATGAGTTGAGTGTCATAGAAAAGAAGAATGACCAAGAAGTGGGTAAGGTTTCATCAACTTTTCTTTTTCATTTTATTCTTCTCATATACAATTTCACTATCCCTTTCAAACCAAATCCTTATAATATCACATAATTAAACTGTTAACATTATATTAATGATTTCATCGATCGAAAATGATAATAGTTGTGTTGAAACCTTATAAGTTGAGACCTAATTTGTTGAAAATATATGATCATGGATATGTTTATCATATAAGATTATATTACTTTATAATAGATATTTATTTGTTCATTAAATACATAATATTGATGTTGGAGGAATTGTGGATGATATGAATTAAGAAAAAAACATATTTTCAAGATAAATTATATCATAATAGGGATATATAATCTAAAAAGTTATTTAATGAGGACTTTCAAAAAATTAGTCTATCAAATACTAGAAAAGATACAGAATCACTCAACAAAAAATTGCACAAGACTGAAAAACCAAGGTTGAACCCACACATAGTGGTAACATAGTGTATAATTATGACATAGAACATACAAGTGATCATAGGGTAACATGATCACAAATATAGAAATTCTCATGGGAGTAGTGGTCTATACCATAAGGTTGTAGAGTTGAGGTGACCCAGAGTATTCCACGTTACTCACAATTAGAAAGTTAAGGGGGTGAATAATTTTATTATGTGTGGAAAATATCAGGAGAATTCAAATGTAGAACTTTTGGAAGAAGACACTATTAACCCACTATAATAACATAAGAAAATAACCAAAGCCATTGGATCATTCTCCTTCAATTGTAGGATTTATCATCAACCTCTCGCCCAAGGGTTCTAAACTCAATACTAACATCTCTCCATGACATAGGAATAAACTCCTCCCTATAGTCCCATGGTCGAAAATATACTTATGCCTCAGCTCTGGGAATCTTTTAGGAAAGGACTATATATGAACCTAGATCTTCTTTTCAGGTATGTATCTTTGTTTCGGTTAGTTTTTGAGGAAAAATGATGAAAGGGTAAATTTTCTAGGTATATTCTGTGTATTTTTGAGTACACATCGTGTAACCGGTTTCCACATGTAGCCATGTACTATCCATGTAACGGCTGAGTACATGGCTGTGTGGGTGACATGGGAGACTACCTAACATAGGGGGCCAGTTGAGGCTAGTTCACGACATGTACATTAAATGAACACACCATGTACATTTCTTTTTAATTGAATAATCAGAGTGGGGTCACATCTCATATACAAAACTATCTTCTTCTTCTCATGTTTTGTAAAAGAGTGTGACGAGATGAATAAGAAATTTAAACCCCTACCATTCCTCTATATGAGATCTAATTGAGATGCCACTAACTACGTTGGATTCCCATTGGTGAGTTATCTCTTTCCCTAGAGCCTCTCTTCCTGATTTTTCCACTCTCTTGAGTTATCCAAAGTTGAAAATTTTTAACCTTTTTTTAGATCTACATCATTCTAGGCCTATTCAAGGGCTTTAGTTCAACTGTAGGGATCTCCTGACATCAAGGTTGGTGGTTTGTGGCTTTATTTGATTTTCTTTGGATTATAAATGGTTAAAGTGATGAATAATAATGTTTGGGGTATTGTTTGTTTTAGAATTTGACCCTTTTTAATTCCTACTATGGTTTGATTGTTTGATTAAGGGTTATTTCCTTTGAAAGAGATTGTATACCCTTGTTATGGGACACCCCATCGGTGTGTTCCCTTATATAGTTGTTTATGGCTGTTTGGCCTAGATTGCCTATGAGGCATACCTTGTTTTCAATGCCTTGATTTTTTTAGGATAGAGTTGATTGATTATATTAATTTCATGTGTTATTCTTGAGAATGATATACATATAGTAGTTATAGATAACAAGTGTTGCCTTGTTATGATATACATGTTGATCTTCCAATGGACCGTGAGAGCCTTGGACTAGAAAAACTGTGAGGGTTTCCATGTTTATTTACACAGGACCTCAAGAGCCATGGTATATAATTTGACCTAGGGGGTATTGAAAGTGAGATCTATCCAAAGGTCACTTATGATTATTTATACTATGTTTACCCAGGGGGTATTGACTGTGAGAGCTTCCTGAAGTTCACGTATAAATTATTGAGGCCTCATTGACCCATGGGTATTGACCGTGAGAGCTTTCCCGGTGGTCATTTTCATTTGTTTAGTGCTATGTTTAAACCAAAGGGTTAGACCATGAGAGCTTTTTGAGTGGGTTGTTATGAATGATTTATTACTATTGTGACAAGTTTCCAAGCCAAAGCACAAGCTTGGACTTGGTCTTACATGGTTGCTTAGATGGTCTTCTGAGATGTCTATTATTACTATTACATGGAGGGATATAAAGATTAGGCTAGATCCTGAGATTTATTATTCAAGGGTTTTAATAATTTAATAAATTAAAATGAATGTAATTGAAAAATTTAGGATTGTTTACCTTTGAGTACATCTTAGTTTATTGCTTCATTTCTGCATATTGCCTGCTATATATATTCACTGACTATTAGGCACATATCTTTTGGTGGTTTCCTAAAAGGTTTTGTCTCAAACCCTATTTGTGTCGTTCTTTTGAACCCTAAAAGATTACATGGTTGTTGGTATAAATAAGGGCAAGAACCATTCTTCACTAGGTACTTGATTGTTGTTGGAGTTGGAGAGCATGGGACTAAGCTGATGCTTGTGATGCTGTTGAAGTTTACTATTTTCTATAATTTAGTTTCAGTATTGTATTTCCTGTATTTTTACTTGTTTGGATACTTTACTATATACTTGTGAAATGCATCATTTATTTATATATATGTTTTAATTGTTTATACTATTGATCTCCACTATTTACTTTTGTTGTATGGTATTACTACTTCCTCTACTATTTACTTTTTGTTATTCCACTATGTATACTCTGCTAATGAGGGCATAGTTTCCCCATTATCTAACCTTGTCCCTCACTGCTAGTCGGCAGCCTCTGGCATTTAGGAAAATGTGATTGATTTCATTTGACCAACTGTGTACGGGGAACCTTTGGGCGGCACCCAGAACTGGGATGTTACAAAGTGGTATCAGAGGTAGGTTCTTTTCCTACTTTGTCTTACTGTTTGGAGCCTATAGATAGGGATAAGAAAGAATGGGTAGTTGTTAATAAGATGTGCATAGGAGTTGTAAACCCGTGTAGAGGGAAAATCCAATTTACCTCAAATATTACAATTTTATGGGTTTACAATTGTTACAGTTGATTCGATTTCACCGTTGGGGGATTCACTTGTTTTGTGCAATTATCATTGATATTTTTTAGGTTTTTTTCTATTTCAACCTGATGAGATGAGTGTATGCCATCTCATGCATCATATAGGCACTTGATAGAGATCACATGCCATGCATTTTCATCATGCCATTTAGGGTGCATTATTTATTGCATGCTATTGTGATATATGTTGGAATAGATATGCATGTTGTTGTGATAGATTCCATGATAGAATAACTACTATTTTGATAGGGTATTGAAATTGTAAATTTTCATTTGAATGAATACCAAAATTTGTTCCCTGAGGTGTTATGGGCCCTCTTGGATCAGAATTTGGTGGATCATGTTTGAAATTTAATTGAATTTTGTCAAGTTATGAGATGAATAAGGATGCTGAATGTTGATTCTCATGATCATGGGCTCTCACGGGTCATGAATTTTCATGCCTTTGAAAAAAATTTAAGTTTTTACGGTTTCTAGATAAGTTTTAGAGGCTTACTATCCGGAAACCCATACAACACAGTGTGTGGTTTTACGAACACATGCCATGTGTTCTTCTGTTATGGAAGAGCCAACTTTTCTTAAGTACACACGACATACTTGGAGTACACGTTGTGTAGTGCTTGAACGTTTGACTGATTGTGTGAGAAGAGACACAGGGTTGGGAAACTTCTGGTAGAACATGTCATGTCTTGATTTTACACGTCGTGTTGTAAAGGACCGTATATCCATCCATGTGACCAAAGACATGGGTGGATGAAACATAGGTTGTACACACTATGTCTCATTTATGCATGTCGTGTAGAGTCAACCCTGTATCCGACCATGTGACCAAATACACGGGTGGATGAAACTTAGGTTGTACATTCCATGTCTCATTTAGTCATGTCGTATAGAATCAACCGTGTATTTGACCATGTGACTAACGACATGGGTGGTTAGAACTTAAGTAGTAAATGTTGTGTATAGGGTGAAGACTCCACGAAGTGTTACCCAGGAGAGAATGGTGTAGTTCTATCCATGTAGAAGAACCTGGGTAAGAGGAAAAATTCAAGTACACACTATGTCTTAGGAGGAACATGTCGTGTGTATGGGTGTTACACAACTAGGTTTGGTAGAGGTACACGACGTGTTAAAAGCTTAAGGTAACATGCCTTGTAGAGTTTATACATGCCGTGTAACAATTGTTTTTGTAAAAAATGAATGTTTCTTCTCATGTTCATTTCTTGCACTTTTAAGTTGTTGTCCTTGATAATCTTGAACTAAGGTGTGTGCTTGAACTTGCAGAGTCATGCCACCGAGACGTCCTCCAGTTGTATGCTAGACAAAGGGCAACAATCAGACACAAAAAATGGTAGATCAGGGTCTACCAGAAGATCCTCCCATCATACCCATTTTGGAACCAGCTATTATACCAGACGCAGGTGTTGATACACAATTATGTGAAGCCTTTATGAGGATGATGTATAATTTTCAGGGATCACCACATCCTACCCTGACTATGCATAGTTGATGCAGGTGTTACAACACCTACATCCTCCCACTTTCTTAGGGGATGGAGGAACAAAGGCTGTAGAGTAATGGTTGGAGGGCATAATTTCTATCTACAAGCATCTAGAGATGCATTCAGATAGGATGGTGAAGCTTTCTACATAAATTCTATCTGATTACACCAAGATATGGTGTGATGTTTTCTTATAGGAAAGAAATCATTGGGATATGACTTAAGAAGAGTTTTAGAGAACCTTTTATGACTAATTCTTCACTGAGATGTTGAGGGCTGATCGAGCCTGAGAGTTCATGCATTTGAAGCAGGGTTCTCTTTCAGTGATGGTGTAAAGACTCGGAATTTCCATGTAATTTTTTTAATTAAATGAGAATTTTACGAGTCTGCAAAAATTGACGGTGCATGATTCCGAGGCCCAGTGTTCCCAAAATCAATTTCTGAAGTTTTTTTCAAGTACGTTCAGTGAAAGTATGAGAGAGTTTTTTATAAATTTTGAACCAGTGATCGGAATTGAAATCTGAGGGAACCGTTGAACTCGTAGTGCCGATATTATCTTAAGAATAATTTCACCTCGATGACAGTTGGTCGAGGGTGAAAGTTAGTTTTTGGGTTTTTTCATAGAAATAATAAAATAAAATAAACACACGTTTTATTTTATTTTATCTATTATAACCACCCATGTGGAAGTTATATATGGGGACCACCACACCTTAACCTTCCATGAGAGGTTATGGGGGTGGGGACCACCTGAGGCCTAAACCTCCTCTTCATGATTAATTGTGGTGGGGACCACCTGAGTACTCCAAACCTCCCAATTTGAATTCCGGAGAGGGGACCACCTGATCCCCTATTAATGGGGGGGGAACCTCTCAACTCCCTCATTAATGTAGAGGAGACTCTTGACCTTCCTCCACATTAATTCTTCCAACACACCAATTGATTGTTCCAACTCTCCCTTAATCAATTCAACCATTTTGAATATTATTCCAACAACTAAATATATTATTTGGAGGATATTATTTCATTTTGGTGGAACTTGGGAGAGGAGAAATATTGTGAGGAGGCTCCCAACGAAGAACGCTCCACCGATGAAGAACACTGACAAGGAATGCTTTTGACTATGAAGAATGACCTCGACTTCGACTTCCTTTCTCAGAAGTTCCTTCGATGTAGGACATGTTCGTCTACAACGAATCGACGTCTACCTTCTTGCGCCAATGTAAACCAACTTTGAACAAGGGAGGGGATTTTTTGAGAATGATATTATTCCCGTGATTCTTTCCTTCTAAAACAAAGAACGCGGATCAACTTCTAACTAGTTGATCCACATATGTTTTCCTTTTTTGGGTTTTGGGAAGAATATTTGCGGGAGATATTGATGTGTTATGTTATTGGTGAACCTCTTGTTACAACTCTAATGTGGAGAGTGTGGGCCAAACTAACATGGCTCGTCCTTCTCCGTAACCCTTGTGTTGATTTGCAGTGTTCTTCAAACCGGAGGAAGGTGACAACGACGTCGAAGGAAACAAAGGCGATGAAGGCAATGTCCACGCTACCCACAACCTCCATGACCCACACCACCCCATGACGCTCCGGCACTTTGGACGAACTGGCACCACCACCCTGGGCCGAACTACGCCGACCACCAGCTTCCGAGTCGCCTCGGCCGTGCCGCTTGCCGGCCGCGCCACCCGCCGGCCGAACTGGCATGAGTCGTGCCGTGCCCCGGCCATGCCATGCCTCGGTTGCACCACACCACAGCCACGCCGCCCCCAGGCCACTCTATCCTCCCGGACGAACCGGCCCCGGCCGCAACCCCTTCTGGCCGAACCGGACCCAGCCACCTCGACCTCCCGACCGAACGGGCTCCTGGCCACCCGTACCCTCACGACCGAACCGGCCTCGCGGCGCCCTCTTGAGCAGCCTCGGCCGTGCCAGCTCAGGATTCCCTCCTGAACCCCTGGCCTAAACCGCACTATCACGACACCCCTGCCGAACCGACCCCTCGTAGCGCCCTTTGAGCCGAGTCTACCTCGCATCAACCCACGACCGGTCCATGCCCTCGTGACTAGTCTGTGCCCTTGCAACCCTCCACGACCCCTCACGACCTGCTGGGCTGGGCCGAACCTAACGGGCTGGCCCACCCAATGGGCCAGTCCCAACCCAATATGTCAGTCCGGGTCGACCCGAACTAGGTAGGCCTAGATTGGGTCGGGTCGGGTCGGTCCAACTGGGCCGGACTAGACCTGGGCCCACTAGGTCCTTTTACTTTCTTTTGACCATATCATTGGCACCATACATCCGTTTGATGAATCGTCAATGGCCCTGGTAATCTTAGAGCATGAATGTCCCTTTGAGTATATCCCACTATTGTTTTCGGTATAGTTGAGATACCGTTAGGTTGGATCATGCACGAATCCAACTCAGCCCTCGACATGAAAAGACTAACAACTCACAGACGGGGCACCCGATTGATATGTCGTCTGTTGATTTGAGACCCCTATGATGTGGCAGACCTTTGAGATACTTATTTGTGGGACTTCATGATAGTTGGAGTATCGACCAGTAGCTCATGGAGCAGATCCTTCTAGTAACGAGCGAGCAGAGTTCTGAGACCCAGTAGCTAACAGAGACCTGATGACTGCTGACCGTTGGACTCAGAGAGACTCTACAAGACCAGTGGGGAGTTCCTGGTTGTGGAGGAAGACCCTTGGTGGAGGAGCGCGCTTGGTGACATGGCAGAACCACAATACTCGATAGGAGGAGTACCTCAGCAGGCTACGAGGGGGAGCGCCTGGGTGTGGCGGAAGACCCGCGGTGGGGAGCGCTTCTATGTGACGTAGTAGACCCACAATACTAGATAGGAGGATTACCTTAGTAGTTTAAGGTTAGTGGGAAGAACATCTCTGTGACGCGGTAGGCCCACTGTACTCGATAGCGGAGGATTTCTACAACATTTGAGGTTTTGTTAATGTGTTGGGGATGTTTCTTAATACTACCCGTAGAATAAAATCCTAGTTGAGATGAGTCAGTACTTTTGTGTTTTTCTCATGATTGAGGCAGATTACTTAATAACTTAGGTATATGTATGGGCATATACCTAAGTAGGATTATCTATTGATTCCTTACTTTGTGGTTTATCCTTGCTGGATTTTGTGAGACCTTGAGGGTCTCGGGGTCCTTACTGAGTATCGTTATACTCACCCCTACATCGGTTATTCCTGCACCTTATTGTGTTGGATGCAGATGATGGACAGTGCAGACTGAGGCTAAGAGTTCCATGACTGGACGATACCCGGAGGTGGACCTTACGATGAGTCGGTACACGGAAGAGACTGACGAACGTGGAGTGATGAGGAGGCTATCTATACCTACCCTTCAGGTAGGAATCCCAGAGGATGACCCAATAAATATTTTTCGTTTCTTCAGTTGTACTTGTACTTCCAGTTCCTTGTACTTTACAGTTGGGCTTGTATTTCCGACCCCTTTTACTTTTAAGCACTCTTTTGTTATACAGTTTACCTAGTGTTTTGTATCCAGTTGTGTGCTCTATTGTGTGCATTTATAGGTTATAAAGGCAATGACTTCCCAATTTTAGGGAATTACGCCTTTGGTGCTATTTTCCAGCCCCTGGCCTATAGAAGGCGGGATTGGGGTAATCACGGAATGGGACCCGGGGGACGGGTCATGAATAATTGTTATCAGAGGAGTTAGTTCTACCACAAAACTTAGGACTCTGATCTTTTCTTTGAAGAAATATATTTAAGTGTAGTGAGTGTGGTTTTCAATTCAGGGAGTCCAGTGTTTGTGCGTCGGACGACATATCCATACACCAGGAACCTGACTTCTGATTTTGAACTCAGTGCACAAAAACACTGATTGCGTTTGTGTTTTCAAAGTTTTTCTTTAAGTCATATCAACCAGGTCAGATCACCAGGTATACCATTTAACCATAGCCCACCTGTTTATTTTAAGGATTCCTCTATATAGACAGCCGACTAGAGTTCTGAGTGTTGTACACACAGATATCCCACCGAGTGATGAGGCTTCGGTGCATGGCCCTTTTCTAGCAGAGGCACCCATGGTACCACTCCCCGTTGGGCCACCGATGCCACCAGCCCCAACAGCAAATAGTGCACGCTGCTTGAGCATGTTTCACGAGTTCTAGCGCCAGAGGCCACCTAGGTTCAGGGGAGAGATGGACCCACAGGCGGCTAAAGATTGTATAGAGGCTATGGTGAGAGTTTTCCGACCGGTAGGGACACTATCTGACCTCGTGGTGATTCTTACTGCCAACCTTCTACAGGATGAAGCGATCAGATGGTGGAGATTGATGCTCTATGTCCACAATGAGGTTACGCTTCTCTGGGTAGACTTTGAGAGCCTGTTTTGGGCATAGTTTTTCCCAGTGACTCTTCGTGCAGTACATATACAAGAGATACTTCATCTACAACAGGGAAGCATGACTGTAGATCAGTACTTAGAGAGGTTCACATACCTCTCATGCTACTCCAATGATATAGTGCGAGACCTATTCTTCAAGGCCTGGACCTTTGAGCAAGGAATTAGGTGGGAGATTAGAGCTTTGGTGATCTGAGTCAGCATCCCAATGCAGGCGGGGGTGTTAGAGAGAGCCATCCTAGTGGAGAGTTTCCTTGCTGAGCAGTCTCCAGTAGCGAGATCCACCACCAGTAGACACGTAGTGGAGTCTTCAGAAGATGGTAGTAGACAGATTTCAATGAGGTCTAAGATGACCATACATACAGGTGGACAACCGCATGACTCAGGATCGGTTAGGTAGGGCACCCGATGCGGAGACATATAATCCAGGAGTGGGTAGTGTTACACATGCAATGAGTAAGGTCACATGGCTCATGACTTCCCAACTCACCATTCAGATGATTAGCAGATTGTTGAAGGACCACCCATGCAGAGATAGAGATTCGATCGTGGTGGTCCATAGCGAGCAGGTGTATGTGGCAGAGGAGATGTCCATGCAGCCGGCGGTGGATGAAGATTCGAGGTGTTACCGCCACCATAACCAGGAGGTACACCCCAACCACAGGGAGTAGGTGGACATGGGAGATCTCAGCTCCAGGTAGCAGAGGCATATGATCATGGTGATCTAGAGATGATTCGAGGTATGATCGGTGTCTACACCCCCATAGCTATAGTACTTATAGACACAAGTGTCAGTCGCTCTTTCATTGCCACTGCCCTTATTCGGAGCTCAGATATTTTGGCGGAGTTGTTAGCTTGATCCTTACGACTAGAGACCCCTACGGGACTGGATTCTACAATTACACATTGATTCCAGCAGTGTGATATTACTCTAGGAGGAAAGATCTTCGGCTGTGATCTCCTAGTAGCGGTGTCGAGGCCTTACGACATCATCTTGGGCATGGACTGGTTATCTACAGTCCATGATCAGATTGACTGTATTAGGAAAAAAGTGTGGTGTGTCCACATGGATAGGACCAGATTTACCTTCACCGATAAGAAGGGATCATTTGCAGCACATGATGGAATTTATTGGAGGAGATTGTAGCCGATCACTCATCAGTTTGCTATCCTTACCCTCAGAGCTGTTGATGTGGAGAGTCCGAGTTATCCTGTAATGGTGGACCAGTACACGGACGTTTTCTCTGATGATTTCCTAGGTCTACCCCATCATAGAGAGGTGGAATTTTACATTGCCTTATACACTGGGATGAAACTGATATCTACACCAACATATCGGATGGCTCCCACGGAGCTTCGCGAGCTACGGGTACAGCTAGAAGACTTTCAAGGGAAAGGATTCATCTGGCCCAGTGTTTCTCCCTGGGCAGCCCCGATTTTGTTCTCCAAGAAGGTGGATGGGATCTTGAGGCTTTGTATTGACTATCGATGCTTTAAATAGGTGACCATTAAGAACAAGTACCCACTCCCGAGGATTGACGACCTCTTTGATAAGTTGAAGGGAACACAGTGGTTCTCGAAGATAGACCTCAGAGCAAGTTACCACCAGCTCAAAGTACGAGACAAGGATGTGCAGAAGACAGCCTTCAGATGTCGGTATGGCCACCAAGAGTTCTTGGTTATGACATTCGGTGTAACCAATACTCCAGAAGTGTTCATGGGACTCATGAACAGGATATTTCAGCCATACCTTGATCGCTTTGTCGTAGTCTTTATCGATGACATTCTTATCTACTCGACTACTGAGGAGGAGCATGCCTATCATTTGTAGGTAGTACTGGACACACTCCAAGAGCACCAGCTTTATAGTAATCTCTCGAAGTGCTAGTTCTGGATCTGAGAGGTTCAATTTCTGGGACATGTCTCCTCAAAGGCTGGAGTTGCAGTAGATCCAGCAAAGATTGAGGTGGTACTTGCTTAATAGCCACCCAGGAGTGTGACAGAGGTACAAAGTTTCTTGGGATTAGATAGATACTACCGAATGTTTATTCTAGATTTCTCCATAGTTGAAGCACCACTACCAGCCTTGTCAAAGAAGGGGAAACCCTTTGTGTGGTCAGAGAGATGCTAGTAGAGCTTTTAGGAGATGAGGTAGAGGCTAACTAGTGCCCCCATCTTGAGGCTTCCAGAGGAAGGCGTAGGGTACGTAGTCTACTGTGATGCATCAGGGACTGGGATTGGATGTGTCCTAATGTAGGAGTGAGCAGTGATCACATGTGGTTCTCATCAGCTAAGACAAAATGACCAGAACTATGCTACCCACGACCCGGAGTTAGTAGTAGTGGTCTTCACCTTGAAGATGTGGTGACACTATCTAATGGGTGAGTATTTTATCATGTACTCGGATCACAAGAGTCTCAGGTATATATTATCTCAGAAGGACCTGAACCTAATACAATGACATTGGCTTGAGTTCCTCCAGGACTATGACTTCAGGATAGTCTATACTCCTGGGAAGGGGAATGTTGTTGCAGATGCACTAAACAGGAGATCTGGTATACAACTGCTAGGTGAGGCGACAGAGCAGCTGGCCGCTTTGCAGATATCCTTTGTGGATAGAAATGGATCAGCCTTCCTTCAGTCTATTACAATCACTCTCCCACTTCTTCAGCAAGTCAGGGAGGCACAACATGGGGATACTGACTGTGAGACACTACATGCTCAGATATCCACAGGGCAGGCACCTGATAGATTTTCTGAAGGTGGGGAGCATGTAATCCTCTTCAGAGGATGTATTATGGTACCAGTGTCACTTCAAGAGGAAGTGTTGAGGGAGTTCCACATATCCCCTCTAGTGGTACATCCAGGAGTGGTGAAGATGTACCGGGATCTCCGAAGACAGCACCAGTAGCTGGGAATGAAGAAGGAAATAGCAGAGTTTGTCTCTAAATGCCTCACTTGTAAGCAAGTGTAGGTGGAGCATCAGGTACCAGCAGACTTAGTTCAGCCTTTAGAGGTCCCAGAGTGGAAGTGGTATGGGATATCCATGGAATTCATAACAGGACTTCCACATACATCCAAGATTCATGACTCAATTTGGGTGATCATCTATTGACTCACCAAGTCAGCCCACTTCCTACCAATCAGAGAGCAGGGTTTAGTAGAAATAATGGGATGCCTCTATGTGCAAGAGATTTTGTGACTACATGGAGTAACCACAACGATTGTATCCGATCATGATACACATTTTACTTCATAGCTATTAAAGGGGTTGTAGGAGGATTTTGGGATATAACTTCATTTGAGAACTGCCTTCCATCCTTAGACGGATGGTCAAACTGAGCGGACCATTCAGACCCTCGAGGAAATGCTTCGTGCTTGTGTCCTCAACTTTGGTTGCAGCTGGGAGGATCACTTGCCTTTGGTGGAGTTTGCGTACAACAACAACTATCACTCCACCATAGGGATGGAACCTTTTGAGGCGTTGTACGGTCGACCTTGCAGATCAACCTTGTGCTAGACTGACCTAGGGGAGTCAGTACTAGTGGGACCAGAGATAGAATGAGCTACCTCAAAGAAGGTTCAGATTATCCAGGAGAAGATGAAGACTACACATAGCAGGAAGAAGTCATATGCTGATAGGAGATGGAGACATATAGAGTACGAGGATGGCGACCACATCTTTCTATGGGTCTCACCTCGACGAGGTTTGTGGAGATTTGTCCAAGGTGGCAAGTTATCTACAAGATTCATCAGACCTTTTCAAGTCCTTAGCAGAGTTAGTGAGGTGGCATACCGCTTAGATCTTCCACCTCAGTTGCACTGGGTGCATGACATCTTCCACGTATCCCAGCTGAGGAAATATGTGAATGACTCTTCTCACATCATCGACCATGGAAAGATGGAAGTCGATGATGGGGTGAATTTTACAGAGGTTCCAGTAGAGATTGAAGATCGACAGGAGCGGGTCCTTCATGGATAGTTGACACCTCTGGTGCGCGTTTGATGGTAGCACGTGAACCTCCAAGAGAGCACATGAGAGTGGGAGGATCAGATGCATGCTTAGTACCTCTACTTGTTCCCTTAGTATGAGTTGTGTCTTACAGGGACGTAGATCCCTGAGGTAGGGAGAATGTAAAGACCCAGAATTTCCATGTAATTTTTTTAATTAAATGGAAATTTTCTGAGTCTGTAAAAATTGACGGCGCATGATTCCGAGGCCCGGTGTGCCCAGGATCAATTTTTGAAGTTTTGTTCAGGTACGTTCAGTGAAAGTACAAGAAGGGTTTTTATAACTTTTGAACCGGTGCTCGGAATTGAAATTTGAGGTCACTGTTGAACTCACAACGTCGATATTCACTTAAGAAGACTTTCACCTTGATGGTAGTTGGTCGAGGGTGAAAGTTAGTTTTTGGGTTTTCCATGGAAATAATAAAATAAAATAAACACATTTTTTGTTTTATTTTATCTATTATAACCACCCATGTGGAAGTTGTAGGTGGGGACCACCACACCTTAACCTTCCATGAGAGGTTATGGTGGTGTGGAACACCTGAGGCCTAAACCTCCTCTTCATGATTAATTGTGGCGGGGACCACCCGAGTTCTCAAAACCTCCCAATTTGAATTTGGGAGTGGGGACCACCTGACCCCTATTAATGGGGGGGGGGGGAGGAAAACCTCTCAACTCCCCCATTAAGGTGGGGGAGCCTCTTGAACTTCCACTACATAAATTCTGCCAATGCGTTAATTGATTGTGCCAACTCTCCCTTAATCAATTCAACCATTTTGAATATTATGCCAACAACATAATCTATTATTTGGAGGCTATTATTTCATTTTGGTGGAACTTGGGAGAGGAGAAATATTGGGAGAAATACTGGGATATGGCTCCCAATGAAGAACACTCCACCGATGAAGAACGCCGATGAGGAATGCCTTCGACTACGAAGAACGACCTCAACTTCGACTTCCTTTCTCAGAACTTCCTTCGACATAGGAAAATTTCGTCTACAACAAATCGACATTCTCCTTCTTGCGCCAAAATCAACCAAATTCGAAGAAGGTAGTGTATTTTTTTGAGAATGATATTATTCATGTGATTCTTTCCTTCTAAAACAAAGAATGTGGATCAACTTCTAAATAGTTGATCCGCATATGTTTTCCTTTTGCGGGCTTTGGGAAGAATATTTGAGGTATGGATTGATGTGTTATGTTCTTGGTGAAACTCTTGTTACTGATCTAATACAGAGAGTGTGGGCCAAACTAACATGGCCCATTCTCTCTGTAAACCATGTGTTGATTTGTGCTGTTCTTCGAACTGGAGGAGGGAGACAATGGCGTCGATGGCGTCAGTGGTGACGAAGGCAATGACTGCACTACCCACAGCTTTCCGCGACCCCTACCACCCCTGCGACGCTCTGGCGCTCCAGCCAAACCAGCACCGCCACTCTGGGCTGAACCATGCCGCCCGACGGCTTTTGATCCGCCTCAGCTACGCCGCCCACTGGCCGTGCGCCCCGCTGGTTGAACCGGACAGAGCCACACCGCACCCTGGCCATGCCACGCCTCGGCCACGCCGCATCACGGCTGCACCGCCCCCCAGCCACTCCGGCCTCCCAGCCGAACCGGCCCTGACCACGCCACCTGCTAGCCGAATCGGCCCCGACCACCCCATCCTCCTGGCCGAACCAGCTCCTGGCCACCCACGCCATCATGGATGAAATATCCTCATAGCGCCCTCCCAATCCACCCCAGCCGCGCCAGCTTGCGACGCCATCCTGAGCCCCCGACCGAACCCACACCCTCACGGAACCCCAGCCGAACCGGCCCGAGCACTCGCGGTGCCCCGACCGAACCGGACCCTCGCAGTGCCCTCTGGGCTGAGCCTACCTCATAGTACCCTCCAGGATGAGCTGCCCTCACGTCGACCTGCGGCAGGTCCTCACCCTCTCGACCGGTCCGCACTCTCATGGCCCGCTGGGTTGGGCCCAGTGGGCCGAGTCAAAACTAACGGGCTGGACCACCCAACGGGCTGAGACATACCCAACGGGTCAGGCCGGGTCGGACCAGACCCGGGCCCACTATGACCCTTTAATTTCTTTTGACCATATCATTGGCACCAGACGTCCGTTTGACGAACCGTCAGCGGCCCTGGTAATATTGAATCATGATGGTCCCTTTGAGTATATCCCACTGGATTTTGGGGTATAGTTGAGATACGATCAGGTTGTGCACAAATCAAACTGGGCCCCTAAGACTAAAAGGATAATAACTTAGAGACTGGGAATTTTATTGAAGTTCCATTTGTTGCGTTGAGACCTCTATGACATGGTATACCTTTGATATACTTCTTCGCAGGACTTCATGATAGTTGGAGTATCGACCAGTAGCTCGTGGAGTGGATCCTTCCAGTGACGAGCGAGCAGAGTGCAGATACCTAGTAGCTAGCTGAGATCTGACGAATGCTGACCATTTGACTCGGAGAGACTCTACTAGCTCAGTGGGGAGCTCCTGGTTGTGGCTGCAGACCCATGGTGGAGGAGCGTGCTTGGTGACGCGGAAAACCCACAGTACTCGACAGGAGGAGTACCTCAACAGACTACGAGGGAGAGTTCTTGGGTGTGGCGGCATACCCGCGATGGGGAGCACCTCTATGTGACACAACAGACCCATGGTACTTAATAGGAGGAGTACCTCAGCCATCCAAGGTTAGTGGGAAGTGCCTCTGTGTGATGCGGTAGGCCCATTGTACTCAATAGAGGAGGAGTTCTCCAGAATCTGAGGTTTCGATAATGTGTTGGGGATGTTTCTTGATACTACCCCTAGAATAAAATCCTGGTTGAGCTGAGTCAGTACTTTTATTTGTTTCTTCATGATTGAGAAGGATTACTTAATAACTTAGGTATATGTATGGGCATATACCTAAGTAGGTTTATATGTTGATTCCTTACTTTGTGGTTTATCCTTGCTAGATTTTGTGAGACCTTGAGGGTCTCTGGGTCCCTACTGAGTATCATTATACTCACCCATTCATAGGCTATTCCCACACCTTATTGTGTTGGATGCATATGACGGATAGTGATGACTGAGTCTGAGAGTTACAGGACTGGATGGTACCCAGAGGTTGACCTTATGATGAGTCGGTACACGGAAGAGATTGACAAACACAGAGTGCTGAGGAGGATATCTTTACCTACCCTTCAGGTAGGAATCCTAAAGGACGACCCATCAGCTATTTTTACTTTCTTCAGTTGTACTTGCACTTCTAGTTCCTTGTACTTCTAGTTCCTTGTACTTTACAATTGGGCTTGTATTTCCTGCCCTTTTTACTTTTTAGCACTCTTTTTTTATACAGTTTACCTAGTATTTTGTATCCAGTTGTGTGCTCTATTGTGTGCATGTATAGGTTATAAAGGCAATGTCTTCCCAGTTTTAGGGAATTACGCCTTTGGTGCTAGTCGCCAACCCCTGGCCTATGGAAGGCGAGCTTGGGGTAATCACAGCACGGGCCCCGGGGGACGGGTCATGATAGATGGAGTACTCGTCTCGTTTTATAGAGCTTCATTGATTCACACCTATTTTAGGTGGTGACGAGTTATCTGTGGCTAGGAGATTTGAGGATGGTCTCATGTATGACATCTGATTGCAGGTGAATTTCTTTAGGATGAATTTGGTGACTGCTATTGTGAACTAGACACAGATTACTAAGCGCAGTCTGAGGGTGTTGGGAGCTGCAAACCAGGGCAGTTCAGCATCTAGGGTTGGTACTCCTTCATTTGATAGCAGGAAGCACTGTAGGGAACCTTCACGTAGTGATTCCAGTGGTATGAATGCACCTACATGTAGCCAGGTGAGGTGCTACTAGTGCAGTAATAATGGGAACATGAGACCTTAGTGCCCGAGATACCCAGTTGAGAGCCATGTTTGTGAAAATATGGGACATCTTTAGCATTTTTCCGGTTTTTGTCACCAGCAGCTAGTGATAGGGGTTCAGTTATGACTCCTTGTTTAGGAGTAGGACCGCCCATTTTCCCTTAGTCAGGGAATTGGAGTATTTCAGGATATTTAGGAAAATGAGGTGGTCATGGATGTGGTAGCCAGATGGTAGCCTTTAAGCGACCATAGGGTGGATTAGCTTAGGGTATTCAGGCAGGGTCACAGAGTTGCAGTACAGGTCAGACTATTGTAATGGAACATACCCAACATGAGTAGGATCCTAGACCTTCTACAGTTAGAGGTACGATTATAGTTTCCTCGGTTTTAGCTTGTGATCTCTTTGATATAGGGTATACCCCTGGTTTCATATCTATTGATGTTGTGGAGAGCCTTGGGCTCTATATTTTCACTTCTGAGGATGTTATGGTGCTATAAACTCTGTTGGGGATTAGAAAGGCTAGTGTATGTTAGTGCAGGGAGTGACCTCTTGAGGTTGGGAGGTGTCACTTCTTATGGTGCCTATATGTCTTGGATATTACAGGCTTCGATTTCATTCTTAGAACAGAATGGTTAGTCTCCTTTCTGGCCTTTTTTGACTGCTATCACCGTAGGGTGAGTTTCACATCACCATGGGGCGGGTCCTTTCTACACAAGGGAGAATGTGATGTCTAGGAAAGCAGATCTGGACCCAAGAATCATTGGTTGGGAGGAATTACAACCCAGATTTCTAGTTTATATCTGGATGACCAGGAGACTTCACATATGGACTTTCCTCTAGTGGTGGATCATTTTAGGGATGTCTTTCCAAATGAATTTTCAGATTTACCTCCAGAGAAAGAGGTAGATTTCTCTATTCAGCTTATGCCAGGAGTGGAACCATTGTCCATTCCTCCATATAGGATGGTTACACTAGAGTTACAGGATCTCAAGAAATAGTTAGAGGAGTTGCAGGCAAAGGGTTTCATCTGAACCAATACTTCTCCTTGGGGTTCACCTGTCCCTTTTATAAAGAAGGAGGAGAATACCCTTAGACTCTATGTGGATCATTGGAAGCTGAACCAATTGATGGACAAGAACCGATATCCCTTTCCAAGGATTGATGATCTATTTGGTCAGCTTTGAGGATCCTGGGTGTTCTTGAAGATTGACTTGAGATCTGGTTATCATCAGTTGCATGTTATACCATCAGATATTCCTCTTATAGCCTTTCCTATCATGTTTGTTATATACAAGTATTTGGTTATGCCATTCAGTCTCATGAACGCACCAATAATTTTCATGGCACTGATGAACTGATTGTTCCTTCCTTACATGGATTCTTTTGTGGTATCCTTCATGGACAATATCTTGTTGTACTCTCACACTCGACGCGACCATGAAATCCATATTGAGATCATTTTGAGTACACTGGGTGAGCATCAGTTATATGCTATGATCTCGAAATGACACTTTTGGATAGACCAGATTCACTTCTTGGACATGTTATCTCAGATACTGGGGTATTTTTGGACCCAAAGAGAGCGTGAGAAATAGTTTCCCAGGACATGTTGAAGAATGTCTTTGAGGTGAAAAGTTTTCTAGGGCTGTCTGGTTACTACAGGTTATTTATATAGGACTTTTCAAACTTATAATAACCACTGATGGGATTCACTAAGAATGGTGAAATGTACTTGTGGATAAATACCTATGATTCAACATTTCAGGAGTATAAAAGAAGATTGACTTCAGCACCGATCCTGATTTTTCCAGAGTTAGGAAAGAGCAACACCATTTACTGTGATGCATTAGGTATCAGGCTAGGTGTATTTCTTATGTAGGGGGAATGAGTCATTGCGTATGGGTCTCAGCAATTTAGGCCACATGGGAGGAATTAACAGATACACGATCTTGAGTTAGCAATAGTTGTGCATGCTTTACACTGTTGGATACATTATCTTTTGGGAGAGAATTTTGTGGTATTCACTAACCACAAAAGTCTCAAGTATATATTTACTTAGCATGATATGAATTTGAGACAACAAAGGTGGGATGAGTACCTTTAGTATTTGGATGTTGAGCTTGCCTATATTCATGTAAATGGAAAAGTAGTGGCCGATGCATTGAGTAAGATGACTTTGATACAAGCAGTTGAGGAGGCTAGCAATGAGTGAAATCTTATGGCTCTGTTCTCTGAGATGTATTTAGAGGATCATGACAGACAAGGGAAGACATTTCTTTCTTATGTAGCAGTTACCACTACTCTAATGGATCGAGTACAAATGAGGTAGCAATCAAATTTCAAAGGCATAGTCCTTTGGGAGAGTGCATCATGAGAGGACCCTACTCCTGGGTGGACCATAGGTGATGATGTGATCTTGTGTTTCCATGGATGCATATGGGTGTTAGCTGACATACTTGAGGAGTTGATGTGAGATTTTCATTCCTTAGTTTGTTCAGTTCATCCTAGTGTCACCAAGATTTATCAAGATATACACCATCAGTATTGGTGGATAGATATAAAGAGGGATGTTTCTGGTTTTGTTATTAGATGTTCCACCTATCAACAGGTGAAGGTGGAGCATTAGAAAAAGCAAGGCTTTTACAGCAGTTACCCGTTCCTGAGTGTAAGTGGAATGATGTTGTGATGGATTTTGTGATGGGTTTACCGAGGTCAACTCGTGGAAATGATGTTGTTTGGGTTGTGGTTTACAGACTCACCAAGGTTGAACACTTTTTACTGATCAAGGAAACCTTCAGTGATGATGATCTTGGAAGGTTGTACATCCTAGAGATTGTATTTTTGCATGGGGTTCCACACTCTATCATTTATAAAGGGATTCTTGTTTTACTTCTTGTGTCTGGAAGGGACTATAGAGGTTGTTGGGAACATAGGTACTTCTTAGTACATCTTACCATCTCTAGACAAATGGAAAATCCGAGCACATGATTCAGGTTTTGGAGGACATTCTTCGAGTATGCGTCCAAGATTTCGGGGGTTCTTGGGAGAGACACATACCCTTAGTGTAGTTTTCCTACAATAACATTTTTTAGGTGATGATTTATATGGAACCTTATAAGGCTTTTTACGGTAGGCCATGCCGATCATCCCTATGTGGGATGGAGGCAGGAGAGGCAGCTATGCTAGGACCTCGTCTTTTCCAGGAGACCAATGAACATGTAGAGTTGATTTGAAAGAGGATGGATACTATATAGTCTTAGTAGAAATATTATGCTGATCGATAGAGACAACCTCTAGAGTTTAAGTTCGGAGATCATGTTTTCTTACGGGTCACACCGAGGTTGGGACATAGGAGGATTAAGAGACAGGAAAAGCTTTCACCGAGATTTTTTGGGCCATTTGAGGCTTTGGAGGGAGTCAGGATGATTTCCAATCAGTTTCATTTACCTTAGAGGTATTGGGATATGCACAACATATTTCATGTTTTTCAGATATAACACTACTTTTCGAACCCGTCTGATGTTTTCCAACCTAAGGAGGATGAGTTGAAGATGGATGCATCTTTCAAGGAGAACCCTATTCGGATTTTGGATCAAAAAATAAAGGTTCTACGTGGCCAATCTGTTCCTCTAGTATGGGTGTTATGGAAGTACAGTGGAGTACAAGATGAGACTTGGGAGAGGGAGGGCGATGTATGATCATAATGCCCAGAGTTGTTTGAAGTTTCTTCTTCACCACCATTGGAAGGGAAATTTGGGGAAATATTGTTTTAAGGGGGGATGTGTGTAAGAACCCAGAACATGTTTTCAGGTATGGATCTTTGTTTCAGGTTGTTTTTAAGGAATAATGAAGAAATGGAAAATTTTCTAAGTACACACTGTGCACTTTTTAGTACACACCGTGTACCCGGTTTCCAAATTTAGCCTTTTACTGGGTGTATAACATTTGAGTACATGGTTCTATGGTGACCTGGAAGACCGCCTAAAGTTAGGGCCGGTTGAGGCTAGTATATGGAGTGTACATTAAATGAACATGCTGTTTAATTTTATTTTTAATTGATTTTTCAGAGTGGGATTGTGTCTCATCTCCAAAATTGACTTTTTCTTCCCATGTTTCATACAGGAGAGTGATGAGATGACTAAGAACTTCAATCCCCTACTGTTCCTCTATCCGAGCTCTGATTGAGAGGCCACTGGGTTTGTTGGATTCCCACCGATGATTTCTCTCTTTCCCTAGATCCTATCTTTGTGATTTTTACTCTCTCTTGAGTTATCCAAGGTTGAACAATTTTATACTTTGTGTAGATCTACGCCGTTCTAGGTCGATTGAAGGGATGGTGTTCAACTATAGTGATCTCCCAACATTGAGTTAGGTGGTTTGTTACTTTCTTTAATTTTATTTAGATTATATATGCTTAAAATACCAAATACCCATATTTAGGGTATTGTGTGTTTTGGAATTTAAACATGTTTAATGCCTTCTATGGTTTGATTTTTTGATTAAGGGTTGTTGCTTATGCAGTAGATTGTATAGCCTTGTTATAGGAAACCCCATGGGTGTATTCCCCTATTTAGTTGTTTATGGTCATTTAGCCTTGGTTTCCTATGAGTCATACCTATTTTCCCATGCCTTGATTTGTTTAGGATGGTGTTGATTGATTATATGAATTTCGTGTGTTATGATTTATAATTTTATCCGTGTAGTAGAAATAGATTACATGTGTTACCTTGTTATGATATGCACACTGATCTTCCAATGGATCGTGAGAGCCTTGGACTAGGAGAACTATGGGGGATTCCATGTTAATTTACATAGGACCATGAGAGACTTGATGTAAACTTTGACCTAGGGGGTATTGACCAAGAGAGCTACCCGAAGGTTTTTTATGATTATTTATACAACATTAACCTTAGGGGTATTGACCATGAGAGCTACCTAAAGGTCATGTATAAATTATTGATTCCATGTGGAACCAGGGGTATTGACCATGAGGGATTCTTAGGTGGTCATTTGCATTTTTTTAGCAATATGTTTAAACAAAAGGGGTTAGACCATGAGGTATTTCCTAGAGGGTTGTTATGGATGATTTATTATTGTTGTGAAGAGTCACCAAGCCAAAACACAAGCTTGGACTTGGCCTTACTTTGTTTCTAAGATGGTCTTTTGAGACATCTATTATCACTATTATACAGAGGGATACAAATCTTAGGCTAGATCCCATGATTCATTATTCAAGGGTTTGAATAATTAAATAAATAAAAATGAATGTAATTTAAAACTATAGTATTGTTTAATTTTGAGTGCTTCCTAGTTGATTTCTTTATTTCTGGATATTGCTTTTTATATATATTCACAAACTATTAGGCACAGATCTTATGGTGGTTGCCTACTGAGATTTGTATCACACCCTATTTGGGTCATACTTTTGGACCCAAATAGATTAGATAGTGGTAGGTATAGATTAGGGCAAGATCCCTTCATTAGGTACTTGATTTCTGTTGGATCTAGAGAGAATGGGACTAAGCTGAGGCTTGTGATGCTGTTGGAGTTTACTGTTTTATGTACTTTGGTTTTAGTATTGTATTTCTAGCATTGTGACTTGTTTGGATACTTTCCTAGATACTTGTGACATGAATAATTTATTTATATATATTCTATAGTTGTTTATAGTATTAGTCTCCACTATTAACTTTTGTTGTATGGTATTACTACTTTCACTATTGTTTACCTTTTGTTATTCTGATGTGTATACTAAGCCATTGAGGGCATAGTTTCCCCATTATCAGACATTGTCCCTCGCTGCTAGTCAGAAACCTTTGACATTTAGAGAAATTCTCTTGAGGTCATTTGACCAACCGGGTACGTGGTACCTTTGGACGGCACCCAGAACTGAGATGTTACAAACTATTTTTAACAGGGGTAAATATTTCAGGTTCTACAATCCTACAGATAGCTATTCCATAGTCTGTGAGGAGGGACCATAATAAAAACCAAGGAAGTAATGGATATGATGTAGTATGTCCTAAAATGATATATCCCATTTGAAATTTTTATAAAAAGAGTTTTCACACACCACAGAGACATATCATACACCCTGGATGTTGATTGAAATGGATTTATAGTGATCCATTCTCTATATGAAAAATACACATCACTATAGAATGTAGATGGAATCATTAATATAAATACTACACTACAATGGTTGGTGAGGAATAAATCATCAGTTTTTCAATTTGATAGGTTTCCTAGAAATAGTAATAATATATTCACTATAGAACTAGTTTAGTTTTTTGGGCGTGGTATGGAAAATGGAGTGCTCCACAATCATATTCTATGGTAAATAAGATCTTTCACTATATAAGTAATGGTTACTTCATAGTGTTCATGTGTTAATACAATACAAGATTACCGGGGGCTGAAAACTATCTAAAAATACATAAAATAGTGTGATTATTTTTAAATGGATGGTAAAATGCATCTAATGGATTTTTTATGATCATGGGTCATGATGTTTGTAAAGATGATGGCCATGATCTTGGGGAAATGAATATTCTGTTTTTCAAATTCATAGATATGAAAATTCATTCATAGTGTTAGAGAAATTCATAGGAATTTATATAATTAATATGTGAAAATTATCATGATATTAAACATATATAATTTAAGAGATATTTAAAACTCATAAATTAGCTATTACATGGGATAATTTTTTTTGGAATAAAATAAGGCCATGATTTAGAATAATAAACAAGAGATATAATTTTCACCATTCAAAGACCCAACTAAAGGGGAGATATGGGAGATAATTCCATTCATATATCTGTAAATTGAGTAAATAGGGATTATATGCATGAAATGTTTCCATATAAAATTATCATGTTGAAGCAGTGAAAGGGAGGAATTGATGAATCCATCCATGTGTAGATATTTCAATTATATTATAGAATGGAATATATGTTTATAAATTATTGTACAAGTAGTAATTATTATCAGTCATTGTTTATTTTTCCAATGAAGAGCATGACTAGTTAATTATTTTCTAGTGAAGAAATGGATTCCATAATACATCTATATATGAAGAATGGATATTCCATGAAATCTTAAAGAATAATAGAGATACACAGGGTGATTTTCATAAAAGACTTCTCAAAGTGGAAAAATATATTAAAGGAAACTATCAGGACATTATTTATGTATCTATAATGATAATGAGATACTTTTCTTTTCAGGTGATCTAATATTGTATTCCCTTTGAAGTAGTGTGTTAAAAAGGGTTGATTTGAGGGAAGTGTTACATGTGTGATAGTGAAGCACCCCAATACATACTAAGGAATGTGATCTAAGGTAGGAGTGACCATTCGAAAGGCCAAGTAATTAGATTAATTTATTTTTGGTGGAAACAAATATTTTTTAACACATGTTTCTTAGACTAGCATATAGAGGTTAATCAAGAAAAAATAATTTTTCTTACACTTATGATATATTATATTCTTTGAATAAAAATATGAAAAAGGGGGATATGAAATCCCAAATATATTTTTTTATGGGATAGTAAATCCAAAACATTATAAGATAAGAAAGTTTAATAGGGAAAAAATATGACCCTTGAAAGTAAAATGATAAGACCATTAGGGTTGTGTGAGTTAAAAGGAACAGTGAGGAAATTGGATTATGTTTAAAAACTAGGACCCCCCCTTTGGGTATATCTCACTTAAGTCCCATGTGGGACCAAAAAATTGTATCAATGGGATGGTTTGTTGAATTTTATTCGATATATATAAAATTTTCATCTTATTATTAAAGTTAATATTTCAGTTTTACCTTATATTATGTCGTTCCATGTAAAAAGAAATAATAAGATAGAATATGAAAAATAAAAAAGAAATTAATTAGTTTTAAACTATTTGGAAAATCGGTAGATTCAGTTAAATGATCCCAATTGATTATAGAGGAAATGTATGGTAAATTAAGATTTTGAATCCATTCACTCATTATTTTATGCTTCATGTATGAATAAGGGAGATAATAGGACAAATTATATTGTAACTAGTGATGATGGGGATGCCACATGATGTTTAAAGGTGTAATTTTTCTAGTTGTCAAAGGAATTGTATCAATAGTTAAATGTGAAGAATCTTAAGATTAATGATGGGGAAAATCAAGGAATCCATTTTCATGTAATGATTATTGAACTTGATAAATTATAATTCCTTAACATAAGGCTTATTGTAGTTGGTACAAAACTAAGGGAAAACAATTACTCTCATTATGTAGAGTTAGAGATGTTTTCTACCAATGTGGAAAAACATAAAGATGTTTTGAAGGTATAGTGTTTGAAATAAATTGTGGTTAAAAATTTTAAAAACAATACTATTAATCTAATAGATAACTTATTAGTACTATATAATTAGATGTAAAGTCTACGATAAAAGTAAGTATACCATAAAGATATCATTTCTCAAATAAATTTTTATGACCCATCTCAATAGGGATGAAGTTTCAACTACACCAAGCCCTCCTCTATTGGATTAGGGATGGAGATAAGCTATAAAAGGAATAACTAATATGGGAGGCCTTTTCCTAATGTACCTGTAGGGACACACCCAACCATCTACATGTATACGCGTAGAGGAATAAATATAAAATATAGTAACATCTAGAGTAACAAAAAATAATGCAACGACCTCTAGGGAATACAAGTGAATGAAAATGTAATCGAAAAAGAAAAGTGAAAAAATAAATCCCCAAATAATATGTTGTCTTGACATGAAAATAATTGGAAAATTAAATTCTTAGAGAGACTGACTAGAGATATCAAATCCCCAACCACCATATGAAGTCAAATTCCCCAGGGTATCCCTATATTCCTATGTAATCACCAATGAAATTTCCTTCATCTAAAAAATTATATGATAGGTGTGGGAAAATCCCATACTAGTATGAGTATATACAAACATTGTAGGATGCCTCAAAATCTAAAGGGGGAGAATTAAGAGACAAGATATAAGTAGTCAGCCTAATCTATAGTGTGATGGAAACAGATTCCAACAATAGGGATATATATATATATATATAATCAATAAAGAAACCTATATGATATATAAATGGGATCTCCATATCATAGACCAACCTAAGAATTTTGTCTACCATCAGTTTGAAGAGGTCAATAAATGATTCCATGAAACTCACATATCTTCCTGTAGAAGAATCCTTGTCCAGCAACAACTTTCCACTCTGTCACACAGTCTCTAGGATATAATATCACAGTAGGGAAACCATTATCATGAAAAATATAATGGTTACAATTTGATGGTATATGGCCTACTCCCTGACTCTCTTAGGGTTCCACTTAGTATATAGAGGATCCATTCCCTATATCTGATGGAGGTTACCACTCTAATGGTAGAGGACCCATGCCCAGACTCCACATAAGGTTTATACTCAATATATAGAGTCAGATTTCCCTAAATATATAGTATTGTGCCACTATGATGGATAAGGATCCATTCCACGACACCACAAGAGGGCACCACTCTGATGGAAGAGAACCCATGCCCTGACTCCATAGGAGGGTGACACTCAATAGACAGAAGAATCTAGCATTTACTCTATAGTAGGGTTCCACTATGATGGTAGAGGAATAATTCCCTAATAAAGTATGAGGTTTATACTCTGATAATTAATATAGGACCACTAACCAGTCCCATTTGGAGGGTGGAACATAGTAGATAGATGACTCGTACCTCAATCCAAGAGGAGGTATCCACACTGTAGATAGAAGCTTCATGCCCTAATCCAACAGGTGGGTTCTACTATGATAGTTGATAAAGAACCCATGCCCTATCCATATAAGAGGGTTCCAATCAGTAGTAGAGGACCCATGACCTAATCCAAAAGGATGGTTCCACTCTAATAGTCCATAGAGGACCCATTCCTCATCCTAGAAGGAGAGTTCCCCTATGATATCTCTAATTATCCTTCCCAATAATTATCATCATTGAACCTCACCTAAAGAAGAATCATAACTGGAACATCTCAGATAAAATTTTAATATCCATTATGAAGGTCGGAATCACACTCTATGTAAAAGTAAATAAAGTATATGCTACTCATGGTATAAAATCTGACTCTAAACAAATGAGATACGATGGGTAGTAATTTTCTCAAAATGAGGTATATTATATATAGCAGATCCATGCAGCATCTGGTCCTACTTTTCTTGAGACGTCCTGACCTGGGTGCCACTAAACAGTGCCCCAAGCCATTTTTCCACATGCCCTGAAGTGCACCTCCCCGTATGTCAGAGGGTGCTGATGAGTAGCGAGGGTCTGGTAAGTTAGTCTTAGGGATACTATACCCTCTTTTATTAGAATAACACACCAAAGGAAGTAAACAACAGTAAACAAGTGCAGAATAGTATAAATAACCAGAAAAATACCATGTCATATGATATTCAAAACAAGAAAATATAATACTCAACTGAAAGGTAAAACATGCTATAATAGTGAGAATGTCAAGTGTTTATAATGAAACTAAAACTAAAGACACAACGACTCCCAAGAAGGTTTAGAACCACATCTGGTTCCATCTCCCATGATCTAGTCCCAAACAGTAACCTATCCTAGGTATTTTCCCTTATCCTATCCCGCAACAACAAAGTCTACTCAGGTTCTAATCAGGCAGCCCAGATAGGGTGTGAGTACAACTCAATAGGCCACCTCCAATGGTGACTAAAACGAGTCCAGTCAAAAGATAGCGTATGCAATTTTATGATGTAATAAATACAATGAATAATTAAATAGTTACCACATTGTCATTTATTCTTTAATCATCACATTAGGATCAGTTTCAATTCATGTTTTCCATTTGAATCATCATTAATTATTATCATTCATTTGGTGTTGAACGCCATGTTAAGCACCCTAATCCCATTCAGTGTAGGTCTCCATGCCTATCACTCTATATGTCATTCGATGTTGGTCATCATACCTAGCACCCCAATATCTCAAGCTTGGATAAATATTGACAAGGAACTCCATGCCCAAGTCCCAACTTCTAATCGGCATAGAACGCCATGTATAGCACCAAAAAAATCTCAGCCATTTAATCATTCTTTAATTCACAAGATTTAGCCACATTATTCCATTACTAATCCAACGATTAGTTAAAAATTTAAAATTCCATTAGTTAAATAAAAAATTAACTAAGCACACAATCCATTAATTAGTTCATCAATTAATTAATCAATCAACACAATTATCATTCCATAAATAATTATTCATAATTAATTATCCATATCAAATATCAACTTTTCATAATTAATTATCACAATTAATTATCTTTGATCAACATTATAGAACGTAATTAATTCTCAAAATTAATTATCTTTCATAACTAACATCATTTCATAATTAATTTCCCCTAATTAATTATCTTAACATAATCGATTCAATATCTCAATTACAAATTCTCAACCCATAACCAATCTCCAAAAAAATATCTATTTTGGTAACCCCCTTTCATGTATTCTATGATTCAATTGTCAATTAATCACCAAAGCAATCACAAGTCTATTCCACATTCCTAATTACTCCAATTTTGGATAATCAATTATCAAGGTAAGCGAGAAAATCCATAAAATCACATTCACATATTAAAGCCGCGACTATGGGTGTTCGATTTAGACTACATAAATCTATTTATTGATGGATGTTATCCCAATAGAAATCCCCAAAATCCAAGTGGAAAAACGTCGTCAATGACACTCTAGATCTAAATCTCGAAGCCAAGATTAAGATCAAAGGCATCAAGATCATGAAAATCTAGATATAGATCCACAATCCTAGATCTAGATCTCAAATTTTTGTATTAGATCCATGGAAGGGTGGAGATATTCCATGAAAAGATCAAGGAAAGATATAGGAAAGAATGAAAGAAGAAATGGGATGAAATCCACTTACCAGGAAGAAAGCGGATCTTCAATTTGGGCTTTCGATATTGAATAACGATGTCTGAATCACCTTAGAATCCCTCTGAAAGGCTCTGAGATCACCAAGAATTTTTCAAGCTCTAGAAAAGGTCAAAAGATGGGAGTGTCTGGGGGTTCATGTGGATCTGAAATAGATTTTTGGATAACTATACCCATGTGAATGGTTTCCTAGGATGGGGCGCATAGTTTGGGAAATCTGTGCACCAACCGTGCAGACCTCTCTGTCCAAGTTTTCATGATTGGCATAGTTTGGTTGTAAAGTTTGTCAAACCATGCACAAACTGTGTGGACCTCTCTATCCAGGTTCGCATGGTTGTCAGGGTTTAGCCATACGGTTTATAAAATCGTGTGCTAACCGTGCATATCCCACTCTCTGATATTTTTTCTTAAAAAACACCCAAACGTACCCTAATCCACTACTCCAAAACAAAGGTACTTAAAAACCTCAAAAAATACATGAAAAAATGCCTGATATGACTCCAGAAAAGTCCAGGATCTTACACTTCTATCTGGTCATTTCCTTTCTAGTATTTTATTCTATAGATACGTAGCCCTGAGAAACATGTAAGGGGACTACGTGGCATGTCTCACCCTATCAGGGCCAAGACTTGTTCTCTTGGTCGTGTTCATATAATCTGTTCATATACCAATACAAGAAATTTTCCTTTTCATGTCGGTGTCCAATTTCTCCTAGAGTATAAGCTAAGTCACCATCACTGAGTCGCATTGTGTATGGGGTTCCCACACATCTTTTGATACATAACTATCCAATTATCCCTATTCATCATAGTTAGGTCAATATATGTCGTGTCATTATACCAGTACACAATGTGTAGTCAAGATTTTCATAGATTAAAAAATATACCCCATCAATTATAGATCCTTATCTTATATGTTGAATAGAAATTTATAGTCTCCCAAAATTAAGTTAAATTATTATTTTTTTCATTTTGGCCCTCCCAATGGATGGAAATAAGAATACGATCTTCCTCTCATAGCCCAGACACACCTTCTTCACTTGTGGTTCCTCTTGCTGCCTCCTGTATTTCAAAATACATAATATAATCACACACAACCTAAAAGTAATCATTCTCCATTCTATAATCCTTGATATATTCATAAAATTTAAATATTCCATGAATCTGGTGGTTTGATCAAGATCGATCTAGCTCAGTAATGTCGAACCATGGTCACCGTATTCCAATTATAAGAATCCCAAAGAACAATGGGGTTAAATCATAAGAAAAATGGTGGAAGTATCATTTTACAAATATTATTTTAAAAAAAATAAATATCATGGAAAAATTAATTGTGATATCACTAAAAATGGGGACATGAGTTGAATAAACTATTGAAAACCAATACATAGGTTCATGGAAAGGCTCAGGTATATTGAAAATGACATAAAAAGAATTGATCATGCTATATATTTTAATCATAAGGGAAAAAATACAAAAAATAATATACCTCACAAGATATTGGATCACCTAACGATGAAAAAAAAAATTCTATTTGAGGGGAAGATTCATTGCATTCGTTGATCCATGATTTACCTTGATATAGTTGTTTGCTGGTGTCTAATAATAATCTTCCAATGAAGAATGGTGGATTTCTACTCATATTAGTCCCACAATTATGTAGATAACCATAAATATTATCTATAATATAATATTTTTAGAGGTTTTTATTTTTAGGTCATTTGATGATTGAGTGAATGAATTAATTAATTAACTAATCCACTTAACACACCCGGAAAGACCTGCTTCATATGAAGGTCCAATGTCGACAAATCTTAGGATATGCCTAGGGTAATCCTAACACCCTAGATTTTACAATGGTGTTAGATTTTTTATTTGTGCATCCTTTTAAAAGATGTTAAATTATTTCTAAAAAATATTCTATGTCTGATGTTAATTTTATTTAATATTTTTGATAAAAATAATTCTAGAAAAAAGTATTTGGAATAGTACGTTGTTTGAATACCTCACTTTGAAAAAATAATTTAAAATATTTAAAAAAAATTACATAGAAAATTTGTGTCTCTACATTATTCCATCCTTTATTATTTTCATCCCAAAAAATAAAAAAACTAAAAAAAATACTTGGGAAACTAAGCCCGTATCTGGAACTATTGCACCTAGGTTCTCTCCAACATACTCCCATAATGCCACATTATATGAACCAATGGAATAGTCCATCCATGAAAGATCCTCTCCTTCTAATCCTTGATCACCCTTGGGTGATCTGAAAATGTTTCCCCATCCTTGATATATAGCTCTCCCTAGTAAATTATGTATGTGGTATCATGCATGTATCTCATCAAATATGACACATAGAAGACATCCTACACTCATTAAAACTATAAGGTTTAATGAATGTTTTTTGAAACCTCTCCAACCCTTCGTATAATCTATAATAGTCTGATGAAACTCAAGGACAACTTGCCACCCCAGTCAAATATCATCATTCCTCATATCTCAGGAAAATGTGGTCTCCCTACTCAAACTTAAAGGTTATATGATGTCAGTCTATATAATATTTATTCCTTCTTTGAGTTGTGTTAATCCATTCAAGGATCATCTGTACCTTCTCCATCATAGCCTTCACTATCTCAATTATAACTAGAGATTCCTCACCAATTTTAGTTTAATATTATAGTGACCTATAGGGTCCCCAGTATAGGGCCTCAAAATGTTCCATGCCGAAATTAGAGTGGTTTATTTTAATATAAGAAAAGTCTACCAATTTCAACTGAACCTCTCAGCTCAATCCAAAGTACTACATGCAAGACCTTAGCCTATCCTCCAGAAACTATATAGTACCTTCAGTCTAGAAATCTATCTGGGGGTGAAAATATGTACTCATCCTCATATGGGTCCTGAATTAATATTATAGGCCAATCCAAAACCATGATTTAAACTATACATTATAGTCAGAGACAATAATTGAGGAAAACCCATGAAGGCAGAAGATCTCTCATGTATACAACTACCACAAACTCTCTAACGAACTCTACTCCCTAATATAATGGAATATTTATAGTTTTTTATGATAGTCCACTATAACCAAGATGGTGTCATGGTGTCTCACTTTTCATAGAAGTCCTATTACAAAGTCCATGGTAATGTTGTCCAATTTCCACTCTAGGATATCAAGAGATTGCAATAAACCCGTCGTAACCTGGTGCTCAACCATCAGCTGTGGAAACAAAAATCACATAGTGATGAACTCAACCACTCTCTACCTTATTCCATCCCACAAAAATATTAAATTATGATCCCAGTATGTATACCCTACAACAGGATGTACAACCATAAGATATGTGTGAAACTCTCTCACCACCTCCTCCCATATAGTTAATGGGACCATCGTCTATCCCTGGAAATGGATGTCCTTATTCCCTCCTCCATAAAATACATATGGTTAATTTAATGAGGATATATTTTCACATAAGGCCAAACATTATATTTCTCCCAAATAAGAAACTCTCACATGATACAGAAGTGAAGGAGTCATCACCATCATCTGAAGAATATTTGCACTCTCCTCTTCAACTATACTTAACTACATGGAATCTAACTACTATGATGCCTCCTACACCAAATGAGCATATGAAATGCTACTAAGGGAATCTTTCACCACATTTTCCTCCCCAAGTGTATAGAATATCTCAAATATATAGTCCAGAAGGAACTCCAAACAATGCCTCTCTCTTAGTTCTGGTCTCTCAATGTAAAGACATGCATGAAACTCTAGTGGTCTAAGTAAAAAATAATGTGGTCTCCCAAAATATAATTCCTCCACTTCCCCAGAGTGAAGAATACCACTTCCAATTCCAAGTCATGAGTCATGTAAATATTCTGATGGGGTCTCAACTACCTCAACCCATATGTAATAACTTCTTATATCTATACAAATACTAAACTGATCCCAAATTGAGATACATCATAATATACAACATAATTCATCCCCTCCTCTGGTAGTCTCAAAGAAGGATCACATATTAGCATCATCCCCAACTCTTTAATGGATATTTATAACTACCCACCCCAAGTAAACAACTCCCATTTATTGTCATGGAAATTAGAGGGGATGAAATCATAGATAAGTCTACCATAATCCTTAGGTATTACCCTTCTAAGATAAGAAAACTTTACACCTATGAGATTCTCTTCGGTGGCTCACAAGAAATCATTGCATTGACATTTTCTAGGTCCCCAACTAATCTATTATCAAAAATTACATACCCTAGAAAGTGAAACTTATGGATCCAAAAATGTCTCTTTGATGGCTTATAATAATTTTAGTTCTCTTGTAGATAGTTTAATACCATCAGCATGTTCTCATTATAGTCCTCCATTGACATATAGTATATGAGTATGTCTTCAATGAAGACAAAAAAATCAGTCCATGTAGTAATGGAACATCCAGTTCATCAAATCCATAAACATAGAAGGTTAATTCTTCATAATAAATTCATCACCAAGAACTCATAATTCCCATAGAAACATAATATTTCCATCTTCAGAATACCATCCTCATGAAACCTCAATTGGAGGTTTCTGGACTTGAGGACGATATTTGGGAATCGTATCTTGCCTCACAATTGATAAAATAAGTCATCAATACTTGATTATTTTTACTTTTTATTTATCATGGAATGGTTCATGATATGAAAATATCCATCAATCCATATGATCCCATCAGCTGTTTTCATGAAAAACACTGGTGATACCCCAGGGAGACACATAAGGTCTGATAAGACCCTTCTCGTGAAGGTCCTGCATCTTCAATCACACCTCATAGTGCTTGGTAGGGGCAGTTTGATATCCCACTTAAGATATCAGATTGGTCTCATGGTTCAATTATATTAAAATCATTATATCCCTCTTCATAGGTAGTCCCAGAATGTCCTCGAGAAATACTTTTATAAAATTCTCCATGACTGAAGTAATCTAGATGTCTGAATATACGGCTGCACTAAGGGATACACTCACCGTATGACTGGTGATGGGTTGGAGCCTCCTATATGAAAAACCCACTCACTACTTCATGAGACCATTTTCTCCCACAAAAGATAATATCAAACTGTTAGTATGAAGGCAACATAAACATCTTTGTGATAGAAAATTTGGTCCCTGACCATGGACAAACATCCATACCCTAGATTACAACATAAGGTCTCATCATGACGACCAAAATGATCTATAAAAAAATCCATCCTCCATGTGTAGGCTCAAATAACCTATAGATAAAAGATATAGAATAATTATTATCCATAAGAACCATAAGGAAAAGATTCCAGGCTAGAGCCTCAATAGTGAACTCTATCTCCCACACAATGGTTAAGGAGAGAATGTAATGACTCAAACCTTTGTCTAATAATACTGAAAAAATAGTTGAATAAAAGTATATGATACCTCTAATATTCTCATGAGACATCAGATCATACGCCTCCATAGCTTGCAGCTCCCCATGGCCCCGACCTCTAGCTCCATGAGCCTAATTTTTTCCACCTAGTGGTGTTGGTGGAACGATCTCATAACATCATCTACCACCCATATATCATTCTCCTAGAGCCCCACTTGATCCTCTATTAGCTTCACCTTTATGGGGGGCACCCTTATCTCACCAAATAGATCCACAATTAAGACCCTAACTCTACAATGGAGGTCCATATTCTATATTCCTACCCTCTTCTACATTTTGGGGCAAGAAATAACATTCCATGTAACCTCTCTCATCACATTCAGAGTACCTCCCCACTCTGAGATACCATAGTCCTCTACGTGGACCCAATCCTACATAACCTTGTTCCCAAGTTTGATCCTAGTAATATATCATGCATCATGATCCTATTGACTGAGGCCTGCTAGAAACTATATACAAATCATCCCTATAATTCCCACTACCATATCTAGTTGCATGTAATCCCTATGATAGCAAACTCTCTTTCACCAGTGCACACTCCAACACTATATCATAAGTGGGAAAACACAAGAGTTCCACGCTGATATAGATTTCTATACAGAGACCATGATTGAGCTTCCATTCTCATAGCATCCATAATTAATAATGTTTATGGAGTATCATATGAAGTCTGTGAACCTCACATCATAAAAATAAACTAATATCCCTCTCCTTTATAGGATAATAAGCTCCAGAATATTAAATGTGTGCATACGTGAGGGTAGTACTACTCAAAAAATAGATGGTGGATGTTAGACCATGAGAGCGTATACTCCTCATGTATACTTGTAAATAGGATCCATTGGTTCCCTACTACACCATGGAAAATATTGGATGCCTACAAAAACACATGATCAGTTGGTGCGTGGATAAAATTAAAAACTTGAAGCACCAACTCTAGAAAATCTTCTACTACTTGGGAAACTTTCTCACCATGGAACATCATTGGCCTCTAGTATTGTAACTCACAGTTTTTGTTAATCAAGCACACATCCTTATACTGATCTTCTAGTACTATCTAGTTCATGACTTTTTAGGATACTACAACCCTCCCAACTAGAGCATTGATCTTATGGGATAATCCCTAAACTGATGCATCATTACTCATCAGATCATCTTCACAATCTTGAATCAGTAACCTTATTAGCAGTCTTCATAGAGGCATCTTAAAAATTTTATAATTAAATACCATGGTCATAAGAATATATATATATATATATATATATATATATATGGTAATATAACTAAATAAGGATATTCAATGACTTAATCATATATGATGCTTGTACCAATATTCACTGCAACCGATGTCTCAGTATATCGAGTTGAAACATTGGTGGTCAGAGTCCTGATGTATGGATACAATGGCTGCCACACCAAATCTAGGTTCCATCAGTTAAAATCCTCACTCAATAAACTTTGAAACTTGTTCCTCAATTCCCCAAAAAACATCATATGGGGAAACTCCAAACACCATCCCAAATAATGAGACTTCTCTGATACCAATCAATAACTACTCGACCCAATGGGGCTCAAGCTAAAACTATCCCAAGTTTGACTATATTAGATAATGGGTATTAACTACCACCGAAAGACATATAATATGGGATGCCTTTTCCTTTTGTACCTTTACACACAAACACACCCAAGCATATCCATAAATAATTGAAGTGGAATAAATATAAAATATAATACAATCTAGAGAAAAACCCATTATTTTAACTACCTATAGAGAATACATAATTACATAAATTTTATAAATAAATAAAAGTGGAAAAACATATTCCCAACTAGAAAGATGTACCAACTTGATAATAACTGTAAACTTTAATGCTGAGAGAGATCGACTCTAGATCTTCAAACCCCAACCACCCTATGTATTCAAATTCACAAGTGTATCCCTACTCTTCACTATTATCACCACCAACATGTAGGTCATCTTCATATTACATGACACATAATGAAATAATCCATGCACAGGTGAGTATATACATACCCTATAGGATACAAATAATGACAATGTAGAAGTAGTTGAAAACATGATAAATGTTGTATTATCAATCCTTATAAAGAGATAAATTAAATCCAACAACAATGATACATATAAATGATCAAAAAAAAATTAGAAAATAGAGGAATGGAACCTCTATCTAAGATACCAACCTAAGAAAAGTTTCATATATCACTTCCAAGAGGTCCATCAATGATTCCAAATTTCTCGAATGTCTTTATAAAGAAGATTCCATGTCAATACACATGTAACCACTATGTCACACAGTCAAGGGGAAATAATTCCTAGGTAGAAGACCCATGCCCAGGTATAATAGGCTGGTGCCACCTAGATGGTAGAGGAACCATTCCCTAACTCTGCATGAGGGTGAAACTTAGTAGATAGATAACTCATTCCCTCTCCCTGGAAGAGGGTTCCACTATAATTGTATAGAACCCATGCCATCAATCTACATATTGGTGCCACTCCGATGGTAGAGGATTCGTACCCTAACTCTACAATAGGATTCCACACAATATATAGAGTGTATATACCCTAAATCTATAGGAGGGTTCTACTCTGATAATAGAGGACCCATTCCCTAACACTGTTGGAGGGTGACACTCAAAAAATAGCTGACCCATGACAAGAATCTATAGGAGGGTGAAACTTTGATGGTAGATAACCCCTTCCCCAATCCAACAAAAGGGTTCCCCAAATATTTTCTATGGAGGACCCATGCCTTATCCTAGAAATAGGGTTCCACTAAGTTAATAGAGGACCCATACCCTAAACCTATAGGAGGGTTCCACTCAGTAGATAGGGGACCCATTCCCTGATCCAAGAGGAACATGAAACTATGATATTCTATATAGCATCCATTCCATTTCCCAATAGGAAGCTCCCACTCAGTAGATAGAGGACCCATTCCCTAATCTAATAGGAGTGTAACACTTTGACAGTACATAGAGAACCAATACCTTGTCCCAGAAGGAGGGTTCCATTCTGATCACTCTGATGATCCTGTATGATCTATAATATTGTAAAAGTTATCATAAAGATGCATCACTCCTAAAAAATCTCATATAATATCTCAAAATCCATTACGAAGACCACCATAACATTCTATATGGGAAAAATCCGAATAGGATACTATCGTTCCAAAATCAAAGTCCAAAAAAGTTGACAAGATGGTGGAGGTTTCCTCAAAAGGAGGTACATGTCATGTAGGATACCCACACAATGTTTATTCCCACTCTTATTACTCAAAATGTCCTTTATAGTACATGGCTCTCTGGCCATGTATCACTAAATGACATCTAAGGAGACTAATTAGAATGTATAAGCCTACTAGGGCTGAGCTATGTTCTCTTATATTTATCCATGTACTCTTGAAAGGTTCTAGTATATGTTATGTGCTTGACCATGTCTGTGTTCGTTTACTTCCATAGTATACATAGTGTAGTTAGTATTTTCAAATAATTCCATATCTTCTATTCATGTTCTAGGTCCACCTATGCCACATATTATCACTCCTGATGCTCACATGAAAACAAATTACAACTCTACTATCTATTGATCCTGGCCCTCATGGGGTTTAAAAATCAGAATTTGATCTTCCACTCGATGTTCACACACGCCACCATCACTAATAGAACCTCTATTTTCCTCACTATATTTCCAAATCCATGGGATAATCACCCAAAATAGTAAATCATCTTGAACCATCATCCAATTTCTGATCTATTTAACACACATGAATCTACCAAGGCTTCAATCATGCTCGATCCTTCCCATTAATGTTGAAATGTGGTCCCTATAGGTCAAAGATGACGAAAAAAATATTTATGGAAGAAAAGAATAAGAAAAAAAATGGTGAAACAGTCATTGTCCAAGTGTTATTGGCCAATTAATATAGATCATGGAAAAATTGGGCAAGATATTGAGGAAAAACTGGGAGATGAATTGAATTAATAATTGAAAATGGATACCCGACCACATGCGAAGGCTGAAGTTAATCACATATCAAATAAAAGGAACTAATCATGCTTAATAATTTAATCATAAAGGGATGAATACATAAATAGTGTCTCCTTCCCCAAGATTTTATTGTCTATTAATGAAGAATGAGGCTTCTAAAAATGGGGGAGATTCGTTTTCATTCATTGTTCCCTAACTCGTCTCAATTCGATTGCTCATCGTAATATGATATCAATCTTCCAATTAAGAATATTGGATTCCTCCTATTAATGGTCCAAGGGTTAGGTGAATAACCCTGGAAACTCTCCATATCCGTTTATTTATAGAGGATTATATTTTAAGGCTAGTTAATGTATTAATTATATTAATTAATTAACTAATCCACTGAACACACCTTCTAATGACTGCATTTATCAAAACTCCACACACCAACCAATTTTAGGTCTCACCTAGGGTAAACCACACATCTTGGATTTAACTGTGGTATCATATTTTTTATTCAAGACACCAATTAATAGATATTTCATATTTTATTAAATATCATGTGTGTGTGGTATAAAATATATTTAATATTTTTTGTAAAATTAATTCTGAGAACACCAGGGCTCAGAATTGCATGTCTTCTTACTATCTATCCCCAAAAATATTCCTTGATATATTTAAAGGTATTAAAATTAAGAAACAATGTCTCTATAAAAAGATTTAGTAAATGAGAACATTGTTTTTTCAAAAGAAACACACAATGATATTATAATGAATATAGTCACTAAAATGGAGTTGAAGGCAGCATCATTCTTCTCAATACTCGACTTGAAGAAATAAGAAAAACTGAAATGGGTGATTTTTCATTTTTAATTGACATCACAACTAAATTAATGAAGAAAAATAAGAGAATCAAGGAGAAAAAGGGGATGATTATCACCAAAAATAAAAAAAAAAGATAATATCCCTTGAAAATTATCCTTAATAGGTATAAATATTTAATATAGAGATTATAGTGGTTCTATGTTAAATATTCAAGACGTGTCCCTTAAATGATTGAGGTAAAAAAGTGATTCTATTGTGGAAATCTAGGCACCTCCTAAGTAGATTTTTTGAAACCAATACCCTAATGATTTTAGGGAAACAACATTAGTACAAACATCTCAATCAAGGATAGAAATAACGAGTTATGATTTTTATGGAAGATGTTTCATTTTATCTATCCTCATTAATATCGATATGTATTTCAACTGTTTAAATACATTAAAGGGTCATGAATATATAAATTGAGACTACACTCCTTTGATTTATAAGGGGAATTCATTTCACAGAATAGGATTATTAAACTATAAAATATGTTCAATATTTTGGAATATGAGAAAGAACCTCAAAAAAGGGTGTTTCAAACAACATGATGTTGGGTACTCACAATAAATCTCATCGAGAAAAATAAGAAAAATCTTGATGTAATGGAAGGAGGTTGGACCATAATTGAATGAGGTGGAAGAAAATAAAATCCACATTTGAAGAAGATATCATCCAAATGGATTTTTTGGATGTAACAATACATGTTTTTAAAATATGTTAAAAAATCCATTAAGGGGAAAAAGAAGAAGATGAAATAGATAAGAAAGCCAAAGGTGAGATCCACTACCCATGAAATGCATGACGATAATTTTTAATGGTTGATTGATTATAAAATTATTGAAAACCCCAAGATAAGGAATGGTATTAATTTTTTATACATAAAGTGATTTTTTGTGTGTTAGAATACAAGCACGATACATGGGAAAATGGGTTATTTTTCCAAGTTAAATGTGATGATGAATAACATCAAGTAATGATTACCTTCATTTCCCAAAATTTAAAAATGTATAAGAAAGATGTAATACTATCTTGACTATCCATATTCCTTTTCTTGATGAAATTCTAGGTACCCCACTCCCATTAAAAAAAATATTGTAACATGTTTGAAATACAATTGGAATCTTGGGAGACACAATCCATGGGGTAAGGGTTTTCAAATTCACTTTAAATAAATATGGAATATGATATGAAATTTCGATTTTAAATTCAATGAATAAAATAATGGTTTATGTATTACATGTTTATTTTAGTTTCAAGGATGAAGCTACTTCAATTTTTTAAATTTTATTTTTAAATTTTATTATGAAAGAACCATTTATGTATAATATATTACATGAGGATTGATATGATGTAATTTGATATAGAATGATAATAATACCAAAAAAGGAGGACTTATAGGTTCTGAAGTTAGTAAAATTATTCCCAAAATAGGGGATACTTGACTAAGGATGCATAATGGATGGATCATGGTTATACCTACTCGTATTCTAGCACATTGTATTATATGTTTCACCATTCAGGTAATTAAATAACACTTAAAAAAATAGTACTTAAAAATTGTTTTACCTGCATGAAAAAAATTTCAAATAGACTATTTTATAACCAAGGGGGAATTAGATTTGAAGTCCCAAAGGCTATCTATTAAGTGAAATTATGCCAATAAATGAAGAGGAAATATTGGAATAAATTAATCTTGCTTACATGCATGTATGATAAAAAATAAGTGTATACTAGCTTAAATTATAGTGATACAGGAGTTAAAGAAAATTCATGATGCTTGTTAATTCTATCAACCTATATTTGGATGTTTCATATTGATTTCAAGATATCTCAATTTTAGAATACATCAATGTTATATATTAATAGGATGATAAAAATAAATCATTTAAGTGTCATCTTGGATGACATGGAATGGAAATGGATTTTTATTGTTGGTTTTATTAATTTTAATAAATTATGTTTCCAATGGTATTCTATTAATTACTTTTGTTTTATAACATACATTCTAACATTTTTCTGTGATTTTGGATAATCAGATGTGTTGAAAAAGTTTAATGGATGAAAATTTATAAATATATTTTCCCAATTTAGTAAAATGGATATGCTTGTATGTGTTATCTATGATGCATATTTCCTACACTAAGCCATGTCTCAGTAAACTTTGATAATTTTAATTAATATTATAAGCTAAAAGGTAATAACTATCACTAGACATATTAATAAACCAATGGTGCCACTTTTGATCAAAATTTTTAAAAATATTTAAATTTTATGGATTATATATGTTGGAAATTCAACAAGAAAATGATCACAGTTGATATCAAAAAATGATTCCAAGATTTAACTGAAATAGGTGAAGAAATTTAAAAAATTAATACATATTTTTCTATAAATTTTATAGTTACAAGGGTTGTATAAGAATATAGATACCCCAATTTCATTAATTCAAAGTAATGTCTATAGAAACTTAAAATGGAGTTACATTTGGATTTCAATGGGGGTATTTCCAACTAAATCCAAGGGGTTATTGTCAAACCCTGTGAGTTTTTCATAGATTTTGTAAAAAAAATTTATCTTGGATTTCCTAATCATAAAATATTAAATTCTTAATGATAGAATTTTTTGGATTCATTTGTTCCATAATATTTATGTTTCATAAATTTTGGTTGATTTTCATTCAGTTGAAAAATATATATTTCTTAGATAATTTATAAGATTAAAGAGTTCATTTTGTGGAAATGTGATGAAGTAAGGAATTAAAACAAATTAGGCCATCTTAAGAGAGAAAATATAAGGAATAACTCAACCATGCATTATGCATGAGTGATCAAACAAGTCCTAGCTTGTAACACCCTGAGGTTTTAAAAGAAGAAAGTTATGTTCAATAACATAAATGACATGAAATATTGATATTAAAAGAGAATGTAACTCCCCTAGACATTCCTATATATTTATTTCTAAATAAATTTACTCTCTATGATATATTGTGGTACACAAAACCCCAAGATTTTTACATTTGGTATCCTATTTAACATGAAACACTGAACTTAAACGATCCATGATATATTTAACCACCGTAAGATAGAAGTTAAATAAGAGGGTATGAATAATATTAACTACACTAGGATATATATATATATATATATATATATATATTTCATATTCAATATAAATTATTTAAATTTTTTTAGTAAATAATGAATCATTTTTCAATAAAGTAATTTTTTTCTTCAAAAATATGTTTTCATAAAAAAACTTTTTATTTCATTATTTGAAAATAAGTATAATTACTTTTATGAAAATTAGAAAATATAATTTATAAAATTAATTTTATTTTTGATATAACAATATCAAATTTTCTTAAATTTTGGGTTTTTTAGTTAAATATTTATTTTCCGTGAAGAGTGAAAAATGCTGATTTTTATACAAATGTAAAATTTTTTCAATAAATTATGTAATTTAAAAGTAACGTTATGTGATGTGTATGATTTAAAGTATAATAAGTATTATTTAGTTATTTTTAAACTACGTAATTACATTATAATTATCATTATATTGTATTCTATTAGTAGTTTGATTTTATGTTTAAAAATGAGTTTTTAAAAACAATTAAAGGGCTTAATGCTACTAGATTTAATTGAATAAAATAATATATAAGGTGGAATTATTTAATTTAAATTTATATGTTATATATAATTATATTTTAATTTATATTCCTAAAATTATTATTATTAGATATATAGTTATAATAAAATCGTCTTGTGCATTAAAAAAATGCACATCCCGAGAGCCCTCATTTTCCCCATGTCTATTGTTTTTGTATTAGATTTAACCCTTTTCACACTTTTATAAAATTTATATGAAAATATAAACATAATTTTTGAAATAAAATTTTAAAAATTATTTTACACCTAGTTTTTTATAATTTTCAGAAAGAGTTATTTTATTTGAAGAATAGTGAATCATACTGGATTTTAATTGAAAACTACCTTTCCGTTTAAATTATTTATAAAGATAAATTATATTTAAAATTTTTTATTGTAAAATTATGTCAATTATATATCTATTATTATAATTTAGGTTATTCAAATCCATTTCATATTTAAATCGGTTATAAAAACATTGTAAACATTTGAACATTTACTCCTTGAAAACCCACATTTTCATCGTGTTTGTGGGAATAATTATTAGTTAAATGTTGAAAAAAATTAAACTAATTTGAAAAAATGGATTCTATATTTTGAATAGGAATATTTTATATTATTTAATAATTTTAACATAATTTTTCACCCAAATGAATAGTGAAAATAGAAATAAATAATTATTGTGTTTTAGGTATAAAAGGGTTTACCTGGGGTTAAACTAAAAATATAATGGTTAAAATGTCATATGAACTTGTATAAAATATATTGGATATAACTATTACTACCTTATCTCTTATATTTATCATAATGGTCAATTATTGGAGCCTTTTGACATAAAAAAATCATTAGAATTCATTGTTTTCAAAAATTACCAGTTTGTGACTCCCTTAACTTATAAAATGCCACCTACTATCCTCATCTCTTATAATAATACAAACCATTTTTAAAAAAAATAAATGAAAATATAACTTATATAATTTTCACATATCATCCTTCAATATATATTATGGTAACACATATAAACAAGGACTAACTTTTGGGAAATACAAATGAAGTTACCCGAAGAAGAGCTAACATTCTTCAATAAGTGTTATTATTTTATTTCTTCCACCTACTCATTGAATTATTATTAAAAAATTATTATATAAAAAACTCAATATATAACATAAAAATAGATTTTATTAGGATAATTTAATAACCTTAATCATTCTCTTATTCCATAAAATGGGTTATGAAATCATCATTCTTGTGTATGACATACTACCGCCTCAAAAACAGTTGTCATTTGTTTTTCCATTACTACATCTCATATTTGGGTATGATGATGGATAATATATATATATATATTAAATATATAAAATAATTATACTTACATATTACTTATATCATATATAAATTTTTTTCATTCTATTCTATATGGGATACGATATCGCCACTATTGTATATGACTAACTTCCACCTCATGAAGCAATGTAATTATTTTTCACTATCACATTACATAGAAGGTAATAATGATAAAGTTAATGTATATGATATAAATGAAACAATGTTTATTTTCATGACATATTTTTTATTATCAACATTTAATATATCATTTTCTTTTATAACATTTAACCCACTGAAAGATGATAATGTCGTTCATGTATGTGTGGACAACCACCTTCACAAAGTGATGTGACTCTATAATTTATCACCACAACACATGGATCATATATATATATATATAATTATAATTTAAATAAATAATATATTATTTATAATATTACAATAATTCTATAGTGATAAAATTTTACTTACCTCAATTTCATAATGATCATTGAAAAATGGAAACATTACTCATGTATATATACAACATATCATATCTATAATTGTAACATTATTCATTTTTTAAACCATATTTCATAATTTGTCTTAAAAAGTAAAATTAATGAATAAATCTTATTATTATTTAGTTATTATTTTTTTATAGATGATGAAACTATATTATATTCATAAGAACCATATCATTCATTAAAAACCAGGAATGAGAAAATAAGGCAATTAACGCTCGAAATAATGAAAATAATGAAAAATTATTAATAAAATGGTGATATGTTATTATAAAAGGATCATATATGATATTATAAATATTAATATGGATCTTTAATAAGTTAATAAAATTTTTACAGTAATTATATAATAGTTTAAATCATGTTCAACAAAAGTATGTGTGAGGAAATGGATTTCATAACACAATTTTAATTCAATGGGTTAAACATCTACATAAATGATTATGTCATACTAATATTATGTTTGTATTTAACATTGATTATTTTATTTTTTACTTTCAATTTTTTAGTTTTATTTATATTTGATAAAAATTATAAATTCATTAACTAATCCCCAGTATAACGATATGATCTTTGAAGGGATTTTTTTCTCAATTTTCCTTATTTGAGTCCTTTGTCTTGTTATGAACCTATCTTTTTTTGTGAGGTGTATATACAAACCATTTGACATATAATATCATGAATTTATATATTACTATTATATTTTATTTTTAATTAAAATTTACACTTTTATGGGGATTACGATTCAAAGTTAATTAAGTGGTAAAAGATTTATTTTACAATCTCATCGATTGTCTGGATTTTTTCTGCTGAAATATCAAATTTTTGAATATTAAGATAATCATGTCATATATTGTCATGATTTTTTTTTCTCCTCTATGTTTTTCTTTTATTTCCATGTAATAGTACTATTATCCCACACTATGGTACTTTAAATAAATTTGGAATGGTTATCTTCTTTATTTCTCTCTTCATTTGAAAAACCCATTTTCTTCTAAAACAATGTTTTCTGAAAATATATTCAAAAATGTTTTTTTATTTCTTAAAATGATTTATTAAATACATTTTACCAATTTTTTATTTTTTAATTTTTTTTTCAAAATAATTTCTATGTTGTTTTCTAATCAACACTGTAGGGTCCTGAAAAATCTGCCAAGGAGAGAAAATACCCCCAAAATTTCTTTTTAGAAGGAATCAAGCACTTCTACAAGTCTAGCAAGGTGAATGGACTCAAAATAAGTTGCAATATTCAGAAGAAACTTTAAGGAATTCATGTTTTGAAAGAATTTTATGTGGCTCGTGTACTATCACTGGGAAAGGTACATGGACCAGATGGATAAAAAACCACCAGGAATGTGGGACGATCCACGAACTGATGGCCCATAGAGAAATGGATAGAGAAACAAGGAAGACTGTGAACCGCATCACTAACGGATTCATAGGCGTGAGGACCGTCCGCATACTATGTTGCAAACTCATCAGTTCACAGACAAATCAAATTAGTAGGGTTCCTTGAAACATTATCACAAACCTAAGCCTCTGCAAAACCCGGTTGATCTAGTATTCCATTGGTCAGGATATTTCTTCAATGGGCCTTTGCAAATGGTGTCATATGTCCAATAAATATGATTGCTCCGATGATCTATAAAAGGACCACAATAGAAGTACAGAAGACAAAAACAGAGGGAGATGAATTGTAGAGACCCAAATCTTGACGTACATGGACATTACATTACTTTTTCAGAATACTTAATACATAATAAGAACCAACACTCAAGGATCGTAATAGTTTAGTGTCTTTGGAAACCCGGAACACAATCTTCTAATCGTGGTGAAATATCTTCATCATCTCCCATGAAGATCTTCCCCTTTTTGTTTTCTTACCTAAAACCTTTCTTTAAATCCTGGGGAAAAGAAAACATATAAAAGTGTGAGATCAAATGCTCAGTAAGGGTAAGAATGGAGAAAATAAAACAAATTATATACATTTGATCTTAAATACATGAACATAATGTTTAAACATCAAGATCTTGATAAATGACATAAAACATGGCAGTACATAAGACATAGATCATAAAGAAACATTAATCCTGATAAAATAGCATGAGAATAAAATATGTAATTGTGGAAACCATTAAGAACATATTATTATTTCCATAGTAGCCAAGACATTTCTTCCAAGACCATCTTAGTGGACAAAGTCCCTTTCTGAATCGAGTTCACTCCTCATTTCAGTTTTGTAACACTGAACCAGATTAACTTACCGTTGCATCCATGTCTATCTCATGAGATATAAATCTTTACCCAATGCATTGGAGGGAGATATAGGTCCCAACCTTCTCATAATGAAATCATTCTTACTTTTTCCGCAAAATAAACATACATCATTCACAATAACCCAATGAATAAAATGGGTTTTATAAACATCATCCCATCATAACATAATCCATATAAAACAAATGGATATCATTTCATCATAAAAAAAGTGAAACCATGTAAATCATAGAGACATTATACTTCAAACATAAACATATGAAATAATTTCATCTTAGATGGAAAATGGTTTTGATAAAACACTTGAGATACATTCTTGAGGAAAATATCCTTTCTTATTCAAAATCATTTTCTTTTCACAAAATACCATGAAATTTTAAAAGAAAAGGATTTTGTTGAAAATAGTCATGAAATCTTGTAGATTAAGATTCATGAAAATAAAGTGTTATGAAACCGTAAAAATATGTTCATGTTGTATAAGTTAAAAAAACATCCTCCTCGTACATTTGTCGAAAAAGTCAAAAAGTTCGCCGTATGGTAAAAAAAAAGAAAGATTCCTTCCATAACACAAAGTAAAAGTCAAAGAGGGGTAAATATGACATTAAAATTATATGGAAGAATATTAAAAAAATTATGAAAAACCTTTTATGGGCATGGATGAAAAATATAACCCCAGTAAATACTTACGTATAAGAAATCTCGGATAAAAATGAGATTGCAAAATTATCCCTTACCTTAGGTCTGATATGCTTCTTACATATCCGAATATCCTGTATAATGATTTAAATAATGTAATTTACTTATTACAGAATCATATTCATTGTTATTATATCATACATGGTTCACTTATGACTTTATATTACCCATTCTTTTGTAAATTCCATGTTAAAGCAACGTTTTGGGTAAAATCATTTCATTTATCATACGTGTTTGGACTTGTTGTTCATGATATTATTATTACTTATATCATGATTTAATTACTTACAGAATTTAAATAATGATTTATATATCATATATATTCAATATATACATATATATATATAAGATAGATAGATGAAATTAAATACACTATTCATGGAGACGGTAAGTCCAACGTATGCATGAACTCTGTTTTTAGTTTCCTTATTGAATTGAATGGAATTAAGTAGATGAAATAAATAAATATATAAATAAATAAAGTAGCATTATTATGTCATATATTTAATGATTACTTATTATATATACTTTATAATCATTCTTTAATTGTTAACATGGAAAATGAGTCTCATCACGTCATGGAGACGATAATCTGTACGTACGCACGAGCGGTGATATCGTTCCCATATTTATTAAATGGAATTAGAGTGGATTATATAATATCTTAGAATTATTATGATGTTATAATAATCATATATAGTTATTATTTACACCGTTATACCGATCCAATTAAGGTGGTGGTGGAAAAACTGATTACACCACGACGTGGAGACAGTATTCCGTACGTACGCATGTGCAGTGATTTTGTTTTCTGTAGGATGGATAGAAGGTTAAATAGGGTTGTTTAATATTTATAATAAAATATCATTATATAAGTAAAACTTATGTTATTACTTTATAAGGAAACAACTAAAGAAGATGAAGTAGAAGAAGAATGAAACTTGAAAGAGTCGGTAGAAGAGATTTCCTCTTCCTCGACGCACCTCCTTTAAACTTCTTCTTAGGGCACTAGAGTTGGTCCTTTGAGAAGACCAGAACCTCTATGATATAACTAGAGAGGTTGAGAAGAGTAATTGGCAGGGGTTATCCGAGATTCAAGGCTCAAAAGGGTATGAAGAGAAGAGGGAAGGGGTGCCCTTTTTATAAGGGAGGAGAGGGGCACCTTTGGAAAAACTTAAAATATTATTTTATAATAAAGTCATATTCGGTTTATAATAGCTCAAAATTGATTTATTTCTAAGATAAAGAGTTTATGGGTCTAAATAATCTCAAAAAATATGATTTATACAAGTTTATTTTACTATTTTAACCATATTATTTAGATTTAACTCTAAGTTAAATAATTTAACTTTTACCGTGTCTTCTTGTTTTCTGACACTATATGGTTAACAAACTTACTATAACAAGCCAAAAAAACCCCCAAGTGGTTAATTATTAATATATATAACCTTATTTAAGTCATTTTTCCGAACCTTAGATTTTTAAAAATAAAATAACAATTAATAATATAATATTTTTTTTAAAAACTATTTTATGTTAATTTTGACACTATTTAGTAATTGTTTTTTGTAAAAATTATAACAGAATGATCATTTAGAAAAAAGTTAATTAAATCAATACTAACATGTCATATTAACCTAAAAAGTTATCTTAATTTATAAAAAGTCTCAAATTACATTTATTTAGGTATTTATAATATCAATTCCGTTAATATTTTATTAATAAGGTAATTACTGCATCATCATTGTGTCATAAATAAATTACATTATTTAATGTATAAAAATTATAAATAAAATACCATTATGTAGGAAATATTTTTATATTTCTAATGAATATTTATAGTCGAATTTATCTTATTTATAACCCAATATTAAAAATATTTTAGTTTTTAAACTTTGATTTTAACTATCTTAACTCTTCTTTAAATAAAATAATAATAAGTGTCCTAATCTAGCTCAAGTGGACCTAAAGAGGAATATTTTATTACTAAGGTTGTTTTTGGTTGAGTTACACATATCCAATAGAACTAGGACCCATGTTAGGGAAATAATAATATCATTTTTACCCTTAATTACCCTATTTACTTTTAATCGTGGCAAATAAAAGTAAAAGGTTACTATTCAACAAAAATTATTTTTATCTTATTAAACCAAATTTTACTCTTTGATATTAATCGTGTCTCTCAGATTTTCGAAATTCCACTCACAGATGTGGTAAAATTAAGTTTTATGTAAATTTTCAAATTCTCCTAGGAGGTGGGTAAAAGACGGTGAAAAGTTCAATAATTTTTTTATATATCTAAAATTATTATAAAATGACTCAAATGAATTAAATTTAACATATATAGGTATTATTTATTAATTTTTACCTAAAATAAATTTAAATAAAATAAATAATTTTTTAAATAAAAAGTCAGTTTTTAAATAGTAACCCAGTGTTTTCATTATTCATCAAAAATTGAAATTTTTCAGAAAAATACCAAAAATACACCCTAGGCTAATTTCAATATTCCAAATCCAAAAATGAAGTCCATTTTGAAAGATAAAATTTATAAAATTTCAAAAAGTGGGTATTAATATTCATAACAGTTAGTTCATAATAATATTATAATAATATCTCATTTAGTGAAACTTGGTATTGCGTACTACACACGCTTTCAAGGATGGTCTTGATTGCATGTAATGCAAGCCAAGTCAGAGATATGTGTAGTGAAAGCTCCGTTTGGTGTTGCATATAACATAATCAAAACTTATTTCATTTATACATTAAAAAAATATATACATAATGTTGCGTAGAATAATTTCCACAAAACGAACTTGAAATTGTGTGTAACACGAGCCAAGAATAGTGTTGCGTATACTGCAAGCTAATACGGTGTTGCGTATAGTACAAGATAATCTTGGTGTATTGTATAATAGAAGACATCAAAGAAATTAAAAATAATATATCTCATAAAATCTCGGGGTGTTACATTTTTAACGACCCGAAATTTTCAATAAACCTTGTTTCCTAATTTTGTGTGTTATTTTATTTCATACTCAACAAAACTTTTTAATTTAATAAAATGAGACTGTTGGGTTTTGACTATTATATAACCGTTAGTTAGTATGACCTTTGGAAACTAAATGTTGCGATTATTGTCTATAAATACAAGTGATAATGATTAATTAATATAGAAAGAAGATTTGATGGCCTCATCTAGTAGTCTCGGGCCGATCAAATCCCATCTGACGGAACTCGGGAAAGAGGTAGCACCTTTTGGCTTTACTCTAGACCAAACCCAATCTGAACTTCATCATGTGAATCTAGAATGTAATCTCCTTCACGAGAAGTTCAAGCTTATAGAAATAACTACTCGGGCAATGTTGGTCGAGCCACCCTCAAATTCTCTCACCTTAGCACACCTTACACTTAAGTCCTATGCTGGCATTATAAGGGGCTATGTGATGAGACCATAACTGCCTTGTGTAAACATCTGATTTAAAAAAATTGTGATTTCTTCTTATAATGAAGTTTGTGAATTTTCAAAATGTCTGGATAAATATAGTATGCATATTTTTGATGAATTCTAGAAAAAGGATATTTGAAAATATTTATGTAAACCTTAAATAATTAATTATGTGTAATGATTTTCAAAAAATTGTCTTCTACAATTATGTTCAGTAATAAATTTAGAGTCTAATAAGATCAAATTGATTTTTGAAGAATAGTAAATTATGAATAATGATTTTACGCTTAGGATTAGTAATGTGACCAAATGGATTAGTAATCTCACTTAAACAAAGTATTAATATAATCTAGGCACCTTGATTATGTAATGTGATTCAATAAAATTGGTAAATAAATGTTTCCGAAATTATTACTCAAGTATCAGTTTTTTCAGGTGAATAGTGTTTTTTAATTAATAATTAAATTAAAAATATTTATAAAAATATTTTTATAATAAGGAGTTCATTTTTGAACTCAGAGCATCAATATTATGTTAAGGTAATTTTTGGGGATTTTTCTGAAAAAAATGAATTTTCGGTGAATAGTGTATTTATTTAAAAATTAAATTAAAAAAATTTAGAAAATTATTTTTATAAAATGGAGTTCATTTTTGAAATCAGAGCATCGATATTTGGTTAAGGTGAAATTTTGGGATTTTTCTGAGAAAGTAGAATTTTCGGTGAATAGTGAAAATACAGTTTTTAAGTTACGGGTGTTTGATGACATCATTAAATGATGTATTAAATATGTAATAAATATGGTCGACTTGTGAATTGTAAGATAAGGTATTAGGTGTCCCAAGTGGCGAATACCATGAGAAAATACCATGGGCGAGCGCATGGTTTTTCCAATACAACCAATGAGGTGTCCCTTGGCTATTAATGCCTTGTCCCCTCACTTCCCCTATAAATACCAAGCCATTATCTCATCCTTTCGATTCCAAAAACCTAATCAGAGAAGTTATGATCTACTTAACTCCCAAGGATTCTTCCCAAGGTGCGCCCAAGCCCTCAAGGTCCCACCCTTTGAGTTTTAAGAGTTACATTTTAAGGTAAGGGATCCTACCTCCCTCTTTCTTTCCAAGTACTCTCTTTTATGTCATATCTTTTATGATCCATGTTCTTATGTTGGAGGATGTTATTTTATATTAATCATACTTTACTTTTAATTTTAATATGATTATATACCCCCACTTTCTCTCATCATTTCATTTTAAGAATGTTAAAGTGGCGTCGTTAGGTTGCCGAATTTTTAAGGGATTCTTTCACCCTTCTTATTTTCATGATCTATTTTCCTGTCAAGTCTTTAATGTTCCTTTTTATTATGTTGGGGTATGATCTATATATCTATCATACTGATATTTTATGTTCATATTATGAGAGACCCTATTTTATCTCTTCAATTTAGTATTTTTAGGATTTAAGTGGCGCCGTTAGGCTGCCGAATTTTTAAGGGATTCTTTCACCCTTCTCATTTTTCAAAGTTCTACTTTCATGTCAAGTATTTCAAGTTACTTTTTATTATGTTGGGGAATTATCTCTATATCTATCATATTTGTCTTTTATTTTCACATGATGAGAGTCCCTATTTTATCTCTACAATTCATTTTTTGAAGTTTTAAGTGATGTCGTTAGGCTGCCAAATTTTCATAAGAGAAATCTTATTTTTGTCTTCCTTACATGTTTTTCATTTCGTATGGTATGTCAGTCAAATTTCATTACCATGTTCTTATATATATTATATTATATACCTCTATTGTTTTTTTGGATCATTTATGAGTGGGTGACCCATGTCCCCTCTCTTTTCAATGTTTTATAAAACCCTGTAACATAGTCGTTATGCTGCAGAATTTTCGTCTCAAAATGTCTCTCTCTTTTTCTCAAATTATATTATTTTATTAATTGAATACTCAAAGCTATTTATTATACAGGTTTAGTCACATATATATCAATATTTTCTATTTTAAATTCTGGGATTTACATACATGATACCTATTTTCCTTTTTCTGTGGGTTTAAAGTGACATAAAGATCATGTCTTAAAAGCAGTTTTTAAAATGTTATGATTATGAAATGAAACCCATTTCTTTTATGCTATATGAGTAATTTATGAAATTTTGATGATGATATATTTGGATAACATGATAATAAAGACAAATTAATGGTGCGCCCTGATAGCGCTCCAAAGCATTGGGTAATGATGTAACCACTAGAGATTACAATTTTAATGATATCTTGGTGAATAACCTTGGTAATTTCAAATGACATCTTGGGGATGGACATTGGTGATATGTTCATGATTGTCTATGTTAAATGTTTTTTCCACATATTCAAGTTATTAAACACATTATTTTTATTATGATATGCCTCATGATCTCTTTCTCATGCCCTAAAGTTATTTTTTATGACTTTTGATGTATCTCAAGTTCACATGTAAAATGTTTCCCTAGTTTCCTTTACTGGGCCTTCTGCTCACTCTTTCTTTTGATGTATACTCCCAGGTTATGAGATGTTGTAATGAACTTAGGATGAAAAAATGAAGAATCCTTTCGAGTGTTTAAGAAGAATGTTTTATGTTGTCATGTATTAAGTTCCTGGTTTCCAAGACACTAAACCTTAATGATCCTCGGTTTTGTATAATGTAATGAAAGTTTATGTGATAATAAGGTGGGATGCTATATTTGGTATCAAAGGATGGTTTAGTTATTTGTGAAAATTAGGATTTGAAAACATTACAAGATTTACTAATGAAAATATTAAATACAGGAAAACATCTATTGTTATGAATCATATGTTGATGTTGTGAAGCAGTTATTCTTGAAAAAAATGATTAGGGGATTAAAAGATGAATATTATATTGGGAGACATTCACTATTTTGGGAACCCTATATGAGCGAGGTAAATAGATTACTATGAAATTTTCTTTTAGGAGTAAATTTTGACTTATATTTTGAAGAACTGATGAATTTAAGGTGAACTTATAGTAATTTAGGTTACTTATGGAAATAATTAACCTATCTTGGGGAAAATATGTTTAGGTTAGTTACTTTTGTTATAATATGTTAGGAGTGGTTGATGTTGTTTGGAGGTGAATGATAAAGTTTATCTTGGAAGACTATATTATCAAATCCTTCTTATATTCGGGTTTCAATATTAGTTTGGATTATTTTGAGGAATTTTAAGGACATTTATTTATGAAATGGTCTATGGTGAAATTTGGGTAGTACTGTTGAACTTTGAAGATTTAAAGTAGTTTCCATTCCTATGGGGTTATTTCTTTTTGAAGAGTTGTTTTATCTTACCCTTTCTATTTTTGGGATAAATGTTTAAAGATAGATAGTTATTCTTTTATGGATTCTATGATTCTCTAAAAGATGATTCTTGTGCTTTGATGAGACCAAGTAGTTTTGAATTCTCATTGTTTGGAGAAAGGATTAGTCTTGGTGAAACTTATTAAGGGATGAAACTCTACTTGAAGGTAAAAATATTTCCCTGTGTTCTTATTCTATGTAGTAAATGAATTCCTCAAAATTATTAAAAGGAACATAATTTTTTTTTGTTGGTTTAAGTTTCCTACTGGTCAATCAAAGACCGATTAACCCATCACAAGTTTGTGATTTTCTGGTGGTTAACTTCCTATTGGAAATGTTTTATATCACTCTCCCTCAGAACTTGACCCTTTGTTTCCTCATCCATATCCATATTTTCCTACATGGAATTCTAGTATGGGTTAACTCGGGTGACCTTTGTACTTCCTTTTCATTATTTTAAAGTAACAGTGTTACTAAATCTTTTTCTGATGTGGGACTTTCAATGAAATTTCCAAGCCCAATTTTTTTAAAAATTGTGAAGATACAATTTCTTAAGGGGGGAGGATTGTAACGACCCGAAATTTTGAATAAAACTTGTTTCCTAATTTTGTGTGTTATTTTATTTCATACTCAACAAAACATTTTCATTTAATAAAATGAGTATAATTAAAATGAGACTGTTGGGTTTTGAATATTATATGACCGTTAGTTAGCATAAACTTTGGAAACTAAATGTTGTGATTATTGTCTATAAATACAAGTGATAATGATTAATTAATATAGAAAGAAGATTTCATGGCCTCATCCAGTAGTCTCGGGTCAATCGAAGCCCATCTAACGGAACTCGGGAAGGAGGTAGCACCTTTGGGCTTTTCTTTGGACCAAACCCAAGCCGAACTTCATCGTGTGAAGCTGGAATGGAATTTACTTCACGAGAAGTTCAAGCTTATAGAAATCACTACTTGGGAAATGTTGGCCGAGCCACCCTCAGATTCTCTCACCTTAGCACACATTACACTTAAGTCCTATGCTGGAGTTATAAGGGTCTATGTGACGAGACCATAACTGCCTTGTGTAAACCTTTGATTTAAATAAAAATTGTGATTTCTTCTTATAATTAAGTTTTTAAATTTTCAAAATGTACGGATAAATATAGTATGCATATTTATGATGAATTCTAGAAAAATGATATTTGAAAATATTTATTGAAACCTTAAATAATTAATTATGTGTAATGATTTTCAAAAAATGGTCTTCTACAATTATGTTCAGTAAGAAATTTAGAGTCTAATAAGATCAACTTGATTTTTGATTAATAGTAAATTATGAATAGTGATTTTATGCTTAGGATTATTAATGTGACCAAATGGATCAGTAATCTCACTTAAAGAACGTATTAATATAATATAGGCACCTTGATTAAGTAATGTGATTCAATAAAATAGGTAAATAACTGTTTCCAAAATTATTAGTCAAGTATCAGTTTTTTCAGGTGAACAATGTTTTTTAATTAAAAATTAAATTAAAAACATTTCGAAAATTATTTTTACAAAATGGAGTTCATTTTTGAACTCAGAGTATTGATATTATGTTAAGGTGATTTTTGGGGATTTTTCTGAAAAAAATTAATTTTCGGTGTATAGTGTATTTATTTAAAAATTAAATTAAAAATATTTAGAAAATTATTTTTATAAAATGGAGTTCATTTTTGAAATCAGAGCATAGATATTTGGTTAAGGTGAAATTTTGGGATTTTTCTGAGAAAGTTGAATTTTCGATGAATAGTGAAAATACAGTTTTTAAGTTACGGGTGTTTGATGACATCATTAAATGATGTATTAAGCATGTAATAAATATGGTAGATTTATTAATAGTAATATAAGGTATGAGATTTCCCAAGTGTCCAATACCATGGGAAAATACCATGGGCAAGCCCATGGTTTTGCCAATACCACCAATGAGGCGTCCCTTGGCCATTAATGCCTTGTCCCCTCACTTCCCCTATAAATACCAAGCCATTCTCTCATCCTTTCCATTCCAAAATCCTACTCAACGAATTTATGGTCTCATTACCTCCCAAGGAGTCCTCCCAAGGTTCCCCCAATCCCTCAAGGTCCCACCCTTTGAGTTTTAAGAGTTACTTTTTAAGGTAAGGGATCCTACCTCGCTCTTTCTTTCCAAGTACTCTCTTTTATGTCATATCTTTTATGATCCATGTTATTATGTTGTATGATGTTCTTTTATATTCATCTTACTGTCCATTTCATGTTCATATGATGAGATACCCCCTATTTATCTCATAATTTCATTTTAAGAATGTTAAAGTGGCGCCGTTAGGCTGCCGAATTTTTAAGGGATTCTTTCACCCTTCTCGTTTTCAAGATCTATTTTCATGTCAAGTCTTTAATGTTCCTTTTTATTATGTTGGGGTATGATATATATATCTGTAATACTGATATTTTATTTACATATGATTAGAGACCCTATTTTATCTCTTCAATTCAGTATTTTGAGGTTTTAAGTGGCGCCGTTAGGCTGCCGAATTTTTAAGGGATTCTTTCACCATTCTCATTTTTCAAAGTTCTACTTTCATGTCAAGTATTTCAAGTTACTTTTTATTATTTTGGGGTATTATATCTATATCTATCATATTGATATTTTCTTTTCATATGATGAGAGACCCTATTTGATCTCGAAAAATCTTTTTTTTAAGTTTTGAGTGACGCCATTAGGCTGCCAAATTTTCATAAGAGAAATCTTATTTTTGTCTTCCTCCCATGTTTTTCATTTCATATGGTATGTATTTCAAATTTCATTACCATGTTATTATATCTATTATATTCTGTACCTATATTGTTTTTTTGTATCATTTATGAGTGGGTGACCCATGTCCCCTCTTTTTTCAATTTTTTTTAAAACCCTGTAACATAGCTATTATGCTACAGAATTTTTGTCTCAAAATGTCTCTCTCTTTTTCTCCAATTATTTTATTTTATTAAGTGAATACTCAAAGATATTTCTTATACATGTTTATTCACATATATATCAAGATTTTATATTTTAAATTCTGGGATTTACATACATGAGACCCTCTTTCATTTTTCTGTGGGTTTAAAGTGACATAAAGATCATGTCTTAAAAGCAGTTTTTAAAATGTTATGATTATGAAATAAAACCCATTTATTTTATGCTATATGGGTTATTTATGAAATTTTGATGATGATATATGTGGATAACATGATAATAAAGACAAATTAAGGGTGCTCCCTGATAGCGTTCCAATGCATTGGGTAATGATGTAACAACTAAAGATTAGAATTTTAACAATATCTTAGTGAATAACCTTGGTAATTTCAAATGACACCTTGGGGATGGACCTTGGTGATATGTTCATGATTGTCTATGTTAAATGTTTTAGTCACATCATCAAGTTAGGAAAAACGTTATTTTTATTATGATATTCCTCATGATCTCTTTCTCATGCCTTAAAGTTATTTTTTATGACTTTTGATGTATCTCAAGTTCACATGTAAAATGTTTCCCCTGTTTCCCTTACTGGGCCTTCTCCTCACCATTTATTTTGATGTATGCTGCCAGGTTATGAGATGTTGTAATGAACTTAGGATGAAAAAATTAATAAGCCTTTCAAGTGTTTAAGAAGAATGTTTTATTTTGTCATGTATTAAGTTCTTGGTTTCCAAGAAACTAAACCTTAAAGATCCTCAGTTTTGTATAATGTAATGAAAGTTTATGTGATAATAAGGCGGTATTCTATAACATTATACCCCCTTAAAATTAATTTCACCCTCGAAATTCATCAGGGTTCTAAATGGTTTACTACTTGAAAATTTCTTTCATAGAAACCCACATCGTAAAAAGGAGTACTAAAACTTCATTTTAAAAAGTAAAGTATGAAACATATCGGTTACCAAAATGGACTCATCACTGGGTTTCCACTTAGGATAACATAGGTGAAAATATGGATATTGAAGAGAAACCTAACCACCATGTTCTGATGGAGAGTGGTAGAGAACATGTCTATGAAAAATCCAACAATCACAGAGCCATAAATTTGTGATGATCTAAGGTACCATCTGATTCATCAGATATAAGGGCACTAGGACAACATTTTTGGTTTTCAAGATCATTTCCCTAAAGTTGAAGAAATTTTAATTAGAAGAAATACTTTCTTTATTTTGGTAAAATCTCACCATTTTTCATTACTTGGATAATTTCCACTTCATCTCTTAAAGAAATGATGTTGAATTTTTCATTCTTGAAGTGTTAGCAGATCATGTGATAGAATGATAGGTCATTCCATCTGTCTCAAAAAAAAAAGTTTAGAAAAAGTTATCAAATATACATAAGTCCATCTATAGTGAGATTATTCATATATGGTTCCTAAAATGGACTTATACTTCATATATCACACTTCTTAATATAATAAAACTAGTTTCTACTAACCAGGGACTTCTTGTAGGCCAGTGGTATGCGATAAAGGTCTGTCACACTTCGGTTGTGGGTTCGATTCCCATAGCCTTGTCCGACGTGACGGGTTGTCGCCCGTCCTGTATGTTTTCCTTTTTCTTAAACTACATTATTATAAAATTCCATCAATAATATCTAAAATTTTCTAGCCTTAAACAATACTAACTTATGTCAAACATAATCCACTCCAATCTTTAGGCTTATCCAAAATACTTCTGTCTGATCTCATAGTATAAAGAAAACAATTACTAGAAATGTCATCTGTCGAGCATGTGAATACCATCATTTATCCCCCATATATCATATGATATATCTTTTTGGTCAAATTACAAACATATTAATACATTAATCATGTATTATCTTGAAAAATGAATACCCATTGAACCTTAGTGAAAACATGAATGCTGTCAAAAGTTAACTCTTTCCACATACCAAAAGCACAAAATTTCTATATACTCAAACCATGATATTAGTCATGAGATCATTTCATTTTCTCTTTATGACTTCATTATGCGCATATCATCTTCTTTAAAAAAAATATTTAAATAACTTTTCATGGTTACCAATACCATATAATTATTGAAAACCAATACATAGATATTCCAAAATTATATGATACCATAAATGAGATTCCATGATAATATTTTGAAATCCCATTACATAAACACTTAATCATTACACAACATCATTGTCATACTCAACATCACAAATAGTGATCACATGTGACTTCCCTTTATCCTTTTCCTTAAGAAGTTTCTCACGTTGATCATCATTAACCCTTGTATTAGGGCATTGATTAGAATAATGCCCCATTTACTTGTACTTGAAGCATTGAAGTGTTGGTGGTGCGTTCTCTACAGTCTTTTATTTATTCACATCATTAGAAACCCTTTTTCCATTACTTCGACACTCAGTTGCTCGATGACCTTCTTTTCCACACTTAAAACATTTTCTAGTCCCTTTAAGGCAATCTCCACCATGTTACTTTCCACACTTTGAGCATAAAGAAACATTCATCTTCTTTTCCCCATTATTCCGAGATTTCTCCTTGAACTCCATCTTTTGTTTCTTGTCAAAACCATGATATGGATATGTTACACCAACTTACAGTTCTACCTTGATAGTACAAGGCAGAATTTCTTCATATCTACTGAAGTCTCTTATAGCTAATGCCCTTCGAAGACTTGGTTTTAAGCCACTAAAGAATCGATCAACTTTACTTTCAGGTTGGATGATAAAGCTAGATGCATACCTTGTAATACTTGTAAAATTCGCTTCGTATATACCAACAGATTCATCATCCTTCTGCTTAAGCTCAAGAAACTCATTTTCCATCTTTTTTTGAAGAATACGAGGGAAGTACTTACTGGAAAACAAGTTCTTGAACTCATCCCATTCCATGGATTCAATTTCATCTTGGGGCCTGGTATTCTTAATTAGAGTCCACCATTAATCAGCTTCACCTTCTAAATGGTAAATAGACAGAATGAATTTTTCATGTTCCGAACAACGAAGTATGGAAAAAATATTTTCAATGGTTATGATCCATTGTTCAGCAACAAGTGGATCAGAAGACCCACTGAAAGAAGGTAGTCATTGCCTCATGAAGGACTCAATAGAATATTCTTCCCTTCTCTGCTCATTTGGAAGTCCAGAATGATTCATAGATTTTGTAAGTATAGCAATAATATTTTTCACTCCATCTCCCATGAAATTTGTTTGTTCAGGAGGAAAATCATTGAATTGTCCATTACATTGATCAACACAGTTCCTTCGGGTTCCAGCAATTGTCTAAAACCCAAAAATAATAGTGTGAGAGGAAAAAATCATGCTAGGGAAAACAACATAATAAAGGGGGAGTACCGTCAATATCTAACATCTTAGGTTAAATTCTAAGATTGTTAACAGAATTATAGGACTATAAACTATATGTATACTTATCCTTAGGGACATCCCTAGACATATCTTAGAAATATCTCTAGGGATCTCACTAAAGTTTTCACATCCTAGTTTCCAATGGTTAACTAAAACTTTCCTCTAATACCAACTGTAGAGACCCAAAGCTTGACATACATAAAAATTACATTACTTTTGCGGAATACTTAATACATAACAAGAACCAACACTCAAGGACCATAAAAGTTTAGTGTCTTTGGAAACTCAGAACACAATCTTCTAATCGTGGTGAAAGATCTTCATCATCTCCCATAAAGATCATCCCCTTTTTGTTTTTTTCCCTAAAACCTTTCTTTAAATCTTGGGGAAAAGAAAAAATATAAAAGGGTGAGCTCAAATGCTCAGTAAGGGTAAGCATGGAGAAAATAAAATAAATTATATACATTTGAACTTAAATTCAAGAACATAATGTTTAAACATCAAGATCTTGAGAAATGACATAAAACATGGCAGTACGTAAGGCATAGATCATAAAGAAACATTAATATTGATAAAATAGAATGAGAATAAAACATGTAATTGTGGAAACCATTAAGCACATGTTATTATTTCCATAGTATCCAAGACATTGCTTCCAAGACCATCTTAGTGGACAAAGTCCCTTTCTGAATCGAGTTCACTCCTCGTTTCAGTCCTGTAACAATGAACCGGATTAACTTACCTTTCCATCCATGTCTATCTCATGAGATATAAATATTTACTCAATACATTGGAGGGAGATATAGGTCCCACACATCTCATAATAAAATCATTATTACTTTTTCCACAAAATAAACATACATCATTCATAATAACCCAATGAATAAAATGGGTTTCATAAACATCATCCCATCATAACATTATCCATATAAAACAAATGGATATCATTTCATCATAAAAAAAAGTAAAACCATGTAAATAATAGAGACATTATACTTAAAACATACACATATGAAATAATGTCATCTTAGATGGAAAATGGTTTTGATAAAACACTTGAGATAAATTCTTGAGGAAAATATCCTTTCTTATTCAAAATCATTTTCTTTTCACAAAATTCCATGAAATTTTAAAAGAAAAGTATTTTTTTGAAAATAGTCATGAAATATTGTAGAGTAAGATTCATGAAAATAAGGTGTTATGAAACTGTAAAAAACCGTTCATGCCGTATAAGTTAAAAAAAACATCCTCCTCGTACTTTTGTCAGAAAAGTCAAAAAGTTCCCCGTATGGTAAACAAAAGAAAGATTCCTTCCATAACACAAAGTAAAATTCAAAGAGGGGTAAATATGAAATTAAACATACATGGAAGAATATTAAACACTTTATGAAAAACCTTTTATGGACATGGATGAAAAATATAACCCTAGTAAATACTTACGTATAAGCCATCTAAGATAAAAATGAGATTGCAAAATTATCCCTTACCTTAGGTCCGATATGCTTCGTACGTATCTGAACCTCCTGTATAATTATTGAAATAATGTCATTTACTTATTAAAGAATAATATTCATTGTTATGATATCATATATGGTTCACTTATGACTTTATATTACCCGTTCTTTTGTAAATTCAATGTTAAAGCAACATTTTGGGTAAAATCGTTTTATTTATCGTATGTGTTTGGACTTGTTGTTCATGATATTATTATTAATTATATAATTATTTAATTACTTCCAGAATTTAAATCATGATTTATATATCATATATATTCAATATATATATATATATATATATAAAAGATAGATAAATGAAATGAAATACACCGTTCATGGAGACGGTAGGCCGTACGTACGCATGAACGCTGTTTTTAATTTCCTTGTTGAATTGAATGGAATTAAGTAGATGACATAAATATATATATATACATAAATCCAGTAGAATTATTATTTCATATATTTCATGATTACTTATTATATATACTTTATAATCATTCTTGAATTGTTAACATGGAAAATGAATCTCATCGCGTCGTGGAGACGGTAATACGTACGTACGCACGAGCGGTGATATCATTCCCATATTTATTGAATGGATTTTTAATGGATGATATAATATCTTATAATTAGTATAATTTTATAATAATCATATATAGTTATTATTTACACCATTATACCCATCCAAGTAAGGTGGTGGTGGAAAAACTGATTACACCACGACGTGGAGACGGTATTCCATAGGTACGCACACGTAGTGATTTCGTTTTCTGTAGGATGGATAGAAGGTGAAATAAAGTTGTTTCATATTTAAAAAAACATATAAGTATATAATTAATACTGATGTTATAAGTTTATATTTAAACAACTAAAGAATAGGATGTAGAAGAATAAAGAAACTTGAAAGAGTCGATAGAAGAGATTACCTCTTCCTCGACGCACCTCCTTTAAACTTCTTCTTAGGGCACTAGAGTTGGTCTTTTGAGAATACCAGAACCTATATGATATAACTAGAGAGGTTGATAAGAAGAATTGGGAGGGGTTGGACTAGCTTCAAGTCTCAAAAGGGTGTGAAGAGAAGAGGGAAGGGTTTCCCTTTTTATAAGGGAGGAGAGGGGCAGCTCTGGAAAAACTTAAATATTATTTTATAATAAAGTTATATTCGGTATATAATAGCTCCAAATTGATTTATTTAGAAGCTAAAGAGTGGATGGGTCTAAATACTCTCAAAAAATAGGATTTAGACAAGTTTAGGTTACTATTTTAACCTTATCATTTAGATTTAACTCTAAGTTAAATAATTTAACTTTTACCGTGTCTTCTTGTTTTCTTACACTATATGGTTAATAAACTTACTATAAAAAGCCAAAAAAACCACAAGTGGTTCATTATTAATATATATAACCTTATATAAGTCATTTTTCTGAACCTAAGATTTTTAAAAATAAAATAACAGTTAATAATATAATATTTGTTTTAAAAACTATTTTATGTCAATTTTGACACTATTTGGTTATTGATTTTTTTGAAAATCATAACAGCATGATTAGTTCGAATGAAGTTAATTAAATAAATACTAACATGTCATATTAACCTTAAAAATTATCTTAATTTATAAAAAGTCTCAAATTAAATTTATTTAGGTATTTATAATATCAATTATGTTAATATTTCATTAATAAGGTAATTACTTCATCATCATTGTGTCATAAATAAATTAAATTATTTAATGTCTAAAAATTATAAATAAAACACAATTATGTAGGAAATATTTTTATATTTCTAATGAATATTTATAGTCGAATTTATCTTATTTATAACCCTATATTAAAAATGTTTTATTTTTTAAACATTGATTTTAACTATTTTAACTCTTCTTTAAATAAAATAATAATAAGTGTCCTAATCTAGTCCAAGTAGACCTAAAGGGTAATATTTTATTTCTAAGGTTGTTTTGGGTTGAATTAAACTTATCCAATATAATTAGGACATGTGTTAGGGTAATAATAATATCATTTTTACCCTTAATTACCCTATTTACTTTTAACCGTGGTAAATAAAAGTAAAAAAGTTACTATTCAACAAAAATTATTTTTATCTTATTGAACCACATTATACTCCTTGATATTATCTGTGTCTCTCGGATTTTTGAAATTCCACTCACAGAAGCGGTAAAATTATGTTTTGTGTAAATTTTCAAATTCTCATTGGAGGTGGGTAAAAGACGGTGAAAAGTTCAATAAAATTTTTATATATCTAAAATTATTATAAAATGAGTCAAATGAATTAAATTTAACTTATATAGGTATTATGTATCAATTTTGACCTAAAATAAAGTTAAATAAAATAAATAATTATTTAAATAAAAAGGCGTTTTTAAATAGTAACTGAGTGTTTTCACTAATCATCAAAAATTGAAAGTTTTCAGAAAAATACCAAAAATTCACCCTTTGCTAATTTCGATATTCCGAATCCATAAATGAAGTCCATTTTGAAAGATAAAATTTATAAAATTTCAAAAAGTGGGTATTACTATTCCTAACAGCTAGTTCATAATAATTTTATAATAATATCTAAAGTTAGTGAAACTCGGTATTGTGTACTACACACAGTTTTGAGGAAGGTCTTGATTGTGTGTAATGCAAGACAAGTCAGGGATGCGTGTAGTGAAATTTCCATTTGGTGTTGCATATAACATAATCAAAACTTATTTCATTTACACATTAAACAAAATATATACATAATTTTGCGTAGAATAATTTCCACAAAAAGAACTTGAAATTGTGTGTAACACGTGCCGAGAATAGTGTTGCGTATACTGCAAGATAATACGGTGTTGCGTATAGTACAAGCTAATCTTGGTGTAGTGTATAATATAAGACATCAAAGAAATTAAAAATAATATATCTCATAAAATCCCTGGGTGTTACATGGATAGAGAGAAGGACAAACGATGGAAGCTTGAGGGTGACTTAGAGGTTGCACTCTGGCTTCAATCTTGTTTCATTAGTGAAGCCCGAACTGTGAACCACTCCCTCTATAGGTGCAGCTGACCATGAACTATAAAGCGAGAAAATTGAATAATAATAATAGAACCGTGAACATAACTAGTGAACCACAAACCAAAGGATTCTCTAGGATGAACTCCCTTCAAACAATGATCCCCCAGACCCCCCTTCAATATGGTGCTCCGCAAAGCATACCACAATGTAGACTGAACCCGACGCCGCGTACTACCATGGTACATGTATGGAACCCAAAGTGGTGTGATGGGCTGTGTACCACTATAGTACATGGTTGTATATACCCATTCTTGTGTACCGTAGTGGTATGTGGATGACCTCTCTACCACATACCACTATGGTATGCAGAGCCTCCCCCATCCTGCATAAAAAGTAAGTACGCGGAATGGGGTATTTTTGAGTATTTTCCCTTCTGGTTCCAACCTCAACCCCCACTACTATCCAGTCAGCCATGATCCCTCCACTAACAAGTCCTCTAACATTAGGCCAAATCCTCCTCAAAATCCATCAAACCCATGTGATAAAACCATTGGGTGCATCGGCGCGCCCCATTGAGTCTACATACCCATGGTAAGAAGAGTCATGAAGGCCCACCCCACAATGATGCAGGCTTTGGGAATGCCTGTGAGGATACATTCCCATAGTAACCCAAAGTCCAACCTTGGGACACTGACGTGAACCTCCCTATTCTAGGTATTGAGGGTGATCACTTTCTTTTATATTCAATGAGGAATACTGATTAGTCTAAGGGGTTATTTTTTCTCCCCCCTTTGATAAGGAAAAAACTCCTCCCCTTCCCAGAACATGCTCTGGGGAACTCCCACTGAGATAAGTCCCCAATTTTCTAAGGTCGGGTCACATGACCTTTAATGTAATCTCACATTAAAGGATTCATTACTCTAAGCCCTCTCCCACGATCACCCCGACCTCTTCTACCGTGGGCTCTCCCTCCCCCACCAATAGGGGAGGAGGCATGTGCATTGTTGAATATTTCACATCCTCTTATTTCTCACACAAATCCTGAATCACCTCAGCTTAGAGGTTTTTGAGTATTACAACATCCACATGATTCTTTACTATGAGAAATATGATTTCTAATCAAAACAAGATACGTAAGATGCCAACCATAAGGCCCAAGCTCAAAAGGGTGCCCTCCTATAAAGGGTCCACCCAATCATTTTTCCTCCAATGGGTGGCTTCCATGCATAAGGACCAACTCTTATGAACTACAAGAAGTATGATTCCTAATCAAAACATGATACGTAGAATTCCTACAAGAAGGCCTGAGCTCAAAAGGGTTCCCATCCAAAAGGGTCCACCTAGTCATGTCCCATAAAATGGGAAGCTCCCATGTGCAAGCCCCACACCATCCGAATAATGTGGGTTCTGATTCCTCTCCCAAGGATACATAGGAATCTCTCCTTGGGGGCGAGATCCCAACATCAAGTCACCTTCCATCCCCCCAAGATGGAGATAAACTCTAGAGTGCCTTATAATATGGAATAAGTAGGCATCACCTTCGTAGCATCAAATATATGCCTTCTTATGACAATCTTGTAAACCAATGGTAGCCTGTGGCCACACTCTTCGGGAGTGAACCAAGGATTAAAAAACTCATGAACACGACTTAAATCTATAAGAGAGTCCCAAAATAGGAAACAATCCTCCCTCGAAAGGGTGTGGTGAGCCTGACCTCCCATCATCTTGACCAACAGAGTCCTTAAGTGTCATTTGCCAAATGTCAGCCAACAAGAACCATCCTTTGGAAATTAGGTCCATGAATCATGGATACCAGGGCTGTTAGAAGTTCTTAGATCTATGAATAAACCCGTTGGAGACCATCTGAGGAAGTTATATCTGAGAAGGACTGATTGCATGAGTGCTTGAACCCCACACAATCGCCCACTTGGACCAAAAGTTCTTGTAGGGTTAATTCAAACTTCTTTAAAGGATAATGAAACTGAACGGGTTGAAACAAAGGAATGATAAATTTTATGAAAACTCATCTCTATAAAAAAAAGGGATAGGTGATGATCCTCATCAAACCATTTTCGCACCGCCCGTAAACGTGCCACCTCAGAGGCGGAACAAAAATGGTGAACCCAAATTGAATCCTTAACCAAGGTTCCCACAGAGAAATATTCGATCAAAATGATATCCCAATGACTCATGCAGACATGCACATTCGCGATCCCACAGGAAGGCGGGGTCCCAACGAAGTGCAGGACCCCCTCGCCTACTTAGCATCTTAATCAATGGGTATCCAATACACTGATCAAAGAGTACCAACAAAATGGTACTCTCCCCCTGCTGGAGGCTGCAAGAAAATCCCTTAATTCCACAAAGGTCCTCCAGCCACCTCTTTAGCCACAATCGGTACCTAGCCCAAGGTAGCCCCGGTGGTTATCTCAAATCGTTTCAGGAGCCTATCCCTGGAATGTGATAATGAGTACATCCATTATCTTAGGGAGGTAGATGAAGTCAATGCTGGAGACTTCATCTCAACTGCACAGTGGTCCTACCCACGGGCCCCTGCTAGAGAGAATCGCCACCAACACTAGATAACCAGGACTCCTCCCACTGAGGAAGACCCTATGCCGAGGGCACCTGCCAAATTCTAGGAGACCCAGACCCCTCGGGCTACCCACCAAGGGTAGAAAATATATAATCAAGAACATGCTATCACCCTAGTTCCTAAAGAGTAGCTCCACCGTACTAATGTGGTGGCATTCAATGGGAAGAACTATGAACCTACCCCCTCCACTCAAGCCCACCACAAAAATGTGGTGGCACAATAAGAGCACATGCATGCTCTTGCAAATGCTCATCGGTCCTGCTGTACTGATAGAGCGACAAGTTACAGGTAGATACATATATCTATCAATGCACAAAAAGTCCGTCAACCAAATATGGCGGCACTCAGCTACAAGAAGTCACAAATACCTACTGACACATTTCATGCTTACCATCTAAATATGGTAGTAATAGGATATACTCCTTCACAAACACCTGCTAACGCATATCAATTCCATCATCAAAATAGGGCCACAACCAAATACGAGAAGAGTCAAATTCCAGTGGATGCATAAAAATATTGTGAGACAAATACAACGACAAGCGAGTGGATGAAAATCCTCGCTCATGAATATGAAGACCAACAGTCTAATACGGTGGAAAATGGTAAAGAAAATAGGTGATAGAATCATTTCTTTATCCCAGCATAAGAGAACTGCCAGTATCTACTGGAAAGTCATGGAGGACGGGAGCTGGCACCAACTCCATATTCAACATCAGAATGGGTCTTCATACTTGTTCCAGCCAAATATGTATCCCAGAACATCCTGGAAATGATAGACGTTCAGATGCTTATTCTAGACCATATCCTGCAAACATTCCATGATATAATTGCATCAGCGGAAAATGTGAGAAATCGGGCCCATGACCTAGTTTCTTCGAACAAAATGACTCACTCACAAAATGATTTAGTCACTTGAGAGAAGTTATGAATCCCTTCTCTAGTCTAGGAGGGTCGACAAAAATATCCCGTGATATACGGGAAACCGGATTGGGAAAAAATACCTATCCTAATTGGGGGACACTGGTTTATCGTGGTGGCCACTCTAGGGTAGGCATATATCCCTACCCAAACTCAAGATTCCTAACAGCTTATCCCGATGGAATCACGCTACCCAACAAGATAGGGACTCATATATAAAGGCTATTATCAATAACAGATGGCACCAGTTACCCACAAGAGAGAACCCAAAAATGAAAGGTGCCAAAGGCAACTAGAAAATTAAGAGCACATACATGATACTACTCTACTGGAAGATGGGGTTCTTGATGCCCTCAAACATATATCAAAAAAGGCTCAAGACTTTATCATTCCATTATCAAATTATGAAAGTAGAAATAGAAGTTGTGAAGGTCCTCCATGCAAAGATGCTACCAGATGCTCTAAAGGTCCTCTATAGAGCACCCATGGGGGCTCACTCCGTGGTCCCGAAATGATCGATCATGAGAGCCTATCTCCTGATACACGTCGGGGTAGCCCTTACCTTGACCTGAAGATCAGAAAACAAGAAGGTCCTCCCCTTTCTATCATCCGTCCTGATGGTCCTCCCTAGGGTATAAACTACAGATATGCATCACCCTATAGTCGGACATCGAGTCATGATGGTAGTCCTCGCCATGATGACAGTCATTGCGAAGGCCCTCCCTATAATGGAAGTTGTTGTGAAGGTGCTCTCCATAGTAACTACAAGCAACAAGAAGGTACTCCCATCATTACAGTACATCCTGAAGGCCCTCCCCAAGATGTTCACAGCAGAAATTCTCCCTGCGGTCAGGTATCAAGTCATGATGGTAGTCCTCTCCATGATGATGATCATTATGAAGGTCTTCCCCATAATGACAGTTTCTATGAAGGACATCCCCATAGTGACATCATATACCAAGAAGGTTTTCCGCTCACTATATCCCACCCTAAAGATACTCCACAAGGTATATTCCATAAGGACATTTCTTGCGGTTGGGCATCAAGTTGAAATAATATCCCTCTCCATTACAGCACTAAAAGTGAAGGTCCTCCCCGTAATCAAAATTCATGCTGGAAAGAAGGTCCTCCACTCACCAGAAAAAAGTGAGATAGCCATCCTATGTTGAGGCACTCATAAATATGGATTCAGACATGTCGGGCACTCCTTCTATAATGAGTGATATTATTTCTCAACTAAAGGATGGTCTGGGGCAACATTCATCTTCTAAGACACCCCTACATTGTCCAAAAATCAATAAGGTTCCCACCAACCTAGTTTCCTAGAATGAAATTATTAAGAAGTAGTCGAGATGGGTATATCTAGTAGGGGAGCCTCCGGAAGAACAACAACCTGATATGTTTCATGTGAGAAGACAAATAGCTAGGGATAATATACAAATGATGTATTGGCCTACAACCACTTCTCACTTCGACATACCAGGAGAGTTGTATGGGGAATGTATGCATGAAATTATCCTCAATATATAGATGAATTTTTTAAATATAAAAGAAAAATTTATACCCTATTAAGGGTACGCAGACCATGTCATCCCAATAGGGGAGCTTCACTATCTAATAGACATGGAAGCCCTCCCATAAGTAAGGCAACCACAATCAGAAAGGTGAAAGAAAAACCTTGAACTATATTTCCTCCATGAACTAAATAATTTTCTCCACCTCATTGGAAATGCCCCGGTTGGAGTTCACATTCGGGGATGGGGAGAACATGGAGCTCTATACTTCACCCCACGCCCCATTCAGAAGGCCCCATTAGAAATGACATCCTGTAATGTCATCACCCAGAGGAAAAAATAAAGTGAAACCCCTACTCAAGAAAGATGGGATACTCAACAAAAACCAACTAGAAGTATGTCTCAAAATCATTGAGGCTGAAGAGATCAATCCATCAAAAAGCTTCTAAGTCAGGAAACCAAGAACACCCAGCATGCTTCCTGCCTAAGGTAAGCCAACCAGTAAGTAGTGATCATATATTCAAAATAGCACAGACTCTGTACAGTCCTAATTCCATACTCGGATTACACTCGCATGGGAGTACATGAAATTGAAAGGGTGGTAGTAGTAGTGGCTACCGCTTCAATACGGGAATAACCCCAGCCCATAGGGCTAGGGGAAATTTTAAATCAAAGTGCCCATAAGACCAAAACATCCAGGCCATAGCTCATTAATAGAAGAACGGGAAAAACCCCATCCCACAAGGATAGGGTATTTTTTACCTCAAATCCCCGCACAAAAGATATATATCTTCCACTGTTTAGGAAGAACGATTGATAGAGGAGTTACCCATTCCATCCCTTATTGTGGTTCTCACCCTCTAAGACAAAGGCACGTTATGAGGTCAGACCAAGGCTCCCTTCGGATCAATCTTTGCCAAGAATCCTAAATAATACCGTAGAATGGAAGGAGAAAGTCCAATAAAGGGCACTAGAATCCTTCCTACCATTTCGCACCAGGTACACCACCCCCAATGAGGTATGCCCCAGTAAATGTGGAAAACATAAACCCCATAGATATCACAGGAAATAAAATAGGGGGAGAGGACGTAAAGGAAGATAGTTCCATCCCAGAGGAATCCCACACAGAACATGATGGTGTGCATACCCGGAACCAGAGGGCATCCATAAATCTGGGTGCCCCCTCAGTCAATAAGACATTACCTCTCTCGCGAAACCACAATAAGGTGAATAATAAATCCAAGGTCATCTATTACCCGACTTCTCCTACCCCTGAGAGCGTGCCCCTTATCCTCGAGGAAAGGTTATCCAAGCAGGAGGAAGAAATGAATGAGCATAGGTGAATTAATATGGAGCTACATCGAGGGAGCTATCTAGCCAGATGTGACCCCCCCCCCCCCCCCCGCAGAACGTCAGCAAGTGCTACCAGAAGAGGTTCCCATGCCAAATGCACTCATCCCAGTGAATGAAGCCAAGATTAGAGAACCGTTCAACCCATCCCTAGAAGGACATCAAGACTTCCCCCTGCTGGGAAGGCAGTCAGAATATATCTAGGTAAACCCACAAATGATTCCCTCAACAGGGTATCCACCCCAAATTCCAGCAGCACCGTCACACCCAGTCTTGGCCGTTGCTGCACCAGCTCAACCTCAAACCTGAAATGATATGCATCAAGGGATCTTAAACACCATTGATAATCTAATGGCTTGATTAGTATCCATAGAGGGTCGGTGTGCTCCGATACAATAGAGAACGATAGAGTCTCATACTTAATTTCTAGATAGAAGGGCCAGACATATTCCCTGAACCAACCACTACCCCAGGATGAGATGTTTACCATGTGTATCTATACCCTTCGAGATGAATTGTTAACGCTGGTCATCCCAATGAAGTACACCAGTGGGTTTAGAGACTTCTCTTCCATCACCCAAAGGATATAAAACTCCTTGCAATAGACCAACCTTAAGTACCAAATGGCCCCATTAGCCCCTGGGAAAAGAACAAGAAAAGTTGAAGCGACTTCTGTCATGTTTAAGCCACCCCGACACCATCTCTAGCTGCGAGGCCCCCACCAAACAGTACGGGACCCCCTAGATGCCAAAAACCACCCCAACTCGATAAGATGAGAGATGGGGTGCCAAAAGAAATTAGTTCTATGAATGAATAAATTAGGTTTACTTGTTCCGAGATGACCAGGACTACGACTATTTCATACCAACTATGAATTTCAATTTACTCCTGCTACCAGAGCCAAAGCGGGCCGATGAAGTGGATCTCGATGACTATCCAAATTATTGTAAATATCACAAGATAATAGGACACACCATACAAGAATTAATTATTTTCAAGGATCTATTTCAAAATATGGTGGATTCTAGGCAAGTCATGTTGGGCCCGCAACCAGCACAAGTGGCATGTGTTTCCACCTCAGACTCAAGAGATGAAGAGGAGTGGAAAACATCTTCAAGTAAGAAGGAGAAAAAGTTTGACAATTGGATGACATCAAATACTGTTAACTGAGTCCATGGCATCCTCCAGGCATATTTGAAACAACCAAATATTCCCCCAAAAGCTCCTAATATAGCACAACCATCCTTCTCATCCCCACGATCCTTTAAAGGATGGAAGGGAAGAAAGAAATAACAAGAAGATGAGCTAACATCAAAGATGAAGTCAGTGTTGAAAATTTATAACTTCATGCCAATAGTCTTGGAACAATAGTCACCACCCCACCAAATGGTACAATGGGCACCACCTCACCAAACAACACCATTAAAAGGAGACAATCAGATAGAAATAGTATCGGATCAAGAACTAATATTTGGATCCATTAATGTCATTCACTTGATGGACCCCTTATTTGATGAAGACTATGGCCATAAACCCAAATTACCCATGCCCAACTGGGGAGATGGATGATGAGGCCTTAGAGACTGGGGGTTTCCTGGAAGGCATGATCGTGGAAGGAGTCAAATTCCCAGCCACACCACAAGTCTATCCATTTACATCATGGAAACTCATGGAAGGACCCTCCGACAGACACAACAAGAACCAGAATTCTCTTTCATCCCCACTAGAAGAATTCCAAGCCTAATTATATTGGAATATCCATTAGGGGAGGAAAAAATACCGAACCACCCAAGGTATATGGGCTGACAAGTTCAGCCAAATGCGGAAAGGACGACAACACTATTAGCCCCTATTACAGAGGTCGGACCATCTATGTCCAAAGCACAAACACCTAAAGCTTCTGTGAAAGAGAAACCCCAAGTTGGGAAGCGCTGACCTATAGAGTAGATGTATGATATTTTAAAGTAGCTGGATTCAGTACAAGAAAATATGTCAATCTTGGATTCATTAAGCTTGTCTGTAGATCGTAAGGAGGAACTCGATGAAGCCTTGCTAAGCCCACAGAAGTTTGAGGCAGAAGTTACAGCAGCTGAGGCCTACCGGATGGAGACTAGTCCCAAAGAATGTCAAGCTGTCATCTCCTTCACAGACAGGGATGGAGATTCCATCATGCAAGGGAAAATCAAACCCTTATATGTGTCCAGAAAGATAAATTGAATTGATGTTCGAAGGATCTTCATCAACAACAGCTCTAGAGTTAACCTCCTCCCACTGTGAATGTTTCATCGATTGGGATATGATGAAGACAACTTTTCACCCTACACTAAAAATTTTCTAGGATACAAGAAAAGAGAGTAGAAACCATTGGGACAAATCAAGCTAAAAACTTGGATTGGAGATATCATATCAGATTCCGAGTTCATGGAAGTGCAGAAAAGTATGGACTTCAATGTCTTGTTAGAGAGGCCTTAGCTACATCAGAACGCTGAAATTATGTCCTCATACCATCAGTGCATCAAATATTGCAATAATGGGAGAAACATGACATTGTATGCTGATAAATCCATATCTGAGTCTGGTGAATCATATTATATCGACGTTGGGTTCTATGAGTCAGAATAAGAACATCTTTCATCCAATGATGTTGATTGGATCACTGCCTTGAATGGATTGTAGATGGCTCCCACCTACCCCCTCCAGCAACATAGAGAAGAGTACATACTACCCATCAACCAAGTTGAATGCATAAATGCAATATCGGGTGAAGACTCAGTTCTCTGCATGGTCTCTATTATGACCACCATGTCCAAAGACATGAAAAAGTAGGCTGAATCCCATATTTTCAGTAAAATCCCTATCAAAGATGCTACCAACCCATCCTTGGGACATCAAACTACCCTTTCCTCACACACTAAGGAAAAAGACGATTTATCTTCCAACATTGGAGATTTCTTCTCAAAAATCCTTTCTCCAATAGAAGAGGAAGATGATGAAGGAGATGAAGATGAAGAAGAATATGAAGAAGACCTCAAAGAAGCCCCTCCCACATTCAAAGAAGGTTTCCCCACCACAATCGATGAACTTAAGGAGATAAATTTGGGCACCAAAGACAACTCGTTGCCCACTTTGATAAGTGTATCCATGCCTATCGAGGAACAAGAGGCATAAACCTACTTCCTAAAGAAGAACCAAGATGTGTTTTCCTGGAATTACACAAAAATTCTAGGTCTTGATCCTGAGGTCTCCACCCATCATCTAGGATTACTAAAAAATCACCAAGGCTAAAAAAAGGAAACCATAAGGACCCATCCAACACATGCTTCCAAAATAGAGGCTGAATTTGACAACTTGATCAAATCCAACTTCATATGGGAGGTCCAATATCCAATTTGGATGGAGAACATAGTTCCTATCAAAAAGAAGAATGGATAGATTAGAATATTCATCAACTTCAGGGACCTTAATCTTTATTTCCCAAAATACGACTTCTCGGTCCCGATCATAGAATTATTGATCGATACGATAGCTGGATACAAAGACCTCTCTTTCATGGATGTTTATTCTAGATATAATCAGATCCAGATGGCCCGAGGAGATGAATAATCTACCACTTTTAGGTCCCCTCATGGGGTGTTTTTTTATAAAGTGATTCCCTTTGGCCTAAAGAATTTTGGTGCTACATATCAGCACGCCATGAATCACTTCTTCAATCCCTTCTTGGGAAAATTCATTGAGTGTTATGCCGATGACCTAGTGGTTAAATCATGACAAATTTTGAACCACCTAGATGATCTTGAAACTGTATCCAACAAATTATGAAAACATAGTTTAAATATGAATCCCCTTAAATGTTCCTTTGACGTTACCTTGGGAAATTTCCCCAACTTCACCATATGCCATCATTGCATCGATGTCAACCCTGAGAAGAAAAAATCCATCCTTGGCATGTCCCCACCTCGCAACCTCACTGAGTTGAGAGGTCTCCAAGGGCACCTTGCCAACATTTGGAACTTCATATCCAACCTAGCAGGTAAATGTTTACCTTTGACCAGGATCATGAAGAAAAGAGTTACGTATGGGTGGTATAATGATTTCCAAGAAGAATTTGACAATCTTAAAAGATATCTCCTAAGACCATCGGTGGTCATGCTGCCAATTGAGGGGAGACCACTCATTTTATGCGTAACTGCCCTGGAACAGTAATTAGGTGCCTTCCTCACGTAGAATAATGATTCCTGCATCGTGAACAACCTCTACTACCTTATCCAGACAATGATCGATGCTGAAAATTGGTATTCGAAGATTGAAAAGAACCGCATAGCCCTAATCTTTGCGGTTTAGAATCTTAGGCATTATCTGCAGCACCACGAGTTCCACTTGGTCTCCTGTTATAACCCGCTCAAATATATCCACAACTGTCTCATTCTAAATGGGCGCCTATCATGATGGGTAGTCATCCTACAACAATTTGAATTATAGTATGTTCCCCAGAAGGATATCAAAGGCCATGAGTTAGTAGACTTATTGGCTGAGCACCCCTTAGAAGAAACGACACCATTGGATTCTGAACTTCTAGATGAAGAAGTGTTTTCTGTTCGGGAGGACCCCCAAATGTGGGAAATGTACTTTGATGGTGCTTCCAGAATCCTGATAGGAAAAATGATGGAGTATCCCAAGCTCAAAAAAGCAGGGTTGGGATTCATACTTGTATCTCCCCAAAATGCCATCTTTCCTTACTCTTTCCTACTTTCAAAAGAGTTTACAAACAACGAAGCGGAGTATCAGGACCTCATTGCAAGCCTGGAATTGGTACATTAGGTGAAATCCAAACACCTAAAAATAAAGGGTGATTCAGATCTAGTCATCAAAAAGGTCCACATTGACTATGATATCAAGAAAGAAGTATTGGTTCCATTGATGAACCATTTTTGAGCACTGATTGTAGAATTCCCATCAGAATGAACGTTGAATTATGTCCCCTGATCATAGAATTATCAAGTAGACACTTTGGAAAATGTAGCCACAACCTTGGTTGATCCTAACCAAAATGAAACTATCATCAGAATTGCTCACCCCTGGATGGTCTTTCCATTCATCCAGATCAATACAGAGGAAATCAATGAAATTAGTCATGTTCCTGTACCTTATGGTCATACCACCAGTTGGATTTCACCCATTGAAAATTACCTTCATAATGGGAAACTCCCACCAGATAGGGATGAAAGGGAGAAGGTTTGAAAACAGGCAGTCAATTTTGTCCTATACAATGGGGTAAACCAAGAAAAGGTCCTCTACAAACGAGTCCTTGACAGAGTCCTTCTCTGGTGAATTGATGGAGATGAAACTGATGTCATCATGAAAGAGGTGCATACCAAAGCTTGTGAAGTGCACCAGTCAGCATCCAAGCTCTCTCACCAAATTCGAAGGCTTTGGTATTACTGGCCCACTATGATACAATATTGTGCCACATTCACCAAGAAGCGATATTCCTGTCAAGTTCATGCCAATTTCATACACCTCCCCCAGAGTTAATTCATAAAACTAAGTACTCCAAGCCATTCATCCCCTGGGGGATGGATGTTGTGGGACCATATCCTCCCGCTACATATAGATGGTTCAAATTCGTACTCACAATGACCAACTTATTTTCCAAATGGGCCAAAGCCACCCCCCTTAAAGAATTCAGGGCAAAAACATCGTCTTCTTTGTGAAGGGAAATATCATCACCAGATTTAGTGTCCCTCATACAATACTGATGGACAAAGACAACAACTTCTGCTTTGCTAAGGTGGAAAAGTTATACCAGGAGTATGAAATTAAAGCCAACTGTTCATCCCTTTACCATGCGGTGGACAACAGGAAGATAAAGGCTTTCAACAAGACTCTATCCAACATACATCAAAATATGGTTGATAAGGATAAGAAATCATGGCCATACAAGCTCTTTCATGCTTTATAGACTTACCATACCACAACCCATACGACCACCTAGGAAACCCTATACTCACTAGTATACGGGGTAGAAGCAGTTTTACCTATCGAAATCCAAGTGCCATCACTTTGTGTGGAAATTTTTTATCAACTATCCATGGAAAAGAAATCCCATAGATGGTTTGATGAGTTGGAGTAGCTAGACGAAAAATGTTTTCACACTTTGCACCATTTGAAAATCTACCAAAACCGGATTGCACGAGCCTTCAACAAAAAGGCTCGCCTTCAATCTGTCCTCGAATGAGAAATGGTGTTAGTCCTTATAATCCTGATAATACTCGGGAAGAATCCCCTAATGCTTGAACCAAAGTGGGAAGGACCATATGTCTTACATAGGGTCTATTATAATAAAGTATACGCTCGGATATCAATGGATGAGCAACTCATCATGGCTCCTACAAATGCGAAGTTCTTGGAGAAATACTTTTCATAATGAAAAAATGAATCCATGGTCCAAACTCTAAGACCTTAAACAATGAGTAATGGAAAAACACCATGAAGGCAAGGTCTAAGATCTAAAACCCTAAACTATGAGTTATAATACCCCCAATGTCATCTTCCAAACTCTATGAACATAAAATATGAGTCATCATCCTAGCTATATGATGTTAAACTGTGTGATATTAGGCCATAAAACACGAAATTAAACTGAAATTCCAAGGTCCAAACTCTATAACCCTAAACTATGAGTCATCGTACTGGCCACATGATGTTAAAATGTAAGGAAATCATCCCTAAAACATGACATTAAACTATGACTCATGTCCTCATCATAAGACATTAAAATACATGACACAAAACATTGTAATCACATGACAATAAACTGCATAATCTCTTATAGAACTATGTACGGCTTGATTCTTGCCCTCGCAAGATACGTAGTGACGCCTCGATCCTCAATCTTGGCCCAACCACCATAAAAAAAATGCCTTCCTCACACGCCCTATCTACCCACATTCACAAGGGAAACCCTTATCACTCATTGTTTCTCACATTGCGTATAAATCCCATGCGCTTATTATTAGTGGTATGGATTCTCTTACTAAAGCCAACTACAGAGTAACATGGTAGACCTAAAAACCATGATGGATAGAATGAAAATTCTCCTACCCATTGGACTGAGAAAAATAGGTATAGGGTAAATACATAACTATGTAAGGCTTGATTCATGCCCTCACGAGATACGTAGATATGCCTCAATCCTTGATCTTGGCCCAGATCCACCAGGAAAGAAAAATAAATTACCCCATCATATTATCTACCTCTCCAAACTTGAGAAGGAGACTCTGTAACCAATCCTTGTTTCTCAAATTGAGTATAACTCACATGTGCTTAGGATAAATGGTGAGGATTCTCTTATTAAAATAAATTATAGGGTAATATGGTAGGACTGTATCAAGTGAAACCAAAATTCCCTCACATGTCCCCACACATGGACCAAGCCAAACCAGTAGAGGGAACTTTTAGAACTACGTGTGGCTTGATTCCTTCTCTCGCAGGATATGTAGTGGCGCCTCGATCTTTCTATCCCATCCCAGCCATCATCATCATAAAAAAATTCCCTCAAGTGTCCCCACACATCTAGAAAAAATTTGTAGGGAACATTCAGAACTACATGTGGCCTGATTTTTGTCCTCACATGATATGTAGTGACGCTCAGATTCAACATCCTATCCCAACCACCAGTAAAAAAATGCCCCTTTCCCCCCATACATAGGTCAGACTTGTACGAGGAGTCCATAAAAGGTCCTATCACATGAAAATAAAATGTGAAATTCTTTAAGAGTAGTGTGTGGCCTAGTCCTCGGTATAATGAGATTCTACGCATTCCTCTCAGTCATAAGAAGTCAAAAGATGCGACTTCCCCCTATACATATGGGTCAGACCTATGTAAAAACTCCAAGTATTTCATAGTTAATCATGGTCCGGGTATTCTCACATTCCCAGGTACATCTTTCCCATTTTTCACACCCCATACCTCAAGAAAACATGGATTTCCATAATCATTCAAGGCCATCTAAGATGGAAGGCAAATGTCTTATGGACACCTTTTCTTGACTATGCACATTATTCCTGGGTGGATCTACATATATTGTCCACAAAACAACCATAAATTAAAGGAAAATTCATCCCCAAGAGATTCCTCTCATATCTCAGTACACCCAATGACTTTTAAGACCCATGTGATCCCTCCCGATTCAAGTTTCCCTTGGGACTATAGTTTACACCTTCTATCATCACTCACATCTAAGGAATGTCGGAACATCCTGATTACGATTAAACAAAAACTATTAAAGATCTTCATGAAAGTATAATCGTCCTCAATGCATGACTCTAAACTACATAGCACCAAGTATCACTGCATGACTCTAAAATTCATAGAATCGCGTCCACACTACATGACTCTAAAATACATAGCATCACGTCCTCACCGCATGACATTAAACCACAAGCCTAAATCATTCTTTCTGTATGACGTTAAACATAATAAAAATGGTTTAAGATGAAAGGTTCCCTCTAATTCTGATTTTTCTATTCCTAAGAAATGACACATAATCCTCATAATCCCTTGTTTATCACACCGATCATATCTCACTTGAGCTTAGGGATTTTAGTGAGAGATCCACCATGGTATTATGTCAAAACAGCCCATGAATCTGGTCCTCGCAGCCTGACCCTAAAAGGCATTTCACAATTCCCTCACCCAAGAGGAAACCCATGTCCTAGGCATGTGCTGTTAAATAACCAGGTATCCCAAATATATAACGAATACCTCACCCTGTGTACGAGTCAGATCTATATAAGGGACATCCGATTCTATGAGTAAATCGTAGCCCAAATGTCCCCAATTTTTCCAGATACACTCCTACCATATTTCACACTATGTGCTCTGAGAGATATTGAATCTACATAACCCTCCAAGGCCATCTTGGATGGAAGTCCAGTGTCCTATGGACACCTTTTCTTGACTATGCAAATTATTCCCCAGTGGATCTACATATATCTCCCACAAAAACAACCTTCAATCAAAGAAAAATTCATCCCCTAGAGAGTCCTCTTCTATCTCAATATGCCCAATGGCTTCCAAGCCTCATCCCATCCCTCCTGATTCAAGGGCCCTTAAAATGATGGTTTACACTTTCCTCCTTATACAAACCCTGTATATATTAGAAAATACAGGCCCAATTAATCTATGGTCGCTTTTAAGGATTCTAAAGATATCCCATCTGTATGCGTGAAGTTGATCCGCATACAAAAGAAGAGTACACCCACTCGTTTCTAGGTTTCCTAGAATAAGTTTCGTTAAAATTCCTCCTTTTGTGTTCAGGATCACCCCTGGTCGAAGGTCTCATACCGTATTCAGAATGTTCCCAATCTCCATAATCCTTAATAGAAATCGGAGATGGATGGCCAGTGTCCTGAAGACACCTTTTCTTGACTATGCATATTATGCCCTGGTGGCTCTGTATATATTTCCCACAAAAATGGCTGTCAATCAAAGGAAAATTCATCCTCAGGAGAGTCCTTTCCAGCTTCCGTATGCTCAAATGACATTAATGCCTTGTCACACCCTCAGATTTGGAAAAATCCTACATGAAGTCTTATGTACCTTCTTTTCAGGTGCCATTGACATAAAAAAGACTCTTAACTGAACTGACCATTCACCAGCTCTCCCTTAATCAAGTATGAAATGTGCGGTAACAGTTTCCCACTCAAAGTTGATATTAATGTTCCTAATGTTTTCAGAAAACACTACTCAGGCTAGCCACCCATTGTGGCTCCCAATATCAAAATAAATCTAAAATGTTTCAAATCCCACCACGACATTGTAAATAGAAGGCCAATGTCCTACACACACCTTTGATTGACAATGCACATTAGGCCCCAGTGGATATGCATATGTCTCCCACAAAAAATGGCCATTAGTCAAAGGAAAATTCATCCCTAGGAGAGTCCTTTCCTACCTATGTAAACCTAAAGAGGCTCCTGATCCTCTTGCATGCCCATAATCCACTAATCAAGGGTCAATAAAAATCTATAATCTATGTATGAAGGATACTAGAAGATTCTTGGCTAATGGTCCCAAGTCAGGGCCCTACCCCGTTATGTACGATCAAAGATGTTCGACCAAAAACATCATTAATAAGTTTTATTGGCATGACAGTGAACTACCAGTGAAAAAGATTTCATACTTGACAGAGTAAAAATCAACAAAGGGAACCTCTGGAAAAAATAGAAGCATCGGTTCATTAAAAAAGGGAAACATTAAGCCATTAGAAAAGGCATAAATCTTGTTAGGTCAAAAACACACGAAGGGTAGACTAAGTTAAATCCTAGTTATGAAAAGAAATGTTATGCATGATAAGCTTTTAGTAAGTAAAATTAATAAAAAATTATGGTAATATAAAAAAATACACAAAATTTCGTGGGGTTTTCCAAGAAACCCCATCAATAGTCAAACAATGCTCGCTGAGTCCCGCAGCTCAGGAAAAAATTAGAGCTCTATTCAATTATTTTAGTTTACTGATTTCAAGTAATAGTTTAAAATAAATTCCTATCCAAAATGATGTTGACATGATAGGAAAATTCAAAGAAGACGCATTCCGAGGCAAATCAATTCCATCATATTCCATAAAACAAAATTATGGTGGGCATCCACATACTAGAGACTCTCCTTGTTAGAAAGGTAGGAACTTTACAAGAGACGTTTAGCAGAGTCATAAAGATGCATCAACGATTGGTGAGACTTGTCAACAACTTGGAAAAGATTCAATAAATTCACATTCTCTACCTCTACACTCGCTTGTAGTGCCTCTGCTTCCCTCAGGGCTTGGAGGCCGGTCTTTTCTCCCTCCTACATTTTCCATCTCCCCTCCTCAATAGAAGTTGCAGCATGGGCCTTCTTTTATTTGATTTGTTCTAGTTTCTAGCTTTGTTGGTCCACTTCCTGGTCAAGATGCTCCATCAAAGACTCCTTCTTCATGAGTTTGTTTTGAAACTTCGCAACCATTCTAGAATAAGTGGAATATTTTCCAATGATAATTTGTCATGTAGTAGCCATATAAGATGTTGACTCTACCATAGAGAGTTGAGATTCAAATGCATCAGTTGCATCTTGAGAAGCAACCACTTGCCTCATTATATCATAAATTCCCTGATAGTTAAATCCACTGAAACCCATAACCACAAACTGGTGGTGTAACTTTGGCAATTTTACTGGCATATCATCCAATAGAGTATGGGAGATTAATCCCCAAATGTTCCACTATTTTTTTGGTGAGTGGGAAAAAAATCAACTAGGTTTTCTTGGTTAGTCTCAGAATCATTCTCTGATGATGAAATGTATCCAGGAATGAATGTCACCAGAGAGTAGATTGATTTGGAAGCTATAGTATAGCTTTACCCTGCAACAACATCATCTCTATTAATTGTAATAGATGACAATGTATGGGCATCTTCAATTGCCAAAGATTGTGGCTGTGATTCTGGGGATGAAGAGGAGAAAGATTCAATACCTCCCAACCCCGCAGTGGTACAGCTATATAAAACAAGTGGCATTGCATATTCATTCATCAATGGAACCCCATGGATACACGGGAAGACTAAAAACCCAGGGCCATGCTCAGCCAAAACAGTAACCATCCAGGAAGCCTTGAAAAGGTTGTCAGTTAATATAAGGAATAAAGAGATGGTCAGTACAGATAAGGATTCTGGTCTTGGAATTTTGGGGGAAGAAAACATAACCCCTCTAAGAACTGAAAAAAGGGCATGATGGCCCACTCTAAATTTTCAGGGGACAAAACATCAGCCACCCCGATTATGACTTTACCAAAGACACCATGTGAAGATGAAACAGTAGCCTATAGAGTGACTCCCTTTGCAAGGGAAAAGGCTGATCAATCGAGATTGATTGGTTCCTCGACATTAGAATCCCCTCTAGGATCCAGCAAGGCCTGGGGTTCATCATCAGAGTCATCCCCTACCATAAATACTACATGTCTCTCACTATGAGAGTCAGCTCAACACAGTCAAGTAATACCACAACTTATGGATGTGTTTCCATTGTTGGGGCATAGATTGTTCGAGTAAGAGCAGTAGTAGCCCTTGTCTCTTCAAATGGACCTTCTTCCCTATTTTGAATAGCCATGGAAGATGGTGACTCTTCCTCTACCCTAATAGGTACATGAGCTATAGATGCTTGAGAAATCGTCATTTGGTCACCAATAGGCCCTGCATCAAAGTACATGTATGTAACAGTAAGTTGACCAGATAATGGTACTTGGTTCAATCACCAGTTAAATAGACAATTACTTGTGACCCCCCCGTCAAATATTCTTGGACAGATGAAAGGATTTCTTGTGTTTCTTTGACTACTGGGGGGATGGCTCTGGAATAAGATCACCAAGAGGTGCTAGAGGAGAAAATGCTCGGGAAGGGTCTGTGATAGCCACTTCAATATGCTCTTGGGCTCCATGGGATCCTTCCACAGTACTCCCTACTATTGAGGGTGAATACTCTCCAACCACAGTACCTCTAGGAAAATATGTCAAAGAAAAAACCATTTACTAAGATCCAACAGGCCGCTGAAAAATAAGAAAAAAGGGGGAAACCTTCAACATCTTTGAAATAAAATAATTTAAGGCCAAATTTTGCATATAAGACCTCTCCCGTCATCCATGGGAATACAAACATCAATGCCACGCAGTCCAGCTAATAACTTCTGTTTGCAAGAGCATGAAGACACTTATCCATTTCAGTCAAGTTAGCTTCCGCATCATCAGGCTCTTCGTTGGCTAAAATAAAGGTAGGAGCAATGGATCCCCCAAAACTCGGAAGATTGAAGTGTTCCCTATGAATAATCCTCCATACATATTCATCTTAATCCCTCACTATCAATTCATCCCAGACTCTCCAAGCCTCTGTAAATTCAGGTGTAATTGGGATGGCTAGTTCTAGAAGGACGGTACAGGGGAGCAGAGCTAGTTTTGACAACCACAAACGTTTCCCAGGTGTCTTTTCAAACTCAAGATCTTGTGAAGGGAAATTTTTATGAGATGATGGGAGAAAGTAAGAAACTTTCTCTATGGTAGCCACAGTAGGAAATCCAATTATGTCTTCATCTTAATTAGTAGTTCATGGTTACAACATGGCAAGTACCCGATGTGAGTACTTATGACAACCACTTTGAGAGTGAATGAGGGTCTTGAGGTCCATAATAAAGTAACTCACCCTATCCAGATCCTCATCAAAAGAAATGTTAGCTGATGCTGACATGTAGAGAATGCCATTAAGGGCCACTTCTCTAGTCAGGAGGAGCTTCTATAAATCATGGGGGACCTATCACGGGTTGATGAATGACCTTTCAAAAGATCCCATTGCCTCTAGGACACTGTAAAATCGGTCTCGGAAGGAATGGATGATGGATTTCGGGCAATAGCTCTAGCATCTTGTTCAGTCGCCTATGATGTCATAACCCCATCTTTCACAACTTTCATGGGGGGGGAGTGAATAGACCTTTGGAGGATTTTCCATAATCAAGAGTTTTCAACAACTTCCTTTTTCTTCCCCTTTCCTTTCACCTTGGATGCCTTGTAATTCATCACAATAGGCACCAGGTTAGCTAATTGGCCATCAAGATATGACTTAAACCAGGAATCATCATAGTTTATGGTAATAAAGGGTATAAAATCCCTAGAATTAGGAAGTCTGGCCTGGCTCTGGGTGTCCTCCCTGGTGAACATTAGCCATAATTGGTGAGCTATAATCAGATTTCCCTCCTGGAGAGTGATGTTAAGAGTAAGAGGGCAGAACATCTGAATGAAATTGAATTTTCGTCTAAATCTGCATGGTGTATAGCCCTTGCAAATAAGTTCCCCTCTGATATGAGAAACCAAGATGCCTTATCATAGATAAAATAAGTAACCACGGTTGATGAAGTCTTCAGATTCATTATTTGTAATAAAACCAGCAAGGGAGTTATAAGGGTGGTAATAGAAACATTCGTAAACATTGAGACAGACTATTAAGTCATGCTCGTTCTTTTTATTTTTCTCTTGTTTCTTATCCTATTAATCCCAATCCACTGGTATGACCCTATTGGTGCTATAAAGGTATAGTTTAAGGGTATAATGTGGAATTTTTAGGAAATTGATGAAGGTATAACCCCCTATGTGGGATCTCATACAACCCCAAAGAATTTGAAAAGGGCCAACTATCTACTAGGGTGAACCCCCTTCGCTGATTCGGCCCAGTAGGTGGTATATCTTGGCCAACACTGGGATATCAAAATTTATGCATTTTCCAGTGGCCAACTGAGCATCCATGATAAAGGTTGAGGCTCTTACAAAACCAGATTTCACATTGGTTCGAGCCACCTACTCAGGAACACGGCCAAGAAAGTTGATAGTCGAAATAACTGATCAACCTAAGGGATGATCCCCCCATCCACATTTCTAAAAATCCCCCTCCTCTAAGGTGGGCCAATAAGTACCCACTCGCCTCCTAGTGGCTTGGGTGGGAAAATCCCTAGGTCTCCACGGATTGGGCTCGAGACCAGTATGCTTAGCAAAAGTTCCAAACCATTAATAAAACAGAACATCCTTCTTTGGATAGGGATCAATTTCCTTCAAAAGAACATTCACATGGATAATGAATTTCCTGGCCAAATGGGGGGTCCTTTCCTCATCATCCCAAACAGCATAGGGAGGAAGGAATTCATCGTACATGTCCCCAATGATAGGGACTCCCGAAATCACCCATATTTCCCAAAGGTTGATACCAACCTCCCTGTGGGTCAAATGGGAAGTGTGGGTATCTGGAATCCACCTACTTAAGAGCTTTGAAATAAGGGTAGTTGGGAGATGGGTGTATGTATAAGAAAACTAGGTGGCCTCTTATAGTCTCAAAACTTGTAGATTTGCTCAAAATTCTTCATAACTCTAAAAAAACCCAAAATAGACACCCCCAGTCCAAGCCAAACGATCCTCCAGGATGAAGGTCATGTCGAGATGACCAACCCTGATGATCATTAATTTTAGCCTTCCTCACGATGCTCTGGTAATAGTGGGCCATCAGATTAGGCTTCTGCTACACCCCCTCTAAGGTTTGAGGTGCGTAGTGCAGTGAAGGTTCAGAGGTAGTATCTCTCTGAAGGTACCTCCCCTTGGAAGAAATCAAAGCCTTCAGAATAGAAGTACTAATTATCCATACTATGGGCTGATCAATCAGGTTTGGTGCCAGGATCACTGTGTCAGACAAAAGGCCTAACCATTAAGAAGGAAACATGTCTGAGACCAGGTAATCCCATTGAACCACTGTGAGAAGATTCACAAGGGATCGGTGAAACAGAACAAAAAGAGTTTTGCATCAACCAAAGCCTCCATATCCTTCGATATTTTTTAGTAGCACAAAGAGGGGCAACAATAGTAGCCTCAGAAGAAGTAGAGACGTCAACAGCAGCCTGTGAATCAGCCATTATTTCTTATACAAGACGATCCATAATCCAATGAAAAGTCATCCCGATATAAAAAATTGTTGGATAAAGGATATAGAAGAGTGGTTAAAGGATTCAAAATACGTCCAAATGAATCTCTACATATGGATTTGGGAAACAATATGTGGTAGCCACATCCTGCATACTGCATGATATGTGGATGAAACCCCGCCTACAACTATGGTACATAGTCGCATTCTACCACATACAACCATGGTACACAAACCATCTATGAGGCATTGGCCCACAAATCATTGTACAGATAATAGAAAGGTTCATAGAAATAGGATGCCATGAACCTAGGCCTTGATTAAGTTTTTATTTCATATTGGAAGATTAATGTTTATGTTTGGATTGTTAATATTATTAAAGTCAGGTTCGCCAATCGAAGTGTGGTATGCATACAAGCCAACTTCATAGAATTCTCCCATGTGGAATCTAGATTTTCATTCTTAAAATTCCATAGTCCCATTCATGGAATCCAAAATATGGTATATGGATGGAGAAATGGAGAGGAAATTGGTTCATGGAACATACAGAGTAGTTCGTGAATAGGATTATTTCAAGGAGCATGGTACGTGAGAGAAAAAAAATCTGGGGAAATTGAGAGTAATTTTCACCACGAGAAATGATAAAAGACAAATTCCATGGGCCCTTATATATAGGTGTGGTCCCCTCCTACCAGATCTATCTATTCTACCAAAAAACATTTTAGTTCAGGACCAATTCTATATCAAAATAGTCCCCTTTTCATTCTAAACGGACACTATTTCGATGAGGGGTATTTTTAGGGTCCTGAAAATTCCTAAAAGGGGAGATAATACCCCCACAATAGCTTTCTAGAAGTAATAAATCACTTCTACAAGTATAGCAAGGTGAATGGACTCAAAATGAGTTGCAATCTTCCAAAGAAACTTGAAAGAAATCAAGTTTTCAAGGAATTTTAAGTGGCCTGCATACCATCATCGGGAAAGGTATGCGAGCCATCTAGATTGAGAACCATGAGGAATGTGAGATGATACACAAACCACTGGCCCATGGAGAAATGGCCAGAGAAACAAGGAAGACCACGAACTGTGTCACCGATGGAATCATACGCGCGAGGAACATCTGTGTACCATGCCGTGAACTCATAAGTTCATAGAATAAGTGAATCAGAAAGGTCCCGTGAACCATTATCCTGAACCAAAGCCTCTGTAAACCCTGGTTAACCAATTCTTCCATGGGTCAGGATATTTCTTCAATGGGCCTCCACAAATGGTGCCGCATGCCCAATATATATGATTACTCTGATTCTTTATAAATGGATAACAATAGAAGTATAGAGGACACACATAGAGGGAGATATACAGAGATAAGGACATATGATGAAATCTTAAGGGAGACTTAGAGGTTGCACTCTGGCTTCCGTCTTATTTCATTCGTGAAACCCAAACCACGAACCACTCCTTCTACAGGTGCAGCCAGCTACGAACCATAAAATGGAGGAATTGAATAATAATAATAAAACCACGAACCTAACTGGTGAAGCATGAACCAAAGGATTCTCATGGATGAAATCCCTATGAACGATGATCCCTTGGACCCCCCTTCAATATGGTTCTCCATGTAGCATATCACTACACAGACTGAACCCGGTGTCGTGTACTACCTCAGTACGTGGATGGAACCCAAAGCAGCGTGATGGGATGCATACCACTATGGTACATAGTTTCCTATACCCATGCCCGCATACCATAATGGTATTCATACGACCCCTCTTCCTGTATACCACTATGGTTTGCAAATCCTCCCCCATCCTGCATAAAAAGTCTGTACGTGGAATGGGGTGTTTTTGGGTATTGTTCCTTCCAGTTCAAACCTCACCCTCTACTACTGTCTAGTCCTCCATGATCCCTCTACTAACCAGTGCTCCGACATTAGGACAAATCCTTCTCCCAATTGACCAGACCCATACGATCAGATCATCGAGTGCATTAGTGTGCCCCATTGAGTCTATGTACCCACGGTAAGCGGAGTCGCAAAGGCCCTCACACAACGGTGTGGGCTTCAGGAATGCCTGTAAAGCTACATTCCCATGGTAACCCGGAGTCCAACCTTGGGACACCAACATGAACCTCCCCATTATTGGTATTAAGGGTGATCAATTTCTTTTCCATTCAATGAAGAATAGTGATCAGTCTAAGGGGTTATGTTCTCTCTCCCCCTTTGATGAGGATGAAACTCCTCCCCTTACCAGAATGTGCTCTGGGGCCCTACCACTGGGGTAAGTCCCCAATTTTCTGAAGCAGGGTCACATGACCTTTAATGTCATATCATATTAAAGGGTTCATTGCTCCATGCCCTCACCCATGGTTTCCCCAACCTCTTCCTCAATGGGCTCTCCCTCCCGCACCAAAAGGGGAGGAGGCATGTGCATTGTTGAATCTTTAACATCCTCTTGTTTCACACAACAAACATGAATCAGATGGGTTTAGAGGTTTGTGAGATTTACAACATCCACATGATTATGTACTATGAGAACTTTGATTCCTAATCAAAACAGGATACATAGGATGCCTACCAGAAGTCTTGAGCTAAAAAGGGTTCCCTACCATAAAGAGTCCACCCAATCATGTTTACTCAAATGGGTGGCTTCCATTCATAAGCCCTAACTCTTATGAACTATGAGAACTCTGATTCCTAATCAAAACAGGATAGGTAGGATGCCTACCAAAAGGCCCGATCTCAAAAGGGTTCCTATCCAAAAGGGTCCACCCCATCATGTCCCATCAAATGGGCAGCTCCCATGCGTAATCCCCACACTATCCGAACTACGTGGGTTCTGATTCCTCTCCTGAGGATACGTAGGAAGCCCTTCTAGTGGGCCCAATACCAACATTAAGTTACCTTTATCCCCCCTGGATGGTGGTAAATATAGATACCCAAGCCTTTTACATAAAACATTTCATGATTTTCAGCATAATTAATCATCAGAGTACAAGCCAAGGATCATTAAGTCTAGTGTCTTGGAAGACTAGGTACATATAACATATAACATGGGACAAAAAAGAAATTATTTATTTAATATCCATAAAGATATTATTACTTCCTTTGAGCTCTTACATCTATATAGGGTACCCTAGGGAACACATGAACAAAGGGAAGAGCTAAAAATTCCCAGTAAGGGAATGAACATAAGTATACTTCTCAAGCACATGAGGTAAGAGGCGTGACATAATGATATCAAAAGCATGAAACTTGTGAAATAATTTAATATAAGCATGGGATCATATAAACATGGAATCATATAAATTTGTAAGAACCATAAATCATATCTTTAGTATGGGTCAAGGCTAACCGCCAATCCCGTTTCCCATTTTAGTACGGGTCAAGGCTAACTGCCAATCCATTTTCACATCGCATCTCAAGAGACTTAACCTTACCCAATACATTGGAGTGCTATCTAGTCGCACCCATCTCAACATATTCATGAATATTCTGGACACATAAATAATCTTTTCACATAAATAATCATACATAATCAACCATACATAAACATAAGGGTACCCATGGAAAGAATTGGGTACCACAATCATGACATAAAACATATCCAATGGGTGTATCACATTAGTGTCCATGAAAGGAAAGGATTAGAACATAAATGGACATTAATAAGGTAAAATAGGCATATAACATGGTAAGTGGTGTCAAATATAATATACAACATATTAAAAATTTATTTTAGAAACATTAGCATTAAAACATTTTTTTGCGGTTTTAAGGAAAACACTCTAGAGCTTTTCAAATAGAAAAGAGGACATTATTTTATATAAAACTAGAATTGAAACAATAAGGTTTTCATAATAAAAATTATTATTTTATAAATAAATTTCTGTTTTAAAACATAGGATAGAGTGCACTTGAAATTTGGGTAAAAATTTGGGAAGTCCCCTTAAAACAGGTTTGCTTATCTGAAAGTTCTAAGGAGGGAATCTTTAAAAATCATATATATCCCTGAAAGAATGTGATGAAAGGGTATTGATATAATAATCTTGTAAAACTAACCAGAATTCATAATACTCACATAAATAGAAAAGGTAACACCATTTTGAATGAAAGATAATGCAATCTGAAAGAACAAAGAAGGTTCGGGAAGAATTTGTTACGATTTTATCGGCATGGTGTCAGGTGTGACCAAGAGGGATTTATGAGAGAAAAATGGGGTTTCTCATCAATTATAAATCCAGAAATAAGTATGGGGGGGGGGGGTTATTAAACATACCCCATCATTTTATAGTACACATAAAAAGGTATATTATAGAACGGAATCTTGATTAAGAGAGAAAAGGAGAGGATCCCTTACCTTAAATCTGGTGGTGTTCTTCACTTGTTATTAATGACCTGAATAAACAAATTAGGATTATTAATTCATAATTAAATAACCTCTTGTATATGTAATTTATTTATTATAACTCTTTTTAGTTCATTCAAAATCTTTTTTATTAGTTAAAAGGTTCAATTTCATTGTTCTAGTTTGTTTGTTTACTTGGCTTTAAAAGATCAGTTCACTTATATTCAAGTTTGGATTATATGCAAGATGAAATTGGTTTTCCAGAATTGAAGTTATATTATTTAGTTCATATCCAGGAGATTACATGGTTTTAATTTTAATTAGGTTACTTAGAGTGAAGTCTAATTATTATATATATAACCTTAGTGATAATCGTTTTTGTTAATCGGTGGATTTGATTACAAAGAATGTGTTTTTCAATATATTTAATTCCATTTGTACCAAAAGATTACAGAACAAAAAATAGGATATATTAAATATATAATAATCTGGTTCAACCATAACAGAAATGGTTTCATGACCATAATTAAAGATAATAATAGAAATTGATAAACCGTTGTCCTTGAATGTGCTAAATTGGCACATCTCAAACGGTGCTTTCATTTATTTCAAAAAAAAAGGTTGGGGAAAAGGGAGAAGATAAAAAAATATACCACTGGCATAAATAAATTCCATTAAATGTATGCTACTAGATTTATCATACTATTATGGTGAACGGAGGTGAGGAAAGAAATTAAAAAGAAAAGAACTTCAAAGAAAAGAAGAAATTTGGGAAGAGGAATTTACCTCTTGAGACTTCCTCCTTTGGGAACCTCTTAAGGGGATAGGTTTTGGTATTCTGAGGAGGCTAAAAGATTTTGTACGTGGGGGAGGACCTTGGGGAGAGATTTGGGCAGAATTTAGAAAAGTCTTGGATCTTGAGAGGAGTGGAGAGAAGAGGGAGTGAAGAGGGTTTTTATAGTGGAGGAGAGAAGAGATTTCATGATATTATAATCCTTAATTTATTATTTCTTCACAATAAAAAGAATAATAAGTATTCCATGACCAAGAATAGTAAATGGGTCATTTGAATTCAAACCAAGTAGGCTTAAATCAGAATAAAATCATCAATGACTCAATTAATACATTATTTAGCATTTATTGTCAATTATCAGATTCTACTATTCATCAAAATTCAAATATTTCATAAAAATCCCAAAAATTTACCCCAACCATTTTTAGACATGTAGAATCCAAAAATGAAGTCCATTTTCCAAAAATAATTTTTTAAATATGATTATTTTAATATTTAATTAAAATAATAATTTATTATCAAAACCAGTTTTAAAACATTCATTAACTCATTCTAAACTTTAGGTATATTGTACTTCCAACATGAATATTATTTTTATACCACCATAGGTGAGGTTACTATTCATTAGGGTATATCACTATTAATAAGGGTATGTTACTATTCATTATGGTAGGTTACTATTCACCAAAAATTATTTTTGTTTTATTAGACTCCAAAAAACATCTTGAACACAACCGTGTATGTCATATTTTCAAAATTCTAAACACTGAAGTGGAAACTTATGTTTAAAGGTCACTTATCACTTAGTAGTTCATTATTATGTGATTTTATGTAATATTTATAAGAAGGAAATTTCCATTACAAACATTGGGTCGTTACATTCTTCCCCCTTAAGAAATTTCACCCTAGAAATTTCATTTTAGGCTAAAAACAGATGTGGGTATTTTCCTTCATTGATTCCTCCAGCTCCCATGTTGCTTCCAAAAACTTATATTTCCTCCACAACACTTTGACAAGATGGGTTGTCTTATTGCGTAGAACCTTATCTCTCCGATCCGGAATCTTTACTAGCTACTCCTCATAGGAGAGATCATCTTTCAGCTACACCACCTCTGAGTTTAGTACATGTGAGGGATCATGTATGTACTTCCTCAAGAGTGATACATGGAAAAAATCAAGAACTCGAGCCATATTTGGTGTAAGTGCAAGCCGATAGTCCATGACTCTTATGTGGTCAAGGATCTCAAAGGGGGTAATATACCTTGGGCTTAGCTTCACAAACTTCCCGAATCACATGACTCTCTTCCATGGAGATATTCGAAGGAAGACTTTATCTCTAACGCTGAACTCCAAGTCCCTTCGACGGTTGTCAGAATAGCTCTTTTGTCAACTTTGAGCAGATTTGATGTGTTTCTGGATGACTTAAACCTTCGCTGTCATCTCTTGAACAAGATCAGGTCCAAGTAGCTTTCTTTCTCCAAATTCATCCCAACAGGTTGGAGTTCTACATCGCTTTCCATATAGAGCTTCATATGAATCCATCTAAATACTCAAGTGGAAGCTATTGTTGTATGATAACTCAACCAATGGGAGATGCTGATCCCATATAACTTTGAACTATAGAGAGAAAGCTCTAAGAATATCTTCAAGCATCTAAATAGTTCTTTCAGACTGGCCATCAATTTGGGGGTGATAGGTCATGCTGAAATTTAATTACATACTCAAAGAATGTTGAAGGCTCCTCTAGAATTTAGATGTGAACCTAGGACCATGGTCAGAGACAATTGAGAGTGGAATACCATGCAGTCTCACCACTTCCTTCACATATAACTTTTCAAGTTGTTCAAGAGAGATATCTTCTCGAATAGTGATGAAATGAGATGTCTTGGTGAGTCAGTCAACCACAACCCATATCACATTATTTCCCTTCAATGTCTTCAGGAGAACCATGACAAAGTCCATAGTAACATTTTCTCATTTCCACATGGGTATAGGCAATGGCTGCATCATACCTTTGGACTTTTTTCACTCAGCTTTAACTTTCTGACATACCAAGCACCTGGATATATATTCCGCAATCTCCTTCTTCATGTTATCCCACCAGAAGTGTTCTCGGAGATCACGATACATTTTGGTACTCCCAGGATGGATAGAGAAGGTCGAGCTTTGTGCACCATTCAATAGATCCTTCTTTCTCTATGGATCATATGGTGCATATAATTGTGTCCCAAATCTTACAACTCCTTCTTAATCAATTTTGAAATAGGAGGATTTCCCATTTTTAACAGCTTTCACCCTTTTCTAAATTTCCACATCCTTTCTTTGAGCAACCTTTGATTTCTCCATGAGGGATGGTTGAACATTCATTTGAGAAAGGATTGATGATGTACCTCCCTTAATTATTCCCATGTCCATCCTTTTCAAATCTAAGAAGATCGGATCCTTTTCAATTCTCATCATTGATAAAGATGCAGGATCATTTCTACTTAGAGCATCTTCCACCTTGTTTTCCTTACTGGGATGGTAGTGGATTGAGAAGTCATAATCCTTGATGAGATTTATCCATCTTAATTGGCTCATATCAAGATATTTCTATCTAAATATATATTTGAAACTCTTGTGGTCAGTATATATCTCATATTTTTCCCCATAGAGATAATGCATCCATATTTTCAACGCAAAGATCACAGCCGCCAACTCCAGATCATGCGTGGGATAGTTTTTCTCATGTATTTTCAGCTGCATTGAGGCATAGGCTATCACTTTATCATTTTTCATTAGCACACAACCTAAGCCTTTCTTATAAGCATCACTATACACCACAAAGAGTTCTCCACATGAAGGGATTCTGAGTACCGGCACAATGACAAGACTCCTTTTCAACTCCTTGAATGAATCTTCACATTCCTGTGTTCAGATGAACTTTACTCCCTTTCGTGTTATCTTGGCCATTGGGTTTGAAAATCGTGAAAAGTTCTTCATGAATCGTCGATAATACCCAACTAGACCTAAAAATCTACAGATCTCTGTTACAGAAGTTGGCCTTGGACACTCTTCAATTGCCTTCGTCTTTGAAGGGTCCACAGATATCCATTTCCTAGTGATAACATGCCCCTAGAATGATACTTCCTCCATCCAGAACTCACATTTACTATACTTTTCATATAGCTTATCCCTTTGCAAAGTCTTTAACACAGTTTCCAAATGCTCCTCATGTTCCTCCTTGCTCTTGGAGTATATCAGAATATCATCAATAAAGACCACCACAGATTTTTCAAGGTAATCTCTAAAGACTCTATTCATTAAATCCATGAAAATTGTTGGAGAATTAGTGAGTCCGAAGGGCATCACTATGAACTCATAGTGTCCATACCTCGTTCGAAAGGCAATGTTGGGAATATCTTCCTTTCTCACCATTAGTTGGTGATATCCTGACCGAAGGTCAACCTTAATGAAATAACTGGCCCCATGAAGCTGATCAAACAAGTCATCTATCCATGGAAGGGGATACTTGTTCTTTATAGTGATTTTATTGAGCTCACGATAATCAATGTAGAGGCACATTGATCCATCCTTCTTCTTGACGAAGAGGACTGGAGCACCCAATGGTGAAGCACTTGGGCGTATAAAACCCTTCTTCATATTCTCATATAACTGCTTCTTCAGCTCTTCTAGCTCTACGGTGGCTATTTTGTAATGTGACATTGATATTGGTAGAGATCCAGGGATAAGTTCAATTGAGAACTCAACCTCTCGGTCAAGAGGAAGACCATGAAACTCTTTAGGGAATACATCAGTGTAATCCCTCACGATGGGCATATCTTCAAGCATGATTCTCTCCTTTTTCTCAATCATTTGAGCTTTATATGCATGCTCTTAAGGAAGACATATCCGAACTTGAGATGAAGATTCTAAAGGAGACTCATTTTCCTCCTTGAACTTGTAAAGAATCAGAGGATTATTTGGGATATGAAGAGTAATCTCCCTTTCACAGAAGTTGATGTTGGCCTTATACAAAGATAGTTAATCCATGCCCAAGATAGCGTCAAACTCCACTAAAGGAAGTATGACAAGATTTTTTGGGAGGTTCAGTCCAAAAATATTAACTAGGGAGGAGTTATAAACAATGGATGCAATAATTTCCCCATTCGCTGTTCTCACAAATAACTTTTCCTCCAAAATTTGAGGTAGTGTTTGAACAGTTCTACTAAACTTGCAAGATATGAAAGAATGAGTAGAACTAGAATCAAATAGTATGCTCGCTATTCTTGAATGAATAACAAGCATACCTATCACCACATCGTTTTCTGACTCCACCTCAGAAATAGTGATAACATAAGCCCTTCCTTGTTTCCTTGGATGTTGTTGCCGATTGCCTCCGGCAACCCTCAGCATAGGGAAAGCTTTCGCATAATGCCCAAGCTCCTTGCAGTTAAAACACTACACTGTAGGCTGAGTATTGATCTGAACCTTCCGTTCTTCTTCAACATTAGCAAGATTTTTCATATCCCTTCGGTAGTTCTTGTCCATATGACCAAACTTTCCGCATTTGAAGTAATTCCTAGTTCCCTTGAGACAGTCACCAAGATGCTTCTTCCCACAATTATTGCAAAGGGGAAAGTGAGGCTTCTTTCCATCATAGGATTTATTTGATGAACCACTCAAGTTGTTCTCCATTTTCAGCTTCTGTTCACTTGGCCCATGAGACCACTAAGAGTCTCCAATCTCTATTTCAACCTAGAGGGCACACCGAACAATCTCCTCATAGCTGTCAAAGTCTCGAATTGCCAACACTTTTCGTAGACTCAACTTTAGTCTGCTAAAGAAGCGATCCACCTTGCTTTCTCTATTCATGACAAAGCCAGAGGTGTACCTTGAAAGCCTTTTAAAGTTCTCTTAATACGCCCTAATGGACTCATCTTCCTTCTGCTTGACTCTAAGGAACTCTCTTTTTATCTTGATACAGAGGGTTCGAGGAAAATATTTGTTGAAAAAAATCCTCTTGAATTCCCCCCAATCTATGGAATCAATTTCCTCTTGGGAATTCGTATTATTGATCAGTGTCCACCACTGATCAGCTTCCCCATAAAAATGATAGAATTCCAGTACAACTTTCTCTTCTTCTAAGAACTGGAGGACAGAGAAAATCTTTTCAATGGAGTTAATCCATTGTTCTACGAGGAGGGGATCAGAAGACCCACTAAACATGGGAGGCCTTTTCACTATGAATGATTCTATGACAACTTGCTCTTTCCTTGGATGAGGGGGATGTTCCACCTGATTCAAGTTATTATTCATAACTCGAGCTAGCTGAGAAAATACCTCCATGAAGTTTTGAGCACCCGCTTCCATCACATCTGAAATGTCATTATGGAAATCATTACATTGCCTATCACATTGGTTGTTGGAACGTGTTCTTCTATTTCCCACCATTAACTAAGAAAAAGAACGTATAATTAGAGGTCTTGAATACTTAGCTATTGAGCATAAAAAGGAAACATTAAACATTAAAGGATAAACTTATAAAGAAGAAGTACATCCTAACTTCTGATTCCTTAGGTTTATATCTAGGTTATCCTCGATCTATTTCTTAACGTGTATTCTTATGGTATTTTTTTGTCCCTTAATAATGGTTTGTTCTAAGCTCGTAAATCTATCGAAGCATATCTCCTGGGAGTGTCGTCACCAAGAGTGCAACAAGGCCCGTTATTGTGCACCAGTTCCTGTTCGAGTCTATCTCAAAGATGTGTTTTCTGGTTTTACCCCAAGATACATCTGTGCCAGAGCTACCTCTACCTACTCATATCCAGACAGGGATGTATTTTCTTGATAAACCACTTACTCTATACTCACCAAAATTTAGGACTGTTTTCTTATACTTAGTGTCATCCTTAAGGTTCTCACTAAGGTGATCTATTCCTAATCTCCAAAAATAGCTAGACCATCCTATGATACCAACTATCGCGACCCAAGTATTTTACATAAAACATTAAATGATTTTAATCATAATTAATCATCAGAGTACAAGCCGATGATTGTTAAGTCTAGTGTATTGGAAGACTAGGTACATATAACATAAAACATGGGACAAAAAAACTTCTTTATTTGATCACCATAAGGAGCTTATAACTTCCTTTGAGATCTTACATCTGCATAGGGTACCCTGGGGAACACATGAACTAAGGGATGAGCTAAAAATGCCCAGTAAGGTAATGAACATAAGGATAATTCTCAACCACATGAGTTACGAGGCATGACATAATGATATCCAAAGCCTGAAACTTATGAAATAATTTAATATATGCATGGGATAATATAAATGTGGAATCATATAAATGTGTTAGAATCATAAATAATATCTTTAGTACGGGTCAAAGCTAACCTCCAATCCCATTTCACGTTTTAGTACGAGTCAAGGCTAACCACCAATCCCGTTTCACATCGCATCTCATGAGACTTAACCTTACCCAATGCATTGGAGCGCAATCTAGGAACACCCATTTCAACATATTCATGAATATTATTGCCACATAAATAATCTTTCCACATAAATAATCATACATAATCAACCATACATAAACATAAGGGTACCCATGGAAAGAATTGGGTACCACAATCATGACATAAAACATATCCAATGGGAGTATCACAAAAGTGTCCATGAAAGGAAAGAATTAGAACATAAATGGACATTAATATGGTAAAATAGGCATATAACACTGTAAGTTTTGTCAAATATAAGTGACAACATATTAAAAATGTATTTTAGAAACATTAGCATTAAAACATTTTTGTGCGGTTTTAAGGAAAACACTCTAGAGATTTTCAAATAGAAAAGAGGACATTCTTTTATATAAAACCAGAATTTAACCAAGAAGGTTTTCATAATAAAAAACTGATTTTATAAATAAAATTTTGTTTTAAAACATAGGATAGACTGCACATGAAATTTGGGTAAAAATTTGGGAAGTCCGTTTTAAACAGGTTTGCTTATCTGAAAGTTCTAAGGAGAGAATCTTTCAAAATCATGTATATCCCCAAAAGAATGTGATGAAAGGGTCTTGATATAAGAATATTTTACAACTAACCATAATTCATAAGACTCACATAAATAGATAAGGTAACACTATTTTGAAATAAAGATAAGGCAACCCGAAAGAATAATGAAGGTTCGGGCAGAATTCATTACGATTTTATCGGCATGGTCTCGGGTGTGACCAAGAGGGATTGATGAGACAGAAATGGGATTTCTCATCACTTATAAATCCATAAGGAAGTATGGGGGAGGTTCTTAAACATACCCCATCATTTTCTAGTACACATAAAAAGGAATAGTATAGAGGGCAATCTTGATTAAGAGAGAAAATGAGAGGATCCCTTACCTTAAATCCGGTGGTGTTCTTCACTTGTTATTAATGACCTGAATAAACAAATTAGGATTATTAATTCATAATTCAAGAATCTATTATATGTTTAATTTATTTATTATAACCCTTTTTAGTCTATTAAAAGTCTTTTTGATTAGTTAAAAGTTTCAATTTCATTGTTCGAGATCGTTTGTTTACTTGGCTTTAAAAGATCGATTCACATAGATTCAAGTTTGGATTATATGAAAGATGAAAGTGGTTGTCCAGAATTGAAGTTATATTCTTTAGTTCATATGCAAGAGATTACTTGGTTTTAAATTTAATTAGGTAACTTAGAGGGAAGTCTAATTATTATATATATAACCTTAGTGATAACAGTTTTTGTTAATCGGTGGATTTGATTACAAAGAATGTGTTTTTCATTATAACTTAATTACATTTGTACCAAAATATTAGAGAACAAAAAATAGGATATATTACATATTTAATATTCTGTTTTAACCATAACACAAATGATTTCATGACCAGAATTTAAGATAATAATAGAAATTGATAAATCGTTGTCCTTGAATGTGCTAAATTAGCACATCTCAAATGGTGCTTTCATTTTTTTCAAATAAAAGGGTGGGGAAAGGAGAGAAGATAGAAAATATACCACTAGCATGAAGAAATTATAGTACACGTATGATATGGGATTTATAATAATATTATGGTGAAGGGAGGTGAGGAAATAAATTAAAAAGAAAAGAACTTGAAAGAAAAGAAGAAATTTGGGAAGAGGAATTTACCTCTTGAGACTTCCTCCTTTGAGAACCTCTTAAGGGGAGAGGTTTTGGTATTTTGAGGAGGCTGAAAGCTTTTGAACGTGGTGTAGACCCTTAGGGAGAGATTTTTTCAGAATTTTGAGAAGGCTTGGAGCTTGAGAGGATTGGATAGAAGAGGGAGTGAAGGGGGTTTTTATAGTGGAGGAGAGGAGGGATTTCATGATATTATAATCCTTAATTTATTATTTCTTCACATGAAAAATAATAGTAAGTATTCCATGACCAAGAATAGTAAATGGGTCATGTTAACTCGAACCAAGTAGTCTTACATCAGTAGAACATCATCAATGACTCAATTAATCCATTCTTTAGCATTTATTGTGAATTATCGGATTGTACTATTCATCAAAAATTCAAATATTTCACAAAAATCCCAAAAACTTTTCCCCAACCATTTTTTGACGTGTAGAATCCAAAAATGAAGTCAATTTTTCAAAAATAATTTTCTAAATATGATTATTTTAATATTTAATTAAAATAATAATTTATTATCAAAACCAGTTTGAAAACATTCATTAACTCATTCTAAACTATAGGTATATCGTACGTCTAACATGAATATTATTTTTATACCACCATAGGTGGGGTTACTATTCATTAGGGTATATCACTATTCATAAGGGTATTTTACTATTCATTAGGGTGTGTTACTATTCACAAAAAATAATTTTTGTTTTATTAGACTCCAAAAAACATCTTGAACACAATCGTGTATGTCATATTTTCATAATTCCAAACATAGAAGTGAAAACTTATGTTTAGAGGTCAGTTATCACTTAGTAGTTCATTATTATGTGATTTTTGGGCATATTTATAAGAGGGGAATTTCCATTAAAAACATTGGGTCATTATAGTAATCTACATAGCGACTTATAATATGGCTAAAGTCAGCATCACCTCTATAACATCAAGTATATCCATGCTTACAAAGATATTTCAAACCATGGGTAGCCCATGGACACACTCTTCGAGAATGAACCAAGAATTCAAAAACATATGAACACAACTTAAATCTATAAGAGAGTCCCGGAGGAGGAAACAACCCTCCCCCAGAAGGGTGTGGTGAGCCTGACCTCCCATCCCATCGACCAATGGAGTCCTTAAGTCTCATTGGCCAAATCATAAATCAATGAGCGTCTGCCATTGGAAAGCAGGTCCGTGAATCATGGATACTAGGGCCATTGGGAATTCTTGTCTCCATGAATAAACCCTTTGGAGACCATCCAAGGAAGTAATATCAGAGAAGGACAGATTGCATGAGTTCTTGAACCCAACACAATCTCCTACTGGGACCAACAATTCTTATAGGGTTAATTCAACCATCTTTAAAGGATAATGATGTTGGAAAGGTTGAAACAAAGGAATGGTAAATTTGACAAGAACCCATCTCTATAGAAAAAGGTATGGGTGATGATTCTCATCGAACCATTTCTGTACCTCCCATAAATACACCACCTCAGAGGCGGAACAAACACCTATTAGGATTTTTCTAAAAATCTGTGAGGAATATTTTTTTAACATCTACAACATGAATGGAGTTTTTCACCCTCATTAATATTATTTTCACATAAGATTCATTAATAATATTTCAATTTTATTTTAAAATAAAATTATTTTCAAAACTTTTAGTAATTTATTTTTATCAAAATGGAAAGCCTATTTGTTTAAAAACAACTAAATGATATTTAAATACTTCTTTATAGATTTCAAGGTTGTTTTCAATGAATAGTATTTTCACAATATTTTGAGATTTTTTTTAATTAAAAATGAAAGGGTTATTTTCCTTCAATTATCACTAATGATATTTTAATGGTATCTCCATTCCTCAATTTCAATAACATTTTTTGTTACTTATACTCTAACAGAGATATTTTGTATTGATAACATACTCATTATTTCTCTAGATGGATTATGATTGTTTAGATGAGATTGTTATAGAACCAGTTTCATTCCCACTGGTTAATAATATTTTAAAGAGATTTCTACAGAACCACTTTCTTTTCCAAGGGGTAACTATGTTTCAATGATGTTGTTATGGAACCCATTTCTTTTCCACATTTTAATAGTGATTCAAAGAGATTTTTATAGAACATATTACATTTCCATGGGTTAATAATGATTCAAAGAAAGATAAATGAAACCGAATTTATTTTTTAGGGGTTAATTTAAGTTATTAAAGTAATAATGATTGTTTTCTATGAGTTTTATAAAGAATGATCTATTAAGATTATTCATGTTGTGTTTATTGGAAATTTTAAACAGTGTGTGAACCCATATAGAGCCAAGTGAGGTTGTTATAAAAATTATTATGGGTTCACCCATAGATATTTCGGTGAACATGATATAGGTTAAATGATTGATGGCATGATATTTCACTCTAATTCATCACGTAGTGATTATATTACCTCGATAATTATATTAGAAGTCAATTGTGTCATTATTCAATTTATATGGGTTCTGTAAGTTTTATATAGAGATTATGTTCCAAGAAACCTAATTTTTTTCTAATATTGGTATGGTTTTATTGTGTTTCCATAGACTATGGTTAATATCCATGCCTTATGATTATTGATTTTGATGATTTTTTTTTGTTAAACCCTTATACCAAGTTTCATGATTTATGACTCACCAATTGATGTGTATTTGTTCTATAATCATTCTATTATGAACTATGATTATGTCATCATAACCATATGAACTTTTTAATATCATTGATGGAAGTCACTTATTAATGATTATGATTACCCGTAATAAGAATTAAAGGTCACCCTACATAATTTCCCTCTTCTCAAGGTTGTCAATAAATTTTGTTGAAAAATTATTCCTAGAATATATTTCATATGGATATTGATTATGACTTCATGTTAAATAATAATTATCAGGGTTAAGTGTGATAAATTCTCATTTAACGAAATGTGTATTTTTTATGTAGGTGTTTTTCCTAATTCTATAAAACCATAAACCTAAAATTCCCATGAGTATTTATGTGATCCAATTTTTTAATTTGATGTTATTAGGTTTGTATGGAAATAAATTAGGTTAAAATTATCAATTTGAATCCCAAAAAGGTAAAGTTTATGATTTGAGCACCAGATCCTAGAGTGCATGTTCTGGGTTGTTATAGATGGTATTCTATGAAAGGTTTAGATTTCTTTGGAGATTTGGATGTTATAATGTGATTTAATCTTAATATTTATGGATACCATCATAGGGTTATAAAATTAAGGATGATAAAAAGTTCAAAGTCTTGGAAACCCATTTTTAGGTTTAATGTGATGAGATCATAAATTGATTAATTACACATTTTGAGGCTTTATTAGGCTGAATTATATGTAATGATTTGGTTTAGTTTAAATTATGCATTTAAAATTTTTAAAAATAGTATTTATGGTATGATAACCTTTAGGGATTATAGGATCATGTATATTGAGGTAATTATTGGAATAAAATTTTTATTGTATAGATAATTAAGGGATTTAAAAGTGATTTGGTGAGTATGTCAATAATGTTATTTTAAAAAAATATTTCCATGTTTTTATCTTGAAATCTTAAAGGTATGAGATAAAAATTATATTTAAATCACTCATTAACATTGAGGTTTTTTTTAGAAATGATTTAGTTTGATATTTGGGTATTACTATTGAATTTTGGAGATTAATGTATTATTTCATCATATGATGGATTATTATTTTTTGAATAATTTTACTAAGTTATAATCATTTTGGATTTTGTTAACTTCAAAAAAGTGGTAGTATATATTGTTATCCATTTTATGGTTATATGATCTTTTAAACGTTTAATTTTAGTGCTTCATGCATGAAATATTATCTTGAATACCCATTTTTGGAGAAACATATGATATTCTTGTGGAAATTGGTTAAAGGATGTAATAAAACATGTAAATTAGGTATGTTTCATTATTTTTTCTGGTGAAATGGTAAAATAATTCCTCAATATTTGGAAAAGGATCTTGAAATAAATATATTATCGTATTACATTAATGTTAAGATGAATCAGAGGGCATTTTAAATCATCACATATTTATGGATTTGAGGACACTAACATTCTATTGATCATTAAATTTTTTATGATACATGAACTCAATCACTCTCTATAATTATTTATGCTTTCTTTATATTTCCAAATATCTACTTCCCACTTATTTTCTCTTATTATGAAACCAAGTTTATGTTATTCTTGATAACCCTCATATATATAATTTAATTTTATCAAGAAGATGTTTTATTAAACCTATTTACAATGTGGGATTAAAAAAATCCAAAAGAATATCCATCGATTACTGAGAGAATGTTTAAATTGTGAGGATATTGTTTTTTAAATTGGGGTAGGATGTAACATTCCATGATTTTAAAAGATGAAAATTATTTTTGATAGTGTTAACCAAACAAACCAATGATCATAGCAAAGAATATAACTACTCATGAATTTACAATATATTTATTTTTAAATAAATTTCATCTCTTCTATAGAATTTGTTACACCTATCCATGAGATTTTTATGTTTGATAGTGCATTCAACACACGACGCCAAGCATAAATGACCCACAATATATATAACCGTAAAAACCCTAGACATTAAATTAATTGGTATGAATAGTATTAAATACTATAATATATATATATAAATATATACTTCTCAATATAAATTATTTATACATGTTTATTAAACAATAAATCATTTTTTAGTGGAGTAATTTTATTCTTCAAAAATATGTTTTCTTCAAAAATGTTTTCTATTACTTTTCTTGAAAAAAATATTAAAATAATTTATTTGGAAATTTTAAAAATTAATTTAATATAATTTTTTAAATAATAATATTAAAATTTAATTATATTGAAATTTTGGGATTTTTTTGGGAAATATATATTTTCAATGAATAGTAAAAAAATTGTTTTTTGTAAAAAAATCATTTTTTTAGTAAATTATGTAATTTAAAAGAAAAATTATATTTTTAATATGATTTCGAGTAAAATAAGTATTATTAATTTTTATTTAATCCACTTAATTACATTTGAATAATCATTATATTGTATTTTATTTTAACTTTTTTTAATTTAAAAAGTGGCTTTTTATGAAAACTGTTTTAAAGTGCATAATGTTTTTCCATTTTAATTAATTAAAAAAACCTTTAGTGATTTATGATTTAAATGATATATATAGATTATATATCATTTTAATTTAATTTATATTCAAAAATTAATTATTATTATAAATAGAGTTAATATCAAATCATCTATATCTTGAAACAAATACACTTCTCAAAATCCTTCATTTTCTTTACATCTGTAGGTTATGTTTCAAATTTAGTTTTTTCACTTTTAGAAATTTTATTTAAAAAATTAAACTTCATGTTTTGAAATCATAATGTCATAATTTTATTTAGGTGGGTTTTTTATAGCTTTTGGAAAAGGTTAATTGTTTTGATGAATAGTGAAATTACTAATTTTTAATTGATAGCTACCTTTTCATTTAGATTATTTATAAAAATAAAATATATTTTAATTAGTTTTTAAAGTAAAATTTCTTCAATTATATATCTATAGATATAATTTATTTCATTGTAATAAATTTCATATTTAAATTTTATATAAAAACACTACAAACATTTGAATATTTTCTATGTGAAAAACCATTTTCTCATCATGTATACCAGATTAATTTTAAATTAAACTTTTCCACAAATATGAAATGAATATTTAAATATTAATTAAATATTTTCAATTATAATAATTTTTATTATAGAAAAAATTTAAAATAATTTTTTTCCAAAAATAATATTAAAAATAGTAAAAATTAATTAACGTGGTTATGGTAAAAATGATTTTAACGAGAGTTAAACTAAAAAGAAAATTGTTAAAATGATTTAAAAAATGTATAAAATCTATTTATGGACACATTTGTACCTTAATTTATATTATCCATTATGGTACATTATTGGTGACCGGTGAATGAATCAAATGTGGGTGGAATTCATCCTCTTCCAGAAATACAAGTTTGTCTCTCACCTGACTCATAAAATGCCAACTCATATCCTCTACTATTTACACCTTCAAAACCCATTGGTTAGACCAAGAACTACCATAATAACTTGTATAATTCCATAATTTAATCCTAGAAACCTTTAAAAAAATCCATCCAATAATGGACTTTGGTTCAAAACAAAGTAGTTACTTGAGGAAGATATAACATTCTTCGATGAGCATTTTTTTCTCTATTCCACCATCTAATTAAATTCTTATTCAAACATAATTTTATTATAAATATAGTATATTCCATATACTAAGATGTTATTATGTTAATGTTATAATCTAAATCCTTATCTTCTTCCATCAAATGGGTTAAGAAATGGCCATTCATGTGTATGATAGACTACCACATTGCGAACTGATGTCATTTGTTTTTACATTAACACTTATCACTGTTGGGTATGATGATTGATATAAAGTATAGATATGATATATTTAATATAATTATACCTATGAAGTCATTTTTTCATATATTACTTTTTAAAAATTTCATTTCTCTATGGGATATTATAATGTTGCTCATGTGTGCAGAAAACTACCACCTCACGAAGCGATGTGATTCATTTTTCTCTAACATTTTATAGGAAAGGTAATAAGTGTAATGTTAATGAATATAAAATATATTCTATACATAATTAAGATACTAATTATTTATTTTTTATTCTAAAAATACAATATTTCAATTTCATTCTTATCGTTTCACTCACTGAATGATTATATAGTTCTTTGTGTGTGTGTGGGTTACCGCCTTCACAAAGTGATATGACTCTCTATTTTCTCCCCATGCCACATGGATGCTATATATAAGTATATAAAAATAATTAATATTATATTTATTACATTATGATACTTATGGATAGATAAAATTTTAATTAAATCCTTTCTATAATGATCATTGAAAAATGGAAATGTTACTCATGCATACATACGACCTACAATACTGATGATCATAACATACATTATTATTCAATACCATCACTCATAACTTGTATTAAAAAGTATCATTGGTTTATAAATATGATAATTATGTCATTATTATTATTCAAGAGGTTATAGAACTATATTATATTAAAAATAACATGAAATTTTATAACAAAGAATTAATGATAAAATAATGTAATTGACACCTTAAGCAATGAAATTAATGTAATATTATTAAGGAATATGTGAAAATATGTCATAAAAGAATCATATATGAAATTATAAATATTAAAATAGATATTTAATAATTTAATAACATGTTTATATCCATTATACATGTGGTTAGATATTATTTAACCAAAAGGAAGCGTGAATTTAGAAATTTCATAACTCAATTTCCATTTATTGGGTGAATCTTCAACTTTACTAATTATGTCATGCTAAGAATATGTGTATAATAATCATTGATTATTTTAAAATTTACTTCCAATTTTTAAATGTGGATTTAAATATGATACAAACAATCAATTCATTGATTAATCACCACTTCAGTGATATGATCTTTGCTAGGTATTCTTGTCTTAATTTTTTTTCATTGAGACTTATGTCATGTTATGCACATATATTTTTTATGAGGTGTATATATAGCCCAATTGACATCTAATATCTTGAATTTATTTATTCTCTTGATATTTTGTGTTTAATTTAATGTTATCCTTTCATGTTTCTTAAGAATAAAATTTACCAAAGGGGTAAGAGATTAGTGTTCAATGTCATATATTATCAAAATTGTTTATGATTAAGGATCCAATGTTGAAATATTACGATTTACCTATTTAGGATTCTCTTAAATTTTCTTCTCCTATGGTTATTCATGGTATTTTAAATTAAAATTAAAATTTTTATACAATTTTTTACATAAAATAATAGTGAATTCCTTTTTAAGAAAAACTTCATTTATTTCCATCTTTGGTGGAAGAACCCTTTTCACCCAAAACCATGAATTCTAAAAATGTTTTTAAAATTTTTTAGCATTCTAAAAATAATTTTTACAATAAATTTTTACACAAATTTTATTTTTTAAAATTTTTTTGAAAGGTTTATTCATGTAATTTTTCGTAAAATTATAGTTTGGATTTTACAAAAAATATGAAACAAATATTTGATTTAATAGGTACACAACGAATATAATATTTCTCTTTCATGAATATTATTTTATTTGAAGCCTCCATTATATTTTGTCAGGTTTATTTTAAAATAAAATGATTTTTAAAATTTATTGAAAAGTGTTTTTCAAAATTGAATGTCTATTTTTATAAATAAAATTTATAAAATGGTTTTTAAATTATTCTTCATATGATTACAATTATATTTTCAATGACAGGTATTTATAAAATATTTCTGGAATTGTTATTTTTAAAAGATGATTTATTTCAAAATGAAGTTTTCATTCTCATACAAATTTCAATAATTATATTTTAATGGGATCCTTATTTATCAATGTCAAAAACACTTGTTTTTATATCTACTCTAATGGTTATATTTTGTAATGATACTATCCTCATTCTTTTATGGATTTATTAATACTATTTCCTAGAGATTTTTATGCATCCCATTACCTTCCCATAAATTAATCATATTTTAATGTGATTTTTATGGTACTTTATTCTTTTCCATAGGCTATCCTTATTTTAATGAGATTTTTATGGAACTCATTTCTTTTCCATGTGTTTACCGTGTTTCCAAGAGATTTTTAGGAAACTTGTTTCTTTTCCACATATTAATCGTTTTTAAAAAAGATTAACATGAAAACCATTCATTTTTCATGGTTTAATCAAGTTATAAAAAGATTAATGATTATTTCTATGAGTTTTATGATAACATATATATTTATTTTATTGATTTTTTGTTCTTTCCCATTCTATACATTTGGTTTGAAATGATAGTGTTGAGGGATCCCATTACAGAGTATACAATGGGTGTTCCCAGATAGTTTTTGGTGAGGCTGATATATCAGAAACAATGGGTGTCCCAAATAGACCTCCAATGGGTTGGGTAATGATTATTATCTCTGGAGAATCATATTAGATTCCAAACATAAGATAATTTTATTTTTAAGGGTTTTATAAGTGTTCAATGAAGATGATTTTCTAAGATACCAACACATTTTAAAAATTATTTTTATATGTTTATAGTATTTATTTTGATAAATATTAATATCACAAGGATCATGATTAATGATTTTTATGAATCTTATTTTTTAGGCCTTATATCAAGTTTCATTATCGATGATTCTAGTATTGATGTGTATTTTTTCTTTTATGATTCACACATGCACTCTGATTATGGTGACATACCCTTATGAAATTTTATGTTCATTGATTAGAATTCAATTGTTCATGATTTTGATCGCATTTACTAACCATTATATCTCACCAATATTATGTTTCAATTTTCTCAGGTTATCATGAAATGAAATTCAATGAATTATTTCTAGAAGGTATTTCAAATGGGTGATGATGATAACTTAATTTCAAATTAGAAAAGTTTTTTTAAGTGGGAAAAATTTCCATTTAATGAAATATTTATTTTTATGTATTTATTTTTCAAATTCTATAAAAATATAATCCTAAAATTTCCTTGATAATGTTAGTGATCCTATTTTTCCTTACTGAGGTTTTATATTAGGGTTGTTGTAACTTGTGAAAGGGAAAGAAGGAGGATTCTCTGGACATTGCTTATCAAACCATAGTTGGAAAGTCATGGGGTTCTAACCCAATGACCCGGACATCAATTCCATTGAAAAAAACTTTGAAGGCCTTTAAGTGGAAGGTTTAAGCACTAACCAAACTGATTCTATCTATGAAGAGAGTGTCTGTTTGAATAAACCCAATGATAATGGTCATATCCTTTCTACAAGTGAATCTTCAAGCCTGATGAGTAGTTGGAGTAATAGGAGAAGGAAGGATTGGAAGGATTACCCCCCTTTACCACCTTTTTTGGAGGCTCAATCAGCAAAAAATATAAACGCTAAGAGGATAGACTAGATGGATGTTTTACGGCAGAAATTAGGTGGCCCTTATGATCAATCATAGGATTTTATATTTATTTATGAAGAAGAAGTGGCCAAGTAGGTCCTTTTACTCAATGCTACTGAAGAGGAGGCGACAAAAATGTTGGGGAGGTCACTGAGGGTGACTCCCAATGAGGAGAAATACACCTAGATTGACAAGCAGGAGTTAATTCTTGTTTGGGGATTCAATAAAGGGAAGAAACCCCTTGAAGATTACATACAGACCTGGGAAAAGTTGGCCTTTGAGTTTGAAGATCTGAGAATGGATGAACTAAGCACTTAGGTAACCTCTATCTCCTAGAAATTGTCTACGTATATTGATTTTGGTAGATTAAAATTGAATTTCAATGACTCTGTTTGATCCTTTTGTGGTTTAACTCTTGGTTTCTCAATTTTTCTTAAAGGTGTTTGATATAATAAAAATTTAATATTCAATCAGTCAGGAGTGTCGATTTGGGGATATTATATATAAAATATAAGGAGTCACCAGGTTTCCAATCTAAGATAAATGTAACACCCCAAGCTTCCACGATACGCTTCTCATTCAATAATGCAATAGCTTGCATTGTACGCAACTTCGAGTTCTAACACACCACAACTAATCAAAGTAGCCGTTATGAATAGTAATACCCACCTTTTAAAATTATAGAAATTTTATATTTCAAAATGGACTTTATTTTTGTATTCGTAATATCGAAATTATCCAAAGTTGAATTTTTTGTAATTTTCTGAGAACTTCCAATTTTTATGAATATTTAAAAATACTTAAAAACAACTTTTTTAATGAAAGTATTTTATAGTGATAAATTATATTATTGGGTGGTTTTAAAGTATAATTAGAATATATTTTTACTATTTTATCCAATGGCGGTCATTAGAATTAATTTCACTTTGAAATTGGACATAAATAATTGTCAATCTTTTGATATATATTGTTTCTTAAAAAACACGCTATTTGTTGTGACATCGGGAATTAATTATAAAATTAATTAATGCAACTTATATGTTTGGAATTTTTTAAAATATACATCATTTTTGAATTTGGAATATCAATTATAGATTAGGGTGAAATTTTGGCATTGTTCTGAAAAACATCAATTTTTTGATGAATAGTGAAACCACTAAGTGGTAGTTAAATAACTGATTTTTCGTTTAAATGAAATATTACCACTTCTGTGATTTGATTTTCAAAAATACGACATACATGGTTGTCATTAGGAAGTAAAATGTGGTTCAATGGGATTAAAATAATTTTTTGGTGAATAGTATCTTTTAAGTTTAATTAATCGCGATTAAAAGTAATTAGTGAAATTTAAGGTAAAAATAGTATTATAAAAATATGGAATGACCTCTACACTTGTCCAACCACTATTGGATGTTTCATGGCCGACATAGACAATCCGTGGGTCAACATGGGGACCCCATGGAGCCACTTTGGTAGGAAAAGGACATAAAAAACTTTTTATTTAATGTTAAAATAAAAATGTCACAAACAAGAGTTGTTTTACTAAAACAATTTTTAAATGGGGTTATACAAGTCATAATTTTTTACTATAAATATTCATAAGAAAGATAAAAAGATTTCCTACGTCATGATATTTTTTTTATAATTTTTAGACATTAAATAAATTAAATTATTTACAACACCATGATGATGCAGCGATTACCGCATTAATTAACGATTTAAATAAAATGAAAGGATAATGTAAAATATAAGGCATACACTTTTCAAAAACCTATTGTATGAGGAGATTTTGAACCGTTATCAACTTAGACTCGAATTATATAAGTGTGGGACCTTTGGAATCCGAAAAGCATTGTATAATAATGTAACATTTCCTTACTTTCCAAGAGTGCCCCTCCTCTCCTCTTATAAAAGGCCCCCACCACTACCACCTTACTCACACTTTCAAAGCCTTTTGGCTCGGCCAAAATCTTCCCAAATACTCTTCCAACTTCCCTCAACTTAATCCTAGAAGCCTCACCTTGGGTAGAAGTCTTACCAAGGAAGCCTTTGGCTCAAATCAAAAAGAGTTACCCGATTTTAAGGTAATGTCTTCTCTAATGTTGTTTTGTTTTATTTTGCTTCTCCAACCCCTTAACTATTTTTATTCCTTTCTTTTGTAACAAAACCAGTATCTACAATATACTAGGATGTTTTTATGATAAGGATTTGGTTTACAATTACACACACCTTCGTCTAATGGTTAAAGAACATACTGTTTCTGTGGGTGGTGAAATACTGCCTCACGAAACGATGATTGTTCAATATTCTTTTAACACCTCTAATGGTGGCCATTTTGATGACACTATTTTCATATATGATATATATATATTATGTTTATGTTTTCCTTATGCTTCTGTATTTCTCATTTATGGCATACTTTATGATTTCCATTATGGGTAAACGCGATAATTTCATTTTAGGAAGTGCGGACTACCACCCCCTCAAAGTGATTTGAATCGTTAATGCCATATGTGGGATGTATAAAGGATGGAGTAAATGATATATTATATGATATTATACTGGAATTCTAATACACCTTTATACTATTATGATTTCATTCCATTAAATACGAAATAGAAATGAAAGTAGCGTTCATGCGTACGTACGACTTACCGTCTCCATGAACGGTGCATTTCATTTCTTACCTCTAAATGTTATTTAATATTATAAATGAATGTATATAATGGATATATATGATATATATGATATCTATATCATGAATATAATTCTGGATATAATGGATATTTCACCACATGAACAACTTGTAATTATAAGAAGTTTTTTTTGACTCAAGTACCAAAGATCTACAAAACGAACGTTATTAACTTAAATAAATACATAATGTTCATAACATGGTAATAAGTGATAAAAAAGGAATAAAAAACTTTAAAAAGATTCTTGATCAATTATAAATTAACTCTAGTTTATTATTCAAGAGGTTAAAGAACGGTCGAGTCAAGACAGGACGCAAGGTAAGGGAACTTCTTAACCCAATTTTCGTTCTTTGGGTTAATCTCCTACTTTCAAATTACGTCATGATATTATTATGTCCTATCTTGTATTTTTACTTTATTTATGTGTAATTATAGTGAATACACATAATTGATCTATTTTATTTAAAAAAATGATCTTTGTAGGGGACTTCGTCTCAATCTCCTTTCATTAAGGCATATTTTGTTTTATACACAACATTCTTTTATACGACGTATAAACCCCTTTGACTTTTACATTTATTCAAAAGGAATATTTTTATACGAAGCATTTACTAAAAGAAAAAAGGGAATGTTTTTGTCGTACGTATGCAGCGACAACGACTTCTCTACCGCTGTGACCATTATTTGAGTTTCGACTTCCTCTACAAGCCATACTTTTTTTTAAAAGAAAAATAAATACCATGTTTTACTTTTCTTTTATTTTGGTATTGAAAATGATTTTGAAAGTGTTTTTATTATATCAATATGTCTTATTGATATCTTGTGATTGAAATGTGGAAATTTTATGTTTCCTTTATGCATTTTTTATGTGATACGATTATGTTATGGTTTATGATATGTTTAAACCTGTTCATATGAGGAATGCATTGGACTTAATAAGTGACGGGTGGAGCCCGCTATAGCTCCTCGATGCATCGGCAGGTCTCATGAGACAAAGTAGTGTCTTGGCATGAGGCCTTTACAAAATCTTATTTGTGGTCTTGGCACGAGGCCTTGGCTACGTGGTTATGATAGTCTGGCATTATGAATTCCATCATTATGAAAGTGGTTATTGATATTGCATGTGATTATTCGACCAGTAGAATATCCATGTGAATAAGTAAATGGAATTATCTCACTTTACTTTTGCCATATTATGTTTAAGTTCATGTTTAAAAGGCTTTTTTTAGTTATACATTTCCTTAAATGTTAATGTCTATTTATGAAGCTTCCGCAATATTGTTATCCTTACTGAGCATCTGAGCTCACTCCTTTCAATGTTTTAATATTTTCCAGGATGTGAAGAAGTATTTTATGAATGACCTGCAGGGATAGTCAGAAGAGGATATGAGTGTGGACTATGGAGACTTTTTTATTGTAGTTTTTCACTTTATAATGTAATGTAAAATTTATGAATGTATCTAGTGTTTCCAAGGCTACTAAACTAATCGGTCTTTCGAGACTTGATCTTTTGTGATCATGCCAATGTTACAAAGTAATGCACCGACTCTGGGTAGCTGGGGTCGGGGCGTTACAGTTGGTATCAGAGGCAGTTTAGTACTAAACTTGGAAGCTATATTTAGATAAACTCTGATTAGAGCACATAGCCCAAAGATAAACCTTGAAAATTAGTATAGAAGAACTTCCTAGAATTTTGTTGTTGTAGAGATTTTGTGAGTTTTCCGAGCAATACATCCCTATCTGGATACGAGCAGGTAGAGGCGGCTCTGGCACAGATGTACCTAGGGGTAAAACCTGAAAACACCGCTTTGAGCTAGACTCGAACAGGAACTGGTGCACGATAACGGGCCTTGCTGCACTCTTGGTTACGACACTCCCGGGGGATATTCTTAGGATAATTCTCATTTTGTTTACAAACCACTATGAAGGGTTATGAGTATATAATTCCTCAAAGAAAACTTTTTTTTTATGATTATGGATTATATCCATAAATAGTTCAATTAGTGTTAAGTGTTTTACAAGTATGGAATTATGTATTTTGATTCATAAACTAATCTAGTTTATCCCATTGTTTAGAAATGGCGCCTAGTGGAAGGAATGGAAACCATATCAATGCACACTCCGTGTAGGGATTTCCCTCCTGCTCAAGATAATTATTGTGGATCTGGAGATACAACTGGTGATGATCAACTTATTACCATACTGGGACAACTCACTCAGGTTATGAATAATAACCTTACTCGTATGGAGCACCCTAATCTGCAACATGGAGGATCAATGTTAGACCGCTTCATGAGGCAGCAACCACCAACATTTAATGGGGGTACAAATCCATTAGTAGCTGAGAAATGGATAAACTCCTTAGAAAAAATATTCCATGCCTTGGGGAGTAGTGAAAGGGAGAAGGTTTTCATGGCAGTCTACCGCCTCACTGGAGATGCTGATCAATGGTGGTCATTGATTCAAAATACAAATGATGATGATGAAGTATTGAATATGGAATAGAGGGAGTTCAAAGAGATTTTTTTTAGAAAAGTACTTTCCCCGTGACCATAGAGCAGATATGGAAAGGCAATTTCTAAGTCTGAGACAAAAGGAGGATGAGAATGTCGCAAAGTATGAGGCTAACTTTACAAGGTTAGCGAGGCATGCAGCAGATTATATACGTAACCCAAGAAGTAAGATTGATCGTTTCTTTGATGGGTTGAAACCATTTCTCCGTCGAGCTTTAGTATCACAATCTTTCTCAACATATGAGGATATAGTCTCGTGTGTTATCAAGACAGAAAAGGAATTATCTAAGTATTATGACAACAAACTAAAGCAAGAGAAGAAGAGAACGGTGGAACAAGAGACAGATAAAGGGAAAAAGGGAAAGAAGGATTTTCCATAATTTGATAATTGTGGGAAGAATCACCCTAGTACTTGCCTAAAAGGAATGGGAGTTTGTTACAAATGTAGAGAAAAAGGTCACCAGGCTCATGATTGTAAGGGAAAGAAAGAGGCTATCAATGTTGAATGCTACAATTGTAGGGAAATGGGTCATTATGCAAATGAATTTCCTAAGCTTCAGGGAAACTTACCTCAGAAAAGGCCAAGGGATCAAGGACAATCTTATGCTGTTACTACAGTTGAAGCAGAATAATTAATGTATTGGTGCTTTTGGACTCATGGATTATATTCTGGTTATTAGAATAATGTGATATATGTATATAAGGATTTTACTGCAGTACTTGTTGATTTCATTAAGGTTTTAATATTATGAAGGTAATCATATTTTTGTATGTGAAAGTAAGAGAAACATTACCTTGTTTGAGGAATCTGATGATACAATTGATTTTGGAATTTAGAGACCTTTTAGAGAAAGTCTGGACTGAGGTATTTTGGATAACTATAAAGGATGGAATGGATTAAGTTGAACTTTGGATAGTATTGTTTAAGGTTAAAAAATTTATGAAGATTATTTTTGGAATATTATAATACTATAGTTTTAGGAAAAGGACAACCTGCAGGGTGGGACATAACTCGTCGCGTCGGACAAAGCTGCAGGAATCGAACCCACAACCATAGTGCGACAGGCCTTTATTACCTACCACTAGCCTACAAGAAGTCCCTGGTTATTATAAAATAGTTTTACTAATCTAAATGGTATGTGTTAATATTTGGAACCTTATACAATTAGGATAAATAGAATATTTTTGAGTTCTATTACCTTTTAGAGTGAAAGATGAGTTTGTGGTAAAAATTTATTAAAGAATGAAAGTCTACATGACAATTATGTATATTCCCTTACATTCTTAGTAAATCTCCTAAATAAATTCCTCAACTTTATAAAAGGTAACTTAAAACAAAAATGTTGTCGGTTATCTTTTCCAACTGGGGAATCAATGATCGTTTAACCAATCACAAGTTTGTGATTTTCTTATAGTTAACTTTCTCCTAATTGTGTTTTCTACAACTCTCCATCAGACCTTGATGGTTTGTTTTTCTTCCATATCCATATTTTCATAGAATCCTAGTATGGGCTATCTCGGGTGACCTTTGTACTTCTCTTTCTTTCTTTTAATGTTATATTTTTATTAACCTTATTTCCGATGTGGGTTTTCCACAAGGGTATTTTCTATTTTCTACCTTTTATTTTCAAAGAAAAATTACAAATTGCGAGGATGAAATTTATTGAAGGAGGGGAGAATGTAACACCCCGAGCTTCTACGATACGCTTCTCATTCAATAATGAAATAGCTTGCATTGTACGCAACTTCGAGTTCTAACACACCACAACTAATCAAAGTAGTCGTTATGAATAGTAATACCCACTTTTTAAAATTATAGGAATTTTATATTTCAAAATGGACTTTATTTTTGTATTCGTAATATCAAAATTATCCAAAGTTGAATTTTTTGTAATTTTATGAGAACTTCCAATTTTTATGAATAGTGAAAAATACTTAAAAACAACTTTTTTAATAAAAGTATTTTATAGTGATAAATTATACTATTGAGTGGTTTTAAAGTATAATTAGAATATATTTTTACTATTTTATCCAATGGTGGTCATTAGAATTAATTTCACTTTGAAATTGGACATAAACAATTGTCAATCTTTTGATATATATTGCTTCTTAAAAAACATGCTATTTGTTGTGACAGCGGGAATTAATTATAAAATTAATTAATGAAACTTATATGTTTGTAATTTTTTAAAATAGACACAATTTTTGAATTTTGAATATCAATTATAGCTTAGGGTGAAATTTTGGCATTGTTCTGAAAAACTTCAATTTTTGATGAATAGTGAAACCACTAAGTGGTAGTTAAATAACTGATTTTTCATTTAAATGAAATATTACCACTTCTGTGATTTGATTTTCAAAAATAAAACGTACATTGTTGTCATTAGGAAGTAAAATGTGGTTCAATGGGATTAAAATAATATTTTCTTGAATAGTAACTTTTAAGTTTAATTAATCGCGATTAAATGTAATTAGTGAAATTTAAGGTAAAAATAGTATTATAAAAATATGGAATGACCTTTACACTTTTCCAACCACTATGGGATGTGTCATGGACGACCAAGAAAATCCATGGGTCAACTTGGGGACCCCATGGAGCCACTTTTGTAGGAAAAGGACATAAATAACTTTTTATTTAATGTTAAAATAAAAATGTCACAAACAAGAGTTGTTTTACTAAAACAATTTTTAAATTGGGTTATAAAAGTCACATTTTTGACTATAAATATTCATTAGAAAGATAAAAATATTTCCTACATAATGATATATTTTTTATAATTTTTAGACATTAAATAAATTAAATTATTTATGACACCATGATGATGCAGCGATTACCTCATTAATTAACGATTTAAATAAAATGAAAGGATAATGTAAAATATAAGGCATACAATTGTCAAAAACCTATTGTATGAGGATATTTAGAAACCTTATCACCTTATCCTAGAATTATATAAGTGTGGGACCTTTGGAATCCGAAGAGCATTGTATAATAATGTAACATTTCTTTACTTTCCAAGAGTACCCCTCCTCTCCTCTTATAAAAGGCCCCCACCACTACCACCTTACTCACACTTTCAAAGCCTTTTGGCTCGGCCAACCTCTGCCCAAATACTCTCCCAACTTCCCTCCCTTACTCATAGAAGCCTCACCTTGGGCAGAAGTCTTCCCAAGGAAGCCTTTGGCTCAAATCAAAAAGAGTTACCCGATTTTAAGGTAATGTCTTCTCTAATATTGTTTTGTTTTATTTTGCTTCTCCAACCCCTTAAATCTTTTTATTACTTTATTTTGTAACAAAAACAGTATATAAAATATACTAGGATTTTGTTATGATAAGGATTTGGTTTACACTTACACACACCTTCATCTAATAGTTAAAGAACATACTATTTCTGTGGGTGGCGAAATACTGCCTCACGAAACGATGATTGTTCAATATTCTTTTAACACATATAATGGTGGCCATTTTGATGACAATATTTTCATATATGATATATATATTATGTTTATGTTTTCCTTATGCTTATGTATTTCTCATTTATGGCATACTTTATGATTTCCATTATGGGTAAACGCGATAATTTTATTTTAGGAAGTACGGACTACCGCCCCCTCAAAGTGATTTGAATCGTTAATGCCATATGTGGGATGTATAAAGGATGGATTAAATGATATTTTATATTTTATTATACTGTAATTATAATAAACATTTATACTATTATGATTGCATTCCATTAAATACTAAATAGAAATGAAAGTAGCATTCATGCGTACGTACGGCTTACCGTCTCCATGAACGGTGCATTTCATTTCTTACCTCTAAATGTTATGTAATATTATAAATGAATGTATATACTGGATATATATGATATATATGATATCTAAATAATGGATATAATTCTGGATATAATGGATATTTCACCACATGAACAACTTGTAATTATAAGAAATTTATTTTTGACTCAAGTACCAAAGATCTACAAAACGTCCATTATTAACTTAAATAAATACATAATGTTCATAACATGGTAATAAGTGATAAAAAAGGAATAAAAAACTTGAAAAAGGTTCTTAAGAAATTATAAATTAACTCTAGTTTATTATTCAGGAGGTTAAAGAATGGTCGAGTCAGGACAGGACGCAAGGTAAAGGAACTTCTTAACCCAATTTTAGTTCTTTGGGTTAATATCCTACTTTCAAATTACGTCATGATATTATTATGTACAATCTTGTATTTGTAATTTATTTATGTGTAATTATAGTGAATACACATAAGAGATCTATTTTATTTAAAAAAATGATCTTTGTAGGGGACTTCGTCTCAATCTCTTTTCATTGAGACATATTTTGTTTTATACACAACCTTCTTTTATACGGCGTATAAACCCCTTTGACTTTTACGTTTATTCAAAAGGAATATTTTTATAAGAAGTGTTTACTAAATGAAAAAAGGGAATTTTTTTGTCATACGTATGCGGCGACAATGACTTCTCCACCGCCGTGACCATTATTTGAGTTTCGGCTTCCTCTACAAGCCATACCATTTTTTTAAAAGAAAAATAAATACCATGTTTTACTTTTCTTTTATTTTGGTATTGAAAATGGTTTTGAAAGTGTTTTTATTATATAAATATTTCGTATTGATATCTTGTGATTGAAATGTGGAAATGTTATGTTTCCTTTATGCATGTTTTATGTGATACGATTATGTTAGGGTTTATGATATGTTTAAACCTGTTCATATGAGGAATGCATTGGACTTAATAAGTGATGGGTGGATCCCGCTATAGCTCCTCGATGCATCAGCAGGTCTCATGAGACAAACTAGTGTCTTGGCACGAGGTCTTGACAAAATATTATTTGTGGTCTTGGAATGAGGCCTTGGCTACGTGGTTATGATAGTCTGGCATTATGCATTCCATCATTATGAAAGTGGTTATTGATATTGCATGTGATTATTCGACCAGTAGAATATCCATGTGAATAAGTAAATGGAATTATCTCATTTTACTTTTTCCATATTATGTTGAAGTTCATGTTTAAAAGGCTTTTGTTTTAGTTATAAATTGCCTTAAATGTTAATGTTTATTTATGAAGCTTCTGCAATATTGTTATCCTCACTGAGCATCTGAGCTCACCCCTTTCAATGTTTTATTATTTTCCAGGATGTGAAGAAGTATTTTATGAATGACCTGCAGGGATAGTCAGAAGAGGATATGAGTGTGGACTATGGAGTCTTTGTTATTGTAGTTTTTCACTTTATAATGTAATGTAACATTTATGAATGTATCTAGTGTTTCCAAGGCTACTAAACTAATCGGTCTTTCGAGACTTGATCTTTTGTGATCATGCCAATGGTACGAAGTAATGCACCGACTCTGGGTAGCTGGGGTCGGGGCGTTACAATAAATCATGCATGATTTTGCATAGGGGATTACACATTAAGCAGTAGTTGTGAATATGGGAGTAGTTATCTATGCCTCAACGTGATATGGAATAGAAGGCCATTAATATACCCAGTTACATTAATATAGTGATTTTGGAAAATGAATATACTTGTAACATTAGGCCCTAATGATCGGATGTCCGATGTGGGACTCTGTAAAGTAAGAAATATTCACCACCCTTAAGAACATATTCATATATGTAGAGTATTTCAAACATTATTTCTCTACTATGGGATCTTGCTTATTGATCTCCTTAAACAACTTGATTGAGGGTTCTAAACTTCACACTAGTATCTTTCTATGATGTAGGAATGAACTGCTCACTGTAGTTTCATGAAATAAATGATTCCCATACTATAAATATGAGCTTGCATCATGGATGGTATTTATTTTAAAAATTTAAATATTATTAGTTCCCTAATATTATAAATAACTACATTGTACTGTGGGAGATTACACCATAGTAAAATCCAAAATATAAGGGTTATGGCATAATAGAACACATAATGGAATACACATTTTTATGTTTTGATTTTTAGAGTTTACACATACCATAGTGACATATATTTTACTATAGGATACTTTGGAAATAGATTTACAATGATGACTAAAATATAATAAAAAATAAACAATGAAGGATTGAGGAGGTTTCACTATAAAGATACAATATACATCATAAAGTAATGTGTGAATTATTTTTTTAGCTTCCATATGATATGTGTCCATGTCATATTAAAATCATATATATTATATAACTAGTTTGGTTTTTTGGATAATCCATGGATGATTTACTTAACTTTAATAATATTTTCTCACAAATAGAATCATTCCCCTATATTTAATGGCTTTAAAACATCACCAATGTCTTTATATTGAATTATATTATGGGAGATATAAAATTATTTTCAAATACTTGAATGCGTGTAGTTATTATTTAATAGAGGGTCATAAATATCTAATAGTGGTTTTATAATCATGTATCATAAATACATGAAAAATAAAAACCATGATTATGGTGGTGTGCATAATTGGTTATTTATATTTATTTATTTCTAAATTCATTCTACATAGTGGATAAATTCTCATGTTGTTATATCATTCTGATGTGAAATTTTTCATATAGTAACACATAAGAAAATTCAGAGTTATCTAAAAATCATAATCTTATTGTAACATAGGATAATAGTTTTGGAATAAAAGGATATAAGTTAATAGAGGATAAAAGAGAGTGATTCTTCACTATTCAAAACACCAGAACAATTATATAAAGAGATGAAATTCCATTGAAATATCTGCAGATAGACAAAAGATGGTATTCATGCATGAAATGATTTCTGATATAATTTCTATTTGTAATTAGTTAAAGGGATGAATTGAAATATCTATAAAGGTTCACATATTGTAATTTTACTATAGAATGAAATTTTAGTTCTAAATTTACTCTATAATGAAGAATTCTTTGCATCAATTGATGGTTCCTCAAAAGACGTAGAAAATTATTTTACTATTTTCAAATGAAGAAGATGATTCCAAAATTATTCTAGAAATAATGAAAATAAATTCCATAAAATCTTTTGGAATGAATATTATGCTAAAATATATGTATACATTAGACTTTTGGAGGAGAAAAAGGACATAAAATGCACATATCCCTTCAATCATGGATTGTCTATGACATTAATTTGATATTTTTATAATCATGTGAGGTAATATTTTTTCCCACTAATGCAGTGAGTGAAAATGAGATATTTTAGGGTTTGTTCCTTTAATAGAATTCAATTAGATAGAAAAATTGTAAGGGTAGTGATCCTTTGTTGAATTGACATTACCAAACCCCATGCAGCGAGCTTAATGTGTTTTTGGGGTAACGATATTACAACAATCACATGGTCCTTAGACTAACATATAATGGTTAACCAAGTTTAAATAATTGAGAATATGTGTATTCTAATTAATATAATACATAAAAAATGGAAAATGAGGTTTTTTAATGCAATATATATTTGATTAATGGATATCCAATTTTGAAGGCGGTTATATTAAGAGATCAACATGATCAAAATTATGTGAACCTTCCCAATAAGAGGTCAAGAAAATCAGTGGAGTGAGAGTGAAAATGAATACTGAATAAGTTGGGATAGGTTCATATACATTGAAACCCTCTTATAGTTTATCTCACATATATCTATTATGAGTCCAAAAATTTCTGACATGTTTTATATCATAATTATCTTCCTCATCTTTTGACAGTGTCCTGTCAATGTTCAGTTAATCAGCTATGAGGGAAATAAAAATGCTCTTATTAACTATAACTACAGATATGGTTAGTATGATTTATATTTAATTTATTAAGATTAAATTAAATTCCATTCAATATTTTAGAATTAATTTTACTTATTTATATATAACCATGAATATGAATTGAAAAAACGATATATAGTGGGATAATTTAATGAAAACATCACATTAAAATAATTCTTATCTAGAAAACTATATTATAAAAATAGAATCATATAATTATAATGGATCTATAGTGACATATGTGAATATATTTCACATCATTTTATATATGTTAACAAAATAAAGGTTATTATATTGAATGTTTCATTGAGATGAATCAAAACCAGATTTATGATATGGGGTTTTTTGAACTAAAATCCTTTATTTTGGGTTATATATTCATTCACATTATATATGTTATGGACTTTTCTATAATGTATCTAATATATCCTTTCACTATTATTTTCTTAGAGGTTTTCAGATAATTATGTTTCTACAATGTTGCTATTTTTTATTCTAATTTCAATTTTTTTTCAAAATAAATTTATAAAAAAATCACATTGAATCCTCCTAGTATATTTGTACTCCACTGAAGAATGATGGTCTAATTTTTTAAAATATGATCTCCCATATTGGTTTGGGAACACCAATGTCAACTCATTAATATATGTCTTATGAAATCACTATTAAACCCATTCCTTTCTATGGGTTTTTTCATCAATACATTTTTTATATTATTTCATTCCATGTGGAATGCATGATTAGGGGAATTTTTTGATTTTACTAGTGGTACTAGAATTATACATCCCACCAAGGAATTTGGTAAAGTGATATATCTATTGATATTACTTTTGTTATGTTAGAACATGATGGTATCATTGTTTACAACTATGATGTTCCAATAAATGCAAATATGTTATATATGAACAAGATGTTAAAATTTTCCACAACTTTTTGTTGTATTGGAATATATGTTTAGATTTTTATTTTTTCTAAATATTCTCCATTCCATGCCTTTAAAAATTGATTCCCTTGTGCTTATAATAATAATTCCATGCTTATGATAGGATGATGAGGATTATTATTTCACATGTTCTATTGATTCATGTCACTACTCCCTTTTTATCCAACCCATTACATGGATTTCAGATCACTCATATCATTGATGTATATCCATAGATGAATACATCTACTAATGAGAACATGAGAACCTTTATGAGGACTATGAATAAATGTTTAAATAAATTTTTTATAAATAAATAACTAATGTATAAACTTAATTTTTCTAAGACACATACCCTTTAAATAATTGAATGTGTTAATATTATGTTAATTATCTTAAATATTATACAATAATCATGAATGAAAAAGTTAGGTCTCTATAAAAAGTTACAAAGAAAGAATTAGACAAACATTATTTAATCCATACTATAAATATAATATGTCATACCATTCCACCACAAGGAACTTTTTTATCATTGATTCTTAACAAATCCCATTCTATATAGGATACATTATACACAAAAAGGAAAACACACACACACACACACATATCAGTATGTAATTAAGTATGTATATATAACCATCATCCTCTATTATTCCACTCACTCCTCTTTGGGAGGAATTATAATTATATCCATAAGTATGAATCCATTTTTATTTTCAATTAATCACTCTCCTCTAAGTTAGGAACTATACTAATATCAATATGTATACATCCATCTTCAAGATGAAGCCTACTCTATCGTGTTGGGGGGAATATAATTATATCCACATGTATGCAACCAAGTTTATATCAGATGACACACACTCTTATTTGGGAGGAATATATGTATATATATCCATTATAATATAAGTATATATAACCCTTCTTATAAATTAGGAATTTCTCCTCATAGGGTGGAAATTATAATATATACATATATTATTACATGTTACTAGATACATGTATCTTGAAAAAACCTTCAAAACATGGTTAGAATACATGTTTATGTAATATGAATCAAATATAAGGATACAAATATGGAATAATGCAAAGGATATCATGCTAGAATAATATATATGTTGTTATCACAAGATTAGATTATGAAAATCTATCTTCTAATTCCAAAAACTATATATGATATATGAATAATTTTTTCTCAACTATTTTGAATATTAAATACTATAATTGGAATCATGATGGCATGTCATAATTAATTAATTAATTCCAAAAATTCAAATATGTTTATATATTCTAATATCATAGATTAATATTTTTATATGTCATTTGATGTGACATATAGAAACAAAGGCATGCAATTTTTTTTGTTTGGGTGTATCGATTAGTATAATACAAAGACATTATGTTACCACTATCCTGATCTATCATATCATATAAAAAAGGAATATCACAATATAGTGATTTTATTATAGGATACCCATGGAATCCTATAATTAAAAATCTAGTCAAATGTTATACATTAACATTCAAATATTTTCAATAATGTCTATCATTAATAAAAAAACATATAGAAGATTATAAATTGCATTTATGTATTAAATATAAATGGGTTTGGGTTTTTATAAACACAATGACCATTTACATTCATGCATTCTTTTTTAACATATGATTAAATGATATAGAGGCTCGATGAGAACCCTCAAGACCTATATACGGAGGTAGTATCCATTGAGATGATATGTGGCCCTTGAGAAATCCTCCTATGGATTCGCTCTTTTTATGAATGTTATCATTCTCTATATATATTTTCCATGATAGATACTATAATATTATGTGATGAAGGAGATTCTAATAATTTGTTTGGTAATTTAGATCATCCCATTGATACGCATTAGTGGGATGATTCCTTTTGTGTTTTTTGTGATCTTTATAAAGAACATGATTAAAGAAGGAGTCCCTTAAATATATGGTGAAAGTCACACATTACTCATTCGAGTTATATATGGTTCTGGTTTTCCATAGTAAAATGATTTTAGGGATTAGTATTATAATATCTGATAATACATTTAATATGTTTTATATGATCCTCATAAATAATTTAGTGTTATGAGAGGTTTCTAGGCTTCATTATTCAAGAAATAATTTTTTGAAATTAAGATACATAGTGATCATATTTTTTTCATATTAGTTATCATAAAAAACTATATACAAAGTGAATTTTGGATGTATATATGAAATTGGTTCTCATAAACTATGTTTTCATTAGAGTTTTATATTTTTTTAATAATAATATAAAAAATTATATGTCCTTTGGTTTTTTCTAATATTATAACATACAATATCAGATATCGTATATGGTAATAGTAATTATATGCATTTTCAAAAAAATAGAATTTGGTCAACTATACAATATATAGTGTATGAAAACCAATGAAATCCATGTTACAAAATGTTATATAAAATCAATGAATTATTTTTCCTTAAATATGATAGATAATGAAGCAGGTCAGATCATACAATATAGAGTATATTGTCAAATATTATATATATAATAACTTTTCAATTTTTCATTTCTAAATTGAATTATGTACATTATAAAGTGTTAATAATTTGTTGGAAAATGTATTTTTTGTTTTTATTTAATTTTTTTATATTTATTAATAATTAAATATAATATTTATATAATATTTCTTTTTAAAATTTATAGAACAATTATTAAATAAATATCAATAATATCATATATTAATATTAAAATACATTTGTCTTAAAATTAAAGACTTGTAATTTTGGTATAAATGGTATATAAGGATTCTATAACTGGATTAGTAATGTTTTTTTAAATAATTAAATGAAGAAAAATATAGAGATGTTCATATTGACTTTTGAATTATTTAAAATTATTAAAATTGATATGTTCAAATTTAATTATGTATTTGTGAAAAATATTTAAACCATATCAAAAGAATACTATATAATTTATTTGATCAATTTTTAAATAACACCAAATATATGGTATTCTAAATATTTACATTATATCTAAATAGTTAATTTATAAAAAAATTCTATTTAAATTAAATATATTTAAATAAAATTAAATTTAAAATATAACATGTTGGTGTTTCTATTTTAGCTAAATATAATGTGTTTATATTTTTTCTCATTATGGAATTTCTATAATGCATGTTTAAAGTATACATTAAATAAAAATGAATGATTTATTAATTGTTAGTCAATTTTTTTCATAAGTTTTAAAAAATTGAAATGTTATTTTGTTTACTATTGTTATGAACATTTTTCATGAACATAACACTTATTATATACATAATTGTATGATTTATAAAAAAGAGTTAAATTGTTTTATTGATTATCATAATAAAATATTTTAAGTTGTTACATGAATGGTATTGTAACTTATTTGGTGTATTGAATAGTGATTCAACACTAAATCATTAGAAATAGGCATAGGTAATGTGTAATGCATGAGATAAGATTGTGAGATTAAAATACCATTTAAAATATTATGTTTCTGACACCTTCCAATGCAATCATTTTTGAAAACTTCATTATTCCAATATGATAGTTCATACATTTTTTAGTAACATTGGATTATCTTGTGTATATAATGAATGTAATGGGTGACCCAAATAAAAGTTGGTGCTTATTTTTATATTATTCATTAGGTTAAGAAAATCTTGGAAACCCCTAGGAAGGATACCAAATAAATAGTTTAAAGATAATCCATATGAATGATTGGATACATATTTGTTTAATCAAGATTCCAAGTGTGATATATAGTATGACTAGAAATTCTCTATAGACAAATAGTTAACGTAAGGAGTTTTACACCAAAATGGTCATTATTGGGTTAAATATGGACATTAGACAACTAATTGATCTAAAAAATCATTAAAAAATAGAAAATTATTGTAAGATTAAATAAATTAAAAATGTCACGACCCGTCCTCGGGGCCCGTGGAATGACTACCCCAAGCCCGCCTTCCATAGGCCAGGGGATGGAGACTAGCACCAAAGGCGTAAATCCCAAAAGAAGGGAAGACATTGGCTTTATGAAGTAACATACACAACAGAGTACGCAAGTGAAGTAAGCACTAAGCAAAACTGGGTACAAGGTAAGTGCTGTAAAGTAAATGGGCTAGTATACAAACCCAATTGAAAGTATAGTACAACTAAAAGGAAAGTACAAAAAACAGTAAGTAAAAATAGCAACACCGAGTCGTCCTCCGGAAATCCCACCTGATGGGTGGGTACAGATAGTCTCCTCAGCTCCTTGGGTCCGGCCGCCCGCTCCGTGTATGTCCCGTCAAGTGGTCCACCTCCAGGTACCATCCAACTCCACAAGCCTCCACCTCGACCAGTGTTTTCCGTCATCTGCATCCAACATAAGGTAGTTTTGGCATAGCCCGTGCAGGGGTGAGTATACGATACTCAGTAGGGACCCCGATACCCCCGATGGTCTCTCAAGAATCCACGAAGGATAAACCACAAAGGAAAGATACAAACATGAAGTATCAACCAACTCTACTTATGTATATGCCCCTACATATACCTAAGTCATCAATTCCAGTATGACTCCAACTCACGAGCCCAAGTACAACCCATGCCACATAGGAATGCACAACCCAATCCACACATGAAAACACAACCCAGTCCACACACGAAAACACAACCCAGTCCACACAGGAAAGCAAGTCAATCACATCAATGATAATAATTGAGAAACAAGGCTCAGCTAACATAGGTATACACTTCGTAAGGCGATGGAGATGATCAGATGTAGCCACTGATTCATCTAAGCTGTCGGACCCACTTAGGATACAAGACCAGCTAGGCTGTCGGACCCACAAAGGATACAAGACCAGCTACTCTGCCGGACCCACTCAGGATACAAGTACACAGGTCATACTGCCAGACACACATAGGATACAAGAATAGTAGTCATTGTCATCGAACCCACAGAGGATCCCAGTATGGTCTTCGTCACTTCTGAACCCACGGAGGATCCAAGTATAGTAGTCCTCACTACCGAACCCTCGGAGGATCCAAGTGTAGTCGTCATCGTCGCAGTCGCAGCCAGCTCTAGGGTTCCCACACACAACATGCTCGATTCCAGGAGGGTCCGCTCCTCAAGAAAAAGAGAGATTTGATACATCAACTATCACAGAGTCCAGATTTGATGTATCCAAAAGTTCTGTCTCATCAAAAAAAACCCAACGTGAGAGACGATGCGTCAATCATATGCCTGGTCTGAGAGTTATTGGCTTTTCCATCCTAGGGGCCCGGTTGTTTTTTAAGCTAAAACCAACCCGACCATACTCTAGCTATGTCCAAACCTCAAGCAGAGTAATCCAAATAGACCGTACCAACAAAAGGATTCCAACGCAATTGACAACATGTCAATCAGATGTCTGGTCTGTAAGATATAAGCGTTTCTGCTCCAAGGGCCCGGTTGGTTTCGAGTTCGTACCAACCTGTCCATACCAAAACTTTTTCGAAACCTAAAGTTTAATATAACGAAACGAACATCTCAATCCAAGGATTCCAAAGCAACTTACGGTACATCGATCGGAGGTACATAGCTCAAGTTATGAGAAAAAGACCGAAAATGGTCCGAAGTGGGTGTTTGGGCCTGGACCGACCCGGCCCAACTCCCTTGGGTCGGGCCGAACCGGGTCAACCCGACCCAAGTCTGGGACTGGCCCGGATGGGCGCGGCCCGGCCCATTCCACGCGACCCACCCCGACCCAGCCGGGGGGTTCGCTGGCTCGGCCAGTGAGCCGAGCAGGGGGGAAACGTGGCCCCCCCTTTATGCTCCACGGACGCGGCGCCTGGCACTGCGTCTCCCATGGATCCCGTGCAACCGCGAGATCAACTCCTCGTGGCCGTGGCTTCAGTCACGGTGGACTCCTACCAGCGGCACGCCGGGGCACCGCCGCGCCGGCGACCCGCGCTGCCGGAGATTTCAGCGGGCCACCGGAGTCATTCCGGTGGTCTGATTTTGCTCCCGTCTGCGCCTGCGGCTGTCTCAGGATCCGTACATCACTGCAATGACCTCCAATCACCAATTCGGTCCCTCTTCATCATTGCCAAATATTACGAATATCAATAACAAAGTTATGGTGGGTTCAGACTTGTTCGTTAGTCTGTGCCCACCGTGTTAGTGGTTCTAAACAACACCAAACAATTTGCACACAATGCCAAGTGTATAAAATCACATAATGAAATTTATAAAAAAAACCCAACCTCAAAAGTTGATGTCAGACGTCGGCGTCGCGGTAAATGACATCTCAGGGAAGAGGATCATAGGCGTCATCGGAGCGCACCGAGGAGGAAGCGGCGTCTCCTCTCTTGTCGCGAAGAAGAGAAGGGTGGGGCGTCGTCGATCTTCGAGGAACTGACGTTCTTCGTCGGAGGCCAGCATTATTCGTCATTCTTCGTCGGAGACCGGGGTTCCTCCAAAAGCTCCAAGCTCTCATGATCTCTCCCGCACAATGAATGTTCTTTCCCAAAATTAAATAATAGGTTCCTCCTATTATTTAATTGCACACGCAAAGAAACTCTTAGAATTAATCACCACATTTAATAAAACGTGTTGATAATTAATTAAGGAAGAGAGAGGGAAGGTCCCCCATTAACATGACGTGTTTGCAATTAAATGGGGGGTTTTCCAATTAAATTAGGGGTTGATAAAGAGTTTGGTGGAAATTAAATGGTGGGGGTCGTGTGGGACCCACCTCTCTAACATCCACACTTATGTAGTTAACTGGTTATGGGCCCCACCCTTAACTACCCATGGGAGGGAAAAACCACCTGATAAAATAAAAATTGTTTCGACAATTTTTATTTACTTCTTAAATAATCCCCCAAAAATTATCTTCTCATCCATTGCAAATGCAACTACGGTAATTGTCCCCTTAAGAAATTATCGGTGCTGCGAGTTCATCGGTGCCCTCAAATTTTAATTCCGAGCACCGGTTCAAAAGTTAGAAAAACTCAATCATTCGTTCACTAAACGTACCCGAGCTAATCTTCAAAAATTGATTTCGAGCACACCGGGTATCGGAATCAAGTTCTGTTAGAAGCCACAGACTCATAAAATTCCAAAGCATTTAAAAAAAATATTGAAATTTCCGGGTCTTTACATCACTCCCACATCAGGTCTTTGCGTCCCCGTAAAGCTACAACATAAACTAGGGGAACAAATGAGGGTACTGAGCACGCATCTGAGCCTCCCACTCCCATGTTCTCTCCTGGAGGTTCCCGTGCTGCCAACGAATGCGCACAAGAGGAATCGACCACCCACGTAGGACCTGCTCCTGTCGATCCTCGATCTCCACTGGGACCTCCGCAAAAGTAGCCCCGTCATCGATGTCCAGCTCCCCGTGGTTGATGATATGCATCGGGTCATGCACGTATCTCCTTATCTGAGATACATGGAAGACGTCGTGCACCCGATGTAATTGAGGTGGAAGGGTCAGGCGGTAAGCCACCTCGCCTACCCTGCGGAGGACCTGGAATGGTCTGATGAAGTGCAGAGATAACTTGCCGCCCCAGCCGAATCTCCGTAATCCACGTCGAGGTGAGACTCGTAGGAAAACGTGGTCGCCATCCTTGAACTCCAGTGGTCTCCACCTCCTATCAGCATAAGACTTCTGTCTACTCTGTGCAGTCCTCATCCACTCCTGGATGACCTGAACCTTCTCCGTCGTAGCCAGAACCATCTCTGGTCCTACGAGTGTTGACTCCCTAGGGTTAGTCTAGCATAAAGGTGATATGCATGGTCAGCTGTATAGTTCCTCATAAGGTGCCATCCCGATGGTGGAGTGGTAGCTATTGTTATACGCAAACTCCACCAAGGGTAGGTGATCCTCCTAGATGCGACCAAAGTCGAGGACATATGCACGGAGCATGTCCTCGAGTTTCTGAATGGTCCTCTCTATCTGGCCATCCGTCTAAGGGCGAAAGGTAGTGCTCAGGCATAGATGCGTACCAAAAGCCTCCTGTAACCCCCTACAAAGCCGGGAAGTAAAGAGAGAATCCCTATCAGAGATGATAGATGATGGCACACCATGAAGCCGTATGATCTTCTGAAGGTAGAGGCGTCCCAAGCTCCTTACTGAGCCCAACTCTCTGATTGGTAGGAAGTGGGCTGACTTGGTGAGTCGGTCTAAGATCACCAAGATGGTGTCGTGTCCTCTGGAAGTACGTGGAAGCCCCGTCCTGAAATCCATGGATATCCCATCCCACTTCCACTCCGCGACCTCTAAGGGCTGTACCAAGCCTGCTGGTACCTGGTGCTCCGCCTTCACTTATTGGCAAGTGAGGAATTGAGAAACGAACTCTGCCACAACCTTCTTCATACCTAGCCACCAGTACTTTCGTATGAGGTCCTGGTACTTCTTCTCTACCCCAGGATGTACTGCTAGAGGGGATGTGTGGAAATCCCTCAGAACCTCATCCGGTAGTGAAACTGGTACCATGGTACATCTTCGGAAGAGGATGATGTGCTCCCCGCCTTCAGAAAATCCATCGGGTGCCAGCTCTGAGGATATCTAAGCACATCGTGAATCACAGTCAATGTCCCCACGATGTGCCTCTCTGACCTGCTGAAGTAGTGGAGGAGTGACTATGAGGGACTGAATATAGGCTTCCCCATCTCTATCCACGAAGGATATCTGCAAAGCAGCTAACTGCTCTTCACCTCTCCAAGTAGCTGAATGCCCGATCTCCTGCTAAGAGCATCAGCCACAACGTTCCCCTTCCCAGGAGTATAGACAACCTCCAAGTCATAATCCTAGAGGAACTCGAGCCATCGCCGTTGTCTCAGGTTCAGGTCCTTCTGCGAGAAAATGTACTTGAGAATCTGGTGGTCATAGTAGACTGTAAAGCGCTCGACCATGAGATAGTGCCACCATATCTTCAGGGCGAAGACCACTGCTGCTAACTCCAGGTCATGGGTAGCATAGTTCTTCTTGTGCTACCTCAACTGCCGTGAACCGTATGCAATCATTGATCTCTCCTGCATCAGGACACACACGAGTTGTAAGAACCCAGTTTTTTCTGCGAAAGACTTTGGAATATTTCTTGATGTTATTCTAGAGCAGCGCCTTCAGACGGCGTGCGATTCCGAGCTCCGGTGTGGCCGAAATTAAATTTTCGGTGCGTTCACACTAGAAACGCCAAATAAATGGTATAACTCCTAAACTATGTTTCGGATCAGAGATCTGAGTGTACGGATGGGTCTGGAATGGGGTGTTTACCCTAGGAATGACATAAAAAATGTCGGTGCGGGATGTTTGGACCCCTCGCTCGCTTTTGGAACGTTAAACGGATAAACTAATTAATTAATTTTTCCATTTAATGGTGAAACTCAAGTATCTCATAAAATGTGTCTCGAATTGGAAAACTGAGTGCACCGTTGAGTCCGGAACGTTCTGTTTACCCTAGGAGGGGTGTAAGTTCTGCGGGCGCGGCTAGTCTGTGAAAAATGGCCCTAGGGGCGTTTTTGTAATTTGGCGGCTTTGTGCATTCAGTTTTATAACTTTTGAACAGGGCCTCAGATTAAAATTTTGAGACTTCCGTTGCGTTTAGGGCGTAGTTTTTAGCCTATGGGAGGCTTAATCCTGACCCCGTCGGGAGTTCGGGTTCGGGCCGACGAACGAGTGGTTAAGTGTTTTCTATTTAAACACTTAACTCACCCCCTCCCTCTTCTTCTTCCTCGCCTGGATAGTAGCAGGTGGTAGCCCTACCTCTCCTCCTCAACTCTAGTGAGGCAACTCCGGCGGTCCGTCCGTGAAGCGTCGGGCGAAGCCCAACAAGGTAGGATTTGTCATTTTCGTTTTATTCTCCCTGCAACTACTTTGAGCCAATTTAATCATGTCTAATTACTATTGGATTTTCGAAAAAAAACCCATGAATGCGTAGTAGATTTATTTCCCTTTCCAATGCATCTTTTTGATTTAAAATTTGAGTTTCGAGGAGCCCGAAATCTTTCGCCGAAGTTTGTAGGAATCAGAGGTTGTTGGTGTTTCCGGCGGGTGGTCCGGACTTCGCAGGTGGCAGATGGCTGGGGTCAAGGGCATCAGCGCTGCTGGATTCACGGTGGTCGGCCAGTTCCTCGGCTCGGCAGGCAGCGGGCTCGACGACGGCAGGCGGCGGTTGCTCCTCAGCGCGGCGGCGCGGCTGGCCAAGCTCGCCGGTACGGGGCAGCGACAGGGGTCGCGACGCGACCTCGGCAGACAGAGACCTTCAAAACTTGGGTCTCCACGTTGAGGCAGTGGGACAGGCCATTCGAGCCAGTCGGGTGACGGTGGGCCACGCGCGACGCATGGGACACGAGCTCAGCGGGCCGACCGGTGTGGGGCAGACCGGGCCGGTCCGGCCCAAGGGGTTCTCCCCTTCTATCTTCGGGAACCCGTGTCATTAGCTATGGGCATCCATTTGGTGTGCCTTCTATGGAAGCACAGACCTAACAGCGAGGCAGTTTTTTGAGATGGTCCCGGGTAATTAAAATTCTCGAGACGGGGGCCTCAGTGGTGTGACACGTACGTCGAGGGGATTGACGTTATCCCAGGGATTCTTGTTTTAGACGGCGCTGAGGTGTCTGACATCCGTTTTGAGTGCCTTCAGCAGTGTTAGGACCCTGGCGCCGGGGCGAATCTTTCTAGGGTGGTTTCAGGTGTTGCAGCTGGAGTTGAGGTGTGGGCCCCATGGGCAGTCTTTTGAGTAGTGAGCAGTGTTTAGAGACTTTCTCATCGAGCGTCCGTTCGGGGCATGCGAGCAGTCGATTTTGGGTGTTTTTATGAGAGCATTGTAATGGCGCAATCCGCCCGCTCTAATTAGGCATGATGGTGTGGGCCCCATGAGGGTTGTTTGGGCGTTGACGGTGTTTTTACAGCTTTATCGCTGGGTGTCCGTTTTGGACAAGTGATTAGTCGAACTTGTGTACTTTTTTGAGAGGATCACAACGGTGCGATCTATCCGTTGAGTTTCAGGAATGGGTTGTGGGTCCCATGTAGCACCGCTCGGGTGCGGTGCGCCGAAATGCATCTTTTTCTCCGAGTATCTGTTGCGCTCAAGTGAGTAGTCCTTTTGACGTGTTTTCCCAGGGGGATCACAATGGTGCGATGTGCCCGACTATTTTCGGGGCCGAGGCTCAGGATCACGAGACGTCATTCGGGCGTGAGGCAGTGTTGGTAACTTTTTCATCGGATATCCATTTGAGGTGAGTAATTAGTCGATCTCGGGTGTTTTTCTGCGAGGATTACAACGATGTGATCTGTTTGGTTGTGTGGAGCCTCATGCATGATCTTGTTAAATGTGGAGATGTGAAAGGTGCTCTGGTGGTGGTTCTTCTCATCGTGTTTGCGGAGAACCCTTGGCGTGTGATCGCGTGCACTCCCATGTGAGTGAAGAGATGTGGTTGGTTGTGCCTCAGTAGTTGAGGTAGTAGGTTGGAGTTGTTACGTTATTCCTTCGCATTGACGTTGGGTGCTGTGTTCACGATAGCCTTTGGGCTGGAATGTGGTATACTCTAGGAGTATACAAGAATGCTTGGAGGTACATGTGGATGTTGGTACATGAGAGTGTTTGTGAAATTGGTTTTGGTTGACTTGGGGCCACACATTGTGTGGGCCTCATGTGTGTGGCGTGCTCTCCTTTATGTACTTTGACCTCCCACGACATAGAGGGTCCCTCTATGCTCGTTTGTTTGACCAACAGGGTGGAGTTTTCCCCTGGATCTGTGCTCATTTGTTTAACTAGTAGGGTTGGGTGGTCTCCCCTGGTTTCGTTCTTGATGGATCGGCCGGTAGCGGTGCTAGTGACACCCAGTGATGGAACAGGCGCTGAACCTCTATTGGGTGATTCGTTCTGGAGTTGAGTGGTTGCGCGGTACCCACTTAGTGCTCGGTTGGCCAGTGCTGTACCATCCAGTAGGGATGGCTAGAGTAGTTCTGGGTTTACACTCTACCGGGGCTGGGCAGTGGGTTGCTCACTGACTTATAGGGTTTACCCTATTGTAGAGATTTGGCATTGGGTCAACCAACACACTTAGGGTTTACCCTCCAGTAGTGACTGGGCAGTGGGTCACCCGACGACTTCTTAGGGTCTACCCTCCAATAGAGGTTGGGAAGTGGGTCAGTCGTCATCTTGATTCAGGTCTACCCTCCAGCAGGGCTGGGCAGTGGGTTTCCTGTCGACTAGTTCTGGGATTACCCTCTAGCGGGGCTGGGCAGTGGGTCACTCGTCGACTTCTTCCAGGTCTACCCTCCAGAAAGGCTGGGCAGTGGGTCGCCTGTCGTCTTACTCTAGGTCTACCCTCCAGTAGGGCTGGGCAGTGGGTCACCTGATGATGTATTATGATCTACCCTCTAGCAGACCTGGGCAGTGGGTCACCTGATGATGTATTATGGTTTACCCTCCAGTAGGGCTGGGCAGTGGGTCACCCGATATCTTATTATGGTTTACCCTTCAGCAGGGTAGGGCAGTGGGTCACCCGATATCTTATTATGAATTACCCTCCAGCAGGGATAGGCAGTGGGACACCTGTTGTCATTCCAGACTCAGTCCTTTCTACTAGGCTAGTCTGTGGCTTTCCTCCGTGATTACCAGAGCGGGACCCTTGGTTATACGGGTCAGTGATGGAACAACCTTGACTTCAAGGAGACCTCTTGACTATGGGGCAGTGACATGGTGTGGTTTGACATTCCCCCAGAACTCTCAAGTACGAGGGGCGCTTTCCCCACTAAGACGCGTCCTTGTGACGCGACCTAAAACTGTGCGGGCGAGTCAATTCCACTCAAAGAGGATAGTGTCGAGGTGTGGTGATTTGATCCCCTTGACTTGTAGTTCGAGGCAGACATGTGGGATTCTTGGCATCGATGGTGTTTACTTCTGGGACTGTTGGCTACTCACTTTCTTGGGCTGAGCTACGGTATGGAGATCCCCTCATGACCTTGTTCAGGATTCTTGATTGAGAATAAATATATGTATATACATTGTTTCGGTACCCACTTCTTGGGTTTGGTTACTCTCCTTCTAGGGGAGGTGAAGACGCGTGGGGTATGCCACGTACTTTCTGTGTCTAGCTTCTCGTGGTTGGATGAGTCTACTCTCCTGCTATAGGTAGCGAAGACTCGACGAGAAGTTCATCTTGTCACTATTTCCAGCTCCTTGTGTCTGGACGAGTCTACCTTCTTTCCTCTTGTTGGGTTGAGCTGGACTCTTTACTGCACTCTCTGTTGTACTTATGATCTACTCCTTGTTCGATCTACTACTCAACCTTTAGTACCTCCTTTGTTTCTCCCTAGAGCCTTCGGGGTATCCTACTGAGTATTTTTATACTCACCCATGCTTGGGATTTGCCCGCACTTGGTGTGCCCTTGCAGACGACAGAAAAGTTGGACGTGACTTCAGTAGAGCTTGAGAGTTCGGGAGCTTAGACCACGTGTGGTGTTTGTAGTCAGGTTCCAGGCGTGGGACTCTCCCAGCTGTTTACTGTTGTTTTACCTGTTGTCGGGTTGTGGCACTTTTTGGTTGGGCGCGTGTTTTGCCCCTTTTCTTTTCAGTTTACCTTCAGCTTGTACTTTTTACTGTTTAGAGTTCGATACACATTTTTGGTTTATTTATAGTAGTTGGTACTTTGATTTACTTTTCTTTTTCTTCTACTCTGCACTTTTTCATTTAGTGTGCTACGTGTGTATGTATAGGTACTCAGGCAAAGGCCTCCCCGAGTTTTTTAGCCTTCGGCGCTTGTCGCCAGCCCTTGGCCTATGGAGCCGGGCTTGGGGTAGTTGCGGCTCGATCCCGGGTAGGGTCGGGTCATGAAAAAGTGGTATCAGAGGTGGTTCGTTCCTTGGGAAGTTGTTCAGACATCTGTAAAGTAAAATGAATTGGTTGGGATTTAGGGCAACATTGTTAACATGTCTCGAGAGTAGCTCTCAGGCCAGGGAGTCCAGTGATGGTGCGACGACCGACGTATCCATTCACCAGGACCCTGATAACCCTCTTGTCGGCTCGGCATGCTGAGACACTTGTTGTAGGGAAAATTGGTTTGTGCATCACATAGGAATGAGTCTTTAACCGTCCTTCTTGAGTCAGCTCCCCATCGTTGTTATTGGTATATACATATATGCTCATCTGACCGCAGCACTCCTTGATAATATTCAGGATGTTTCCGTGAAGACAACCATCTGAGATACCAGCTTTGGTTCGTGATGACGAACCTGTGAGCTATGAGGCCTCGGTCTAGGACCCATCATGCGAGCCCCTTTCTCCGGGTGGGCTGGTAGCTGCACCCCCACCTGTTGAGAAGCAGATAGCTTTAGTAGAGAAGGGTGAGTTTGAGCGCAGGTTGAACGCGCTCTATGAGTTCCAGCGGCAGGGCCCGCTGAGGTTTAGTGGTGAGCCAGACCCTCAGGCAGTAGAGGGTTGGCTAGAGACAGTGGTTAGCCTTTTCAGGCTTGTGCAGACACAGAAAAATCAGATAGTGTCTTTGGAAACCAACCTTTTTTGTGGAGCAGGTCGGCGTTGGTGGAGTCTAGTGGCTCAGTTTCTTGATGAGTCGTCGCTTTCGTGGGGAGACTTTTAGTTGTTGTTTCATGAGGAGTTTTCCCCCTCATACTTGCGCTCCGTTCAAATTCAGGAGCTCCTGCAGTTTCAGTAGGGAGAGATGACGGTGGTCGAGTACGCAGCAAGTTTCGCAGACCGCACACACTTTTACCCGGACTTGGTCCATGACGACAACATCTGAGCACAGAAGTTTGAGTAGGGTATCTGCCAAGAGATTCGTGCTGTCATAGTACCCTTGGGCGTTTCCAGATATGTCGGGGTGCTAGAGCAGGCACTGGTGACAGAGAGGTTCCTGTCACGTTCTAGAGTTGGTGGTGGCAGCAGACACGTCGGAGCCGAGACGTCTACCGCAGCTAGTGGGCGTCGGCAAGTAGAACCTCGATGTAGGTGGATTTCGGAAAACCAGGCTCAGGGGCGTGGTCACACACCATAGTGGCGCCAAAGGGCACCAATGAAACCCAAAGAGAGTCGGTGTTATACTTGCGATGGGCGAGGTCACCTGGCATGGGACTGCCCGACCAGGCATGCAGAGTGCTTCAGGCAGGCAGTAGGTGCACCACCACGACAGAGGCAACGCCGTGATCGGAGTAGTACCCAGAGAGGTGGTGCTAGCAGAGGAGCGAGAGGAGATGGTGGTGGGGGACAACTTTACGAGGTCTTCCCATCACCACTAGGTGGTTCATGTCAGGCTCCGAGAGCTGACAGTTGGGATCACAAACAGCCGCGAGCTTTGGATGTCCACGATCCTGCAGAGCATAAGGTGATAAGAGGTATGCTCTACAGCTCTTCTACTTTTTACAGTAGAATTGTTAGACTCTGTGTGGAATGATTTTCTCCCTGCTCCTTGTTTGAGTTGTTACCAGGGTGGCATGGGGCATCGCTGTAACCCTGTGTTGGTATGAAAAAAAGGTATAATACCTTTTCCTTTAGTCGATGGTGTAGACTCCATCACTTTCTGAGCGTGTAATAGTGTCTTGGTTGCGAGAAATTGACGGTGAAATCTTGCGTGACCAGATATCCTTGGGTGTTTCACCATATGGATAATCTGAAGAAGGGAATCACCGGGCCTTGTTCCAAGTGAGGGCGGTGATTCTAGTCGCGGTGTGTGACATGGAGGTTCGGTCGGGGTGGTGAGATACCCCCGAGAACCTTTGGGCTGTTTGAGACCATGCAAAGGGATGGCGAGGTTCCCTGCCGCCTTGCCCTAACCCCAAGGTCGAGAATGGGTGCATGACTTCTCCCACGTGACTCGCCCGAGAAGAAGTGTGTGTGCCCCTATGCACGACATCGGAGAGGGCAGACCCCGTGTGAACAGATCAAATCCTTTGGTCTGTATGCAGTGATGCAGAACTGTGCAAGAGTTCTTTTGGGTACGGGAGAGCCAGGTGCGGGCTTAGTACTCTAAGTTGTTGCTTGGTTTTTATTTTCAGGGACGAAAATATTGAAGTAGGGAATGAGTGAAGAACCCAATTTTTTCTACGAAAGAATTTGGAATATTTCTTGATGTTATTCCAGATCAGTGCCTTCAGACAGCGTGCGATTCCGAGCTCCGGTGTGGCCGGAATTAAATTTTCGATGCGTTCACACTTGAAACGCCAAATAAATGGGATAACTCCAAAATGATGTTTCATATTTGAGATCTAAGTGTACGGATGGGTCCGGAATGGGGTGTTTACCCTAGGAACGACATAAAACATGTTGGCGCGGGATGTTTGGACCCCTCGCTCGCTTTCGAAACGTTAAATGGATAAACTAATTAATTAATTTTTCATTTAATGGTGAAACTAAAGTATCTCTTAAATGGTGGCTCAGATTGGAAAATCGAGGTCACCGTTGAGTCTGGAACGTGCCTTTTGCCCTAGGAGGGGTGTATGTTTAGCGGGCGCGACCCGTATGTGAAAAATGGACCTAGGGGTGTTTTCGTAATTTGGTGGCTTTGGGAATTCAGTTTTATAACTTTTGAATGGGGACTTAGATTAAAATTTTGAGACCTTCGTTGCATTCAGAGCATGGTTTTTAGCCTAGGGGAGGCTTAATCCTGACACCGTTGGGAGTTCAGGTTCGGGCCGACAGGCGGGTGGTTGAGTGTTTTCTATTTAAACACTTAACTCACCCCCTCCCTCTTCTTCTTCCTCACCTAGACAGCAGCAGGTGGCATCCCTCCCTCTCCTCCTGCACTCTGGAGAGGCAACTCTAGCGATCCGTCCGTGAAGCATCGGGCGAAGCCCATCAAGGCAGGATTTGTCGTTTTCGTTTTAATCACCCCGCACCTACTTTGAGCCCATTTAATCATGTCAAATTGCTGTCAGATTTTCGAACAAAACCCATGAATGCGTATTAGATTTTATTCCCTTTCAAACGCATCTTTAAAATTTAAAATATGAGTTTCGAGGAGCCCGAAATCTTTCGCTGAATTTTGCGGGAATCAGAGGTTGTTGGTGTTTCCGGCAGGTGGTCTGGACTTCGCAGGCGGCGGATGGCCGGGGTCGAGGGTGTCGGTGCAGCTGGCTTCAGGGTGGTCAGCCGGTTCCTCGGCTGGGAAGGCAGCAGGATCGACGGTGTCAGGTGGCGACTGCTCCTCAGCACGTCGGCATGGTGGGCCAAGCTCGCCGGTACGGGCGGCGACCGGGGTCGCGACGTGACCTCGACGGACAGAGACCCGCAAAAACGCAGGTCTCCGCGTGGGGGCAGAGGGACCAGCCATTATAGACGGTTGGCTGATGGCGGGCCGCACACAGTTCCTGGGCCATGGGCTCAGTGGACCGGCCAGTGCGGGCCGACCCAAGTGGGGCGGACCGGCCGGACCGGGCCGGTGCGGCCTAAGGGGTTCTCCCCTTCTATCTTCGGGCGCCCGTATCATTAGCTACGGGCGTCCGTTTTGCGTGTCGTCTACGGAAGCACAGACCTAACGGTGAGGCAGTCTTTTTGAGATAGTCTCAAGAAATTATAATCCTTGATACGGGGGCCTCGGTGGTGCCATACGTACGTCGAGGGGATTGGCGTTATCCTGGGGATTCTTGTTTTGGACGGCGCGGACGCTTCCGACGTCCGTTTTGAGCGCCGTCAGCGGTGTTGTGACCTTGACGCCAGGGTGAAGATTTTTGTGGTGGTTTCGGGCATTGCAGCTAGAGTTGAGGTGTGGGCCCCACATGCCGTCTTTTGAGCTGCGAGCAGCGATTAACGACTTTCTCATTGGACGTCCGTTCGGGGCCTATGAGCAGTCGATTTTGGGTGTTTTTCTGAGATCATTGCAATGGCGCAATCCACCTGCTCTAATTCAGCATGACGGTACGGGCCCCACAAGGACCGTTTGGGCGTTGATGGTGTTTTTCCATCTTTATCGCTGGGTGTCCGTTTTGGACAAGTGATTAGTCGAACATGTGTACTTTTTCGAGAGGATCGCAATGGTGTGATCCATCCGTTGAATTTCGGGACTGGGATGCGGGTCCCACGTAGCACCACTCGTGTGCGGTGCACTGGAATGCATCTTTTTCTCCGGATATCTGTTGCGCTTAAGTGAGCAGTCCTTTTGACGTGTTTTCCCGGGGGGATCAGAATGGTGCGATGCGCCTGACTGTTTTCAGAGCCGAGGATCAGGACCACGAGACGTCGTTCGGGCGTGAGGCAGTGTTGGCGAATTTTTCGTCGAATATCCAATTGAGGTGAGTAAGTAGTCGATCTCGCATTTTTTTCTGCGAGGATTACAACGGTGTGATCCGTTTGGTTGTGTAGAGCCTCTTGAGCAATCTTGTTAAAAGTGGAGATGTGAAAGGCGCTCTAGTGGCGGTTCTTATCGTCGTGTTTGTGGAGAACCCTTGGCGTGTCATCGCGTGCACTCCCGTGTGAGTAAAGAGATATGGTTGGCTGTGCCTTAGCCATTGAGGTGGCAGGTTGGAGTTTTTACGTTACGGCTTTGCGTTGACGTTGGGTGCTATGTGGATGATAGCCTTTGGGCTGGAACGTGGTATACTCTGGGAGTATACGGGAATGCTTGGAGGTACATGTGGATGTTGGTACCTGAGAGTGCGTGTGCGCTTGGTTGGGGTTGACTTGGGTCCACACATCATGTGTGCCCCATGTGCGTATCGTTCTCTAATTTACTTACTTTGACCTCTCGCGATGTAGAGGGTCCCTCTGTGCTCGTTTGTTTGACCAACATGGTGGAGTTTTCTCTTGGCTCTGTGCTTGTTTGTTTGACCAGCAGAGTTGAGCGGTCTCCCCCTGGTTTCGTTAGATCGGCCGGTAGCGGTGCTAGTGACACCCAGTGATGGAACAAGCGCTGAACCTATATTGGGTGAGTTGTTCTGGAGTTAAGTGGTTGCGTGGTACGCACTCAATGCTCGGTTGGCTAGTGTTGTACCATCCAGTAGGGATGGACAGAGCAGTTTTGAGTTTACCCTCTAGCAGGGCTGTGCAGTGGGTTGCTCACTGACTTCTAGGGTTTACCCTCCAGTAGAGACTGGGCAGTGGGTCACCCGAAACTCTTAGGGTTTACCCTCCAGTAGTGACTAGGAAGTGGGTCACCCGACGACTTCTTAGGGTCTACCCTCCAGCAGAGACTGGGCATTGGGTTACTTGTCATCCTGATTCAGGTCTACCCCCTAGTAGGGCTGGGCAGTGGGTCGCCTGTCGACTTGTTCCAGGTTTACCCTCTAGCGGGGCTGGGCAGTGGGTCACCCGTCGACTTCTTCCAGGTCTACCCTCCAGCAAGGCTGTGCAGTGGGTCCCCTGTCATCTTACTCCTGGTCTACCCTCCAACAGGGATGGGCAATGGGTCACCTGATGATGTATTATGGTCTACCCTCCATCAGGGCTGGGCAGTGGGTCACCTGATGATGTATTATGGTTTACCCTCCAGCACGGCTGGGCAGTGGGTCACCCGATATCTTATTATGGTTTACCCTCCAATAGGGCTGGGCAGTGGGTCACCCAATATCTTATTATGAATTACCCTCCAATAGGGCTGGGCAGTGGGACACCTGTTGACATTCCAGACTCAGTCCTTTCTACTAGGCTAGTCTGTGGTTTTCCTCCATGATTACCAGAGCGGGACCCTTGGTTATACGGGTCAGTGATGGAATGAACTTGACTTCGAGGAGACCTCTTGACTGCGGGGTAGTGACATGGTGTGGTTTGAAGTTCCCCCAGAACTCTCAAGTATGAGGGGCGCTTTCCCCACCGAGACGTGTCCTTGTAATGCAACCTAAAACCGTGCGGGCGAGTCAGTGACGCCCAGAGCGGATAGTGTCAAGGAGTGGCGATTTGAGCCCCTAGACTTGTAGTTCGATGTAGAAGTGCGGGATGCTGGGCATCGATGGTTTTTACTTCTGGGACTGTTAGCTACTCATTTTCTTGGGATGAGCTACGGGATGGAGATCCCCTTACGACCTTGTTCGGGCTTCTTGATTGAGCATAAAGATATGTATATACCTTGTTCCGGTACCCACTTCTTAGGTTTGGTTACTCTACTTCTAGGGGAGGTGAAGACGCACAGGGTATTCCACGTGCTTTCCGTGTCTAGATTCTCATGGTTGGACAAGTCTACACTCCTTCTATAGGTAGCGAAGACTCGACGAGAAGTTCATCTTCTCACCGTTTCCAGCTCCTTGTGTCTGGACAAGTCTACCTTCTTTCCTCTTGTTGGGTTGAGCTGGACTCTTTACTGCACTCTCTTTTATACTTCTGATCTACTCCCTGTTCGATCTACTGCTCACCCTTCGGTACCTCCTTTGTTGCTCCCTCGAGCCTTCGGGGTATCCTACTGAGTATTTTTATTATCTCCCCTGCTTGGGCTTTTCCCGCACTTGGTGTGCCCTTGCAGATGACAGATAGGTTGGACGTGACTTCAATGGAGCTTTGGAGTTTGGGAGCTTGGACCACGTGCGGTGGTTGTAGTTGGGTTCCAGGTGTGGGACTCTCCCATCTGTTTACTATTGTTTTAACTATTGCCGGGTTGTGACCCTTTTTGGTTGGGCACATGTTTTAACCCTTTTCTTTTCAGTTTACCTTCATCTTGTACTTTTTACTATTTAGAGGTCGATGCACATTTGTGGTTTATTTATAGCAGTTGGTACTTTGCTTTAATTTTCTTTTTCTTCTACTCTGCACTTTTTCATTAAGTTTTCTGAGTGTGTGTGTACTAGTACTCAAGCAAAGGCCTCCCTGAGTTGTTTAGCCTTCATCTCTTGTCTCCATCCCCTGTCCTATGGATGCGGGCTTGGGGTAGTTTCGGCTCGAGCCCAGGTAGGGTCGGGTTGTGACACGAGTCCGGTCCCTGATGCATCGCAGTAAACTACATACCCTACGCCCTCCTCTGGATGCCTCAAGATGGGTGCACTGGTCAATCTCCGCCTCAGCTCCTGAATGGTCTGCTGACATCTGTCTGACCACACGAAGGGTTTCCCCTTCTTCGTTAAAGCTGTAAGCAGTGCTGTAACTCTGGAGAAGTCTGACACAAATCTCCAATAGTACCCAGCTAGACCTAGGAAACTCCGCACCTCCACCACGCTCCTGGGTGGATCCCAAGAAAGTACCACCTTGACCTTCATGGGATCCACTGTAACTCCTGCCTCTGAGATGACGTTCCCCAAGAAGTGAACCTCTCAGAGCCATAAGTGGCACTTCGAGAGCTTAACATAAAGCTGGTGCTCTCGGAGTGTATCCAGTACAACCCATAAGTGGTAGGCGTGCTCCTACTCAGTGGTCGAGTAAATCAATATGTCTTCAATGAAGACTACGATAAACGGATCGAGGAAGGGCTGGAAGATCTTGTTCATGAGGCTCATGAACACTGCTGGAGCATTGGTCACATTAAAGGGCATGACCAAGAACTCAAAGTGGCCATACCGACACTGAAGGCCATCTTCTGCACATCCTCATCCCAAACTCAGAGCTAATGATAGCCTGACTTGAGGTCTATCTTTGAGAACCATCGTGATCCCTTGAGCTGATCGAAGAGGCCTTCAATCCTCGGAAGGGGGCACTTGTTCCTCACGGTCACCTGGTTCAGGTGACGGTAGTCGTCACACAGTCGCAAGCTCCCATATGCCTTCTTGGTGAACAGAATTGGAGAAGCCCAGGGTGAAACACTAGGTTGGATGAAACCTTTCCCCTGTAATTACTCCAGCTGTACTCGCAGCTCACAGAGCTCGGCGGGAGCCATCCGATATGCTGGATTAGATATTGGTGATGTCCTGGGGTACAGAACTATGTAGAAATCTACCTCCCTGTGAGGAGGTAGTCCTGGAACATCATCCGGAAAAACGTCCGCATACTGATCCACCACAACAAGAAATCTCAGACTCCACACGTCAACTACTCTGAGGACGAGACTAGCCAACTGATGTGTGATCGGTTTCCCTCTCCTCTGCGTAAGTCCATCCTGTGCTGCGAAGGTTCCCCTCTCACCGATGAAGGTGAACCTGGTCCCATTAATGCAGACACACTGCACCTTGCACCTAATACAGTCGATCTGAGCATTGACTGTAGATAACCAGTCCATACCCAAGATGACGTCGTAAGGCCTCAATGCCACTACAAGAAGATCCCAACCGAAGATCTCACCTTCTAGAGTAAGCTCACACTGCCAACACCAGTGCGTAATCATCGAGTCTGCTCCCATAGGAGTCTCTAGCCGTAAGGATCGAGCCAACAGCTCTGTCGGAATCTCTGAGCTCTGAACAAGGGCAGAGACAATAAAAGAACAACTCGCACCTGTGTCTATAAGAACTGCAGAAAGGGTAGAGTAGACACAGATAGTACCATGAATCATCTCGGGTGCACCGTGGTTATATGCTTCTGCTGCCTGGAGCTGAGCCTGCCTCTACCCGCTAGCTCTCTATGGTTAGGGTGGACCTCCTGGGGGTAGAGGTGGTAGAGCCTCGAAGCATCGTCCACCACCCGCCGATCAGCCAACTCCTCTACCTCGTCCGCCTGCTCCCTACGGACTGCCATGGTCGAACCTCTGCCTCTACCTGGGAGGTCCCTCCACTGTCTGCTACTTGTCTGCATGGAGGGTCGGGCAGTCACGAGCCATATGGCCCTGTCCGCCGCATTCATAACACTGTCTGATCCTCGTAAGGATGGCACTGTGCCGTGTGCCCCGCATAGCTGAACCTGAATCCTGAGGTCTCCCACCTATCATCCTGGTCTACTTGGACCCCTGTGTAATCCGTCTACTTCCGTCTACAGAAGACTCCACTCCATGTCATCCTACGGTGGGTCTCGCTGCTGATGGATGCTTGGAAAGAAATCTCTCCACTAACAGGGCCTACTCCAACACCCCCGCCTACGTCGGGATGCTGAGGGGAATCTTCAAAGCTCTGATCTCATGCCTCAACCCCTACTCAAAGGTCTGGGCCCAGAAGAATGGGTCTCGTACCATGTCCATGGAGTAGCACGAGAGGTCGGTAAATCTAGTATAGTACTGGGCTAATGACATGCTGACCTGCTGTAGGTGTAGTATCTCTTAGATGCACACCGCATGATGGGTGGATAGAACAAACTCCGAGTGGAAGAGGCTCTCGAAGTCCGCCCATAGTAGATATGCCTTGTCGTGCACTTGGAGAATCAGGCTCCTCCATCTACCTGCTGTTGCGTGTAGGAGACTCACGAAATGGATCACCATGAGGTCTGCTGGTGTCCCTACCAACCTGAATACTCTGACGATAGCCTCCAGCCAATCCTCGGCTACCTAAGGATCCATCTCTCCGCAGAACCTGGGAAGCCTCTGTCTCTGAAACTCGTGCAACGCACTCAGGCGGCGTGCAATCTCCGCCGCTAGGGCGGGTATCATCGGTGGCTCAGTGGGTAGAGGTACCACTAGTGCCTCCACTGTAATGGGGACCTGTACCGAGGGCTTGTCGCTTGGTGGGCTTCCATACCGCTCGTAACTAGGAACCCTAGCTGGATGCCTTCGTGGGGCCATCCTGAAAGGAAACAGGAGTTCCATGGTTGGTACAGTATACCTAGTGAGCTGACACAAAGTAATCACAAAGAAAACTTTTGAAACAAAACACACACGCAATCAATGTTTTTGTGCACCAAGTTGGAAATCAGAATTTAGGGTCCTGGTGTATGGATACGTCAGCCGCCACACTAACACTGGACTCCCTGGACTGAAAACCGCACTCAATACTCTTAACACTATTGCTTCATAGAGAAGAAAAGATCAGATTCATGAGTCCTACGATAGAGTCGACTCCTCTGATACCAATGTGTCACGACCTGTCCTCGGGGCCCGTGTCGTTATTACCCCAAACCCGCATTCCATAGGCCAGGGGCTGACGACTAGCACCAAAGGAATAAATCCCAAATTAAGGGAATGAATTTCCTTTATGAAGTAACATACACAACAGAGTATGCAAGTGAAGTAAGCACTAAGTAAAACTGGGTACAAGGTAAGTGCTGAAAAGTAAATGGGCCAGTATACAAACCCAACTGAAAGTACAGTACAACTGAAAGGAAAGTACAACAACAGTAAGTAAAAACAGAAACACCAAGTCATCCCCTAGAAATCCCACCTGAAGGGTGGGTACAGATAGTCTCCTCAGCTCCTCAGGTCCGGTCGCCCGCTCCGTGTACGTCCGGTCAAGTGGTCCACCTCCGGGTACCGTCCACCTCCACAAGCCTCCACCTCAATCAGTGTTTTCCGTCTTCTGCATCCAACACAACGTAGTATGGGAATAGCCCATACAGGGGTGAGTATACGATACTCAGTAGGGACCCCGAGACCCCCGAAGGTCTCTCAGAATCCACGAAGGATAAACCACAAAGGAAAGATACAAACACAAAGTATCAACCAACTCTACTTAGGTATATGCCAATACATATACCTAAGTCATAAATTCCAGTTCGGCTCCAACTCACGATCCCAAGTACATCCCAGTCCACACAGGAATGCACAACCCAATCCATACAGGAAAACACAACCCAGTCCACACATGAAAGCACAACCCATCCCACACAGGAAAGCAAGTCAATCACATCAATGATAATGATTGAGAAACAAGGCTCAAATCACACAGGTATACACTTCGTAAGGTGATGGAGATGATCAGATGTAGCCACTGATTCATCTAAGCCATTGGACCCACATAGGATACAAGACCAGCTAAGCTTTAGGACCCACAAAGGATACAAGACCGGCTACTCTACCAGCCCCACTCAGGATACAAGTACAGAGGTCATACTGCCGAACACACATAGGATACAAGAACAATAGTCATCACCATCGAACCCACAGAGGATCCCAGTACGGTCGTCGTCGCTGCCGAACCCATGGAGGATCCAAGTACAGTCGTCCTCGCTGCTGAACCCACAGAGGATCCAAGTGCAGTCGTCATCGTCGCAGTCGCAGCCAGCTCTAGGGTTCCCGCACACAGCATACTCGATTCCAGGAGGGTCCGCTCCTCGAGAAAAAGAGAGAGTCGATACATAAACTTTCACAGATTCCAGAGTTGATGTATCTAAATGTTCTATCTCGTCAAAATAAACCCAATGCGACAGACGGTGCGTCAATCAGACGCCCGGTATGAGAGTTATTGGCTTTTCCGTCCGAGGGGCCTGGTTGGGTTTTAAGCTAAAACCATCCTAGACATTGTCTAGATACATCCAAACATCAAGAAGAGTAATCCAAATGGACCATCCCATAAAAAGGATTCCAACTCAATTGATAGCACGTCAATCAGATGTCTGGTCCGTAATATATAAGCGTTTCCGCTCCAAGGGCCCTGTTGGTTTTGAGTTCGTACCAACCTGCCCATATGCAAACATTGCCGAAAACTCGAGTGTAATATACCAAAACGACCGTATCGATCCAAGGATTCCAACACAACTGACGGTGTGTCGATCGGAGTTCTGTAGTTCATGTTATGGGCAAAAGGCTGAAACGGTCCGAAGTGGGGGTTTGGGCTCGGTCCGACCCAACCCAACCCCCCCTGGGTCGACCCGAACCAGGTCGACCTGACCCGGGTCCGGGTCCGGCCCGGCTGGGCACGGCTCGGACGGGGGGTGTGCTGGCTCAGCCAGCGAGCTGAGCAGGGGGGGAGGAAACGCGGCCCCCCCTTTGTGCTCCGCGGACGCCGGCACCACTGGAGATTTCCGTGGGCCACCAGAGTCATTCCGTTGGTCCGGTTTTTCTCCCGTTTGCACCTGCGGCCATCTCAGGACCTTTACATCACTACGATGGCCTCCAATTGCCATTTCGGTCCCACTTCATCACCGCCAAATATTCTGCATATTAAGAACAAAGTAGCGGTGGGTTCAGACTTTTTCGTTAGTCCACGCCCACCGCGTTAGTGGTTCTAAACAACACCAAACAATTTGCACGCCATGCCAAGGGTATAAAATCACATAATGAAATTTATACAAAAACCCCTACCTCAACAGGTGATGTCAGACGTCAGCATCGTGGTAGACGACGTCGCAGTGAAGAGGATCTTAGGCGTCGTCGGAGGGTGCCGAGGAGGAAGCGGCGTCTGCTCTCTTGTCACAGAGAAGAAAGGGTAGGGCATCATCGATCTTCAAGGAACCGACTTTCTTCGTCGTTCTTCATCGGAGGCCGGCGTTCTTCGTCTTTCTTTGTCGGAGACCAGCGTTCCTCCAAAATCTCCAAGCTCTCCTGATCTCTCCCACACAATGAACGTTCTTCCCCAAAATTAAATAATAGGTTCCTCCTATTATTTAATTTCACACGCAAAGAAACTCCCAAAATTAATCACCACATTTAATAAAATGTGTTGACAATTAATTAAGGAATAGAGAGGGAAGGTCCCCCATTAACTTGATGTGTTGGCAATTGAATGGGGGGTTTGTCAATTAAATTAGGGGTTGTTAAAGAGTTTGGTTGAAATTAAATGGTGGGGGTCGTGTGGGCCCCACCTCTCTAACATCCACACTTGGTTGGTTAAGTAGCTGTGGGACCCACCCTTAACTACCCATGGGAGGGAAAAACCACCTCATAAAATAAAAATTGTTCCGACAATTTTTATTTACTTCTTAAATAAACCCCCCAAAATTATCTTCTCCTCCATTGTGAACGCAACTACAGTAAGTGTCCCCTTAAAAAATTACGAGTGCTGTGAGTTCATCGGTGCCCTCAGATTTTAATTCCGAGCACCAGTTCAATATTTAGAAAAACCTGCTCGTTTTTTACTGAACTTAACCGAGCTAAACTTCGAAAATTGATTCCGAGCACACCGGGCCTCGGAATCAAGTACCGTCAGTAGCCACTGACTTGTAAAATTCCAAAGCATTTAAAAAAAATTCCTTGAAATTTCCAGGTCTTTACAAAAAATATATTTATGTAATGAATATAAAACATGATACTCATCAAATACATGATTTACATTTAGAAATGGTATATTATTCATCCATATTATATATGAGTTCAATAATTGAGTAATAGTAACTTAATGTTATAAATTTGTTTGACTAGTATAGAATTGTAAGAATCATTCTTACATTATAAAAAATATTTTACGTTTTAGAGTAATACATTTCAAATAAAAAAATGTAAAAGTAGTACAATAAGTGGATATAGATGCTAATGAGAAGCATATTTAAATTCACATTACTTTTCAAAGGAATTTGACGTAAAATAACAAAAATAACATTAGTCTATTTTCATGTACACCATATTATTGTGTATGAAAATGACATAGGGAGACTATATAATTCCTTAACATTTGATATGGATATGGAATTCATTCTATGTTTATTATTGTAAAGGTTCTTCCATTCCAAATGAATTTAATAAAAGTTTACCTTATTTCTTCAAATCTGTAATGTTAGTGAAGTAATTCATGTAATGTCTATGATATAACACTATGTTAACATTACCCAAAGGGTAATGTTTTCAGATAAATATCAAATATTGGAGGTTTATAATAGTTATCCTTAGGCATAATTTATTTTTTAAAAAAAATCTATAGATATTACCAATCATGTATGAGGTTCCTTTAAATATACTCTTTTTTAAATGTTATATGACTACAAATGAATATTTTACAATTATTAGAAACATATATGGGTTGTAAATCAAGGATAGAATTGATATAACACTTTTTTTTTTCAAATTATGATAAATAGGTCGATATTATGGATACATGAAATATAAATCAATATATATATATATATCATGATCAAATGGATCTATGTAACGTTCTAAAAATTTCCTATGGGTAATATTGTGTGTTGTGCCATAAAGGTATGGATATAAGAGAATGGATATTTGAAGTCTAGTGTTCTATTCCATGAGGATATGAATTATATCAGGTTATCAATTTCACAATTTGAGGTGTAGACAAAGAGATTTAGTCACACCACTATTTCTAGGATAGTGTTTGGTTGTGAAATGATGTGTAATAGCTCGTATCATTACGAGTTATGAATTTTTTGGGATATTTTTATATCTTAATCTAGTGGAGAATTATTTCCACGTAACAATTATTAAACCAGGATGATTTATGTTTTAACATCATTAAGAGGTGTATTTAAACAATAATTGAGGCTTAGTGGGTGAATCAGATATATGGAGATCTATAAAGGAAGCTTGAAGTAATAGGGATTTTTATTGTTACCATCGACTATCTAGTGGGATGGGATACAACCCTAGTATCTTGTAGAAGTATCTATATAACGTATGTGCATGCACTAAGTATTCGATGTGATGGGAAGTATCATTTCTACATATTAGTACTCACCTACCTGTCTATGGGGTCACTGTAGGGTGTCTTATATAGGGGGATTATCATCCTTTTTTCTTCAGACCCCATTTAGTATTTTCATGCCTTGGATGAATTGGATGGGAAACATAAATCATTCTCTAATAATATCTACCATCCATGAGTTCCCTTTGAATATATAAAGATCTTAGGAATATTCTTCAATTAATTCAGGAAAAAACTTTCATCTCAAATCATTGATCCCAATTACTCATGGATCATTTTATCAATGTGTCATTTGATTCGATTGGTACCTCTCGATAAGTCCATTCCACATTAGACAATGATTTTTAATTCAACGTAAATTTTTAATCACAATAATCGCCTCTTGTTTATACCTCGATTAAGGTTTGTAATATGATGATATTACCAATATATCATGGTGTAATGTTATATGAATAATGGGTGTTTTTAAGCATGGGTAGGGGATAACCCATGGGGATTTTACATTTCATACATTAGAATATTAAAGGTATACCACATGGGGAATCATTTGATTATTTTTTGGAAAATTTAATTGAACTGGTCCTCATACCATGGATTTTTATTTGGGATTTTTCATGGAATTGGATTGAATATTTACAAAGAGTAAATCGAACCCCATGGTATAACGCCATGTCTAAGTTATGTTAGATAGTTTTTTTATACTAGATATTATAATTTAATTATATTTAATTTTCCATTCAATTGATTACACAAAATAGATATTTTACCTTGGATGATGTTGGAAAATTGTTTCATACCTTCCATGCGATGTAGGTATTGGTTTCTGATATGTTTTGAGAACTGGTGAGTTATTCATAGATTATACCATTAACCATTAGTTGAGTGTTTTAATATAATAATATATTTATTTATAACATATTTATAATAAATTACATTATAATTATTAAGAAATATATGTGAACATGAGGTGATTGCTGGAGCTCCCACAAACATGGATAAACTTTGACATAGATGATGGAAATATCTTTCATTAGAAAGGATATCATATTTTGGTAGGTGGGACCTAAGAATTTCCCAATGGATTATGTATTTTATAAATTAATTATATAATAAATATGATATATTATTATTCCACCAAAATTTATTAATAAATAAATTTCTAAAAGTTATATTTAAATGAAATTAGCTAATTAAATTGCGTGCATAAATATAAAATGTTAAGAAAATAAAGTTCTATGAAGTGAACCTATACAAAAGATGATACTATATCCTATTATTATTAGTATATTGATAAAAATGGTTTAATTAAAATAAAACTCATATCTATAGAGTGGAGAATGTGTTAAGGGACACTTTAGACCATTATACAGTGTCTGAACAGTCTGACTGTATATGGTCAGGTGTAAAATGTGTTTTTTGTATGATGAAATATGTGTTCTATGTGAGATGTTTCAAATTAATGATTTTTTAGTGTAGTGTAATTGATAGGTTCTTGGAGACTTTCTTATGTATATTTATATTGTGAATTTGAATATATATTTTTTACATAGTTTTCCATAAAGGATTGTGTGATGATTCCGATCTCTCAACAAGATTAGAATAGTGGAAATTAAATGACTATAGAGGACATAGACAGGTAGTTTAACAATTACCCTTTGGTTGAGAGTGATGAATGATTATTATAACCCCATTGGATTATGCACACATTTTGGGATATATTAAATTCTGGTTATGGGAGTTTCCCATGGAAAAGCGTAGGTTAATGATCAAATTAGTTTATAAGAATTCTTAAGAAATTTATTAATATATGTGTTGTCTTTTAAGATATAAAATATTAATTTGTGAACATGATTAAATGTGATGATGACGATTATTATTACAATTTACCTTGAGGTTATTTAAAGGATCTAATGTTTTGTAGTTATTATAAACTATTTTGTTACCGTGGTTTAAAAACTATAGATCTGGTATGACAATAATTATTGTTGTTGGGGGAACCCTATGTGATTCCATTGACCTTGTATAGCCATTATTATTATTATTTTTGGGGGACCTTGATGTGATTCTAGGGATCTAGTATTCCCTTTTTTATTTTGATAGATGACTATATAGGGATTTTCATGGATCTGGTGTTCTAATAATTTATGATATGACCCTTATTCAGTACATTTTTTCAACACCATTTTCATGAATATTTTATCATTTTTATGACTAAATGTATTTATAATGGAGGTATTTTGAGTGTCATTTGTTTTGAAGTTTAAAATATAATTTAGTAAATGTTATTTAAAAAATGATTATTTTTATGATTAAATGATTACAAGTTCTTATTTTAATTTATATATATTTAGAGAACAAATTTTTTGGATAATTATGTGATCCTTAAGTGAAATATATTTTGTATGTGAATTTGATGTTTCATATGGTTAGACATAATTCTTTCATGTTCCAAAGTTTTGATTATGATTGTAAATTATTGGAATAATTTTTAAAATTATATATTTTTTTGATGATATTATGGTAGGAATCATTCTCTATTGAATTAAATAATCGTCAAGATTTTTAATTTCTATCCATCACCCATAGTTTTATTTTCACAAGTCTAAATTCTATCAAAGTAGAATAGTGTCTTCTATACCAAAACGAATCACAACTTACGCAGTATAATTTCTACACAGATCAATACTGAAGTAGACTAATTCCAAAATTTTCAACTATCTAAATTACCATGATCTAATACATAGGAAAATATTTCCTAGAATAGATGTATCTTTTTCTATCCTGTGGCCTTTATGTATCCATTTCACGAACAATCCATGAAGTGACATTCCATGACTTATCACATATCTAAATATAGTAAGGTAATTACATATGGGAATTTCATGAAGCTTATATATAAATTTTTTTAAGGGATTCTTGTTGCTGACCTTCTTCCTAGTATCCGCATATTCAAATGGTTATGTAATCATGTAATGTAATGGCCTATTATATTCAAAAATAAATATCACATCACTTTGATGAATATTTATTAAATTTCAAAAATATATACCCTATGAATATATTATTTTTTTCTTTTAAGAAAATTTAAATAGAATTATTATCTTTTGAATGATCTTGAACATATCCCACAAATATCCCCCCATTAATTTCTCTTCATTGACATACCATATATAAAAACATTATTCATAAACATGGGAAAGGAAACATAATACATCCAGAGCTCATATGCTTGGTAATTTTAAACATGGGAAATATAAACTGACGATCATATGAAATAATAAGATAATTATAAGTGTATAATATCATGATCATAACGTACAATGTTCACACATAATAAATCAAATATCATAAATATGAGTAATGTAACAATTCTTGGAAGTTCATAAGACATTATTCATAAAGGAATTCAATGAACATGATCCTTGAGATCATATCATATATATAGGAATGTGAAAAAATATAATATTATAACATTTTGAACATTTATAAATAAAACATGTGCACTCATTATGTTTTGGGCAATAATCAGGACCTCACATAAACTTATAGACATGAAAAATAGGTCAATGAAAAATATTATGGGCATAAAATAAAATTATATAAATAATATTATGGATATGAAGGCTAGGTTCACACATAAACTTACACACATGAATACAAAATCCACACATAAACTTATATACATGAAATCTATGTCCACACATAATGTTAAGTACAAGATAGCCTAGTCTACACATAAAATATTGAACATGAAATTAGGCTCACAAATACAATATTTACCTCATGAGTTATCCATATATACCCAATGAAATGGAATTCAATAACAGACCCACATATCACTAAATCATTATTCATTCATATAAATTCTATAAGATCTTAAATTACAACATTATACTTTCATGGAAAATAAATGGGATTTATGAAAATACCATAATCATAATTATAAACCAACCCTAGAAGGAATAAGGGTGATATCATGGGATCATATCACCAAAATTTTTAAAGTAACATAAAAGGATGTTACCATAAATGAAAAATTCCTTTAATGTATTAGTTATTTTTTTTGAGGAAAATATTATTTCCATGTTGAAAAAAATATAAAAAATATTTACATATTCTTAAAGAAAACATTTTCTTTGAAAATAAACTTAGAAAATATAAAATATTAATCAAATAATTGACTGGACATGACTACAATTATTTTTTTTATACCTTTAAAAACATTCATTTCTAAATTTTATAGAAAATTTCATAAAGTAACACATTAGGAAAAGAAAAATTGATTTATTTTAAAAAATTTGGTAAAAATTAAAACATAGGTAAAAAATAATTTAAAAATCATAATGGAATTGTATAAACCATATTTGAATCATTTTTAAAATAATATGATATGGGGGATAAAGGTATTTAAACTCAAGAGATAAATAAATTCAAAATTTTCTTAAAATTTGATTTTTGGTCACATGCGTAAAAAAGGTGAGGAAAATGAAAGAAGAATAATATTATTGATAAATTAAATAATAATAATAAATTTAATGGGTTTATTGAGAGTTATATCACTATATTTCATCATCATATACTTAATCATAAGAAATATCGATAAATAATGAGACTCTGACCGAAAATCCTTTCCGTTTTAGTTAAAAATAAATTATAGTCCCCATGATAGAAAAAAAATCATATATGGATGTTTAGATTCCTATTTTGTTATTATTAATAATCATAAAATAAATTCATATGTTTTATATACACTATATAATATAAATATGTGATGAATATGGAATGTCTCACAAAGATAAAAAGGAGACACAAACCCCTTACCTCAAGTCCTATCCATCTTTTTACAATTTAAAAAAACCTATAAAATAAATATAGATTCCTAAAAAAATTATTTCTTCAGAACCATACTAATAAATATTATAAAATTTATGATTTAATTATGACATGTTATCAACCATTTATTAATAAATTTCCATTAAAAATCAATGCTATGGGTGGGAACATCATTATTTATCATCCATGTTTCAGTTTGGTAGTCTATTGACTTTTTTGTTGATGATGATTAAATCCTATCTAGAACATAAATAATTATATAAATATAATATATTTTCATTATAGATATACATTAAGACATCCAGAAAAGATAGAATTAGTAAAATTAAGGGGGATTATCCATAATAAAATAATAAAAGAGGGCCTTCGGGCTAGTAAAATGATTCACACTATTCAAGGAGACGGTACGTTGTGCATACATAAGAATTCTATTTTAACTTTTTAATATATGGGAAGAAGGGAAGGTAAAATATAATTCATGAATAAATAATAATTATAGTATCATATAAATCATATATATTAATTAAATATATCCTTATTACCATACAATTAAAATTGAAATGGAAAAAAATCACATCACTTTGTGGATGTGGTTTTCCACACATATGCACAGGAAACATTATCATTTTCTAAATATTTGTAAGGTAAGAAGGTATATATGTTATTATCATTATAAAAGAATAATTATTTAAAAATATAATATATAAAATTTAGACCCATCATGATAACCATCCATGAATAATGGTGATGAAAAATGAATTTTATTTCTATGTGGAGATGGTAAACCGTATGTAAGAACGAGCGATAATTTCACTTCCCAATTTTTGGAAAGTGGGTGAATAAATTCTATTTCACAATCATAATAATATTTTATTATATTTTTGGCAGTAAAATTATTATCATTTTATGAATATAAAAAATTTATAGGAGGTAAAAAAAATAAATAACAAAATGATCGGTTAAGGTTATTACACCTTCTTTGAATCAACTCCATTGAATATTCTATTAAGGACCCTAGGGTTGGTATTTTTGGGAAAATGTGACCTATAAAAAATTTATATGGGTTTTGAGAAGATATTTTGGTAAAATTTGGTCAATTTATAAATATAAATGTGGTGTAATGAACAGAAAGGATATGAGACCATTTTGTAATTAATTGGAGGGGAACTCTTGGGATTTCATTGAATATTAAAATATGATAATTCATTATCTATCAAATTGAATACAAATGGAAAGTGATTTGAACATAAGAAAATATGGGTCTGATATACAATCATTTAATATGTTTGGTTAATTTTATGTGATGTTCTAAACATTTCCCTTTGGTTTAACCCCTTAGTTAACCTATTTTAACCATAACCAGGTTAACATCATTTTTAATTTTAAAAGTCTAAAATTGAATTTATGATGATAAAATTGGATAAAAAATTGAAAAGGGATAATATTATTGACCATATATTACCCACCATGTAGTATTTAAATATTTTTCTGATTTTTAACTTCATTGATAAGATATTATCTTCATAATTTATGATCAATGCCATTTTTGAGGGTATTCGTTTAATTTGAATTTAAATACTCTCTGAAAAAATGTAATTCAAATTTAATCTGTTAAAATTTCAGTAGTAGTTCATAATTATCTATAAAATTATTTCCTAAATTTAATTAATCAATACAATATTTCTTATAGTTTTTATAAAGAAATTAATGAATTTTTCTACTAGTCTCACAAACACTACGTCAGCAATACATAAGCATTTAAGGAAGTTATTTCATTACTAAATTTTAAAAATAAATCCTAAAAAAATTGTGTTTAAATTAATAATTTATAATAATTAAATATATACTTTTACTTATATCCATATCATGAGAACTTATTTAATATATTATTTTTACCTTTTCCACCTTGTGTAGAAATTATAAAAGTATTTGGAAAAGTTGCTTTCTATATAACTCCAAAATTAATATATAACCATAAAAAATAATAAATAATACATAATATCCAATTAAAATGTCTATAAATTATTTATAAATTTTTAAATATTATCTTTAGGACACTAAATTTTACTTTTCCAGTGCTATGAAAGCACTACATCAACAATGAAATTGATTTTCTTATTTATCAGAAATAAATTCTAATTTAATTTAATTTTTAATAATTTATGTATTATAGTTTTTTATTTTATAAATAATGATTAAATGTTTAATTTTTTTAAATATTTGTTCCATTTTTATATCTTTTCAATATTTTATAAGATCCCATATTTCATAAAAACAACATTTTTACCATTCATTAAAAAATTAGCTTCTCTAGAAAAATACCAAACAATTATGCATAGAATAAATTTTACATGTCAACTAATATAATAAATACCATTTATTAAAATTAAATTCCTTTATTTATAAGTGATTAAATATAATATAAATGCATCAAACATAATGGAAGACAATTATTTGAGGAAAAATGCATTTCTAAGCCGAGAAATGAAATTATGAAAAATAAATTATAATTACGATTCTTTGTTATTTAATAATATTATATATATATATAGATGATACATATGTAATTATATGATAAAATTTAAATACTAATTTCTCATTTTAATTAAAAAATGGCATTTTTTCAAAAAACACACAAAAACAGAAATTTTACTATTCACCAAAAAATACAACTTTTCCAAAATTTCTTAAAATTTCACCCAATGATAATTCTAATGTGTTGAATTAAAAAGATAAAATTAAATATTTGAAAATAATTTTTTTACAAACTCTAGAAAATAATTATAATTTTTTTATAAAAACCATCAGAATTTATTTTCGAGGAAAGTGTATATTTGAAGGAAATATTGACATTAATAAAATAATTTATTTTTTATCTCATATTAATTTATTAGTAAATATTTATATTTAAAAATTTTTTAAACCCTATTTATACCCACAAATTTATTGTCCATTTTTATAAGTATAATATTTAAATAATAATAATTCATGGTTTGTTTGTTCTTGGGGTTGCAAGTCATATCTGCTACCAAACATAATTTTCCTACTTTAAAATATAATGTTGTTAAATTACCCCAATAAGTTATTTCCATGAAATTTTAACATGTTCATTAAAATTAATTGTTTGAAATTTTAAAATAAATTATTAGATAACCCACATTTTAAAAGGGTAAAAAACATCCCATTCAATAGAGGAAAATGAAAATATACAGGACAACTGAAATAAAACAATTAGGTTTCTAAATAGGTTTAAAGTAAAAGGATTAAAAAATATGGACATAAAATATTACAGTAATGAAATATTATTAATATATAGTGATAGAGAACATGTTCATGAGATATTTAGAAATAAAAATAACATGAAACAACATTGGTTAAAAGGCCATTGATACATTTGAAATGAAAGTAATTAGATATCATTTCTATTTCAGAGTCTGTTTTATAATGTTGATGAATTATTTTACTGTCATGATAGATAACTCAAAAAAATATATTTATTTGATTTCAATCCATTTCATACAAAATTCATCATTTTCTAGTGCTTTGATCTATTTTCACTTCATCTCTTACCCCAATAAATGAACAATCAAGATGGGTGTTTAACTTCTGAATAAATGAAATTAAATTTTAGGTGATCATATTAATGAAATGTTATTACTAATTTGTCTATTTTTTTTATTAAAATGAAAATGAAAAACACATTTTATCCAATATGGTAAATTCATACATTATTTTCTATAACCTATTCAATTGTTAATCATAAACCATTACCCAAATAGCTAGCATTAAAACCCTTAAAAAATATGTCTGGAAAAAATCAAAATCCAAAAATTTAGGAAGTATGTTACTAAATTTTTAGAAACCAAAAAAATAATCCCAAGATATTATACAACATATTTATGTATCTCATACAAAATATGTTAATACCTTGATCATATATTCTCGTTAAACATGGTAATAAACTATATTACTATAAAACCTCAATGAAAACATTTAGTCTTTCAAAAATTAACTATCTCATCATTCCTTAAATAAAATCATAGATTATTGAATATTTTATATAAATATAAGATTTTTTTCAAACACCCTCATGGAAAACATAAACCTTTTTTTTTCATCTAATCACTAATCAATTCAAACACCACCAATATTATCCCATTTACATTACCAAAATCAGTCATATCTTTATCTCTATATTATAAAAATATAATAATGGTAATGTTTACCTTAATCATTTATTCTCAAAAAATATATCCTTACCATTGAATCACATTACATGTTCATTAGTACCATTCAACACATTCATGAAAATACATTTAGAAAAAAACTCTAAAATAATCCTCAGATGTTTCATTGAAATATTTCTAATAATATCATTATAAAAAATATTCATCAATAAAATTCTAAATGTTAATTAAAATTTACTTCTATCATTCCACATGAACCATTATTATAACATAGTCCCTTATTTGTTCCAAGAGTTAGATAATGGATTAGGTAATCGACTCATGCAATGCACATGTTCCCCAAAAATAAGGGATTCCAATATTAATGGTACCTTGGTTTGATCTTCATATACCCAATTAAACTCTTCAATTAAAAATTACAATTAATTTCCCTATTCCCATATTATCCACACATAGAAAAAAAATTCATTACCTGATATGTTATGTTGAGTGCTTCTTCCCACATTTGTGACATATATTAAAGTGAAACTTCTTCACTCCATGGTCTGCACCACTCGAGCTCTTAATGAACTCTATCGTTCTCTTATTTAGAGTCTCTGAGAGTTGGTAATGGTTTATGTTATTAATAATATATCATGATAACGGATTATGAATAATCATAATATCCTTTAATTTAATTATCATCTAATTGTATTTCTCATCATCACAATGTCCCTCTAATTTAATGATAACATAGTTCCCTTTGATTATCATCATTAACTAAAACATTAAATATTATGGTGATCATGAATAATGATAGTGAAAAAATACCTAATTGTTAATAGTATATCAAAATCATTGCACTATTTTTAAATTAATGACATATTTTGTATGACCTATGTCATCCACGATCATCATGAATTTAAATATTACATAATGGTTCATAATGTAAGTATGGATTAAACAAGAATATACATTGTGAATGTTAAACCATGTGTGAAATAAGGACACCATCAAAATTAACCAGATTGAGGGATGATAATACTTAACCAACTCATTTTCTGGTTATTACCTAATGAAGAATATTTTCCAAAATCTCATCCATATGGATGTATTTCTAGTGAAATCACATATCCATATCCTTATAAACACATACATATGTTATACTATACTTATAATTATCCCCAGGGTTTTAACCAATGTTCTATATTCCTAATCGCCAATGATTGAATAAACAATACAATGATACAAACTATAAAGGCCCATGATTTTCATACATAAATATAACATGTTTTATATGAATATTCAATACATTTCACAAGTACATGCCCATAAACCATAAATTTTTAGTATCATTAGAGACTGGATGTGAACTATTCTTATTTAATGAATGATATTCAGAATATCACAAAAATATATCCCAATATAGAACTATTTATATACATACCCTACAAAAAACCCATTTTCATAACCTAGGGAAATGGAATATAAGAATGTGTGGACTTAGATTCTTTGTGAGGGTAAAAAAATGGAGATATTAATAGATGATCATATGAAATAATTTTTCAAGTATACTGGTATAATATCATTACCATTACTTAAAAACTTCATAACCATTTTTTCAAAGATCATAAACATGAGTAATGGAATAAATCCTTGATGTTTACAATACATGATTCATATAAGGATTCAATAGACCTGAGTAATAATAACATATCATAGACCTAGGAATTTTTAATAATATAATCTTATAACATAGTGAAAATTTATAAATTGAAAAAGGTTCACTCATTATGTCATGGGCATGAAATCATTCTCTAGTATAAACCTCAGACATAAAAATTAGGTCTATGAATAGTCATATCAACATGAAAGCCAAATCCATGCATAATATTATTGAAATAAACACCAGATCCATGCATAAACATATGGAAATGAATACGTGTTCCACATACACAATTATGGATATAAAAACCATTTCGCAAATAATAATATGGGCATAAAATCTAGTTCCACACATTAAAATTTTAAAATGAAATCATGTTCAATCATATGAAATTTACCTCATTAGTTAAAAAATTTTAATCAATGAATTCAAGGTTGATAATAGACCCATATATCATATTACCAATATTCATTCATATAAATTACACAAGATCAAAAATCATAAAATTATTACAAAACCCAAGAAAAAATAAGTTTTGTAAACATCACGTCATTATAATCATAAACCACCTATATAAATAATACATATGGTATCATTGGACAATATACCCATTAAAAAATAACTAACATCAAAGGATGTTATTATAAATGAAAAATCCATTAATAGATATGTTGAAAATTTATTGAGGAAAATATCCTTTTCATATTGATATAAGATTTTATAAAAATAATAAATTATAAAATATAAACGATTTTTTTAAATATATTTTAAAATATGGAATGGAAGAATAAAATTATTGATCAACCATGATAATTGTAAAATCTATTCATTCCATATATGTTAAAATAAAACATTTATTTCACAATTTTTTTAGAAAAATTCAAAAGGAACCTCATTTGAAAAAAGAAAAAAAATTTCTTTTAAAAAACATTGTAAATATGAAAAGATGGGTAAAAAGTACCTTAAAATATCATAGGATAATTTTAAAAACCATCCTGAACACATATTTTAAAAATAGGGATACAAAAGAATTTTTTTTTCTACTGAAGACTGAAATAAATTCAATTTTACATAAAAAAAATAATGTTAATATATTGAGTACATTAGGTGAGGATAATTAATGATAAAAATGTATTATTAATAAATATAAATATAAAATTAATATTTATGAGTTTATTTATTGGTAAATCATACAATATAATCATTGTAAAGTTAATCAAAAACATTCTCATTAAATAATGAAACTATGACATAAATCCATTACTGTTTTGGTAACATTTAAATCATATTCCCCATGAAATTTAAAACCTAATAATGATATTTAAATACCAAAAATAATAAAAATATTCATCATAAAATATATTAATGGAAATTATATACAACAAATAAAATAAACAGGTGTTGAATATGATTTATGTCCCATTGAGATAAAAGTGAGATGAAAATCCCTTACCTCAAGTCTTGTCATTATTCGTACACATTAGAACCTCATGTATAATAAATATATATTCATTATAATTGTATTTCCAGAACCAAACTCATATCTATAAACCAATTTAATATTTACATGGGATGTCTTATCCCATGTTTATTAACAAATTGTGTAAAAAAACATAGATCTAGGTGACAATTTCTTTGTTTTTAATGCATTTTTAAGTTTAACAGGACCAATATTTTAACTTTGAACATGGTTACACCATATAAATAAATTGAATAAGGATATAAACATAAAATAATTTCATTTTTTATATATTTAGGCTCATCCATAAAATATATATAAAGAAAAATAAATTACACCTTTCATGGAAGAGGTAGACCGTAAGTATGCATGAACACTATTTTAAATTTTTGATGAACAAAATGAAGTAATGGTAAATTATAATTCATCATTATTATATCTTATAAATCATATTTATCCCTCTAATTCATCTTTATTACCTTCCATGTAAAATATTAATGAATGATGAATCACATCTCTTTGTGGATGTTGTAGTCCACACGTATGCATGACCGACTTTATCAATTTCCAAATGTTTGAAGGTAAGAAGGTAGATATGATATTATAATGACATAATAATAATTATGTCATAATATCAAATATAATGATTAATACCACCATAATAACCATATATCAAATATGGGGATGGATAATGAATTGTATCACTACTTGGAGACAGTATGACGTACATATGCACGAGCGATACTTTCACATCCCATTTGATTGAAAGATGACGCATAAAGGTGGTTCCATAATCATAATAAAAATTTCAGTATATTTATAACACTGAAATTATTATTTTATTTATAATATAATATATTTATTTGATGCAATAGAATAATTAAAAAAATGTGATCTGTAAAGGTGATTACATCTTCTTTGAAACAACTCATTTAGATATTCAATTAAGAACCTTAGGGTTTTAGCAATACCCTAAAGTTAAAAATTTTATGGGGAAGTAGAGAAATAATTTGGATTTGTTTTTTAGATTTATAATTTTCAATTTTTTGTGAATAAGAGAAATTAGAGGTTCCCTTTTATAATTTAGGGGAGGGGCACGCTTGGGAATTTTTAAAAGTTTAAAATATAATAAATTAATTCTCTACCCAAATACCTAAAACATCCCAAGGATTTAAATATAAGGTATTATGGGGTTAAAATTACATCAAAAACTAATATCTGGATAGGTTTATGTGGTGCTTTAAACCTTATATATTTTTTTAATCCCATACCAAATTTATCCTCAACCATAGTAACGTCTTCTTCACATTAAAAAGTTTATAGTTATACTTCTAAGAAAGCATATGGATCATAAAAAGGAAAGAGATGAAATATTTGACCATATATTATCCCCTTGTACACTTTAAATAATTTTATGACTTTTATGAAATATAATAAATTATTATTTTCATAAAGTATTATTAATTTCATTGTGACTATATTTAATTGATATTACATTAAATACAATAAGGAAAAATTAAAATCCTAATAAAATATATTTAAAAATCTAAAATATATCTTATTTACCTATTAAATTCTTTTTACAATTTTATTAGTCCATAAAATATATTTTTTAGTTTTTTTACTAAAAAAGTACTTTATTTTTTTATTGTTTACAGAAGCACTCTATTATCATTATATAAATATTTAAGGTAATTATTTCATTGTTAAAAATAAAAAAATAAAAAATAAAAAATAAAATAAATATATTATAATAATGTATTATGTTAATTTAATATGTATTTTTACTCACATATATGTCATTAAAAATTATTTAATATATTTTTTACTTGTCTGGCCTTGCGCAAGATTTTCATAAGATTTGGATAAGAAACACGTTATATAACTCCAAAAATCAATATTTATCCATAAAAATAATCAATAATACTTAATATTTAATAACCATTTCTTGAAATGACTTCTTCATTGTCAAATATTTTCTTTAGGTCCCAAAATTTAACTTTACCATTACTGTGAATGAACTTCATCAGCACTAAAAAATGATTTTCATATTTATCATGAAGTAAACATTAATTTATATTTTTCTAATTATTTATAAATCATGTTTTTTTATTTTTTTCACTATTTAGTTATTATTTAAGTTTAATATGTTTTTTAATTAAATTTATGTCATGATTATGTACAAAAATATTCACTTCTTTCATAAAAACTATATTTGTACTATTTATAAAAAAATCACTTCTTCATAAAAATCCAAAAATTTAATCCTTGGATCAATTTTTCAGGAAAAATAAAAAAAAAGTTTAATAAAATTCAATTCCTATAATTGAAATTATTATTATTTATTATAAATGTATAAAAGAAATGAAAAATTACAATTTAGAACAAATGCATTTTCAAGCAAAAAATGAATTTATACATAAATAAAGTATAATTATGATCCTAATGTAATTAATTAAATAATTTATTACTAGTGGAGGATTATAATAATTTAAGATAAAATTAAATGAATAATGAGTCATTTAAATAATATGAAATGACTGTTTTAAAAAAACTCACAAACAATAATACCTTCAATATTCATTAAAAATCATTCTTTTCAAAAAAATACCATAATTTCACACTAATATAATATTAAAATTCTAATTTCCTAAATTATTTTTATTTTATCATTTTTTTAAATTATCCATTAGATAGTTCTATTATTTTATTATATAGAGTAATAAAAATTATTTTTGAAGAAAGCATATATTTGAATAATAATTTGAAATTACTAAAAATGGATATATATTTCATAATATATATAAATATTTCATAATGTTTTTAATAATATTCATACATTCTGGTTTAATGGACATATTATAACTATTACATTTAAATAACAATATTTCATGGTTCATTTTTCTCAGTGCTGATTGTCATATAAGCTACCAAACATGATGATATTTTTTTAAAATCATGAGGTGATTCATGTAAGTAGATATGTATAGTTAACATATATAAATACATCAATTATCTAATAAATTGGATACATGGGTCAAAAATGAATAACTATTGGGTTTTGTGTCTTTTGAAAAAGATAAACATGATCCAAAATATGATTCTGTTTATTGATTTTTATTGATAAAGCATCAATTTGAGAAGATGATGTAGAGACTATGGATTATATTCCATATTGGCAGGAAAGTAGAAGATAAATCCAATATATCTCTACTGTAATGAGACATGTTATCCATTTTATTATTTTATTCCTATTGATGATGAATAAGATGAAATGGAATTTCTGAAGGAAACCATAGTTCGAAGCATAGTTAGTCGATATTGATCTCAGTTGATGATATTGGACGTGACTCTTAAAGAAGATGAAGACCCATGAACCAAAATGATTCATTATTCTAAAATAACCCAATTTTTTATATGATGATTGAGTTTTCTTAGAGACATGTATGACGATGGCCAAGATGGAAATTTATAATATATCGATCGATGGTGTAATTTTTCATGTAATATGTTTCAATTCATGAATAAGAAAGGGTCCTCTAGTTCTCTTAATATAATATTTTTTCTGATCATTAATAATTAAAAATATTTGTTTGAAATTATACTAATGATAACCTATGTAGTTTTGAGTTGAAATGGAACTAAGTTGAAGTTGAGGAAATATGAAATCAAACTTATGGATAGAACCAGTATTGTGTGATCTTCTCAAAGAAGATTCAGATAGTAATTTTTATAGACATGATCAAATATATGAACTAATTTTATTCAATTTATTGAAATAGTTTCATTAATGTTCTTCTATAAATGTTTGTTTAAGAAAAGTTGAATGAGATATTGACAATGGTGTAGGAGGACCCACCACTTATTAATAGAAAATATTTTTTTATTAAATTTGTTGAAGGTAATCAACTTAAAAAATTATTATTTTTCTAATGTGTAAATTTAAGATGGGAAAATTATTTAAAAATAAAATGGGGCGAATAATTTTGAGAATTGTTTGATTGATATGTGGCTGAAAATGGAGAAACAAGAAGAAAAAATAGAGATCATATGGATAAGACATGCATGTTGAGTAGAGTGGATAAGGGGGTATTGACCCAATAGGGATGTTTTTTTCTTATCTTCATTTATCATATAAAATTTATCAATATGTAAAACCAGAATAACACATAAATAAGAAATCAATATAGTCAAATTATTCATGGGGAAATAAATTATTTTGTTAATTCATCTACTAATTTATGAAAATATTATTAAAAATTGGGTTTCACCTCAATTGATTATTTTTTAAAATGTTATAGTCATTTAGTGAGGTGATTTGGATTATAATTTATTGAAACTACTATGTGTTGTATTAACCATGAATTTTTTGACCTTGAAGAGTCACGCTTCTGTAGGTTAATACCCTAATGAAGAATATTGAATGAATTACCATTATTACTGTACATGTGAAAATATTATATAAAAGAAGAAATTTATTTTAAACCACATAATATAAATTCCCCTTTATCTTCCTCATTAATATTACATCTCATTCCATCATCATAAATCATTTTATTTTGTGATAAAACTAACGAATCACATCTTCCATTTTTTAGAAATATTTTTTTTAAAATATCCCATCTTATAATGTTATAGTTGTATGTTTTCTATATAGTTCTACAAACTTTCTCATTTTTTGTGGGCCAAAAACCATATTCATTTCTATATAATTAATTTTTAGTAGATAAAAAGATTAAATTTAAAGTATTTTAGTGAAATTACACCATATTTTTTCTACTTTGCGGACGAAGGTTTTTCATACCCAAGAAAAGAGTCATAAAATAAAAAATATAATGTCCAAAAAATTTAAATTCTATGTGTGATATTGTAATATGTTGTTAAATTGTAAAAAAACTATTTTTTTATAAAAGCTACATCAACAGTTGATAACAAGGATAACATAATTCATGAGATAATCCTACACCGAAGAAACATTAAAAATGATAAAAAATATCTAATCGAAAACCCTATCCATAAAGAGTTTTCAAAAAACTAGAGAAGTTTCCAACTTATACTCATTATAGAGGGAAATTAAAGGCCTATGTTAAGGGAGTATGAATAACCTAAGGTTTCATGAATTTAATCATTAATTATATTGTGAACTAGCACCTGACCCTATGAGTTTAAAAATTAATAAATTTTTCTACTCCATACATTTAATGTAAAAAATAATGAATACACTTTTCTATTTATTAGATAATTTTGTAACCTACTGTAGTGGTTACTAGTAGAAAGGCTTGTTTAATATTGATTAAGAATGAGTCTGTTTCAATTTTTTCATAAGGGGAATACCAAATATTAGTTTTTTTAGAAATATTTGAAAACATTTCTGATACATATAAATAGGTCTACAACTCATCTATAATGAAATTTTACACAATGAGATTAAAATTAGAAATAAGGAAGCATGTAATAATATTTTTTCAAAATAATGGAGAATCCTTCTATGGGGTTTGAGACTAGTTTAAGGATTTTTATAGGCACTTTTATCATGATCAATTTTGTTCCCATGTCCCTGTGGATATCTTCTTGGAAGGTTATTCCTAGATTTTCCAAATCAAAAATGATCAGTTAGTTTGTGGAAATTATAGTGAAAAAATTGATGAGTATCTTATTATTTTTTAATATCATTTCCTTTAATTCAGAACACTGAAATTATCAAAATTATAAGAGTGAGTAAAGGGGAAAAAATATGGTTCAGGGAAAGATATGAATGCTCAAATGGATAAAATAAACGATCAAATACAATCTTTAATGAAGAAAAGTTCCAAAACAAGTGTTAATCAGGTGATCTATCAAATAAAATAACAATAACATTGAGAATAATGATCTCAACATGGTATGTTTGGGGGAACTAATTTTTTTTCATAAAATTTTATATTCTAACTAAATAATAAGAACATTTTTACATTACGTGATATAGTCATAGAATTAATGCTAGATATGATTCATTTTTTTAAAATAAATAACCTCAGTTATATGAACCATCTTTATACCTCCTATAAAGAACATAGAATTCTTCAAAATCATAAATCCCATGTTTACTGAAATCAACCTGAAGAATAATTCAAAAACCAACAATGGGTTAAACCATCCAATTCTGAAGGGAAGTTTGATTGAAAATTATTACTAACATTGACTATTCTTTAATTACATTTTTGTATCAATAGTATATGTTTGACTATAAAAAGGATCAATATGTTTAGGATAAGGTAAAAATTAATTCTATAGTTCAAAACCTTGAGCTAAAAGTGGGTTAATTCTAAAGAGACATGAATTACAGGGATAATGGAATGAAACCTAATATAGCTGAAATAAATCCTAGAGAAAATTTCAATATTTAGGTAAAAAGTGTCGATTAAAAACTCAATATTAATCTTGGAATGATAATGTGAATAAAAAAATGGAATTCCATAGAGAAACATGAAGTAATAAACTAAGAACATGAAATCTATAGATATCGAAAAAATGAAGACAATGAAATTAGTTTCATTATTCTATCATAAATTCAATATATAAAATCATTAAAAAAATAAAAAAGCAAGGAGAAAGTTTAAGAAGAGATTATGTAGATTCCTCTTATTCATAACAATTCTTCCCCATCCACACCTTTCCATTAAATATTTAAAAATGAAAAATAACAAAAAACAGCTTCTCCATTTATTTGGGATTATTGACATACATCATGAAAAAATTCCATTCATCCCTACATATATTTATATTGACTCATATAAAAAATTAGTAATTAATATTGTTTCAAATAAAATGAATTTTGAATAATTTCTAACTTACCACCTCACTGAAGAGTTTACTTCCCATTATCAAAAGAAAATTTCTCCAAAACATAGATATATTGTTATCTTTATCAACCCTTTCACCTTAAAGGAATACTAAAAAAACAATTTTTTTGATATTGGTGTTAATATAAACATTATACCTTTAATATTGTTTCATTATTATATATTGGGTGAGTTACGACCACCAATATTATTCTATAATTGGTTGACCATTCTATTATATATCCCATAGGTAGAGTTGATTATTTTATAGTTGGAGTTTGCATGATATTTCTTCCATCTAACATTCCTATGTTAGACATGGAATGTCACTTGAGGTTCCCATAATTTTATATAGACTTATCTTTAACACTTGGGAATTTGTTTTAGATGTCTATATTTATTAGATAATGTTTATATTTAGTGAACAATATATGGAGTTTAATGTTTTAAAAATTTACAAGGAAGGAACATTCGGTGAAAAATATTTAATATTAAAGTGTGTAGAAGATGGAAATACATTTGGTCATTTTAAAGTGATTCATAAAAAACCTTTATCTGAGTAAATACCATTAGAATTTAAAATTATGTTTCCCACCATTAAAAGTGTGTCTAGAAAGTGAATCTAAATAGTTTTATAGTACAAGATATTAACTCTGTTCCATATTAGAAGTGTGTTATGGAGGATGAATTTTCTATGTACAAAAATAAAGAGTATTTAGGAAATTATGTGGTATTTGTTCCCACTCCAATAAATCTAGAACACCATGATAAATAGGGTATATTATATAATTATCTTTCACGATGTTTGAATAATATACACCATATTAAATCATTCTTAGGTTAGCTTGGTCCAATTTGTTCTAAAGAGGGGAGGTTTCACTGTTGTTACCAATGAGATAAATGAAACAATTCAAAAGAGAGAAGAAAAAATTAGAGAATAAATATTTATTTAGAAAATAAGAAACACCATTTTCCTTTTAGATTCATCTATAAAATTCTTGAGAGTTTATCTAGGAATAATTTTTTTTCTATTTTCTAAATAGTAATTCTGGTTAAAACTATATTCACATATCCATTTAAGAAAAAGAAAATACAAAATTATGTAATATTATTGATATGATCCTTGATGTGTTCATGGATTATTCTTTATTATTAGATGAACATTTTATAGTTTTTTAGAAAATATAATTTTTTCTGAGAGGTGTTAAGAATCCAATATTTTTCTTGATTGGTAGAAGTTCTTATTTATGTTTAATGAATGTATTGTTATTTTTCACAATGTTTCTAGAATAGGAATTGAGGTTGAATATCCTAGTATTGAGGTTATTCTAAAATTTCTTATTCCTGAAAATTCTTAGGGCATTGAATGTTTTTTACGACATGTCGGTTTCTATTTAAGAATCATAAAATAAAATTCAATGACAATAATGAAATTCTGATCAATGATAGTAAAACATTATCATTTAATGTTTGAGGAAATCTTCTAGAAATATTTTAATATTCTCATTTACAAAAATATATTATCACACATTATCACTAAACCTTACGGGATAATTCCTTTTGAAATCATTTGTAATGATTGTGATGTGGATATTGGGGAAATTTTTGAATAAATTAAATAAGATAAATATCTTCTAGTGTATTACTATAGTTGGTTGTTAGATGATGATCAAAAAAAATATTAGATGTTTTTTTAAACCCAAAAAGGGGATTCTTGAGGATGTTATTAGGATTAAACTTCCATAAACACAACCACAACATTCAGTTTAATTGTTGTTTAATATTTGAAATATAATTCTCACATGCTTAAATTTTTAATAATAATAGTTTAATAACCATGAGGGTTATCACTCAAGAAATAGTGGAAGAGTTATAGGATTCAAATTAAAAGATAAATATTATTAAATTAGTTTAGTTCTTTTTTAAATTTATGAATTTATAATCTTATTATTGTAAAGGGTACTAATATATATCTATAAATAGTTATTCTCAATAGCTGAAAACTGAGCATCAATGTTTTTAAATCTCATAATAATTTTAATTATGTTTGGAAGTGGGGGGGGGATATTCATGAATTTTTAAAACATGATATAATATATTATACCTTTATTATGTGTTATGATTGATTCTATATATTCTTTTTAATCCATTCAAAATTAAATTATAAATAAATACTAAAAACCTTGTACTGTAAACAACTATAACTTTCTAGGATGAATGTCATCATGTTGTTTTCTTGAGCATAATTTATTATCTTTATATTATGTAATTTAGGAGAAGGAATTTAAAATATGAAATTTATTTTATTAAATGGTTTGATACTTGTGTAAAACATGTTTTTTTGGAATATTCTATAACCCCATACATGAAAATGATGATTAAAATTTAGAATATTTTTTAGCATTAATGAATAATGTTTTCTTCCACTCATGAGATACAACAATGAAGAAATTTTTGGGTTCCATGTAATGTGTAGGGGTTCTATATGTTCAAATATATAAATTAATGTTGAACCCATCATTTTTTTTAAATATATTATTTTTTAAGAGTCACTTTAGATTTTTTTAGAAGTGATTTTTTTTTAAATTTTAAATTTTGTTATTCCATATTGAATAAGTTATAATATATTACACCATAGGATATGCATGGTTTATTAATTTTATGAAACTCTTAAATCATTAATTAATGGTCAATTTTGAGAAACTTTATAAAAAATCATTGAATTTAAAAACATTTTATTTTGAAACAAACCTATAAGATATGAATTTAAATGGGATATGAAACAAAATTCATATTCCATGTGGGGCCACCTTTTCTTTATTTATTCATTCAATTATTCTATAAGATAAATATATTTGGTGCTTTTTTATACTTAGTTCTAATTATTCAACTCACTCATCCATTATTTTGTGTCTAATAATTTATGTGATAAAATATGTATCTTTTCTTTCCGAGTGGTAATAAGAATTTTGGGAGATTCTGTTAAGTGAATATTGATTTTTATTTAATTAAATTTTAAAAAAATTCAATAAAAATAATTTTTTGTAAAATAATAATCAATTATTTCCCTAAAACAACATTATTTTAAGTGTGAAATCACACATACTTCTTAGGGGAGTCCATGGGGTAAATTATGTTAAAAAACAAATTCATTATGGAATTTTAGTTTTACTTATATAAGATATATTTTTTCCCTTGAGAATTCCTAATTGATATATAAAAGTTATGAAATATGCTTTGTGGTGGGAAATTTCACGTGACTCATTTTCATTACATATTTTCTGAACAATAATATGGAATTTATTATCCTTATTATGATAAAAAGATTATATAAAGGTGGAATATTGAGCATTCATTGTTTTTGAAATTAAAATATGATAAAATGAATATTTTTATAAAGTTTAGAATTTATGTGTTTAAATATTGGGATTTCATAATTTTTATTTCCATACATTTTAATAACAAAGTCGTTTGTTGATTGTGTGAGCCATAATCAAAATATATTTTATTTGAGAAAATTAGGCTTTAGAGGGCTTGAAATAATTCATTCATATTCCATGTTTTTGATATTGAATGTGTATTTTCGGAACATTTTCTTATTTTATATATATTTTTAATTTGATTACCATTTTTTTCAATTCATTCTATTGTTGAAAAATTAATCATCATGATTTTTAAATTTTTTCCCTCTCCCTCAAATGTATTATGAGAAGTCTTAATTATTTGAAAATGCAACAAAGGGTTTTATAGAAACAATAAAAATAATTTATATATCCTAATTTATACATAGTAAAGTATTGACATATTTAAATGATAAAGGTTTCACGTATATGCATTTATAATATCATCAATAAATTTATTTTTTTACCATAAGCTGTATAGACATATAGTACTAGGGTCTATTAAGTAACAATTTATAGAATATTCAACATAGGGGAATTCAAAGAGTGTACATACAACCAAATCTCAAGAGGCCATCATATATGGGAATTATGTGCATCTCAAGTATCTAATTGTCCATGGGATTCATGTAGAATAATTTTTTTACAGTATCCACTTTTCAAATTTTTATGGAATCATGTAATCAGATTGTTATCCTTCATTAATCTAGATACACATCTTATCAAATTAATTGTCAATGTGAGTCGATGCTAATGAAAGATTGAGGGATGATTCTTTTGAATGATATGAACAATATCCCGAAGATGATTTGGGTTTCTGATTCTTATTGATGAATCATCAATGAAAGAAGATTTTATTGGGACTATGGTTTCATTTCTATGTTGTCAAGTGAGTCGATGATGATGAAAATAAACTAATAAAAGAATGATACCAATTTACCAAGATATAAATTAATGTAGTTTGAGGCATATTAATCCAAAATTGAATTATTGGAAGGAAAAAAGTCCGAATAAGAGTTAGTTGAATTAAATATTAAATATAGTTTTTTATTTTGAATCTATAATAGGTAGAAGCCCCTAGAATATCAATACATCCTAATTCTCATTGAAATAGGAGTTTAAGAATATGGATATGATATTATGTAGTTTTGAATTATTTGGAAGAGTATTAGACTGAAAATATTTCAATAATTGGTGTGATTTCTAATGTTATAGGTTTGGATTTGAGAAGATGATCTCTAGTACACTGATTTATATGGTTAAGTTGTTGATTCGTAATACACAATATATGTTCTAGTTTATACCTATATAACCCTATCAACTATTTTATCAACATGGAACCTATATAAAGTGAGTAAAGACTAAAATAATCTTGATGATAGAGCTAGACTTATGCGAGGTTCCCAAATAAGATTTATGGTGTTCCATCTACTCAACATGACTGAATTAATTATGGTCTTTGATTCTCTCAATTATTAAAATTTATTTAATTACATTACATGTTTTATTGTAAGAGTAATTTTCAGTGAGCTTACAATTATGGTTTAAGAGGGTTGAGCGCATTTTAGTAGAAGAATAATGTTTATTAATTGCCATAGATCTATTTAATATAACAAAAATTTTGTTTTTAAAACATGAAAAATTATGTCATTGAAATTATATAAAATTAAAATGGGGAGAAGAATTTTGAGATATTCAGTGAATTTGAAATGGGAGAATAAAGGAAAAAATTATTGATCAATAGGTAACATATAGAGAAATAAAGAATTTATAGAAAATTAGATAATGGAAAATAAACCAATTGGGGAAGATTTCATTATTTCTTCACTTTTTTTCTTATAGTTGTTTTTGACATGTACACCATTGATAATACATAATATAAAAGTATTTTTGACTAAATTATTCTTTTTGAACTAAATTATTAGGTTAAATCTTTTACATATTCATGTTATGTATTTTTAAAAATTGTGTTTCCCCTCTAGTTATTAATTTTCACAATGTCAGAATATTTCAGTGAGTTTGATTGTATAAAAAAAATTCAAAACTACATTGTATTGGTATTAATCATTAAATTGGTGTGGTGTAAGAGTCATAATTCTATTGGAAATAATACGAGGTATTAGATTTAGCTAATAAACATTACAATTATTAATAAAATAAGAAATATACATGAGAATAAATTTATTTTAAAACATGTAATTAAAATTCCCCTTATTCTTCCATTTTGATATTCTATCATTTCCAATTTCATAAATTACTATTATATTCCATCAAATTCATTAATCTCGTTTACCAATTTTTATTATTCAAAAATAAAAAATAAAAAATATCATCCAAAACTATTGTTGTTATGATTTTTCCTTCTTTGATTTCACAATTTCTCTTTCATAATGCATTGGATAACCTACTGATTTTTATACATGTATTTTATGGTATTTTAATAAAAATAATTAATCATGGTGAATTTAAGTTAATGTCTAGCAATTTATATGAATATTTTGGGGAATAAAGTGATTCTAGTGATCCGTTATGTCCATTGGTATTTGGTTGGTGTCTATGTATGTAGTTACATTGATATTGTGTTCCAATGATTTATATAAACGTGGGGGGAACCTGATATGATTCAATGGATCTAATATTCTTATTTTGATAATGTTTGGGGACCGTAGACTTAGTCCCAGTGATATGGTGTTCCCAAAATTTTACTCTTGGGGGACCTATGAAATAGTTCATTGATCATGTGTGACAAAAAATTATATACCTCACTATGCTAATTTCGATAGATACATTATGCACTAGATGAAGAAGGTATAATCAATCCTAGGTGTCAAGTTAGACTTTTAGGATCTATTATTGTATTTATTGTGTAAAAATATTTATATTTTATTTATTCTTATGAGTTTGTCACATGAACATATCACTGAATTTAAATTTATAAATATAGTACCATATTGGAAGTTCTATACTTTTCTATATACTCACACCCTAATTGAGTATCCATATCACCAAGGCTCTTAAGTTATCTTCACTATTCATAAGTTTTGTATGGGAAGAGGCCTAAAGTAACTCAATCAGGTAGGATAGATTGGATGGGATTAGAGAAAGGGATTACTTGAGGAAATAGGATATAGTTAGGCCTCGTTGTGTTTTCTTTAATTCCTTTATTCCATACGTGTGACTGGTCTAGGGGTAGTTATTTTGTTATGATTATATGGTTCATGTCATTTTTTACAATTCATAATTTCTCCTTAGTTATTTATTTCTGATACTCTAAGGTTTAACATTGTGGATGATGTTTAAATTATATTAATTTTTATTACTACTAGGATATAATGGTATAATATCTCCACAATAAAACCATACAACCTCACTACAATTTAGTATCCTCTGGCATATAAGAAGGCACGCCTGATGTCATGTAGTGAACCCGTCTTGCTATTATTCATAGTGAACTACGGTAGGGGTTTTCTAAAGTTTCATCATAGGATTCCTTTTAATATCGTAATATTTTATGGAATTAGTAGACTAGATATATTTTAATATATTTTATCCTTTTATGGATATTGTATTTATTTTCATCGAATAAATTTCATGGTTATAATTCATTTTTAACGAGGCAATAGAGTTGATTTTATGTATTTTTTATCTTATGGTTTACTAATTTCACCTCATGTGATGCACATGATGTTCTGATTTATACTTTTTATAAACTTTTATATATTATTCAATTGTTAAAAGGATATTTATTTGATTTTTAAATCTTTTCCCATGGGAATTAGATAACATCATACATCATATTCCGAAAATTTGATTCACATTACTATTAGAAAAAATACATCAAGGTAATTTTTCAGTTCTTTTGGGTTGATTTTATTTTTTTTTGACAAAGAGGGTTTCCAAGGTGTGTTTTAAAGTTTGAGTGATATTTTTTAGAAGGTATATTAACCAAAATCCATGAAAAATGAATGGATTCTCTGGAAGTGGTACAAAAAATTGTGTATACCAGATGTCATTATTTCCTAGTGTTTTCTATATTTTTCTGGGTACCAAATTTACAAGATGACTCATGCTTCATGAAATTTAAATTTCTAGGACTGGCAGTTCATATATGTGTTAAATGCATGATTTTTTTTGAAGATTTGATTTTTATGAAAATGTTGAGCTTCGTGACTGAATCTGGTGTCATGATGGTTTAAAGGTTTCCAAATGTGAGATGGAAATATAATAATCTCTATGACTATGTGAATATTCATGAACAAAAAAATTTCCCTAGTGCATCACAAATATAGTGAGGTTTGTAAATTACAATGGAAATAATTTTAAATTTGTGACAGTTGGGTTGAATGCATTGGTAATAGGAGTAAATGTCTATAAATAGGTGCTACCCCCCAATTTAAACAAGAAAGCATTAACAAAAATCCAATGGATATGAATTCGTGAAGGTGGTTAGTGAAGGATTTTTCTTAGATTGAGGGTCTCATAAGATCATCTATTTTGTAGTTAAATGGGGTTCACAAAGTCTTTGTGAGCTTCGTGTAAGTTTTTACCTTCAATAAAGAGTTGAGATTCATAAATGCTAAGTGAGATTAAAAAATGTAGCGGGAATCGTTAAGGCTATATGCGCATCATGATATTGGTGGTCTTTTCAAATGTTTTGGGGTTCTTGAAATAAGGATATTATTTTGAGAAATTGGGAATTTTGTGATTTCTAGAATTAGGGTTTTCTTAAAAGTATATATCATGCGAAGCAGAAAAAATTTCCGTTTAAAAATTTTGTAATGTTTTATTAATCAAGTAGATGATATTAGAACATAATGATTCTTTAAATAAGGTTTAAATGATAATGATTAAAGTTATGAAAATATAATCATCTTAATAAGTTGTGATAAAACACTAGGTAAGAGAGAATTGAGGTTTCAAATTATGTTTGGTTGTAATCCAAGAGGGGAAGTGAGTTATCTCTAAAAATTTTAACAATAGTGTTCTTTTTTTATTTTTTATATAGGCACAATTTCCTTATAAGATAATTGGATATAGTTCAGTGTGGGTGAACCATTTGATGTTATTGTGTCTCATGCATAAATTAATTCTTTCATTATATATTACTACAAGAAAGGGAGAGAATGGTATTTCTCTAATGATGAAACGAGTTCTAGAGGGAAATTAGTTTTAATAAATCACATACTAATTCTCCCCCACCCCCTCTCATGGTATTTAACATGGTTGGGGTAACAATTGGTATCAATGTGAGGATAATATCACTGTTTCTCTCTCAAGGGGTTAAATGGGTGTTGTGAATCATGAATTGATTTGAATCTTCAATGGAAAAAATTTCAATTATGGAATAATCAGATGAAACACTACTCCATATCTTTTGGTATGAATGTATTTATTTAATTAGAACATTGTATTTTGGAAAGTGTGCATAATAATGATTTATGAGATACTATCCATAACAAATTCGATTCTAAATCTATATGAATCAATGCATTATGGGGAGAATTTTTCAAAATGATCTATACAAAGGTAATGTCATGTAATTCAATTCATGAAATATGAGAAAAAAGTCAAATATTGATGAAGGTGATTCAAAATTAATATAGGAAAAATTATAGGTTCAATGGAAATAATATGAGTACATGAGAATGAATTCTAGTGAGTCTATAAATGCATTATTTGACTAGGTTAATGTTTTTGAGGAAGAAATGTGTGGTCTTAGTGAAATTATATAAGTTGTAATGATCATTTTGTGCATGTTGAGAAGACTTCCACTTCTATTGAATCCAAAAGTCTATGTACTAGAAGATAAAGATACAAATGAGCTGACAATGGACATCCTGCATAGTACTATCGTCTCATATGATATTTGAAATGAAGGTATTTAGTCTTTGTAAAAAGAAACACATAAATAGGTTGAATTACATGATATGATTAAGCTCACTATTGATGATGTCTAGGAAGAAGATGAGATAGATAAGGGAATTTCATTCCTTTACTCAAATATTCAATGAGGAGAAGGACATTTTAATGGGAAACTTCCACTTATATGCTTTAAAAGTGGAAAAGATTGAAATATTTGTATAGGGTTCCCTAATAAGTTACAAGAAAACGATGAGGCATAATATGAAATTACCATAAAGAAGTATTTATCCTATGAGAAAGAAAATAAAAAATTAAAGATAAATTTCTTCAAAAAGAGGAACCCCCCTTCAAAAGAAAATGACAGTCCAAGTGAATCTCAGGTTCAAGAGGTGGATAACTACAAGGATCATGAAAAAAGACTATGGTGGATGTTTTTCTAGATGCATCTTACAAAAAATATTGATTGTTAAATATTTGAAAACCCTATATTCATCAAGAGTTCAAGAAGGTGTTTTCACAGTGATATTGATATTCAATTTTTCATTTTGTGAACATATATTCTTTTTAAAAAAATAATATATAAAATAACATGACATGGTAGAATCAAATATGGAATGTGTGGTTTTAGGGTGGATAATGAGTATACCTTTAACAATGTTGTTATTATGCTCTATGTATATAGTACTGATTTCATATTCCCTTTCCTGATCGCAGGATTTAGGTAGTCGTTTAAGTATATTCCCTTAATTGACTATACAGTTAGGGTATTGATTTTCATAATGCACATACTCCTAGAAATTAGAGCATTGAAGAGTGTGTTGATCATCAGCTAGGGAATTATTCCCCTCAACGATGTTATTCAGCCTCTCTGTATTTCTTAGTCAATAATTGTATAGGTGGAAAACATTTCCACACATATAATAGATCCCATAACCTTTAAGGTATTTTCTAAGGTGTTTCCTTATATATTTTTTAAATATGGGTAATTTCATATTCTACACCAATGAGACTGTTCATAATGTATTTTTTGATTCTCTATATTTCATTTTCTTTATTTAGAATCATATACCTATCCATATTACATTTCATCCTTAAGTTAAAATCATAAAATTATAGATAATTTCATAAATATTTCCTCCTAATATCAAACAAATTCATCTTCATTTTTTTTTCACATCAAGGAATTCTAGTTCTATCATAGTGTGAATAGTCTGATGGAAATATTTTATTAAGAGTATTCCCTCTAAATATGCCCTAATTAAAGAATCAAATTCATCTATTTTTATTTTATTCATAAATATATTATACTATTTCTTAACCACAAATTTTAAATGATATACAACCAAAATAATTTTCTATTTCTTTGAGTAATGAGTCACACAAAATATAATTTAAATCTCATAAATATGGTGCTTAGTAATCAGTGGTTTTAAAGGACCAATAATTTATCATGGGATCTAAAACATCATATATTTAATAGAGGGATAGTTTACTCATGGTCAGTTTGGGTGCTCAAAAATATTCATGTTCTTTTTCATAACATGAGAGAATTGAGTGATTATTTTCATGTTGTTTCAACATAAGTCCCCATCATATTATGATAATCACTGCATTGTCCATTGTGTCCTTCATTATTTTAGTTCCTTCATGATACATCCATATCCTTGAAAGGAAAATGTTCATGGTTAGGGTAAATAAATTATTAAAATAGTAAAGATGAAAACTACCATCACAGAATAAATAACTTAAAAATAATGATTATATTCTTTCTTAATAACCCACTATGTGAAAATATTAGTTATCGGTGATTATTTCCCAACTATATTTTCCATAACCATTAAATTTAACATGATAAAAAAATCCATCATAATGGTTTATATATAAAATATGAAATATATTATTCATATACCCCCAAGATTGTCAAACTAGGTTCTCATTAAGCGGTCATTCAAGAAAACTAGAATGAGGGTTGGTATATATATTACCAACGCATTTTAGTGTAATTACCCTTAGATGCATATGTTTTAAAATAAATTATAGATGTAGTATCCATAAATAATGGCATTTTAATGAAAATTAGACTCCTTTAATTGCCATAATAGATGATGGTCTCATATACATTGGATTATCCAAATGGTTCTCACTATTGTTTTCTCATACAATTCTCAAAAATTAATAAACATGGTTCTAATACTGAAAAAATAATCTCAATATATAAATACATAATTAATAAAATTGTTATCATGGATTAATTATTACATCCACAAATAGTGTCCAAACACAATCAACTAATGGTTTAGTTTACTGGAAAACTAGACATCTAGAAACACTCATTTCACATGTCGTGTTCATTTTTCTATAATATAAATCAAATCCTATACATTCCATGATACTCAATCCTCTTCAAATCCTATAGAAGGGAAAACATAAGAATCAGGGAGCTAAAAAACTTTGTAAAGTATAACATGAAAGAACATTCTATGAATTGATCATAAAAAAGTGGAAAGGAATTAATATGGAAAATATTTTACATAAAATAACATCAAACATTACTTTTTAACCATAATAAATATATAACTTACTTCTCAAACGATAAAAGTTTTATAATTTCATCAGATTGAAAAACATGAAGCATATAACATAGTCCATGTAACGTCGAAAGTAATGTCACCGAATAATAATAATTTATTTTATTATACTATAAAACATAGCTACCCACTAACTTATTCACTCATAAAATTATAATAAGATATAAATTCCATAACATTCACCCTTTGTGAACACAGCTATATCCTAACCTGATTATATAATATTTCTATTTCATGACATAAAATCCTTTACCCAATGCCTTTTGGGGAGATATAGATCCCACCTATCTCATAACCCATATATTTATATTCCACAAAAATAAATCCTAAAATTATAAAATAACCCATAGAAGTAAAATGGGTTTTATGAAATTTCCAAATCATTATAAAAAGAACCTATGCGATTAATCAAGGTTTCACAGAACATCCTCATCAAATCATGAATAAAATTTCTTGACACTGAAAACATGATCACACAAAATAATCACATTGTGAATGGATAATTTAGGATGAAACATGAATAATTACTCCAATGGTTGTATTAATTTATATTATAATGAAAAAATAACAAAAAAAGGTTTTTGAAAACATTGTGTATTCATCCTTATAAAAGTCATAGTTATGAGTCTCAATTCAGAAAGTCTCCATCACTTTAATGAAAAATGAAAGTTTTACCATTCAAGGAAATTGAATTGATTCAAAAAACCTTCTCACCAATAAGTAATAAAATATAAAATCATTTAAACGGAAAAATCATGGAAATATGTTGTTCAATTATCAAATTATATTACTCAAAGAAAGAGTTTGAGTGACCAAGTCCCATACCATTATCATTAATTTCCATAGAAGTGTGTCAATCTGTAATATGATAAAGATAAGCATCTTAATAAAATTTATTATCTCATTATTCATATATATATTTCCACTTTTATTTTTCATTAAAAAAATTTCTCTTCATGTATATGATTTTTTAAATCTCTTTTCAACATAAAATGTTAATAATATTGATCATTTTTAATCTAGGTTCTTAAAAGTGGTTTCAATATTATTTTTCTTAAAAAAGATCATCAATTAATAAATAATAAATATAGAGTCATTTATGTTTTTTAATATAATATAATTTTATAATACCATTATATTAGAGTTTTAGATTTATTTCATAAAAATGAAAATAGTAATAAACTATTTTGGGTTATTTATGGATATTGATGGAATACATTGTATTGATAATTATGCTTTGTGTTATCCAAAAATAACTATATTAAAGATATATATTACTTATATATATCATATATACCCATAAAATATATACTAAAACCATCCATGTTTGAATTTGAATGAAAAAACACATATATTCATGGAGGTGTTAGTCTACACAACACATGATTAACTTATATGTTATTCAACACATGACAGGGTTAAATATGGATAGAAATTAATCATTTAAGAATAAAAAATAGATAATATAACTTATATTTATTAATAAATGCCATCATTTATACTATCCATGTAAATACCCGGAATTTCCATGTAATATTTTTAAATATATGGGAATTTTACGAGTCCAAGAAAAATGACGGTGCATGATTCCAAGGCCCGGTGTGCCCGGAAGGAATTTATGAACTTTTTTTGGGTATGTTCAGTAAATGTATGAGAGGGTTTCTCTAACTTTTGAACTGATTCTTGGAATTAAAATCCTAGGGAACGGTTTAACTCACAGCACTGATATTCACTTAATGATACCTTCACCTCGATTGCAGTAGGTCGAGGGTGAAAGTTAGTTTTTCACTTATTCATGAAATATTAAAATAAAATAAAATGGTGTAAAATTTTATTTTTATTTTCTTTTGAAACTCACATGTGAATGTTTCACAGGTGGGGACCATTGAACTAAATCCTCCCATGAGAGGTTATGGTGGTGGGGACCACCTAAGGATAATCCCCCTTGAACTCCTTCTTAAGTGTGGGGAAGCCTTTTAAACTTCCCTCACTTTAATGGTTCCACCCCCTTTAATTCATTATGCCAACCATTGTAATTAATTAATCCAATTTGAAATTGTGCCAAAAATTAAAATTGGGGAAACAAAACAGTTGGATAATTTGATTTTGGGGGAAAGTATTGGCAAAAGGGGAGCTCTTGGAGGATTACTTTCTACAATGAAGAACTTCTTCCACGAAGAATTCTCCTCCGACAAAGAATGCCAACACACGATTTCAACTTCTTCCTCAGGAAATCTTCTAACGTGGGACGTCTTCAATCGATGATCATCTATCCCTCCTCATCTTCAACGAATCAAATTAACAAGGTAGGGTGGTTGTTTGAAATTATTCCCTTTTTCATTCTTAACCACTCTTCATAATTAAAAGAGAGATTATAGCTGCTTGCTACCGCTCTAAGGCAGAGAATGCGGCCCAAAAAAACATGGACCATCATCTCCGCAATTCTTGTGATAATTTGTGGTGTTCTTTGTGATGGAGGAAGTCGGTGAGCAACCATGGTGGGGCATGAGAACGGCGGCCGACACCACCGCCGGTCGCGAAGAAGGAAACTGCGCAACACCACTGCCCCGCAGCAACTGCCTCCTACAACCACCGCCTCCCGTGGCCACCGCCTCCCATGGCCACCACTGCCATGCCCATGCAGCCTCGCCACGCGCAGCCTCACCGCACCACCCGCGGCCTCACCGCGCCACCCTCGGCCTCACCGCACTGCCTCGTGGCTAGTCACACTGCTCCACGGCCTCCGCCCTCCCGGCCCAGCCGCCTCGTGGCCTCTCACCCTCATGGCAGACCCCCCCCCCCCCCCCCCCGCGGATTCGTGCCCTCACGGCACCCCTTGCGGCCGGGCCACCCCTTGCCCTCGCAGAACACCCCATAGCCGAACCGCCCCGCGCCCTCCATTGCCCCTTGTGGCTTGCCGGGCCATGTCGGTCCGACTGAGTCAGACCGGACTCGGACCAGATATGACCCTATACTTTTCTTGGGCCATAACTTTGGCACCAGACATTCGTTTGACGAACCTTCACAGTGCTAGAAACCTTGGATTGATATGGTCCATTTGGTATACCCTCACTAGAGTTTTGGATAAATTTGGGATACAGTTGGGTTAGATCGAGCACAAATTCAACTGGGCCCTCAGGACTAAAAGACTAATTACTTACAGACTGAGCTTCCGATTGACGCATCATCTATTGCGTTGATACCCCTATGGAATGACGGTCCTTTGTGATACTACTTCATGGGACTTCGTGGAAGTCTAAGTATTGACCAGTGGATTGTGGAAGGGTCCCTACCAGAGATAAGTGAGCGCAGTGTGGTAACCCTGAAGCTGGATGTGATGTGAAGAATGAAGATAGATCCTATGTCGGTCAGCACCGAGTGATCATGTGTGGGTCAACACCTAGAGATCCTATGTGGGTTAGCACCGAGTGATAATCTGTGGGTCAACACCTAGAGAACATGTGTGGGTCAACACCGAGCGATAATGTGTGGGTAACCACCTAGTGATCCTATGTGGGTCAGCACCAAGCGGTCCTGTGTGGGTCAGCACTGAGCGATCCTATGTGGGTCAGCACCTAGTGATCCTGTGTAGGTCAGCACCTAGCGATAATGTGTGGGTCAGCACCGAGCGATCCTGTGTGGGTTAGCACTTAGAGATCTTGTGTGGGCCAGAACCGAGTGATCCTATGTGGGTCAGCACCTAGCGATCCTGTGTGGGTCAGCACCTAGCGATCCTGTGTGGGTTAGCACCGAGCGATCCTATGTGGGTCAGCACCGAGTGATCCTATGTGGGTCAGCACTGAGCGATCCTCTGTGGGTCTACCTCTTAACAAATTAGGTTGATTCAGTAGTTACATCTAATCATCTCTACTACTGTACTTAAGTTATACCTGGTGTGAGGTGAGTCTATACCTATGTGGAACTTTCCTTCATTGTAATACCTTGGTGGTATTCTTCAGTGTGGAATACCTATGTGGTACTTGCCTTCGTGGTTTTCCTTCCTTTGTGGAACAGTGGAGCTTTGTGCTTTTGAGTTAGACTATATGTTACCTCATGATTGAGATGTGTTTACTTGATAACTTAGATATATGTATGGGCAGATACCAAAGTAGAGTTATCAGTTGTTTTCACTCTTTGTGGTTTATCCTTTGTGGATTTTGTGAGACCTTGAGGGTCTTGGGATCCTTAATGAGTATCATTATACTCACCCCTGCACGGGATATGCCCACACCTCATTGTGTTTGGTGCAAACGATGGACAACGTTGATTGAGGATGAGAGTACTAGGACTGGAGGTAGCTCATAGGTGGACGTTAGATGAGGAAAACCGCATATACAACCGTTCATGAGTTGTACCTACCCTTCAGGTAGGATTCGTGGTGAACAATCCCGGAGCTTCTTTTCACCTATAAGTCTTCTTTTACTTTCCAGTTTTCCATATACTTCCCAGTTGGTCTTGTATTCTGGCCCCATTTTCTTACTGTACTCACTCTGTTTATTATTCAGTTTACTAGAGTTTGTATCTTGTTGTGTGCTTAGTTGTGTGTGTTATAGGTTATAAAGGCAATTCCTTCCCAGTTTTAGGGAATACACCTTTGGTGCAAGTCACCAGCCCCTGGACAATGGATGGTAGGCTTGGGGTAGTCATGGTATGAGCCCCGAGGGACGGGTCGTGACAATCCATGAAGGGTGGTGATGAAAAACTAAATGTATATCTTGTTGGAGGTAGTAATCCACACACATGCATTGATAATGATTTTTGTTTTTCATAGTAGATGTAATAGATTAAATAATTTTTGTAAAATTATTATAATTGAATACTAGAATAATAATTATGAATATTTTATTGTCATGTTGTGTTTATATTTGGTTTTGAATGGAAATAACAATAATTAATGGTTATGAATGATTTGATACCTATATTGAGACCTTAGAATTCATCTTGATAAAGGCCTTATATTAGATGTACTTTGGATAATATGTGGTGAAAGGGGGAATTAAAAAGTTTATATGACTTGAATACTAATAAATCTCAGTAGAGGTTAAATTAAATTTTATAATAGGAGTGGACTTTTGAGAGGATGGAAGTGGTATGGATTTTAAAAGTGGGGAAGATAGACATTTTCACAGAATAGAATTTTAAGGGGTAGGAATGGAATGGAATGAATGTTAAGTGAGTTGGGTGGGGGAAGGTTGGTAAGACATGTAGTTAAGGTTTTTTAAAAAAATATTTCTATAAGTTCTTAAGGTCATTTAAAATTTGGAAACTTCTATCCACCTTAAATTACTCATTTCAAAACTTTTTACTCTTAATTATATATAAATCATGACAAATATTTTTTATCTAAAAATATAATTAGACAATTATTAGAAAATTTTGACCTGAAGATTTTGAAATTAGGTGTCATTAAATATATTTAACTTCATAACTATTTGAAAATATTATTTGATTAAACACAAAGAACACATAAAAATTGGTTTAAAATAAAAATAATGTATTTAAACTTTAGAGTTATGTATAAGATAAATTTTTTAACATTACTAATTTTTAGGATAATAATTAATTTATTATAAAACTAATAAAATATATGTGTCATTAAAAGTAATCCTAAATAAAATTTCACTGTGAAAAAAATTAATTAAATGAAAAAATAAAACGATTCTTCAATTCTAACTAAAAAATTACTTTAGTATATGAATATTATAAATTGAAATTATAATTTTAAACTAATATTATATATTTAATAATTACACAATTAAAAAGTATTTTTTATCAATTAAAGTATTTTATAACATTTTAGGCCTTCCATATATACTGATAATGTGATAAGGGTCACTAATTTTGATGAAATTTAATTTTTTCTCTATTCACATAATATTCAATAATTTTAAATAAATTCAAAAAATACATCTTAACATTACATTAATAGTTTTAATCCAAAAATGATGTTCTGTTTTTGAAATTAAATTAATTAAATTGATAAAATTAATTAATATTTGAGCGCACATATAATATTTTTAAACACTCTATATTTCAAGGTATAAAATGAAATTTGTTCCATTATAGCCTTTTATATGGTTTTTATAAAGTGGATACTTTTAGTTATACCAGATAATTTAATGTATATACTGGTAATATGATAATTAATTTTGGTTTAGAGTTTTCTTATAAAATATTTACTATCACGGTACTTAATTAAGAAAATATAATTACTGAAATCCTCAGTTGTTACACCCCTTTATTAGGTTTGAGTTAGGAATTGGAATATTTGGCTCTATTTAGACTTAATGTTTTGGATTTTGGGTAGTTAAGATGTTCCCCAAATGAATAATCATAGATAAAATATATTAGTTCGTCATGAATTCCCCTTGGTTGGGAGTGATGTTAAATTAGTATAACAGAATTGTGTTGGGTTGATAGAGAGGGATATATTAACCTTTAGTGGTAGTAGTTTCCATTCAAAAAATTTTGGTTAGTGATTAAATGATTTTTTTGTAGATTCTTATGATGTTTGAAAAGGTCTGATTTGTAATTCATGTTTTTAGATCTTGTTTAATAAAATTGATTAAATGTGATGATGATTATTATTGTAAATAGACCTTGAAGTGATTCTAAGGATATGGTGTTCTATGATTTTTGCATACTATTAGGGGACCATGAATGTATCCTCAAGGATATTGTATTTACCATAATTATTAATTTTATGGTTCCTTGATCTAATTCCAAAGATTCATTATCCATTTAATATTTTAATTAATAAGAGATACATGTGAGATTCCATGGATCTCGTTTTTCTATTGGGATTTGGTTGGTGGACTATGGATGTAATTCCATATATCAAGTGTCCCTATAATTTATGTAAATATTAGGGGACCCTAGTGTGATTCCATTGATCTCAATTTTCCATTGTGATTTTTTGGGTACTATGGATGTCTTTCAATTGATCTATTATTCCTATTATATATGTAATTGTTGGGGGTATGATTTTATTCCATGGATCTAGTATTCCTATTATAATATTGTTGTAGGACCTTGGATGTTGTTAAATATATCTCATGTTCCATTTATTATAATATAGTTGGATTTAATAACTTTCCAGTCATATAGTATTCCCATATAATTGATACATAATTATAGTACTTTGGAAAAAATTTCTAACATTGGAAGAACCAGGAATAGTCAATGACATCTATCATGATTGACATTAATGATTGATGATTTTATTAGTTTTATATATATAGTTATTTTTTTAATCATAAATTTATATCAAATGATTCAATCATAACATATAATGTTTATGTATGTTACCACATTGGTGGTTCCCAACTAAGTTATGAAGTCACACCATTATCAGGTAGCCATTTCACTTATGTATCCAAGAATCCTTTAGTGTTCATAGGTTCATTTAGACGGAGGCCCAAATTACCTTGAATGAGTATGATAGATCGAAATGGATTGGAGACTGGGATGAGTTGATGCAAGGGGATGTAGTAGGGACTTGGTGTAATTTCCTCCTTCCCTCATTTTGTAAATGTTACCAGTCCAGCGAGTAGTCTTTGTTTATAAGTTTTTTATTCTGGTACTTATTTATTTTTTACCAAAACTAATTATTTATTTAATACACATATTCTTATTTTTATCAGTTTTTATGTTTTTTAGATTATGTTCCACAGATATTTCAACTCTTAAATAAGCGTATAGTCACCCCAATGTTACGCAGTACACCCACTTTTTTATCCAGAATCCTATGGGTTATAAGGATGAATGACTGAGGTCACAGATAGATTTGTTCTAGTTAATGTTCCTAGAGATTTTTGGTAGTGGAATGAATTTTTTTTCTCTCAGAACATTAATGGTTAGAGAGGATTTTTTTTGGAAAAGTAGAAACTAATAATTTCATGAATACATCCCCACATTTGGATTAACAATCCTATGTATTTACTTTTTCTATTTTCCATCTACAACATGAGGGGTATGTGTTACAATACAAGATATGGATATGGGAGATTATTTTATTTCCAATAATGTCCTTCACTAAGTTTACATGAATACAGTGACATAGAACCCTAGATAGATAGTTCTTTCATTCTTCTACACAGGGATCATTTCACTATGGGGCCTATGTCACATTTTGGTTTAGCTTATATTTCATCATGTAATTCTAGAATTCTGAAATTTTGGTATAGTGATAGTTATCTCATCATGCTCTACATGGGGATAAAATTAAAATATATTTTACCATGAGTAATGAGGAGAGGTATAAGATATTTCCACAAAGATCTCTTGATTATCCCAAATATGGCCTGATCACAATGTGATTATTATTGGTCCTAGAAAGAATCATTAAAAATTCACCACCTATATAAATTTGAATTCCCATTTACATTAATATTTTTTACTTCACATTTCTCAATCCCTAGGCGACAATGGTGTGTCATTAGAGAACTTAGGTTTGGATCTTAGAATCATGAGATCCACATCCTCATGATCCAAGATGATATCTATATTCTACTAATTATTTTGAAAATTTCATTCCAACTTTGAGAGGAATTTACAATATTGTTAATCATGTTAAGAGTTATTATACTGAAGATATTTTGTTATATGATTGGGAATATGCATTATGATTTATCCTTGATCATTGGGCAGTGTTTTATTTTATTTTACTCTTAATTATATATAATGACTATGATGGTTTAATTTTTGTAGAGAATTCAAGAGGTCCCCTTCAATATTGTTTTTTAAATTGTGGAGGTTGAATTAATTTTATCTCAAGATTTCAATTTTTAAAATAATGAAGATCATATACTTCAGATTGTCCAATTGAATAGAAATTTATATTAACTAGTGGTTATCTATTTCTATGGTATTTCTTATGTTTGATTAGTAGATTGATGTCATTACTGGGAGTTTTCATTTTATATTGTGATGTTTGTGGAATGTGGTTATTTTTTATTTTTTGATCACCTCTCATAAAAGGATAAACACTTAAGCAAGGTAATGAAATATTATTTTTTAAATATAGAAATATTTTTATGGTAACCATAATGTGAACAATACTTCATAAGAAATAATTTATTACTAATAGTTTTCTTCTTATAAATTTATGATTGTTTTATTGTTTGTTATTTCCTATTGTAGTGATATGGTTTTTTATGTGTATTTCTATGGCAATGATGGGATTTATAAATGAGATTTTCACATTAATAATTTGATAAGTCTTATAAAATTGGTAATAGGTTTTTTTAATATAGAATATTTGGTAATAGATATTGATGGAGATGTGGTGGTATTTGTAGTTATGAAGAAAAGAAATCCTAATGGTGGATTTTTTAATGTTTTGTGATGGAGTTTATATGTTGAATTTTTGTTCATTATAGGGATAATATTGGAGTTTCCTTACACTATGGAATAAGTTTGTTAATAATAAATGTGATGATGAGTGATAAATTACTTTAAAGTGGATATTGATTAAGTATACTGATTAAAATTAGTGGGTAATGGATGAGAGTATTCATTTTTTTTGGAATAACATAACATTTATAGTTAGTAAGGTTAAATTAATAACAAAATGAACACAATGTGGTTGGTAAATGGTAAATATTTTAATACTTTAACCATGTGACCAAATAAGAAGTAAATGTTCTTATGTTTTTAATTTTAGTGTTTTTTACAACTATCTCATGTAGTTGTATTGGAAGAATTTTTTGGGTTCAGTAAATAGTAATATAGAATTTTTTTTGTGAAAATATTTTTGTTGTTGTTAGGGTGAATCCATATAATTGGATTGTTTGTGGATATACAATATAATATATTTTCTTTACGATTTCATATACACCCCAACCAAGTTATATTTTTTACAATATTCAAAAAAATATGATTTGAATGCTTTACCCAACTAAATTTGACAAGGTAATGAATGTTTGACTACCCCCTCTTCCTCACTAACCCTTAATATTTGGTATGGGTTGTGGTGGAGAAATTTATGTAAATTGATTCAATATTTTAGGGAATAGATTTATCATATTCATTATACCATGAAATTATAATATATGGTTGAGGGGTCATGGATGTGTGGATGAGGGAGTAAGGTTGATTTACTTTAGGTTTATGATACCATAATATTATGTGGATTTGAGGTTGTAATATGATTATATATAGTGGGGTTGTTCATTATTGGAGGAGGGAATTTGGGTGATTTACATTATATTAACGATAACCTACAGTAATGTATTTTTAAGAGGAAATAGTAATGGTTGTTACAAACTAGTACCAACCATAATGTTAGGCCCTATGGGTGTTCGAGAATGTAGGGTTGCGGTACATCCCAAATCAGATGTGAAATGATATTTACATATATACAAGGAATGTGAATTTTTATAGAAGGGATAAAATCATAGGATTTTATTATTGGTTCTTGGGATAGAAAATTTTTTGTGGAAGTAGATATAAGGCACATTTATTAAATATTCATTCATTATTATACTATTTTTTTGAGGTGATATTGGATGAGTATGCCTTGGTGAGGTTATGTAATAGTTGTATTGTTAAAGTCACATTTTCATTTTTCTATTTACCTACCAAGGCATTGGCATGATTATTCCAAATTAACAAAAATAGGTCTTCAGGTGGATGATACTGAGTATGACTGTTTGATTATCCCTATAAACAAATCATTCTTCCATGTTTTTAGGGGTGATTGGGGAAAATTCTTTACATTACTAACTTGATGCTTGGGGTTGTTCATGGGTTGTTACCATAATACATTGTTTAGGGAATTTCATTATGAATAATATGTTTTATATATGAAATTCATGTTTCAATCAATATCAGGTTTCACTTTATAAAATATAGATGATTGATGGGTCGAATTTATGTATGTTTCTAAAACAATGTTTGTAATGAATTCAATTTTCATGTCGTATACCCTCGGTGGTTTGGAACAACCTGTGGGCTATTGGTGGTGGGATTCATAGGGTCACAATTGTCTTCACTATAGGCCCATAGGGATCATATTGGGGTTTTTCAATGATAGAGAGGTATAAGTTCTATGGATGAGAGTTAGGATATAGAATGCATTTTATCAAAATTATGGATTTCTTGGGATTTTTTTGGATATAATTTTTATTGAACATATTTTTTGATATAGTATAGTAGAATAATTTTGAAATAGGGTACTATGGACCCTTGTGATCTGATGCAAAGAACTTAATCTTATTGACAAATGTTGGGAAGGTAAAACTTATTTTTATGTGGAGACTTAGGGAATGTACATGCATCATTCTTGTTTTGGATTATAAAGGAATTAAGGAATTTTTGATGTATGAATTGAAATAAATCTAATTAATCAATTTATAATAAGTTCCAAATTCCTTGATTAGGTATTCATGTTAAATTAGTAGAATCCGTTGAGGTTTTTGGGATATGGTGTTGATTATTTGGATACTCATTGTTATCTTAGGGTATTGAGGCTATGGTTTTACACTATTTCAAGGGTTGATCATTTTATTCATTGATTATGTGAATATTACTATTCATATGATAATGTGTTTGTGGTTTTGGATTTTTGAATTGTTTAAATAGATATAAATTCTTGTAAAACAGAAATTATAGAAAGATATAACTTCCACCTTCAATAAATTGTTATTGGATGCTTTGATGTTGTTAAAACCAACTTCAAGATTTTGGTATATTATTGGAATTTATAATTTCATTTTCTAACTTGGTATATTATTAAATATTAATTTCATATTTATGAACTATAGGACCTAGATAAAATTAATTTATTGAGGCTCAGGTTTTACAACCAATTCTATGATTGAAAGTAAATTCTGTAGTTTAAAGTTATAAAATTAACACTAGTTAGAAAAATAATATAATTGAACAACTTGTTTCAAACTAAATGTATATGTTAAAATAATTTACCCTTTTCTATAATGATATATATTAATTTTTCTAAAATGAATGCTTAATAAGTTCGGCCAATCATATTGTTTATTGTATATTAAGTTTCATAGATTTGTTACTTATTCTAATAGGATGCATGAAATTATATTAATGTAGTAATAGTTGAACTGTTAATATTTTATTAAGAATTATAAGATATATAGTCTAATTTATTTTTTATCTAAATCTATTTTATTTTAAATGAGATGTTTCGGGTTTTTTTAATTTAAGCATGGTGATTCTGAGAAACTTTTACATGCTTTATAATAATTTTTCTAGTGATATCTAATAATGTGTACCTAAATGTTTTAAACCATGGTATGAGTGGATAGAATTATATTTTCTTATATAAATCGAAAAATTATCCTCATATAAATTATTATTTTTCTTTTATTTGAAATAAATTTAATTTAATTATAATTTGAGAGTGTATTACAATGGGTTTTGTTGATATTATCTTAAGTAATGTATAATTTTCTTTGATTTTAATGATTTTGTATAAAAATAACAAGTTTTAATGTTAAATACATGATTAAATTTTAGTGACTTGAATATCTGGGTTAAATGTAAATTTTATACCATTATAAAACTAATGTTATGTTTGAAGATCCAATCAAGCTTTCTTTATGTGACTAATTGTCAACAAAGATAATTTCTTATTCCCTAATGGGTGTTTTTGGTGACTTTTATTTAATTATAATTATTGTTATTACAATTTGGTATATATGATTAGTTAGTAGAATATGGATTTTTCATTTCATAATAGGCTAAGTGGTGATAATATTAATGGGGAATTTTTATGATGGATTAAAATTTGGAGTCTATTTAGAAAGAGGATGTGATATTTTTATTGGATGAATTATTTTTGAAATTGGGGGAGTGTAAAAGTAGTTGTGATATTATAGATCATGTGTTTTCTCTAATTTTGGAGTGTGTTTTATTATTCGGAACAAACCTTACATATTTTGATGTTTGTGGAGAAGCTAGGTTGAAAAATATCAACAGGTATTTTTGATTTTAAAGAGGAAAATGAATCATTGGATAATGTTCTATCCATATATTAATTGGAAAAAGTGTTAGAGTTCCTCAGTGGGGTGACATTCACTAATGTAGAGAAATTATTAGAAGTGGTTGTAGCTACCTTTGATATGACATGGACTCAAGGTAAATTTTCAATTACCCAAGTAGTGAGTTCATTCTAAGGGGTGACTTGTGTGTGGTGAATATTGAATCATAATTTTATGAAAGAGGTTTCTTGGGAATAATTTACTATATTGGTTAAGAAGGTGTTGATTATTTGGTTTTAGATAAATTAATTTTGAAGGATATCTATAAGTTCAAAAAATGAGATTCTATTGTGTTTGATCATAGTATTCTCTTATAGAAATTGGTTCCCCAATTTTTGTACATCTATTCTAATCAATACATTAGATACCAATATTTTGATCCTTCCTTAAGGTTGGTGATTTGATAGAGGGAAATGATCTATTGATTTAATTACTATATGTATGTGGGTGTCTATGATGAGGTGATCAAGAGGAGATTTTCAAGACTATTGTGAAGGGTGAATATAGACACATTAGTTACAGATCTTGTCAAATGATGAGGAATGATGTGAGGAGATCTCTTTAGCATTAAGAATTGATTTGAGCCTAATGTTTGGGTAGCTCAATGAATCATATATTGGGTAATATGACATATTTTTGTTTTTTGAGGTGGGGGCACTAATGGTTTATATTTCCATTGATTTGTAGAGTTTCTGGGATTAGGTAAGGTGATTTATTAGATGATATGATAGTTGTATCTTTATGTGAAGACTGTTAGGATGAAATGGAATTATTTTAAGAGTCTATGAGTTATTGTTTTTTGAGAAAGTGATTTTATGACATTATTGATCAATTTCATCATTTCAAATGATCATTGAAATTTCATTTTAATGTGATTTCACTAGTGTTAATTCACTATATTTTCCTTCATTTGGTTTTGAAAAGTTAGAAACTATATTGATTTAGTGAATATTTTTGATTGAAAATACTAAATGATTTCATATTTATAGAATGAAGAAGTTTTATATTTTACTTAAATGTGTGAATGTTCTAAAAATAAAAATTCATGATTTGGGGAATGAATTTAATTATAAACATAATTTCATAAATGTTTTCCCTAATATGAGATCTATTTTTAGTTAGTAATATAGATTTATAATATTCGGAAGGAATGGGAGATGATTTCATTCCACATTCTTTATTCCGTTTAGTATCATTAGTTGTTGGATTCATGTTTGAGAAGTATCTCATGTGTTTGTTGGTAAATAGTTATTCCAATTCTATTATAAGGATTGATCATTTGTGGAATTCCTTAATTGATGGTGATTAGTGCGTAATAGATTTTTTTTCATTGGGTATATTGATTTATGGAAAGTAGAACATGGTTCATTGACTGATCTAGTACTTTTTAGTTTAGGAAGTGGTTTTTATGGACATGTATCTCACTCAGTGATTATGATTTATTAGGTTCAACTCCTTGTATTTTATTGATATAAATAATAGAATTCATGTTTTTATGTAGGGTTTTTTCATTAATTAATCATCTTTAATGATTTAGTTATGGTTTTACCTATATTTATGAGGTATCCTATATGGGTGTCTAGATTTGGTGGTCGTTTCAGAACTTTTGAGAAAGTTTTTTATTTTTAGGGACTAGAATAATTTTTTGTGTATATAGCTTAATTTTTGAAACCATTCTAACTAGTTATCTTTCTTTTCTTGGAGTTTATGGTGTCAGGTGTTGATTAGGAGAATAGAGATGGAATTGGAGTTGATCCTTCTATTTGATGGATTTTGTAATAATGTTTCCTTAGAATCCAAATCATTATAGATTTTCTAGAATATTAGGGTGTATTGTGGTATGGTGTTTCACACTATAGAGTTTTTAGGTTGTGACATAGTATGTGCGTCATGGAATAAGGTTTATACTATAAGGGTTATGAGTTATAATTATTCAATGAGAATGTTTCTTTAAAATGTTGTTGATGTGTGTAGGGGAATAATGGGTTTAAATTGGTCTTTTATAAGTGATAAGACACATCATTTCATGAATAGATCCTTATATACAGATGAAAACCCAACGTATTACATTTTACTTTTTTTCTAGATGTAGTGTGAGGGGTTTGTCTCATATCATGGGAAATGGTATGTGATATTTATTTTGGTCGGAATGGTCTTCCCAAAATATCCATGTATTAAGTGAGATTGATCATTAGATAGATGTTTTTATGGTCCTTCCATTGTATGGGTCATTGTTCCATGGTGCCTATGTATCAATGGTGGTTTGGTTCAAAAACCAATATAGAAATCAAGGATTTGGGTATCATGGAATGGATATAGTTATCATGAAATGGCCATTATCAACCAAATAAATATTATAAATTTATGATCCTGAGTAATTGGTGCAGATATAGGAGGTCATTAAATCGAACTCGTGATTTTTCATGACATACCACCATCATGATATGACCAATTTTTTCACATAGATACACCTTAAATTTCTATCACTAGTTTAAATTTGTTAGCCCTTCCAAATTATCCAAATTTCAATTATTTTCCTCAAACCCTAGTTAATCGAGATTGTTTCCTTAGAGACCACTGATTTCCATTTTATGATTGATGGATCTTGGATTCATAGGATAAAAATTCTTGTGATCCAAATTTTATTCCATTTTCTTGTTCTTCATTTTAATTCAATCTATAAATCATGGGGGGTTTTGGTAATGGTGATAATTGATTTTGGTGATTTATGAAATGAATTCAATGGGTAATGGTAACATATAGTCCTTGTAGTTGATCTATGATCGTTATATGGGAGTATATTTGAGTTTCATCATCATTTTATATATAAATCATGAAGCATCAATAGAGGTAGGGGTTTCAACACATCTTCTTCTTTTTTGGAAATATTAAGGTGGTTTCATACTCCTAATTTATCTATGTTGAGGGTAACAGTAATCCTAATGAAGATATTGAATTTGACAAAGTAAAATTTATGGTAAGGAATTTTTATAATATGGCTATATGTTATTGTTATATTTCATATGTTTTATGGCTATATTGATGTCATTAATAAGAGTTATCTTATTGATGTGTGATGTTTATTAACTATTATTTTTATAATGATTTATTCACAATCTATAAAAGGATAAAAAACTAAATAAAGTAATGAATTATTTTCTTAAAAATAAATAAATATGGTTGTGGTAAATTTTTTAACCATAAAAAGTCATATGAAATGAATGATTAAATAAAGATTTTCTAATGTGATTCTCTTCTAGTTTTATTTTTTAATTTACCTATTATAGCTAATATAATTGTTTCATGTGTATTGTTGTGATAGTAATAAGAACTGTAATTGATGCAATTTTCACTTTCATAATTGGATAAGTCATGTAAAAATATTAATAAATTATTTTTTGTGGGAATAAAGTATATTTCTTAACGGATATTGACATAGAGGTGGTGGTACATCTTCTTTGTGGAAAATGAAGAATTATAGTGGTTATTGGAATATGTTTGGATGTGATTTTTGTGTTCTATGGTTGTTAATTATGTGAATTATGTGGGGTGGAATAGGGGTTAAAATAATTAATATGATATTGAGAAAGAATTTACTATGAAATGTCTATTGATGATCAATAATTTTTAAAATTAATTGGTAATATATGAATGTTTTCGTGGTCAAATTATAATTGATTATTTATGTTTTTATGTGTAAATAAATATTATAATTGACATAATATTTTTGTTAAGTATTAAAAAATGAAAATTTAATTGATGCGAATGAGTAAGAAGTAAATATTGTGTTGTGGTATGATTTTAAGTATTTGGTTGGGACTTGCTTATATAGTAGTTACATCATCATATGTTTAGTTGAGTTAGTTATTATATAGAAATATATTGTGTAAATTTCATAATAATGATTTAGAGTTAACCCCTAGTATTTTTGTGTGAGTGTTTAAAGAATATATAATATTTTCCTTGGGAATTTTTGTTCACCCTATCTAGTTTAATTGTTTCCAAAACACAAATATATTAGGTTTCCTATATTTTCCCCAACATCTAGATTGGTAAGGAAATGAATGAATAAATTATCGATATTACCCACTCTCTATTTATTTTTGGTTTGTGCTATGCTGGATCAAATATATTGTAACACCCTGTTATGATTTTCAAGTACTCCCTTGATTATGCTTTGTTTATCATCCTTGTTTGTGTGTGCCTACGGGATTTTCAAGGATGGAGGGAATTTTATATGTAAAATGACCAAATGTTTATGGATTTATGTTTTTCTGAATTAATGGATTCTTAGAATAAATAATTCAAAGACTTATTGGGGTTCTTCTCAAGTCCTAACAATTCTTATACTGTGTTATTTTGGTTTTTAATGGCTAAACCTGTAGTTTATGTAGTCTGTGGGGAGATTACATTCCATATAAAATAATTACACACTGGTTAATATCTTTAAATAAGATGTAATGAAATAGGCACTTAGAATCAAGGTTTTAAATGTTGTGAAACATGTTCACATCGTGTACTATCAAAAAACTGATTTTCAATAAAAAAGAGATGGATTTCTTGGTGTACATGAGCTTTTTCAATTCCAAGAAATGTAAAGGTATTACACTCAATGTAATCATCAGGAGTTGGTATTTTAGGGTGATTCATGGCTAATTTTTTATTCATTCATTCATATCTCTTATCCCTCTATACCTAGAATCTCTTAAAGCCAAGTTTAGAGACCTCCAACCCTTTCAGATCATTTTCTTTGGCGGTTGATCATTATTACCGTTGTGGTGAATTTCATTGGGTAAGTTTTTCTTCTAGTTCTTCTTTTTTTTTCGTTGCAGCATAAATTTTATTTAGTTTTTTAATCAGATAGTATTTTATATCTATCCATTTATTTTTCTTAGTGTGCCTTATATTTTTAATGTCATTCATATGGTTTCCAGTAACTATTGTTGAAGGCATCTAGGTTTATACTGGTTTGTGGTAGGTGTTTTAATAAAATGGTTTATTTAAATGAATAGATATGTGTTCTATATTAGTTCCTTTGGTTTTCTGATTTATTTGAGGGGATATTTTTTTATAAAAAGGATTTACATGAAATGAAAATTCTTTTAAAGGGGGTTTTCTTTTCCAGTGGATTTTCTTGATTTAAAAATGCATTTTCAAACACTGGTGTAGATTGGATTGGATTTGAAAATGGATTGTGAAATATTGAGCTTGGTTTTGAATTTTTTTTTAAAAATTGTCACATTGGGAGCCTAGTGTTAATTAGAAAAGAAGAACTAGTAGACTTAGTTTATATGGAAACACTAAGAGGTAACCTTTTGGATATAGAAGGATTGTGGTGGGACTCGATATTGGTTGGATCCAATGTTATGCCTATTTAGTCTCTCGAGTGTATACTATGTATTTTCCCATATCCTAAGGACCAATATGAAGTGATTTATCATTTATATAACTTTATCACATAATTTTTCTTATCATGTACTATTTACTATAGGTTAGCTTCACATGATTGGTTATTTAAATGATTTGTGTTTACTTCTAACTTATTAATTCATAAATATTGTTTTTTAGTTATATCACTTATACTTTTCATAATTATAGTTTGACAATATAAATGGATTTAATAAAAAATGGAAAATTATTTATAAATGATTTATAATTATTAAAATTCTTTATAAACATATTTTATTAAGGTAGAAAAATTATATTATTTTTATTAGACCTTCTATAGATTTTTGGTGGAATCTTTGTGAGTTTTGAGCACACACCCTACTTGTTCCCTTCAGGAATTTTAGATGTTCTATTTTAGAATATTTGTGACGGGAAAGAAGTCTTGTATAATATCATATTCTCCTTTAGTTCAAGTTGGTTTTTAGGTGAATCCTTTTCAGATGGAAACATATTGGTCTTGATTTATTCATAAATTTAGGTTTAACTAGTTTTTATTGGATTATATAGATTGGTTTGTACCTTTTTCCCACATGAACTTTTTTGGTATGGCTTATTTCTATATATACATGAATTGTTCTATTTTCTTCATTCACCAAACTACACGATGTCTGGAACAAGTGTATGGATTTCTTGACCTAGTTTTTTTGTTATAAACTGGTATTAGAGGGAAGGCTCAGCCTAAAGTGTGTTAACACGACCTAATTTTGGTTCTATGTCATGGGTAAAAATAATTTATAACTATAAAAATTTGGATAGTATGTGCATAAAAGGGGCCTATCTAGCTCACTTATGTTTCCAAAATCAATATTCCATTGGTGGTTAGGGAGTTTTATCAGGTTTGAGACATGGTGTTTGATGTCATTTTAATAAACTATAGGAGAGTTTTATTTAAATTGAACTATTCCTTTTTAGTAATGTCTTCTGTGGATATAATTCTAAAATTGAATTAAATTATTTTTATTTTAATGAATTTTTCTTAATTCTTAAAGTGGTCCTAATATTTTTAGAATTTTTTCATGATATGAATAGTTATTCTCTTATATTTATTTGAAAATGTCTCTAAGAAGTGATCTTAAAAATCAACAAGATAAATATTTAAGATAGGTTCTGTAGTTGAATCCCCTTATTGACCATTCCTTGCAAAAACCTGTATCCACACCATTCAGACTCTAGGTGAAGTGGTTGATGGGAAACTTGGATGTGTAGTAGATCATGGATCATAGTTTACTAAGAAGTATCCACCAATATTCTGTTGCGATAATTTACTAAAATTTATATGGAGTGGATTCAGTGGATTGAGAGGATCTTCAATTTCTTTAATAATTCTAGAAACTCAAAGGTGGGTTTTCACCTATATGTTTTTCAGGGACTAAGAATGAGATGTTGTGACTCTATTGTTCATGCCAAGATTCTTGGGAACCTTACCTAGTCTTATTTCAAGAAAATATTTAATTAAATATTTTATCTTGAGACGTTACATGCGATAAATACTTGGGTGTTTCTAAACATGGAGTGGGAGGATAAAATTGTTTTGGGGTATTCTACATGTTTTTTTGAGTTGGTGTATCTAGAACCCCAGGTTTTCACTAATGAGTACCTTATAGATCATAGGTTTGAGTTGGGATGAAGTAATAATACTAGGATGTTTCATGCACCTTATGGCCTCTGTGGAGGTAGTTGAAAAAGATTATTTGGTCAAGGGAGACATAGATGGGAAGGCCAGTTTGGGTGGTGCCTTAGTTAGTTTATTTGTTAAAAAAGGTTTATGTTTTGGAAATAAGCTTAAGTTCATGAGTTTTCATCTTTCTTAAAGACCACTTTTTGGGGCACCAACTGGGTAGCAGTTGGTTGTTTTCTATCAGTTTGGGTGATCTAGTCATACTAGGACTCATAGTATGGAGGCTCTTAGGAATTTTCATCATTGTGGATTATTAATCCATATAAAGTGTTTTTATGAAAATATTTCCTAAGGAAGTATGAAATGATCAACTCTCAACAAGGGTTCTCATGCTCATACTGATTCTTCTAATATTAGTGGGTATAATCATCATCCATGGGGGATGTTCATGAGATAATACCAGACGTCTTTATGTGACTGAGTTTGTGCATGAGAAAATTGAAGGAGGATCAACTACAGTTATAAGTATAATGTTTATTTTATCTTCTATGGTGCTATATTGTTTTTTTGGTATAGGTGATACCCATTTTTTAAATCATAAATTTCTGTTAATATATTGGACTTGAATTCAAAACTTATGTTGTACTTGTTGGATCATTTCACACCTTTGAGAAATTGGTTTGGAAAAGTAGTTAACTATCATGTGCGTCGTGTGATGATAACTGACCTTGATGTATGATTGGACATATGGGTTCTTGATATTGACATCATCGACATGATTATTGGGTTGAATTGAATGATTAATGTAAAGATCAAATAAACTATTGTCATCATCTGGTACAATTCATATCAATTGATGTGGGTACTCATGTCTTTCAGGGTGAGTGAGAATCTAGATCGGGAAGGTAATGGTATGTCGTTCGTTATGACGGGGTAATTTCATGTTATCTATTAGTTATGTTTCTTAATAGAGTAGACCTTTGTTTGGGTGGTTGACATCTTGCTGTGTTGAATGTGTGTGTTGTACTCTTTCCAAATTATTTTTTCTAGTTTACTACCCTAGGTAGAGGTTGGGATTGCAATTGACCTCATCCTTAGTATGATTCCCATTTATATGACATCATATTTAATGGAACCTGCTGATTTATTAGAAATTCATGTCCATCTTGGGGACCTAGAGGCTAATGGATTGATTCATCCTAATGTGTCACCAAGGGATTTTCTAGTCCAATATTCTAAGAAGGTAGATGGGGGTCTCAGACATGGTATTGACTATTATAAGATAAATTAGGTGATCGTTAAAAACAAATATACATTTTCTATGATTGATGATCTTTTTGAAAATAAATATAGTGGAATTTTGGTTATTAATCAATGACATGTGGTCAAGATACCACTAGTAGAGGGTATGAGAATAGGATATACCAAAGGCAACATTTACGAGACAGTATGGGTATTCTTAGTTTCTAGTTATTTCATAATGTCTGCTTAATACCCTGGTCATGATTATGGATTGATGAAATTGATATTTTATTGGTTCCTAGAATATTTTGTGGTTTTATTAATTTTTGATATTTTGGATCAGACCAATTTTGATAAAGATAACATGGACCACTTGGACATAATTTTTTAAACCTTGAAGGAAAATCATCATTATGATAAGATCTCTAACTGTGTGTTCTAAATCTGGGAAGTGAAATTTCTATGTAATGTGATATCTAAGGGGTGTGTCTCATTATATCCTGAAAATATATAGGTTATTATGTCCTAGGGATTTCCTATAAATTTATTTTATATCTAAATATTCTTGGATTTGGTTGATTATTATAGATTGTTTTTTCAGGATTACTCCATGCTAACATATTTTATGAATACTTTAACCTATATGTTGGTTATGATTTAATAGAACAAAAAATATCAAAGATATTTTTAGGATACAAAGATGAGGATAACTAAAGAACCATTTTGGATTATTCTAGAAATAAGAATGGGTTATGATATTTTCTAAGATGCTTCTGGTTTGGGTTTGGGATGAATCTTGATGCAATGGAAACATGTGGTAGCCTATAACTCACACCAGTTACACCCTCATGAGAGAAACTACCTTATACATGATCTCGATTTTGAAATGGTTATGCAAACCCTCAAAATTTTGGACCACTCTTTCTTTGGGGAGTGTTTTATAGTGTATTTAGATCATAATATCTAGAAAATCATTTTTAATTAGAGGGATTTGAAATGCTGACAAAGTTGATGGATAAATTATATTTACTCATTTGATTTTTATATTTCATACACCCCTGGGAAGAGAATTGTGGTGGCGGATTCATTAAGAATAAAATTACTAACACATTTCATGAAGGAATCAGTTGAGTAGTAGTCTTTGTTGAGTTTGTTTATTTCGAAGATCTTGGTAGTGGAAGTTGATAATTGAAATGTGTTCATAGATTTGATGAAATATGAATAATCTTTTTATGATAGGGTTCATCTGAAGTAGGAGGTAATAAATGAGTTCCAATTCTATAGTAGAATACTTTATGGTGGAGAGACCTTGGGTGAGTGGTCTCAGTCTCACCGGTCACTTTGTGTTTCCATGGTAGGTTGGTTGTTTTGTTTTTCATGAGGGAGGAGTTTTTAGAAAATGGACACCATCCTTGTTGGTTTGTGGACCTTGGGGTTATGAAGATTTATCATGATTTGAGATGTTGGTATTGGATCAAGTGTATGAGGTAGTTAGTTTCATATTTTTTATTTTTGTTTCCTAATTATTAGAGAATTAAGGTTGAACAGTAGTGACCAGTTAGTTTGATATAGACTTTCCCATTATGGTATGGAAGTGTGATGATAATTCCATTGATCTCATCAATGGTTTTATATTGACCTATAGTGGGAAGGAAGTTATTTGGGTGATCATTGATTGATTCACGAAATTAGACCATTTTCTCCCTATCAATCAGACAATGATCATGGAAGATATTGGGGACTTGTATGTCTGAGAGATTTTGTGACTTCAATGGGTTCCCTCTATAGTGGTATCTAACATGGATCCAAGGTTCACATCTAGGTTTTTTAATGTTTTATAGGAGTCTACTGGTTTCTATATTGGAATGAGTTGTTCTTATCATATGTATATGGATGGATAGACATACTGAGCTATTCAGGATCTTGAGGATGTGCTCCTAGATTTTATGCTTGTTTTCGGTGGATCATGGGAAATTATTTTCCCCTTGTTTATTTATCCTATACAAATTTTTATTAAGACATAATTTGGATGGTTAAATTTTGGAATTAATATGGTTATCCTTGTAGATCTCTCTTATTTTAGGAAGATATTGGAGAGCGGTCCTTGGTTGGATTGAGTCTCATTCAAGAGATGATGGAAATAGTATAGTTGATCATTATGAGATTAATCATTATATAGAGTCATCAAAAGGATTATGTGGACTATCTTTATCATCCAATAGATTTTGATTTTAGTGATTGGTATTTTCATAGAGTTTTACCTTGCAAGGGATATTGTCAATTGTGTAAGAATGTTAATTTGTCACTGAGATTTTTGGTCCCCTTTGAGGTCATTGGATGATAGGGGAAGGTGAATTATCAATTAGACTTATTGTCTTGTTTGGCTTATATCCATGATGTGTTTCATGTTTCCAATATGTATAGGTGTATAACATATCCTTATAATGTGATTGGATGATAAGATTTTTATCTTAATATGGACACTACATTGGGTGAGTGGCCAGTTTATATTATAGACCACCTAGAGAGGGTAATGTGCAATAAAATAATTTATCTAGTTTGAGTACTATGCAAGTGTAGATGAAGTACCCATGAGACTTTGGGGTGGGAATTTTTAATTAGGAAGTAGTGGCCTTAAATTTTTATGACTCTTGAAATATGGGGGCTTCATGGGTGTAGAAATCATTAATGGTGGGGAGATTGTGACTCCCCATTACACTTTTTAGATACTGCATTTTTATTATTTTTTATCATCCTTATTTGGATGAATTTATAGTATTATTAGGAATGAAGAGACTATGTTGGGTAAAATGTCATAATTTTTGGGGATATCTATTTGTTTGAATTAACGGAGTCAGTGTATAAATATTTAGAAGACTTAGTTGTGTTCAAACCAAGTTTGGAGAATTCTCAGAGTGTGGTATTTAGTTTTTTAATCCTAAAACTACAGTTTCTACAGTCTTATAGGATATTAAATGTTGTGAAATGGTATTAAATTCCATGTAATGTTCTCATATATAATTTTGTGTAATAGGTTTAGGGAATGAAGATTTTACACACTGTGTAACATGTTCGTGTCATGTAATTTTATAAATCAGATTTTTATTATAATGGTGATGGTGTTTTCTATGTGACATAGATTTATAAAATATACAACATATAAAGGTATTAAATTACATGTAATCATCATGAGTCTGTCTTTTAGGGTGAGAAAAATATAATATCTCAATCATTCATTTTCATTCCTTCTCCCTCCCATCATAGAATCTCTTAGGGGAATTTTAGAGACCTCCAACCCATTTAGATCATTTTTTTGGTTATTGATCATTATTATGGATACAATGTGTTTCCATTAGTAATAGTTCCTTTAGTACCTTTTATGTATTTTTTTGGTTGTAGTTTTTTTAGATTTGTTATTAGACGATGTTTTCTATCGATCCATTTTAGTTTCTTAGTGTGACTTTCCTTTTAAAGGATTTTCCCGAGGTTTCCTACCATGTTTAATGAAGGAATTTAGGTTTATACCAGTTCGAGGTAGTTTTTTATACAGTGGGTTAATAAAATTAATTTATTGCTGTTCTTGGAAAGGTACTCTGGAGTTTTCCTTAATTTTAAGTGATATGTTAATTAAAAAAATATTGATTGTAAATGAAATTTTTTAAAGGGGGTTTTCTTTGAAAACATATTTTATTAGTTTAGAAATGCATATTCAAACACCAAAGAATATTATCCTGTATTTGAAAATGTTTTTTTTAAAATTGTGATCATGATTTTGAACTTGTATATCAACAATTGGATCATTTGGATCCTTGGGTGCATCGGGAAGGAGATAGAAATATCCTTAGTGAGTGTCACACCACTAGTAGGAAACATTTTGGATATGAATGAAATTCGGTAGAACTCGATATGGGTTGGATACAAGGTCATTATTATTTAGGCTCTTGATGTCTTGTATTTAATGTCCCATAGGATAGGGCCCAATATGATGTGCTTTGTCATTTATATTTTTTTATCGCATGATTGTTTTTATCTTGGATTTTTTATCACATGTTTTATAAGAGGTTATATCACAAAGATTCAGATGATAAGTTATTTCATAGATATGTGTTTAAATTATTACCTATAGATGCATGGATATTATTCCTATTTATATCACTTCTTCTTATAATATTTATTGCTTAAGAATATCAAATTATTTTAACAAAAAAGATAAAATTACTGAAAAAGGAATTTTATTTTTTAAAATTATTTGTACAATTATATTTTTATTAAAATATATAACTATTAAATTTTTATTATTGGAATTCTTATAGATTCTATGGTAGAATAACATCGTACTTTGTTCTCAGACCATAATTTTGACATTGGTTGTCTTTAGATTTTTTATTACAGTCTACATGTAAATAGAAGTGCATCTTGTACCATGTCAGTATCTCCTTTGGTCATTTCCTTTGGTTTGTGTGGGTTTGTAGGTGAATATTAGTGGCATGGAGACTTTTTGGTCTTTATTTATTAACACTTTTGGGTTTATATTGTACAGATTTAATTTTATGGATTTTCTTGTAAATATTTATTCCATTATTACTCTAGTTTTATGTATTCTTTCATTATATACAGGACCAATATTTTTTATTTCTTTACCTCACCACATGTCGGACAACTTGGGTGTATGGTTTCCTTGACCCGAGTTGGTCTGTCACAGTTGTTATATTCATGTGCAATGTGATGAAATATATTTATACAATGAAATATATCATGATATAATGATACATAGTGGGGGATCATGAAAATTTTGAGGGAATGGGGCTAGTGTCCCATATCATAATGATGCCCTATTTTTATGGTGATATATTTTTTGAGATATAATGATATATGGTGGGGTTTGTTCATGTTAATATGAGTTAATGAGGTTGATGTATTTATTGTTCATGATTCCCCACTATAAATTATTTTTAAGACTATGTGGGTATAGTTGTTACAGATGGGTGAAAATGACAATGTTAGGCTATATATGGGTTGGGGAAGGTAGGGAAAAAAATTTCCACAAAATTTGTTACATGATATATATATATATATATATTGTAAATACAAGTGTATGGAATGGATAAAATCACAAGCTATTTATTATTGGTGTGTGAAGGTGAAAAACTATTTTTTTATGGATGAAGAGAACCATAATAAAATATTCAATCATTATTATGATATTATATCTAGAATAGATATTAGTTGATTTATGTATGGAGAGTTTTGGAGATAGTTGACCTGTTGTTGGATCATTTTGGTTCTACTCATAACTCCCTAAAGAATTATTATTATTTATTCTAATTTTCACAATAGTTATTTCAGTGGATCCTAATGATAATACATGTATGTTAATTCTTATATAAAAAGTATTTTTTAGGTTTTCAAGGAGATTTTGATGATTGAGAAGGACATTACTAGATCAGAGCAAAGACTAGATGTTGGGTTTCTACCATAGTATTTTTATTATTATCACATTTTAGAGACTATTCATTAAATATGACTTTCAACTATGATGAGATATATGTGTTAATTTTATATTATTATTATTATCATTGGTTGGGTCATTTTATCTATGTTCCTTATATGTATAATGGAAATGTGTCCCATTTTCATGTTTTATACACTCCATGCTAGTCACCTATGAAAGGACTATTAGAGGCTAGAATCGAAGTTCACTATAATCTTCACTAAAATTCAAGGGAGTTTCCAGTGGGTGTGGATTATATCAATCAAAAAAGTATTTATATTTTTCCATCAATTTTCTTATATTATAATTGAATTTAATAATTAACGAAGTTGTTGTTATGAATATTAAAAGATGATGGATTTAATAAACATTTTTTACAATTAATTGGTGTCTATAACAAAAATAAATGATGATAATTATAAAATAATTATTATCTATGGAAAAAGATTTTATCCATAATATATGATAAAATTTTAGGACTTGAGATATCTTCACCCATAAAAGGAACATTTTGATGTTTTATTTTTTTTAAACACTCAATGCACATAGAATATGTAACATCTCGAGATTTGGTATTATAATTCATTAAAAAAAATTTCAATAAAATTATTCCTATGGAAGGCTAAACCAAAATGTTCCCTAACATATTTATTATTATGAAAAATTTAACAATAATAAAACATCTAGTAAATAAATAATATTGAACATTGAAAATTCTTACATTTTTTTGGATATATAATTAATATTATTTAATATATAAAAGTACTTTTCAGTCTCAAATAATATTTCAATGTATTAAAAAAATAAAATTGACCACATTTGAAATACTACATTGAAAATATATAATATTTTAATAAAATTTTTTTATCAAAATTAAGTTCAGAGTTGTTATGATATATTATTGAGAACACATTATGATTAAAAGGTGAAATTTTAAAATAAAAAATAGTTTTCTTTATATATTAATTTAAAAGATTAATTTGAAAATTTTAGATATTATTTTTTAAAATAATGAAATTCATTTCTGAATTAAAAATATCAATATTAGTTTAAGATGAGTTTTTCCAATTTTACTAATTGGATTTATTTTGAGGTGAATAGTGAAAAAAGTTGTTTTATAAATAACTTGACTTTTTGACATTACTAGTTTATAGGAAAAAATTTTAATTTCATGAAACATTTTTTATAATAATTTTTTTAATTTTAAAATTAACTTTATTATTTTTCATTTTTTTTAAATTTAAAAACCCATATTTTACATTTTATAGCATAAGATATATTTTTCAAAATGATTATTTTTAATACATTATAAATTTTATATTTAACATTTAATATATATCACTCACAAAAAATTAATATAATAAAATGTATTAAAAATTTGTAATAATTTTTTCCAAATTAGGTAATATTAACCAATTTATTTTCAATAATAATGGATAAAATAATTTGAAAAAAAAGACACCTCGATAAAAATCAAACAAGGAAAAAAAGGGTTAAATAAAGAGTAAAATACACCAAACATGTTTAAAGAATGCGTTATAATGGGGTTTTGAGCCCCTATTCAACCTTATCTCCACCCTCTCCATTATTTAACTATTTTGAAAAAACTTTCCTTGGGAGTGACTTCCCATTATTAGTTTTTTTAGTTATTTACTAAAATGATATCTTATTTCGCATATAAAGAGTCACTCTCTACCCACTTATCCTCACTCCAAAACTCATTTTTTAGCCAAATATTTTCTATACCTTATCCTCAACATTCCATTAAACCATAAATAGGTTCAGTTCTACTCAAAATATTATCCATCAAAGGTTTAACCCCCTTTCTAAATGAGGTAATCAAAGAAGTGAGATATAACAATATGAATTATCCTTTTTAGATGTATATATATTTCATTTATTATTCCTCAAATAATATTTTATGATTATAAAATTATAAAATTAGTATATTTATTATACATCAATTTTTTTACAATTATTTCATAATAATTAAAAATCTTTACATTGTCTATTTAAAAAAACGAGACTACCATTCTTCCATTGTGTGGACTACTGCATCCCATAAGAAATGTATTTAATTTTCCTTAACATATATACATATATTTTCATAATAGTATATATAATTATTAATTATTATATTTATGAAATCTTTAAAATTCAAAAATGAAAAATAATATTAATCATTCTCCCCATTCTATAAAAACCAAAATCATTATCCATGGAGATTTATAAACTACCACCTCCATGGAATAATTGATCTCATTTTATATTTTCATCACCACATTACATATATATTTATGAGAATGATTATAATGGATAGATATTATTTTTTTATAAATTATTGTGGTCTGTAAAGAAAATATGAAAATCATATTAATAATATTATCAATAAGCAACTATGGTTAATTCAACCGTTAAAAGGATCCTTTTAAGAGAAAACAAATTATATATTTTGATTATGTAATAGATTCATATAGGTTTTATTCATATTAATTTGTTTTATACTTATCATATATCATAATAATAAATACTTCATAAGTTCATTATTCTTCTTGTATAATGTTATTACAACAAAATTACATCATAATTGTCCATTAATTAGAGTATGCTAGTGTTTGGGTTGGTTTACCCTAATACTTGATCAATAGTAAAAATTTATATCATACATTACTATGGGAATTTAATTTCTTGTAATATATTATATAAATAAGTGAATAATGAGATTTTTTTCATGAGTAGTAATATAATAATATAAATATTTATTTAAGAAAACTCCTTTTAACCATTAAGAATCATATAATCATTCTCATCACCAAATTCATCTTCATTGAACATAACATAAACTCACATTGAATGAAATAAAATATGTAGAATTATTATAAAACATCTATTACACAAAATTTTATTATCTTAGAGTGATGAAAATTTGTATATGAATGAATAATAATATCATAATTATGAAACTAATTCAAAATAATCAAGATTTTTGAAACCTAATATTGAAAATAGACTATAACTAACTAATATACGTATAGGGAATAATTATAAATTATTTTTAAAAGATTCTGAATATTAATTAGGATTTGAAATAAGGTGTAAAATATTATTATGTTTTTATATAGGAGGATAGAGTGCGATCAACTGAGTGGGAGTTCATGGTAATAGTTTCATGTCTCAAAATATATTTATTACAAAATATTTCTTATTATTCACTATGAAATATTTAATAAGGTTTTATTACTGGATAATGAATGTGTATTTACATATTAATGTTATTAATTGGGTCTTAAGAGGAATATCATTTTCTATCTATATATTTTTTAATTCAAAGGACACCAAGTTCAAATGGTTCTTTGTAATATCTAATCCCTTTTTGAGATAAAATGATTATCCTTGAACTTCCGTCATCCAAGATTGATTTATTTCTCCCAAAGATTATATTTCTTTATATTTTATTTTAAAAATTAGTTAATTATTTCTTTTAAATACATTTATTTTACAATAATGAATTTATTCTGAATAAAAATTGTATCATTCTTTTAATAATTTTCACCCTCTTTAACAATGTTTTCCCATACTAGTCATTGTTTTCAATTAATATCAATGTTATAGTTTAAATTTTGAAACCCCGATTATTTTTTACCTCATGATACAATAATATTATACCATACCATATTTCAAATGGTTGTTTTACTACCCCTTTTTTATGTGTTCTTTCAAAAAAAGTATTTCAATATATTAAAATGGATCCCCATCCTTTCAAAATAAAATGTTTTATCTTCCACCCCAAATTTATCATTATAACTTTTATTTAATCTCAAATATTCATTATTGAAGTAAATTTTTCAAAAGTAATTGTTTTCCAAATATTTCACTTAACCTTTTTGAAACCATTATGTCTTTTTTAAATAATATATTATTGAAAATTATTTTTAAACATTAATTTTTTTTTAAAAAAATTCCAATTTAATTCTTTTAACCCATTATATATTTTTCAAGGATAAATTATTTAAGATCACTTAATAATATTTAATTTGAAAATGACATATTTTTTATTTCTCAAATATAACATATCCAAAAATAACTTTTAAATGTGATGAATAACTTTATCTCTCATAGAAATGTTATAAGCATTTTCCACAGGACTATTTTATGATTTCACTACAACTTTTCTCATTGTCCCTAAATATCTTTCCATGGATTTTATTTTTCATGCATCACCCCCTAAATGATCATATAAAATAATCATTCAGGTGATTTAATTTTGTTTTCTACCATTAATATTCTTGTGTATACTTTTAAAATAAAATCTAGAAATGTTTTAAAAATCAATTTCTCATTCCATGGTTTCATTAGGAAATTTTTAATAAATAAAATTCAAGTTTTACCATATTCATCAATTATTGGCATGTGGGTTCATATATATCTATCTAATTAATTGGTAATTTATATATAACATGTGAATAAATGGGTACATAAGAATATTTACCCCATACTAATGGGTACACTAAAATATTTATCCCAAGATAATAGGTCTAAAAGAGGATTTATCCCATGAAAAAAGGTACTTATAAATATTTATCCTAAGAAAAAGGGTATATATAATGTTTTATCCCATGAAAAAAGGTATACATGAGGATTTATCCCCATATAATGGGTATAATAGAGGATTTATCCCAAGTAATATGGTACAAAAGACGATTTATTATAGGAAAATAGATACATAGGAGGATTATTCCATTCCCAAGAATGTACATGAGTGATTAACCAAAGCCTACTATGTGATGATTGTCTTCCTCAGTAGCCTTAAAATATTATTTCTAAAATTATGTTAATTTGGTATTCCTATATCTAAATATTTCACCTTTTATTATGATCCTTGAATATTTTTTAATTTCTCTTGATTCCAGAAAATATTTACATGTTATATGTTTGTTAATTTGATATTACATGTCCTTCTATCATGAATTATGGAAAGAATTTATTATTACATTCTCCTTTAATAAGATATTTCTCCCATTATCATGGTTCCATGAATTCCTATGATCTAACCCTTGATGTTTTGTTCATAAAATTTCAATTAATGAGAATTTATTTCACCAATTTATAATGTTTAATCTCAATAGGTAATGAGGATGAGTGTAAAAGATGAGAAGTATAGAATGGAATATAGTGTGGGTTAATTATAGAGAAAAGTTCAAATGTGTCTCTTATGTAGCTATCCTCAAGGATACCAATCCTATGATTATTTTATTTGGGTGACTATTTTTAATGACTGGATCATTTATAAATGAAATTCCATTCAATGAACTAATGTGTTATTATATAATGTAGTTATAGAAAATGCATGAAATAATTTGGGCTATTGTAACCTATCATGTTTTAAAATACTATTAATAATATATTCATTGATAATATATCAATTATACAGATCCAATCAATGTGATTATATATTAAAGATTTTGATAAATTCTATTTTTCATAGATTGAAGAATATATGACCTTGCTGAATCGAATATGTTGATGTATTTGTATATTAAATGGAAAAATACAAGAGGGGGGGGGGGGGGTGAATTGTAGGTTTAAAAACTTTGTGTTTAAACACTTATATTAGTTTAAAAAATCTTAAACTAATACAAATAAAAACACCCAAAATTTTATTGAATATAAATGGTATGATGTAATGTAATACTGATGAAAAGAAAAACAATTGTATTCGAGATGAACAAAATAATTAGAGTAATATAAAGATGAATAATTCTACCTTAAAGCATATAGAATCAATCAATACAATATGTAATAGAATGATTGTAATTGAAACAATTACAATTGAATATGTAAAGAAGAAAGGAAACAATACAAATTCTTTTCTAATATAAGCAGCAGTGGAAAAGTAAAAGTATTAAAAACCTTTTGACCCAAAGAGAAGGGTTATCCTTTCACCTAGGATAAAAGGTCTGTCTCACCAACACCTTGGTAGGCCCTAGACACGATGATCAGAACGTCTATCTTCCTATCCCCAGCAGCCCTCGATATGATGATCGGACCGTCTGTCTGCCTATCCCCGACAGCCTCGATTTTGTAGGTAATTGGCACCTCTGTCTTTCAATAACTTGAAAGCCCTAGATACGATGATCGGATGCACAAAGAAGATGAGAGAAGTCACAGTTTCTCGCTCTAGAACTTGATAGAAGTAGAGTATCGCGGTTGTTCCCCATTCCCTACTTTTAGCTTCAAATGACCTCCTATTTATAGGCCTCAGGATCAAATGGTCATGTTGTTTCCAACGGTCATATTTCTCCGAAAAACTCGGAGGGACTTGGACACCTGTTATTATAACGGTCATATTGAAACAGTAAGCACGACATCGTTTTGATTAGTTTGTAACTAACTCAACGACATCGTTTTTTTGTTAAAACATAAGATATATGAACAAGATAATCCTGAGTACGATTTATATGAAACATGTGTTTTTGACTAAGTACCAAAACAAGTATGTAATGAAAGTTATGAGTAGCAGATTCAATACAGTTTCGTTATTCAGTAAGATTAGCATTGTACGATTGGAATGGTCAGTACGATCAGCATGATTAGTATGATCAGCAAGGTCAGTACGATCAGCATGATCAATACGATCATTATGGTCAATACAATCAGCATTATACAATTGGCATGGTCAGTACGATCAGCATTGTCAGTACGATTAGCATGTTCAGTACGATCAGTAGATCAGTACGATCAGTATGCTTAGTACGATACGATAAACATGATAAAGGACATTTGTGATTTCCAAAACAAGATATGAAAGTCAAAAGAGGACTTTTGACTCAACAATCTCCCCTTTTTTGGAAAGCACAAATCAAAAAATAAAAACTAAAAGACATACTTATCTCCCCATGAGTTATTGGAAACTCTTCTGAATAAGAAATTAAATAGAACTAACTCCCCCTTTGGTATGGACTTTCCTAAGGATTTTATTCATATATTTTCCTTATGTGTTGTAAAGAATTCAACCCCTTGATAAAACATTCTCCCCCTTTATAAACATTCTCCCCCTTTGTGATTTACAAATAGAAAGGGGTAAACTTGAATTGTCTGAAAGAGTTAGAAAATAGATACAAGACAATGGATAAAAGAAATTTTATTACGATAACAAACAAGGCCAAACATGAAAACAAATACAAGTCACTTGTTTTCTCTTTCCTTCTCCTTTTGGATCAAATCATGAAGAACTACCTTCATCTTTTTGATCTCCTTCTTGTCTTAAGAAATAGAATCACCCTGAGATCTGAGAAGGTCTTGTTGATCGGCAAAGAGTTGATCCTGATTTCTGATTGTTTCTTCCTGAAATCTGATTACTTCTTCAAGAGTATCAATTCTGTCTTGCAAATTCTTGTTATCTTTAGATAACCCAGAGTTCTGTTTCTTCAAGAGAACTATTTCATATTTGAAAGATGAAACCTTCGAAAACTCAGCCTGAAAGGCATTTATTCTCTCCTGAAAGTCTTTTACTGAAGGAACATCGGCTCATTGGGTAGACAAAATATTCAACCTTTCAACCATTTCTTTGTCAAGATTATTGAAAGCAATTGCAAGCTCATTTGACAGCCTTCTTATATCTTCGATTGCTATCTCATGATCATTGACTGAACTCTCTGTTTTGTATGAACACTTGGTCATCTTGTTGCAGGCCTTCTTATGGGCATCCAAACTTTCTGAAAGAACATTCAAATCGGCTTCAACTGACAAAACTTTCTTTCTTAATTCTTTTACAGAACGAAACTTCTTTTTCTGATTGTTGGTAATAAAATCAATCTTCCCTTCCAGCCTAGGGAAATATGGAATGGTCTTCTCAACCCTTCTCAAAACATGGACAATGAAATCACTCTTCTTGAGAGAGATTGTGTGTTCTGAATTAGTATCTTCATCGTACAAAGCCAGTTCATTTGATCGTCTAGATTCTACAACTGGTTGTTTTCCTTTTGATTTTTCTTTCTACTTTCTTTATTCTTCCACTTTATCACTGATGACAATAACTTTATCTATGTGAGAGGAATGAGCACCTTTCTTTACTTGAGATGAAATTCTATCCAGAGTTACAGAATATTGAAAAAGTACTTGATCGGCATGAGGAACTTGTTGAATACCTTTACTTTTCTTTTGAACTTACTCTTCTCTACTCTTATTTGAACTTTAAAGATATTCAAAAAGAAAATATCCTTCCTCTTCTTGAACTTCTTGTATCTCTTCTAACATTTGTTTTTCTTTTTCTTTTTCAGGAAGACTCTGTACGATGGGTTCTTGATTCACTTCTTCCGTTAGTTGAGCACATTCATTCTCAACCATTTTCAAGACTTTAGAGATATCAAAGTCTTGAGCCTTTCTTTTCAAAACAGTTTTCTTTTCCTTTTTAGATTTAAGGGTTTATTCTACCCTAATTCTTTCAGAAAGTGCTTTGGATGGATCATGACCAAACTTTGGATCACCTTCCTTTCTTTGTTCCTTATCCTTTTTTCATTTGGCTACAACTTCTTTACTGTACTTTGGCTTCTTCTTAGGCTTTGAGCTGGTATTCAGATTAAAATTTTGAGTAATACCAGCAGATTGAATGTCTCTGGATGGCATAGGTGCCGATTGATTCTGAGGAGATTCAACTTCTATATCATTAACAAAAATTTTGAATTCTGATCAAAACAAACATTCAACTTATTCAAAGTACTTTTTCTAATCCAGGAGGGCTTCAAATATATCAGCTTTCCTTTCAAAGGAATGTTACAAAACTTCATACTCTCGAGAATAAACTTTGTAAGGATGGCTGGATACATAATCAAATGAGATTTGATTGCCCCTGACTTTACATTCTTAATTGTTTCGAAAACATATCCCATGAGATTCACTTTTCTCATGTTGACAATATAGTCCAACATGAAGATATCAGAAACTTTCAGAGTTTCTCTATCCACTTTTCTTGGGATATGAAAACCTTGCATCCATAAATCCACAATCCTATTGTCTGGAGAAAGATGAGCCACTTTCCTCTTCTCTCTATTTATAACAAACAAAGACTTTTCAGCACTTTCTCTATTAAATGTACCGACCTCTTCTGGTAGTTTATGGGATGGACAGAAAGAATCAACTTTTATCAGGAAATTCAGAAAATGAGCCGCTTGTTTCACAAACATAGATAACTTTCTATCGTACACAGTAAAATTGATAGTCATATTCTTATCAAAAGAAATGGTTTTATAAAACTGACAGACTTTATCAAAGAGAACCGAATCTTGAGAAATAGGCCTTTCAACACAAAAATTCTCCCATCCTTGAAACAAGATAATACTCTTGATAGTAGAATCATATGAATCATAGAAGTCACGGGAAACTAACCTTTCCATTAAAAGGTCTTTTTCTCTGAAAGCCTTTGAAGACATATCGGCAGGAGTGTTGGCAGAAGACTGAGATATAGGGATGCTGCCGATTAAAGATCGTACAATGACTTAAAAACAGAGAGTCAGAGCTTCAACGTAGATCTTGAAAAAATGATGTGGGTTTGGGGATGGGGGGGGTCTATATATAGGTGAGAAAAGGGTGACTGTTGATCTTCTACAGTCAAGATTAGAGGAAAAAAGATCAATGGTTAGGATTAAAATGAAAGTAAAAAAAATTTAAAAAAATGGAAAGAACCTGCTGGAGAACATAAAGTAATTGTTGGTTTTAGTAGAGTTCAAAAGAAAACACAAACGTACGTAAAGAAAAAGAATATTATCAATCGTCATACTGATGGAAGAAAAAATCATTACCATTAATTGACAAGCCGATGGAAAACAAAGTTGTTACCATGAACTGACAATATGATGGAAAATAAAGTTATTACCATGAACTGACAAGATGATGGAAAACAATATTGTTACCATGAACTGACAATACGATGGAAAACAAAGTTGTTACCACGAACTAACAAGCCGTTGGAAAACAATCTTGTTACCATGAACTGATAGTATGATGGAAAACAAAGTTGTTACCATGAACTGACAAGCCGATGGAAAACAATCTATTTACCATGAACTAACAGTACGATGGAAAACAAAATCATTACCATCATTGGACAATACGATGGAAAATAAAATCATTACCGTCATCAGACAGTACGATGGAAAAGAAAATCATTACCCTCATCGGACAATATGATGGAAAAGAAAATCATTACCATCATCGGATAGTACGATGGAAAAGAAAATCATTACCATCATCAGAAAATACGATGGAAAAGAAAATCATTACCATCATCGGACAATTACAATGGAAAAGAAAATCATTACCATCATCGGACAATTACAATGGAAAAGAAAATCATTACCATCATTAGACAGTACAATGGAAAAGAAAATCATTACCATCATCAGACAGTATGAAGGAAAAGAAAATCATTACCATCATCGGACATTACGATGGAAAATAAAACCATTACCATCATCAGACAATTGCGATGGAAAAGAAAATCATTACCATCATTGGAAAATTTCGATGGAGAAGAAAATCATTACCATCATCAGACATAAAGGTGAATAAAAATAAAACTGTCAATATGATAAACAAATAGGTAAATATTACGATAAAACTGTCAATACGATAAAATAAAAAAACATAGAGAAAAAGAAAAACACCGAAAGAAATGTTCTCCCTCTTTCTAAGAGGAGTTATTTATTGTTAGGAGAATTGAAAAACATGAAGTATATATGGATGATTATTTTAATTTAATCATTCCTAGATTCTATTTTATAAACTCAAATCTATCAGAAGGTAATGGTTTTGTAAAAATGTCAGCAAGTTGTTCTTGCATTCCGATGAATTGTAAAACAATATCTCTTTTTTGTGTGTGGTCCCTAAGAAAGTGATGCATAACATCTATGTGTTTTTCACGTGAGTGATGTGCTGGGTTCTTACTGAGAGCTATGGAACTATTATTATCCCAAAGAATATGAGTTTTGGTAAAACTCATTCCATAATCAATGAGTGTGTGTTGCATCCACAACACTTGAGCACAACAACTTCCAGTTGCTACATATTCAGCTTCAGCAGTGGAGAGTGCTACAGAGTGTTGTTTCTTGCATGACCAAGAAACCAAGGAGTCTCCTAAGAAATGACATGTTCCAGATGTACTCTTTCTATCCATTCTACAACCACCAAAGTCAGGATCTGAAAAACTTTTTAAAACAAAATCATTTCCAGAAGAGTAAAAAAGACCTAAATCCATAGTGCCTTTTAAATACCGAAAGATTCTCTTTACGGATTTTAAATGATACTCTTTTGGATTATATTGATATCTTGCACATAAGCATACATAAAACATTAAGTCTAGTCGACTGGCTGTCAAGTATAACAAACTTCCTATCATACCTCTGAAAATTGTTTGATCTACTGGTTTCCCAGTTTCGTCAAGATCCAGTGTATTTGAGGTACCGATTGGAGTTCTAATACTTTTAGTATCCTTTGAATTGTGAACTAGACACTTATCATTTCTAAAATTCACAAGGTAACCTTCATCGCATAATTGACTTATGCTGATGAGGTTGTGCCTATGACCTTTAACAAACAAATCATTTGAAATAAGAAATTTTCCAAGGAAAATGATATTACCTTTTCCAATAATCTTTCCTTGAGCATTATCTCCGAAGGTATCTTTTCCACATTTTGGTTTGATAACCTTTTCAAAGAAATCTTTGTTTCCGGTCATGTGTCGAGAACAACCACTATCCATGTACCAAATATTCTTATTGGTACACTTCTCATTTTCCTAAAAAAGAAACAATTAGATTTTCAGAATCCAAACTTGTTTGGATCTAGAAGGGTTAGATAAAAGACTTTTAGGAATCCACATTTGTTTTGAAAAAATGAGCTTTATGAAATCCTATAGATTGAGTTCTGTTAAGAGAAAAATCTCTTCTCCAGTGTCCTCCACATTGAAACTTAGAGAAAAAAGTGGTTTTTTGAGGAATAAAACAGTTATTGCTAAAAACTGGTTTGGAATAAGTATAACCAAGTCCATAATTATTTCTTAAGGGTCGGATTTGGGAGTACATTTTGTCCAATTTTTCTTTTCCAAGAGTAAAGTTTGACAAACATTTCTTTAAAGAGAAAATTTATGACTTTAATTTTAAAACTAAATTCTTATTCTCCAAAACATTTGAATTTGAGCTAGAGTGAGGTTCTAAAACATTTTTCTTTGAAATCACATTTTCATGATCCTTAGAAAGTCCATCTTTGTCAGATTTGACTTTCTCAAGGGGTTTTAAAATACTTTCAAAATCATAAGTTTTCATATCAAGATCCTTAGAATGATCTGACACTTCTTTAGTTAAAATTGAAATTCTAGAATTTTCTTTCACAAGATTCTTCTTGAATTTGGAATTTTCATTTTCGCGTAATTTAGAAAATCTAGATACTTATTCAAAAGAAGGTAATGTATCATCTTCTGATGATGAAGATTCATCATTTGAAGATTCATAATATCTATTATCAGTATAATTTTTATTTAAAGAGACATTTGTAATGGCTTCAACATTATGTACCTTTGCCATGATACAATGATCTTTAACTGGTATTCTGGCTATAAGTACAATATTTCTCTAGCCTGAGGACTCATATTCTGAAGAATCGTCAGATGAATCACTACCACTTGCACTCCACATATCATTTTCCTTCCAGACTTTCTTTGTCTTTGTCTTGTAAAACTCTTTCCTATTTCTTTTAGAATGTTTTTTCCGTTCTTTATTTTCTCTTTAGTAATGGACAATCAGGCCTTATATGTCCTACTTTCTTACATTCATAACATGTTACCTCTGAATCTTTCTTATCCTTCCAATCTTTCTTTTTGAATCTGTATTGGAAATCTTTCTTTCCCACAATATTGTTCATCCTCTAAGCGAGATTGGATAACTCATTACTTGAAAGATCACAATCACTTGAATCAGATATAACTACTTTCTTGGATTTGGATCTTGTTATCCTTTCAGGTGTTTTAGCTTTAGATGTAAAAGATACACTACCATTTCCATTCTTGTTCTTGTTGAAGTCAACATCTCTTTTCATTCTTGTCTCGTGCTGTAAAAGAGTCCCAAAAAGTTCATCAAGAGTAATCTGGGAAACTTTTCTATTTTCATCAATAGCTGTCCTTTTTGACTCCCATTCATTCGGCGTTATATCTATAATCTTATCTACTAGAGCTTCATCATCAAGGCCTTTTTCTCCCATAGATTGTAAACTGTTGACAATTGTCATAAACCTTTGTTGCACTTTACATACTGGCTCTCCATAAGGAAAAACAAAAACATGATACTCTGCTCGAAGCATTGCTCTTCTTGTTTCTATAACCTTGGATGTACCAAAATGAGTGACTTCCAATTTCTTTAAAATACAGTTGGCTGATTTTAATGAATATATCTGTCTGTATATATTTCTGGTCATAGAGCATAATAAAGTATTGTGTACCTTGTAATTCAGTTGATATTCTTGCTTCTCTTGGTTAGTGAATGTACTAACTTCTTCGTTAGGAATTTTGTAACCTCCAGTAAGCATAATAAAATTGTCTACACCAGTATTGATAATGAACATCTTCATACGATATCTCCAGTACTCATAATCATTTCCATCAAAGATAGGTGGTCTAGAAGGATTCAGATTGTCAATTGAACCAATATTCATTCCTGCCATCTAATACAAAAATCTTTTCCACTCTACACGTTAGTGTAGTAAGTAGTTAAAAAGAAAGTTTGAAAGAAATAAAGCTAGTAATACAAATCAGTGGAAACCTGCTCTGATACCAATTGATGGATCGAATATGTAGATTTATTTATATATTAGATGGAACAATACAAGAGGGGGGTGAATTGTAGGTTTAAAAACTTTGTGTTTAAACACATAGATTAGTTTAAAAAATCTTAAACTAATACAAATACAAACACCCACAATTGTATTGAATATAAATGGTATGATGTAAAGTAATACTAATGAAAAGAAAAAAAATTGTATTCGAGATGAACACAATAATCAGAGTAATATAAAGATGAATGATTCTACCTTAAAGCGTATAGAATAAATCAATACAATATGTAATAGAATGATTGTAATTGAAACAATTACAATTGAATATGTAAAGAAGAAAGGAAACAATACAAATTCCTTTCTAATACAAGCAGCAGTGGAAAAGTAAAAGTATTACAAATCTTTTGACCTAAAGAGAAGGGTTATCATTTCACCTAGGACAAAAGGTCTATCTCACCAACAGCTTGGTAAGCCCTCGATACGATGATCAGAATGTCTGTCTGCCTATCCCCGGCAGCCCTCGATACGATGATCGGACCGTCCGTCTGCCTATCCCCGACAGCCGTCAATTTTGTAGGTAATCAGCACCTCTATCTTTCAATCACTTGAAATCCCTCGATACGATGATCGGACGCACAAAGCAGATGCGTGAAGTCACAACGTCTCTCTCTAGAACTTGATAGAAGTAGAGTATTGCGGTTCTTCCCCAGTCCCTACATTCAGCTTCAAATGACCTCCTATTTATAGGCCTCGGGTTCCAATGGTCATGTTGCCTCCAACGGTCATATTTCTCTGAAAAACTCGAAGGGACTTGGACACCTGTTATTATAACGATCATATTGAAACAGAAAGCACAACATCGTTTTGATTAGTTTTTAACTAAATCAACGACATCATTTTTTGTTAAAACATAAGATATATGAACAAGATAATCATGAGTACGATTTATATGAAACATGTGTTTTTGACTAAGTACCAAAACAAGTATGTAATGAATGTTATGAGTAGCAGAGTCAATATAGTTTCCATATTCAGTACGATCAGCATTGTACGATTGGCATGGTCAGTACGATCAGCATGATCAGTACGATCAGCATGGTCAGTACGATCAGCATGATCAGTACGATCATCATGGTCAGTACGATCAGCATTGTACGATTGACATGGTCAGTATGATCAACAGTGTCAGTATGATCAGCATGTTCAGTACGATCAGTATGATCAGTACGATCAGTATGCTCAGTACGATACGATAAACATGATAAAGGACATTTGTGATTTCCAAAACAAGATATAAAAGTCAAAAGAGGACTTTTGACTCAACAGACCTCGACTAGTAGGATTATACCACATGAACACTAGTTTTCAAATCTTATAAGGGAGATAAAATCATTGGTCTTTTACCTTAATCAACCCCAACCTATGATTAAACAACTAAAGACTAAATTCAACTATTTATGGGATAAGTCCATGATCATTGATATCACAACCTAAACAATATGTACTAGACCACCCTAAGAAAATATCACCTTCACACACCTTAACTTTAGGGTTTTCACACGTGTAACAAAGGGGTATGCATCGATACTCTAAAAATAAGAATTTTTATATTTTATTTTATTAAAATAATGGTAATATTTTTCTCTTTTTAATTATAATTTGTAAAGGATTAAATAACAAGTCTAACAAATTTTTTTGACTTTGATACAAGAAAACATAAATTTTATTTTTGAGAGATCTATAGTTTCCATAAAGGCACATTTTTAATAAATTTAATATATTTTTTATAAAATATATTTTAATAAAATGTAATTATTAAATAATATTTATTAAATATAAAATTTAATTTAAATTTTTAAATTTAAATTTATTTTTTATAAGTTCAAGATAACTTTTATTGTCAAGAAAATAATTATTTTTCAATAAATGGGATTTTTTGAGTTGAAAGTGTAAAATATCATATTTAGAGAATTAATTTAGTTTTAAAAAATATTATTTTTTTAAATAGTCACATATTAATCATCAAATTTGTAATTTTACATAATTTTATGAGACAGTCAAATTTTCGAGAAAGAATTAAATATATTATAACTATATAGTCTGTATTATTACATCATAAATACCCGAATTGATGTAATAAATACAATAAAGGGTATCCACGACTAAAGTAATGTTTTACATTTTTAATAATTAATTCTTGGGGTTATTGTATGAATTTTAAAATTCCTTATTGAATCCTCCAAAATCTATATTATATTTTGTTTTTTTAAAATCAATTATTTTTAAGCATGACTCACTTATAAATCACCATTTTCATTATTATAGAAAGATAGGTTCATAAACATGTAATATAATTAACCCAATTAGTTTTGGTAGAAAATATTGGAAAAAACCATGGTATGGTTTTTTTATTACATTCTCATATAGATCCCAAAACCTATATTTGGAAATTAAAAGATCTTTAATCTCTTTTTCAATAAAAACACACCCTAACTCCAATTTTATTCATTAAAAACTCTTTATTCACACCATTTCTCTACCCTTTCCTCCATAAATCCCTCTAAAGGCACCCAAAATCTCTCAAGAATCTCTTCCCAAGATTTTAGAAGAACCCTATCAAGTTAAGGGATTATCCACTTCTCCACTTCATTTATGCACGTTCTTTATGTTATGCCTTTGTTTTCCCTTGATAATGATGGTATATTTATCACACATCCATCTTACTAACATAATAATATCCATGTGATAAGATACCCCTTTAACTCTCTTTAATTCCTCACATGAACCATTATGTACCCCAATTATGCTACTAAAAGTTTCCTATGATATTCCAATCTCGTCATTTGTGTAGCTAATAACCATACCCATTTACACTCAAGGGTATTAATGTATATGTACATATACTCCATTGATTTGGGAAATTTATGTGTGTAATCTATACTCCATAATCATGGGGTTATATTTTTTTAAATATGACATTATGTTGAATGATCTATGATGGACACATCAACATGCACATATTACGATAGGTGTTCCCATATAGTGCTCCAATACATTGGGAAATGATTTAGTATCATGATAAGTCATCTATGGGGTTAAGGAGTAATCCTAATCCATTTTTATAAATTTTACACCATTTTATGATATATTAGATGTTATCCTTGACCCATTTTTATGATCTTATGATTAATGTTGTCTCCCCAGACCTATATTGTATTTATGATATCATTTTATATTGTGGCTAATTATTCAAGATTATAATTATCACCCCTATTATGTTACCTTGATATGCCCCTTGGATAACATGATTCTTATTTACTGTATTATAATATTTTTTCATTCCATTATTGGTCATTGTCTCTCACCAAATTCTTATGTACACATAGGGGTTGTCGTGTTCAGTTTTAGAAGATACATTGATTATAAACACATATTGTGTTTTTTTTCGTATAATATGGTTATATCCCATGTTCATGTTATTATTTTATGTACTTAATCACCCAAAAAAGGAAATATTATAATTTTTGTGTTATATTAAGTGTTATTTTCTATAAAAAAACTAGGATTAAAGTTTACTAAATACAAGTGTTGTCATGGTTTATATCAAAAGAATGTATTTTCATTTATCTGATTTGGATTAGAAAATTCTATCAAAATCACTATAGATAAGTCTAAACATAAGGTAAGAATCCCAAAATTTTGGTAGTTATTATATTATTTGGTTTCCAAAAAAACACATCCCAATTAAGATACTCTAATTTTATGTGACTCTAAAGAAGTGATATATAGGAGTAATAACCATGAGAAAGGAACATTGAGCTTATCTCAATCGATACTCGGTGCACGCAAATGGGCCTTTTTGTATACATAGTTGGACATTCTCAAAGTATCTGATTCGGTAAATTCATAACCTCCATATGAACCATTATTAAGTGAATAAAAATTACCATAATATTTTTTATTAGTAAATAGATCTTGGATAAAATAGATATAATACCTATTAATTCATAGGTTAACTAATAAATTTCATTTATCAAAAATCAAATTATTTTTTTAAATTCCCCTTTATGTTTTTAATAGTTTAAAAATTATAATCCCTATTTTTTTGTTTATTATAGTAAATGTCAAGAAATATGAGATACTTAACCAATAACTAATGTGGGGGACTATGCGATAACTGCGCAAATAAGATTCCCAACTCGATAAAAGCAAGAATGGAAAATATCATGATGATACATTCTCATTTTACACATGTTTTGAACAAAAAAATAATCCTAGTGAATTACCTAATACCCTTAATAAATAAAATTTTCCTATATAGACTATTATGCGACAAATTCCTCCAACATTCAAGGAATCATTTGACCACTTAATCAAGGAAAACTAGAACAACTCCAATGAGAATATCTTATCCTTATTTCTATTCTATACATAAGAGATAGTCATGCATGATATTTAAAACATTTAAGGATAATATGATCAATGGTGGAATTTTTTCAAGATATTATTCCTAAGTAGGATATCAATGTGATGAAGTGGAATGAATTTTGGAAAAAAATATACTTGAATCTTCCTCGAAATCTTCAACTAAAAATGTAAAGGGATATCCCTATAATCCATAAATTTCATGATTAATCCCTCAGGGTGTATAAGGAAAACATCACAACAGTTTCATGATATACCTCTGGAGTTTTTATCACCCTAAAAATTAAATATTCATGATTCATTGGTGGGATGAATCCAATTATACAAAAACAATTTCAAATTCCAGAAATTGAATGCTATGAGGAAATTTTATGATTCTCCCACAATGTCAAAATATAGATCTATGATTCTCAAAGTTATAATGGGTATAATAATTGGAAAACAGAGGCTAATTCTAGAAGTTAAATGGATAAATATAAAGATGGAATAAAATCCCGATATCCCACATGTCAATAGTATGGGAAGAAGAGTCCCATAAATTTATTACAGGGGATAAGGAAATGATTTAGCTGTGGGAAGAAATGGTATCTAGCTAGCATTTTCCAATGGGAGAAACCCTCCAATAGAAAGGACTAATGTAATTCTCTTATTACACCTCAAATTTTTCTCTAATGATTCAACTATAAGGAATAGAGACACAATATGAATCTATTCCCTAAGATATGCGTGGTTGATGATAACTGATGGAAACAATCCACATGACCTAGAGAGAAAGAGTGATCATATTACATCACAATTGCTAATGTGGATCCCTTCAATTTTTTGGTCACATGTACGCTAGTTTTTATTAAAAATATAGATAAAATTATTTTTATTATATTTATATGCATTCATTCATATCATGAATATTTAGAATAACTATGTGAAACACCATAGAAATATACAATTAGTGTTATCTGTGAAAATGTAGATTGAAAAAAGTATCATATATAATGTATATAACTCCTACCTTATCAAAAATTTTGGTATGAACATCCCTATTAACCTTTTTATACTCCCTATAGTGTAATTAGATAGTATTATAGTTAGATATTTTATTTCATTATTTAAATCCAATATAAATTTCCTAGAGAAGGTAGTCACCCTCATTAGCATGAATCTCCCTCAAATTCCTTAAAATTTCATAGAAGAGTATGATTACTCATTGGTATCATCATATCATGAAAGGATATTATTTCCTTATGAATATATATATATATATATAGAAAAAATGATTGATACTAAGGAAAATATTATCCTTGGATACATTCCTAGTGTGAGGGAATTAGATATTGTGTTTCTTGAATAATTTCTAGGTTATCCTCATAGTTATATTTTTGCGTTTTCTAGTGAGATTATACATTGTGAATTTCTTATATCAAATACCCCAAATTGAATGGATTTCATTGAATATGAGGAGATAAAGGAAAATCTTCAAGAGAATCAAGATAAAGGGTTTATACACCCAATTGCTTCACCATGGGGTGTATCAATCCTCTTATTTAGTAATAATAATGGGTAAATGTGTCTCTACATTGAATATAATGAGATTAAAAATACCAAGATAATGGACAAGTATCCTCTTACATAGATATATGCTTTGTTAGATCAGCTATGTGGAGGCCAGTGTTTACCTAAGGTGGGTTATCGTTTGAGATACTATTAATTAATTAAGAATATGTAGGATATACCTAAGGATAATATTTATACAATGTATGGGAAATATTAGTTCATAGTGATTCTATTTGTACTCACTAATTCTCTAGAAATATTCATGAATTTAATGCATAGAGAATTTTTATATTACCTTGATATATTTTTTGTAGTCATTATATATTATATTCTTATCTACTCCAAAATCAATTAGGAATATGAAGATAATTCCAACACTAATGAATAATTTTCTAAGAGAAAAGTCATATGAAAAGTATAGTAAATGTGTTCATTGGTTGGAGAAAGTGTTATTTCGTGAGAATTTTGTCACCAATAAAGGTAAATATATTGACCCTTCATAAATACTGGCAATAAATTCATGTTACAAATAAATTTCTATGATATAAATATGTAATTTACATTTATTATATGGGTAAAATAATCAATTTTTTTTGAAACATCTGACAACTATCATGACTTTCGACCAAGATTACGTGAATGAGACTCATGTTTTTTGGGACTATTGAATGTGATTATAGATTTAAGGGGTTAAATAAGAAGTTATTCACTATACCTTTTCTCACATTACCCACCCATAAGGATGGATTTTTTTATCAATGATGATGAATCCAAAAAAGGATAGGGTTATGTACTCAATCAAGTTGACAATGTGTTAGCATATGCCTCCAAAAAAATGAATAATCCATGAGACGAAATACCAAACCAATTATAATGAATTGGTTGTATTAATCTCAGTATTAAAGTTTTAGTATAATTATATCTATGTGTAATATTGTTATGTATATAAAAATCACAAAATATAAATCTATATATTCACCCAAAAGTATCATAATATGCACTAATGAAGGTGGTTATAACTAATCAATTATTATGACTTTTAAATCCAAATACATGTTGTAAAGGAAAACAATGTGGTTGATTATCTATGTTCAAAGTATCCCTCAATACTATCCCTGATGTGTATTGATTGGGATTGAATCATCTTGTACTTCAAAAAATGGAGATGGGAATAATAAAAGGATATTCCTCCAACAAATCTCAAATAATTGGTCAACCATCGATTCCTAAATGAATTATGAAAGCCCAAAAGCATGATGAGGTGATATAAATAAAAGTAGAAAATATTATAAAGTTAAAAAATGATAATTATGGAGTAATACTATTTTTAACCCAGATATACATACCATCAAAACCGAAACTGAATATGGAACTTTTGTATGATGCACATTTCTCATCCTCTTTTATGCATACAAGAAGCACCATGATGTATATTGATTTGAGGGAAAATGTTTAGTGGGATAACATGAAGAGTGAGTTTGTGGAATTCATATCTCAATGCTTGGTATTCTATCAATTCATGTGATAAAGAAATATTTCTAAGTGTATTATGAAACCATTTCCCATACAAGTGTGAAATTGGGAAAATATAACTAGGTATTTCATCATAGGAATAATAATGAAACATTAAGGCAACAATATGTTATTGGTGGTAGTTTATTGATATAAAAAGATAGAAAATTTCTTTTCAATCAAGAAATACTTCTCTCTCAACCAACTCACCATGATATAAATAAGGGAAGTATAAAGACCAGATGAATTGACAATCAATATTGTATCTAATTGAGAATAGAGGTTTACCTTGAGGTATTAGAGAAGCCTTCATCAATAGTTAAATAAAAAAGATGAGTTTATATAATTTTTATTACCCTCAAAAGAATGGGGAGATTTAATGGACCATTAAAACTCTAGATGATATACTGAGATCATGTTAAATAGATTTATTAGAATATTGGGATAAACACCTTCCCCTAGTAAATTTATCATATTATAATAATTTATATTTTAGAATTCATAAGGATCCGTATGATTATATATATGGGAATAGGCATCAAAATCATATATATTGGGATGAAGTTATAGAGTAAAAGCTTATGGAATCCGATCTTGTCCAATAGATGATGGAAAAGGTTTAAGGAATTCAATGCCAAATATAATCCGAAAGAAGTAGGTAGAAAATATGTGAAGAAAATCATCGATGTGATATAGTTTTGATCATGGAAAGAATTTATTTCTCCATATATCTGCATGGAATAATTTGATGATGTTTCATAAGAATAGAATTATTATTCCAAGATACATCAGTCTCTTTGACATCCTCAATAACATCGGAGATGTGTCATATTTACTAGAACTCCAATTTAACCTATTATAAGTACATGATGTGTTTAATGTATATCTATTGAGGATGTGCATATCAGGTCTCTCACATGTTTTGAATATGAAAGTGGTAACTATTAAGAATGAATTTTGTATGAGGAGATGATGGTGAATATATTAGATCATATAGACAATGTTATATGAAATAAGAAAACTCACATAATACAAGTCTTTTGATGGAACCATAAGTTTGAGGAAACAATGCGGGAACAAGAATTGGTGATTAATATAATGTAACATCATCTATTTTAGTGTATGAAATTAATATTTTATGGTTTAAATTTTTGAAGGGTGGATGAATGTAATGACCTTAACATTTATAAATGAAATTCCCTTTATTGAATAATTTTTTTTACATAATGTATTTATAGAAACATATTGTTGGTCGGAGTGGTTTACTCAAGAGGGGGGTGAATTGAGTACCAATTAAAATTTCTGTATTTAAAAAACAGTGTCTTAAAGACCCCCAAAATAAAATAATAAATTAAACTGTAGTGAATTTATATTAAAGTAAAGGTTATGTCAGATTCTCAAGGGATTGATTAATTCCCAGTTAATCAACACAGGAGTGTGTGATTATCTTTTGAAACTAACTTACTAATCTACACTTAACATAAACACTTGCTAATTTAATTATCAAAGTAACTTTAAAAACAATATTGGTTTTAAAGTGATTAGCAGCGGAATAAAACTTTGAAAGAGATGGCACAACAGATGTAACCAAGAGGTTCAGTCTCAAGACGAGACTTAGTCCTCTCAAAAGTTTATATAAAAATGATCCACACCCTGGATCGGGGTTCAACAGTTTACAACTGTCCAGGTCCAATACCTCTACCACTGTTCTTCGTGGGAAGGAGTACAACATCAACCAGCTGTCCAGGTCACACATGACCTCTACCACTGTTATTCGTGGGAAATAAAGAATGAAAGAGTTTGGTAAGGATTTACAAATCCTTCAGTTTGAGTACAGGAGACAGTGTATGTGTTAGATACAGCAGATAACACACACTGCTCGAAATGAATGATAATAAATCACAGAATAAGAGATGTGGAGTTTAGATTTGGTTCTGGTGATTTCAGTGTAGCTCTAGACTCCTTTGGATTTGACTAGAAGTGAGTCTGAGTCCTCTTCTCGTTTCTGTTTGAGAAACAGAGTGTCGTATGCTCCAGGTTCACAGACAGTGAGAGATAGTCGATGAAGCTCTTCAATATTCTTTTGTATGCTCTAGGACTCTTCTTGAGTAGGATTGATTGTGTATGTGATTCTGTCTTGCTTGGCTCTTCTTGTATGCACAGAGCTCTTCTTGAGTATGTCGTATGTCTTGTCTCTGTGTGTGTTGTCCCTTTTTTTCGTATATATTTGGGCAGCGTAGTCTTCTCGTATTTATCTCCCAACAGGGGATAGGAAAGATTTCCTTTCTGCAGGTACGAGGTACGGGTTCCTGACATCCGACAACCTTTATCAGATATTTGACAAATCATTAAAATGTACATGATATGACCGTTAGATAGATTAAATATAGGAAATAAAGAAATTCAAACAGTGAGTCAAGTGATCGGTAGGTAATCAGCATCGGTAGCTTGAACATCGGTAGCTTGAACATCTGTAGCTTGAAGTCATTAGTTGCTTTGACTCTATCGGTGGCTCTATGCGTCGGTTGGTATATGCTTGTATCGGTGACTTTTATTCCATCGGTAGCTCCATGCGTCGGTAGCTTCATGCGTCGGTAGCTGTGAGTCTGTCAGTAGCTTCGTCCATCGGTGACTCTTATTCCATCGGTAGCTATTTATACTTACACCGGTAGCTCTATGTTTGTATCGGTAGCTGTCTGTAAGTCAGTAGCTTACATTTATAAGCACATCGGTAGCTCTGTGTTAAGTCTATCGGTAGCTGTCTGTCGGTAGACTAAGTCTATCGGTAGACTGGTTACCGGTAGCTCTTTATCAGTAGCTATAGGCAGATTACTTATCTGTTTTATGCAGAACACATCCGATTGTGTTAGAATTAATTTATAACTTGTATGAACATGGATAAATGAGGATTAACATATTCCAAAGACTATTTTAAAAATTATTATTGGTTTGATCACAGATTTGAAAGAATTAAAGTATAGATCAATGATACTTAAAAAATATCATAGAGAATGAAAACATAATTGGGATTTTCAACACATGAATACACGATTGAGATTATCAAAACAGGTGAGGTCAACAATCTCCCCCTTTTTGATAATCACAATTTATGATATGGGCATTTAACATAGTGAAAATATAATAGTAAAGAGTATAATATTGAATTCAATTTTCTCAGAGAAAACAGCATCAGAGATAATAGAAACAGTATGATATAGACATAAGTTATCAGAGGTAACAATCATAAGGTACTATATGGACATAAGGTATCAGAGGGAAAAGTGAAAAAAGGGTAATGTGTCTCCCCTTATTCCTTATTTTTCTCCATTGAAAATATTTCTCATTCTCTCATTTTGTTCTCCCCCTTATTCTCTCATAAAATGTTTCTCCCCCTTCGTGATAATCAAAAAGTGGGAAAGCTTATATAGGAGACAAATAAAACATGAGAAGTAAAAAGGAGCTCTTCTGTATTAGAGTAGTCAGAAAGTACAGAGACAGAATACAAATGAATTCCTATCAAAAATCCTAGCCACTGGATCAATCCTCATCTGCAACGTGAGATTTTCCTTTGGGATCAGAAGAAGGCTCGGGTGGTGAGGATGCAGGTGAAGGTTTTGGAATGCCAGAGAAGATCAAAGGAGGCTGGTCCACTGACACAGATTCAGGCCTGTAGGTTGAAGATCTTTGGGTGATCATTGGTGTGAGGCTTCGAATAGCTTGAGCAGGAGTCAGCTGGACTGTGGAAGCAGCTGAGGCAGAAGTAGGCAAAGCAGGAGGTATGATGACTGGTCTGGCATCAACATGCAAGAAGGGCAGCAACAGATTTCTAAAATCCATAATAATTCCTCCTCCTCTTTCCATAGCAGAGATTAAATCATCTTTGTTTTCCATAAATTTCTCTAAGGAAGGAGTCAAATCTCTTAGCTTTCTCACTTTTTCTCTGAAAGATTGAGTGACTGGTGGTAGCTTCATGTTTTCCAACATCAGCTTTGAAGTGGTGTTCGAGTTGATGCTTGGTGAAAATTTTGGTGAAGTAGTAGTCCACTTTTCTCTTTATGGCTTCCTGAGAGGCAGAGGCTTCTCTCATATAATCTTGAACAATCTTCATTATTTCTCTGGCAGAATCTCTTATAGAAAGCACCACTCGGCTCAACTCTGATGAGTCCACAGAGCCACTGGTTGAAATAGAGCCAATCTCCTCCTTCAACATTGCTTGAACTTGATTCAGATCAACTGATAGTTTGGATGTGAGAGGGCCAAGAGAGAAGGAAATAGTTTATTTGAAACTCTTAGACAAACCACTGATTAGGCTTTGAACTTGAGAGTCTTGTAATTGAACATGATCCTTCACTGAGGTTTTGAAACTTTCAAACACCGAGACAAACTGGCTTACTACACTCTTCACATAAGCTAGGTCCTTGTCAGCTTGAGACTTGGAGCTCATATAAGAATCCAAAGCAACAACTGTTGTCTTGAGAGCTTCAAGATCTGCTTCGATCCTAGAAGACTGAGTCTGGCACTCTTTCACTTCTTCCATAAGCTCAGACACAAAAGAAGATAAATTACAATCCAGAGACAGCTCGAAGGATCTCTCTAACATTTTCATTTCTTCATAAAAGTTTTGCTTCATCTCAGCAACTGATGCACTGAATGATTCTTTCAGCTCATTCTTCATGGATTCAAGATCAGATTTAGAGACAAAATAATTTGGGACAACTGCAGCAGATCCTCTTGCTGAGTCCAATCTAACTACAGAATCAGTAATTATTGAATTAATTGAGGATGCAAGAGAGGTTTCCATTAACTTCACTTCTTCAACAAAACTGGATTTGAGGTCCTCTTTCAGCTTATTCAGATCATGAAATCTGACCACATCATCTGGAAACAACTCAGAAGCAAGATCATAATTGGTCTTCGGTCTATTCACAGACATCTCATTATCTGAATCCGGATAATCCAATCCACAGACTATAAACCCTGGGTCTTCTACCCAGTCTCCAAGCTCAACAGCTACTGTAACATTTCCAAGAACAGATTGATGCTCCCCCTCAATGGGTGCATTCTCATGTATCACAACAGCATTCAGTGCTGGATTCTCTTCATCAGAATCTTCTACTACAAGTTCCACAGGTGCAGCATCTAGAAGATCTTCTGATACAGGTACAGCTTCTTCTGTATCTTTTTCTACTTCAGCAGCAGGCATAGCTGAGTTTCCAATCAAAGGACTCATACTTAAACTACCAGAAGCAGACAATTCAGATACATTTTCCTTTTCCTCTTCTTCTTGGTGAGGTACAGACTGGTCTTCCTCATGAGTAGACAAAATTTCCTCTACCTTTCCTTTCCTAGAATAAACCAATTCTGCAACAGGACTTGGGGGCAAGTCTGGATCTCCTCCAACATCCATAGGAGTTTCTTCTTCTTCTTCTTCTTCTGCTTCATCACTATAAACAGGTTCCTCTTCATCAGGTCTCAGACTCGGATCTCTCTCATCCTTTGGTCTTGAGGGATGATCCACAGGATTAAACCTATCATATACCTTCTGATCATCACTAACCCATTATCCCTTCCATGGGTTCCAGTTAATTTTCATGTACTTACAAAAAGTCGAGGTGATGCAGAAATTGTTCTTGACTACAACTGTCTCATCCTGAGACTCATCTATTCCTTTCACTTTTATCATTACTGAAATCAGCTTGGCAAAGAACAAAGCATTAGTCTTTGACTTTGATCTAATCATGTCTTCCATTTGAAGCATCAACAATCTTCACAGATTGATTTTTACACCATGTCTTAGCAAATGAAGAAGATATATATCTTGATATCTCAGATTTGAAAAATCTCCTCGCCTTGTTATCAACACATGCTGAACAAACTTGAAAAGCAGTCGATTCTCTCCATCCATTTCAGCAGCAACCACTTGCCTTTGATTCCCATTACCAATCAGTTCTTTTAAGGTGGTTTCATAATCAAAGATGTCACTGCTAGGTGGCATTGCTCTTGATACATACCCAGAGACACCTTCATGTGGTACTTTTAAACTCTCAGCCCATTCTACTGAAGAGAAGGACATCTCTTTTCCATTCACAAAAGAGCTTACCCGATTCTCATTTTCAGACTTCTCAAAGGTTACAAACTCATAGAACTGTTTTACCAACTTCGGGTAGTATGGGCCATTGTTATTCGAAAAACAATCCACCCATTTATGGTCCTCCAGAATCTCGAGTACTAACGATTTGCTCGGCAGTAGCCATTCCACGCACAGTTCCTTCTCGATTACTATGTCTCTATTCTGCAAGTGAGGATTCACTGGTCGCCTTCCCGATCTAGTTTTGACTTCACTAACACTGGCTTTATGCTGTGTCTTCTGCTTCTTAGCGTTTGGTTCTACACTTTCATCTCTGACGATAGGAAGCTTAGTTTTTGCCATCGCGGGTTTAGGGTTCTTGGCCAATTTGGGAGCAAAGGTTCGAAGGTGAGAGATTTTGAGCTCGGTGAGTTAAGAAGTGGCTTAGACTTAGTTTTATCATTTAGGAATTCCAAATAAACGAATAAAATAGAGTAATAAAATAAAATAAAATGATTCGTATTCTAGGCGACAGACAGAAGTTTTAAAACCTTGCATCGGTGTGAGTTAATCATCGGTGAGAAAAACAAATCGGTGAGAGTTGTACATCGGTGAGGATTTTCACATCGGTGAGCATTTCACATCGGTGAGAATTTCACATCGGTGAGAATTTTTACATCGGTGAGAATTTCACATCAGTGAGGATTTTCACATCGGTGAGAATTTTTCACATCGGTGAGAATTTTTCACATTGGTGTGAATTTCACATCAGTGAGGATTTTCACATCGGTGAGAATTTTTCTCATCGGTGAGAATTTCACATCAGTGAGGATTTTCACATCGGTGAGAATTTTTCACATCGGTGAGAATTTTTCACATCGGTGTGAATTTCACATCAGTGAGGATTTTCACATCGGTGAGAATTTTTCACATCGGTGAGAATTTCACATCAGTGAGGATTTTCACACCGGTTGTGATTAAACATTCCCAATTCGTGTCTTATGTAACTTAGCCTATCCGAACATAAAGGTTTAGTGAAAATATCAGCCAATTGATGTTTAGTGCCAATAAATTCAAGAGAAATATCACCTTTTTGATAGTGATCTCTTAGTAAAAGGTGTCTTACATCTATGTGTTTGGTTCTAGAGTGAGATACAGGGTTCTTAGAGATGTTTATTGCACTGGTGTTATCACAGTTGATTGAAAAATGTTTAAAAACATATCCATAGTCAAAAAGAGTGTGTTTCATCCACAGAATTTGTGCACAGCAACTACCAGCAGCTATATATTCTGCTTCGGCAGTAGATAAGGCAACTGAGTTTTGTTTCTTACTACACCAAGAAACTAAGGATTTTCCAAGCAAATGACATGTTCCTGGTGTGCTTTTTCTATCTAACTTACAACCAGCAAAGTCAGCATCTGAATAACTCATTAACTCAAAGGATTGTCCTTTTGGGTAAAACAAACCTAAGTTAACTGTGTGTTTGAGATATTTAAAAATTCTTTTAACAGCAAGCAAATGAGATTCTTTTGGATTAGCTTGAAATATAGCACACATACACACCATAAACATAATATCAGGTCGACTAGCAGTAAGATAAAGTAAACTACCAATCATACCTCTGTAATTTGTTTGATCAACTGTTTTCCCAGTTTCATCTGCATCCAATTTACAGGTAGTACTCATAGGAGTTTCACTTTCCTTGATACTATCCAGACCAAAACGTTTTAAAAGATCCTTTGTATATTTACTTTGATTCAAAACAATACCATTTTCATTTTGAAATACTTGAAATCCAAGAAAGTACTTAAGCTCTCCCATTAAGCTCATTTCAAATTCATTTTGCATACTTTTTGAAAAATCAGTACATAAAGAGTGTTTAGAAGATCCAAAAATAATATCATCAACATATATTTGTACAGCTAAAACATCTTTAGAAATTCTTTTAATGAAAAGAGTTGTATCAGCAATCCCTTTAGTAAAACCTTTTGAGATAAGGAAATTGCTAAGTCTATCATACCAAGCTCTTGAAGCCAGTTTTAAACCATACAAAGCTTTAGAAAGTTTAAAAACTTGTTTTGGAAAATGGGGATTAGTAAATCCAGGTGGTTGTTCTACAAAAACATCTTCAATTATAAAACCATTTAGAAATGCACTTTTCACATCCATTTGATATAACTTGAAATCCAGATGTGCAGCATATGCCAGTAAGATTCTAATGGATTCTAGTCTAGCTACAGGTGAAAAAGTTTCCTCATAGTCTATACCTTCTTCTTAACTATATCCTTGTGCAACTAGTCTAGCTTTGTTTCTAACTATATTTCCAGATTCATCTACTTTATTTCTAAAAACCCATTTTGTGCCTATTGTCAAGGTGTCCTTAGGTCTGTCAACTAATTCCCAGACTTTGTTTCTTTCAAACTGATTTAATTCTTCCTGCATATCTATTACCCAGAATTCATCATTGATAGCATCATTGATATTTTTGGGTTCTAGCTGTGAAAGAAAAGCTTGATGCTCAACCTGGTTTCTTAGAGAAGCTCTAGTTTGTGTTCCTCTATCAAGATTACCAACAACAGCTTCTAAAGGATGATTATTTTGAATCCTCGTTGATCTGGTAAAGGTTGGACTAGAAATTTCAGGTTCATCTATAGGTTCGGGTTCAACAGATGCAGATTCTGGAAAAAGTCTAGAACTGGATGTTTTTATAACAGGTTCTTTAGATTTATCATTAAGGTCCAGAATAGACAAATCTTCTTCAAGATTCTCAAGAGACGTTTTAGGCTCATGTGGATCAGTTTCATCAAACTTGATGTGAACAGATTCTTCCACACATTTGGTTTTCTTATTGAATACTCTATAGGCTTTACTTGAAATAGAGTAACCCAGAAAAATTCCTTCATCACTTTTGGAAGCAAACTTATCCAGATTATCTTTAGTATTCAGAATAAATACTTTGCAACAAAAAACTTTAAAGTAATTAACCTTAGGTTTTCTATTGTTCCACAATTCATAAGGGATTTTCTTAAGAACAGGTCTGATTAAGACTCTATTAATGACATAACAAGCTGTATTTACAGCTTCAGCCTAAAAATAAATAGGCAGGTTATATTCATTGAGCATGGTTCTAGCAATTTCTTGAAGGGTTCGGTTTCTTTTTTCTACTACACCATTCTGTTGGGGTGTTCTAGGGGCAGAAACGTTATGAGTATAGCCATTGTGTGAGAAATAAGATTCAAAATATTGATTTTCAAACTCACGACCATGATCACTCCTCAAAGTTTTAATCTTAAGTCCACTAAGGTTCTCTACAGATTTAGAGTATTTGACAAAGTAAGAAAAAGCTTCACTTTTGTGAGCTAGAAAATATACCCAAGTATATCTAGAAAAATCATCTACAAGAACATAAACATAGTGCTTCCCATTTAAACTAGAAACTCTTGATGGTCCAAACAAATCCATGTGAACCAATTCAAGTGGTTGAGAAGTTGAAACTTCTTTCTTTGATTTAAAAGAAACTTTGTGTTGTTTTCCCTTTTGACAGGGGTTACACACTCTATCATTTGGGAATTCTAATTTAGGTAGGTATCTAACTAGGTTTTTCCTAGAAAGTTTTCTAAGTGAGTGAATGTTGCAATGTCCCAATCTTCTGTGCCATAGCCAAGAATCTTTATGAAAAACATTCAAACAAGTAATATTCTACTTAGCTAAAGAATTCAGATTAACAGCATAAACATTTTCATTTCTTAAGGCAGAAAATTCCAAAACATTCTTAGAATTAAAAAATTTGCAAGAATCATTTTCAAATTTAACATGAAAACCATCATCACATAACTAAGAAATACTTAATAAATTGTATTTAAGGCCATCAACAAATCAAACTTTAGAGATCAAAATTGAATCAGTGTTACCAATCTGGCCTAGGCCGATGATTTTTCCTTTAGAGTTATCACCAAAGGTGACAAAGCCTCCATCAACTTTTATTAAACTCTTGAAACAAGAGAAGTCTCCTGACATATGTCTTGAACATCCACTGTCCAAATACCAGGTCTCTTTACAGGAGCTCTTCAAGCAAGTTCCCTACAAAACAGATTTAGATGGGAGATGATTTTGGTACCCAGATTTTCTTGGGTCCAGACAGGTTAGCCAATAACACTTTAGGTACCCATATTTGTCTAATGGGTCTCATATAATTTGTAGAATTGACATGCTTTGAAAGATAAACTTTATTAGATCCATAGCTATGTATATAACTGGTTGAAGCATATGAAGTTCCAGAATTACCTTCATTCTGTCCAGATTTAGAAATGAATCTAGTTTTGGCAATTTTCCTCTGTCCAGGTTGGTATCCTATACCAGTAGTATATTTAGATTCTATTTGCTTTCCTAGCATCTGTGTTAGTGTATTTTTTCCATTGGTGAACTTCTCTAAGTCTTTCTTGAGTTGCTCATTAGATAGTTTCAGTTCAGTGTTTTCTTTAAGCAACTGAGCATTCTTTTCTTTTTCAATAGTAAGTTCGGTGTTAACTGTAGTGGTGAGAGCATGCTGTTTCTTTAATGACTTGTATTTATCCTTAAGTTCATTACATGTCTCTTCCAACATATCACAGTACTCAAACAATTCATTTTTAGACATTGTTCCAGAATCAGAGTCAGATTCTGCATTATCTCCAGAGTAATAATTTAAAGCAGGAGTTTCAGCAGTTACCTGAGAAGTGTTTGTCATAAAGCACATGTTTGCTCGATTCCTTTCAGAGTCTGAATATTCAGCTTCACTTGTGTTGTCTTCTGAAGCACTCCAAGTAGCCTTCATGGCTTTCTTAAACTTATTGTCCTTATATTCATATTTCTTTTTATACTTCATCTTTGGACAGTTGGCTTTAATGTGTCCTTTTCTCTTGCACTCATAGAAGACAACATCATCTGATTTGTCATTCTTCTTCAAATCCTTTTTCCATTTTCCTTGGTGATCATACTTACCCTTATAATTTGTTTTTCTGAAGAACTTCTTTTTCCTATAAAATTTCTTAAATCTTCTAGCAATGTGAGCCATCTCCGCATCACTGTCAGAATCACTTTCACTGTCTTCACAGCTTGAACTTTCAACTACAGCTTGAAGCTTTTCTTTGTCCTTATTCTTTGAAGTTGAGGATTTGAAAGCGACATACTTTCTTGGAGGTTCATTTTCTTCCTATTTATTCACTTTAAGCTCTTCTTCATACATCATCAGCTTGCCAATTAGTTCCTTGACAGGTAGAGCAGCAATGTCACATGATTCTCTGATTGATACAGATGTGCCTCTCCATCTATCAGGTAGACATCTCAAAATTCTCATAATTTGTTCCTTAGATGAGACATCCTTTCCTAGCGAGGTCATTGTATTGACAATTTCATTGAACCTGAGATACATGTCAGAAATGGGTTCATCAGGCTTCATTTTAAAATTATCATACTTGATAGTATAAGTGTTCAATCTCATTTCTTTAACATTCGTTGTTCCTTCATGAGAAACAACTAAGGTATCCCAAATTTCATATGCAGTTTTACAAGCAGAAATTCTATTAAACTCTTCATCTCCTAGAGCACAGTACAAGGCATTCATAGCTTTACAGTTGTTATTGTAAGTAGTCTTTGTAGGTTCATCCCAAGTAGATATAGCAGTAGTAGGAATTTTTTATTCTGATTCAATAGCAGTCCAAATATCAAAACCTATGCTTTCTAGATGGATTTTCATTTTCAGTTTCCACTGAGCATAATTAGTTCCATTGAAGAAAGGTGGCCGGTTAGTAGCAGCACCCTCAAGTCTATTGTCCATGATGAGAAAATTTTAAAGAGATAAAAATTTAGATATAACAGAAATTTTAAGAACTTTAAAATACAACTAAAATCACAGTTCAAAAGTAGAGTACTTTTAGAAAGTATTTTCAATCCTCTGATACCAAGTGTTGGTCGGAGTGGTTTACTCAAGAGGGGGGTGAATTGAGTACCAATTAAAATTTCTGTATTTAAAAAACAGTGTCTTAAAGACCCCCAAAATAAAATAATAAATTAAACTGTAGTGAATTTATATTAAAGTAAAGGTTATGTCAGATTCTCAAGGGATTGATTAATTCCCAGTTAATCAACACAGGAGTGTGTGATTATCTTTTGAAACTAACTTACTAATCTACACTTAACATAAACACTTGCTAATTTAATTATCAAAGTAACTTTAAAAACAGTATTGGTTTTAAAGTGATTAGCAGCGGAATAAAACTTTGAAAGAGATGGCACAACAGATGTAACCAAGAGGTTCAGTCTCAAGCCGAGACTTAGTCCTCTCAAAAGTTTATATAAAAATGATCCACACCCTGGATCGGGGTTCAACAGTTTACAACTGTCCAGGTCCAAGACCTCTACCACTGTTCTTCGTGGGAAGCAGTACAACAGCAACCAGCTATCCAGGTCACACACGACCTCTACCACTGTTATTCGTGGGAAAGAAAGAATGAAAGAGTTTGGTAAGGATTTACAAATCCTTCAGTTTGAGTACAGGAGACAATGTATGTGTTAGATACAACAGATAACACACACTGCTCGAAATGAATGATAATAAATCACAGAACAAGAGATGTGGAGTTTAGAAGTGGTTCTGGTGATTTCAGTGTAGCTCTGGACTCCTTTGGATTCGACTAGAAGTGAGTCTGAGTCCTCTTCTCGTTTCTGTTTGAGAAACAGAGTGTCGTATGCTCCAGGTTCACAGACAGTGAGAGATAGTCGATGAAGCTCTTCGATATTCTTTTGTATGCTCTAGGACTCTTCTTGAGTAGGCTTGATTGTGTATGTGATTCTGTCTTGCTTGGTTCTTCTTGTATGCCCAGAGCTCTTCTTGAGTATGTCGTATGTCTTGTCTCTCTGTGTGTTGTCCCTTTTTTTCGTATATATTTGGGCAGCGTAGTCTTCTCGTATTTATCTCCCAACATGGGATAGGAAAGATTTCCTTTCTGCAGGTACGAGGTACGGGTTCCTGACATCCGACAACCTTTATCAGATATTTGACAAATCATTAAAATGTACATGATATGACCGTTAGATAGATTAAATATAGGAAATAAATAAATTCAAACAGTGAGTCAAGTGATCGGTAGGTAATCAGCATCGGTAGCTTGAACATCGGTAGCTTGAACATCGGTAGCTTGAAGTCATTAGTTGCTTTGACTCTATCGGTGGCTCTATGCGTCGGTTGGTATATGCTTGTATCGGTGACTTTTAGTCCATCGGTAGCTCCATGCGTCGGTAGCTGTGAGTCTGTCAGTAGCTTCGTCCATCGGTGACTCTTATTCCATCGGTAGCTATTTATACTTACACCGGTAGCTCTATGTTTGTATCGGTAGCTGTCTGTAAGTCAGTAGCTTACATTTATAAGCACATCGGTAGCTCTGTGTTAAGTCTATCGGTAGCTGTCTGTCGGTAGACTGGTTACCGGTAGCTCTTTATCAGTAGCTATAGGCAGATTACTTATCTGTTTTATGCAGAACACATCCGATTGTGTTAGAATTAATTTACAACTTGTATGAACATGGATAAATGAGGATTAACATATTCCAAAGACTATTTTAAAAATTATTATTGGTTTGATCACAGATTTGAAAGAATTAAAGTATAGATCAATGATACTTAAAAAATATCATAGAGAATGAAAACATAATTGGGATTTTCAACACATGAATACATGATTGAGATTATCAAAACAGGTGAGGTCAACACATATAAACCAAATTAGATTGTTATAACATGTTAGGTATTATAATACTTTTAATCATAATAGCCCTTGATAATATAGACATTATATTAGGACCATTAGGGTGAATAAATATTAAGGATTATTACAGAATTTAATTGAAAGAGATGGATGAAGTAATGGTCTCAACCAGTAAGATCCTACCCTATAAATCTCATATAACAAATATTACTTTGTACATATAATCACTAGGACATTTAATTGACCAACCCATGTTTATATTCAATAAATAAATTTTGAACAAAACCATTTCTAGGTGAAGTTCAAGCTTATTGAGATGATGGCTCAAACCACATATGCATAACCACACCTTGAAAATATAACCATCATGCACATTACCTTTAGGAAATTATATTATGTAATAAATGGATTTGTATCTAGACCCTAATTTTATAAATTTTTATATTTTATTTTTATTATTTAATTAATATGTTTTTCACATTTTTTATATTACTTTTCAAATGATTAAATAATCAATCTAAAAAAATGTAGTTATTGATATGATAAAACAAAAAAATTATTTTTGAGAGATATAAGGTTTCAATCTAGAAACTATTGTTATTAATTTAATAATATTATTAATAAAATATATTTAAATAGAATAATAATATTATTTAATATTTATTAAATATAAATGATAATTTAATTTTACATTGTAAAATTTAATTTTTCTATAGATAAAAAACTATTTCTGTCAAAAAAATATTTTTCAATAAATTGTGTTTTTTAATTTAATAGTAAAAAATATAATATTTATATAATTATTTGTATAAAAAAATATTAGCTTTCAAATCAGCTTGTTGAAATTATCCAATAGTGAATTTTTCATAATATATTAGGATAATCACATTTTTGGGTAAAAAAAAAAATTCCTTATTACTGTATAGTGTTTATTATAACAACATATAAGAATAAATGTGATTTAATAAATATTATAAATGAAATTCATAATCAAAATTATATTTGACCGTTAAAATAACATTTTATTTTTTTTATTTGAAAAATTTTATAAATCTTTAATGAATCCTTGAAAATCTATATTTTATTTTATATTTTAAAAATATATTCTTTATAAACATTAATCACTTCCACTTTACGAAGGGTATTATATAATGAGATCATCTATTGAAAATGTAAAATAATTAATTTAAATCAACTTTGATAGAAATTTTTGGAAAATAACATTAGGTGGCTTGTTGTTAATATTATATTATCATATATTGTCCAAAACCTATGTTTGGAAATTAACAAAGAACTCTCACTACTTTCTCTATATAAACCTACCATTTCTCTTTCCTTAAAACTCTTTTATAATTTCATTACTATTCCATTACATTTTTAAATCCCTACTATGGTTCCCCCAACCTCTCATGAATATCCTATCTATCTTTTACAGGCACCCTCCAATGGTAAGGGATCAACCCATTATCAAATCTATCCAAGTAAATACTTTATGTTATTCATTTTTTTCCAAATTTTTCATGTTGTGATATTTTCAAAAACATTATTACCATATCAATTATTATTTCAAAGTGAATATATACCACTATAACTCTCATTAATCTCACCCATTATCCTTTATGTACCACCATTATGCTGTAGAAATATTTCTTTAATTTTTAATTCCAAACAACGGTGTAGTGAATACCCATAACCATTCCCACACAACGGTATTCACATAGATGTATGTATACATGGTTAATTGGGAATATTGTATATTTATATCATATTAATTAATTTTCTTATTAAATTTTATGAAATATTTACAGACGTTGAAGGATATTTGTGGAACACATGAAAAGGTAGATATTATTATCAGTGCCCCCAGATAGTGCTCCAATGAAATGGATAAGGTTTTGTTCTCATGACACTTCATGGATAGTATTTTTGAGTAATCCTAATCTATTTTCAGACTTTTTACACCATTTTATGATTACTTGGAGGTTATACATGACCTATTTTTATGATTTCAAATTTAATTTTTTCACCACAATCAGATATTTCTTTAATTTTATCATGTTATAACATAATTCATTATTCACTATTATGATTATTAGCCCTCCCATTTTACCTTAATATGAAACTTGGTTCACATGTACTACATTAAATTATTCTATTCTTATTTAATTCTATTATCGGTATTTATAGATCAACCATTTCATATGTACATCCTTAGGTTATCCCAATAATTTTTAAATGATATATCGATTATAAGTTCATGTTTTAGAGCTATCCTTATAATTTAATTGTATCCCATGTTCTAGTTGTTATGATATGTACCTAATCACACAAATATATTGGGATCCATTATCTTCTAGGTTGTATCAGGAATATAATTTTATTAAAGTCATGGGTTGTCATACTATTTCTAAGATTGAAGGATTATTCATGAAAAATAAAAACATAAATATGTATGTTTAGTATGGGTCATTAATATTAGTATTATATGAGGGATTATTTATTTTCAAGAATATTTTAGTTATTTATAATAAATGGATAACAAAATTTCATGATAACTATAGGGATAAATTTATGTAATACGTTTATTTATCAGATAACATCCTAATTTTTTTGTAAAGTAGAGATCGTATTTTTTTCCTATAAATTAAATCCAATTTTGGATACTAAAATTTTGATATGATTGTGAGAATTGATTAAACTAGGGGTAATAACCCCCAAAAAATTACTTTTTGGAAAAAACATGATATTCAATCTAGTGCCTAATTAGTTGGTCCGAGAATTCACACCTGGGTACACAAAATAGAGGGATATCATTTTTTAATCATATAATCATTATAAGAAATTATAAAGTATTTATTATTTTATGGAATTTTGTTAGGGAATATGAGATAATATAATATAATGAAACCAAGATTTAACCATTAGTAATTAAGGTTGAATAGAAATATAGTGACAATTTTTTAGAGTATGATATTTCTAGGATTTTCATGTCTTCAAATTTTATAAAAAATATAATATTATACCATTAATTATTTATCATTTGGAATTAACACCTTTTTTATAAATGTAAGGATATAAGAGGAAACAAGTTATTAATATATATGATGGACTATGTAGTAATTTTTAAAATGAGAATCCAAATGGGATATAATCTGGTATTGAAAATAAAGTGTTCATTCTCACCCAAATATTTCAGGTTGTTACTAATAACTCGAGTCATTAAAAACATAAGAAAATACATATGAATAGAATGATATAATCTCATAAAAATATAATGTGATGAAAATGATGAAGGACATAAGATTCAGCATATACATGTTAAAAATTTGGGAAGAAGAACACAAGGGAATGTCTTAATAGAATATGAAAGTATTTCATGTATGAAAGGAATGGATATAAAACTCATGGTTGTAAATGAGGGATTAAGTGGTTGTCTAATATAATGAAAGGTATTATAGAACAAAATAATTAATCATTTTTCACATCAACACTTTAAATAATTAATGCTAGGGAATTAAGAAAATTGATGCTCCAATCCAAAGTATAAAAAATTTATAAATATATATATAAACAACCAATAAAAACCAAATGATCAATTGAAAAAAAATCCACCAAAAACTACTAATTTGGATTAATAAAATTAAGTTACATTTATCCTCTAATTAATAATTAAGGATGTCAAAATGAATTCTTTTCTACAGCATCTATGATGTTTTCTACAAGCATTAAATCACCACATCGATGATTTGATTAACGAGGAGAACTTATAATTGTATTTTATCGCAATCTTTGGTTTGGGGAATATGATTCATGAAATTATTATTGTCACTTATTTTTATAAATTCAAAATTATTTAGTATATTTATAATCCATATACACATAAAATCTATAGTAATTATCAATATAGGGATATCACATCTCATATTACAAACCAGACTATAAACATAAATTAGTCAAAGGATGATAATAAGATCAATTATAAAACTAAAATCATTATAGGAGTGAAGATAGATAATCAGAAGTGTTGTTTAGCACAAATTATTAATAAAAAATCTATATTAATATTTTCTCATTCCGATGAAAAATGATAGGCTTACTATGTTTGATGACAACACTATATAAATTATATTGGTATTTTGATCTATCTCTAAGAAAAACTTAAATAATTTATCATTTAAGTGATATTTAATAATTTGAGGAAAAAATTTATTTAAGGGGGGAAAAATTTAACTTGTAGATATTTTGGTATATATTCCATTAAATTAATACATTTTTCAGTATCATTCTTATTACACAACACCAAAATAAAGTTATCCACAACATATTTATTAATAAAAATTATGAATAATGAAAAATCACATAAATAAAATGATATTAAAAAATTCAAAATTGTTACATTTGCAGGATATATAATAAATATGATTCAATGTATAAAAATATTTTCAATTCTGAAAAAAATTAATGTATTAGTTAATTATAAAATATCCATTTTTGAAATTTTATTTTCCTAGTACATACAATTTAAATATATTAGCTATCATATTAATTTCAATAAGTTAGTACTTTGTATGTGCTCCTACATAGAAGAAATAATGTTTAAAAATAGAATTTATAAGGAAATAACTGTAAATTATATTATCATTTAAAATATTGAATTTTATTTTAAGAAATAACATCGTATTTGAATTCCAATTATCCATATTCATTTCAAATTTGTTTTTCTAATTTTGTAGAAAGAAATATTTTTAGGAGGACCCTGAATGATAACGTCTTTAAAAATAACAAGAAATTCAAGAATCTACTAATTTATAATTTTGTAAATTAAATTCATGAAAATAACACTGTGATATTTTATTAAATATATTTTTCCAAATAAATTTGATATATTCGATAGCTTGCGTTACAGGAAACACCATGCTTCAATTCAATACGATATACTATAAATACTATTTTTTAACATCAATGTTAAATCCTACACATTTAATTTTTGGTTATGAATAAAAATATCCCCATTAAAATATAATTATTTATGTGTTAGATAAATGAAATATATTTTCTTGAAAATTCAGTATATGTTTAAAAATATTCATTTTTCCAAAAGAATGTTTTTTTTTATTTTTTGTAGTAAAATAATATGATTTATTTATACCACATTTAAAAAATTTATTTGAATTCATTAACTTATTTTTTAAAAACATCAAGTGAAAAATATCATAGAGTGAAATTTAGAGAATTTCTAAAGAGCTAATTCTTTTACGAATAGTAAAAATATTAATTTTTAATGAAACAACCTTTTCATTTAAAGTATATAAAAAGTTAAATTATTTTTATTTTTTTTAAAAGTAAAATTATTTTAAATATATATTTATTATTCTAATTTATCTTGTTGTAATCATTTTTAAATATAATTTTCATATTGAAACATTCTATATTTATAAACACATTTTTGGGGAGAAATGGATTTTTAATCAGGTCTTTTTGATTAATTTTAAATTAAAATCCTCCAACAATGTGTATTGAATTTGGTAAAATGTATTCCATATTTTTAATCATCATAAATAATATTATATAATAATTACATATCAATTATTTCTCATAATAAATATAAAAACATGAAAAATTTATTACCAAGGTTAAGGTTAAAATGAGATTATAGGGGGTTGAACTAAAAGATAAGGGTAATTTTTTCATTCAAAATATCCTAAATCCTATTATAAGGTACTATTTTACCTTATAATAACTAAAAATATAATATATTGTAATTTTGAAGTTTTTTTATTCGTTATGACTTTATCATTTTGGATTCTGTTGGGAAATGTTTAGGTAGTTTTCCATGTGGGTTAAGTTTCCCACATATAAAAGGACATCCAATATCATATCATATTTACACTCCCAAATATTTTTGGTTCAATGATTAGTCACACAAATCCATTCCTTAATTCCCTTCCTAGAACCTATAATACTTAGTTTGATTTGGAAACCCTTTTATGAAATTTTTAAGTCGAGTACGTGTATGAAGTGTACTAAAAGGGGTGTTCTATACTAGTGATTTTGAAGATCATTCATGAAATATTAATATTTTGTATCTGGTATACAAACACACTAACCAATCATTGTACCCATGTTTTCATTTTATAACTGTATTGAATATTCATCTAAAAATAAATAATATTTATCTATGAAAATATTTAGTTTTTATAGTTGGTATCTTAGGAATTTTTTAGATAACCATTAGAATAAGGATTGGAATAATTCAATTATAATCTTATTGATAAGTCTAAATATATGTCTATCTATAGGAAGATATCGTGAAATTTTGGTGAAGGATAGATCAAGTTGTTTCTAATAAATTATACCCCCATCCAGATTCAACAAGTGCATGTGTCGCTGAAACAGTTGTACCTAGTGGTAATATATATAATCTTGTAGAATTGTGATTTGACTTGATCATCACCTAGTTCACAACAACAGTCCTTATTTTACACCTTGTTTGACACTACCAGGTGTTATTTTTTGTAATTGACACTCTATTTAGGAAACATCAGGTAATATTTGAATATATAATGATCATGAATGACATAAGCTAAAGCTAAGGAGTCCTAGATAGAAAATAATGTGTCATGACTTAGAAATTTTATGAATGACTGATCAATCTGATCAAAGATGTCAGATAGTCATTTTGACCATTTTGGATTTACTAATGGATTTAAGATAGAACAATGAATTGGGGGGGGGGGGTGATATGTATACTCAAATAATAAAGAATGTTATTTCATAATAGTTATATACATTCCTTTATGAAATGAAATGTATTTAGGAATGTTAAATTCTATACCTAAATATTATATTTTTAATTATTATTGAAACCTACTAATGTCACGATGATCTCATCTATAGTCAACAAATCATCTACAATTTATTCTAAAGGGAGTTGTTCCTAAAAACCATATTATTATCTCAATGATTTAATTTTTTGTTATCTATGTCATTTATTGGATTTCTCTACATAAATACCACATCAATTTTTAATGAAGGAATGTGATGTTTTATTTTCTATAATAATATATGATTATATATCAACGAAACTAAAAATTAAAACTTCTTATGGAGAAGGTATCCAATATATGGTTATTTCTTCCTATTAAAAATTTACTTTTATCTTATAAGGTTTGGGAAAAAGTTGACATAGATGATATAAATATTGTGTCAGAGATGGTTAATGTATTTAAAGATGAGTTTCATAACATTACACAAAATCATGATGTTTATTCTTCAATAAGACTCATACCCCATGATACATAAATATAAAATACTCCCTATAGAATGGATCTAATTGAGCTATAGGAAATGAAGAAATGACTATAAGAGAATCTTGAAAATTGATTTATTTAGCAATGTCTGTCACATTAGGGTGAAATTATTCTTTTTTTATAAGAAGGGAGATGGATTGATATGAATATTCATTACATATTGATAACTAGACAAGATTATAACCAAGAAAAATTATCCTCTACCCCATGTTGATGACATGTTTAATCAATTACATGGATCTCAATACTTTTAAAAGATTGACCTTTATTCTTGATATTATTAATTGGGTATTAATAATGAATATATACCCAAGGTAACAATTCATACAAGGTATGAACACTATGAGTATATAGTGACTTCATTTGGTCGAATATATTTCCTCTCTATCTCAATTTATTAATGGAATAGAGTCTTTAAATAGTTCCTTGATTAGATTATGATAGTTTTTACAGATGATATTCAAATCTATTAAAAAAGAATGTAATAACATGAAGATCACTTGAGGATTTATATAAGACCCTATCAAAGGTGATGATATATTGAAAATTTACCATCTTTTATTTTTTTTAGATGGAATTTTCATTTTTGGGACATATAATCTCAAAAAAGTATATTTTAGTAGATCTATCAATGATTGAAGCTATTGAATGTTAGACTAGACTAACCATGTTGACTCTGATCTATTGTTTTATTAGATTGGCTGAATATTAAAAATTCTATGTGTAATTTTATCACCATTTCCCAATCCACAAACAATGTTAACTAATAAGGGATCCATGTTTATATGAAAAAATCAATGTGAAGAAAATTTCAATGAACTAAAGAGAATGTTAGTAAGTTCACTATTTTTACATTATTAAATAGTATAAAAGAGTATGTTATCTATAGTGATACACCATAGAATATATTAGGATGATTTATCATGAAAAATGATGTGGTGATAGCTTAAGCCTCATGAAAATTGATGGTTCATGAGAAAAATTACCCAACTCATTATTTGGAGTTAGAAGAAATTGTTTTTTCATTAATGTTATGGACACATTATCTATTTGGTGAAATGTTTGATACATACACTGATCATAAAGTTTCAATGTATATATTCAAATATATTGAGTTTAATATGAACCATAGAAGATATATGGAACTGATTAATGATTATTAATATGTCATACGTTACCACCCTTGGAAGGTAAGCAAAGTGTCTGATGATTCAAGTCAAAAGTATCCTGATAGCTTATCTATGATGAGGATCACAAAATATATAATATTTCTAAGTATAAAAAGTATTGATATTGAAATCTTTAAGGAAGTGGAGAAATATTATATATCTCTAATGAGTGTTAAACTATTTATCTATATGAATATTAAATAGGATAAAATTAATGATTTGGATCTATAGAATAAGTTAATAAATTTTCATGTGTTTGAAAATGATCATGATAGGATGATAATTTTCATGGACCAAATATGTGTTTCATCCATAAACTATTTGAATATTTATTTTTTATAGGAATCTCATTGTTCATCATTATCTATTCATCTTGGAATTAGAAATTTGTATTGATATTTAAAATTGTATTTATGGTGGGAAGGGATGAAGAGATATCTGTAGAGTGTGTATCTCGATTCATACTATGTTAGTATGTTAAGTATGTGATAGAAATGTATAATGTTATGTTACAACCATTACCCAAACAAGAATGGAAATGGGAAAAATATCACCATTGATATTGTCATTAGACTCCCTGAAACATCGAAAAGGCATAATAATATATGGGTGGTAGTTGATTACCTTAAAAATTTATCACACTTCACCACTATAAGATAATATTTCTTTCCATATCACCTTTCCAAGATATACATTAAGGAAGTGGTAAGTTTTTATTTAATACAACATTATATAATGTCTAATCTATATATGAGGTTTACCTCGAGGTTTTGTAGAAGTCTTTAGTAGGTTCTTGATACCAAGATATATTTCCTTACTATGAATCATCCACTTATATATTTTCAATGAAATAGAATAATTCATACCATATAGGATATTAATATATTGTATTCTATGTATTTAAAGGAAGTTGAGATCATCACCTTCTGATAGTCATGTTTTCTTACAAAAAGATCGTTCCCTCAAGAAATCAGATGGATCCTTATAAATCTCACTATGGAAAGATGTTTATAATTGAATTATATTGGGATGAATTTTGGTATAAAAGAAATTTTTAATTGATAAAACTTAGGAAATAATAGGGAAATTTATATCCATTTATCCAAACATCATGGAAGCTCAATGTTGACAAAATACTAATACTGAAAATATTCATTGCGATTTGGAGATTGAAGTTAGTGAGAAGTTTTTACTACAAATTTATCCAGGTAAGAATGTTATAATATTCAATAATAATGTAATTTTTATCCCATTATATGTTTTAACTTTTTTAGATTCATGATTGAGTATAGATAAATGCTTATCAATTGGTGCTCCCACCAAACCTCTCTCAAGTCAATGATGTGTTCCATGTATCTCTCCAATGGAAGTACATACCTGATCTTTTTTATATAAAGAACTCAAATTTAATTCCAATATATAATTATCTATCATAATAAGGTAAAGATGTGTATATTCTATAATATAAATAGAAACTTCTTTAAAATAAGACCACTCACCTGGTTAATGTTTTTTGGTGAAACATCCTACTTGAAGAATTTACATGTGAACCTGAGGTTATGATAAGGCATAATGTTATTAATTTATCTATATCATAGTGATTATTATTTAATTAGAAATTTACTTAATGGGGGTATAACGATACCCCTATATTTAATGAAATATTTTTTTTCTAAATAAATTTAATATTATCGATATATTGTGTTACACACAACAAAAATATTTATTATTCCATTATATATAATTAATATTATTATTTAAACATCACAACAATAACCTAAATATTTTTTATGAATAGGAATAATGAAATTTTAAAATATATAATAGTTTTATTTAATGAAATGTTTTCTAGTAATGTATTTTAAGTAAGGAAAAAAATTCCCAGAAAAACATTTTACTTATTTTTGTGACCAAATAAAAAAATAACTTAAACCAAATTTGAAATATTTATTTATAAAAAGGAATAAAATTTATCAAATCATCATTTCCTAGTTATCTTAGAGTTATTTTTTCACAATTTTCTTATGAGGGTATTTTTATAATGAATAGTAAACAATATTGATTTTCATTAAAATATACCTTTTCATTTAAATTATTTTAAAGAGAATTTATTTTTTATAATGTTTTTAAAATTAAAATTTCATAAATAATATATTTATTAATCCAATTAGTTTCATTGGAATAATTTTTATATATAATTTTTATATTAAAAAATCATATACTTATAAAAACGTTTTCTTGGGAAAACTACTTTTCTATTGCCTTTGCGATATTAATTTTAAATTAAAATAATCTTATTTTGTTAATTGAATTTGTTAAAATGGATTAAAAATTTGGAATTTTCATAATTGACATCATTTAATTTTTCCAATATAATTTTTTAATAATAAATAGAAAAAATAAAATATTTACTCTGGTAAAGAATAATTTGTGATTACCATGGGGACAAACTAAAAAGGTAATGTTATTTTTTTGTATCAAAAAAGTCTAAATCCTATTAGATTTCAATATATCAGAATTATCATATCCAAAATAGGAATCTAAAGCATTTTGGAAGCATCTTTCTTAGGAATTAACTTATCATTTTGGATTAATTTGAGAATGTTCCATTCTGTTCTCATATCAGTTCTCTTTCTCACATATAAAAGGAAATCCCCTCTCGTATACTCTTAAAATCTCAAAATACTTTTGGATCATCAAATACCTAGAAAAATACACCACTTAAATCCCTATCCCTATCTCAAAAAGAATTATTTTTATTAGAAAACATTCCTTTCAAATTTTAATGTTTGGTATATCAACAATGTGTACTAAATGGGATGATATTTATAGAAGTTATTTAAGATTTTTCATGAATTAAGAGGATTACGTATCTCCTCTTCAAAATAAACTACACATTTACTGTGCTCATGGTTTTATTTGTTAAATTTATATAATATTCATATAAAAATATTTAATATGTATATTAAAAAATCTTGGGTCACATTAATGAAACCATTTTATAATAAAAACATTATTTTTTAAAGGTGACTATATGATTTTTAAAAATTTGTTTTTAATTTTAAAACACATATAATAAGTTTTAGGACTAAATTTATATTTCGTAAAATATTTTTTCCAATACATTATACATCTAGTATTTTAAAATTAGTTTTTAACACTTATATAAGACTAATACAGTAAAAATGATTTTAAAATAGGAATCATCACGTCCAATGTATGTAATAATTTTGAGTTTTTTTCAATATTAATGTATAAATTACCTTGGTAAAAAAAGGTACGTTGATTAAAAAAGGTTTAAAAAGAGTTTATTCAAGAGGAAAAGACCATAAACATGTGGAAAACATGTTTTGGAATGGGTGGTTAAGGAATATCATGAAATTATCAAATATCAAATCAATTATTTTTTATTTCTTTAGATACGTTCTTTTATAGTGTCTTTCCATTATTAAAATTTATTGGTTACTAATGAGAATTTCATCCCATTTCACATATGACGGTGAAATACTCTCCTCACATCCCCTCACACAAAACTAATATATTTATGACCAAAATATTCCCAATACAATCATAATACCCTGAGAAACCTTTAAGAGATTCTAATATTCTCAAAAGGACATCCCTCAATGTATTAACACCATTTGAAAATGAGATAATCCAAGAATTGAGGTATAAATTTCAAACCTCTATACTCTAAATTTTTTATAAAACATTTTTTATTTAAAAATTACATTTTAGTAACTGAAAATTATAATATAAGTATCATTATTAAAATAGTATATCATTATTATTAATTTATTATAATTTTCTACCTTTCTGTATTATATTAAGAAAAATTGCCATCTATGTGTTGTGTGGACTACCACCTCCAAGATGCAATGTGGTTCATTTTACTTCACCAACATACAAATAATTTCTAAAAATCAATTTAAAATAAAATTATATTATTAATAAAATATAAAATATTCCTAAATTATAAAACATATTACTTATTTTCCATTTTATAATGAAAATGAAATCATCATCCAAGCATACGTGTAGACTATCGACTCTAGGGAATAATTTATTTATATTTTTATTTCTTCGAAAACTTAAATGGATGTTAAATTGAAGCATTTTAATATATAATATTTTTTTTTTGTGCAATTATAATGGTTTTTAGAGACAAATTGGTAAAACTATTAACAATTTGAGTCATCAACAAACATGATAAATTCAACTATTGAAAAGTGTGTTCTATGAGAATAAAATTATTTCTTTATATTATGTAGTAACATCATATGTTTCATCAAAATATTATAATAATGGAATCAAATTCATATATTTCTCTCTAATAAACATGGAATAAAATCATTATTCTTTTTTTTATAATTATATTACAACTAAATAAATTCATAATCATCCATTAATTATGGTATGTCCTTTTTTTTGTTATTTTGACCACCTATTTTAATAATTATATAAATTTATATCATTTTTTAACAAAATAATTTATTTTATTTTAATATATTATTTAAATAACTATATAATTATTTGTTTTGGTTTTTTGGAATTGTAATATAAACTTTTAACACATTCATTATGAAAAAAAACTTTGGAACACTATGAAGCATCAAAACATTCACATCGCCAAATTTATCATTATAGATCATAAAAAAATGAAATTAAAACATAATAAATAATTATAAAAAATATTTTATTACCCTTTTTTATATGGGATATATGGTATTTGGGCTAATAAGGAATAACAACATCACTATTACCAAACTAGTTCAAAATGATCATGATTACAGACACATGATATTGAAATTTGGTAATAAATAAAAGACTAACAAAAAGGGAGTAATTATAAATGAATATTGTAAAATTTCATAAAAAAATAATAAGGTCTTGAAATAGGTTATTAATTTTGTTATATTTTTATGCAAGATGTTAGAGTACGATCAACTATGTGAGACACAAAGGTAAGGGTTTCATGTATCAAAATTAATTTCATGATCTATATATATATTTGTACACCATGTTTTCATTGATATGGTTTGATTACTTCATAGTTAATGTCATTGAATATATTCAAGTAATTAATATTTTTTGAATATCCATGTAATTTCTTTCTTTATGGATACCAAAGTCATAAAGTTCTTTATTATCTCAACTGCCTTCATTTAATTAAAAATATTCTTCTTGGACTTCTTTATTCCATGAATTATTTATTACACCATAATATTCTATTTATTTATATTTTATCTTCCTATAAAATGAAATAATACATTAAATACAATTTTTTTACCTCAATGAATTTCTTCCCCATAAGAAGTATCTTATTATTGAGAAAAATTATCATCCCCATTAAAAACTATATTCCCTCTTTCTATATAATTTAATTTACATCCAATATTTTCACATATATTTGGATTCCCCACATATGATTTATCTCATGTGACCATCCTATTATACTATAATAATTTTCAAAGGATTTTTTTACTACCTCTTTTTGTGATGTTGGTTTTTTACAATGGTATTTCAAAACAACAAAGTGTCCTGCAATAATTTTAAACTAAATTGTTTTGATGACCACTCCAAATTATTTTGGATAAACATTATATAATTTCAAGGTTCTATTATTGATGTTTCATTTTCAATAGTTAGTGTTTTAAAATGATTTGAAATCAACTTTTTGAGACAATTATTTCTTCGTCAAGGCTCCATTACAGAATATTTTTTTATATGTAAATGATTTCGAGGTTTTTACCTCGGAATTTTTTAAACCGTTATGTATTCTATAATGAATCATTGTTGTAACTTTTTAAAAAATATTTATTTCAAAAATTAATATTTCTAAATTTATCATAAGTGACTTTTTTTAAATTGAATTTTTAATGTGGCCCATAAATTCATCAATTACTCCAAAGATAAATGTTTTTTAAAAATATTTATTTTTTCCTATATTAATAATTGCCTTTATTCCATGGAAGTTCATTTTCATGTATCACTCAAATAATTTCTATATTAAAAACTTTTTTTGAGTGATTTAATATTTGGTGTCCACTATTCACATTCTTGATGATGTTTTTTGTGATACCATTGCGAAATATTATGAAACCCATTTTTCATTTTCTGGGTTCTTTATTATGTAGTAAATGAATTTTTCTCTAGTGGAACCATATGTATGAATTAATTAAGGGTGTGATTCAATATATTCCCTAATGCATTGGTAATTATTAAATCTTATGATCTTAAAAGGGTTAATTAGAGGATTCATTCTAAGAGAAATAGTCAACCATATGATTTTCCCATGATAAAGTTTACATGAAAATGTTTATCAAAATATAAAGGCTAAACTTATGGATTTATCCCATAACAATGAAAGGACTGATAGATTTATCCAAATACCAAGTGTATATAAGAGGATTTATCCCATGCCCAAGGGTAAATTAGAGGATTTATCCAAAGAGAAAGTGTAAAAGGGTGGATTTAAACCCAACCAAATGGTACAAGGTTAGATTTATCCTATGAGAAAGGTGTGAATAGAAGATTTTATACCATGCCTATCGGTACACAAGAGTATTATCCCAAGCCCATGAAGGTACATGGGTGATGTTCCCAAGATTAAAATGCAACGAATTTCTCTGTGGGTAGCCTTGAAATATGTTGTATATGCCTAATTTTTTTCCACATTATTATTTCATAATAGTATTTTTATTATTATAATCCTTGACTCTTGTTTATTATTCTAGGATTACACAAAAAGTTTCTATTATATATGTTTGTTCATTTGAGAATAAATTACATTACATATTTAATTATTTACAAGGATTAATGTTTTATACTCCATTAATAATATACTTCTTTCATGTTCATGTTCCTTAATATGATTATGTCTTAACACTTAATGACATGTTGATTTATTTTCACTTGTAGAGAATTTATGACACCCGTTTATTATTTTTCACTTCGCCAGGTTCTAAAGAAAAGTATTACCTTTTTGAAGTCTAAAAGGGAGTCTATACTAGTTAAATTATGGATAAATTTCTGTATAAATTACTTTTTGTACTATTCTTCAATGACACTAAACCTTTGATTCTATAGTTCGTGCTTGTATTTGTGAGATGAAATGATTATTCATGAAAAAAATGAAATAAGTTTGTATGATTATTAAATATAATTATAGAATGTCGTATATGAAAATAATAAATAGGTTATTTGTTAATAATTTCAGGTATGGGAAACTTGTGTTATTCACTAAAACAAATTAGTTTTATATCTTAGAATAATGTAAATTTTTTTAAAAAATTATAAGAGTACAGTTAGAGTATATTTTTACTTAGATTTATATAATTTATAATAATTAAATGATTATAAATTTCAAAATAATATATGAATTTCAATTTATATTCTGTAGATTTTATGGATGTTTGGGTGTTACGATAATTTAAATTATTAACCTTTGATAGCAAAATGATCTCGATAAAAAAAATTTCATGGAAAAATATCAATGAATGATGTTGAAGCAAAATTTCTATAGAGTTTTATATAGACAATAAATTTTATTAAAATCATAACATTTGATATTTGGATGTAAAGGAGTTTGAATACTAGTTTAAAGACTTGAAAAAATGGATTTTGTGTCATAATACTGAATATTAGTCAAAGATTCCTTCTCTATTGATGTTACTCACTAATGTTTTTAAGGGGTGAAAATCATCCAATGGACACACAGAGATATTGAAGGAAATAAATAGAGAGGCAATGAGTTTAAAAAACCATAAAATTGTAGTGAACATGAGGCCTATTTTTTGTTCAATCATATATGATATGATTTAATATGAACTTATTAGTTGTTTTTTATATGATTAAATGACATTATAAATATAAAATGTATCATATCATCGATTGAGGATTTACTAACATGGTATTTTCCTCTCACATGTTGAGTATGATATTTATGAACTCAAATGAGATAGATTAAGGATGTTTTCTTCATACCAATTTAATGTACATGTAATGTTACTATCTCTCTAAGTAGGGTAAGGTTTTTTTATTATCCACATAGATAAATGATAGGGTACGTTTTCATCTACATTGTATATTTGTACTCATTGAATCATTATTATATGTTTACTCTATATGGTATTTTCATACTCAATGTCTCGTTCTCACTTAAGGATTTGGACAATGGGATCATATGATTATATATAAAAGTATATAATATAGTGGGAGAAAAAATGCATATATATATATATATATTGAACCTTTAATAAGGAATATTTCCTAATTGGAGGGGTGAATCATGGTATAGTTGTGTGATGTTGGATTTTAAATCTTATTGTCTCAACATTGGAAACACTTCAATATCTCTATTTTATTCTCTCTAGAAAGAATGAATCAATAAATTACATAGATGATTTTATTCAATTTAGCTACAATAATATAATAAAATAAGAATACATGGTAATGTGACAGGTCCCCAAACAAAACAAAATCTCATGGATTAATCATTTAAAATATTTGAGTAGTCTCGCTAACCCTCTATGTTCAATACATCATATGATTAGAAAGATCACTACTATCTAATACAAAGAAACTCAATTTTCATCTGGACATTGCCATCATATTATTCTCCAAAAATGGTGATGAAAAAAAATGATATATGATGTTTTTCTTCAACATAGTTGTTCCAATATTTTGAAGAGAAATATAAGTCCTGTATCACCTCAACATTCATCATTTTTTTCTTGGAAGAAATCTAGAAACATCATATCACATTCCAGAGAGTTTTTGGATTTATCTTCACTCTACCATTAATTTTATTCCAATCTTGGTCAACAAAAAATCAAATCTATTTTAAAAAAAATCTTCAATATTTCAATTTCATTGATGTCATGAAGGTTATATCATTAGTAAATTAAAAGTATGTCCATAAATCAATATTTACAACTATAATCCCTCAATTTCAGAACAATTATTTTCTTTATATTTTGACTCAATCTCTAAAACAACTTCCACTTTGGTATGGTGGGAATTTCATGATAATTTTGATGTCAAGATTCTAAGAACCACATCCATAATAAAATATTAAAATCCTTTTTTATAAATAATTCCTTCTATTTAGTTACATTATAGTCTCCTACACACCCATAGTGGGCTACTCATGATGCAAAGGGAGATTCCCAAGCCACCATTCCTAGTCAAATGGTGTGGTGTATTTAAATAGTATATTTTTAAATCACTATGACAACAGAAACACCCATAGAATACTTTTATATTTTTAAAAAGTTACTTAATCAATCAAAATGACCACTATTGTGTTCATGGTCACCAAATCTAGTTTTGTACATCTCTAACATATCCTAGAATATTTCACCATGATGAGTTTAAGGCCATGGTGAAGTGTTACGTCGCTAATTTGACCAAAAATCTAAAATTATCATTTGTTTAATCAAATTCTTAATCCATGAACATTGCCTCTATAAAATTTATTAACAAACAAATCCCAAAAAAAATCCAAAGAAGTTATTTCTATAACAATATCCCATTTGTGTTTTTTGACAATTCTCAGATACAACGTCTATATTCAACTTCCCAAATCTCATGATAATGATTAACTAATCATCAAATATAAGACCATGTAATCCATGATCAGTGTGAGAAACAATATTTTAATTATAATAATCTCATTAGAATATAAATTGATTCAAAGTTCATCAAGAACTAGATTCGAACACCTTTTTATCCATTATATTCAACATGATTCAGGATCTCCTCCTTCCTAACACACTTGAAAAATCTTATGATTTATCCTTATATTAAAATATACCTAAATAAATCACTTATCTAAAAGGATACATCAAAGGGTAATGAGTATAACAATGGAATGTGATAGAGTTTCATACCTTTACCTTTATTCAGATTCACATGGTGGTTTGGTGATCCATTTATATTCAATCTATGTAGAAGGATTCATTTAGACTCGGAGAGCCAACTGATTCTTCTAAAATTCTTCCTTGGATAATTCCTTCATCTTAATATCCTCAAATTTATATTTAATTAAAAAATACCTCAATTTGACCATGAATTTCTCAAAATTATCCTTTATAAAGTTATATTGAATATTTATGTGATTTTTTATTAAATGATGTCTGTGTTTTTTGGTAGGTTTTATTGCACATGAATTTTCGCACATAAATTGAATTAGAGAAAAAACTTAAATTATAATATCTCTATGTTATTATTTAGTCCAAATAAATTTAGTACATGATTTATCTTATAAAATATACTCAGACTACATTATCACTAAAGAGTCAAAACATTACTTCATTACAATAATTGATGTGAAGGAATTTCCATCATACAAGATTCCACTAGAGGTTGATTTTATTTTATCAATAAAACCTTTCCAATAAACATAAAAATATTCAAAAAACTATTCGTGTGGATTTATGTAGTAAAACAACCAATATTATACATAATTATTGATATAGTGAATTATCATTTTCAATGTTTTCATGTGAAGTTTTTTAGGAAAACATTTATATCTTGTACCATGACATATTTCTAAAGAGAATATCTATTTTGGTGGAATTAAAGTTGAGTAATGATACAATAATTAGTCAATAAAGTGTGACATTGAACTCTTTTCTTTATTCATCAGTTAATTATTTTTTATTCGAGTCTCTTCCAAATATTCTATTAGTATTGAAATATCCATATGAAAATTTTTCAGCAACTCAATATCATATATTTTTATAGATAAATATCCCATAATTTCAATAAATCACCTATAGTCTAGGAAAAAATAAAATATCACCTATAAGTGAAATCACATTTCCACACCTCATAAGATATGAAAATTTCATGTATTGGATGTTGTCTGAGACTATAATGATAATATAATCCACACATATAAGAACCATCATCCATTAATCTATTTATATGATTATGTAGAGTTTTTTATCAATCCATCCCCTTTGATATCTAAGAATATCCAAATATTTTCCCAGTATTGAGCACCATGTCTTGATGATTTATCTATCACATACAAATACTTATTCTTCTTACATACATTATTTTCATAACTACTAATTGTAAATCCAAGGCTTGTTTGATGTAATAATCTTATTCATAGATCTTAGTAAAGAAATATAATTTGATGGTCATTTGTACAACTTGAATCCTTTATTCACCATTATGGAAACAAATTTAAATGTTCCATCCACATAAATCACTTCAATTTCATAGCACCCTTTGTGAAAAAGTAACTCATTGGTCCCTGTAACCTTTCCATATTAATTATTTTTATTTCAAAATACTCATTTTCTCTAAATGGTATTCTTATCATGTGGTTTCAGGAAAACTATAATTGTTTTCCATTTTTTATTATGTCAATGCACTTATAAATATATATATATATATATATATATATATATATATATATTTGTGTTAAATTTAGTCTTATGATTCTTATTAAAAATATTTTTTTACAATATAAATTAGAGAGACACCTACAAACTAAAAATTTATCATTCTTGTTTGAATGAGTGAAAATTGATCTCCAACAATGTTTTTTCAGTAATTTCATCCCTAATTTATCATCTCATAGGAACATGTATTCATGAAATGTCTCTTAACCATTATAGATTTTATAATAGTAATAAAAACCCCTCATGACTCATCATAATCCATACTCTTCTTCAACACTTTTAACTTCACTAACATGATAATTTTCATTTGAAAAATGCACATTTTCAATTGAATTATTTTCAAGATCCTTGTTTATCAACTCATTTTCAATATCAACATCAAAACTTATTTCAATGAAATTTCATATCACATTATTAAATCATTATGAGAATACATTCTTTGATGAATACCCAAGATAAATTCCTTTATCACCCTAAAATTAAAGCATACTATTATTTTCATTATTGATAATGAATCCCTAAACTCTAAATACACTGAATTATTTAAGTATAAACTTCATTCCATTCTATATTTCAAATATAGTTTCTTCTTAGCTAGTATATAATAACACGTTATTATAGATTTATACCATTCTATGGAATACCACCTTTAAATTTTGACCTAGTAATTCTTTGAAAATAAGCATAGTACAGGACATGTTTTTGATGAGGTGATTACTTTGACCATAAACTAAATTATACTAACATGTTCTAACAAATAAAACTTGGTTTCTAAACCCACTATATTTTAAATATTATTTATATATCTTTTTTTCAATTCTGTAACTTTTTTAATCTTAGTATTTTTAATTTTTACTCTAAAAATTTTTACTCCTTGACTCCAATATAGTCTAACAAACATAAAAAATTAAAAATTCTTAGTTATATACATAATCAATACCATTATAATAAAATCATTAAAAAAGTAATACATCTTTCATTCCACATATTTGGCTGTAATTTGCCCAAATAAATTGACATGGATAATGACAATAAGTCTTGATTACTTTCACTTCTTTGGATTATATGTATTTTTAATATTCCTACCCTTTTGAAAAGAATTAAATGTTTGATTATGATCACATGTAATCATTGGGATTTATTGATAACTGTTATAATTTTCCAATTTTACCAATATTTTTTTCATAAATGGCCGTATTGTTTGTGACCTAGTCTCCTCTCATCATCACTGGAAATAATACCCCAATTGTCTTCACCAACATAATAAAGAATCCATTTTGATCATATTCCTTTTCGAACGACGAAACAATATCCTTCTATAAATAATAATATCTTATTTTTGAGCTATACAATATTCCCAAATTCACATAATTAACTAACTCTAATAAGTATATGTATGAGGTCTTTAAATAAAACCATATCTATTAACTTGTGATATTTATAACCAATTCGAGCTTTCTTATATCTAATGATATAAGAACCTCATAATTTCAAAAAATAACAACACTATATATATTATATTTGTTTCACATGATGAGTTATTAATCTCCAGTCATGTGACATGTTCATTTTCTATCTAAAATCTGTAAACTAGACATGTCTACTAAAGTTAAAAAAAATCTCATCGACATTATATTTTTCTATAACACCCAGACTCCAATAACTTATAATTAGTGTTTAAATTACTTTATTTGTATAATATATAAGGTATACCACTAGGTATGAATTATTATTTTATCTATCTTCAAAAACTAGATATATACATGATTCCAATATTACAATCAAAATACTAAAAATTAGAAGAATAAACATTGTTTCATCATTAAAATAATTAATAATAACATTTATTATATCACGGGAGAATGGATAGTAAATAAATAATGATATCATAATCTCAATAAGGGTTACATATGTTAGAATCAATAATGAGTAAATAAAGTATACTCAATATATAAGAGTGGATAATCAAATCACATTCCATTCAATCAATAACACGAGTTCAATAAAAATCCATGGCTAATATCAGCATATAAAGTAAATAGATAATGGAAAATTAATTATGAATAAATAAAATACATAATATTGGAAATTCATTATGAATTCCTCTCCATAATGATATCATGAATATTTCCCTCAAGTCCTCTCAACCAAGACAACATTCTTAATAGATGAGTAGTTATACACTATATAACCATACTATATAAACTTCATATTTTTTTATATCCCAATATATATTAATGCATTGAAGAGATATCTATAACTAGGCCACATATATCTTGTTCAATTCTCATACATTCGTCATATTTTGACTCATCGGTATAATTCATTTTCAAAATTTTATATAAATCAATAATTATCCATATTAAATCAAGAATATAGGACATCATTATTTCCCCAATAAATGAAATAATTTTTTTAATAATTTTTCATCAAATGATACCATATATAGAATTGGTATATGTTTGATGTAATTTAAATGTAACATATATGATCTTGAATTCATCCATGGAATTAAAAACATGGACATGATGCAATAGAATAATGTTTGGTGAATAATATAGATATATCGAAAACATGATATTAAAAACGGGAATGATACCTAAATAGGGTATAATCCTTTTTCAATAAAGGATGATGGAATACCATATTTTCATTATAAATTAATGTTTTAAAGTAAAACTAGGATTTTAGAAGAGAAAAGAAAAGAAATAAATAAATAAAAACATCCTCATAACTTTCTTTTGGAAGAAAATTATAAATCACTTTTAGAAATAATTTTCATTATTTAATGATAATAATACACTTTTATTCTAATATCATTTTAAAGAAAAATTATGAATATATTTAGAAGAATATATTTTTTGAATATGACCACAAATATTTTTAAAGGAAGCTTCAATGAAATTAGTAGTGATATTAATGGGAATTTTCATTATTTTGGTGTATGTTAAACAAATATTTTATTAACATCTTTGGTAAAAAGTACCCCATTTGGAAAATGATATGAATATTCAATTAAAACCTTTTTAAAGATGTCTAAAATGTTAAAAATAATAGTAATATATAAATATTTAATAATAAAAAACATAAAATAATTTTTAGAACATATAGATGTGAGAGAAAAAGAGTTGGAAGGGAAAAATTAATCCATCCTTTTTAAAAGAAAATCAATTAAATGTATCATACTTATTAATTATTGATCCAATATGAGAAAAATGGAATATATAAATGTAAACCCAAATATAAACGAAAGTTAAGATAATATATGGGGTTTCAAATGTTAGTATCAAAGAATTTTCAAATGGAAATGTGATCTAAGTCAATCCCGGAATAAAATTAGTCTCTAAATGAGATCACTTTCCTAGTGGTATTCATTCGTTGTATGTTATTTTAATATCTTATATAATAAATTTATATTTATTATAATTATATAACAAAATAATATTGTAACATCCCAAATAGATTGCAAGACATCGGTTCCCTGAACTAGATGGTCACATGACCTTAACCATGCCTCCCCATATATCAGTGCCTGTCGACTAGTAGTGAGGGTCAAATATATAACATGGGTAGAATGTACCCTCTTTATAAAAGAATTAAAACAGATGAAATAAATAATAATTTTCCAAATAACATACCCAATAACTAGAATAACACCAAAACTAATAGAGACCAATATCACATGCTGAATCAGAATTGGAAAAAATCCAAATTAGTAGATATGTCATTCCATATATGTATCAAGTGTCAATATGAAAAAACCAAAATAAAATCACACTTTGAAATACACTTGAAGGTCAAAAAATCATTTCTTGTTCCCTCATCCATGATCCATCCCAACTAATCAGTCTATCACATGGCTATTTCCATTGTCATGTCTTGCAATCACGATGGTTATTCAGATATCAATCAGGAAGCCTGAGTATGGTGTGAGTACAACACATTAGACCACCACCAATAGTGTCTAAAAAAATATCCATTCTAAAACATTGTGTGAAGTTGTATAAGGAATATATTACATTAAATAAGTTTACTAGTTTTCACATTTCATTATTCTTTAATTGACCACATAATTTCCTTGGGTCACAATGACAACTAAACCAACAATACCTTCTTCTACCTATGCTGGAGTCTGAATCATCCCAAAATGGATATCACGTTTTATTACATCATGGGTTTTCATTAATAAAATCATTTAAAATTAATATTTAATAAATAGGGGCCTAGATGTGTTGTTTGGAACCCATTGGGTATTTGTAGCAGTAGTCTTTATCCCAAAACTATGTGATCACATGTATACTTAAATATATTGGGGGATTAGGGAAGTAGTCTGGAACCCTGCCAGTATTTGAAGTAATAGTCCATTTCCCAAAACTAATCCTCAATTTTAAAATCACATGGTTACATATTTCCAACCTTGAATCAATCATGTACGAATTACAATTTCTCTTTTAAATTATATCATCACACCTCAAGGGTGGATACCATTTTCCAAATTCTATTAATAAAACAAATTTCATAATTCAACATCCAACCAATTTCATAATTCAATTATCACAAATTCTATTATATCATCTCACACCATTGGTTTCTATCAAAATTCATAACCCATTAATAAAATAAAATTCAATAAGGTATTATTAATTAGTTCCATAATCATGTTATTCAGCAAACATATATTCATTTTATTACCTCAATTACATGATTCCACTAATTAATTAATCAATTAATTAATCCAATTCATGATGATATTGAAAAACATTGAAATTGATATTTCAGAATTACACACATTCAATTATAATAATGACTATGGGAATTGATAAATAGGCCACCTACCTTAAGATTATTGATAGCTATTTACCAAATAGGAAATCCCCAAATTGATTTGAAATGATCCAGATCAAAACGTTATGGATGATATAGGACCAAATCCTAGAAAAAAGATCAAATTAATTTAGATCCATGAATACCTATATCTAAAACACTACCAATTGAGTGAAAATCAGTCCTTTTCATTAGGAATGATGGCTACAAGGGAGAGAAATCCAATTAGAGAAGAAATTGATTACCAATGGGGAGACAATCCTTTAAATGGATCATTGATTCATAATTAACATATTTCTTTGTTCCTTATAACCCTATAAGGATCATCAAAATTTAATTGAATGGGTTTAGGGTTGATCTGTGTCGATTTGGGGTTAAAACCAGAGGGTTCTGGATTTTTTTATATTTTTTCAGAGGACTAAAAACCCACGTGTACATTTTTTGAAGTTGGGGAACACGGTTTTCCAAACCATGTACTATAACCACGTGCCAATCCATAGGGGAACATGGTTTGAATAAAAATGTGTCAAATGTCAAATTACACTCTGTATGAGATTTCATGGTTTTCTTGAGGTAGACACATGGTTTTGGAAGACCAAACAACAACCATGCATTTCCCATATTTCTTTAAAAAACCTTTAGAATTCTAAAAAATTCACCCAAAAACCCCATACAAAAATAAAAATAAAAATAACTCAAAAAAGGCTATAAGAGTAACTAAAATTAGAATGGTACCTTTCCTAATTTTTTGGGGTCTTATAATCTACACACCTTTTGAGATATCTTCCTCGATATGCACTCCCAAGCATCTCTAAGATTCTAAAGTAAATTGGTATAGCCACTGAGCCTATATATCTTCTTCTCTCTCCCATGTTTCCTCATAAACACAACTACATATCCAAAATACTCATACTATAATCATTTTCTTTCCTTCTAACACTTTCTAATTGTGATCCATAAAACGAATCTGATACCCCTCAATGGACACATCGACCTCAATCTCAGCATCATTAATAAAGATCACAGGAGAAGGCTTGGGTTGATAATTCTGAATCTATAACACATAGAAAACTTATTTTTGAATATTATAACTCTGTCAAAGAGCCAATCGGTATACCACCAGCCTAGTTCTATCTAAAATGTCAAAATGTCTAACAAACCTGGGTTCCGAAATTCCTTGACTTCAAATCCTACAGTGAAACAATCTAGGAGATAGATGAAGGAACACCCGATCACCCATAAACAACTAAATGAATTGTTTTTGTCGATTAGAAAATGATTTCGGCCTACTCTAATATACATCCATTTGTTTCTAAATCAGCTGAACCTGCTCTGACATATCATGCATGAGACTTAGTCCCAGGGAATTTGACTCACCTACCTTTATCCAGTATAGTGGTGATCTGCATAGCCTAACATAAAGAGCCTTATATGGACCCATCTGAATAGTTTCTTGATAACCGTAGTTATAATAAAACTCCACATGTTCTAGTTGCCTCTCCAAAGACCCACCAAAGTTGAGCAATCATGCCCATAACATATCCACCAAAACCTTTGTTGTATTATCTCACATCCCATATTTCTATGGATAGAATTTTATACTCAAAAATACCTACATACCATGAAATTTCTATAATACCTGGTATATTCCTAAAGTGAAATTGTATTTATGGTATGAAACTACACTCTTTGGTACCCCATGTAGATGGAATATCTCTTGAATGTAAAATTATCCCAATTCTTCCACTGAGATAGTCTATTTGATTGGAAATAAATGATACTCATTCATGAATTGGTCTATGATCACAAAAATAACATCATTTATTCAAGGAATCCTGAAGAGATTGACCATTAATTCCATGTTACCGTTGCCCCAATTCCATTCCAGATTTGGAAAAAACTATAGTAAACCACCAGGTCGTTGATACTTAGTCTTCACCTATTTACAGGTGTTTCATAATGTAATGAACCGTCAAATGTTCTTATTCATGTCTGAACAATAATACTATTTATGTATATCATGATAAAAAAATTTCATGCTTGGATGTGCTTCCCACTTTGAGGGATGAAATTCATGCATCATCTCTTCTCACATACTAATAAGAACAATAACATGGCCTCAAACATAGATTCTCTCATCCTCCTCTATGGTCCAATTTAAATATGGCTCCCCAACATTAAAAATTTCAATTAGGATAGGCAATATGGATCTTAATACTACATCTCCCTGATATATTTCAAATGTGTGTATTCTACTAACACTAAGTTGAGGGTCATCTACTCATAGTCCCCCCTAAACCAAAACGTACCTCTCAACAAGAAAAGCCATTATCTTCCACTCAGAACAAGACTATTGAACTATCTCAGTCTATTTTTTCCTTCTCAATGAATCTAAAATACTATTTCTTTTCCCTAGCATATATGATTGATCATAATGAAATGATAGCATATAATAAACCAATCTACACTCCCTTAAATTAATATATCATTGTGAAAAGATATACATTAAGTTCTTATGGTTGGTATACACATTAAAATTTCCAGCCAATAGATAATGATTCCAACACCTCAATGCATAGACCAATGTAGGTAATTCTAGGTCACACATAAGGTATATTTTTTCATGTGTCCTTAACCACCATGACCCATTTTCCACAACTCAATATCCCTACATCCTCACTTCTCCATGTCCTATCCCAGATACATCACAAAACAAGGTATACTCTTCACCCAGCTCGGGTAGGATATAAATAGGTGTAGTATTCAAATAAATATTACACTCCTAGAGAGAACTCTGACTTTATGAAGACCATTCAAAATTACCTATCTTCTTGGTCATGTTAGAAAGTGGTGCTGAAAAGTAAGAAAAATCCTAGATGAACCTCCGATAATAACCTGTTAATCCCAGAAATCTATAGATATCAAAGACATCCTTGGGATACTCTAAAGAAACCACTACATATTGGATCCCTGGGTCCACTAAAACACTTACCTCATAGATGATGTTTCCTATGAAATGTACCATGTTGATCCATTATTGACACTTGGATTGATTTTTATATAATTGATTCTATCTCTAGGTACTCCGGACGCTGTTAAGATAATGGTAATGAATGCCATGAGTCTTGGAGAATGGAATGATATCTTCCAAAAAAAACCACAAACTAATACAAATATGAGTGGAATATTAAGTTCATCAAGGCCATAAAAACTATAAGAGTGTTCGTCAGTCCGAATGGCATCATGTTGAACTCATAAAGGCCATACCTTCTTATGAAAATTTACCATGGAATATCAAAAGGAAGAACACTCAACTAATGATACCCTGATGTCATTTCAATTTAAAAGAAGACACAAGCCCCCCTTAAATAGTCAAAGAGATAATTGATATATAGAATATGATACCAATTCTTCATTGTCACATGGATCAACATATGATAATTAACACATAAGAGTTACGTTTTTTCATCCTTCGTAGTAATGAAAATTGGAGAACCCCAAGTAGATATACTTGTATTGATAAATCCCCAATCAATCAACTCCTCTAGCAGATTTTTAATCTTTTGAAGCTCTATTGGCTCCATTCTATAAGGTGGAATGAAATCCATCCCAAATCCAGGCATGAGCTCAATATTGACCTCGACATCTCTCTCAAGTGGAATCCCTAGGAAGTCCTCAGGAAAAATATCCTAAAACCAGACTACTATGGGTGGAAATTCATCTTGATCCACACCCCCACCGTCCAAAAAAATTGAAACTTGGGTGGTAAGATCCCTTATTTCATGATGTATTGGCCCTACAGAGCTTTCCTAGATATCTCACACTCAATTATGAACATAATTTTCACCCTTAAAGGATGTAAAGATCACTATCCTATGGTAAATATTTATGTGGTATTAGTATGATAACAACTAGTCCATACCTAAAATAATGTAAAACCCTTTAAAATAAAGGATGTAAGGATCCTATTGAAAATCACACTCCCCATCCTACAGAGAACACAACATTCATAAACATATGTCTCTCGACCGTACTCACAAGGGTGCATCGAATTTCACAACCCCACACACAAAATCATCCATCATCAGAATCAATTCATTCACAAGTTGTGTATATATAGAATATTGAGAGTCTCATGTGTCAAATAAGGAACTAGAAATCCTAAAATATACAAGAATAATACCCAAAAAATTATTGTCAAGCCTCACTATCCAAATGTGTAGGATGAACTACATGCAAGCCCCATGGTCTTCTTCCATATTCTATAGTCTTAATCACCTAAGGTGACCACTCTCCCGATATAGGTTTTATTTCCCTTAATGAACTCATCCCCAGCATTGGACACCACATCTGGTGTAACTTAAACATCCATATTGATATGGTTCAGAAACCCCCTCCCATCACTTTGATTCTATGCACCTCCTCTATCGCTACCCATATGTAGAGGGTTTCTTTAAAACCATTTATAGAAGTTTCATCTTACTGTAATATCAGCACTCCACTTGTGGTAGTGGACTATGGCTATGAATATTTCATGACCTTCCACACTAGTGGTAGTATATATGACGACTTATGAAGGTAATAGATCCTACTACAAGGCCACACTATTAGTTATCCCCAATGGAAGCCTCTTTCATGTTCCTCATAGAAATGAGATCTTGATTCACCACTTCTAAAAACATTTTCAGTGGAAAGATATTAACATGGGACTTATTCTCACATTGAATACCATCCTGAAAATGTTTCACCACTGTCACCTCATCACCTTCCAATATTGGAACAATGCACTACATATAAGAAAAGAAACACACATAGTCTATCACATACATACTCCCCTAGGGCATCATCATAAACTCTGCTACCATCTCATGTATTAGCATCTATGAGTAAAATATCTCCAAGATCATCTCCTGAATGTCCTTCCACTTAATATTTTAAAGCTATCCATCTTGAGTCTGGATATCCAAGAAATTCATTACGTGACCTTGTATCATATAAGCCACCATTTTTACACTCTTATTGGAAGGATTATCTAAGTGGTCAAGGATTATCTGGATATACTCAATCCAAACCATAGCTAATTTAGGTATACGTTCTCTGGTAAAGATTAGAGGGTGCTAAAATATAACTCCCATATCATGTTAGACATGTTCAACACAACCCACCTTATGAATCATTCCATAAAATGAATAAGGAATAAAAAGGTTTCATGAAACTTTGCTTTATTTCCCTCACCCAAAACTATCAGCTTCTTTAGTTCCACTAATGAATGTATATTTCTATCCACGTCCTCATGTCACCCTATAAATAAGAATCATCATAAAAAAATATCTATATACTTCTAAACACACGTATTATGACAAATTACACAACATTAATAGATTTACATAAGAGGTATTCACATAAATCCATAACAAGTCATCTCCCATACCACACCACATGGTCAAAATCGAGGAACTGTCAAAACCCTCAAATGTCCCTCACATGGATCATGGATCACATAGGGTAAAACATTTTCAAAATTCAATTTTATTAATATAAACCCATTTATCTATTTCATTTACCATATTTATCATCATTAAAAAAATTTCAATTTCATACTAGGAAACTTTTTAATAAAATTTAGCAAGAAATAAAATCATTTTAATTTAAAAAAATTACCCAAAACATAATTTTATATGTGGGCCTAAAAATTATTCCTTTAAAAATAATTCGTGAGTTACTATAATGATTCCTTCTTATAAAACTCTCAGGCCATACCAGGCCAAGAAAAAAATATCAGAAAATAATAATAACATCACCCCATAAGTACTTCACCCAAGGTTAAATAAAATAAAACTATAACAGAAAACATCTATAACAATAATCCCACCTGGGGTACTTTGGTTTCCTCTATAAATGGGTTAGATACTCTAATGAATGAGCTCATAAAAAAGGAAAAACCCATCCTAATTTCTTGTATGACTTTGCAAAATAATAATACATAAGATAATAAAGGATCCTCCTTTGATAGCAATTTGTAACATACTGACCTGGGTGCCACACATTGGTGCCCCATTCCAGGAATTCACATGATCTTAAGTGAACCTTCCCATATTCCAGAGGCTTTTGACTTGCTACAATTGTCAAATAAATAACATGGGGAAAATATAACTTATTTATCACAGAATCACAACAATAGAAAAAAATAAATAAATACCAAATGACATACACAATAACCAAAACAATACCATAAATAATTATGAAAAATATCACACAATGAATAAAAATAGTAAAAAAATTACCAAACCAATGCTCTAAATATATGATGAAATATATGTTTCAAGTGTTAATATGAAAACCCAAAATAAAGAAACATTGAAAACTCCCAAATAAGGTCTTGAAATCACATATGGTTCCCTCATCCATGCTTTATCCCAAGTCAATGATTTATTATAGGGCTATTTATCTTATCAATTATTAGAAACTTGAGTTCTACTAGGTTACTAATCACTCACCCTGAGTAGGGTGTATGTAGAACTCAGTAATTGACCACCAACAATTTCTAAAATAATATCCAATTTATAATAGTGTAGGTAGTTGTATTGATAATAATGTAAAATAAATAAGGTAGACAATTTTGATATTCCATTATTCATAAATTTACCACATTTTTTCCTGTAGTCACATTGACACAATACCTACTTCATCTCATGCCAGAGTTTGAACCATCCCCAAAGGGATATCACATTTTATTACATAATTGGTTTACATTAGTCAAATAATTTCAAATTCACATTAGATAAAAGGGGGGAAATATCAGTAGTTTGGAACCCCATGGGTATTTGGAGAAACAATACCTATCCCACAACTTAGTGATCATAAGTATACATAAATATATTGGGGGATAGTACCGCAGTCTGGAAACCAGTGGGTATTTGGAGTATCATCCCCTCTCTCACAACTCATTCTCAATATTAAAATCTCATGGTTCAATATTTCCAACCATTTATCAGTCAAGTAGAAATTAAAATTAATCGTTCAAATTATATCAACACACCCAAGGGTGGATACTAGTTTCACAATTCCATCAATCAACCAATTTCATATGTCAAAATTCAACTAATTTCATAATTCAATTATAACAAATTCTATTATATCAATACACCCCATGGGTTAAAATAAAAATTCAAAACCTATTAAAAAATAAAATTGAATATTCAATTATTAATTAGTTCCACAAACATTTTATTCACTAAACATGTAATCACATTATTCCCTCAATTTCGTGATTCCCTTAATTAATTAACATATTAATTAATCTACTCCCAGACAGAACTTCCAAACATCAAAAATAATATTTCACAATTATATACATGTGATTATAATGAAGAATATGGAAACTAATAAATAGAAAAACTACCTTAAGATCATTTTCAGATGTTTTCTAAATCATAAATCCCTAAATTGAAGCATAATGATCACGATCATAATGAAGCGGGTGATCTAGGATCGAATCCTAGAAACAAGATCAAATCGATTGATATCTATGAAAACCTTGATCTAATCCATCAACAATAGAGGAAAAAACACTACAATTCATCTAAAAAGAGATATGGGGGATAGATAAATCCAAACAAAGAAGAAATCACTTACTAATTTAGAGACGATCCTTCAAAATTATCTTCAATTCGTCATGAATGGTGTTCATGGTGCCTTGTAACACTCATGGGAGATTCAATATTAACAGGAATAACATTAGTGTCGATCCGTATAGAGCCCCATCCTTAAACATTACTTAATCTTGAGTTATTTCAAGAATGCACATTGATAATCTTTTCAGGTTTAGAGTTTTAGAGAATTAGATCATAAATCATGCATTACATTCCATATTTAAAAAAGGCGGTTATATAAAAGATAGTATTCATTTTTCCCATAAAAGGAGACATATTTAAAATAAAACATGGATTCTTTCATGACACTTCCTCGACACTATCAAAACATCATGTACTTTTCCCTTGACCTGTGAAAAACATTTGAAAAACCTGGGATGAGCATAAAAAGATCAGTAAGGTATATAAAAATACGGAATGAAAACATTAGTCCATATATACATAAGAATCAATAAAACCATACTTTACTCATAAAACATAATCACTTTAACATACCTCATCAAATCATGAATAAATCATAGAAATCATAAGACATAAAGGTAACTTGTTGCATTCATAAAATTCTTACGTAGGGAGTAAGCCTCATGGTTACGTTTGGAATACCCATCACAGTATATTCCCTAAATATATTTGGAGAAACCTTAGCATTTAAACCCTTCACATTACCCAATGCATTGGAGAGCTATATCGGGTTCACCCGCCCTTAGTTTATCACGAAACCAACCTTCTTCATAAACAATACCAAAGAACCATAACATAATCGTACCACATATAACATTCATAAAGGAAAAATAGCATTTCCACATTTCAATCACAATATATCAATACAAAACATTGATATAAAAACATTATCAAAACCATTTTAAATACCAAAATAAAGAAAAGTAAAACATGGTATTTATTTTTCATTAAAAAATGTTATGGCTTGTAGAGGAAGTCGAAACTCAAATAATGGTAACTGTGACAGAGAAGTTGTTATCACCGCATACGTAAGACAAAACATTCATTTTGTCGTTTAGTAAAACACTTCGTATAAAAAGATTCCTTTTGAATAAAAGTAAAATTAAAAATGGGTTTATACACCGTATAAAAGAATGCTGTGTATAGAACAAAATATGCCTCAATGGAAGGAGATTGAGACAAAGTCCCTTACCTTGTGTCCGACTTGAGTCGATCGTTCTTTAATCTCCTGAATAATAAACTTGAGTTAATTTCTACATTATTAAGAACCTGTTTCAAGTTAATTATTCCTTTTATATCACTTTTTACCATGTTATGAACACTATGTAATTATTTAAGTTAATAACGGTTGTTTTAATGATCATTGGTACTTGAGTCAAAAATAAACTTTTTATAATTACAAGTTGTTCATGTGGTAAAGTATCCATTATAACCAGAATTATGTTCATGATTTAGATATTATATATATAATATATATCCATTATATACATGCATTTATAATATTACAAAACATTTAGAGGTAAGAAATGAAATGCACCGTTCATGGAGACGGTAAGCCGTACGTACGCATGAATGCTACTTTCATTCCTATTTCGTATTTAATGGAATGGAATGATAAGTATATAAAAATATATTATAATTCCATTATAATATCATATATAATATCATTAAATTCATCCTTTATACGTCCCACATATGGCATTAACGAATCAAATCACTTTGAGGGGGCGGTAGTCCGTACTTCCTAAAATGAAATCATCGTGTTTACCCATAATGGAAACCATAAAGGTATGACATAAATAAAAAATACAGAAGCATAAGAAAAAAATATAAATAATAAATATCATATATAAACACAGTGACATCTTAATGGACATCTTTAAATGTGTTAATGGAATATTGAACAATCATCGGTTCGTGAGGCAAAAATTTGCCATCCACGGAAACAGTATGTTCTTTAGCCATTAGACATAGATGTGTGTAAGTGTAGCTCTAATACTTCTTATAACAACATCATAGTATATTGAAGATACTGGTGTTATTACAAAATAATTTAATAAAAAGAGTTTAGGGGGTTGGAGAAGCAAAATAAAACAAAAGAACATTAGAGAAGACCTTACCTTTAAATCGGGTAACTCCTCTTGGTTTGAACCAAAAGACTTTCTTGAAGAGATTTCTGCCTAAGGTAAGGCTTCTAGGATGAATATAGGGATATTGGGAGGTTATTTGAGTAGAGTTTGGACGAGCCAAAGGGTCTGAGAAGTGTGAAAGATGTGTAGGATGCGGGGTCTTTTTATAAGGCAGAGGAGGGGATCTCTTGGAACACTTGAAACTATTATTTTATTATAAAATGAAATTAGGTTTCTAATGCTCCAAAAATCATTAAAGTCGAGGATAAGGTGGTACATGTTCGAAATAAAATCATCCAATAATAATTGGACAGGTTTGGTATATTATTTTAAACATTATCTTCGTATTCATTTAAATCATTCATTAATGACGTAAACACTACATCATCATTGTGTCAAAAATAATTTAATTTTTTTGTTGTATAAAAATATTAAAAAAATTACCATGATGTAGGAAATATATTTATATTTCTAAAAATATTTATATTAAAAAATATATCTTATATAACCCCATGTAATAATTGTTTTAGTAAAACAATACATGTTTGTGATATTTTTATTTTTACTTTAAATAAAAGGTATTAATGTCATTATCTCACTCAAGTGGCTCCATGGGGTCCCATAAATTGACCCATGGATTGTCTTGGTTGGCCATGACATATCGAATAATGTTAGGACATGTGTCAAGCTATTTTTATATTTTTATAATATCATCTTTATCTTAAATTACACTAATTACCTCTAATCGCGGTTAAAAAAACTCAAAAGATACTATTCACCAAAAAATATTTTATTCCCTTTGAATCACATTTTACATAATACTGATGACCATGTATGTCATATTTTTGAAATTCAATACACAGAAGCGGTAAAATTTCATTTAAATCAAAAATCAGTTTGTTTAACTACAACTTAGTGGTTTCACTATTCATAAAAAAATGAAGTTCTTGAGAAAAATACCAAAAATTAACCCAAAGATATACTTGATATTCCAAAATCAAAAATGATGTCTATTTTAAAAAATTCAAAACATACAAGTTGCATTAATTAATTTTATAATTAATTCCCGCTGTCAAAATCAATAGCGTGTTTTTAAGAAACAATATCTATCAAAAGACTGACACGTGTTTATGTCCAATTTCAAAGTGAAATTAATTCCAATGACCACCATTGGATTAAATGGTAAAAATATATTCTAATTGAACTTTAAAACCAATTAAAAATATAATCTATAATTATAAATAAATTAGATTAAAATGAGGTTTTGAATTAAAATACAACATTTTCACAATTCATTAAAAAATGAACATTATCAGAAAATACCAAAAATTTACACCAAGTAAATTTTGATGTCCTGATTATAAAGAAGAATTTTATTTGGTCTAATAGAATGTATAATAGTGATCAAAACTATATTTAAAGGGGGTTCTCCATTGAACATAGCAACCCCATTAAAGTAAATTTAATACTTAATTCAAAAAATATTAATAAATATGAAAATGTCTTATTCTTTATTTACCTGGGATGTTACATCCTTCCCCCTATTGGGAATTGCATCCTCGAAATTTATTTAGTTAAATAAATGGGGGTATTTATCCTTCATAGAATTTTCAGATTCCCATGTTGCCTCTTCAATCATGTGTTTTTCTACAAAACCTTTACTTGAAGAATCACCTTATTCCGCAACACTTGCTCCCTATGGTCAAGAATCTGGATTGGTTGTTCCTCATAAGATAGATTCTCTTCCAACCGAACTACCTCTAGACTCAAAACATGAGATGGATCTGGCATGTACTTCCTTAACATTGAAACATGAAAAACATTGTGTACCTAAGATAAACTCAGAGGTAAAGCCACTTGGTATGCAACTGATCCAACTCTCTCCTGAATTTTGTATGGTCCAATGAACCTTGTACTTAGCTTTAATTTCTTACCAAATCTCATCACACTTTTACATGGTGAAACTTTGAGGAAGACATGATCACCTACCTCAAAAGAGAGATCCTTCCTCCTATTGTCTGTATAACTTTTCTACCTGCTCTAAGCTGATCTCATGTGTTTTTGTATCAGCTAAACTTCTTATGCCAACTCTTCTACCAATTCTGGTCCCATCAACTTCCTTTCACCAACTTCATCCCAAAAAGCTGGAGTTCTACACCACTTCCTATATAATGCCTCAAATGGTGCCATCTGTATACTGGAATGAAAAATGTTATTATAAGAAAACTCAACCAAAGAAATATGTTGGTCCCAACTTCCCTGATAATCCATTGAACAAGCACGTAGAATATCCTCCAAAGTTTTAATCATTTGTTCTGACTTCCCATCTGATTGAGGATGAAAAACTGTACTGAAATTTAATTCAGTACCCAATGACTTCTGAAGGCCTTTCCAAAATATAGAAGTAAACTTAGGATCACGATCATATACAATGGAGAGGGTAACTCCATGTAACTTGACTATCACTTTAAGATACAAATGTGAAAGTTGATCTAGGGAAAACGTATCTCATATAGCAAGGAAATGAGAAAATTTAGTCAAGCGATCAACAATAACCCAGATTGCATTATTACCATGAGGTGTCTTCGGCAATCCCACAACGAAGTCCATAAATATATTCTCCCATTTCCACTATGGAACTCGTAAAGGCTGAAGCATCCCTTTTGGTAACTACCGCTCTGCTTTAACCTATTTACAAGTCAAACACTTCACAGTAAAATCAGCAATATCTATTTTCCTTCCATCCCACCAGTAATACTCCCAAAGATCTCTATACATCTTAGTACTTCCTAGATGAACTGAAAACGGAGAACTATGAGCTTCATATAACAACTCTCTCTTCAACTATGAATCACAAGACACCCACAATCTCTTCCCAAATCTCAAAACAAAATCATTATCAATGTTGAATTCAGGCAACTTACCCTTCTGAACCAGCTCTACCTTTTTCTGCAACTCACTGTCTTTCTTCTGTGCTTGCTTAATTCTGTCTGATAGAGATGATTTCACTGATACCTGAAACAAAAACATACTGCACCAACAACTTCTATGCCAAATTTTATCAAATCCTTAACCAAAGTATCATGTTCCAAATGCAACATTGTTAATGAAGCATTACTTTTTCGACTCAAAGCATCAACCACTTTATTTTATTTTCTCGGATGGTAATTAATTGTACAATCATAATCCTTGATTAATTATAGCCATCTCCTCTGTCTCATGTTCAATTATTTCTGAGTGAATATATACTTTATACTTTTGTGATTAGTATATATTTCACACTTTACACCATACAAATGATGCCTTCAAAATTTTAAGGGAAAAAAAAAACAGCAGTTAATTCCAAATCATGTGTAGGGTAATTTACCTCATGAGTTTTCAACTGTCGTGAAGCATAAGCAAATACTTGATCATTCTGCATTAGGGAGCAACCAAGTCCTTTTAATGAAGCATCACTGTAGATAACAAACTCACCATTCCTGGAAGGTAGTTCCAAAACAGGAGCATTCACCAATCTTCTTTTCAATTCCTGAAGACAATCATCACATTCCTTTGTCCAGATAAATATAACACCCTTGTCATTTAGCTTAGTCATTGGACTAGATAACCATGAAAAATTTCTAACAAACCTTCGTTAATAGCCTGCAAAACAAAGAAAACTATGAATCTCGGTTACATTTTTGGGTCTTGTCCATTCTTCAAAAACCTTTTTTTTGTAGGATCGACAGTTATTCCATCTTTAGAAACAATGTGACCAATGAATGAAATTTGTTGCAACCCAAACTCACACTTGGTGAATTTACCATACAATTTCTTCTCTTTTAAGGATTGGAAAATAACCCTTAAATGAATTTCATGCTCCTCTTTACTTTTTAAAAACACCAAAATATAATCAATAAAAACAACCAACATTTTTCACCTGAGTCAACTAAGCCATCACTGCAACAAACTATTTAGTTCTGATTCTAACCATCCCAGGATACTGATTTGAAAGGTCATTTCCCTCTGTATTCCTTCCCATAAAAGTTGTTTTGTTTCCTCTATGAAAAACCATTCTTAACACAGAAATATATTAGTTGAAGCAACATGGTAATCTTCAAATGCTATATAATTTCAATTTGACCATAATATATATATATATATTTACGGATAATAATTTAATAGAATTATAACTCCTAAAGTTATCTAAACCTCCCTCCGATACCAACTATAATGCTCTAGCCTTAAACATTACTTAATCTTGAGTTATTTCAAGAATTCACATTGAGGATCTTTTCAGGTATAGAGTTTTAGAGAATTAGATCATAAATCATGCATTGTATTCCACATTTAAACAAGGTGGTTACATAAAAGACAATATTCATTTTTCCCATCAAAGGAGACATATATAAAATAAAACATGGATTCTTTCATGACACTTCCTCGACACTATCAACACATCGTGTACTTTTCCCTTAACCTGTGAAAAACATTTCAAAAACTTGGGATGAGCATAAAAAGCTCAGTAAGGTATATAAAAATACGGAATGAAAACATTAGTCCATGTATACATAAGAATCAATGAAATCATACTTTACTCATAAATCATAATCACTTTAACATACCTCATCAAATCATGAATAAATCATAGAAATCATAAGACATAAAGGTAACTTGAGTCATTTATAACATTCTTACGTAGGGAGTAAGCCTCATGCTTACGTTCGGAATACCCATCACAATATATTCCCTAAATCTCTTCGGAGAAACCTTAGAATTTAACCCCTTCTCGTTACCCAATGCATTGGAGAGCTATATCGGGCTCACCCACCCGTAGTTTATCACAGAACCACCCATCTTCATAAACAATGCCCAAGAACCAGAATATAATCGTACCACATAAAACATGCATAAAGGAAAAATAGCATTTCCACATTTCAATCACAATATATCAATACAAAACATTGATATAAAAACATTATCAATACCATTTTCAATACTAAAATAAAAAGTAACACATGGTATTTATTTTTCATTAAAAAATGTTATGGCTTGTAGAGGAAGACGAAACTCAAATAATGGTCACGGCGGTGGAGAAGTCATTGTTGCCGCATACGTAAGACAAAACATTCATTTTGTCTTTTAGTAAAACGCTTCATATAAAAAGATTCCTTTTGAATAAAAGTAAAATTCAAAAGGGGTTTATACACCATATAAAATAAGTTGTTTATAAAACAAAATATGCCTCAATGGAAGGAGATTGAGACGAAGTCCCTTACCTTGTGTCTGACTTGACTCGATCGTTCTTTAATCTCCTAAATAATAAACATGAGTTAATTCATACTTGATTAAGAACATTTTTCAAGTTAATTATTACTTTTATATCACTTGTTACTATGTTATGAACACTATGTAATTATTTAAGTTAATAACGATCGTTTAAACAATCATTGGTACTTGAGTCAAAAATAAACTCTTTATAATTACAAGTTGTTCATGTGGTAAAATATACATTATAAATAGAATTATGTTTGTTATTTAGATATTATATATATCATACATATCCAGTATATACATGCAATAATAATATTACAAAACATTTAGAGGTAAGAAATAAAATGCATTGTTCATGGAGACGGTAAGCCGTGCGTACGCATGAACGCTACTTTCATTTCTATTTCTTATCTAATGGAATTGAATCATAAGTATATAAAGGTATATTATAATTCTAGTATAATATCATATATAATATCATTAAATTCATCCTTTATACATCCCACATATGGCATTAACGAATCAAATCACTTTGAGGGGGCGGTAGTCCGTACTTCCTAAAATGAAATTATTGTGTTTACCCATAATGGAAACCATAAAGGTATGCCATAAATGAAAAATAAATAAGCATAAGGAAAACATAGACATAATACATATCATATATAAACATAGTGACATATTAATGTCCACCTTTAAATGTGTTAAAAGAATATTGAACAATCATCGTTTTGTGAGGAAAAAATTCACCATCCACGGAAACAGTAAGTTCTTTAGCCATTAGATGTTGGTGTGTGTAAGTGTAACTTGAATAAATCTTATAAAAACATACTAGTATATTGAAGATACTGGTTTTGTTACAAAATAATTGAATAAAAAGAGTTAATGGGGTTGGAGAAGCAAAATAAAATAAAAGAACATTAGAGAAGACTTTACCTTTAAATCGGGTAACTCCTATTGGTTTGAACCAAAAGGGTTTCTTGGAGAGATTTCTGCCTAATGTAAGGATTCTAGGATGAAGAGAGGGATATTGGGAGATTATTTGAGTAGAGGTTGGACTAGAAAAAGGGCTTGAGAAGTGTGAGAGATGGGTAGGAAGTGATGTCTTTTTATAAGGGAGAGGAGGGGCTCTTTTGGAACTCTTGAAACTATTATTTTATTATAAAATGAAATTAGGTTTATAAAGCTCCAAAAATCATTAAAGTCGAGGATAAGGTGTTCCATGTTCGAAATAAAATCATCCAATAAGAATTGGAAAAGTTTGGGATAATATTTTAAACATTATCTTCTTATTTATTTAAATCATTCATTAATGACGTAAAGACTGCATCATCATTGTGTCATAAATAATTTAATTTTTTTTTATTTCTAAAAATTATAAAAAAATTACCATGATGTAGGAAATATTTTTATCATTCTAAAGAATATTTATAGTAAAACATATAGCTTATATAACCCCAGGTAATAATTTTTTTAGTAAAATAATACATGTTTGTGATATTTTTATTTTTACTTTAAATAAAAGGTATTAATGTCATTATCTCACACAAGTGGATCCATGGGGTCACACAAATTGACCCATGGATTTTATTGGTCGGCCATAAACTATCCAATAATGTTAGGATATGTGTCAAGATATTTTTATATTTTTATAATATCATCTTTATCTTAAATTACACTAATTAACTCTAATCGCGGTTAACAAAACTCAAAGGTTACTATTCACCAAAAAATATTTTAATCGCTTTGAACCAAATTTTACTTAATAATGATAACCATATATGTCAGATTTTTGAAATTCAATACACAAAAGTGGTAAAATTTCATTTAAACGAAAAATCAGTTTGTTTAACTACCACTTAGTGGTTTCACTATTCATAAAAATTGAAGTTCTTCAGAAATTTACCAAAAATTCACCCTAACCTATATTTGATATTCTGAATTCAAAAATTATGTCTATTTTGAAAAATTCCTAACATATAAGTTGAATTAATTAATTTTATAATTAATTCCTGTTGTCAAAACAAAAAGCGTGTTTTTAAGAAACAATATCTATCAAAAGACTAACACGGGTTTATATCCAATTTCAAAGTGAAATTAATTCCAATGACCACCATTGGATTAAATGGTAAAAATATATTATAATTGCACTTTAAAATCAATTAAAAAGATAATATACCCTTATAAATAAATTAGATTAAAATGTGGTTTTGAATTAAAATACAACATTTCTCACTATTCATTAAAAAATGAACATTATCAGAAAATACCACAAATTTTCACAAAGTAAATTTTAATGTCCTAATTATAAAGATTAATTTTATTTGTTCTAATATAATGTATAAGAGTGACCAAAAATATATTTAAAGAGGGTTCTCCATCGAACATAGCAACCCCATTAAAGTAAATTTAATACTTAATTCAAAAAATATAAATAAATATGAGAATTTATTATTCTTTATTTACCTGGGATGTTACATCCTTCCCCATTTTTGGGAATTCCATCCTCGCAATTTATTAACTTAAATAAATTGGGGGTATTTATCCTTCATAGAATTTTCAGATTCCCATGTTGCCTCTTCAATCATGTGGGTTTTCTATAAAACCTTTACTTGAAGAATCACCTTATTCTGAAATACTTGTTCCCTGTGGTCAAGAATCTGGATCGGTTGTTCCTCACAAGATAGATTCTCTTCCAGCAGAACTACCTCTAGACTCAAAACATGAGATGGATCTGGCATGTACTTCCGTAACATAGAAACATGAAAATCATTGTGTACCTGAGATAAACTGAGAGGTAAATACACTCGGTATGCGACTGATCCAACTCTATCTAGAATTTCGTATGGTCAAATGAACCTTGGACTCAACTTTCCTTTCTTACCAAATCGCATCACACTTTTCCATGGTGAAACTTTAAGGAAGACATGATCACCTACCTGAAAAGAGAGATCCTTCCTCCTGTTGTCCGCATAACTTTTTTGCCTACTCTGAGCTGTTCTCATGTTTTTCTTCATCAGCTGAACTTTTTCTGCCAACTCTTATACCAATTCTGTTCCCATAAACTTCCTTTCACCCACTTCATCCCAAAAATTTGGAGTTCAACACTGCTTCCTATATAATGCCTCAAATGGTGCCATCTGTATACTGGAGTGAAAATTGTTATTATAAGAAAACACAACCAAAGAACGATGTTGGTCCCAACTTCCCTGATAATCCATCGAATAAGCACATAGCATATCCTCCAAAGTTTGAATCATTTGTTTTGACTACCCATCTGATTGAGGATGAAAAACTGTACTGAAATTTAATTCAGTACCCAACTACTTCTGAAGGCCTTTCCAAAAGTTAGAAGTAAACATGGGATCACGATCATATATAACAGAGAGGGGAACTCCATGTAACCTGACTATATCTTTAAGATACAAATGTGAAAGTTGATATAGTGAAAAAGTATCTCGTATAGCAAGGAAATGAGCAGATTTATTCAAGTGATCCACAATAACTTAGATTTCATTATTACCTCGAGGTGTCTTCGGCAATCCCACAACGAAGTCCATGGATATATTCTCCCATTTCCACTCCGGCACTAGTAAAGGCTGAAGCATCCCTTTCGGTAACTACCACTCTGCTTTAACCTGTTGACAAGTCAAACACTTCACAGTAAAATTAGCAATATCTCTTTTCATTCCATCCCACCAGTAATACTTCTGAAGATCTCTATACATCTTAGTAAAGCTTGGATGAACTGAAAACGGAGAACTATGAGCTTCATATAACAACTCTATATTCAACTGTGAATCATAAGGCACACACAATCTCTTCCCAAATATCAAAACACAATCATTATCAATATTTAATTCAGGCAACTTACCCTTATGAAACAGCTCTACCTTTTTCTGAAACTCACTGCCTTTATTCTTTGCTTTCTTAATTCTGTCTGATAGAGATGATTTCACTAATACCTGAAACAAAACAGAAGAAAAAACTGCACCAACAACTTCTTTTCCAAAGTTTATCAAATACTTAACCAAAGGATCACGTTCCAAATGATACATTGTTAATGAAACATTAATTTTTCGACTCAAAGCATCAGCCACTTTATTTTCTTTTCCCAGATGGTAATTAATTTTACAATCATAATCCTTGATTAATTCTAACCATCTCCTCAATCTCATGTTCAATTATTTCTGAGTGAATATATACTTTAAACTTTTTTGATCAGTATATATTTCACACTTTACACCATACAAATGATGCCTCCAAATTTTTAATGTGAAAACAACATCAGCTAATTCCAAATCATGTGTAGGGTAATTTACCTCATGAGTTTTCAACTGTCGTGAAGCATAAGCAATTACCAGATCATTCAGCATTAGGACACAACCAAGTCCTTTCAATAAAGCATCACTGTAGATAACAAACTCACCATTCCTGGAAGGTAGTTCCAAAACTTGAGCATTCACCAATCTTCTTTTCAATTCCTGAAAAAAATCATCACATTCCTTTGTCCAGATAAACTTAACACCCTTCTGAGTTAGCTTATTCATTGGACTAGATAACCGTGAAAAATTTCTAACAAACCTTCGTTAATAGCCTGCCAAACCAATAAAACTACTAATATCAGTTACATTTGTGGGTCTTGGCCATTATTCAAAAACCTTTGTTTTTGTAGGATCAAAGGTTAGTCCATCTTTAGAAACAATGTTACCAAGGAAATAAATTTGTTGCAACCAAAAATCACACTTGGTGAATTTCCCAAACAATTTATTTTCTTTTAAGGTTTACAAAATAACCCTTAAATAACTTTCATGCTCCTCTTTAATTTTTGAAAACAACAAAATATCATAAATAAAAACAACCAACATTTTTCACCTGAGTCAACTGAGCCATCACTGAAACAAACTATTTAGTTCAGATTCTGACCATCTTAGGATACTAATTTGAAAGGTCATTTCACTCTGTATTCCTTCCGAGAAAATTTGTTCTGTTTCCTCTACGAAAAACCATTCTTAACACAGAAATATCTTAGGTGAAGCAACATGGTAATCTTAAAATGATATATCATTTCAATTTGACCATATATATATATATTTACAGATAATCATTTAACAGAATTATAACTCCTAAAGTTATCTAAACCTCCCTCTGATACCAACTATAAGGCCCCAGCCTTAAGCATTACTTAATCTTGAGTTATTTCAAGAATTCACATTGAGGATCTTTTCAGGTTTTGTGTTTTAGAGAATTAGATCATAAATCATGAATTACATTCCACATTTAAACAAGGTGGTTACATAAAAGATAGTATTCATTTATCCCATCAAAGGAGACATATTTAAAATAAAACATGGATTCTTTCATGACACTACCTCGACACTATCAACACATCACATACTTTTTCCTTGACCTATGAAAAACATTTCAAAAACCTCGGATGAGCATAAAAAGCTCAGTAAGGTATATAAAAATACGGAATGAAAACATTAGTCCATGTATACATAAGAATAAATGAAATCATAATTTACTCATAAAACATAAGCACTTTAACATACCTCACCAAATCATGAATATATCATAGAAATCATAAGATATAATGGTAACTTGAGGCATTCATAACATTCTTACGTAGGGAGTAAGACTCATGGTTACGTTTGGAATACCCATCACAGTATACTCCCTAAATCTCTTCAGAGAAACCTTAACATTTTACCCCTTCGCATTACCCAATGCATTGGAGAGCTATATCAGGCTCGATCACCCTTAGTTTATCACGGAACCACCCGTCTTCATAAACAATGCCCAAGAACCATAACATAATCGCACCACATAAAACATGCATAAAAGAAACATAGCATTTCCACTTTTCAATCACAATATAACAATACAAAACATTGATATAAAAAAATTATCAAAACCATTTTCAATACCAAAATAAAAGAAAAGTAAAACATGGTATTTATTTTTCATTAAGAAAAGTTATGGCTTGTAGAGGAAGCTGGAACTCAAATAATGGTCACGGCGGTGGAGAAGTAGTTGTTGCCGCATACGTAAGACAAAACATTAATTTTTTCATTTAGTAAAACGATTTGTATAAAAATATTCCTTTTGAATAAAAGTAAATGTGAAAAGGGGTTTATACACCGTATAAAAGAAAGTTGTGTATAAAACAAAATATGCCTCAATGGAAGGAGATTGAGACGAAGTCCCTTACCTTGTGTCCGACATGACTCGATCGATCTTTAATCTCCTGAATAATAAACTCGAGTTAATTTATACTTGATTAAGAAACTTTTAAAGTTAATTATTCCTTTTATATCACTTGTTACCATGTTATGAACACTATGTAATTACTTATGTTAATAACGGTCGTTTTAACAATCATTGGTAGTTGAGTCAAAAATAAACTCTTTATAATTTCAAGTTGTTCATGTGGTAAAATATAAATTATAACCAGAATTATGTTCATGATTTAGATATTATATATATCATATATATCCAGTATATACATTCATTTATAATATTACAAAACATTTAGAGGTAAGAAATGAAATGCACAGTTCATGGAGACGGTAAGCCGTACGTACGCATGCACGCTACTTTCATTTCTATTTTGTATCTAATGGAATAGAATCATATGGATATAAAGGTATATTATAATTCCACTATAATATCATATATAATATCATTAAATTCATCCTTTATACATCCCACATATGGCATTAACAAATCAAAATCACATTGAGGGGGCGGTAGTCCGCACTTCCTAAAATGAAATTATCGTGTTTACCCACAATGGAAACCATAAAGGTATGGCATAAATGAAAAATACATAAGAAAAAGGAAAACATAGACATAATACATATCATATATAAACATAGTGAAATCTTAATGTCCACATTCAAATGTGTTAAAAGAATATTGAACAATCATCGTTTCGTGAGGCAAAAATTCGCCATCCACGGAAACAGTATGTTCTTTAGCCATTAGACGTAGGTGTGTGTAATTTTACCTTGAATAATTCTTATAAAAACATCCTAGTATATTGAAGATACTGGTTTTGTTTCAAAAATAATGTAATAAAAAGAGTTTAGGGGGTTGGAGAAGAAAAATAAAACAAAAGAACATTAGAGAAAACTTTACCTTTAAATCGGGTAACTCCTCTTGGTTTGAACCAAAAGGGTTTCTTGAAGAGATTTATTCCTAAGGTAAGGCTTATAGGATGAATAGAGGGATATTTAAATATTATTTGAGTTGAGTTTGGACGAGCCAAAGGGCTTTAGAAGTGTGAGAGATGGGTCAGAAGTGGGATTTTTTTATAAGGGAGAGGAGGGGCTCTCTTGGAACTCTTGAAACTATTATTTTATTATAAAATGAAATTATATTTATAAAGCTACAAAAATGATTAGATTCTAGTATAAGGTGTTCCATGTTCGAAATAAAATCATCCAATAATAATTGGACAAGTTTGGGATATTATTCTAAACATTATCTTCTTATTTATTTAAATCATTCATTAATGACGTAAACACTGCATCATTATTGTGTCATAAATAATTTGATTTTTTTGATGTCTAAAAATTATAAAAAAATTACCATGATGTAGGAAATATTTTTATATTTCTAAAAATATTTATAGTAAAAAATATAGTCTATATAACCTCATGTAATAATTGTTTTAGTAAAACAATACATGTTTGTGATATTTTTATTTTTACTTTAAATAAAAGGTATTAATGTCATTATCTCACTCAAGTGGCTCCATGGGGTCCCACAAATTGACCCATGGATTTTCTTGGTTTTCCATGACCTATCAAATAAGTCTAGGACATGTGTCAAGCTATTTTTATATTTTTATAATATCATCTTTATCTGAAATTACACTAATTACCTCTAATCGCGGTTAACAAAACTCAAAAGTTACTATCCACCAAAAAATATTTTAATCCCTTTAAACCACATTTTACTTAATAATGATAACCATGTATGTCGGATTTTTGAAATTCAATACACAGAAGTGGTAAAATTTCATTTAAATGAAAAATCAGTTTGTTTAACTACCACTTAGTGGTTTCACTATTCATAAAAAAATTGAAGTTCTTTTGAAAAATACCAAAAATTCACCCTAATCTATATTTGATATTCTGAATTCAAAAATGATGTCTATTTTGAAAAATTCAAAACATATAAGTTGCATTAATTAATTTTGTAATTAATTCCCATTGTCAAAACCAATACCGTGTTGTTAAGAAACCATATCTATCAAAAGACTGACACATGTTTATGTCCAATTTCAAAGTGAAATTAATTCCAATGACCACCATTGGATTAAATGGTAAAAATATATTCTAATTTCACTTTAAAACCAATGAAAAAGATAATCTATCCTTATAAATAAATTATATTAAAATGAGGTTTTGAGTTAAAATACAACATTTTTCACTATTCTTTAAAAATGAACATTATCAGAAAATACCAAAAATTTACACAAAGTAAATTTTGATGTCCTGATTATAAAGAAGAATTATACTTGGTCTAATAGAATGTATAATAGTGACTAAAACTATATTTAAAAAGGTTTCTCCATCGAACATAGCAACCCCATTAAAGTAAATTTAATACTTAATTGAAAAAATATTAATAAATATGAAAATGTCTTACTCTTTATTTACCTGGGATGTTACATCCTTCACCCCTTTTTGGAATTGCGTCCTTGAAATTTATTCACTTAAATAAATGGGGGTATTTATCCTTCATAGAATAATCAGATTCCCATGTTGCCTCTTCAATCATGTGGTTTTTCTACAAAACCTTTACTTGACGAATCACCTTATTCCGCAATACTTGCTCCTTGTGGTCAAGAATCTAGATCGGTTCTTCCTCATAAGATAGATTCTCTTCCAGCCAAACTACCTCTGGACTCAAAACATAAGATGGATCTGGCATGTACTTCCTTAACATTGAAACATGAAAAACATTGTGTACCTGAGATAAACTCGGAGATAAAGCCACTTGGTATGCAACTGATCCAAATCTCTCCAGAATTTCGTATGGTCCAATGAACCTTAGACTCAGATTTCCTTTCTAACCTAATCTCATCACACTTTTACATGGTGAAACTTTGAGGAAGACATGATCACCTACCTCAAAAGAGATATCCTTCCTCCTGTTGTCCACATAACTTTTCTGCCTGCTCTGAGATGTTCTCATGTGTTTCTGTATCAGCTAAACTTTTTCTACCAACACTTCTACCAATTTTGGTCCCATCAACTTCCTTTCACCCAATTCATCCCAAAAAGCCGGAGTTTGACACTGCTTCCTTTATAATGCCTCAAATGGTTCCATCTATATACTGGAATGAAAACTTTTATTATAATAAAAATCAACCAAAGAAAGATGTTGGTCCCAACTTCCTTGATAATCCATCGAACAAGCATGTAACATATCCTCCAAAGTTTGAATCATTTGTTCTGACTCCTGTCTGATTGAGGATGAAATACTATACTGAAATTTAATTCTGTATCCAAAGACTTCTGAAGGCCTTTCCAAAAGTTAGAAGTAAACCTGGGATCAGGATCATTTAAAATGGAGAGGAGAACTCCATGTAACCTGACTATCTCTTTAAGATACAAAGATGAAAGTTGATCTAGGGAAAAAGTATCTTGTATAGCAAGGAATTGAGCAGATTCAGTTAAGCGATCAACAATAACCCAGATTTCATTATTACCACGAGGTGTCTTCGGAAATCCCACAATGAAGTCAATGGATATATTATCCCATTTCCACTCTGGCACTGGTAAAGGCTGAGGCATCCCTTTCAGTAACTGTCGCTTTGCATTAACCTGTTGACAAGCCAAACAATTCATAGTAAAATTAGCAATATCTCCTTTCAATCCATCCCACCAGTAATACTCTCGAAGATCTCTATACATCTTAGTAATGCCTGGATGAACTGAAAACGGAGAACTATGAGCTTCATATAACAACTCTCTCTTCAACTGTGAATCACAAGGCACACACAATCTCTTCCCAAATCTCAAAACACAATCATTATCAATGTTGAATTTAGGCAACTTACCCTTCTGAACCATCTCTACCTTTTTCTGTAACTCACTTTCTTTCTTTTGTGCTTTCTTAATTCTGTCTGATAGAGTTGATTTCACTGATACATGAAACAAAACATAAGAACATACTCCACCAACAACTTCTATGCCAAATTTTATCAAATCCCTAACCAAATTATCACATTCCAAATGCAACATTGTTAATGAAGCATTACTTTTTCGACTCAAATCATCAGCCACTTTATTTGCTTTTCCCGGATGGTAATGAATTGTACAATCATAATCCTTGATTAATTCTAGCCATCTACTCTATCTCATTTTCAATTCTTTATGACTGAATATATACTTTAAACTTTTGTGATCAATATATATTTTACACTTTACACCATACAAATGATGCCTCCAAATTTTTAAAGAGAAAACAACAGCAGCTAATTCCAAATCATGTGTAGGGTAATTTACCTCACGAGTTTTCAACTAGCGTGAAGCATAAGAAATTACCTAATAATTCTTCATTAGGAAACAACCATGTCCTTTCAATGTAGCATCACTATAGATAACAAACTCACCATTCCTGGAAGGTAGTTCCAAAACTGGAGCATTCACCAATCTTCTTTTCAATTCCTGAAAACAATCACCATATTCCTTTGTCCAGATAAACATAACACCCTTCTGAGTTAGCTTAGTCATTGGACTAGATAACTGTGAAAAATTTCTAACAAACCTTCGGTAATATCCTACCAAACCATGAAAACTATGAATCTCGGTTACATTTTTGGGTCTCGGCCATTCTTGAACAACCTTTGTGTTTGTAGGATCAACCGTTATTCCATCTTTAGAAACAATGTAACCAAAGAAAGAAATTTGTTGCAACCCAAACTCACACTTGGTGAATTTCCCATACAATTTATTTTCTTTTAAGGTTTTCAAAATAACCCTTAAATGACTTTCATGCTCCACTTTACTTTTTGAAAACACCAAAATATCATCAATAAAAACAACCAACATTTTTCACCTGAGTCAAATGAGCCATCACTGCAACAAACTATTTTGTTCTGATTCTGACCATCTCAAGATACCGATTTCAAAGGTCATTTCCCTCTGTATGCCTTCCCATAAAAGTTACTCTGTTTCCTCTATGAAAAACCATTCTTAACACAGAAATATCTTAGGTGAAGCAACATGGAAATCTTCAAATGCTATATCATTTCAATTTGACCATAAAAAATATATATATGTTTACGGATAATCATTTAATAGAATTCTAACTCCTAAAGTTCTCTAAACCTCCATATGATACCAACTATAAGTCCCCAGCCTTAAACATTTCTTAATATTGAGTTATTTCAAGAATGCACATTGAGGATCTTTTCAGGTTTAGAGTTTTAGAGAATTAGATCATAAATCATGCATTCCATTCCACATTTAAACAAGGCAGTTACATAAAAGATATTATTCATTTTTCCCATCAAAAGAGACATATTTAAAATAAAACATGGATTCTTTCATGAAACTTCCTTGACACTATCAACACATCATTTACTTTTCCCTTGACCTGTGGAAAACATTTCAAAAACCTAGGATGAGCATAAAATCTCAGTAAGGTATATAAAAATACGGAATGAAAACATTAGTCCATGTATACATAAGAATCAATGAAATCATAATTTACTCATAAAATATAATCACTTTAACATACCTCATAAAATAATGAATAAATCATAGAAATCATAAGACATAAATGTAACTTGAGGCATTAATTACATTCTTATGTAGGGAGTAACCCTCATGGTTACGTTTGGAATACCCATCACAGTATATTCCCTAAATATCTTAGAATAAACCTTAGCGTTTAACCCCTTTATGTTACCCAATGCATTGGAGAGATATATCGGGCTCACCCTCCCTTAGTTTATCACGGAAACACCCATCTTCATAAACAATGCCCAAGAACCATAACAAAATCATACCACATAAAACAAGAATAAAGGAAACATAGAATTTCCACATTTCAATCACAATATATCAATAAAAAACATTGATATAAAAACATTATCAAAACCATTTTCAATACCAAAATAAAAGAAAAGTAAAACAAGGTATTTATTTTTCATTAAAAAATGTTATGGCTTGTAGAGGAAGCCAAAACTCAAATAATAGTCACGGTGGCGGAGAAGTCATTGTTGCCGCATACGTAAGATAAAACATTCATTATGTCGTTTATTAAAATTCTTCATATAAAAAGATTCCTTTTGAATAAAATTAAAAGTCAAAAGTGGTTTATACACCATATAAAAGAATGTTGTGTATAAACCAAAATATGCCTCAATGGAAGGAAATTGAGACGAAGTCCCTTACCTTGTGTCCGACTTGACTCGATCGTTCTTTAATCTCCTGAATAATAAACTTGAGTTAATTTATACTTGCTTAAGAACATTTTTCAAGTTAATTATTCCTTTTATATCACTTGTTACCATGTTCTGAACACTATGTAATTACTTAAGTTAATAACGGTTGTTTTAACGATCATTGGTACTTGGGTAAAAAATAAACTCTTTATAATTACAAGTTGTTCATGTGGTAAAATATCCATTATAACCAGAATTATGTTCATGATATATATATTATATATATCATATATATCCAGTATATACATGCATTTATAATATTACAAAACATTTAGAGGTAAGAAATGAAATGCACCATTCATGTAGATGGTAAGCCGTATGTACCCATGAACGCTACTTTGATTTCTATTTAGTATCTAATGGAATGGAATCATAAGGATATAAAGGTATATTATAATTACAGTATAATATCTTATATAATATCATTAAATTCATCCTTTATACGTCCCACATATTCCATTAACGAATCAAGTCACTTTGAGGGGGCGGTAGTCCGCACTTCCTAAAATGAAATTATCGTGTTTACCCATAATGGAAACCATAAAGGTATGCCATAAATGAAAAATACAGAATAATAAAGATATCATAGAAATAATACATATCATATATAAACATAGTGACATCTTAATGGCCATATTTAAATGTGTTAAAAGAATATTGAATAATCGTTGTTTTGTGAGGAAAAAATTCTCCATCCACGGAAACAGTATGTTCTCTAGCCATTAGATGTGGGTGTGTGTAATTGTAGCTCGAATAATTGTTATAACAACATCCTAGTATATTGAAAATACTGGTTTTGTTACACATGAGTGGAATAAAAAGATTTTAGGGGGTTTTATAAGTAAAATAAAACAAAGGAACATTAGAGAAGACTTTACCTTTAAATCGGGTAACTCCTCTTAGTTTGAACCAAAAAGGTTTCTTGAAGAGCTTTCTACCTAAGGTAAGGCTTCTAGGACGAAGATAGGGATATTGGGAGCTTACATAAGTATAGGTTGGACGAGCCAAAGTGCTTGAGAATTGTGTGAGATGGGTAGGAAGTGGGGTCTTTTTATAAGGGAGAGGAGGTGCTCTCTTGGAACTCTTGAAACTATTATTTTATTATAAAATGAAATTAGGTTTCTAAAGCTCCAAAAATCATTAATTTATAGGATAATTTGGTCCATGTTTTAAATAAAATCATCCAATAATAATTGGAAAAGTTTGGGATATTATTTTAAACATTATTTTCTTATTTATTTAAATCATTCATTAATGACGTAAGCACTGCATCATCATTGTGTCATAAATAATTTAATTTTTTTGATGTATAAAAATTATAAAAAAATTACCATGATGTATTAAATATTTTTATCTTTCTAAATAATATTTATAGTAAAAAATATAGCTTATATAACCCCATTTAATAATTGTTTTAGAATAACAATACATGTTTGTGATATTTTTATTTTTACTTTAAATAAAAGGTATTAATGTCATTATCTCACTCATGTGGCTCCATGGGGTCCCAAAAATTGACCCATGGATTTTTTGGGTCGTCCATGACCTATACAATAATGTTAGGACATGTTTCAAGCTATTTTTATATTTTTATAATATCATCTTTAACTTAAATTACACTAATTACCTCTAATCGCGGTTAATAAAACTCAAAAGTTACTATTCACCAAAAAATATTTTAATCTCTTTGAACCACATTTTACTTAATAATGATAACCATGTATGTTGGATTTTTTAAATTAAATACACATAATATGTAATCTTTCATTTAAACGAAAAATATGTTTGTTTAACTACCACTTAATGGTTTCACTATTCATCAAAAATTGAAGTTCTTCAGAAAAATACCAAAAATTCACCCTAAGATATATTTGATGTTCCAAATTCAAAAATGATGTCTATTTTTAAAAATTCAAAACATATAAGTTTCATTAATTAATTTTATAATTAATTCCCATTGTCAAAACAAATAGCGTGTTTTTAAGAAACAATATCTATCAAAAGACTGGCACTTGTTTTTGTCCAATTTCAAAGTGAAATTAATTCCAATGACCACCATTGAATTAAATGGTGAAAATATATTTTAATTTAACTTTAAAAAAATTAAAAATACAATCTATCCTTATAAATAAATTAGATTAAAATGAGGTTTTGAATTAAAATACATCATTTTTCACATTTCATTAAAAATGAACATTATCAGAAAATACCAAAAATTTACACAATGTAAATTTTGATGTCCTGATTCAAAAGAATAATTTTATTTGGTCCAATATAATGTATACAAGTGACCAAAACTATTTTTAAAGAGGGTTCTCCATTGAACATAGCAACCCCATTAAAATAAATTTAATACTTAATTCAACAAATATTAATAAATATGAAAATGTCTTATTCTTTATTTACCTGGGATGTTACAATCCAGGCCGATTTAGGTTAATATCTTCGGGTTTAGGATTATTTTATCCTTCTTTATAGGATTAAAAACCCATGCATATGGTTTTCTGAGTTGGGGTGCCAGGTTTTCCCAACTGTTCTCTTTAACCATGAGCCTCTCCTTAGGGGTGCACGGTGTCTCCTAAAAGGGTGCATGGTTTGAAAAATTGTGTGAAAACTGTGATATTCCCCTCTCTATGGGATTGCGTGGTTTATTGTGGGTAGGCACATGGTTTGAGAAAACTGCGCACCAATAGTGCACTACCCCTTTTGCTTCCATAAACTTCCTCAATTTTCCAAATTCAACCAAAACAACCCCAAAACAAAACCTAAAGATGATTCACTCAAAATAAGGGTATAGGAGTACCCAAAAAAAGAATTAATTTTTTTATAATGGTAAGTATCTTACAAATATAAATTATTAAAATAATATATATGATCCCCATATGAAATTTTAACTCTCGTTTGTTGATAATATTTCATTAAAATCATTATTTGGGGTGATAACTGCTTCCTTTTTCATATATGTTTCCTTTCATAAATGATATTCCATTCATCGTGTCCATGATCCCATTATATCCATAATGTTAATGATGATATTAATATAAAATTTACAGATTCTATACAAATTTATTATCATCTATTAATGGAAGAGATAAAAAATGAATCACACCACTTTATGGAAGTGGTCATTCACAAGTATGCACAAGTGATGTAATTATTGTTTATGAGGTGAATGTGTAAGAAGATAAATGATGCATTATATTTTATGAAAAATAATTAAGTTATAAATATCATATATATGTTCATTACCATCAATGTAAATTAATGATGAAAACTAAATTATAACACCGTATAGAGATCAAAGATCGTAGTTATGCACAAGGGATGTTTTTATTTTCAATGTTATGTCATCAAAATGGAAAATTGTTTTCCTATAATCATAATAACATATCCATATATTAATGATATTAAATTTTTTAGTTTATTATGGGTAAACATGTTTATATGAATTAGAAGAAGAATGGATCTTTAAATGAGACGGTAAATACGATAACCTCAACCTTGAGATCACTTCTTTTGATTATATAAGAAGCCTTTATAGGAATGTGTTAGGAGATAAAAATAATATCAATAATTAATTAATTTAATATATTATTGTTATTGGGTAGGTCATGTGTATGCTACATGGATCAATTTCTCTGAATAATTTAGGAAAAGGGGTTTCATTTTATAAATGTGGCGAGGGATATATATAGAATTAATGAAAATATTTAAATAAAATAAATTCATTTTTTTTGAATGTATCTACATATTTTAATATATTTGTTTATGATATAGGTGATTTCAAAATAAGACCAATAAATTTTGTTTAAGTATGTTTTTTAAGTTGTCTAGAATCCTTATCAAAAAAATTAATCACTTTAACCCATTCTATCCATAGCTGAAATGCTAATTATTTAACATGGTTATTAATAATTATGAAAAAAATCACTTAAACTAATTACATAATATTAATTAATATTATTTTAAAGTATAGAATACATTTTAAATTATTAAAATTCTAAAAAGGGTTATAAATTTTATTTAATGTATGTTCAGAATAAGAAATCAAATCTATTTTTAGGGAAATGTTTTTCGTAAGCATGAAAAGGATTTTATATCAAGCAAATGTTTTATGTTTATTCTAATTGAATTAGCAGGTGTATGTTCATTCATTTAGGACTTATTTTTAATTTAAAATAGATTACAACATAATTTTACATTTTAAATTCTATATAAAATGAAAATAAATAAATAAAAATATTTGAATGAAAAAATAACATAGATTCCCAAAAATGATATAAATATATTTCAAAATTCAACATTATATTTAGAGATGAATTATATTACATATTTATTATATAATTGGTCTAGAAAAAATTATTCATATATTTTCATGTTAATATTTTATTATTAAAATTTCATAAAAGTGATTGTTTTTAAAAATAAATAATTTTAACTATTAAATTAAAAATAAAATTTTTTATAAAATATAAAAAATATATCCTAAGATAAATATGGCATGATCAATTCCAAAATAAAATTAATTTTTCAAATTTAATTTATAAAATTTTAAATTTTTGTTTTACTCACATTATTAGATAAAGATATGTGAATTAAGTTATATTTTGTATTAAAAAGAAAATATACCTTACTATAATTTAATCATGGATGTTATATTCATACCTCATTCAAAAATATTATCATAGAAATTTAAATAATTTCACCCCATTACTTGATGTTGGTAATTATTCATCATAACATCCTTAGTTTCCCACATTGCCTCATTGATTTTATGATTTCTAAAATGTGTTATATCCAATTGAGTAATTTTATTATACAACACATATTCTTTATTATCATATATCTAGATAGAATTTACACTATAAGATACATTTGTTTTAAATTTTATTTCCTTAGTGGTAAGAAAAAGTTTGGGGTTTAGCATGTACTTCCTTAAAAATGAGATATCAAACACATCATGAACTATTGAAATTCAAGGTGTCATTGAAAAATGGAAACTAAAAACATAAATTCAATATAGATTTTCTGAAGTCTTGATGTACCTTGTATTTAATTTCCATTTCTTAATTAACTTTATAACATAGATCTATAATGAAAACATCAAGAAAACATGATATCCAACCTGAAATTTGAAATCCTTCAGTCAATTATCCATCTACCTATTTTTACATTTTTCATATGCCTTGATATAACCCTGAATAGTTCATAATTTCAATATTGTATCCTCAACATGTTTTAGAACAAAATTATTCCTTTCAAAAACATGATCCATACATGTTTTTATATGAAATATTTTACCATGAAATGTATAAACTATATTATTAAAATGCTTCAAAGGCAGCTATTATAATATGAGAATTTTAGAAAAGATAAATACTGATCACATGTATAATTAATTTCAAGTGATCATGACTTGAAAATATATCTTCTAATGTCTTAATAGTCATCTTATATTTTAAATATTTCTAATGATGATAATTAGTGCTCAAATGTAGACTAGTGATAGAATCCTTCTACAAATTCTTCCATAATTTCAATATAAACCATGGATATTGATTGAATGAAATAAAAATAGGTTCACCATGAAGTATCATAACAAAATTAATATAGATAATCATGAGGAAATAAAGAGGAATCCCTTATATTATAGAAATTTTTATACATAATAATATTATCAGTAAGAACACAAATGGCCTCATTATTTCATCAGGTCATTATCAATCTACTGAAAAATTATAGAGTAATATCATTCCATTTCAACACTATAATAGGTATTGGTTGAATAAATACATTAGGATATTGAATATCATCCTTTACCTTTTAAAAAACAAACCCTCATGATACATCATATGGTATTTCCCATTTTATATTATCTAGCCAAAAAATATTCCTTCAAATACTAATACATTTTCATGCATCCAATCTATATATAAAAATTTGAGCTATGTCCTTTGTATAATAATTTTATTTTTATTTTAGGAATGTATGGATGAAATATAAATTTTTATATATCAATATACCATCTTCATATATGATTTTTACCTACTTCACATCATTCGGAAATTTGATTTTATTCTTAATATTCTTTTATCAATCAAGGAAAATTTCATTTTCAATATTAAGCATAGTTTTTTAATTTATTCTAATAATTCTATTGGTTCCCCATTCATATGGATTTAAATAGAAAACATTGCTAAGTCCATTAATTTTGGATCATTTTCAATCCACATTTTAGTCAAAATTCTATGATCATTCCTACTAAATGAGTCATCAAAATTATTTCCTTCCCAAGGTCATTTTTAATTTTGAAATCATAATACTTGAGTAATTATAGCCATCCCCATTTACTCATATTGATCTATTTATATGATAATTTTATTTTGAAACATTAATTATTGGTATATATTTTATGTTTTTTACAATAATGTTAATTGCCCTATATCATCAATTCAATGATTACAACCTATAACTCAAGATCATGGTTGGATAATTCTTTTCATCAATCATTAAATACCATGAGGTAAAGAAAATAATTATATAGTTCTCCATAAATACAAATCCTTGTACCATTATTGTTGCATCATTATATATCACAAATACATCTCATTAAAATTGTAATGTAAATACTGATGCATTGACGAATATCATATTTAATTATACAAAACATTCATTACATTCTTTGGACCATATAAAAATAACCCATTTACATGTCAATATGGTTAAAGAGTAACCTAATTGATAAAATTCATCAAAAATTCAATGATAGTGACATGAAAATATGTAGAAACTACATACTTCATTTATATTCCTTAGTGTTGGACCTTCTATCATTGTGTTTTCTTTAGTGGATAAAGTGATCTTTCATCTATAGAGACAATATGTCTATGAAAAGAAACATCTAGATGAAAAAAATTCTCAATTCCAAAATTTTATATGTATGCCAATTTCTCTGAGAGTCATCATTTTTTTTTCAGAATGATTCTTTTTATCATCAAATAATTAATATTTTATTATTATATCATAAATAAATAACAAAATTAAATTATAATGATATTACTAATACACTTTTTTCAATAGGTCCATAATTTTAAATGGTTCATAAGTCAATATGTATTTCAATACTATAAATTTTCACATTCAATAAATTATATGAATATCTCTATAATCATATCAAACTTCTCTACATTCAACTAATGATACATACAAAAAAGATCAATCATTGAAAAATATTGACTTTCATGAAGGTGATCAAAAAAGTTTTCAATTTAGGGAAGAGGATTCACGTTCATTATTGTAATAGATTTAGCTTCCATATAATCTATGTAAAATCTCATAGACTCTGATTTCTATATAAAAAATAGATCTTGGGATCCCCAAGGTAAAATAATAGTGTGCAAAAAGCATTTATCACAAAACAATGACTTCTCTTTCTTATATTAAACTAATTCCATTTTGTCCACCTATATAGAGTATTAAATATATATAATTCATCAAATATGAGATCAATAGAAAACATATCTACAATATAATGTGGGTTTCAATATATTTCTTCTATAAACCCATCAATGTATTCTTATAAAATAGTTAAACCCTATATCCTAATAGTTCCCTTCCATTTCAGAGGTTTTGTCTACTCTTATTCTATAATAATTTCACTATGAACAACTTCAGAGATAAATATAAACACCATTTAGAAGATATTATCTCTAAACTAATGGTAATAAATTTTATATATCCATTTTTAATGAAAATCTCTTTTTCTTGGAAATAAAAATTTTCAATATAATTTAACATCCAATATATTTCAAGAATTATATTAAATTCAACCATATTTATAGAAATTTATATTTCTTATTTTTTATCTCTATATTATATAATGGTAACATATTGACACATCATAACTATAATAATATTTTCATTATGATTCATTATTAATAACTAAATTCTCAGGGTACTAGTGTTTTAACTCATTTTCATGGAAAAAATGGATCATATAAAAGAGTGTGATGATCCATAATCAAATAAAGAATTAGATAAATTTGAAGTTTCAATAATTCAACCTACCACAACATCATTTGGAACTTTAAAGTTGACTATATTAATCACATAATATTAGCCTTATCCCTGTGGCCTCTTATGCATGGGGGACCTTGATGCTTTGGTCACTCGATTGTATAACTCCCCATCTCATTATATTTGAAGAAATATGTTGCCAATGTTTCATTCCATTAATTCCATTCAAGTTACCTATAAATAGTTTCTATATACATGAAAAAAAATATCATGTTCCTATTATGAATGTATATGGTTGTTTCTTCCATAATTTTCTCATTTTGGAAATCACATCTTCCTTTTCTTCATCTTTCTCATATATCTTTTTTTATTTTGTCTCAACTGGGAAAAAATGTTATTTATTTCCCATGAAGATATAATACCATTAAAATTATTTTTCCTAACTATGGTACTCATTAAAATATAATCATATAATGACAATTTTTTAGAAACCAGTTCCCTTCAGATACCAATCTTAATCCCATCAAAGAAATTGTCAATATTGATTTCGAAATTACATATATAGTCTACAATATTCCTGGATAATCATTTAATTCTATCCTGGTACTCTTTAACACGTTAATATTCCTTATACATTAAAGTGAGGATCATATTCTTCAGTTTATCTCATTATTCATAAAGAAATTACTACAAAATTAGTATCACGTTAAATTTTTTTTATTCTTCAAATTATATTTCATCTTCCTCTTTAATGTTTTAGATAAATGAACATCATTTATGAGATTCTGCATTCAGATAATAATATTCCAGAATAGCCTTTTCCCTTCCCATACCTCCCATGGAACAAAAAATCCTTTCGGGGGACAAATTATATTATTCACCTACAAATGGATTAGTAGTTACATTAAAAGAAAGAGTATTCTATAACATTAATTGATCCAGCATTGGTTAATCATTATGTGTAACAAATTTTTTCTCTATATAGGAATGTTCATTCATCTAAAATGAATAATCTTACAAAATTTGGCCATGCTCTACTCAATTCTAACACAATATATATTGGATTTCATAGAAGACAAATCCCTATGTTGACTATTAGTATTGATTCCCTTCCATTTTCTTTTAGACATATCTTAAATATGGCACACATTGAATAAACTAATAACCATAATTAAAATTGATCTGCAAATTAAATATCACAATAATGGTAAATGTTATCAAAAACTTGTGGTATTAACATAATTATTAGGTTATTATTATTAATTTAAATCCAGGTTCATAAGGTTTGTAGTAAACATTTTATTAAAAAATCTACAACACCATTAATATGGTCACCTAGAGTTAGTTCTTACTTTATTTCATTAGTACAAGATACAATGGGTATCACCAAACATGATCGTTCAGTTTAGAATTCATGAAAAATTAGATTGATACATGATTTCTATAATACATTATATATATATATATATAACAACATACCAAAATAAACATTTTCATATACTTTAAATCATTCATAATTTCTAATTTAATATCACGGAGAAGGGAAAAAAACTAAATTATGAGATTATAGGATCAATAAGTGTTATGTACAATGGAATATATTATGGTTAAATAATGAAAATTCATTACAGTATAGTGGATAATAAAAAAATTATTTGGGCAACAAAATAATTTCAATGAACATCTCTAACTAAACAAAATTTAAATCACATAAATAATGTTAACTAAAATCATAATAATGGTGATGCATAATAATATACATTCATAATCCAATCCTCGCAATGAATATATCATAAATTTTACCATCAATTCCAATAAAACAAGACATCATTATTAATAAATTAATGGTTAGTTTTGAAATAAATACCCATATTTTGAATGAAGAAATGGTCTGTAAAAAGGCCCCTCCAATCACTCTGACATCACATTAAATCCTCTTAATTTAAATGATCAATACAATTTATGATAAAAATTTGTTAGAAATAAATAAATATCTTTATTGAATCATGAATGAAAAACATAAATATTTCCCTTTAAAATTTAAACATCATCTTAATAATTTTCTATATATTGATGCCATATATAGAAATGGTATTTGGATGATAAAACATAAATTTAATATAAATGATTCTAAATTCAGTAGTGATATTAAAAATATGTACATAGTGGAAGAAAATAATGCCTAATAAATATTAGAGAGTGATATAGAACTTTATTACAAAAAATTGAATGATCTCGAAATAAGGTATAATCCATTATCATTAAAAGATTATAAAATACCATAGATTCATTAAAAATCTATGTTTTATACTAAAAATCATTTGGAAAATAAAATAAAATCAATACATTAAAAGAAATCTTTTTTAACTTCGTGTAATCATGAAGTTATAGATTTCAATCCAAAATTATTTTCTTTCCATTTAAAAAATAATTCTAATTTCATATGATATAATTTTAGATAAAAAATACAAAAATATTGAAAAAAAATCATTGAAAACTTTCTTGAAACTTTTTTTAGGAATATTAGATGAAAATATTAGTCACAATGGCGGGAAAATTCAGTCATGAAGTTTATGTTAAAAGAATGATTATGTTCACCACCTAATTAAAAAGTACATCATTATGAAAATAAAAAGATGATTTGTTTAAAAAAATAATATAAAGTAAAACATGGTTAAAATACCATTAATAAATATTTTTTGAATGGTAAAAAAATTATTTCATACATTTCAGTAAAAATATGTACATGGTGAAAATATTTATAAATGAAAACATCAAAACATTATTTTTACAATAAAGTACCATATAAGTAACTTACATACATATTGACATACCCAAAAGAGAATAAATGGAACATAAACAGGTAAAACCTAACATAACCCAAGGAAAATAAAATATATGGTGTGTAAAATATTATAATCAAATAATTTTACTAAATTATATCTTAATATATGAAATACTGAATCAAAATGATATTGTAACATAAATCTACTACCAAAAGTTCATCTTACATCATAAGTGATTACATACACATTTATAATAAATTTAGATTTAATATAATTCTAAACCAGAACAATATACAAAATTATAATATCATATATGATCCACATATAACATTTTAAAAATTATTTTATTAATAATATTTTATTATCATCATCATTTCAGGTGTTACTTCCTTAATTTTTCAATTATGTTTCGATTCAGAAAAAAATTACACTTTCATTTTTAGTATTTTTACATCATCTATATAATGATAATAATGATTTAAATATAATTTATATTTACTTAAAACATATTTATAATCATCAATGAAAGGTGTAAATGGAAAACGAGACACATTGCTTCAAAGAGGTGGTAGTCCACACATAGGCACGAGCAATACTATCATTTTTTAACAGGTGGATGTGTAAGAATATAAATGATTTATTATATTTATATAATCATAATTAATTTATAAATATTTAATACATTCATTAATTCCATATTTATAATCATCCAAGTAAATTAGTGAGGAAAATTGATATTTACCGCTATATTCACACAGTAGGTTTTTCATACACATGATCGATGCTTCCATTTTACCTTGGATATAAAGGTGGTGTAAAATAGTTTACTCATATTAATAATAACATATCAATATATTTTTTATATTAGATACATTATTTTAGGATCGTTACAACATATTTATAGTATGTATAATATTAAATAAAATTGTCACGTGTTGGTAAAGACAATTACAACTTCATTTAGAGAACACCTTTGGCTTACACCTTATGACCCCATAGGATTTTATTAGGAGATGAAAAATGATCATGGTTGATGGGAAGGAATCATAGAAGGTTTTTAGGATGGTATTGTTTGATCTATAAGGATATATGTTTTCCAGTATTCATGGAGAGGAGGATTCTTTTCATAAGTGAGGGGTGGGACACACATCGATTTATTTAATAGATTGTAATAATATTAATTCATTTTTGGTGAAGGATTCTCCAAATTATAATTTCATTTAAGATGATAAATATAATTTTGAAGTAAAACCAACCAATGGAATTTAATAATTTGTTTTATAAAATATTGAAGTTGTATCCCTTTATTACCAATCATTTTAAACCATTTCACTCTTAGTCGAGGTAATATTTATTTACCATTTTTACTATTAATTATGAACAAAAATAATGTCAAACTCATTACCTAAAATTAATTACTATTATTAAAAATATGGATTCCATTTTACATTATTCAACTCTATGACAACCCACCCATGTCCCAATTTTGTTATTTTTGTGTTCTATGGGGAATTGGCATCTTGGTTTGAGTCTACATGTATTTTCATGTTAAAAAATGGTAATTTTTTAGGTTATCCAATTGTGAATGATTATGGTGCATGGTTAGAATGAAAAAATGTAGAATCCCATCATGAGGATCATTTTTAGTTCATTTTGAACCACTCATGGTTTTCCTGCATAGGTTTCTCAGGGTTAAGTCCAATTTGGGTGGCTCCTAGGATAGTATGACCAGGGAACTTGTTGTGTCTATAGTGTGGTAAAAAATCTCATGGTTTGTTAAACCATACTATAAAGTGAAGTTTGGATCTAGTTTTCTATAGTTACATTGATAATTTCTTCAACATAGTTTTTTAAACCAAGCGGGGAATCTTAAGAGGATGTGTGAGTCTTAGGTGACATTAGGATGAGGTACATGGTTTTTCCAAAACTATATAGCATCTCAAGGGTAATCGTGGAGTTGGCTCCTAGAATTGGTAGTCACTAGTGAATGGTTGGTGTATATTTTCAAAAACCATGTATCCAAACATTTCAACCTTCCCAAGAGTTTAAATTTTATGTTTTAACAAAAATTACTATCTCTATTTTAAATGGGGTTTACCCCCATTTCCTCTCCAACATGTCGACCAACCTTGGGATAATTGGAGGAGAACCAAAACCACCCTACACTTGATTATTCTCCCTCCTAAAATGATATCAAATATATTTGAGGTGATGTATTCCTCCCATTCCATCTTCTTCCATTCCCACACTTTTATCTTTGGGATTTGGAATCCCCTATGAACCCTAATTATCTTGTGGATTTATTTTAGGGATCTAGGTGAATATAATGGTAGTTATTTTTCTATCAAGGGGTTATAGACAATATTTATTGTCTTATAAGTGTTTTCATCACTGAAGGGAACCTGTTTTGAGGGGCTTCAACTTGTTTCTCCCTACTTTGATATAGGTATTACTATGAACTTGTTTCATTTTTAATTTAAATGCACTTTTGAGATCAAAATTACCTTTAAATAGATGTATAAATATATATGATATCTCTATTGTGGTATGAATCCATTTCATGAAGTTCTGATATTGGAATTGTGTATTTCCCTTTTAAATTCTCTTATTTCATATGTTAATATTAATTTTTTAATATTCTAAGAATATTTGAAACACTTGTGGGGAACTTAGAAATGGTTTCCATGAATTCAAATGGGTCTAAACTAATATTTGGTTTTTAATGGGGTAAAATAACTATTTTAATGGGAATTTAGTTTAAATTGAGGTTTTGACCTTAAAAAATTTTAAAAGGGGGTTCTATGATATATTTAAAATGTTGACTTGAAATTTTAGTGTGGTTTTCCCTTGAAAAATTCCATGGTGGATTGTTTTAAATGGTTTCTTGTAAATTATTGGCCTTTTGGGATTCAATTTTTCTTCCAAGAGAAATACCCTTGTTGACAGGTTTCATTGAGGCATTTTTCGAGAATTTTTTTTGTATTATTAGACCTCTCAATGAGATTTAAGGGGTGATTATTAAAGGTGTTATGGAATTAATATCCCCTGGTTATGTTTCATATTTTAAAATAATAAAAACCTTATATTTGGGTGATATTGAAATTATTTAAAATTATGGGAGTTTTCCATGACATTATAAATTTTTTTCAAATGAATTATAGAAAATTTTAAAATTATTGGCATTATGATTCATTTTTGTGTGTGTTAATGTCCCTTTTGGAAACTTGTTTTTTAAATGGTGTATGTGCATGGTATCCCTAGATTTCCCCTTTCATGTGTAACCATGTTGTGGGATTTTAATCACTATATTAAATTTGTTTCTCCCTTTTTTTTGAATGTGATTTTTATGAAATGTATACATGATTTGTTTAGAGAAGGGGCTTTACATAATTGGTTGTTAGGGGTGATGGTATTTATGGTTATTCTTCAGGCATTAGACATGACTCATTGGTTCATATTCTTCACTTCCATTTCATTTATCTTTAGATATGAGGTACTAATTGTATGATAAATATTGTTCTAATAGTTGGTTTACACGCCACTAGTTTCCCACTAGTAATGCTAGTCACAAGGGCCAAGAAGGGCTTTTTCATCACTGTTATTCTTATATAGTCTATTTGGATGATAATATAGACATATAACAAGATGGTAGATAGTTTAGGCCATTAAATTATTATATAGTTATATACATAGAATATTTGGATTCCCATGGTAGATCGCATGAAAAATCCAATTTTATTTTGGTGTAGTTATTGAGGGGAGTTTTTTGTAGCTCTTGTTTGAATCAATTCACCCAACCATCATTTTTTGGGAACCTTTATTTTGTATATTACATTTTTATGTTTTTGTTCTTGTTACACATGGTACATGCTTATGGTGTTTGAATCATGTGGGTGGTGTGTTTCTTTCCTTTCGAAATGAGTATTCAAATAAGTTTTAATAACATGTTTTTGGGTTTAAGGCTCTTATGTGTGATTTCATTAAATGTATTCCAAAATGGGTGTTTTGATTGGTTAAAGTTCTTCATCAAGTTAAATGTTTTAAAATGGTATCTATTTCATTCTAACAAATCAAGTAGATTGTTTTTAGAAAAATATGAATTGGTGTGTGTGGTGGTGAAATGGATTAGGTTAGTTTGTTGTATTGAAAAATAATTTTTTCTGCTTTGAAAAAACAAAAAGAATTGTTTCATATGGTGACTATAGAAATGTTCAGTTTTTCATATATGTTATATTTAAAAATCAAATTTTGCAACTTATTTCAAAAATAACATTCATGAATTTCCATATCAAACATATTTAATAGTCAAAATAGGTTTTAGTGAACTACTAGTATTTTGAGGTCACAACTAAAAAATTTATATTTATAGGTTCCCTTTTGGAATGTCTCCTTCAATATGATCATCATGAACAACATGGGGTAAGTTGGTCCCTGGTGGGAAAGTAGAGGATTCATGGGGAATGTTTTGGTTTTTCTTGAGTTTTTTTCTTTTTCTTTTTTTATATTTTAGTTCTATTTATTTTTCCCTCTATTTATGGGTTTTGATTGTATAGGAAAAGTGGTAGGATCATTGTTGTTTCTTAAGACCTGTTTGGAATATTTTCTAGATTTTACATCCTATATGTAGTTATTCTACTGTTTTATCTCTTATTTTGAATAAATTTGTTCCCAACAGAGTTCATGTGATGTGTAGGAACTTATGTCCATCCCATGGGGATTGGTTGCGTCATTCAATCAATCTAATAGAATGAGTCAGGTACTGGGTGAGTTAGAAACCAGAGCCAGTTTTTTACAGAATGGTATTAGAGATTTGGGATTTCACATAGTATGAACATAATATTCTTGATTATCCATTTTTTATTTTGGTAATTACATGTAGAAAGTGGGATAACTATCTAAAAGATTGATAATTAATGTTGGGGAGAGTCTAGTTAGCTCTATCTCATCCCATGCCTCATGATTTGAAGGGTGTTTTGTTTAGAATTTTTAAATAGATTTTTATGTTAGCTATTTTTTTTATTTTTTGATGTGATTGATGTTTCTTGGATCCCATTTTTTTATCTATATGATATTAGGGACAACTGTGTAGTTTAGGATGATGTCTAAGGGGACTCGGGAAACATAGTTGGCTCACATGACATGGGAAACCATGTGGTTCTTGTGTGGCTGATTTAGCCTTATTGTAGGGTGTGCAGCATGGTAGACACCTAGCCACTCAAATAATGGTATTCAAGGAATTCATAACCCAACATCTATTTGGTTAGCCTATTTGGGATCTTTAAGTTTCTGGATATATCTAGACGTAGTTTTGACATGATGGAGGAAGAATTAGGATTGTTTTGTTTCTTATATTTTTTGGATATGGTTCTTGTGATTCATTATTGGATTATTAGGCAGTGTTTCTTCACTTATTTTATTCAAAAGATTAATTTTGATTTTTTTTTGTTTTTAGGAAAAATATAAATTTTCAAACATGGTTTAGGATGAAATGGGAATATTGAATTCCCATGGTTTTATTAAATGTTCTATAAAGTTTGGGTTTCCCTTATGATATTTTTTATATTGAAATGTTTCAAAAGAAAATTTTGTTTTGAAAAAGATTTTGAATGTCATTAAAAAAGTAAACATGTTTTGAAAATCATTTTCATATACTTTATTTCAAATTATAAAGGGATGTTGATTGGAATTTTATGGCTATCCCTATTTGGGTAATGTGTGTGTTCCATCAAGGATGATTTGTTTTAAAGAATTTATAGTATTGAGTTTTGGTAAATACCACGGTGGTGGGTGATTTAAAAATTACTTAGTTAAATAATGGATTCCAAATGAAAAGATTATTTTTGTTCTAAAATATATACCTCACTTTAGGGCTTCCTATTATGGCCATTATTCCTTTTTTGAGTGGAAATATTTAGTTTTTTTTGTGAAATTACATGATGAAGTTCATGTCTTGGATTTGTTTCAAAAATTGTTGAAAGAGTGTCTATATATCTTATACCTAATCAAACACCAAGGTGAGTGGTGGATTTTGAAACCTCACTCATCTTATTATCAAAGAGGTGGTTGGAAGGGATTGAGGTTATCCTCAATTATCTTGGGAAACCTCATGATTATTGGGAGAGTTTTGTTGAGTTCTAATTTTTCCTCCTCTATAGGATGAGGTTTTTTGACGTTTTTTGGGAGGAATTCATCCAATAGTTCTTCTATGTGTTTTTCAATGGAAAAAATTATTTATTTTCTATGATTTTTCCTTAGTCATGGACTTTGGGTCATGTGGTTTCTCTAGACGGCCTCTTTCTATGTTGGTTGAGATCATGATCATGGTTTATTTTCTATTATGGTTGGTTTCTAGGGATGTTTTCACATTTTTTAGATGTTTAATGTGGATGGTTTACATTTAGGATTATTTAAATGGATTATTTGAATACTATTTCAATTCATTAACTATTTTCATTTTGGGATACATCCCACCCCACTTGGGTGGTTTTTTTCTAGTCTATGAGCTCCATTTCTTTGAGCCTAATTGGGTTGGGAAGAACCTTCTTAGTGATAATGAGTAATTCCCATTATTTTATTGATCCTATAAGTTCTAATTTATTATACATGAGAGAGTAATTTAGGTTCATTATTGGGTAACTAGGGTCTGTGATACACTATCTGAGTGTGGTATAAAAACTGGTGTGATGTCGTGGTCCTTTTATCAGATACACCATGTGAGGATGAACTATGTTTTGACCATAGGTTATATGTGTATGTCAGGACCCAAGGTGAGAGCTCATGTTATTCTCTAAGGATTATTTTGGTTGTTTCTTCCTCCTTACTTTGGGTTTGGATGTGGATTTGGTCTAAAATCTTGTATCTCTCATGGTTTTTTGTTGTTCGGGCAGGTGTTCTCAATAGTGGCTCATCTCTACCCCCATTTTAGTGGAGATCTAAATATTTGGGATACTAAATTATGTATATCATTCCATATAGGAACTTTTTTTAAGGTTCACATTTAGTTTTTCTTCGATAAATTTTTCTTCTTCACGGTTGATCAATTTTTAATTCTTAGGGATTATAGTTGTTAAATTTGAGGTTAAGAGGTAATTCATGGTTTTTTTTGTTATGTCCTTTGGGTTCTTCATTTCATTATCTTTTATTTTGACCATGGAAATTTTTTGGGGATAAAGTTAAATGGAAGAGAGTTTGGGACAACCCCCATGTCATGATGTTGTTCTTTTTGTGATCTATAGTGATGTAGAGGCCCAATCTATGTTTCCTTGGAGTTTCAGATTAGAAAATGGAATTTTTTATATATTTTACTATGCTCTAGAGATAGGTTTCATGTTATGAGGGAAATCGTATAGACTCCCTTTGATAGGTTACTTTTTAGTTTATTATAAAATGTGCATGGTTTGTTAGTATGGGAAACATATGGTTATCTCAAAACATTTTGGACTATAGAGGAAATCGTATAGGGTACTCGGTGTGTCTATAGTGTAGCCCACAACTTCAAAACATTTTTTGAACCATTCAACAAGAATTCAGTTTGACACCGGTTTTTGATAGAGAAATTGAGAATAGATTTTTCATGGTTTTTCAAGTTGTGTGAGGCACCCTAGAAGGATGTTAAAATCTTAAGAGAACTTTGATATAAAGTTAATATCTTGTCCACACCTGAGTGGCCTCTCAAGGGTAATCATTCTATGTGGTGCATGTCCTAGAAATTAGTTAGCTCAGGGTTAGCGCACCATTTGGAAAACCATTTGGGTAAAGCCTATGGTCTTCCTAGAAGATTAAATTTTGGGATTTTCCTAAAATGTCCCTTCATTTTATGGTGTTTCACCCCAATTTCTACCCCCTCACACCATCCGAACCATGGAAGCCCTGGAGGAGCTCCACCACCATCCTTCTCATTATTATTGTCTCACCATTGATGATATCAATGGGATTATAGGTGATTTCTTCCACTCTTTACCTCTTCTACCCTTATTACTCTCTTCCATAAAGGATTCTTTTCCACTATGAACTCTATATATCACGAGGCATGGTTTTAGGACCCCATGTGGATCTAATGATATTAATTTTCTGGTCTAAGGGATTTTATAAATTGATTCTTATTACAAGGATTTCATCTCTATTGATGGTGATGAGTTTTGAGCATATTTTTCCTGATTCTACCCTATTTAAGGTAGGTGTTTCTATAAAAATGTTCGATTTTGGATTTATAATGTTATACTTCTTTTTAAATTTCCCTTTTTAGAGTTATAAATATATACAATATCTCATTGGTCACCATCAACCATTTAATGTTATTTTATACATTGCATAGTGGGTTTTCCATTTAAATGATTTTTTTCTTGGTTTAAACTGAATGTTTTAATATGAGAAGATTTTTTAAATACACATTGGATTATTTGAAATGTTATTGATGATGGAAAATGGTTTTTGGAATAATTTTTATTTTTAATGAGTGAAAACAGTGGTTATAAATGGATTTTGGTTTGAATTATATGTATGACCTTGAAAAAGGTTTAAAAAGTATCTCTCTAGTGGATTTAAAATGGTGATTTGAAATGTGTGTGTGGTTTTCCCCTTGATAAATGATTCGGTGGATTGATTTAAATGGTTTTTTTTGTTTTTAAAGAGAAAGACCCCTTGTGATGGCTAGCTCTGAAACATTTTTTACTAAAGTTATGGTAACATTGTACTTATCAAAATGTTTTAAGCAGTGTTTATATATTTTTTTGATGGAAATAAATTCCATTGGATATATTTCAGATTTTCAGTGAAGAGAATACCTTGTTTAGGGTTGAATTTATTTTTTTTTAAATCATGGTCATTTTATATTGCATTCCAAATCATGATTGGAATGTACACTCTTGAATGAAAAAGACTTACCATTCTAAGTCTTGTTTTATTGTTAAAGGCCCACATATAACCTCAGTTTTTAAATTTTTTTATGGAACCCCTTGATTAGCCCATACTTTATTACCCCTTTTGTTTGTTTGGGTCACTATGTGATACTTGTTGTTCCCCTTGTGTCGTAATGTTGTTATTATTCCTTGTGTGTATGCAATGTGTGACCATGGGGGCTCACATAATTGGGTGTTAGGGTGAGGCTAGTTATGGTTATGAAATTAATGTTAGACATGGATCATTGGTTCATATGTGTCACTTCATTTTCATTAATCATAGGATGTCATGTACTAAGTGGAAGATCTAGATTTTTCCTCTTATTGGTTCACATACCACTAGTTTCCCACCAATTTTTCTAGGTACAATGGATAGGTTGTGAGAAGTCATCGATATGATGATTATGTTCACTATTAAGAGGATAATATAATTTGACATATTTATATACCTATTTTGGGTGGTTATACACTTATAAAATTAGATTCCTTTCATGCTAGTATTATCATGGTAGAGCAGATGAAACATTCAATTGATTGGTTGATCAATTTTAAAGCTTCTTGTGTGTGTGGTCATTAAATGGATTTCAAAATGGGTCACTGGATTTTAATAGGATTTCTTCTAGTTAAAATTTTTAGAATGGTACATGTTTCTTATTAACAAAGCATGTTGTTTGTTTTTAGAGAAATTTTAATGGGTGTGCATGGTTGTTAATTATGTAAGGTTCAGGGTTTTTTTTTCTGAAAAAGTTTTTGTTTATTTTGTGAAAACAAAGAGAAATGTTTTGTATGGTTATTATAATTTTTTTTGGCTATTCTAATTTGTTATATTTTAAATTCATATTTTTTAGTTTATCTCTATACTATAATTTATGAATTTCTTTATGAAACACATTTCATAGTCTTGGAAGGTTGTGGTGACCTACTGAGATTTTTAGCACCCACATAAAAAAATTATTCTAGGTACTCAATTTGAATCTATCCTTCATTTTGATCATCCTAATCCACATGGGGTGAGTTTGGAAGTGGAGTGAAAATATATATTTCATGGGGATAATTCAGGCATGAATTGAGATGATTTGTTTAGTTTTCCATTTGTAGGTGTTTTTTAAGTTTTGTTTCCTTATTATTTACATTTTTTATAGATGCTATTTGTATAGGAAAATTAGTTAGATCATTATTATTTGTTATGGAATGTTTGTAATGTTTTCTATTTTTTGGTTCTTGTATGTATTTATTAAACTAATGTATATATGGTTTTGGAAAAAATCATTCCCAACATAGTTCTAGTGAATACAAGATTTTTGTCACCACTCTATGGGGTTCAAGATTTCCCTTTAGTGATTGTGAAAAATTTGGTCATGTTCTATTTTATTTTGTATCCAGGGATGGTTCATAACATATTCATTAAAGTGGGAGAAAATACTTTTAATATCAGTACACAAAACTCAATAAAAACTATTTTTAGAAAAATGGTTTTTTGTATAAAAATGATTTTATAGCCCAAAAAATAATATTTATTACAATGTGATTAATTATATAATTTCATATGAAAGGAATTTTATTATTATTTCAATAAAATTTAATGGTTCCTTTTAATTAATTAATTAATACAAAATAAATAAAAATTTAATTTTAAAAAATAACTATACATAGATTTCCAAAATGTGAAGGATATATTTCTATGATAAAGATCATATTATTAGTTGAGTTATATTAATCATTTAATATATATGTTTACACTAAAAATTGAATATTTACCATCTTGTTATTCTTATACAATTATAATATCAAAAAGTGGCAGTTTTATAAAAAAAATTATTTATTTACTATTCTACTAAAAAAATGTATTCCTAAAAAATTTAAAAAATATATATAATATTTACATGATGAATTCAAAAATAAAATTAATTTCTTAAAATTAAATATATTAAATTTATGAATTTATTTTTAAATATCATTCTGGGATAAATATATCTACATTATTTTATAGTTTTTTATAAAGAAAATATTACATACTATAACTGATTATTTGTTGTTACATTTTTAGACAAACTTCTCTTCACCCATGATTTTATTTCTACCTTTATTGATAATGGATGAACATATTTTTCTTCTTCCTACATTAAATATTCTACATCTTCTAATACCGATGATTGTTTTTTGGGAATTTAGATTGTAAGCTAATGATTATTACTATTGTTTTATCCCTTTAAAGAATCTCTTTGCACCATTTATTAAACTCTATAAGAATAATAGAAAATGTATTTTCTATAACCATCGTAAAAAAACATCAGACATTAAATTCATAGGATTATGTTGATATCATTCATGCATTTTTTTATAACTTTTTTCTCTAAAATATCTCTTAGCAATAGATTACCCATATTATATGCATACCATATTTCCAAAATAAAAACAACTATTTATAAAACATACTTCTCCAAATATAATGATCCTAAAGTAATTTATTTAGTTCTAAAAAGATATACTTTCATTAAAGGTATTGATGCTTTATGAAGAGGAACAACCATGGTTGTCTTCTTTATTCCATCTTGCTCTACAAAATATTTTCCTTAGTATATAAGGAATTTTACTTGTGGAATTGGAATATGTTCCTCACTGAATTACTCAATTCTCTTTGATGCCTATTGAGAAGAAAAATTATTCGAGCTACATGGTTTCATACCAGGTGTTAAAAACTACTCTCAATACATACACATACATTGGAATTTCATGACTTATTATTATATATCTTCTATTCTTTGTGATTTTTTATTCAAAAATTTATATATCCCATTAATAATTTGAGCTTTCTCATTATCATCTATTTTCCACTTGACGTATTTCTCTTAACTTAAATAATTTATAATTTTGAGAATTTCAATTTAAAATTCTAAATCTAACAAATTCTTGGTTTTGTTAGTTGATTTTAGAGTCATGTTCAATTTTACTATCCTTTTTTTGTGGCCCAACAAACATAAAAATGTTTACAGGCTTCCTCAAGTTCAACAAGAAGATTAATAGTATTTTTGACAAAAAAATTACATCATTATTGTTATGATTTGTAAAAGCTACTATGGAATATTTATTGAGATCTTCAAAATATCGAAACAATGCATCTTCACATTCAATGTATTTCAAATATTTTTATGATGGAAAATTTTGTATTTTGAAAAACATTTTCCCTTCCACAAATCCTCATCATAATTTTGTAATTTATTTGGACATTTATCAAAACAAATTTCCACTTTTAGTCATTTTAAATAACCTACTAATATTTTTCCTTTAAATTAAAAAATTTATATTATAATGATATATGAAATAAAGTAAATCATCTCATAAATTTATTCTTCTTATGAAACATCATTCATTATGGCATTCTTCATATTTTAATTCCACTTTTTGAGAATTTTTCTTCACCCTAGGATTATTTCCATCATTCCTCATCTAATATATAGTAAATGTTCTATGAAATATGTTAAAAGAGGATTTAATTAGATCATTGACATTAGGAATCAACACTATTGAATTAATGTAAGGATGAATTATTATCACGATTCGCTTCACAAGATTCTCATATTTGAGATCCTCACCCAGACTTTTTATATCATCAACAAGAGAATTTAGTCAATTTGAAAAGGAATCTACTAAATCATTTGGAATCATTTTTAAGTCCTCATATTTATTACATAAACCCTATACTTTAGCCTCATGAACTATTGAATCCCATTTAATTTATATTCAAAAAAATTCCCACATAAAATGATATGATTTATATGAAATTGAATTTTCTCAATTTTTATTGTCTCTAGAACATACTAGGGAATAACGTTTCATTACTTATTAATTCAATTATCCATGATAATTTTTTGATAAAAATATGATTTCTATTATTGCATAAATACCATACATGAAAACCCAAATAAATATCCATGAAAAATTTTAAAAAATAGTTTTTCATAGGCATCTCCCATAACTAAAAATTATAACAAAAATATATATGAATTTATTTATAGTTGAAATTTTCACCATGCTTTAGAGAGAGATAGAGATAACATGTTTTCCCAAAAACCAGTCTCTGATACAACTTTTTAGACATTTATCAAGGAATATAACAAGGAATGGTGGCTTTAATGAGGTTATTATAGCAAGATCATTGGTTTTTGATCATGTAATTTCAATATAATAAACACAAAAATATATCACTTTCATTCTCTATATTGATAAAAAACTATAAAATGGATGAAATTATTTTACTCATTCCACCCCCACAGGGCTATTCTAAAGAGCACAACAAATAATGTGGATGTGGACTAAACACAATAAAATATATATGATTCAACATTTAAAAGTTAGGGGTTATTTTACTAAAAATCTTAGTTAACTAATAAGAATTATTCAATAACTTACTAATATTCTACACTAGGGAACTCACCAATCCTCCTGAAATTCCCTTAATATTTTTAAAACAATTATGAAAAAATATATGTGATTTTTCAAAAAAATATATGAAGTTTTTTTTAGCAAATTCGTATTGAACATGTAAGGATAAATGGAACTCCTTGAACACATTTACCATTTATCTTTTCCTTACATAATATATTTTGAATCACTCCCTTAATCTCAATATATGCCTGGAATATCTATTCACTCTACATCATTTTTATCCATTCCCTATTCAACTCTATATTGGATCTTTTTGGTAAAAAATATTCATTGTTAATTTCCAATATTCCATTCAAAAGAAAAATTTTATGGATATAAAAAATGACCCAAAATATCTCACCAGTCAACTATTAAATCATCCTTAAAATCCCCCAATTTCACAATATGTGTTTTCGGGATTTATTGACACATGCACTGAAATGTCTTTCCATATGATGTGGTGAGAAACACATTCTTGTTTTCATATCAACAAGATGATCAACATTATCATAATCATAATTGGTTTGATATTTTTCATAGGCACACATATTTCATTGTATATTGACTACGGGCTCCACCAAAATTGTAGTGGGTAACCAAATGTTGAATAAGTAGTTTTCTATTCCCCTGTATATAGTTAAATTGAGTGGTGAAATTTGACTAACCATTTTAAACATTCCAAGACCACCATCATACACAAGGATGAATTGGTTGTTTCTAAAAAGATACCTCTCATGTCAAAATTCCCAATACTTAAAGAATGGTTTGGAAATCCAACCATATCCATATTCATTATATCCTAGAAAAATTCCGTACACCATGGTATAATGCTTGGAAAACACATTCTTCATAAATTTTAACCAAATACTCCATTAATTAATTGTATTTTTATTTTAATAAATCATCACGCATAATATTTATTAGAAAACTAGCCCCAAAATTCTTAAATTAATATTTATTCTAACAATATAAATTTTTCTAATAGATTTCACATTATATCCCTCGATTTCATTTATGGTAAAAATGATTTTCTAGAGGCCATGCTATTCTAACAATATTAATTCCATAATTCATTTCTTCAACACTAAAAGGACCATTGGGTTACACATTCCAATGGACTAAAATAGGATTTCATTTAATGAAACTCATTGAGAATCTCTAATAGTGTTTAGTATTATTGAAAAATGTATTTTTTTATGGATATTAGTAAGTTATTTCCTATGATGTAAAAATGGTGAATTTGATAATTGATTTCCATAATAATTTTCGAATATATCCCATATGATTTTTGTATTTGATTTCAAAGGTTATTATATAGGATACAACATAGGTGAAATGGAAGGAATTTTATAAATCTTTAGTGAATATAATAGAATGATGGAGTAACACCCCAATTCATTACATGTATAGATATTCCAATATCAAAGTGAAAAATATTGATATGTTGTATGGTAAAACATATAAAATACAAGGAATATAATTTTTTATAGTTTAGCAATATCATATTGTAAAATATAGTGAATTAAAATTATTGTTGTATTAGCCTGCTGGAGTAGAAGAAACATTGTGACATAATATTCAGATTCATGTTTTAAGATATCTAGAAAACCTATATTTAGTAAGGTTGTTTTATGATAAGATTTAATGATTGGATATTTTCAATAATGGATATCATTAATACATGAAGTGTCTAAAAGAAACTTCATTGTATTGGTATAAAAAATACAAGTCATTCGCTTGATTTATAATAGTTGTATCTATTTCCATTTACTAACAAAATTTTCATGATTCCAATTACTAAAATAGAGGAAAAGGAAGATTCATTGAGGCCTACAAAAGGAGGAAGTATTAGCTAATATGGTCTGATATATTTTAGAAAACATCCTTGTGATTATTTCTCTATCTATTTAAAATATAGCCTTTCTCTTATCCCATTTTTGGGAGACGTACTATCATATCATGGTGTGATGGAGATTCCCATGAATGAAATGGGGGGATAGATCAGCAACATATACACTATGAAGGTAATAATACTATATATATTTATATTAATCATCATAAAATACTTGGTTGATGAAGTATTCCCATTCATCAGTGGTGAAAGGTACATGTTCCTCAATTATATTTTAAAATTATTCAGTTTTACATAAAATTTGATCTTGGGATTGAGGTTTCTAATTGCCTTTAATATATTGAATAATTATTACTTGATCCTTAAAAATCCATTAATAATTCCACTACATATGAATTAATCCCTCAAACATTTTTAATAAACAATTTCACATGTAGGGAACATATATAATTGCTAAATATCAACACCCATACATTGGAGTCCATATTATTGGATAATTATAAATAATAAAACATGGGAACATGTAAACATTTAAAAACAATATAAACATTTCATATAGATTGTATTAATATTATTCATAGTTTTAAACATTTAAAATAAATTATATCATGGATTTCATAACACATAGTTCCATACTAATAATTGAAGAAACATGTTTCAATAAAAATCACATCAAGGTGATATGTCAACATAAGAAATAGTGAATGTCATTTATAGTATCCCTAAAAATTTATAAACTCAATATTACAAAAGTAATTTATTTCACATCACCCTTTATAAATCTGTAAAAGGATTGGATATAATCAAAGTAGTATAACTAAAGCTTCAATTTTGATAAATTAATTATTAAAAAAATCTCATGTTTAGGTAGAATGAAAAAAAATCATTACATAATTTGTCAAGGTTAATTAACTATAGGGTTATCCCTTACACTATCCGTTGTAATTGAAATTTTATTCATTTAGAGAACATGATAAAAATATATTCGACACCAACCATAGCCTATAGAAAACAATATCCCTATGCCTAGTGGAGTAATATATTCAACCCCCATAAGATTTATACAAACACAGGATAGAAATATTTAGATATGTAGATGGTTAATGAATATAATAAACTAAATAAAGAAGGAAGAATGGAATCATTAACCTAAGAACATCAATACTATCTATCACTACCCACATGGAGGAATAATGAACACAATACTGAAGGGATATTGAAACCATGAAAAATAGATGATGCATTTAATTTTATTTCTCGAAACATTAACATTATAAAAAAAGATTAAAAGATATCCTACCTCCGTATAGTATCTATGATCTCTATCACCTAAAAAATGGTCAAATTTAGGGGTAAATATAAGGACTCGGCCTAAAAACATTACATAATCATGAATTAAATGAATAATTCACATTGAGGATCTTTTCAGGTTTAGTGTATTAGAGAATTAGGACATAACCATTACATCTCAAAGATTACAAAGTAGACTCATCTACTCATTTTCCATTTTTTTCACAAAATAAAAACTCTTGAATAAAAGAGTCATGTCTAGTTCCATGTTTTATACAGAATGACATATCCTTTATCCCATCATTGACCCTATTCCATTTTATGTCCTATGAAAAACATTTCAAAAACCTGGGATGAGCATAAAAATCTCAGTAAGGGATATAAAAATACGGAAATAAAACATTAGTCCATGTGTACATAAGAATCAATGAAACCATAATTTACTCATAAAACATAAGAAATTTAGCATACCTCATGAAATCATAAGATTTATGAATAACTCATAGAAATCATAAGACATAAAGGTAACTTGAGGCATTCATAACATTCTTACGTAGGGAGTAACCCTCATGGTTACGTTTGGAATACCCATCATAGTATGTTCCATAAATCTCTTCGGAGAAACCTTAGGGTTTAACTCCTTCACATTACCCAAAGCATTGGAGAGGTATCTTGGGCTCACCCGCCCTTGGTTTATCACAGAACCACCCGTCTTCATAAACAATGCCCAAGAACCATAACATAATCGTATCACATAAAACATGCATAAAGGAAACATAACATTTCAACATTTCAATCACAAGATATCAATACGACACATTGATATAATAAAAACATTATCGAAACCATTTTCAAAACCAAAATAAAGTAAAAAATGGTTTTTATTTTTCATTTAAAAAAAATTATGGCTTGTAGAGGAAGCCGAAACTCAAATAATAGTCACGGCGGTAGAGAAGTCGTTGTCGCCGCATACGTAAGACAAAAACAATCCATTTTGTCATTTAATAAAATGCTTCGGGTAAAAAGAATCCTTTTGAATGAAATTAAAAGTCAAAAGGGTTTATTATACAACTAATAAAAGAAGGTCTTATATAAATTGAAGTATGCCTCAATGAATGGAGATTGAGACGAAGTCCCTTAAAAAGACAGTATCCTTAGATTAAGGATAAATCAATTAAATAATTAAGTGTGAAAAGTATAAATACACTCAATATAATTTTATATTATGTGTAAAACAATCATATGTCATCCACACATATTCATATCACAGAATAATCAAGAAGTAGAGGTTTAACCCAAAGAATTGAAATTGGGTTAAGAAGTTCCCTTATAGAAATTCGACAGCCTAACAACGTCACTTTAAAATTTATAAAATGAGTTGATGAGAGATAAAAATGGTATATCATCACTTAGACATAAAATTTACAGAAATAAGTACATATAATAACATATCCCAACATTAATAAAATGTAAATTAAAAGACTTAACAAAAGAAGTCTTTTAAAAAAGAGGAGGGTGAAAGCTTCCCTTACCGATTTGGGTAACTTTTGAAACGTACACCCCATGAAAGAAGGACTATAAAAAATTGATGTAAATACCAATAAAAGAAATTATATTACACCAATAATAGAATAATGGTCAGTACATACACCACTCAAAGGAGATAGTGGAAAATATAGCATGAATCTCATGGGAATAAAAAGTGAGATAAAAACCCCTTACCTCATTTTAATAAATCGAGTAATATGACCAAAAGATAATAAAAACCAAATTATTCACATAATACCATGAATATAACTAGAATATTGATAATATATATCAAATGGAAGTACACAATACACAACATGAAATAAATAATTGGTGAACAATGGAAATATCACAGAATTAAAAGTGAGATAAGAAATCCCCCAACCTCAAGTACGACTTGTTCTCGTTCGTTCTTTATATTCCTGAATAATAAAATTTTTTCAATTTATAATTACTTAAGTAATTAATTTAAATTTTATTATTCAATTCATATCACATATTACCATGTTATAATAATTACTTAATTATGTGAGTTCATATCATACATTTTGTCGATGTTCGGTACATGAGTCAAAATAGACTTGTTTGAAGAGAATTGTCCATGTAGTTATAAGTACATCATCTTCGTAATGGTGTTCAAGATTTAAATATCATATATATCTAGTATATATGTATTCAATAATATTCCATAATGTTTGGAGATAAGAAATGAAATTTACAGTTCATGGAGACGGTAGGCCGTACGTACGCATGAACGCTAATTTCATTTTTTTGTCATATTAATGGAATTTAAAAATAAATGAGACATATATATATTATAATTACAGTATAATATATATGTTTTATAGGTAAAATAATTTCATTAATTACATTATTTATAAATTCTATGTTTGTAATGAACGAGTCACATCACTTGAGGGGGCGGTAGTCCATAATTCCTCATATGAAATTATCTCATTTTCACAACATGCAAAGCATAATGGTATGTTTTAAATATGAAATACAGAAGCATAGAGGGGACATAAATATAATATTTATCATATATAAATATAGTTCCATAATAATGGCCACCATGATATGTGGTAGGAGAAGATTGAACAATTATTGTTTCGTGAGGCAGTAATTCGCCACCCACAGAAACAATATGTTTTTAACCAATATATGGAGGTGTGTGTAAGTGTAGCTCTAATAATTCTCATAAAAACATCCTAGTATATTGAAGATACTGGTTTTGTTACAAAATAAAGTAATAAAATAGTTTAAGGGGTTGGAGGAGAAAAATAAAACAAAATAACCTAAGAGAAGACATTACCTCTAAATCGGATAACTCTTTTCGATTTGATCCAAAGGCTTCCTTGGAAAGACTTCTGCCCAAAGTGAGGTTACTAGGAGTTAGATAGGGATGTGTAGAGATAATATGAGTAGAGTTTAGACGATAAAAGGGCTTGAGATGTGTGGATAAAAGGGTAAAGGTGGGGGCCTTTTATAAATGGGTGGAGGGTCACTTTTTTTAAAGTCTTGAAATGTTACTTTATTATAAAATGTTTTTCAGATTTTAAAGGTCCGAAAATGATATGTTTCTAGGATAAGGTGATAAGGGTTCTAAATATACCCATAAAATAGGTTTTAGAAAAGTTTAAGTCTTATATTTTACCTTATCTTTTCATTTTATTTAAATCGTTCATTAATGAAGTAATCACTGCATCATCATGGTGTCTTAAATATATATATTTATTTAATGTCTAAAAATTATAAAAAAATACCATGATGTAGGAAATATTTTTATATTTCCAATTACTATTTATAGTATAATATATCATTTATTTAAACAAAATTTAAATTGTTTTACTTTGGATATACAAACCATTGTTATATTTCTCTTCTTTTTAAAAATAATGTCATAAATGTCACTATTACACCCATGTGTCTCCATGGGCCCTGAAGTTTGGTAAAACGATTCCCATGGTCATCCATGACTCAAAAAATATGATTTGGACACATTTTGGGGTCATTTTATATTATTATGATATTATTTTATTACCCTTAACTACCTGATTACTAATTAATCACGATAATTAAAGATAATTACAGTCGTTACTATTCATAATGTCTAAAAACAAGAGTATTAATTACATAATGTAGACCTCATGATTCCAAATATGGAATCATTTTTATGAAATTCCAAAAATATAAATTGCAGTAATTAATTTAAAAATAATTCTTGTCGTCACAACCAAAGATGGGTTTTTAAGAAGTAAAATTTATCAAAATATTGACTTATTTTTACATCCAATTGAAAAGTGAAATTACTTCCAATGAAAAAAATGTATTAAGTGATAAAAATATAATTCAATTACACTTTAAAACCAATTAGAAGGACAATCTAACTATATAATTAAATTATATGACAAAGCAGTTTTGAAGTAAAATGCAGTATTTTTCACTATTCATTAAAAATTAACATTTGTCAGAAAAATACCAAAAATTTATCCAAAGTAAATTTGATATTCCAAATTCAAAAATGATTTCAATTTTACCAAATTCAAAACATATAAGTTTCATTAATTAATTTTATAATTAATTCATACTATCAAAACAAATAGCGTGTTTTTAAGAAACAATATCTATCAAAAGATTGACACTTGTTTATGTCCAATTTCAAAGTGAAATTAATTCCAATGACCACCATTGGATTAAATGGAAAAAATATATTTTAATTACACTTTAAACCCAATTAAAAATTTTAAAATGAGGTTCTGAATTAAAATACAACATTTTTACTATTCATTAAAAAATGAACTTTATCAGAAAAATAAAAAAAATTTACACAAAGTAAATTTCGATGTCCCAATTATGAATAAGGATTTTATTTTTTCAAATATAACATATAAAATTGACAAAATGTAGATTTAAAAAGGGTTCACCATCAAAAGGATGTTAATCGACTTTTTAAAAAATATTAGAATATTTATGCTTAAAATTGGATTCATTCGCATTTTAAGCCTCTATCATTTATTAGGTAATTATTAAAATATTTAACAAACATATATAACCATTTATTAGTTAGTTCTGTTCATTCCCGGCACTACAATGGCTAGGCGTTAACTACCATTTAAAATAATAATATTATACTATTAGTGTGCAACGTAAGATTTCAAAGAAACTCGTTGTTGCGTATTGGGTATTCCATCGAACATAACATTCCCTTTAAAGTAATATTAAAATTTTATTCACAAATATATGAAAATGTCAAATTATTTATTTACCTGGGATGTTATATCCTTCCCCCTTTTGGTAATTGTGTCCTCGAAATTTTAAAAATGGGCTCCGAAACTTCATTAAACGCCCTACATCAGAAAAGGAGTAGATTAAACTATCACTTTAAAAGAAAGAAAGAAAAGTACAAAGGTCACATGAAATAACCCATATTTGGATTCCATGAAAACATGGATATAGAAGAGAAAACAAAGGGACAAGTTCTGATGGAGGGTGATAGAAAACATGTTTAGGAGAAATTTAACCACCAGAAAATTACAAACTTGTGATGGGTTAAACGGTATTTTATTCCCCAGTAGGAAATGTTAACAGAAAACATTATTGTTTTAAGTTACTTTTCACTAAGGAATTTATTTTTGAGCTTAACTAAATCATAAGTAGACATACTTACTTGTCATGTAGACTTTCATCCCTTACTAGATTTCTTACACAAACTCATATTTTCTCCAAAAGATGATCATTTAGGATGGCTTGATCACATTAAGAGCACTATAATCAACTTCTTGAGAATCACCAAATCCAAAAAAGATGAACCATATATTTCCCATGTCTTTAGACCTTAACCAAAACCAAAATGTTTAGTACAATATCAGATAATCCCCAAAAAGTATAATCCTTTATAAAAAGAAATACTACTCTTAATCTCCAAAATTCAACAAAAATAACCCAAGGTTCAAGAAAGATCATTAAATAAAAATCTATCCATAAAATTCTTCAAAGTAATCCAAACTAAGATTGAAACCCAAATCTCTGAAGGATTTAATCACATAGTCTTCCAAGGTAAATCTTAACATTTATCTCCAAATAACATCATTTACTCTTAAAGTCTCATATTGAAAAGTAATTAACCTAATCACATATCATACATGATATGTCAATTGTTTCCATAGATAACCTGAAATCAAATTATTCATGATTTATAAAATCAACTAACTAAAAATATTTTTTCAGACTAACCAGGGACTTCACATAGTCTAGTGGTAGGCGATAAATACCAGTTGAACTTTGGTTGTGGGTTTGATTCCCACATCTTTGTTCGATGTGATGGGTTGTCACACGGTCTGCATGTTGTACTTTTTCAAAAACTATATAATTTTATAACATTCCAAAAAATAGATAAATTCATAAAAAATAAATATAACATATTTTATCCACAGAGGTTATCTAATAACTTTCGTTTTTAATCCCAAAATGTATTAAACGATAATTTCCCCAAATTCAAGGATCATATAAACCAAAATGGTTCTTTATAACTATATCCACAAAATAAAAGATAATTATTCCTTGAATTAAATTTTTATATATCAAACATCAGGGTTACACATACTATAGAATGTTTTCTACTATAATCCCATAATCAAAAGAGCCTTAATACTTTTAAGAATCTCACTATACTAAAATCTATCATAACTCTTGAATCCTATATATGTTGACTTCTTAATCATTCAACATTCTTTATGATACATTAACCTTTCCTTTCCAGCTTATTCTAAAATACTTCTTTCCTACAAATAAAATCATGAATCATATCTTAAGATTTCAATAATAGGAAAACATATGTTAAGAAATAATCTAAACCTTTAATTTGTTATTATTAGTTTCTTCATCCTCAATAGGAATGGAATTAGGTATTGGTAAATGAATATTTTTACAATCCTGGTGATCCAATTCCAGAAACTTCTTTGTAGGACATGTGTTTTCATAATGACCATGCACACCACATTTAAAACATTCAATTGATCCCTCAGAAAGGACTTCTTTCCCTTTCCTAGAGTCAACTATATGATTCCTTTTTATATGGAAGCTTATTGCTTTGTGACCTTAATTTCCACATCTATAGAATCTTTCTATCCCTTTGAAACATTTTCCAATGTGTTTCTTTCCACATCTTTGACACATAGGTTTTTAAACACACATACCTTTATGATTATTACCTGAACTTCCGTAGGGATTTGTTTCTCACATATATGATACCCTATAAAAATCACTAAGGTTCAGGTGGTAAATAATGACTCTAGATAGTTGGTTGAGAAAAACCACAAGGGTTCTCATTGCAGCTCCCATATCATTCAGTTGCTCGTTTGGAAAACCGTCATAGTTTTCTTCACATCCACTGTTACTTTGGTGCCTACTAGATCCAGCCATTTACTAAAACCAAAGATGTCAGTGTGAGTATATCAGTAAAATAATCATATAATACTAAGATATAATTATTCATGTCATCTGAAAATCATTCACTTTATCTAAAAAAACTATGACTCTTTCTGAAATCCTAACCATTAGGGTAATGTCACTTATGCTTAAAGAATACTGTAACCTCTAAAGTTATCTAAACCGACCTTTGATACCAACATTAAGTACACTTACTTAAAACATTACATAATCATGAATTAAATGAATAATTCACATTGAGTATCTTTTCAGGTTTAGAGTTTTAGATAATTAGGACATAACTATTACATCTCAAAAATTACAAAGTAGACACATCTACTTAGTTTCCATTTTTTCACAAAATAAAAACTCTGGAACAAAAGAGTCATGTCTTGTTCAATGTTTTAGACAGCATGACATTTCCTTGATCCCATCTTTGACCCTATTCCACTTTATGTCCTGTGAAAAACATTTCAAAAACTTGGGATGAGCATAAAAAGCTTAGTAAGAGATATAAAAATATAGAAAGAAAACATTAGTCCATGTGTACATAAGAATAAATGAAATCACACTTTACTCATAAAACATAAGTACATTAGCACACCTTATGAAATCATAATATTTATGAATAACTCATAGAAATCATAAGACATAAAGGTAACTTGAGGAATTAATAACATTCTTATGTAGGGACTAACCCTCATGGTTACGTTTGGAATACCCATCACAGTATATTCCCTAAATATCTTTGGAGAAACCTTAGAATTTAACTCCTTTGTCATACCAAATGCAATGGAGAGATATCTTGGGCTCACCTGCCCTTAGTTTATCATGGAAACACCCATATTCATAAACAATGCCAATGAACCATAACATAATCGTATCACATAAAACATGCATAAAATAAAACATAACATTTCCACATTTCAATCACAAGATATCAATACAACACATTGATATAATCAAAACATTATCAAAATCATTTTAAATACCAAAATAAAGTAAAACATTGTATTTATTTTTCATTTAAAAAAAGTTATGGCTTTTAAAGGAAGTTGAAACTCAAATAATGGTCACGGTGATGGAGAAGTCATTGTTGCCGCATATGTAAGAAAAAAACATTCCCTTTTGTCATTTAGTAACATGCTTCATGTAAAAAAGATTCTATTTGAATGAAATTAAAATTCAAAATGGTTTATTATACAACTAATAAAAGAAGGTCATATATAAATTTAATTATGCCTCAATGAAAGGAGATTGTGACGAAGTCCCTTACAAAGACAGTATCCTTAGATTAAGGATAAATCAATTACATAATTATGTGTGAAAAATATAAATACACTCAATATAAGTTGATATTAAGTGTAAAACAATCAGAGTTCATCCACACATATTCATATCACGGCATAATCAAGAAGTAGAGGTTTAACCAAAATAATTGAAATTGGGTTAAGAACTTCCCTCACAGAAATTCGACAGTCTAACGGTGTCACTTTAAAAATAATAAAATGATTTGATGAGTGATAAAAAGGGTATCTCATCACTTGGAAAAAAAATTACAGCAATAAGGACATATAATAACATATCCCAACATTAATAATATGTAAATTAAAATACGTAACAAAATAAGTCTTTTAAAAAGAGGAGGGTGAAAGGTTTTCTTACCGATTTGGGTAACTTTCGAAATGTACACCCCATGAAAGAAGGACAATACAACATTGATTTAAATAACCATAAACAAAATTATATTACACAAATATTAGAATAATCGGTAGTACATACACCACTCAAAGGAGATAGTGGAAAATATAGCATGAATCTCACGGGAATAAAAAGTGAGATAAAAACCCCTTACCTCGTTGTAATAAATCGAGTCATATAACCAAAAGATAATAAGAACCAAATGAATCACATAATACCATGAATATAACTAGAATATTGATAATATATATCAAATATAACTACACAATACACAATATTCAATAAATAATTGGCGAACAGTGGAAATCTCACAAAAGTAAAAGTGAGATAAGAAATCCCCTAACCTCAAGTCTGACTTGTTCTCGTTAGTTCTTTATATACTTGAATAATAAACTTTGTTAAATTTTTAATTTATTAAGGAATAACATTAAATTTTATTATTCAATTCATATCACATATTACCATGTTATAATAATTATTTAATTATGCGATTTCATATCATACATTTTGTCGATGTTCGGTACAAGAGTGAAAATGAACTTATTTGAAGATAATTGTCCATGTAGTTATAATTACATCATCTACAGAATGGTTTTCATTATTTAAATATCATATATATACATTATATTTGTATTTAATAATATTCCATAATGTTTGGAGATAAGAAATTAAATGTACCATTCATGGAGATGGTAGGTCGTACGTATGCATGAACACTACTTTCATTTTATTGTCATATTAATGGACTTTAAAACTAAATGAGAAATATATATTATAATTATAGTATAACATGTATTTTATATAGGTAACATATGTTCATTAAATACATTATTTATAAATTCCATGTTTAGCATGAACGAGTCACATCACTTGAGGGGGCGGTAGTCCAAACTTTCTTAAATGAAATTATCGCATTTGCACAACATGAAAAGCATAAAGGTATGTTTTAAATATAAAATAAATAATAATAGAGGAAAAATAAATGTAATATTTATCATATATAAATATTGTTCCATCATAATGGCCACCATGAGAGGTGGTTGGAGAATATTGAAAAATCATCGTTTTGTGAGGCAGTAATTCGCCACCCATAGAAACAGTATGTTCTTAAACCATTAGATGGAGGTGTGTGTAAGTGTAGCTCTAATAATTATAACAAAAAAATCATAGTATATTCAAAATATTGGTTTTGTTACAAAATAAAGGAATAAAAATAGTTTAAGGGGTTGGAGAAAAAAAATAAAAAAAAGAACAGAAGAGAAGACCTTACCTCTAAATCGGGTAACTCTTTTTTATTTGAGCCAAAGGATTCCTTGGAAAGACTTCGGCCCAAAGATAGGATTCTAAGAGTAAGATATGTATGTGGAGAGATAATATGAGCAGAGTTTAGATGATCCAAGGGCTTTAGAGGTTTTGGTAAGGGGGTAGTGGTGGAGGCCTTTTGTAAGAGGGAGGAGGGTCACTTTTGGAAAGTCTAGAAATGTTACTTTATTATAAAATGGTTTTATGATTTTAAAGGTCCCAAAATGATATATTTCAACAATACGATGATAAGGGTTCTAAATCCACCCATACAATAGGTTGTAGAGAAGTTTAAGTCTTAGATTTTTCATTATCTTTTCATTTTATTTAAATCGTTCATTAATGAGGTAATCACTGCATCATCATGGTGTCTTAAATAAATTTATTTATTTAATGTCTAAAAATTATAAAAAAAAATATCGTGATGTAGAAAATCTTTTTAGATTTCCAATGAATATTTATAGTCTAAGAGATCATTTATGTAAACAAAATTAAATTTTTTTTACTTAGGATATACAAACCATTGTTATATTTCTCTTCTTTTTAAAAATAATGTCATAAAGTCACTATTACACCCTTGTGACTCCATGGGCCCTCAAGTTCGGTAAAACGCTTCCCATGGTTGGAAATGACTCAAAAAATTGGAGTTGGACACATGTTGGGAGAATTTTATATTATTATGATATTATTTTATTACCCTCAACTACCCGAATACTAACTAATCACGATAATTAAAGATAATTATCATTATTACTATTCATAATGTCCAAAAAACAAAGGATTTTTAATTAAATAATTTGTATATTATGATTAAAAATATGGAATACATTTTACCAAATTCCAAAAAGAGAAATTTCAGTAATTTATTTAAAAACAATTAATGTTGTCACAACCAAAGACGGGTTTTTAAGAAGTAAAATTTGTCAAAAGATTGACTTGTTTTTACATCCAATTGAAAAGTGAAAATACTTCCAATGAACAACATAGTATTAAGTGATAAAACTATAATTCATTTACAATTTAAAACCAATTAAAAAGTCAATCTAACTATATAATTAAATTAGATGAAAAATCATTTTTGAAGTAAAATGCAGTATTTTTCACTATTCATTAAAAATGAACATCTGTCAGAAAAATATCAAAAATTTATCAAAACTAAATTTGATATTCCAAATTCAAAAATTATTTCCATTTGACCAAATTAAAAACATTGAAGTTTCATTAATTTATGTAATAATTAATTCCTGCTGTCAAAACAAATAGCGTGTTTTTAAGAAACAATATCTATCAAAAGATTGACACTTGTTTATGTCCAATTTCAAAGTGAAATTAATTCCAATGACCACCATTGGATTAAATGGTGAAAATATATTTTGAATAAACTTTAAAACCAATTAAAAAGATAATCTATTCGTATAAATAAATTATATTTAAAGGAGGTTTTGAATTAAAATACAACATTTTCACTATTCATTAAAAATGAACTTTATCAGAAAAATAACAAAAAATTACACAAAGTAAATTTTGATGTTATGATTATAAAGAAGGATTTTATTTTGTCAAATATAACATATAAAATTGACAAAAATTATATTTAAAAAGGGTTCTCCATCCAAGGGTTGTTAATCGACCTTGTAAAAGATATTAGAATATTTATACTTAAAATTGGATTCATTCACATTTTAAGCCTATATAATTTATTTGGTAATTGTTAAAATATTTAAGAAACACATATAACCATTTTGTAGTTAGTTCTGTTCATTCTGGGCATTAAAATGGCTAGGCGTTAACTACCATTTAAAATAATATTATTATATTATTACTGTGCAATGTAAGATTTCAAAGAAACCCATTGTTGCATATTGGGTATGCCATTGAACATAACATTCCCTTTAAAGTAATATTAACATTTTATTCACAAATATATGAAAATTTCATATTATTTATTTACTTGGGATGTTACAGTAAAAACCCATGTAGACCTCCCCATATTTCTTTAGTTTACGAACAGTGGTGTGGGTTTATGTAATGTGGGATGACTAGACAAAATTTAATTAAGATAACATTAAATCGTAGTTGATGTAATTTAATAACTATAATCACATAAAAATATTAGGATAAAGGAAGCATATTATAGCTAAATTTTAGTAAAAAAAGAAATAAACCCCCTTTTTAAAATGAAAATTTGATATATTAAGGAGTCATAAAGGTATAAATAAGATGCTACGTTGGATAATCATGTATGGGTCACTTAAAAGTAATTAATGGTATAAAATTCATAGAATAACCTATCCCAATTTCATACCCAGTCTCAAAATAGAACCACCCACCATTATCTAGATTAACCATCAAAAATAGGGGTCTTACCCTAATCTACTCTAACAATGAATTTTGATTGGGTACATAATATGTCCAAATATGGTGTGAGTATATCTTAGTATCCCCCAACCAATGGTTCCCCTTAAAATTTCAAGATTCACATGTGTATATATAATTTGACATGATCAAATTAAAGGTAATGCTGAAATGGATATTACATTACATATGTCACAACTATGGGAGAAATAAAAAAACCATGGTGATTAATAACTGAAGACATCACACAACCATCGACAAGGAAACCATACCTATGTCATAGTAATTGGGAAAATATTACAATAAAAATTTAAGGGAAAAATAATGTTTAGTACATCCTAATGTAATTTCTATTGCTGAGGGAATATCATCCATATGATAACTTGATCACCAATACATAGGGATTCATACCCTAATAATATTTCCAAATATTATGGTATATATCATAGTGGTAACAAAACCATAGATTTGTGGGGAACATGTCATAAAGGATAGTCACATTTATGAAGATAAAATCCTAAAGTAAATATATATATATGTGACATCACGATCATTCTATATTACTAAGAGAGTGAATAATGTCTTTAACCATAGTGACTTGTAATTTTGAATGTTATATATAGTCCAAACACGTTATAGGGGTTGAGGGACACCATATCCCATAAACATCAACAGTAACGACCCAATGTTTTATCAATGGAACTCCCTTCTTATAATAATTCCTTATGTAATAATCACATAGGATTACTTATAGAACACAATAAAACCTTCTAAATTATTAATGAGTGAAATAAAAGGTATTTCTAGAAGTTAAAGAACATTTAACGATGAAATAGTAACTTGACCTTTGGTATAGTAATGTGACCCTTATGAATAGTAAACTAGCTAATGTAATAGTAAACTCACCAAATAATGTATAAATAAAATTTATCAATCTAATAAGTGACAATTTGATACAATTATATCATAGTATAAGTGAATAAATATTTAAAATATTATTGATTAAGTGTTGGTTTTTTTGTAAGTCATAAATAGTTAATTATAATTTTATGAATAATTTGATAAATTAAAAGAAAATTTATTTTCATAAAATGTATTCATAAATTATTATTTTAATGTCTTATGAATATAATATAATTTTACGAGACCTTAATGAATTTTTCTAAGTGTTTTAGAAGATGTTTTAATTTTAAATTTTTATTTTTAATGTAAATATTTATTTTAATTAAAAATTAAATTTCTCATATTTAGAAAATTATTTTCATAACATACAGTTTATTTTTTAATTATAATTGATGAAAAAATTTTGGGGTTAATTTTTCTTATTTTTCTAAAATACTTGGATTTTTGGCGAATTAAAAGATATGATGATTTACGATAAATGAAAAATAAATGAATTTATGCATCATGCTTGAGTAATGTATGATGTAAATGGCCATTGGTTCAAACTCAAATTTTATATTTATAGTTTTTGGTCACGATAATAAAGAATATTCATAGTCTTGAGAAAACAAATACTAAACTAGTGATTAAACTAATGAGAAACCTCGCCTCTCCTCCATTGTTAAAACCACCTTCAACCCCCTCTTCTCTTCACTCCTCCCAAGCATTTTTCTTAGTCCAAATTATGGTCAAATATCACCCTAATTCACTATCTCATTTCTATCAGCCATTTACCTCTTCAAAAGATGAAGTAATCCCCTATAAAGAGGTTCTCAAGGAAGACATATTCATGTGGTAAATTCCTCTTTTCATTTCTTTTATTCTCATTCAACTTCCATTATTTACTTTTTATTTCCACACCTATTTTAATCAATATGTTATGATAACTCCAGTAATATACATGTACTATAATTATCTTATTATAATGTAATAATTCATCATCATATCTTCTTTACCCTGCTTTTATACTAGAAATTAAAACACCATCTGAGATGTGTTAATTTATCACATTCAAGGATGATGGGTTTTCAATTTCTATTACCATCTTCTATTCTGGTCATGAAACCATCTCTATTATTGAAAAATAAAATAATAAATTCATTAGGTATAATTTTGGGTTCTATAATTTTTTTTGATATGATATTAATTTATAAAGCAAAATGTGTTTGATGTGATAAAAAACTGCCAATTAACCAAAACGGTTTTCATTAATGTTTTATATAATGAATCATCTTCACTCCAAATAACCAAATGAATATTATAACCATGAAATCTCTTGTATGTTCATAAATATCATACAACTTCAATTCTAGACAACCATTCCCATATTACATGTTTATCGTTATGTGTATATAATTAAATCAATCAGGAAAACCTGGGAAATAAATGCTCTCAAACAGTGAAATTAAACCTCTTAACCCATCAAAAAGGTCACGAATGAACTTAATAAGGTAATAATAAATCATTTAAATGTAGAATAGGTTATTAAAATATTAATTAATGAGTTTAATTTTGTTATCCATGACATTAATATGAAGAGAATAACAACATCGTACTTATGGTAAGGTATTCTACCCGAACCTCCATTATTCCTTCCTGTTGTTATATATTTCTTTTTTACCCAAATGAAGTTATATATTATTTTTATGTATATATTATAAATTCTATTTAAATTATCCAAAATCATGTATCAATATCCATTCATCATTCTCTTTTAGGGATATACATGTTTTTCAATGATTACCTCCTTAATTATTCTTGATATGCAAGCCCGTTTTAAGGGAACATTCTAAAGTATTACCCATTTTTGCATACACTATATAATATGTATTTAATATGCAGTTAATTTTATAAAACCAAATTTTTATTATGAAAACCATATCGTTTTACTTCTGTTTTTATATGAACTATTATTCCCTCTTATGTTTTAAATGACCTTTGACATATTTCTTTAACCGCACTAAAATGTTTTCATTCTAAAGTCTCTTAAGTACTCTTTTTACATGTTATTACTTCAATTTGAAAAAACTATTAATGATATATTCCTATTACACCCTATCATTTTACATGCATGATCTAATTCCTTTCCTTCATGGAAAATTTAATGATACTTCCATATTTTATGCTTTATGACATGATTATTACACCAAATTCTTACCATGGGTAACCCTTATGTTTACGTATGATTGATTATGTATTAATATACATATGGAAATCATATTCATGAAAATGTTATGATGGGTGTTCCCATATATCACTCTAATGCATTGGGTAATGTTGAGTCTCATGAGATGTCATGTGCAACGGTCTTGTGGTTAGCCTTGACTTGTTCTCCTCTATGTGAAATGACCATTGACTCATGATAACGTCATGTTTTATATTTCTAAAAAAATAATATAACTCCATGTTTATATGATCCCATATTTATATTTAATTATTTCTTATGTTCCATGCCTTTTAATATCATTATTTTATTCCTTCTAACCCATGTGATAAATCTTTATTCTAATGTTTATTCCCTTACTGGGATTTTATCTCATCACTTTGTTCAAGTTATCCCTAGGTTATCCTATAAAGATTTATGATCAAATTGGAAGCTATAATCTATTTATGAAGATCAAATAATGAAATTTGTTATTTAGTCCCTTATTTTATGTTTGATATACCTATTCTTCTAAGACACTAGACTTTACGATCTGTTCCTTGTAATATTATTCTTTATTATGATTAAAATCATGTAATGATATGTGTAAAAGGATAGGGTCATTATATTTTGTATTTGAGGATGGTCTAGTTGTTTTTGGAAATTAGTAATAGAGAATTTTAGTAAGAACCTTAGGGATAATACTAAATATAAGAGAACATCCCTAATTTTTTTGTAAGTATATAGTAAGTGGTTTATAAATAAAATACATCCTTTTATGGATATGAACAAATTTATGTGGATCTATCACAGATGTATGTAGGGGTAAAACTCAAAAACATCACGTTGATCTAACTAGTTCAAAACAACGGCCCTTGTTGCACTCTAAGTTTGATACTCCCGGGGGATATGCTTTGGTAAATTCATAAGCTTAGTACAAACCTGTAACACCCCAAGATTTTATGAAAAATATTATTTTTAATTTCATTAATGTCTTCTGTTGTACGCTACACCAAAAGGAGCTTGCACAACATGCATCCTTGACTTTCCTTGCATTACACGCAATCGTGACCTTCCTCAATAGTGTGTGTAGTACGCAGTATCGAGTTTCACTAAACAACGATATGCTATTAAAATATTATTAAAACTAGCTGTTATGAATAGTAATAACCAATTTTTGAAATTTAGTAAATTTTATTTTTCAAAATGGACTTCATTTTTGGATTCGGAATATCGAAATTAGCTTAGGGTGAAATTTTGGTACTTTTCGGATAACTTTCATTTTCAGATGAATAGTGAAAATTACTAAATTTTAATTAAAAACAACCTTTTTAATCGAAATAATTAATAGTGATAAATTATTTATTTGAGTGGTTTTAAAGTATATTTAGAATATATTTCTACAATTTAATATAATGTTGGTCATTGGATGTAATTTCACATTTAAACTAGACATAAACAAGTGTCAATCTTTTGATAGTTATTATCTCTTAAGAACACGCTATTTGTTTTGACGACGGGAATTAATTTTTAAATTAATTAATGCAACTGATATGTTTTTAATTTGGTAAAATAGACATCATTTTTGAGTTATAATATCAAATATAGCTTAGGCCTAATTTTTGGTATTTTTCTGGAAACTTTCATTTTTTGATGAATAGTGAAACCACTAAGTGGTAGTTAAAAAAAATGAATTTTTCATAAAACTTAATTTTACCACTTCTGTGAGTGGAATTTTAAAAATATGATAGACACGGTTGATGTTAGTATGTAAAATTTGGTTCAATGAGATGAAAATAATTTTTGGTGAATAGTAACTTTTTACTTTTTTTTTACCACGGTTAAAAGTAAATAGGGTAATTAAGGGTAAAAATGATATTATAATTACCCTAACACATGTCCTAATTCTATTGGATAAGTGTAATTCGACCAAAAACAACCTTAGGAATAAAATTTGACCATTTAGGCTCACTTGGATTAGATTAGGACATTTATTATTCATTCATTTAAAGAAGGGTTAAAATAGTTAAAATCAATGTTTAATAAGTAAATCATTTTTAATATAGGGTTATACATAAGATAAATTAGACTATAAATATTCATTAGAAATATAAAAAGATTTCATACATAATGATATTTAATTTGTAATTTTTGGACATTAAATAATTTAATTTATTTATGACACAATGATGATGCCGTAATTATTTTATTAATGAAATATTGACATAATTGATGTTATAAATATCCAAATAAATGTAATTTTAGACTTTTTATAAATTGAACTAATTTTATAGGTTAATATGACATGTTAGTATTGATTTAATTAACTTTGTTCGAACTAATAATTCTGTTATGAGTTTCACAAAAATCAATTACTAAATAGTGTCAAAATTGACATAAAATAGTTTTTAAAAAAAATATTATATTATTAATTGTTTTTTTATTCCTAAAAATCTATGTTTCGGCAAAATGACTTAGATAAGGTTATATATATTAATAATAAACAACTTGGGGTTCGTTTGTCTTGTTATAGTAAGTTTATTAACCTTATAGTGTAAGAACACAAAAAGACACGGTAAAAGTAAAATTATATAACTTAAAGTTAAATATAAATGATAAGGTTAAAATAGGAACCTAAACTTGTCTAAATGATATTGTATGAGCGGATTGCGACCCATACCCACCTTAGCTTCGAAATAAATCAATTTGGAGCTATTAAAAACCGAATATTACTTTATAATAAAATAATATTTTTAGTTATTCCAAAGGTGCCCCTCTCCTCCCTTATAAAAGGGAACCTTCTCCCTCTCTTACTCACACCACTTTGAGCCTTAAATCTCGGCAAACCCCTGCCAATTTATCCTCTACACTTCCCTAGAAACATCCTAGAGTTCCTGGTCTTCTTCAAAGACCAATTTTAGTGCCCTAAGAGGAGGACTCAAAGAGGCGCTTCAAAGAAGAGGTCATGTCCGTTACCGATTCTTTCAACTTTATTTATTCTTCCACTTCTTATTCTTTAGTTGTTTCATTATGAAGTAACAAAATAAGTATCACTCATATACTGATATGTTATTATAAGTATGAAGAAACCCTATTTCACCATCTATCCATCCTACGAAAAACGAAATCACCGCGCGTGCGTACGTACAGAATACTGTCTCCACGCCGTGGTGTAATCTATTTTCCACCACCACCTTACTTGGATGGGTATAATGATGTACATAATAACTATATATGATTATTTTAAAGTGATATTGATTCTTAAATAGTATACATACACTCCAATACAATTCCATGATCATGAGAACGGTATCATCGCTCGTGCGTACGTACGGACTACCGTCTCCACGACGAGATGAGATTCATTCTCCACATTAACCATTCATGAATGATTATAAAGTATATATAATAAGTAATCATGAAATATATGACATAATAATGATACTGGATTTATGTGTATATATATGTATTTCATCTACTTAATTCCATTCAACTCAATAAGGAAACGAAAACAACGTTCATGCGTACGTACGGCCTACCGTCTCCATGAACGGTGTATTTCTTTCCATTTACTGATCTATTATATATATGTATATTATGAATATATATTATATGTAAATCATGTTTTATATTCTTGAATTAAGTAATCATATGAATAATTATAAGTCAAAACACGGATGACAAATGAAACGATTTTACCCAAAACCCTCTTTAACATGGAATTTACAAAAGAACGGGTAATATAAAGTCATAAGTGAACCATATATGATATCATAACAATGAGTATGATTCTGGAATAAGTCAATGACATTTTTTAAATCATTATACTGGAGGTTCAGACACTTACGAAGCAAATCAGACCTAAGGTAAGGGATAATTTTGCAAATCTCTTTTTTATCCGAGATTGCTTATTCGTAAGTATTTACTGGGGTTGTTGAAATTATCCATGTCAATGTTTTATAAAAGTGTTTTCATATATGTTTAAAGTCCTTTTTACCCATTTTGAATTTTACTACATGGTATGTAAGGAATATTTCTTTTGTTTACGTTACGAGGTACTTTTTTGACTTTTCCGGCAAAAGTACGAGAAGAATGTTTTTTTAACTTATACAGCACGAACGGATTTTTACGGTTTTATAAAGACTTATTTTCATGATGATTCCACCAAAATATTTCATGAACATTTTTAACAAAATCCTTTTCTTTTAAAATTTCATGATGTTTTTTGAAAAGAAATTGATTTTGAAGAAGAAAGGATATTTTCCTCAAGAATTCATTTCAAGTGTTTTGTCAAAATCATTTTCCATCTAAGATGACATTATTTCATTTGTGTATGTTTCAAGTATAATGTCTCTATGATTTACATGGTTTCACTATTCTTATGATGAAATGATATCGATTTTTTAATATGGATTATGTTATGATGGGATGATGTTTATGATACCCATTTTATTATTTGGGTTATAATGAATGATTTATGTTTATGTTGTGGAACAAGTAAGAATGATTTCATTATGAGATGGGTGGGACCTATATATCCCTCCAATGCATTGGGTAGAGATTTTATATCTAATGAGATAGACATGGCTGGAATGGCAGGTTAAACCGGTTCAGTGAAACAAGACTGAAACGAGGAATGAACTCAGTTCAGAAATGGACGTTGTCCACTAAGATAGTCTTGGCAAAGAGTCTTGACTAATAAGAAATGATTCTCTATGATTATGTGTGTATGCCACAAAGTTTCATGTTTTAAGTTATTATTATTTAGATTACATTTCACTACTATGATTTATCCCATGTTGTGATATTATGATCTCTTTTGCAGGTTAATATTTCCACAATGTTATGTTCTTATGAATATGATGTGATTGATATTTCTTTTTTTTTACCCTTACTGAGCATTTGAGCTAACCCTTTTATGTTTTCTTTTCCCCAGGATATAAGAAACGTTTTATGTAAAAAAAGGAAGATCTTTATGGGAGATGTTGAAAATCTTTCACCCCAATTAGAATATTATATTCTGAGTTTCCAAAGACACTAAACTATTACGGTCCTTGTGCGTGTGTTTTTGTTATGTACTAAGTATTCCACAAAATTAATGTAATGTTCATGTATATTAAGCTTCGGGTCTCTACAGTTGGTATCAGAGGAAAGGTTTAGTCATCCTTGGGAAACAAGGATGCGAGAACTTTAGTGAGATCCCTAGAGGTATTTCTAAGGTATGTCTAGGGATGTCCCTAAGGTTAAGTATAAGTATAGGTTATAGTCCTAGAATTACGGTAACAATATTAGAATTAAACCTAGGATGTTAGATGTTGAAGGTACTCCCCCTTGATTATGTTATTTTCTTTGTATGATTTTTGCCTCTCACAGAATTCTTTTTGTGTTTTAGTCAATGGAGGGAACCAGAAAGAATTCGATTAGCATTGAATCCAATGGAGAAATTGGTGACTATGAGCAAAAAAATTGTGTAATGCCTAGAGAGAAAGATATTGTGATTATTCCAAATCAGTCATCGTGATATATGATTAAAAAGGTGAAATTTAGTGGTATGCCTAATTCATCAAATAAGAGGAAGATATACTTTTATGCATGTTCGCATGTTGAGGAGCATAAAGAAAGGAAGATTGAGATTTATAAAGAAGGGAAGAAGAACCTTGAGGAATACCTCAAATGGAGGGACAGATGTTATCTGTGTGGAGAAAAGGGACATAGAGTGACAGACTGTTATGGAGTTCAATGTCTTATTTGTGGAGAACATGGGCATTACCCAACTCAATTCCCTGACCTAAAAAGTTACTTCTAAATTAAGGAAGGAATTATTCCAGGACAATCATTGAAGATGATGGTTTGAAGTGTTTTTGTATTGGTATTCAAGAATAATGTTATTGAGGTACTTTTATGGTATATTGGAATATCTATGTATTGGTCCATTGTGGTTTTCTATAAGAATATGGAATCGGTAACCATGAAAAGTCATTGAAATATTTTTGGAAAGCAGATGATATGCACATAATGAAGGGATAAAGAGAATATAATATGTTTGATAGTATTCATGAGCTCATGATCGATATAAGGACTAAGTGGTATCATGGTTTGAGTATATAGAATTTTTGGGATTTTGGTATGTGGAAAAGAGTTAACTTTTGACAGCCTTTATGTTTTGACTAAGGTTAAATGGGTGTTCATTTTTCAAGAAAATACATGATTAAGGTATTCACATGTTTTTAATTTGACCAACAAGATATATATTATGATATATGGGGGATAAATGATGGCATTCATGTGATTGTTATGTGACATTTCAAGTAATCATTTTCTTTATACTATGAGCTTAGACTGAAGTATTTTAGATAAGCCTAAAGATTGGAATGGATTATGTTGTAAATAAGTTAGTATTGTTTAAGGTTAGAACTTCTTTTCGATATTATTGATGGGATGTTATAGTAATGTAGTTTTAGAAAAAGGACAACCTGTCGGACGGGCGATAACCCATCGCGTCGAACAAGGCTGTGCGAATCGAACCCACAACCGAAGTGTGACTGGCCATTATCGCCTACCACTGGCCTATAGGAAGTCCCTGTTTAGTAGAAATTAGTTTTATTATATTAAGTAGTATGATATATGAAGTATAAGTCCATTTTGAGAACCATATATGATTAATCTCACTATAGATGGACTTATGTATTTTTTGATAACTTTTCTAACCTTTTGTTTGAGACAGATGGAATGACCCATCATTCTATCACATGATCTACTAACACATCACAAATGATTAATTCAAATTTATTTCTTTAAGAGATGAAGTGGAAATTGTCCAAAGAACGACCAATGGAGAGACTATACCAAAATCACGAAAGTATTTCTTCTAATTCCAATTTCATCAACTTTAGGGAAATGATCTTGAAAACCAAAAATGTTGTCCTAGTGCTCTTATATCTGATTAATCAGATGGTACCTTAGATCGTCACAAATTTATGGCTTTGTGATTGCTGGCTTTTCCATATCCATGTTCTCTACCACTCTCCATCAGAACATGATTGTTAGATTTCTCTTCCATATCCATATTTTCACCTATGTGGAAACCCATTGATTAGTTTATTTGGGTAACTGTTACGTTTCATACTTTTGTTTTTAAAGATTGGGTTTGGTATTCCTTTTACGATGTGGGTTTCTATTAATGAAGATTTCGAGTAGTAAACCACTTATAACCCCGACGAATTTCGAGGGCACAATTCATTTTAAGGGGGGTAGAATGTAACACCTCGAGATTTTATGAAAAATATTATTTTTAATTTTATTAATGTCTTTTGTTGTATGTTACACCAAAAGAAGCTTACACAACACTCATCCTTGACTTTCCTTGCATTACACGCAATCACGACCTTCCTCGATAGCGTGTGTAGTATGCAATACCGAGTTTCACTAAACAACGATATGCTATTAAAATATTATTAAAACTAGCTGTTATGAATAGTAATAACCACTTTTTAAAATTTTGTAAATTTTATTTTTCAAAATGGACTTCATTTTTGGATTCGGAATATTGAAATTAGAATAGGGTGAAATTTTGGTACTTTTCAGATTACTTTCATTTTCTGATGAATAGTGAAAATTACTAAATTTTAATTAAAAACAACATTTTTAATCGAAATAGTTAATAGTGATAAATTATTAATTTGAGTGGTTTTAAAGTATATTTAAAATATATTTTTACAATTTAATACAATGTTGGTCATTGGTTGTAATTTCACATTTAAACTAGACATAAATAAGTGTCAATCTTTTGATAGTTATTATCTCTTAATAACACGCTATTTGTTTTGACGACGGGAATTAATTTTTAAATTAATTAATTCAACTGATATGTTTTTAATTTGGTAAAATCGACATCATTTTTTAGTTCATAATATCAAATATAGCTTAGGCCTAATTTTTGATATTTTTCTAGAAACTTTCATTTTTTGATGAATAGTGAAACCACTAAGTGGTAGTTAAAAAAAGAATTTTTCATAAAACTTAATTTTACCGCTTCTATGAGTGGAATTTTAAAAATCCGAGAGACACGGTTGATGTCAGTAAGTAAAATGTGGCTCAATGAGATGAAAATAATTTTTGGTGAATAGTAACTTTTTACTTTTTTTACCACGGTTAAAAGTAATTAGGGTAATTAAGGGTAAAAATGATATTATTATTACCCTAAAACATGTCCTAATTCTATTGGATAAGTTTAATTCAGCCAAAAACAAACTTAGGAATAAAATATGACCATTTAGACCCACTTGGATTAGATTAGGACATTTATTATTAATTTATTTAAAGAAGGGTTAAAATAGTTAAAATCAAAGTTTAATAAGTAAATAATTTTTAATATAGGGTTATACATAAGATAAATTCGACTATACATATTCATTAGAAATATAAAAATATTTCCTACATAAAGATATTTAATTTGTAATTTTTAGACATTATATAATTTAATTTATTTATGAAACAATGATGATGAAGTAATTATTTTATTAATGAAATATTGACATAATTGATGTTATAAATACCCAAATAAATGTAATTTGAGACTTTTTATGAATTACAATAATTTTTTAGGTTAATATGACATGTTAGTATTGATTTAATTAACTTTTTTCGAACTAATAATTCTGTTATGATTTTCACAAAAATCAATTACTAAATAGTGTCAAAATTGACATAAAATAGTTTTTAAAACAAATATTATATTATTAATTGTTATTTTATTCCTAAAAATATAAGGTTCTGCCAAATGACATAGATAAGGTTATATATATTAATAATAAACAACTTGGGGTTCGTTTGGCTTTCTATAGTAAGTTTATTAACCTTATAGTGTAAGAACACAAAAAGACACGGTAAAAGTAAAATTATCTAACTTAAAGTTAAATATAAATGATAAGGTTAAAATAGGAACCTAAACTTGTCTAAATTATATTGTATGAGAGGATTTCGACACATCCCCACCTTAGCTTGGAAATAAATCAATTTGGAGCTATTTAAAACCGAATATGACTTTATAATAAAATAATATTTTTAGTTATTCCAAAGGTTCTCCTCTCCTCCCTTATAAAAGGGAACCTCCTCCCTCTCTTCCTCACACCACATTGAGCCTTCAAGATCGCCCAAACCCTGCCAATTTCTCCTCTACACTTCCCTAGAAACATCCTAGAGGTCCTGGGATTCTTCAAAGACCAATTTTAGTTCCCTAAGAGGAGGACTCAAAGAGGCGCTTCAAAGAAGAGGTAATGTCCGTTACCGATTCTTTCAACTTTATTTCTTCTTCCACTTCTTCTTATTTAGTTGTTTCATTATGAAGTAATAACATCAGTATCTCTCATATACTGATATGTTATTATAAGTATGAAACAAACCTATTTCACCATCTATCTATCCTATGGAAAATGAAATCCCCGCGCGTGCGTACGTACGGAATACTGTCTCCACGCCGTGGTGTAACCTATTTTCCACCACCACCTTACTTGGATGGTTATAATGGTGTACATAATAACTATATATGATTATTGTAAAGTGATATTGATTCTGAAATAGTATACATACACTCCAATACAATTCCACGATCCTGGGAATGATATCATCGCTTGTGCGTACGTACGGACTACCGTCTCCACGACGCGATAAGATTCATTCTCCACGTTAACCATTCATGAATGATTATAAAGTATATATAACAAGTAATAATGAAATATATGACATAATAATTATATGAGATTTATGTGTATATATATGTATTTCATCTACTTAATTCCATTCAACTCAATAAGGAAACGAAAACAGTGTTCATGCGTACGTACGACCTACCGTCTCCATGAACGGTGTATTTCTTCCCATTTACTGATCTATTATATATATGTATATTCTGAATATATATTATATATAAATAATGGTTTATATTCAGGAATTAAGTAATCGTGATCTAAGTAATCATATGAATAATTACAAGTCAAAACACGGACGAAAAATGAAACGATTTTACCCAAAACGCTCTTTAACATGGATTTTACAAAAGAATGGGTAATATAAATTCATAAGTGAACCATATATGATATAATAACAATGAGTATGATTCTGGAATAAGTCAATGACATTATTTAAATAATTATACAGGAGGTTTGGACACTTACGAAGAAAATCAGACCTAAGGTAAGGGATAATTTTGCAAATCTCATTTTTATCCGAGATTGCTTATTCAGAAGTATTTACTGGGGTTGTTAAAATTATCCATGTCCATGTTTTATAAAATTGTTTTCATGTATGTTTAAATTCCTTTTTACCCATTTTGACATTTACTACATGGTATGTAAGGAATCTTTCTTTTGTTTAGGTTATGAGATACTTTTTTGACTTTTCCGGCAAAAGTACGAGAAGAATGTTTTTTTAACTTATACGGCACGAATGGATTTTTAGGGTTTTATAAAGCCTTATTTTCATGAAGCTTCCTCGAAAAGAATTCATGACTATTTTCAACAAAATCCTTTTATTTTAAAATTTCATGATGATTTGTGAAAAGAAATTGATTTTGAAGAAGAAAGGATATTTTCCTCAAGAATTCATTTCAAGTATTTTATCAAAATCATTTTCCATCTAAGATGACATTATTTCATATGTGTATGTTTCAAGTATAATGTATATATTATTTACATGGTTTCACTGTTCTTATGATCAAATTATATCCATTTTTTATATGGATTATGTTATGATGGTATGATGTTTATGATACCCATTTTATTCTTTGGGTTATGATGAATGATTTATGTTTATGTTGTGGCCCAAGTAAGAATGATTTCATTATGATATGGGTGAGACCTATATCTCCCTCAAATTCATTGGGTAAAGATTTTTTATCTCATGATATAGACATGGCTGGTATGGCAGGTTAAACTGGTTCAGTGATACATGACTGAAACGAGGAATGAACTCGGTTCAGAAATGGACTTTGTCCACTAAGATAGTCTTGGAAATGAGTATTGACTAATAAGAAATGATTCCCTATGATTATGTGTGTATGCCACAAAGTTTCATGTTTTAAGTTATAATTATTGGGATTACATTTCACTACTCTGATTTATCCCATGTTATGATATTATGATATCTTTTGCAGGTTAAGATTTCCAAAATGTTATGTTCTTATGAATATGATGTGATTGATATTTCTTTTGTTTACCCTTACTGTGCATTTGAGCTCACCCTTTTATGTTTTCTTTTCCCCAGGATATAAATAAAGGTTTTGGGTAAAAAAAGGAAGATCTTTATGGGAGATGTTGAAGATCTTTCACCACGATTAGAAGATTATATTCCGAGTTTCCAAAGACACTAAACTATTACGGTCCTTGTGTGTGTGTTTTTGTTATGTACTAAGTATTCCACAAAAGTAATGTAATGTCCATGTACGTTAAGCTTCGTGTCTCTACAAAAACACTATTAAGGGAATAAAAAAAATCCCATAATAATATAAGTTAAGGAATTGATCAATGATAGCCTATATATAAATCTAGGGAATCACAAGTTAGCCTATACTTATCCTTTACAAGTTTATCCTTTCATGTTCAATGTTTTTTTATTATTATTAGCAAAGTATTCTAGCACCTTAATTTCACTTTCTATTCTTAGTTAATAGTTGGAAATAGAATAACATGTTTCAAAAATCAATGTGATAGGGAATGTGAATATTTCCCAAATGATATGCCAAATATAATTGGAATGGGTGCTCAAAACATCCTGATAGTACTTACTTAGTTGGATTGAGTTATGAATAATGACATGAATCATATGGAATGCCCTCCTCCTCCAAGGAAATAGAAAATTGTCATCAAATCCTTCATGTGGTAAAGGCATCCCATGTTAAGTGGATCTTATGATCCCCTCCTCATAGAACAGTGGGTTAACTCCATCGAAAAGATATTCTCTATCCTCTAGTGCTTGGAAGAAGAGATATTCATGTTGGAAGTTTATCATTTTGATGGAGAAGATGATCAAAATTGGTAACTGATTAGGAATACAAAGTCATGGGAGTAAATTGATTACATGGATTGTGTGGAATTCAAGAAAATGTTATTCAATAAATATTTTCCCCAAACCCTTCATCTTAAGATTGAAGGAGAGTTCCTCAAACTTAAGTAGAAGGAATATGATTCCATCAGGGAATATAAAGTAAACATCACAAGGATTGCAAGATACTCTCTCAACATTTTCATGCACACTGAAATTAGGGTGGATTTCATCTTTATCTATCTAAATCCAAGTCTATGAAATGTGTTGGGGATTCAAGGCTTCGATAGCTATGAGGAAATTATCCATTATTCCCTTAAGTTTGAAATGGGGATCAGAGAATCTCAATGGTATCATGGAAAAGGTGAAATAAAGTGTAAAATAAAGTCTAATATGGGTAGTTTGGAAAATAAATCCCATGATGGAAAGAGGATCAAACATCCCACGTGTCAAAATTGTTTAAAGAAACATTCTGGGAACTATATAAAGGGGACCAAGAATTGCTTCAAATGTGGAAGAATAAGACATCTGGATAAGAAATACTAAAGGTATATGAAGAATCCCTCAAACGTGGAAGAATAAAGGAAGGTTCAGATCAATAACTAGCATGTAGTGCAGTGTTACAACTACAAGGAACAATTGGAATTATGAGAACAATTAACCTAATCGAAGGGTTTTAAAAGGAAATAAAAAACAACCACTAAGGAATAAATGAATGTATTTTTCTATCACTATTGTTGAGTTGTAACTAGAAATAGATGTGGTGTCAGAAATGCAAGTTATTCATTCAAGAATAGTGAACATACTATTTGATTCTGATTCTAAGTATTATTTCATATCATTTAGGTTTAGTAGAACTATTCAAACACCACCTAAAAATTTGGAGGTTGAGTTATATGTGAGAATAGGGAATGGGGAAATTATATCTTCCAAAGTTTATAACTCCTCCTTGGTAAATTTTTGTGGACCAAACCTCCCAGAAAATCTTCTCATACTTCTTCCAGTGGAGTTTAATTCTATCTTGGGCATGGATTGGATATATTTATACAAATATAACATTAATATTCAGGAAAGAAAGATCACTCTTCTCATATTATCCTACAATTATTTATAAGTGGAAGGAGGAAGATTAATCTCCTTCAGAATCATTGTCTTGAGTGGTTATAATGTTTCATTTTGAGCAAGCATGACTTTATCAAATGAATGATACAAACAAGATGATACTTCTCAAATATATGCCCATCATGAGGGATTATACTGATGTATTCCTTGAAGGATTTCATGGTCTTACTACTGATCAAGAGGTCGAGTTCTCAATTTAAATTGTTCTTGGATATCTACATATATCAAAGACACCTTATATAATAGCCATAGTAGATCTACAAGAACTAAAGGAGCAGTTACAGGAGAATCTAGAGAAGGGTTTTATGTGCCTAAGTGATTCACCAGTGAGTGCACCAGTCCACTTTGTTAAGAAAAAGGATGATTCAATGCACATATGAATTTATTATCAAGAGATCAATACAATCATGATAAAGAACAAATATGACCTTTCTATGATATATGACTTGCTCGATCATCTATGTTGGGAAAGTTATTTCTCTAAGGTGTAAATTCAGTCAGGATATCACTAATTAAAGGTGATAAAGGAAAATATTCCCAAAACTTCCATTCAAACAAGTTATGGACACTATGAGTTCATAGTGATTCCCTTTCTACTCTCTAATTATCCTGAAATATTCATGGATTAAATGAATTTAGTATTTAGATATTACCTAAAAAAATTTGTGGTGGTCTTTATCGATGATATTCTAATTTTATCCAAGAGAAAGGAGGAACATGGGGAGAATTTGAATACTATACTGATGACTTGGTTAAGGGAGAAAATTTATTCAAAGTAAGGTAAATGTGACTTTTAGATAGAGGAAGTTTCATTATTAGGGTATGTTATCACTAGAAAAAGAATATATGTGAACCCTTACAAGAAAAAGGAAATTAAAGAGGGGAATATTCCAACATTGGTAATGGATATCCACATCTTTCTGTATCTAGCCAGGTGTTATCGATGATTTTTGAAGAACATAAAATGATCTTCAAACCTAATGACCAAGGTGACACAAAAGGAAGTGATGTTTGTCTGGAATCAAAAATGTGAGGAGAGTTTTAAGGAGCACAAAAGGATGCATATCACTATTCCAGTACTCACACTCTTGATAAGTGGAGAACTCTTTGTGGTGTACAGTGATGATTAAAAGAAGGGTTTCGGATATGTGCTAACGAAAAATGATAATGTGATAGTCTATGCCACAAGGAAGCTAAATATACATGAGAAAAACTACCCCACACATGATTTGGTGTTGGTGGTAGTGATATTTGCATTAAAAATCAAGCGGTATTATCTATATGGAGAGAAGTGTGAGATATATACTGATCACAATAGTTACAAATATAAATTCACATAGAAAGAGATTAATATTCACCAACAAAGATGGTTTGATATCATCAAAGATTATGACTTCTCAATCCACTACCATCCTGGTAGGAAAATAAGGTGGTAGAGGCTCTATGTAGAAAGCATCCTATGTATTTATCAATGATGAGAGTTGAGAACGATCCAATATTCTTATATTTATAGAGGATTGACATCCAATTCATTATGGGAGGAACATATTCATTCCATTATCAAATGGTTTCTCAACCATCCCTCGTGGATAAAATAAAGGATATGAAAAGAAAATATGTGTAAATTCTAAAAAGGGTCGAAGCTATTATAAATGGGAAATCCTATGAGTTCATGGTGGATGGGGAAGGTGTTGTAAGATTTGGTTCACAACTATGTGTACCATCCTATCTGGATATAATGAAGGATCTTTTGAATGATGCACATAGATCAACCTTCTCTATTTACCCAGGGAGAATAAAGATGTATCAAGATCTCTTAGAGAACTTTTGGTAGGACAATATGAATAAAGAGATTGCTAAATATACATATAAGTTCTTGGTATGCCAACAAGTGAAAGATGTAAGATAAAATTCTAAGGGGATGATTCAACCACTCTTCATACCAACATGGAAGTGGGAGAACATTACCATGTACTTTTTCACTAGACTCCCCAGGACATCCAGAGGAAACAATGCTATATGGGTCACTGTGTATCATTTTATAAATAATGCTCACATTATCACATTTTGAGAGTACATATCATTGGATCAACTTGCACTGATATATATCAAATAAGTGGTAAGGATACATGGAGTACCACTAGTGATTCGATTTGATTGAGATCCAAGATTCACCTTGATGTTTTAGAAAATTATCCAACATTATCTAAGCACTAAGTTGAACTTTAGTATGAACTATCATCATCAAACTAATGGCCATTATGAGTAAACTATTCAGACAATTGAATATATGTTAAGAGCATGTTATATGGAAATCAAAGGATGATGGGACCAACATATATCACTGGTAAAATTCCCTTTCAAAAATAGTTTTCACTTGAGCATATGAATGGAACCATATGAATCCCTTTATGGGAAAAGGTGTAGAACACCAGCATGTTGGGATAAAGTTAGTGATCATAAGCTTCTAGGACCTAAAATGGTCGATGAAATTCTAGAAAAGGTAAAAACCATTCAGTAGCACATCAATGTAGACCAAATTTTAAAAGTGTTATGGAGAAAATCATTGATGAGACCTTGATTTTCAAGTTGGATACATGTTATTCCTCCACATATCTCCATGGAAAAAGGTTATGAGATTTTGGAAGAAAGGAAAGCTAAGTCTTGGGTAAATAATCCCCATAGAGACTCTTGATCATGTTGGAGCTATAGCCTATCAACATGTACTTCCACCAAGCATGTCTCATGTACATGATGTCTTCCATGTATATATCTTAAGGAAGTACACACCAGATCATTCACATTAACTAACTTCAGATGTGGTATAGTTAGAGAATGATCTTTCTTATGAGGAGTAGCCAATGAGGATCTTGGATCATAGAGATAAAGTTTTATGCAATAAGACTACTCACCTGGTCAAAGTACTATAGAGGAACCATATGTATGAAGAGGAAACATGGGAACTGGAGGAAGTAATGAGGGATAAGTACCCACAGCTGTTTACGGCTTAGAACGTAAAACAAAATTTTCAGGGTGAAATTTCATAAGTGGGGAAGAATGTAACGACCCAAGGTTGTATCAATGGAATTACCATCTTATAATCATGTCTTATGGTATAATCACATAAGATTACATATTGAAAATAATAAAACCTTATAAATGAAGAATTAGTGAAATAAAAGGTATCTTGAGAAGATAAGGAACATATACCGATGAAATAGTAACTTGACCTTTGGAATAGTAATGTGACCCTTATGAATAGTAAACTAGCCAATGTAATAGTAACCTAACCATTGAAATTATAAATAAAATTTATTCATCTTATAAGTGAAAAAATGACATAATTATATCATAGTGTAATTTAATAAATATTTTAAAAATTATTGATTAAGTGTTGGTATTTTTGTAAGTCATAAATAGTTAATTACAATTTTATGATTAATTAAATAAATTAAAAGAAAATTAATTTTCGTAAAATATATTCATAAATTATTATTTTTATTTCTTATGAATATAATATAATGTTATAATACCTTACTTAATTTTTTATAGTGTTAGAAAAGCTGTTTTAATTTTAGAATTTATAATTTTCAGCTAGATTATGATTTTAATTATAAATTAAATTTTACATATTTAGAAAATTATTTTCAAAAAATGGATTTCATTTTTGAATTCCACACATTTAAAAATGTGTGGGGTCAAATTTGGATATTTTTCTAAAATACTTGAATTTTTTGTGAATAGAAAATTACGCAAATTTATGATAAATGATAATTAAATGAATTTTTGCATCAGGCTTGAGACATGGATGATGTAAATGGATATTGGTTAGAACTAACATGCTCTCATTAATTTTTTTGGTCACAATAATTAATATTATTAATAGTTGTGATAAAAATATTAAACTAATGATTAAAATAATGGGAAATCCCTCTTCTCCTCCACTTTAAAAAACCACCCTCACCCCCCTCTTCTCTTCACTCCTCTAAAACCTGGTTCATAGACCAAGTTATGCTCAAATATCTCTCTAATACCCTCTTCCACGTACATAAGGACATTTTCTCTTCAAAAGACCAAACCCTCTCACCTAAAGAGGTTCTCAAGGAAGATATATTCAAGAGGTAAATTCCACTTTTCATTTATTTTATTTTCATTTAGGTTCCATTATTTTCTTTTTCATTCCTCACCTCCTTTTATCAAAATAATATGATAACTACATTAAATTAAATATAATAATATTTTGTTATGTTATTTTAATAATTCAACATCATCTCTCCTTTCCAATCCTTTTATACTAGAAATGAAAACATCATCTGAGATGTGTTAATTTATCACATTTAAGGACGACAGGTTTTTAATTTATATCATAGTCTTCAATTCTGGTCAGGAATCCATTTTGATGGTTGAACCAGAATATAATATATTTATTATTTATAATTTTAGGTTTTGGAATCTTTTGTGAACAAGAGATTAATTTGTAAATAAAAATGTGTTCGATGTGATTAGAAACCCCCAATTAAACAAAAGGATTATGATTAATGTTTTATATAATGATTCATCTTCACTCCAAATAACCAAATGAATTTTATAACCAGGTAATATACTGGATGGTCACTAATATCATACAACTTCAATTATATAAAACCATTCCCATATTACATGTTTATCCTTACATGTATATAAGTAAACCAATCATGACAACCTTGGAAACAAACGCTCTCATACAATGAAATTGAACCTCATATCCCCTCAAAAAGGTCATGAGTGAACTTAATATAGTTATAATAAACCATTTACATTTATAATAGGTTATGTAAATATTAATTAATGAATGTAATTTATTTATCCCTGATATTAAGATCAAGAGAATAACACCATCAAACTTAAGGTAAGGGTTTCTACCCGAACCTCCATTATTCATTCAGGTTGTTCTATCGTTATTTTTACCCAAATGAAGTTATCTATTATTTTTATGAAAAAAATATAAATTCTTTGTATATGATCAAAAATCATGTATCAATATCCATTCATCATTCTCTTTTTGGGATATACATGTTTTTAAATTATTCCCTCCTCCATTATTCTCGATAAGCAAGCATGTTTTAAGAGAACTTTCTAAATTATTACACACTTTCGCATACACTATATAATTTATTTTTAAGCCTATATTAATTTTATAAAACCACACATTAATTATGAAATCCTTCTTGGTTCACTTATTGTTTTATAGAAAATATTATCCCCTCTTATGTTTTAAATGACCTTTAATATATTTATTTAACAACACTAAAATGTTTTAATTCTATTTTCTCTTAAGTACCTTTTTACATGTTATTAATTCATATTGGCATCACTATTCATAATATAAGCCTATTCTACCCTATTATTTTCCATGAATGATCAAATTCTTTTCCTTCATGTAAATTTTCATGAAACTTCTATTTATTATGATTTATGACATGATTATGACACCCAATTCATTCCATGGGAAACCCTTATGTTTATGTTTGATTGATTATGTATCATTATACATGTGGAAGAATATAAATGAAAATTTTATGATGGTAATTACTAGATAGAATTCCAATGAAATGGGTAAATTTTAGTCTCATGAAATGTTATGTGAAAAAGTCTTGGTGGTTATCATCAACTTGTGCTCCTCTATGGGAAACAAGCCTTGACTCGTTCTAAAGTCATGTTTTATGTTGTTACCACATTACTATGAATCTATTTTTATATGATCCCATTTTTATATGATATGATTACCTATGTTCCATACCTTTTTATATCATTTTTTTATTCTTTCTAACCCATGTTCTAAATCATTATTTTAATTTTTATTCCCTTACTCATCTTTTAGCTCATCCCTTTGTTAATGTTATCCCTAGGATATCCTTTGAAGATGCATGATCACAATGGAATTTATGATATCTTTATGAATTATAAATAAATAAATGTTTTATTTAGTCCCATGTTTTATGTTTTATGTTTCTATTCTTCCAAGACACTAGACTTTATGATCCTTCTCTTGTAATATGATGATTTATTATTAATAAAATCATTTTATGATTTGTGTAAAAGGCTAGGGTCTCTATATCGACCATCATAAAGGAATCAAATACCATTAAATAAAAGTATCCCAACAAATAATGAACAACCCACAACCTTGGGAAAAAAAGAAAACCATGAAAATCATCGAATCCCCCTCATCATCATGGCCACATGGGAAATCTAACCTTTCTATGGGAATTTCATCAAGAAAACAACCACATCATAATGTGCATCACATCCCTAAATATAGATAAAACTATAATGATTGATATATATACCCCAAAATCTTAGTATTATTATATTTTTCCCAAGTATATGAACTACAGGGAAGAAAATCCCATTTCATATAAAATATATCAAAAGAGGGATTAACAACCCCCCCATCCTTGTACATCACCACACCATGGTCATATTAACCCAACACAATGGAAAAACATAATAACATGGAATAATATAAAATATATTATAAATTTAAAAACAATATTATTTAATGTTTTCATATCATCAAGCAATCTTTAATTTTATGTAGATTTGTCTCTATACACTCATCCTAATCCAAAAAATGTAATATCGGTAAAATCCACCAAGTCACTCTACATATATGCAAAGAAATAATCACCCCTGTTCAATTTAACTATGAAAAGAATTTAGGTAAACTGATAAGATCCACATTGACATACATCACACTTTCACATTTCAACTATATCCCTTTGGTGTTTAATGAGGTAAACGGGGCCAAACTAGGTTTATAGTATAATACCAATACTCAAGGGGGAACTATGGTTTCCAAAGTATAGTGTTGGAACACTGATTATGTCAAGATCATATCCATAAATGTATATCTCACACATTTATAAAAATCTAAGGGTTCGTCATCACCCAGTGGAACGTAACATATATTAATTTATGATTTATCATAAAAGAGTGATGATAATGTATATAACACATCACATAACATCATTGAAACCCATATATATTAGTTTTAGACCATTTACCTCAGTTGAGTGTAATCCCTCTAATAATGTAACTCTATATGAAATAACTGTAATTTTAGGTCTTGAAAAATAAGTAAAATTCCTTGAAATTAGTGATAAATTATGGAACATGTTAAAATTGAGGAAGAAACAAATAATATATAAAAAATATATCTTTACTTACTATAGTTTACCAACCATAACAAAAAATTGTCTAGACTGTTAATTTGTAAGGGAAATGATGTTTGGAAGGGTATAAGGCTAGGGTAAATGATATATGGTGTGGATACTATAAAAAAATGGAATCAAAATTTCATAAGTTTCAATATTTATAAAATTTAATTTATCTAATTAACTAAATAAAGAAAACTCAAACATACATTGCAGCAAGAAAAATTATGGCATGGAGTAACGCCCTGCCATGGGAAAAACAATAAAAACCAACTACCCTAACTCCATGGAATATCCACCCTATTACATGTTGCATGACTCCCCTACTATCTTAGTTAATGGTTCTGATACCCAATACATTGTTTTTAATCTTCCAACTATAGTAGCCTTTCATGGGGTAACACATAGGTTGTGGCATGACTACATGCTGATGGGAGGATTTATTCTTACATATCTATAAAATAGTTTTATGCAATCCTTTCCATTTCATAAACCATCTATACTATGGCGTGATCCTAAATATTCTAAAAATTAATCATTCATGTCCCAAAAACAATATCTATATATCCCCCAACACAATGATACTCACCCTATTACGGTGAAATAGTGCCTTTCCTTGCCCTCATCAGAGTATTCCCCTCATGTGTTGAAGAATCATAGACTACCAATAGTAGAATGTTATTCCAAACATTGGTCCCACTCTAATAATTGAACCCTATGTCATGCACTAGCACATCCAAATTTGGGAACATCTAAAAATATAAATTTATGTGAAAATTAAAATGGATTCATACTTTTCATGGATTCATGGAGGAACAACCTCCCAACTATAGGGTATCTTATCCACAACATACATAAATGAGCATCACCAAGCCTCATCGATGAAGAACTATATCCAATGAACCCATATATCCATCTCCCAATCCCATGTATCCCCTAGGATATTCTCATGAATCGTGTATTTTAATTCAGGAGGAATCATCTTTCTATAGAGATTCACTCAGTATGATCCAAAATATACTTCAATCGCTCCTCAAAAGGCATGTCCATCTATAACTGATAATCCTTGACAGTGATCACATGGGGTGGATCATGATGATATCTACTATTATGATATTTATGAAACACATCATGCATATAGTTTTATGAACGAGGATGTTTTAAATTCTATGTCAATGTATTGATATGGGCCATAACATCAAATATCCCCATAATCTTTGGCACTGATTTTGAATGTTATTGAAAATGAAAATGTCCCAAATATATTAACACTCATAGAAATACCTAGTGAACTACCATAAACCTAAGTGGATGTTTTCTTTCGTTGATTTATCATTTTTTTTCTTTATATAATATATTTATATCCACTTCTAATTAGATAAACATTCTAAAATGTTTCCTGTATGAGACTAGGCCTGAAAAATTATTTATACCTAGACTCTCTGCATCATAGAAGAAATTAGTATAAAATTCCATATAAATCCCCAAAATGATGAATCACAATCAATGAATAATTATTTTTATTATTGGAAGACTCATAATGAATGAGATAACTCTCCCACACACCATCAAAATCCAAGACATATACTCTCAACATGTCCTGTGAGATCTTGATAGTATAATAAAACCAGTCATATGTCTATAGATTATATGTTTTTATCATATTCAACCTATTATAATGTTTCTTAAACTTTACCCACTAGAAATGAGACATAAATTGGGTATACGAATAATAAATGATACTCATTAGTACACTCAAAATATCTTATATCACATATAAATACAACCTTCCAAACTCAGAGGTAGAATAGGTCATCTTGGTATAAAAGATGGGTAAAAACTTTCTAAACTTGTCCATCATAACCCATAATACATTAATTTCTTATGGGTGTCCATGGAAACCCTCCCAAAAAATCCATGGTCGTATGATCCCATGAGCAATAAGGAATATAAAGTGATAGAAGTATTCATATGAGTGAGTATTGTAATAATTTTATGCAATAATATATAAAGAACCATAAAATATATTTTTATTCCTTTGGTCATTACATGCCACCAATACTACATATGAATACCATGATACATCTTGGTGAAACTTTGGTGGATAATGTCTCTCATGGAATGTGAATATAAAAAAATATTCTAAGATACACACCTAAAGACCATAACCCAACCCCAGATATAGATAAACTCATAAATATCCAGATTCTAATAAGGTGGTGGCTCCCTACCATATATATTATCTCTCATTAAAAAGAAATATATTTTTGATAACTAACTCTTATTTACTATGTCATGGGGTGAGGATTCCATATATACAAACATCATGGTATCGCCTTCCAGCTACTCTTGAAGATTAAGCGATGTCTAGCGAAATAGGTTCATCACTATTCAATTTCTAATATACACCCAAAAAACAAACATAAATGTATTACTACTCAATAAATCCCCAAAAACATTTCACATCCTAGTTGTATCATACATTATAAAGTCAAAATGTTGATGTTACTTTATCTATATCCTCTTTCAAATAGTTAATTCTCTATGAAATGATATAGCATAGGATATAATGGTCTGTATATATGATGAACCTTTTACCAAGAAAATATTGAGGCCAAATTCTCTAATCAGGCACTTCCATTACTAACTGAAAATAGGTATTTAGGCAATTCCACTCATGCAAACTCATTTTCATCATACCATATTAAAAAAATTCTTTCCCTATATCTGAATGGATCCTAGACTAACCCTAAACACATCAAAATACATGTTTTATTCCCAACCTATATTAGGTAAGGTAAAAAACTGTGTAGATTATATTTTATAATTATAATACTAGATGGATATATGGAAATCATAAATATATAAAAAAAATTATCCTCCTCCATGATCTGGGTCACCATAAATACTACTAATTGGAAAAATTCCTGAATGTATCTCCTCTTGTAGCATGTGAAACCTAGAAATATACACATCTAAAAAATTCTTGGTACACAACCAAGAAACGATAACCTAAAACATATGAGTTTATATAGATATTACAACTTTAGATATCACTTTATCTATGATTCAGACCTCACTAAGCAAGGTTTGACGCAATAAAAGTATGACATATAGATGATGTTCTCTATGTGCATTCTTATGGATATCCAAATAATGAAAATGGTTCAGTCATGACATTAAGTGAAAAAAAATTCAGGGATGAAGGCCACCCCCAAAATAATATATTTATTAATGAAATATCATACTCACATAGTCTACAAACATGGATATTGTGTTCATAAATCTAAATAGAATCAGATGATACTAGTTCATTCCATACACATTCCTAAAGGAAGTATGAGGATAAAGAAGACCTTAATATGAGATGATGATAAAATGATATCACATAAATATTAGAAACCCAATTAGATAATCTGAGTTGGTAAAATATATTATCAATAAAAAATATGATATTTTTTTTATTTTCACCAATTCGTTGTTTAGTAATCAATACACATGTTTAATGAGTCACCCACCTTCCCGGAGAACAAAATCATAGAACCTCAAGGGGACATGATCAATAGAATACTTCCATTAATATAGTTATCCACTATAAAATCCTTTATCTCTTGAATATATATATATATATATAATCCATCATATAAGTTGAAATAAATAGGTCGCTCATAATTGGTAAAAATTTGATTATAATTTAGACCTCTATATTTGGACGCAACCCCAATACAATCATAATGATGATATCTGATAACGGATCCAATATAGGAGGTTAGACCATATAATGTGTTCTCTTCATCATCTTGAACAACACACTAAAAAAGGGATGGAATTATCTCCAACTATAAATTATTTTGTTCCAAATAACCTACCTAAAATTAACAATCAATAATAGAATAAAAAAGTAATCCCTAAATTGACATGAAAGAAACATTCCAGTGATAGAAGTTAATGTGAGATTGATACTAATTCATTTAATCCATACCTAAGATATCATCAATACTATGTATCTATAAAAATTAAATCACCTATATTTCAATATTCACTGATATTGAGGGTACACTATAAACATCAGTGAATTCCCTCGGATCATATTTCAATGTGAATATTGAATGATCTTACACCATATAGTTACCTAATAGATATCCCCGTATCACTATCATTTAAATAAATAAATAAAATGTAATTAATTCCCATCAAATAGAGTAGATGGCAGGGTATATACCATTGAGATTATACCTCAAACTATTAAAGATATATCATCATTGATAGATAGTGTCAACTTAATGGAATTATATTGGCCAAATGTCATGACTCTACCCTATCTTCTAAAACCTTGGAGATATCAAGGAGTACCCCTACATTGCCTCTGTAGAACCTAATAAACTCAATCACCTCCATTCACTAATAGTATAAAAGAAACAAAACATCCACCTAGGGCTACCACACAAGATCGCTCACTTGAAAATTTAGTCAAGCTACCACACTTATACCACAAGATCTAATAAATCACATGATGAGAAGATGATCCTTGACCCATACATGAATAGTAATTGTCACTCTAGTGATAATCAAAAAAACATAATTTCTGGCTACCTATGGATCTAGTCCCATATTAGGAGATGAATCTAAATTTCTATGGAGGGTTATCTCTAGCTGGGTTCCTCTTTTGTAAAGTCCCGATTCATAGCCATAGAAATACATATATGCATAAACATATTCAAAATATAATGAATTTAGTAACTAAGTCCACCCAAAAATCAGGGATCTCTAGTGGTATCATCACTCTCCAATGAAGGTAGAAAAACAAAATACATAGTAAAATGATAAGTACATCCCACCAAAAATATTCTTCCCAGAGTGTTTTTAATGAAATAATGAGATTTATCTTCTCTAAGGGTCTTGGTAATAGAGTTATATAAAAATTATATTGAATTACATTCATGTATATCTCCTTATACTGCTTTTCATAGATAAGGACATCCCATCAGTACCTCACTATTCCTCAATGCATGCATATTTCATTCACCACAAACATTATAAGGGGTGTCTCTAACTGATCAAATATAGAATACATGGAATAATTTTAAATCATATTAACCTATGTTCCACCTTCTATAATAAATAGAGATGTATGTTTCACCTAAATACCCATGTTAGATCATACATGGAAATCATCACCCCTCAGATATCTATATCCCGTGAAAAAAATAACATAAAGATGAACCTAAATGATCTTCCATTCAAGATGATTGGTAACCCCAACTGAGGTTTCCGGGTTAATAATTAGTGGTACATGATTATCCTAACCCTTGTGGAAATTAATAGGAGGTTATCATAGAGAAATTTCCCAATAATTAATAATAGACAGATCATAATCATATGTACAAAAAAACTAAATATAATAGATATGATAAGAATTGATATGAAAAAAATCCGATTATTTTATACACACACCCTTTCATATTAGGGGTCCCACATAACCTTGGGTTCTCACTATATCCCCAACAACCTACTCTCTCTTAGTAGTACAATAATATATATAAGTAATATCCATTATCAATTTAATAGTAATAGAAAAAACCATATATAAGTTATGTAGAATACCACCATTATGATATATAGAAAAACAATATAAAATTTACATTTAACCCTTTAAAAACTAAATATCATATCATAATTATTGATCCCTTTCCACCAAGGCAGAAGCATAAAAATTAATAAACCATCAATCAATGTCCCAATGCCTCATATTTAGAAAAATTAAATCAATCATAAAAGTAAAAATTGTTAATACTTATCTTATAAGTGGTTACATGGTCTTCCATCATATGTGGGTAAGTTACTCTTAGAAATAAGATCAATAATAGTTATAAAAAATATCAAAACTCTTCTATACAATACCCAAAATAAAAAGAAAAATGAAAATATACTAGGCTCTAATACTCTTTTGTAGCATCCCTAATCTAGCTCACCTCCACTGTGACTGAGCTGGGTGCCACACACATCATGTATCCCTCCCAATGAGCCAGATACGATTGAATTGCTGTGAGGAACTATGTAGGGATAGAGGAAATTATACCCTCTCAGGTATGTATATATATAAATCATATCATATTAAATATAATAATAATCATTTCCTAAAAAGATAATGATAATTGCAATACATCACAGCTAAATTCCAAACACACATGAAATAACACCCAAGATAAAACAATAAGAAAATTTTCATTTTCATGTTTTCATGATAATATAAACGAGAAAGATCATAGTAATACCATATATATATCACCTAAATGTTAAAAATGTTCTATAATATAGAGAAAAAAAATCCCAATTTCATTCATGAACCCTATAATCTATCTCCCAACAAGATCCAGATCAACCATCAACCATAGGGAATTCACTTATCTACTCCTGAAACCATTAATTCAGCTAAGAAACCAATTATACCTAGATCATTTTCGAGTAAAAAATAATATAATCATTGATTCATCAGGAAATATATCATGAAATTGGCTTCACTCATCATGGCATCATTCCCACATTTCCCTGAAACTCCCAATGGTACCCCCATCCATAGCTGGGTACAAACCTGCTTTCCAATGGGCTGTAGTCATCTGGATTTTCAAGTCCAGTGATTCTTAGAGACTCATATTGGTCTAAAGGATGGTAGGTTAGTCTCATCACAACATTTTGGGTTCAATTATTTCTTACTCTTGGAATCTCTTATATATTTAAGATATGTTCTTGAATCTCTTCTTAATCCCAATATGGGACCGATTACCCTAACCAAATGACTATATCGTAATTTTCTTTCAAATGAAAAATACTATTATCTATTTAGTGAATCCATCTGTATGTATCTAAGATTATTTGTCACTTTCTAATAACATGAAGTTTATTATATGTGGAAGTCGTATAACCAAGTTCTTTAGAACATGATGTTGTATAAGGACGAAATTGATATTCCAAGCAAGGGATTGAACCTTTATGAGGTGTCCAACTTATCATGGTTATTGCAGGAATCAATAGCCACATAGTTCGATTACATCCTTTGGAATAAACCCAATGTATATACCCTTGTATATAAGGGGTGTTCATATCATGCCACCCACTGAGGCTTACATACTGGAGTTTCCCTGGTGGATGGATATTCATGATTTCTGATGAGGTGATCATTTTATCTCTCTAATCCCATGTGATTTATACTTAGTGTGAGAAACAAGGGATATCATATTACTAGCCTCATAACATAGGGATATGGGGATTGAGTGTTGGAACAGTCCTTGGGATGTTTGGTATAGAGCTCGGGCCTTGGAAAAGCATCCTACATATCCCGGTTATGGTATGAATTAGAGTTCTAGTAGTTCACATTATGTCGGGGGTTACACACTGAGGCTACCCTATACCATTGTAGATGAATGATAGTGTATATGATATGATAATTTCTAATCCTTAATCCCACGTGATCTAGGATCGTTGTGATAAAAAGGGTATATCATATAATCAATGTCATTGCCTTGAAAAAGGGACTTAGAATCTTTGATCACCCTGGATGATTGATGTGGAACTAGTACCTTGGGGAGAGGAGGTCTACGTATCCAGATTATGGTGGAAATTATACTCATCATATTTCCCTTTATATTAGGTCCTACACACTGATTATTCAATGTATTTGGGACTGACACATTAAGGAAAGACAACTCTATCATATCCGGGGATGACCATTTGACATGGTCTTTGATTATCGCTCAAATTTACCCAAGAGAAGAAGGTAGGACGGTCCTTGTAGTTTAGCTTGGGTTGTCGAATCCTCAGAGACCTAAGAAGAAACCTATAGACACGTACATTATATGGACTGTTTTTGGCTATGAAGTGGCCAACATGGGTTTATTTTAGATGGGTTTAAAGGAAATATAATAGACTTAAGTGAATTCAATTTAAAATAATGAGTTGATCCTAGGTTATCACTTGGGGTGGATTGGACGTATTCCCTTTTCAATTATTTCAATTTATTATATTTGAGTTGAGTTCATTTAAGGAGATCAAAAAACTTCATCACTTACTGATTTTATACCAACACACCATAATACTAATCACCTATACACTTGAAGGATCAAAGTTTTGAGCACTTCAAGGTAAAGGTTTGTGTTAGCACTTGAAGTGTGTGGCCTTAAATTCAACAAGGACGATGGAGTTTAAAAATCATCAAATAAAAATCTCAATTAAAGTAGTGATTATACATTAATGGGGTGATAAATAACACCCAATCCAGCCCCTTTCTACTCCCTTGGATCCACCCATAAGTGGGTTATCCCTCCATTGATGTTATGGTTTCAATGGAAGCGAGAAGTAGACTCATGAGGGAGGAAATGGAGAAGTAAAGAAAACAAAAAAATAAAATGATCACTCCACCGTTCTGTGAATAATTTCCCAAGATTTGGTGTGAATAAATTCTCACCTTGAACCACCAGTATCAAAGTGATATGAAGAACAACAGAATAAGAGGAAAAGAAGAGATTTTATTAAGAATCTAAATTTAATTGAACAACTTACATGTGAAAGACAAACTTGAGACAACAAAATTGTAGCATAACATTACAATTGAACAAAGCATCAAAGATCCTTAAATCCTCCAAAACCACTACATTAAATAGGAATTTTTGAGCCCTTGGGTCGATCCTACAATAGTAAAAATCATCTCACTTGAGTATGGTAGTTCTAGGGTGGTGGAATGTTTTTGGAAAGAAGACCTTCCACCCTTGACCCGAAAAGGCATCCAGCTTGCATCCACCAAACAGAGGCGCATGAAACACCTTCTAGATGGCCGAATTTGGGTGGTCCATATAAGACTTAAATTAACCTTCGGATTTTTACTAACATCCTGTAAAATCTCAGCCCAAACGGAGTTATGGTTTTCCAGATATGGTTTAATTGGTGGGATGTTTTTCTGGGCCGCAGATTCTGTCCCAGATTATGATATACTATTTGGGACGCCTAAATAACAATCATGGAGACCGAATTAGCATTGTATCATGAAGAATTATTTTTTAATATATATGTATTCTAGAATCCAAAGAATTTTGGGCTTCATTGGGCCTGTATTGTTGGCCCCACATTCTCATTAGTGGGCTGGTGTCCAATCTACCTTCTCCAGAATTGTTTATTTTCATCGCCAAATATCTCCATCATACTTTATGGATCATCCATTGATCCGTGAATGGAAAATGTTTAAATTGAAGTGAATATCCATTTAAAAAAATATAAAATTAAAATATGGATAATTACATTCCTTAGAATCATATGACTCATTGGGCCTAAATTGGTGTTAGAAAATGTACCACATAATAGTGCATTTTAAGTAATAATTACAATCATAATGTGAAATGATGTTGAAAGTGTAAAATTCAATAAAATTGTGTTTATTAATAACAAATAACATGAATATTATATATATTAACAATGAATATTATCCTCATTTAGTGGCTAATCACACCCCCCAACTTATGTTTTTCTAGTCCCGAGAAAAATATATCTCAACAATATGAAATTTCGAATTCCCTTTTACAAAAAAAAATTAATACACAATGATCACCAAAAACACTTATACCAAAAAATCATGAAACCCATCAAAATATCTTAATAAATGATTTTTTCATAAGCATATCCCAATTTCAAGCCCATTCCTTTGTTCAAATTCATTGCCATATTTCATCCAATATCAATTAAGTTTGAGGATGTGTTGTGCATCACAATAGACACGAGGGTTCATATTTATTCAAGGGGAAAATGATAAAAGTGATAGGTGGAATCACATTTCAATATTAAGATGAGTATTCAAATTTTTTATTGTATTATTTTTTTTGTTTTTGTTTTTTTTTGTTTTTTTCAATTTTGCCATGGTAATTGAAATTTCACTCAAAAGAGTCAACCCCTATAGAAAGACTTTGTCGATGACTCCCAGGCTCAAAGGACTTAGGGAAAAAAGTGAATCCCGCATACGCGGGCATAATCTCAAGTTAACTCAGTCAAAAAAAAATTCAAATTACCAAAAATAGAGATAAAATTACTAACTCTGGTCCAGACAACTATGGAGTCACGATCCCCAAGTGCAAAAAGCCACTCATTAGGTCATTTTTATTACTCTACGTGAAAATTTATTATTATTATTTTTATTTAATACTCATATTAAAACTAAAATGATCACCAAACCTATGCTATTTATTTGGGGGACCCCATGAACTCAAACTAATACCCCACTATCCATAGGACGTGCATTGTGATATTTTTTTGGATGAAAATATAAATGATGAAATATAACATTGGACAACCACAATTACAAAAATATATGTTCATGAAATTATAAAAGGATTAAAATCAGAATCAGGGCATGCTAAATTATTTGATATTCAGTTTCAAAGTGTGCAATTTGTATTACCATGTTCAAAGCTAAATGAATTTTTCCTTCCATTTACACAATTTTTCTTCTTCAAATCATTCATTTTTTTTGACACAAAATCATTTTTTATTTTATCTCCCCCCAATATAAAATAACACTGTCCCCAGTGTTTAAAGAAAAGAAAATTTAGAAAGGGGTAGAGGTAGAGAATGAATGTTCAAAAAAGAAATTGAAAATGAGGATCATGGAATGAAGTCACCTGGTGGTTGAAGTTGAAATTCTTACTGCTCCTTTTTAATCCCTTGATATCCACGTCACTTATAGAGTTACCTACTAGATAAGGAAAAACAAAACAAACAAAACAATATATATATATATAAGTAAAATATAAGTATATATATAAAATAAACGAATGATATATTGTCTTCTTTTTGAATTTCTAGGTAAGGTATTACTCAAGGATCACACCACGTGACACAGATGAATATGGTGCTCCTATTTCGTACCCATCCATACTCATAATAGAAGAACATGTCAAAATTCTATTTATTATTATTATATATATATATATATTTAAATATTAAAATGATTAATTAATTATAAGGCCCCAGCCTTAAACCTTACTTAATCTTGAGTTATTACAAGATTACACATTGAAGATCTTTTCAGGTTTAGAGTTTTAGATAATTAGATCATAAAACTTGCATTACATTCCACATATAAACAAAGTGGTTACATAAAAATAGTATTCTTCTTTCCCATAAATGGAAACATATTTAAAATAAAACATGGATTCTTTCTTGACACTTCCTTGACACTATCATCATATCATGTACCTTTCCCTTGACCTGTGAAAAACATTTCAAAAAACTTGGGATGAGCATAAAATTCTCAGTAAGGGATATAAAAATATGGAAAGGAAACATGGGTACATATATACATAAGAATGAAATCATACATTACCCATAAAACATAATCACTTTAACATACCTCATAAAATCATGAATAAATCATAGAAATCATAAGACATAAAGGTAACTTGAGGCATTCATAACATTATTACATAGGGAGTAACCCTCTTGGTTACGTTTGGAATACTCATCACAGTATATTCCTTAAATCTCTTCGGAGAAACATTAAAGTTTCACTCCTTCGCGTTACCCAATGCATTTGAGAGCTATATCGGGCTCACCCGCCCTTAGTTTATCACAGAACCACCAGTCTTCATAATAATGCCCAAGAACCTCAATATAATCGTATCACATAAAACATACATAAAGGAAACATAACATTTCCACCTTTCAATGACAAGATATCAATACAACACATTGATATAAAAAAATTATGAAAACCATTTTCAATACAAAAATAAAAGAAAAGTAAAACATGGTATTTATTTTTCTTTTAGAAAAAAGGTATGGATTGTAGAGGAAGCCGAAACTCAAATAATGGTCACGGCGGCGGAAAAGTCGTTGTCGCCGCATACGTACGACAAAAACATTCCCTTTTTTCGTTTATTAAACGCTTCATATAAAAAATATTCCTTTTTAATAAACGTAAAAGTAAAAGGGGTTTATACACCATATAAAAGAAGGTCGTGCATAAAACAAAATATGCCTCAATGAAAGGAGATTGAGATGAAGTCCCATACCTCGGGTCCGACTTGACTTGGTCGTTCTTTAATATCCCGAATAATAAACTTGAGTTAATTTCTACTTGTTTAAAAAACTTTTTAAAGTTCATTATTCCTTTTATGTCACTTATTGCCATGTCATGAACACTATGTACTTATTCAAGTTAATAACGGTCGTTTTAATGATCATTGGTACTTGAGTAAAAAATAAACCCTTTATAATTAAAAGTTGTTCATGTATCCATTATATCCAGAATTGTATTCATGATTTAGATATCATATATATCATATATAACCAATACATGAATTCATTTATAATATTACATAACATTTAGAGGTAAGAAATGAAATGCACCGTTCATGGAGACGGTAAGCCGTACGTACGCATGAACGCTACTTTCATTTCTATTTAGTATTTTATAGAATGGAATCATAATGATATAAAAGAATATTATAATTCCAGTATAATATCATATATAATATCATAGTTCCATCCTTTATACGTCTCACATATGGTATTTAACGAATCAAATCCCTTTGAGGGGGCGGTAGTCCGCACTTCCTTAAATGAAGATATCGCGTTTACCCATAATGGAAACCATAAAGGTATGCCCAAAATGAAAAATACAGAAGCTTAAGGAAAACATAAACATATTATATATCATATATAAATTTAGTGACATCTTAAATGCCACCTTTGAAGGTTTTAAATGAATGTTGAACAATCATCGTTTCGGGAGGCATAAATTCTCCATCCACGGAAACAGTATGTTCTTCAACCATTAGATGTAGGTGTGTGTAAGTGTAGCTAGAATCCTTCTTATAAAAATATCATAGTATATTTAAGATACTGGATTTGTTACAAAATAAATGAATAAAAAGATTTTAGGGGGTTGGAGAAGCAAAATAAAACAAAAGGACTCAAGTGAAGACATTACCTTAAAATCGGGTAACTCCATTTGGTTTGAGATCAAAGGCTTCCTTGGGAAGACTTCTGCCCAAAGTGAGGCTTTAAGGAGTAATAGAGGGAAGTTTAGAGACAAAATGGGCAGGGGTTGGCCGATCCAAAGGCTTTGGGAGTGTGGGTAAGGAGGTAGAGGTGAGGGCCTTTTATAAGAGGAGAGGAGGGGCACTCTTGGAAAGTAAAGAAATGTTACTTTATTTGAAAATGATTTTAGGATTCAAAAGTTCCCACATTGATATAATTCGAGGGTAAGGTGATAAGGGTTCGAAATCCACCCATCCAATAGGTTTCAGACATGTGTAGGTCATAGATTTTACATTATCATTTCATTTTATTTTAATCCTTTATTAATGAGGTAATCGCTGCATCATCATGATGTCATAAATAATTTAATTTATTTAAAGTCTATAAATTATGAAAAAATACTATTATTTAGGAAATCGTTTTATATTTCTAATGAATATTTATAGTCCAAAAGATCATTTATGTAGACAAAATTAAAAATATTTTACTTAGGTGATACATTCTTTGTCACATTTAACATTCTTTAAAAATAAAAAGATAAAAAGTCACTTTCTCACAAAAGTGATTCCATGGGGCCCCCAAGTTTGGCACAAGGCATCCCATGGTCGGCCATGAGAAAACCAATAGCCTTAGGACACATTTTGTGGTCTTTTTTGATTATTATGATATCATTTTATTATCTTTAACTACCTGATTACTCATTAATCAAGATAATTAAAGATAATTACCATCGTTACTATTCATAATGTCCAAAAATAAAAGAGTCTTAATTACATAATTTGGACCTTCTGATTCCAAATATGTAATACATTTTATCAAATTCCAAACACATAAATTGCAATAATTGATTTAAAAATAATTCCCGTTGTCAAAACAAATAGAGGGTTTTTTTGAAACAATATCTATGAAAGGTTTGGCATTAGTTTATGACCAATTCTAAAGTGAAATTAATCCTAATGACCACCATTGGATTAAATGGTAAAAATATATTCATATTAAACTTTAATACCAATTAAAAGGATAATCTAACCATATAATTAAATTAAATGAAAAATCATTTTTGATGTAAAATGCAGCATTTTTTCACTATTCATTAAAAAATGAACATTGTCAGAAAAATACAAAAAATTTATCCAATGTAAATTTCAATGTCCCAATCATAAAGAATATGTTTATTTTGACAAATATATCTTATAAAATTTTCAAAAGATAGATTTAAAAATGGGTTTCCATCAAAAGGCAGTAAAACAATCTTTTAAAAAATATTAGTGTATTCCATGCTTAAGATTGGATTTATTTTCATTTTAAGCCCCTAAAACACTATCTAATTCATTAATAGACATAGATAAAAATATATATTATTCATTACTTACTTGGGATGTTACATCCTTCCCCCCTTTAGAAAATTGTGTCCCCGAAATTTATTTACTTATCGAATAAATGGGGGTACTTATCCCTCATTGCATTTTCAGATTCCCATGTTGCCTCTTCCATCATGTGGTTTTTCCACAAAACCTTTACCTGATTAATCACCTTATTCCATAACACTTGCTCCCTGTGGTCAAGAATCCGGACCGGTTGTTCCTCATAATATAGGTTCTCTTCCAGCTGAACTACCTCTGGACTCAAAACCTGAGATAGATCTGGCATATACTTTCTCACCATCGAAACGTGAAAAACATTGTGTACCTGTGATAAACTCGGAGGTAAAGCCACCCGGTATGCAACTGATCCAACTCTCTCCAGAATTTCATATGGTCCAATGAACCTTGGACTCATCTTTCCTTTCTTACCAAATCGCATCACACTTTTCCAGGGTGAGACTTTGAGAAAAACATTATCACCTACCTCAAAAGTTAGATCCTTCCTCCTGTTGTTTGCATAACTCTTCTGCCTACTCTGAGCTGTTCTCACGTGTTTCAGAATCAGCTGAACTTTTTCTACCATCTCTTCTACCAATTCTAGTCCCATCAACTTCCTTTCACCCACTTCATCCAAGAAAGATGGAGTTCGACACCGCTTCCCATATAACGCCTCAAATGGTGCCATCTGTATACTGGAATGAAAATTGTTATTTTATGAAAATTCAACCAAAGAAAGATGTTGGTCCCAACTTCCCTAATAATCCATCGAACAAGCTCGTAGCATATCCTCCACGATCTAAATTGTTCGTTCTGACTTCCCATCTGATTGAGGATGAAATGCTGTACTAAAATTTAATTCAGTACCCAACGACTTCTGAAGGCCTTTCCAAAAGTTAGAAGTGAACCTAGGATCACGATCAGATACAATGGAGAGGGGAACTCCATGTAACCTGAATATCTATTTAAGATACAAACGGGAAAGTTGATCTGGGGAAAAAGTATCTCATATAGCAAGGAAATGTGCAGATTTAGTCAAGCGATCAACAATAACCCAGATTGCATTATTACCTCGAGATGTCTTCGGTAATCCCACAACAAAGTACATGGATACATTCTCTCATTTCCACTCTAGCACTGGTAAAGGCTGAAGCATCCCTTTCGATAACTTCCACTATACATTAACCTGTTGACATGTCAAACACTTCATAGTAAAATCAGCAATATCTCTTTTCATTCCATCCCACCAGTAATACTTCCGCAGATCTCTGTACATCTTAGTACTGCCAGGATGAACTGAAAACGGAGAACTATGAGCTTCACATAACAACTCTCTCTTCAACTGTGAATCACAAATAACACACAATCTCTTCCCAAATCTCAAAACGTAAACATTATCAATTTTGAATTCAGGAAACTTACCTTTCTGAACCAGCTCTACCTTTTTCGAAAACTCACCGTCTTGCTTCTGTGCTTGCTTGATTCTATCTGATAGAGATGATCTCACTGATACCTGAAATAAAACCGAAGAAAATCCTTCACTAACAACTTCTATTCCAAAGTTCATCAAATCCTTAAGCAAAGGATCACGTTCCAAATGCAACATTTCAAATGAAGAATTACTTTTTCGACTCAAAGCATCAGCCACTTTATTTTATTTTCCTGGATGGTAATGAATTGTACAATCATAATCCTTGATTAATTTTAGCCATCTCCTTTGTCTCATGTTCAATTCTTTCTGAGTGAATATATACTTTAAACTTTTTTGATCAGTATATATTTCACACTTTACTCCATCCAAATGATGCCTCCAAATTTTTAAAGCGAAAACAACAGAAGCTAATTCCAAATCATGTGTAGGGTAATTTACCTCATGAGTTTTCAACATTCGTGAATCATAATCAATTAACTGATCATTCTGCATTAGGATGAAACCAAGTCCTTTCAATGAAGCATCACTGTATATAACAAACTCACCATTCCTGGAAGGTAGTGCCAAAACTGGAGCATTCACCAATCTTCTTTTCAATTCCTGGGAACAATCATCACATTCTTTTGTCAAGATAAACCTAACACCCTTCCGAGTTAGCTTAGTCATTGGACTAGATAACTGTGAAAAATTTCTAACAAGCCTTCGTTAATAGCCTGCCAAACCATGGAAGCTACGAATCTCAGTTACATTTGTGGGTCTTGTCCAGTCTTCTACAACTGTTTTTTGCAGGATCAACAATTATCCCATCTTTAGAAAAAATGTGACCAAGGAAAGAAATTTGTTGCAACCAAAACTCACACTTGCTGAATTTCCCATACAATTTCTTTTCTTTTAAGGTTTGCAAAATAACCCTTAAATGTCTTTCATTCTCCTCTTTACTTTTATAAAACACCAAAATATCATCAATAAACACAACCACCACTTGTCACCTGATTCAACTGATCCATCACTGTAGTAAACTACTCAATTCTGATTCTGACCATCTCAGTATGCTGATTTGGAAGGTCATTTCCCTCAGTATGCCTTCCCAAAAAACTTCTCTGTTTCTTCTATGAAAAACCATTCTTAACACTAAAATACCTTAGGTGAAGCAACATGGTAATCTATAAATGCTATATCATTTCAATCATATCATAAACTAATTTATAATTTAACAATTTTTTAACTCCTAAAGTTGTCTAAACCGACCTCTGATACCAACTATAAGGCCCCAGCCTTAAACCTTACTTAATCTTGAGTTATTACAAGATTACACATTAAGGATCTTTTTGGGTTTAGAGTTTTAGAGAATTAGATCATAAAACTTGCATTACATTCCACATATAAACAAAGTGGTTACATAAAGATATTATTCTTCTTTCCCATCAATGGAAACATATTAAAAATAAAACATGGATTCTTTCTTGACACTTCCTTAACACTATCATCATATCATGTACCTTTCCCTTGACCTATGAAAAACATTTCATTAAACTTGGGATGAGCATAAAAAGCTCAGTAAGGGATATAAAAATATGGAAAGGAAACATGGGTACATATATACATAAGAATGAAATCATACTTTACCCATAAAACATAAGCACTTTAACATACCTCATCAAATCATGAATAAATCATAGAAATCATAAGACATAAAGGTAACTTGAGGCATTCATAACATTCTTATGTAGGGAGTAACCCTATTGGTTACATTTGGAATACCCATCACAGTATATTCATTAAATCTCTTCGAAGAAACCTTAACGTTTCACTCCTACACGTTACCCAATGCATTGGAGAGCTATATCGGGCTCACTCGCCCTTAGTTTATCACGGAACCACCCGTCTTCATAATAATGCCCAAGAACCTCAACATCATCGTATCACATAAAACATGCATAAAGGAAACATAACAGTTCCACCTTTGGATCACAAGATATCAATACAACACATTGACATAAAAACATTATGAAAACCATTTTCAATACCAAAATAAAATAAAAGTAAAACATGGTATTTATTTTTCTTTAAAAAAAGGTATGGCTTGTAGAGAAAGCCGAAACTCAAATAATGGTCACGGTGGCGGAGAAGTCGTTCTCGCCGCATACGTACGACAAAAACATTCCCTTTTGTCGTTTAGTAAACGCTTCGTATAAAAAAGATTCCTTTTGAATAAACGTAAAAGTCAAAGGGTGTTATACACCATATAAAAGAAGGTTGTGCATAAAACAAAATATGCCTCAACGAAAGGAGATTGAGACGAAGTCCCATACCTCGGGTCCGACTTGACTCGATCATTATTTAATCTCCTGAATAATAAACTTGAGTTAATTTATACTTGTTTAAGAACCCTTTTAAAGTTCATTATTCCTTTTATGTCACTTATTGCCATGTCATTAACACTATGTAATTATTCAAGTTAATAACGGTCGTTTTAACGATCATTGGTACTTGAGTCAAAAATAAAACCTTTATAATTACAAGTTGTTCATGTATCCATTATATCCAGAATGGTATTCATGATGTATATATCATATATATCATATATATCCAGTACATGCATGGATTTATAATATTACATAACATTTAGAGGTAAGAAATGAAATGCACCATTCATGGAGACGATAAGCCGTACGTACGCATAAACGCTACTTTCATTTATATTTCGTATTTTATAGAATGGAATAATAATTATATAAAGTTATATTATAATTGAAGTATAATAACATATATAATATCATAGTTCCATCCTTTATACGTCCCACATATGGTATTTAACGAATCAAATCACTTTGAGGGGGCGGTAGTCCGCACTTCCTTAAATGAAGATATCGCGTTTACCCATAATGGAAACCATAAAGGTATGCCCAAAATGAAAAATACAGAAGCTTAAGGAAAGCATAAACATATTATATATCATATATAAATTTAGTTACATCTTAATGGCCACCTTTGAAGGTGTTAAAAGAATGTTGAACAATCATCGTTTTGGGAGGCATAAATTCCCTATCCACGGAAACAGTACATTATTTAACCATTAGATGTAGGTGTGTGTAAGTGTAGCTCAAATACTTTTTATAACAACATCCTAGTATATTGAAGATATGGGAGTTGTTACAAAATAAATGAATAAAAAGATTTTAGGGGGTTGGAGAAGCAAAATAAAACAAAAGGACTCAAGTGAAGACATTACCTTAAAATCGGGTAACTCCCTTTGGTTTGAGATCAAAGGCTTCCTTGGGAAGACTTCTGCCCAAAGTGAGGCTTTAAGGAGTAAGAGAGGGAAGTGGAGAGACAAAATGGTCAGGGTTTGGCCGAGCCAAAGGCTTTGGGAGTGTGGGTAAGGAGGTAGAGGTGGGAGCCTTTTATAAGAGGAGTGGAGGGGTACTCTTGGAAAGTAAAGAAATGTTACTTTATTTGAAAATGATTTTCGGATTAAAAAGGTCCCACATTGATATAATTAGAGGGTAAGGTGATAAGGGTTCTAAATCCACCCATACAATAGGTTTTAGACATGTGTAGGTCATAGATTTTACATTATCATTTCATTTTATTTAAATCCTTTATTAATGAGGTAATTGCTGCATCATCATGATGTCATAAATAATTTAATTTATTTAAAGTCTAAAAATTATGAAAAAAATAATATGATGTAGGAAATTTTTTTATATTTCTAATGAATATTTATAGTCCAAAAGATAATTTATTTATACAAAATTAAATATATTTTACTTAGGTGATACATTCTTTGTCACATTTAACATTCTTTAAAAATAAAAAGATAAAAAGTCACTTTCTCACAAAAGTGATTCCATGGGGCCCCCATGTTTGGAACAAGGCATCCCATGGTCTGCCATGAGACAAAAATTAGCCTTAGGACACATTTTGTTGTCTTTTTGTATTATTATGATATCATTTTATTATCTTTAACTACCTGATTACTCATTAATCAAGATAATTAAAGATAATTACCATCGTTACTATTCATAATGTCCAAAAATAAAAGAGTCTTAATTACATAATTTGGACCTTCTGATTCCAAATATTTAATCCATTTTACCAAATTCCAAACACATAAATTGCAATAATTTATTTAAAAATAATTCTCGTTGTCAAAACAAATAGCGGGTTTTTTTAAAACAATATCTATGAAAAGTTTGGCATTAGTTTCTGACCAATTCCAAAGTGAAATTAATCCTAATGACCATCATTGGATTAAATGGTAAAAATATATTCAGATTACACTTTAATACCAATTAAAAGGATAATCTAACCATATAATTAAATTAAATGAAAAAGCAGTTTTGATGTAAAATGCAGTATTTTTTCACTATTCATTAAAAAATGAACAATGTCAGAAAAATACCAAAAATTTATCCAATGTAAATTTCAATGTCCCAATCATAATGAATATGTTTATTTTGACAAATATATCTTATAAAATTGTCAAAATATAGATTTAAAAATGGTTTTCCATCAAAAGGCAGTAAAACAATCTTTTAAAAAATATTAGTGTATTCCATGCTTAAGATTGGATTTATTTTCATTTTAAGCCTCTAAAACACTATCTAATTCATTAATAGACATAGATAAAAATATCTATTATTCATTACTTACTTGGGATGTTGCATTAATCTTATTTGAAAAATAAATATGATTCAAGAAGATTAGAAACATGAAAACCACGAGTTGCCTCATGTGCAATGCTTTTGTTTAATGTTGTTAGCCTGACATAGATCCTAAATCTATCAATTTTTTTCCAGTTCATAGGTTGGCTCAGTTAACTCAACCTCTATTTCCTGTTTATTGAATGATTCAATGAATGGTTTTAACCTATGACCATTGACCTTAAAAATGTGACCACTAGTGGGATCTTGAATCTCTACTGCCCCATGGGGGTACACATGATGCACTATGAAAGGACCTGACCATCTAGACCTTAAATTTCCCAGGTGTAAATGATGTTTTGAACTATATTAGAGCACAAATTTTCCCGGTTCAAAATGTTTTACTTTGATATTCCTAAATTGGTAGTCTTTAACTCTAGCTTTATTTATCCTTGAATTTTCATAAGACTCTATCATAAGTTCCTCAAGTTCATTAAGATCTAATTTCCACTTTTCTTTGGCTAAAGAAATGTCAAAATTCATTTATTTGATTTCCTAAAATCCCTTATTCTCAATTTCAACATGTAAATGGAATGCTTTTCCATAAACAACCTATATGGTGACATTCCTAAAATGGTTTTATATGCGGTTTGATAGGCCCAAAGAGCATATAAGATTTTCTCAGACCAATCTTTCCTAGAGGGGGTGACAGTTTTTTCAAGAATTTTCTTAATCTCCCTATTCGCTAACTCAGCTTGACCATTGGTTTAAGGATGGTATGCAGTGGAAACTTTATGTAAAATACCATACTTAGATATGAGTGAATAGAATGGGCGGTTGCATTAATGGGTTCATTGATCCCTGATTATAGCCCTAGGAATTCCAAATCGAGAAAATATGTTCTCTTTTAGAAATCGAATCACAACGTGATGATCATTGGACTTAGTGGGAATGGCCTCAACCCATTTTGAGACATAATCAACGGCTAAGAGTATGTAGAGGTATCCACTAGATTTTGGGAAGGGACCCATGAAATCAATTCCCAAACAGTCAAATATTTCAACCACTTAGATTGGAGTGAGTGGCATTTGATTCCTTTTTGTGATGGACCCTACTTTTTGACACCTAGGACAGATTTGAAAAAATTTGTAAGTGTCCCTTGAGAGGGTGGGCCAGAAGAGACCATGTTGAAGAATATTAGTAGATGTTTTCTTAGAGTAAAAGGGACCTCCACAAGCCTCACTATGACAGAATTTAAGGATGGACTATTGTTCAGATTCTGGGACACACCTCCTAATGAATAGGTCAGGGAAAAACTTATAGAGGTATGGATCATCAAACACATAGTGACTAACATCAGAAATGAATTTACTTCGAGCTTGAGTCCCTAAGAATTTTGGAATTACTCCCGTAACTAAGAAGTTGTCTATGTTAGCATACCAAGGGCAGTCACTCACAGAGTATAAGTGTTCATCAGGAAATGAATCAGACACATAAAGGTGATTTGATTTGTCTTTGAATTCCATCATAGAGAGGTGATCATCTACAACATTTTCAACACCCTTTTTATCCGTGATTGTGAGGTCAAATTGTTGTAAGAGAATGACCCACCTAATTAGTCTAGCCTTAGCATCTTGTTTTTGGAAGAGGTATTTTAGTGCAGAATGGTCAGTGAACACAGTAATGGGGGATCCTAAGAGGTAGGACCTAAACTTATCTGAAGTAAACACAATAGCAAGTAACTCCTTTTCAGTAGTGGTGTAGTTGATTTGGGAATCATTTAAGGATTTTCTTGCATAATCAATGACATAAAGAGTTTATCACAACATTGTCCTAACATCGATCCTATAGAAAAGTCACTAGCATCACACATAAGTTCGACAGGAAGGTTTCAATTTGGATATTTCATAATGGGGGGAGAGGTGAGAGAGGATTTGAGGGTTGAGAATGAACCCTCACAGCTTTCTGTCCAAACAAATGGAGCATCCTTTACTAGGAGACCACAAAAAGGATAGGAGATTGAACTAATTTCCATGATTAATCTTCAATAGAAACCATCATGTTTTAAGAAAGACCACACTTCCTTGATAGTTTTGGGTGATGGAAGGTGACGAATGATGTCAACCTTGGATTTATCAACTTCAATCCCCCTACCTAAGACCATATGGCCTAGAACTAGTCCCTCTTTAACCATGAAATTGATTTTTTCCCAGTTTAGGACCATATTTGTTTCTTCACATCTTGGCAAGACTGTCTCCACATTTTGTAGACATCCCTCAAATTTATCCCCAAACACAGAGAAGTCATCCATGAAGACCTCTAGAAAACCCCCTACCATGTCTGAGAAGATTCCCATCATGCACCGCTGGAAGGTTCCAGGAGCATTTCATAAACCAAAGGGCATGCGTTTGAAGGAAAAGGTGTCGAATGGACATGTGAATGTAGTCTTCCTTTAATCCTCTAGGGAGACCTCAATTTGATTATACCCCGAGTACCCATCTAAGAAACAGTAGAAGGCATGACCTGCCACTCTCTCAAGGACTTGGTCAATGAATGGTAAGGGGAAATGGTCCTTCTTAGTGAATGAGTTTAGATTCATATATTCAATGCAGACCCTCCATCCACTACTCACCCTGTTGGAAGAATATCTCCATCCTTATTGGTAATCACTATGATTTCAGCCTTTTTTGGAACCACATGGATTGGGCTGACCCACTCACTCTCAGCTACGAGATATATGATACTAGCTTTTAACAATTTCAGAAGTTATTTCCTTACTACCTCCATGAGATTAGGATTGAGTCACCGTTGAGGTTGACGACATGGCTTTGAATCAGATTCTAGAACAATCTTATGAGTCCCAATAAGTTTCCTAATCCCAGGAATATCGGACAGGGTCCAACCAATGGATTTCTTATGTTTTTTAAGGACATCTAGAAGAATCCTCTCATGATTGGCTTCAAGAGAAGACGAAATGTCAATATTATGAGTTTGATTATCCCCTAGGAAAGTATACTTCAGTGTAGTGGGAAGTTCCTTCAATTCAAGATTAGGTTGGTTTGGAATTTCAGCAGAAGATTGGGACATTAGATCAAGTTCAATTTCTTTTTTTTATAGTTTCATATCGGATTGATTCCCCACATGTAGAAGTTTCAGCTACTAGATTGGCTTGATCATATTTAGGGAAGGAAGTTGGAGTAGTCTCCATGTAAGTGGATTATTGAAAGGTTTCACTGATTGTTGGACCTAATAATTCATCATAAGAGCAATTTGAAAATGATTCAATCCAAGGAGATAGACTTCCTTCATATGAAAAAAGGAAATCAATATCATCCTGACTTAAACATCCATCAAATATTCCTTGATGTTCTATGGATTCATTATCAATGCTTCTATCATGTTTACTTCATGAATGTCCTCGTCATCCCCTATTTGCGAGCTTTCATTGTATATGTTCAAGTCTAGACTCATGGTTCCAAAGGTGATGGTCATGTTCCCATTTTGGACTCAGATAATAGAGTTGATTGTTGTAAGGAAAGGATGACCCAGGATGATTGGGGTTTGTTTCTTATTTCCTAAGTTTGGATTGTTGTTAAGGACAATGAAGTCAGCAGGGTAGATGAAGATTTCAATCTTTACCATAATGTCCCTTAAAATACCCTTTGGAACCCTAATGCTTCGGTCAACAAGTTGAAGTGTGACAGATGTGGGTTGGAGCTCTTCTAGGCATAACTAGCAGTACATAGCATATGGTATGAGATTGACACTAGCACCTAGGTCACACAAGGCCTTGACAACTTTGCTCTCTCCTGCTTCAACAGTGATGTAAGGGCAGCCTGGGTCTTTCAACTTAGGAGGAATGGTCCCTTGAATGGTGGTACTCACATTAGAATCCAAAAGGACTTAGTTTTTATGTGAAATTTTTCTTTTAAAAGTGAACAGGTCCTGAAGGTACTTTGAGTAGGTAGGTATGGTTTGGATTGCATCAAGAAGAGGAATGTTCAACTTTACTTGTGAGAATATTTCCCTCAATGTTTCACTCAATTCAGGCTTAGTTTTCCCCCTCATTTATTGAGGAAATGGGGCAGGTTGTGGGGTTGTTTGTTGAAGAGTTGTTTCTTTGACAATGTTATCATGTTTTTTAGTTTGATCATTTCGTTCATTTGAATTTTCATCCAAGTTTGAATCTTCAAGTGGGTTCTGAATTAGTTGTTCAGGTTTCTCAATTGATTTCCCACTTCTTAAAATAGACACATAGCCTTTAGTTGTTCATGAGTTGTTTGAGTACAACTTTACTCTCCCCTTGAATTTGATGATGGAACTGCCTGAGTAGGAATGGGTGCCTTTCCAGTTTTGATGGTTTGAAGTTCTTGTTTAAGGGAAGAGACTTCCGAGTTCATCCTTTCCATTTCTTTTCACAGTTTTTCTAGTAGGATTTGTGGAATAGTTTGGGTTGGTGATTGAGAAGATTGGTTTATCCCGGCGGGATATTTTGGAGGTGGGATAGTTTGTTGAAAATGGACTGGTGGCTATTGGTATTGGATAGGTTGGGTTTAGAACTGGTTATGGGTTTGGTAGTTCTGATGGGGGTATGGATTTTGTCCCTGTGGTTGGTTAGTTTGTTGGTTATCTTTCCAGCGGAAGCCTGGGTGGTCATTATACCTTGGGTTGAAGTTGTTTTGGTATTGAGGCTTTTGAAAGTTCAAGGCATTCACTTCCACTGGGGGTCCTCCAAAAAGAACATATTTGATGGATGGAATGGTTGGGAAATTGTCTGTCTTATGGTCATGTTTGTCACAAATTGTGCAAATAGGGTCAACAGTTTGGATTTGATGGATTTCCTAAGGTCTATCATTTCAACCTTCCTAGAGAGTGCTGTGAGTTTATCCCTAAGGCTATCCTCTTCTCTAAGTGTATGAATTATGGTAGTTCTTTGTAGGTTTTCAAAATAATGTGAAGTTCCCCATGTTTGGTTTTGTTCAGAATGGATTTCCAGATACTCGTAAGCATCATTTGGGGCTTTGTTTATAAAAGTTTCATTACACATCATGTCAATGAATTGTTTGTTCCCCGCATCCAACCCTTCATAGAAAATTTTCACTTGTTTAGGAATAGAAAAACCATGGTGTGGAACCATGTTTAGAGTGTCCTTGAACCTCTCCCATGTTTCATAGAATGACTCTCCCTCTTTTTCAAAAATGTTTTGGATGCCCTTTTTAAGGGAAATTGTTTTGTGGTGGGGAAAGTATTTTTTGTAGAATTCTCTTTATAGTTGGTCCTAAGAGTTGATGGATGATGGTCTCAAATTTTTTAGCCAATTTTAAGCTCGATACTTTAACGAAAAATGAAATAGCCTCATCTTAGCTGATTCTAGTAGATGTGGGGGACACATGGTTTCTATAATGTCATTGAACTATTTAATGTGAAGGTATGGCATCTCGGACACCATTCCAAGGATGTGGGAAGGTGGTTTAGGACATGGGGTTTAAATATGTAGTTGGAATCTCCTAAGGAATTGTGTCTAATGCATGAGGGGGCATTGGTCCAGGAAGGTGTGAGTTAGTCATTCATGGTTTCATCAGTTGCATTCCCCATGTTTGGGGCTGCCTCATTTGGGTTTCCATTTTAGTTCCCACCCGGGTTTATGAGTTTGTTTATTTGAAGAAATTCCTTTAAAATGGGATCATTTTTTGATTCAGGGGTGTTAGGAAGATTATGATCTAATGGAAAGAGTTCCCTTGGTGTACTTGACTCCCCAACCCCAAGACTATCCACCCAAAGTAGACGGTTTAATTGATCACGGGTGTAGGCGGACATGCGCCAAAAGAAAAAAAATAAGAAAGGGACAAGATAAGAGCTTTGGATGAGAAAAGAAGAAATGAGGGAGAATAGAATTGGTTTTTATATGACTTACTTGGGTCCCCGGAAACAGTGCCAAAATTTGATTCTCGCTCAAATTTACCCAAGAGAAGAAGTTAGGACGGTCCTTGTAGTTTAGCTTGGGTTCTCAAATCCTCATAGACCTAAGAAGAAATCTATAGACACGTACATTCTATGGACTATTTTTGGATATGAAGTGGCCAACTTGGGTTGATTTTATATGGGTTTGAAGTAAATCTAAGAGACTTAAGTGAATTCAATTTAAAAGAATGAGTTGATCCTAGGTTATCACATGGGGTGGATTGGACGTATTCCCTTTTCAATTATTTCAATTTCTTATATTTGAGTTGAGTTCATTTAAGTAGATAAAACAACTTCATCACTTACTAATTTTATACCAAAACACCATAATACTAATAACCTATACACTTTAAGGATCAATGTTTTTAGCATTTCAACGTAAAGGTTCGTATTAGCACTTGAAGTGTGTGGCCTTAAATTCAACTAGGACGATGGAGTTTAAAAATCATCAAATAAAAATCTCAATTAAAGAAGTGATTATACATTAATGGGGTGATAATTAACATCCAATACAGACCCTTTCTACTCCCTTGGATCAACCCATAAGTGTTTTATCCCTCTATTGATGTTATGGTCTCAATGGAAGCGGGAAGTAGACTCATGATGGGGGAAATGGAGAAGTAAAGAAAACAATAAAATAAAATGATCACTCCACCATTGTGTGAATAATTTCACAAGATTTAGTGTGAATAAATTCACACCTTGAACCAATGGTATCAAATTGATATGAAGAACAACAGAATAAGAGGAAAAGAAGATCTTTTATTAAGAAACTAAAGTGAATTGAACAACTTAACTGTTAAAGACAAACTTGAGACAACAAAATCGCAGCATAACATTACAATTGAACAAAGCATCAAAGATCCTTAAATCCTCCAACACCACTGCCTTAAATAGGAATTTTTTAGCCCTTGGGTCGAGCCTCCAACAATACAAGTTATCTCACTTGAGTATGGTAGGTCTAGGGTGGTGGAAAGTTTGTGGAAAAAAGACTTTCCACCCTTGACCCGAAAAGGCATCCAGCTTGCATCCACCAAACAGAGGTGCATGAAACACCTTCTAGATGGCCGTATTTGGGTGGGCCATACTAGCCTTAAATTAAGATACGTATTTCCCCTAACAGCATGTAAAATATCATCCCAAACTGAGTTATGTTTTTCAAGATATGGTTTAATTGGTGGGTTGTTTTTCTAGGCCGCAGATTTTGGCCTAGATTTTGGTATACTATTTGGGCCGCCTAAATAGAAATCATGGAGGCCGAATTAGCATTGGATACTGAAGAATGATTTGTTACTATATATGTCTTCTAGGATACCAAGAATTTTGGGCTTTATTGGGCCTGTATTGTGGGACCCACATTCTCATCAGTGGGCTGGTGTCCAATCTGCCTTCTCCAGAATTGTTTCTTTTCATCACCAAATATCTCCATCATCCTTTATGAATCATCCATTTATCCCTTAATGAAAAAATGTTTAAATTTAAGTGAAGATCCATTTCAAAAAATATAAAATTAAAATATGTATAATTACATTCCTTATAATCAGACGACTCATTGGGCCTAAATTGGTGTTAAAAAATGTACCACATAATAGTGCATTTTAAGTAAGAATTACAATCATAATGTGAAATGATGTTCAAAGCGTAAAATGCACTAAAATGGTTTTTATTAATAACAAAGAACATGAATATTATATATATTAGCAATGAATATTATCCTCATTTAGTGTCTAATCAGCCTTCTTGTGGGGGGGGGGGGTGTTTCCTAACCTAGTTGGCATGTCCTAGGAGGCATCACATGACATAGATTGAAACATATTGAGGTTGTCACAAGAGCCAATTTGTAATAGCTCGAGGAGTGTCATGTTTTTTTCGGAACTCTTGAGAGACACCATGAGAACTGGCTGACATGTTTGGTTGGCATCGTGGGTCTTGGATGACTTATCCAAAGGGTGTCATGAGGGGATAGTCGTGACATCTATATTCGTTCTCAAGCCTCGACTGACATGAACGATAACTATTATATGAGTCAAGAGATAGATCTGAAAGTTTTCACAAGTCCTGTATGACATACCTACAGGGTTAACGAGATCAAACTAGCACCCATGAGTAGACTGTGTGACTGGATTTGGCATGTCTGGAGTACTCTATTTGTCCTCGATGGCATGCTGATGGAGTGTCATAAGATCTGTGCGGTGTAACTTGATGTTTTCACATGTATTTGGCTAAAACATGTGAAGTGCATGAGGGGAAGTGATCATGTACTCTTCTTAAGCCTTTTACCTTTAATATTAGTTCTAGACCATGTATTGTGAATGCCTTGGTGTTTCCCAGTGTCAGTTCACCTTGAATCTCGCATGATCCGGTGAGCTTGCAGAATTTTATTCACATATCCCACCAGAGATCCATCATGTGATATATGGATGATCAGAAGATTTTCTTTATACCTAGATCATGAATACCCCATCTTCCCACCAATATATTACCTGATAGAAATCTTGTTGGGTGCATGATCGGTTTCTCGGAGAATCCCTGCAGAGTCTGAACATCTAGAATGCATAGTAGCTACTAGATTCAATTACTTTATTTCCATTAAATTGGGAAATTAATTGGTATTTCCACCTTTACTACTCACCGGTTTATGTAGTGTATCTGGCTCTAGTTTAGGTTGGAGTCTACGAAGACGGCTGGTGCCATGCGGCTTTGCGAGTCTCTATCATATACCGCATCAAGTTCATCACCTAATTTTATATGGCCACAAGTCCCTATGTCAATACATCATTGCATTATCATGCCGTCATGTTGAAGGAAATCCATGGAGTCATGTTTGACATATCCAAGGTCCATCACAAGATCCAAGTGCCTTTTGGAAGACACTCGTGAGACCATAGTTGACCTATCTTTGAGTCTTATAGGACTAGTTTTTGGGTGCACTGGGTGCATCACATGTCTTTCATCGACCACGAACACATCTTGACTCCTTCATTATGACCCAATTTTTTTATAAAACAATGGTTGGGAGTCATACAAGATTTCATGTGTGCTTTTGAGGATATTTATTCTATTTTTTATTGATGAATCGCATGAACAATATGGGTCATATGGAGGAGAGTGAGAATTTCATTTGTAAAATCTATTCGTTAACCATTGGTGCACTGATGTATTGTCCGGATATGCTCGAAGACTACCATGTAGTGAGACTAACAAGCAGGGGTCTCTTACGAGATGTAGTAGACATGTCACCAAGGACTTTTGAAATATCACGGGTCATTGATGGAATGTCACATGTCTTTCAGTGACTATGAACCTCTTTATCCTATTCTATTTCAATACCCTTTGTTTTATTATACAATGGCCAGGGTGTATGTGAGTCTTCACAAGAAATATATAGGTTTTTTTCTCAATTTTTTGATGATTCCTCGCGTGACCAATATAGGTCCCATGGGTTGTACAAACATAACGTGGTAAATCCATTTGTATATCCTTAGAGCATCATGGGGTTGTATGGACACACTCTGGAACTCTCTTGAGGAAAGGATAACATGATAGAGGGTTTTTGAAAGATGAGTTTTACATATCTATGAGGTCTCATAGGTGTCCAATGGCTTGCATTTCATGTCCTTCAGTGACCGTGAACCCCTCTTACCTCCTTCCCTTTATTTCCATCATTTTATATAATGAGGGTTCAGAGATCTTGTGAGTTCTCTTGAATATCGTCAAGGAATATTATTCTTTTCTATGATGATATAGTTCATGATCTCTTCGACCACTGAGGGTATTTCTCTATTAGGTTTCATTCTATTCTTTATTTTTTTTGGATTTCGAGTGGTCTTTCAAGCACTTGATAATTTCAAATCATGTCGCTTTGGGGCACTTGTTCGACTGTCTATGAATTTCATGAGAGTAAGAGGTCTTATTAGAGGGGGTTTATAGGTAATTTCATAGGTTATGAACCATACATGGAAGCTTCACATGACTTTGAAATGTTCATGAAATCCTGAGTCCCTTGAAGACTCATGTTATCCATGGGTCTCAACGGTCCTCTTCTTCCTTTTCTTTTGTGGGGAATATAATACTTGTGTTCTAGAATTTCTTCCTTTTTGATTTTTCCAGATTCTTATTTAGAAGGAGTCAATAAATTCTCCCCTTATTATTAACTTCTAAGGGGACAATTACTCAGTTCAGAGGATAACTAATGTCATTCAAATTCCTTGAAGGTGTCGCAAACTGATTAATTTTGTGATGTTTCGTCTGCTGACTGACTTTTGGTATTCTGTGAACTGATTGTATATAGGGGGTGGAGGGAAATTCATTCCATTGGCCACCAAATTCAATAGAGAACTCTTGTTGTTGCCTCCCTCACAAGACACCACCGTGAACCCTGATTGGAAACCTTGATTGCAATCCTTTACCACAAGTCTGTTCCGCCCGATCTCTTGTGCATGACTTCTTTCTGCTCAGACGTCTATCCGCCTAGACCATTAGCTTCTCATCAGTGATCCCTTAGACATATGGTATGAGGGTTACTATCAATTTTAGGGTTTCACAAGACCTACTAATCTTAGGGACTCATATGATCAAATTCTATGATGGAGGTGGAATTTTGAAACCATACATTGGCTTATACGTCCGTAAGAGAGGCTTCGATGTGTGAAGAACCATCCTCTTATATAGTATTGATGAACATGTTTATTGCATCGTGAATGATGTGTATGCTATCCCGTTATTCCATTATTTTGGAATTTTTTGTTGATGTAGATCCCCTATATTATATTTTATGAGATTGAATGTCTGGAATTGAATGTTGAAATTCTAACATATTCTATTTTAGGAACACATTTGAGTGTCTACACACACTAGATCATATATTGGTAATATGTTTCGACTATCTCAAGATAACCTGATGTGTAGACAGATGATATGGGTAGGATATATGTCATAAATAATGATTTCTTTTCATATCTATTGAAATTAGTTCCAATTTAATGAGTCCATGTAGTGGGACTCACAATAATTTTCATGGGTTTTAGTTTAGGGACTTTTTGATCAGAACTTATTTTGCATTAATTTAGGGTCATTTAGAGCAGACCTTTTATTTCTTTAGTTTGTGGTCTATTATCTCCTACCTTTTATTTCTTTATTCTAGAGTCTTTTATCATGTACCTTCTATTGATTTAGTTTAGGGAACTTTACCTAAGACCTTATATTGCTTTTAGTTTAGGTTCTTTTAGCTCGAACCTTTTATTTCTTTAGTTTAGGGTCTTTTAGCTCAAACCTTGTTTTTATTTCAATTTAGGGTATTTTATCTCAGACCTTATATTTATATTATTTAAGTTTATTTTAGCTTGTAACTTCTTTTGATTTTAGTTTAGGGTCTTTTAGCTCGTACATTCTATTTCTTTTAGTTTAGGGTCTTTTAGCTCAAACCATCTATTACTTTAGTTTAGGGTCTTTTAGCTCAGACATTATAAATTACGTGTAGTTTAAAGTATTACTACTAGTAATTTTATGGAATGTAGGGTCGGAAGACCATGGATGACTCAAAACACTATGGGGTGATAAAATCCTTCATGGTGTTGCTAGGTCTCATGAGGATTGGAGTTCCTTTCATGCAACGAGGATAATATTAATGTAAGCGGGTAACATTCATTATGTGTTGATAGCATGGACTAAATAAAGTTTATCTCTACTCTTTTATAGGGGATATGATAGGTTTATGGGGTGAATAAGGTTAAGGGAAAATGATAGGGAAGCCAGACCCTCCTAGATAGTTTGGATGTGGATGATGTAAATCACAAATAAGAAATTTGAACCGATAAATGGGGAATGGTGTTGACATTTTGGGTATGTCCCATAACACAATGAGGTGTCAGGCTCCGATAATGTGTCATTGATGCTCACAAGGATTAGGAATCAATTTATATATGGCCAACATGTCTCCGGTCGGTGGGTCTGAGCCCCTCTGCATCGGTAGCATGATCGAACTGAGATATCTCTTTTCATCTCCATGGGCTATGAAATATTTGTAAAGACTCAAACATTTGGATGATGAAGTTGGGAATGGAAGGAAGGATATCTAGGATAGGTTCTTGAACCATAGGAAAACTTATCTCCAACTAAAATGATCAAGAACTATGCCTTGTGATTTCGAATCATGAGGTGTGGGCCACCAAAAGGTTCGAGAATGAAGGGTCACAATCCGACCTTGAGAAATGGTACAAAACATAGTGACACAACATCGAGGATATCAAATCCTCTTGGATAGTTAATATAGAGATTGTAGATAATATTTTGAATCTCTCTAGCCATGAGGAAGGTATGGGATAGTCACATTGTGGAAAATATTAAAACTCAACGAGGTGCTATGTTCTGCCACAATGATGCCAAGCACATAAGAATTAGAATGACCATTATGTTGGCTCAAGATGTCTCTGGTTAGTGGGTCTAAGCCCTTTTTAATCAGTAGCATGGTCGAGCTGAGATATCTCTTTTCTTCTTAAGAGGAAATGAAATTTTTGTGATGACCTTAGATGTCTTTGATTGTGAAGTGGCATTTTTAAAAAATATAAGATCCAAGAAGGGTTTGAGTACTCTAAAAGTATTTCTAACACCTTTTGAACATATTATCATGATGAGGATATGTGAAAAATCAGTTCTCTAAAAAAAATTTGGACCAGGGGGTCCTACGAGAATAAGTTGGATTTTACTAGGTCCACAATGTAGACACTATGAGCTTTATGGATTATATGTTTGTGCACTAATTTTTTCAAAAAAATTGAAGGTGAAGAGTTTAGCAGGAGGAGACTCGAATTTTCTCAGGCTTCCCTTTATAGGTCTTCTACCTGACAAGTTTTTTGTCTCTTTTGATAGCAGTTTAACGTCTTTCAATTTGGGCCATTATGGGCTATAGTTTATGTTCATAGAACTTTGACCAAAGCATAGAATGTTTAAGATCCTAACTTTCATGGACCTAGTATAGAAGATTCACTATTAGAAAAATGGTTTTAACATCATTTTCTTTATTTTGAAATTGCTTTTTAAACGATGTTGAAATTTTCGATATAAAAAATTTGACTTTTGATGTTGGATTTTTGTAAAATGACTCCAAAAAGGATTTTCATTTATTTTTTTGAGTTTTTTTTATATATACACCAAAAATCCCCACTAGTGTCATTTTTGGTGTTAGTTTGTTTAAAAAGAATTGATACCAAATAGGTAAAAAATTGTGTTTCACATCATTTTTTAAAAAAACGGTGCCAAAAAGTTAAAAAAATGTTATTTACATCTTTTTTTTTAAAAAATAGACAACAATTTTTTTAAAGAAAATTAGGCTTTAGATTTTATAAAAACAGACACCAATAATTAATTTTTTCTTTTTATGTTTTAGATTATTTTCTAAGCATCGATTTGATGGATCATGAAGCTAAGATAGAGTTATAGATCATAATTTATGACCATCGGAAGGTAAAATTCTTAATGTTTCGATAAATACAACTTGTTTCAAAGAAAAAATGTGAAATATGAATGAAAATCACATACACAAAATGAAATAAATTAAACATATGACTTCAAACATATTTCAATTATTCGTGGCATTTTCATCCAAATGATATGTTTTTTATCATCATTTCTCTTAGAATTACTGTAGAACTCATGCTATAATGAAAATGATGATTGATAATGAATTTTTCACCTCATTTAATAAATCTCATCTGGATGTTTTAAATTTTTAAATCAATCATATGAATAAATTATCATTATAAGAAATATTGTTAAGTTTTCTAAAAATGAAGGAAAATAATAATGAAGAAATTAAATGGTTAAAAAGATACCGTGTTGAAATCAACGATTAAAGTCATGTTAAAAATTTGATTGAATCGAAGAGGTCAAAAATAATGAATGAAAAATAAAATTGATTTACATATAGTTGATGAAATTATTTTCAATTGTGTTTTATTTAAATTTAGGCTAGATTATAAAAATTGAAATGTTTGTTGTGAAAAAAATTAAAATACCAATCCCGCGTATTTGTGAAAACCATTTAGCATCGGTTTTGTATAAAATTGACGCAAAAGAAGACTTACATTGGTTTTTTGGAGTTGGTTTTCTTCAAAACCAACACAAAAAATTCCCATCGATATCATTTTTTTCATCATTTTTTAAATAAACTGATGCCAAAAAGTTTAAAAAATTATTTTTTCATTGGTTTTTTTAGAAACGACACTAAAATGTAAAAAATATCCATCAATTTTTAAAAAATAACCAACACTAAAAATTAAATTCATTTTTTCTAATATATTAGATCATTTCTTAAGCTTCTATTTCACTATTTGTGGAGCTAAAACTGAGTTATGGATTAATAGTTATGGCCTTCAGAAGTTGGACTTCATTAAGACTTCAATTAGATAAGTTCAACTTCGGACATCCATAACATTTAATCCAAAACATGGTTTTTTCTCCATGACTAGTTCAATTAAAGCATATGAAATGATATAAAACATAGTAAACAATAAGAATTATTAGCATTATCTTTTTTACCACCAATGTAAAAAGTTTTTTTTTAAAAATTTGCTGTCAGTTTTTAAATTAACCAATGAAAAAAAGTCTCTGAAAACATATTTTTCGTCAGTCTGTAAGAAACTAACATCATATTTTTTATTCTAAAGACCATTTTCCTACTATTTATGTTACATAAGAGCATAATTAGGATACCCAAGGTCAAGACTATTCCAATAGGTAGATGTAAATGTTGTAAATTAGGGCATGAGTTCCTCATGAAAAGAGTAATGATATGGGATAGTCATACAAGGACCAGTTCAGACACACTGTGATGTTGACTATTGTCATGATGAATTGAGGGATCATGGGAATTGGAATATCCTTTTTTAGACTGAATCATTTTCATTGATGGCCATAGGAACATATGCAGGAGCAATAGGCTTGTATGCATAGTCTTGAAAAGGGTCCATGAAGACAGTTATCCTTTCCACGGGCCTTGGAAGTTTGAAGGTGACATGATGTTCTCAAGACACGAAGTGTGGTATATGGATTTGAGGTGCACTTAAATGATGGTGGAAGCACTCCATACTCTTGTTTACTGAGTTAAGTCTCTTATGGTCCTTTAATAAGTAATGAGAAATAGGATACGGTCTACATAGTTTATCCTCATGTAGTGTGGACATGATTCTTTTTAGTTTCACATCATGAGGTAAGGACAAACTTCCATGAATTTTAACATATTTTGGTACATATGTGGGAACCAACATGAAAATTGGTGATGTTATGGCTGGGCCCAGATCTGGTGACTTGGTAATCACAATGCATGTCATGAAAATGGGAATCAAGGAAAACATAGTTCTTGAAGCCCGTGCAGTTTAACATCTTGTAGTGAGAATGATGAAGAACAATTTAATGTCATATTCAAGGAACATATGTGGGTATTTTATGGTCTAATTGGTCAGACCATAAGATGTAGATCTAATCATGGAGATGTGCAGTGTGGTTCCATGAAGCAACCCAATGTGAATGAGAACCAGGGAGGTCACAACCACACCATGTACATTTCCAGGAAAATTCAAGCCAAGGGGCCAAAATAGATATAACTATTGTAGGGCCCAAAGATGATATGTATGGGCTTCTCTATGTATCTCACGAGGATGATAATCAAGCCACATGTTGTCTTGTAAATTCAATGCAATTTGACATCATGTGATAAGGATGAAGGTGAACCATTGTGAATTGGTGATAACATCACCGTTGGGCCTAGGATAGAAAGGTTGGGCATCGCTACATATCTCATGATAATTAGAATCAAATAACACATAGTTATTGTAAAACCGTGCAATTTAATGTCATGTAGTAAGGAATAAGGGGGAGTACCTCCAAGTGGGCATGTATGACACATCCTGATATAACCTGATGTGAATGAGTACCATGAAGACCCATGATGGGCCATACATTCCAGAATAAAGCCTATGGATGGTCCTAAATACAAAGTGTTTGGGTGTCACTATGTATCCCATAAGGATGGAAATCAAGCTAAACATAGTTTTTGAAGGAATATGTAGTTCAATCTCTTGTAGGGAGGAAACGTGGTATTCCTTTTATGGTCTTGAATTTAGGACCATAATGGACCCATTTTGTACCTATATGCATTTCTTGTGAGGTTATGCCCCTTCTGTAATTATTAATCTCACATGAGCTTTTCTTGGTGTGAGAAACAAGGAACATCACATATTTGCGCACAGTGTAGAGACAAAAAAGGGGTATAACAAGGTAGATTTGTATGATGTCATGGATAGACCAAGATATAAGATCATGTTGACTCTAAATATACCATTAGTAATGAGAATCAAGCTATATGTAGTTCTAGGAAACATGAAGTTTAACATCATGCAGAAACAATGATGACCGTGCATTTTAACATCATATGACAAGGATGATATATTACCCGATGTGAACAGGGGTGAGATTTATGGATCCATGCTGTTTCGTTTCACATGGAAAGGAAATTAAATTTGGAGTTTAATGTCTTTTGGTAAGAATGAAATCCATATATTTTAATGTCATTTGGTCAAGATGAGACATTCCATGTAGTTTAACATCATGCGGTGAGGAAGAGACATTCCATGCAGTTTAACATCATGTGGAGAGGATGAATGATGGGGCTTAATCTGATGTGGATGACCATTTATGATATATCTATGCAAAATACTTCATGATAAATATCACTTTGGTGGGCGTTGTGACACACTCCCCATCCATGGTTTATAGTGAATAGGAACCATTCTTACAAACCTTATGTATGAGGTAAGGTATATTCCACTTGGGCTCCATTTTTGGGGGGTTCTTCCTCAGTATCTTTGGGGTTTTGAGAGAAAACACTAGTTCTCCCTAAAGAAATGAGCAGCGGTGGACCTTTTTATTGAAGCTCATGCAATCTGATTCTATTGGACTTTCAAGTTGTGTTGTGTGTGAAACCTCTTCTCATCTATCCATTCCAAATCATCCAAGCACTCATGTGATTCTTCTTCATCTGAGAGTTGTCCAAAAATGGGTATTCAATGTGAAGGTAGCTGAAACTCTATGGGTAATACTACCTCTATCCCATAGACTAATGAGTAAAGCATTGATTGTGTAGCAGTACATGTAGTGGTATGGTTGGCCCATAAAGCATAGAGGAGTTTTTTTAGCCAAGACATTTTATATTTATTTACTATATTTTATAGTATGTTTTATAGAGTCTCATTGAAGGCATCTATTTATCCATTTTCTTCTACTTGATAGAGATATGAGTGATTGGAATCTATGTAGTAATCTCAGTATAGCTTCTTCAACTCCATGGAATAGAATTTTGTGTCATTGTTTTTCAATATTGTGTGAAGGACTCTGAACCTGGTGGTGATGTGGGGCTTTCTGAAGTTGATGATATTCTAATTTCTGACATCCTTTAGGTGTATTGCCTCATCCCATTTGGAAAATAAATTGGTAGTAGTAAGGACATAATTAAACATCTTAGCTATGGCTGGGGGATATGGCCTCATGAAATATATCCCCCAAACAGAAAATTCCTAGGAATATTTGGCTGTGTGTAGAAATTACAGCGGATCATGGTTGAATTTTTCATGAATTTGGCATGCATGAAATTTATTGGTGAATTCAACATAGTCATGTATCATGTTTCTCTAGTAATATCCCAAACACTTGATTTGTTTGGAGATTTTGGTCCCAAGTTGATGGGTACTGTAAGAGCCAGCGTGGATTTCCTCTATGAAAACAAGAACTTCTCCTTTTGTTATGCAGTTTAAGAGAATTCCATCAAATCCATTCTTGTAGAGGTTTATTTGATTTTTTGGGCCATTATACAGAATAATTTTTTCTACCCAACACCAAATCAGTTACTTTATAGCTCGGTCTATTGAGAGGCTCCCATATCAATGATAACAGATTATAGGTTCCATCTATCAATGGGTGGTCACTAGTACCTCATACCATGGGGATTTGTTTACCTGGTTGATTTCTTCCATATCACATAAAAAAATTAAAGAGATCATTATCTAGTATTTGATACAGAATGTTGCTTCCTCTAGATTAGGGTCATTGAGGATGGGGGCTACGTTATCCAGTGCGTCAGCGATAGCATTCTATGATCAGGGAACATAATACAATGTGGTCTCAAAGGTAAATTCTACCATCAATCCTAGACATAGCAAGTGAGGGGGCCAGTTCTTCCGTATTAATTAAATATTCACCATTTATCAACTTTATCACAAGTTTTGATTCCCATTTGATATTCATATAGGCAATGTGAAATTGTATGGAGAGTTCAAATCCATTGATCATGGCTTGGTACTCGGCCTCATAATTCTTGTATCCCTCAGACAGTGATAAAGTATATGGAAAAACTGCTTTGTCTAGAGAGACAAATACAATACCTAGATAAACCCAATTGAATTTTGGGTTATCCATTGTTGTACCAATAGAACTCTATGAGGCTCTATCAAAGTAAATGTCCCATATATGGGTGTGTAATGGGCATATAATACCACTTCATCAGGGAGCTTAGTGTCTTCTGGTGTATTTTATGAGGTATCATGTTCTGTAAGGAAAGCAGCCTGGGATTTCCCTTTTGCCGAATTTTGTGATATGAACTAGATTTAATATTGCTACAGAATTATCTCTCATCAATCCAAGAATGCAATCAACATGGGGAGGTAAATGATTTAATTGAAGGGGTCAATATGAGAGACCAGATGGAATTCATGGTGCTTCAGGTAATGCCTCATATTTTTCATGGTGAACATGACTGCATGATAGTTCTTGTAGAAATCTGAATATCATATCCCAATACCTAGCATGGTCCATCAGAGGTAGTAGAGACTCTCATAACTTCCCACATCATTTTTCATGCAGGGAGGGCACCCAATGAGCATTCCATATCATCCACATATAAGATCAGTGGCCTCTATTTCACTGAAGGCATCAGAACTGGTGGGTGAAAAAAGTACTACTTGAGACATCCAAAGTCTTTCTAACATTCACCGTACCATTGGTAGATGACTCTGTTCTTCATTAGCCTCTTAAAGGGGAGATCTTTGCAGAAATGGTTGGCTATGAATCTCCGAATGTAGGTGAGGTTCCCTTGGAGTCCCATTAGTTCTTTAAGATTTATATGGCTGACATTTCTAAAATAGCGCTGGTCTTCTCTAGGTTAACCTCAATGTCATGGTTTTCTACCACAAAGCCAATGAACTTTCCTAATGTTACCACAAAAGTGGGCTATTGTGGATTCATCTTTAGAATTTCATGATACATATTTTGAAATATTTCTTGAAGATCTGTGAAGTTTTCACATAATTATCTTGATTTGAAAATCAGGTCATCGACATAACACTCTGTTATCCTCCCTAAAATATCATAAAGATATAGTGCATGGTGCGCTAATATATGGTGCCAAAATTCTTAAATCCAAAGGGTGTGACTTGGTAGCATAAGATTCCTTGAGGAAATTTGAAGGTAGTGGCTTCTTCATCCTCAAGAGAAATTTTGATCTAGTTATACCCTGAGTATCAATTAATGAAGAAAAGGGCTTGGAAGCCAATAGTTTCATTTATTAGGAGTTCTATGATTGGAAATGGGAAGTCTTCCTTCATGAAATTCCGATTACAGTATTTGAAGTCAATGTAGACCCTAATCTACCCATTCTTCTATTTGACGGGGATGTCTTTGGAAGGAAATCTCATTTATTTCACTTATCTGAACAAGTTAGCTTTGATTATCTTTCCAACATCCGCTGCTACATTGGTGGTATGAGAGGGGGGCACTCTCCTCACTTCCTTCTTAAAGCCTCAATTCTCATCAGGCAGACCAAGATGGTGTGTAGCCACATCTAGATCCAGTCTGAGGATTTCAGTATAGTTATAGGAAAACAGATATCGATGCTTCATTAGAAATGAAATGTACATTTCTTAAACATCAAGGGGAATGGTGATGCTAATCAAAATAGGATGTGGATCTTCCTTTATACCTAGGTTTATCTTCCTAGGATCATCTATGGTGGTGAAGATACCTTTCTCGAATGCTCAAGAGGAATTTCTAAGATCATATACATCCATTTCTTAGTATGTGGATACATATTGAGGAAAATATGGAAATTTGGACACCTCTATATCAGTATCAGGATAAGGTAGGCCATTAAAAAACATCATCATTCTTCGATATATCAACCATGTTTATAGGGATCACATAATCATCATTGAGCAAGATCCATAGATTGACAGTTGCGGTCCAAAATCCATTAGGATATACAACCTATATATCATATGATTTTGGTTACTTACTTCCCTTATCATACAATTCTACTTTGGCTTATGTGGATCTGTTGTTCTCTAAGGGGGAACTATCACCATGTAGTATGCCAACATTTCCATTGATGCGGTACTCAGACATTGATGGAATGTTCATAGTACCGTGAGGTGGATATGGAGCCAAGGTATTCCAAGAAAGACATTATATGTGGTGTCCTGGTAGATGACTGTGAACTTAGCCTGAGAAGAAAGGACCCAAAATTAGGCCTTGAGATTGATCTTCCTAAGAGGCCTTTGCTCATGCTTATCATATCCCAGAATTGTCATATTTTTAGAGGATACATTTTCTTCTCCATAATCCATGTGTTGAAGGGTTTTTACTAGGATGAAATTTATCCCAAAACTATTATCAATTAACACCCACTATATATTGACATTTTTATGTCTTTCCAAAACATATAAGGGCCGATGTTCCATTGGTAGCCTCCTCCTGATGCTGATTATTAAATGAGACGGCGACATGACCAGACATAGTCTCCACTCGATAGATCTGAGTATCTATGACTTCCATCTTGAATTCATGTGGGCTCTTGAGGGATTCAATGAGTGCCTCCCTATATTTTTTTGAAAGATAAATGACATCAAATATTTAGAGATTGGATGGGACTATAGCCAACTGTTTCATAACATCATACATTTGTGATAGAGGTCTATGCTTCCCAATATGGGGTTTCTATGGGATATGTGGTTCAGGGTTTTGATAATCCAAGGTAGATGGACTTGGATCATGTGCATAGGTAGAGTGAGAATATGCTACTAGTATAACAGGTTGTTTCATCCTTATCTATTTCCAAAGTTTATCTAATTGAACCCCCACTAAGCAGTCATGCAATAAGATTAGTTGTAGGAGACTGCTGGAGGGATGTGAGGAGCCTCCTTGAATCTTCCAGGCCTATTGGAGGGATTTCACATGAGTCTTGGGTGTATATACGTCATCTATGGGGATATGCTTAGAATATTGAGTCTGACTATTCTCGCACTATCCTTTGTATCCTCGGGTCTAATGAAAGAAGTCATCATGTTCCCTATTTATATAAGAGAAACCCATATTCAGAGGAAAAATCATCATCAGAAAAGGGATTTGTAATGTAATTTGTTGATAGAACCAAATATGACATCTTCTTCAGATGAGGATTCCATTTGGTGGGGTGGTTCCTGTTCTGCAGATGTTACAGGGTAGAAATTTGCAAGAGTGAGGGCTTAATTCAGAGCAGAATATGTTTCTTCCTCCTCTATATATTCCTACTTATGATGGTTATTCCCACCCTTAATAAGTACATCAAACATATCCTTATTTTCTGGGGATTCTATCATGAGTTTTTATAACTTCATCTTTAGAGAACCATGATCTCAAACTATTTTTTGAGTTATCCAATTGTCAAACTTTTTCACTCACCTGGCCATATCTTTTTTCCAACCTTCACCTTCTTCTCATTATGTGATGGTTATGAAAGACACCTTCTATAGATCATTATCAAGTGTCATCTATTTGGAGTCAAACATTCCTTGAAGGACATTCTTGAAGATAAAGTAATTATGGTCGGGATTATTATTGAGGTTGTCTTCCTCAAGAATCATGAGTTGCAGGAATATAAGAAGGTCAGTGTCCATGGATGCTAATAAATAACCTGTGACTTGTTCATTTTTGAATGAGTATATTTTTCTCATTCATTCCTCAAAACCTAGGTGACCCAGGTTTTTCTTTGATTCTAGAATAGGGTGATTATGTGGTTGTTGTTACTTATCAAGTGGTGGTGGTTAGTTTAGAGCTTTCTTGGGTTCTTGGATGGGCACCACTACGGGATTGCAAGTGATAGTTGTGGATTCTGCTCTGCCTATCCAGAGAGTTCAATGAAGGTTTAGTCATCACTTCCAGATGCCTTTTCAAGACTCTTATGACATGAAACTACACCATTATATGAGTCAAGAAATGTGCCTGAAGGATATTACAAGTCTAGGGTGATAGACCCAGAGGGTTCATGAGATCAAAGTGGTGCCCTTGATTAGACTACGTGACTGGATTTTTCATGCATGGAGTACTCCATATGTCCAAGATGGCATGATGAAGGCTTGTCTAAAGATCCATGCCATGTTTCTTGATGATGTCATGTGTCTCTAGATGACACATGCGAAGCACATGAGGGGTAGTGAGTGTGTCCTACACTTAATCCTTCCTCCTTTGAACTTAGTTCTAGTCCTTGTACTAAGAATATCTTGGTGTTGTCTGGTGTGAGTTTTCCATGAATCTCATGTGATTTAGTGGGATTGCAGAATGTTCTTCTCATAACCCACCATAGGTACTTCACATTCTCTATGGATGATCACATGAAGTCCTTTATACCTATCACATGACTACAACAGATACCATCCTATATATTACCTGATTGAAAGTTGGTCAGTCGCGTGATCAGTTTCTTGGATAAGTCCTATGGATTCTGGGAATCCAGTGTGCATAGTATCGGTTTGATTACAAACATTTATTATTTTTGTAGTGGGTAATTTATAGGCATCACCACCCAGAGTACTCTCTGGTCTTTGTGGTGTATCTAGATCAAGTCTAGGCTGGATTCGGTGAAGAAGGCTCGAGGACATGAAGCTTCATGATTCTCTATCATGGACCACATCAAAGTCATCACATGATATTCAAAATCTGCAAGTTCCTCTATCACTATGTCATTTATTGATCATGTGGTCACGTTGAAGGAATTCCATGGTGTCATGTTTTACATATCCAAGGGATTTTCCAGGATCCAAGTTCCTTTTGGAATATAATTGTGAGACGTTGGGTGTCCTGTCTTGGAGTCCTGTGGGAGCGTACTACGGGTTCACTGGACACATCGCATGTCTTTCGGTCACTGTGAACACCTCTTTCCTCCATTCTTTTTGATACCCTTTGTTTTATGTGATAATGTTTGAAAGCCATGTGAGATTGCATGTGTACTGTTGAGTATATTTCTTTTTTTTATGCATCGTGTGACCTATATGAGTCATATGGAGGGGTGTGAGCATTTGATTTGGAAAATGTATTTGTTAACCCTTGAAACACTATGAAGTTTTCTAAACATAGTTGAAGACTACCATGTGGTGAGACTAACAAGTTAGAGGGCTCTTGTGAGATGTGGTATGCAAGTAAATGAGGACTCGTGGATTCTCATGGGTTATTAAAGGCATTTAGCATGTATTTTAGTGACCATGAACCTATATCTCTACTTAACTTTCTATCTCTATTGTATTATTCTATTAGGTTATGGGGTATTTGAGTTTTCACAAGCAATTCATGGATTTTCTTGATATTTGGATGATGCCTTGAGTGAAAAATATAGGTTGCATGGGGTTGTACAAGAATCTCATGTGAAAATCCATCTCCCTATCCTTAGAGTGATGTGGGGTTTTCTGGACACACTCACAAACTTCAACGAGTCAAGAATACCATGGTAGAGGGTATTCATGAGACCATAAAAACATGTCTTCGGGGTCTCTTGTGTTGCCAAGGGCATGTTTTGCATGCCTTTAAATGACCTTGAAACCCTCTCCCCTCCTTCTCTTTATTTACATCATTTTATATGATGATGGATCTATGGTCTTTCTAGTTTTTTTGAATATATTCATTGAATTTTATTCTTCCCTATGATGATATGGCGCATGAGCTCTTCGACCATTGGGGGTATTTCTCCTTGAGGTGTTGTTCTCTTCATTATTTTTGATGGATTTCTGGTTCTTTGTAAGGAACATGCTAATGAAAATCACATGGCCAGGGGGTGCTCATTCAGCTGTTTTGAAAGTCCATGAGAGCAGGAGTTCTTGTTATAGGGGGCTCTGTGAGACATGTAGTGGGTTATGCAACATACATGGAACCTTCGCGTGACCTTGAAATGGTCACATGATCACAATTCCCTTGACGATTCAAGTGATCTATGGGTATCAGACATCCTCTTCTTACTTTTCTTTTATGGGGAACGTAATACCTATGTTTTGGTATTTCTTTCTTTTGTGATTTCATATGATTATTATTTGGCAGGTCTCAACAACCACCAACAGTGTCCCAAACTATTTCCAATAATGAAAGTGTAGGTGTAATGTGACATTATTGAATGTAAAAAATGAAATGTAAATAAAATTACATATGTCACAACTATGGGTGAAATGTATCCACCTAGACATGTTCATTCCTTCTTCATCCAAGGTCAGGTTTCCTTTGAACATATTACATAATCTTTGATTGAGCATCATATCCCATGTCATAGTCAAACTATATAATGTCTCATCATAATACAATGGAAAATAGATGGGTAGTACATCTCAATGGAATATCTATCGCTAAAGGTAATATCATTCATGTGATATTATTATCAACAATACAATGGCCTTATATCCCAATAAAATGTCCAATTCTAAGGGTTTAACATTCGTAGAGTATCATAACCACCATTATTTTAGAACATGTCCTAAAACATAGTCACATTCAAGGGAATAACATCCCTTAGTCAATATAAACATGTTTAAAATGGCATGGATATATCAATAATGTATGGAATAAGGTATCTATAAAATATGGATTTCATGTGGGAATGAAATCCCTAGACATGGGGATTTACATGAGTGGAAGGTAATCACATCACTAACACAACAACACTCATTCAGGCATCAAATACATTTCCATGGATTTATATGAGCATATGATGTATCTCATAGTTCCATGGAAAATATGAGATAACTAGATAAAGGTTACCATCTATTTCAACATAGGGACCACATGGTCATTCTATCTCATTACCATGTGCTTTTCATCCTGTATAAAACCCCCATCAAAATCAGAAAAAAAAAATAATACAACATAAATTCATGATAAAGGTATAAATACAAAAGAAAATAATGAGAATCAATTTTTCATTCTAAATATAAAAAATAGGGTTCATAGGCTCAAATATAATGTACCATGTATCATAATTGGGCATATTGGCGCCACTTTTCCACCACAACACCAAGAACATATCATCCCATCACTACAACTAAATTGTTGGAACCAAAAAAAGCATCCAAAAGAATAATATAATTCTTCCATATATGATCTCATAACATAGATCTTTTCAAAGTCTTTGATTTGACTGGTCTTAGAGCTCGAATAGAGTTACAGATTAGAATTTATGACCATTTGAAGTTAGGATGAAAACTGGTTTGTGAAGCCCATTCGTGGAGCTCCCTTCAAGAATGCCACAAAGTAATGATGGATGCCTCTTAGATCTAATGAATACATTCAAAACCATTATAGAGTGCCATGATGTAAGCCTATGTGATATAATGGATACATTCATGACATCTATAGAGCTCCATGATTGAAGCCTCTATGATCTGACAGATACATTTGTGACACCACTGCGGAGTAATGACGGAAGCCTCTACGATTCTGATAGAGCCGCCTCCAATCACAAAGCACTAACCTCTTCAAAAAATCCCTTTTTATTCATGGTGATCCCCAACTACCTCTATTTCAAATAAAAATTTTCCTCACCCCCTTTAAAATCATGGTTAAGCAGCCCTTTCATCAGTTGATCTCCCATTTTGTAGTGCTCCCAAGGACCGCAAAGACCTCCACCCTTCATGTAGTAGGGAGCCCCATTCAGGTTTATCAAGGCTCTATGAAGCATTAATCCTTCACTGATCACTCTCTAAATATTGTTCTCTTTGCTAAGGATAATCCCTTCTCCACTGAATTCCTTCCTTCGCGAAGAGTCCTTCTTTCGCGAAGCACCCTTCCTTCACGAAGCTCCTGTCTAAGACCCTAAGAATTGTGAAGCCCTATACTTAGTGATATATTACGCTTTGTGAACCTATTTCCTTATAAAATACCAATACTTCATGAATCTTCCACCTTTATGCCCACTATTCCATACCACGGGGCCCATGCCCCTGTACCCCTTCTTTGGATTATTGTCAGGCTGTGATCTCGGCCCTCTAGACTAGTCCCTTCATTACTATCACTGACCCCCATGAAAATTTTAGAGTCGCACTATGACCTTTTCGAGCTTGGTCATTGATATTTTACCTTCCAACCTTATGCCCACCCCACTTCCACCTATGGAATACCTTAGTTTGAGATAATCCTCTGAACTCCTTAAAATACCTTTGGTTGACATATTCCCCTTAGACCCTTTCTCATGTCGTGAGTTGAGAGTCCCATCAACAATTCCTTGAGTACTTTGATTTGAACCATTCATCAACCAACTCCTCCAAACCCTCTCATATGGATCTGATGCTGGGTTGGACCAAAAAGTCTGCTCTTGCGTAAGTCCCCCACCAGCCATTAGTTGGCACCTTATGCCTTATAGTCCTCTCCAGATGACTATAAACTATATAACACCCTACATGAGAAACATAAGATGTATCTTGTTCTAAATAATATATTCTTTATGGTCCAAGAATAAGATTCCAATAGTCCATACCACATGAATTTATACTATAGCACACTCTTTAATTCAATAATAGGATTCCATTTTTTCCAAATAAGAGATACCTTACATGACAAGCATAATATGCCTCATTGCCATGATTACAGTGGAATAATTTCAAGAGCATTTGAATTCATTCAATATTTCCATCACTCCACCTCATGCTTCTTATTTCCTTTATTTGGATCATCATACTCTTTCATACTGAAGGGACCACCTAATGGCATTTTCCCATGACAGTTTGGCTCACCTACTATTCTAGGCCAATGCTCTGAAAGACTTTGGATGACACTTTGAGTTTGGTATATCATTTTGAATACAGTAAGTTGTTGGACCTCATTTTTTTGATTCCATATCAGGATAACTCTATGTGGATTATGTGATTTGAATATGGTCAACAGTTATATCCCTTTTTCATGTCTCCCCCATTGTGTTCTGAATGTTGGGAATGTGATTCACACATTTCATCTCCCTTTTTAGACTAATTATAACACCCTTGGCATTATCCCACTAATGAACTAGCGCATAGGTGGAGGCCCCAGTTATATGCCTCAACCCACCATTGAGTTAAGATTCCCTCATGGACAAACATGATGAAGATGTTAGAGGCACCTTCCATACATAATCCCAATTCACCATTTCCACTCCTTAGCGGCACCCAAGATGATTCTATACATAATACCCATCCACCATTTCCACTCCTTAGTAACACTTGGGCAACTTCCATGCATAACCCCCATCCACCATTTTTGATCTGTACCGGCACTCGGCCTGCTTCCATTCCTAAGCCCCATCCATTATTGCCTCTCTTTAGTTACACCCGAGTAGCTTCCATGCATAATCCCCTTCCATCTTTTCCACTTATCAGTGGAACCTAGTCTACTTCCATGTGTATGCCCCATTCGCCACCTTTTATAGTCATACCTTTACATTGAGATCGTTAGGTCTAATATTGCCTCTTATTTCTCACATCGAGCATGACTCACATGAGCTTAGAGTAAACAGTGACCATGAAATCCTCTTTGGGCCAGCTTAGTGTGTAATCCATATGCCCCTTTTTACAAAACTACATGGACTTTGATCATTTCCCTTTTTAAGAATGGTATGTAGGAAGCCTCCCTGAGGTTCAATCCCATCACCCATTATTCTTGACCAATTTATGTCGGTTCACCCACATCCATCATGATTTTACACTATATTCCCCTTTCATCCCATGTGACAGTAAAATGTATTCTTAGACATGGTACGTAAGAAGACTCCCTAAGTTCCAACCTAAACATTGGTAAACTTTGGCACCCCCTTTGTTAGGATCCATATCCTTGGTCTGCCCCTTAGTGGTTTTAGATAGGTTGTAGGTTGGATAACCATGCATAGGCCCTGCCCTTAATCTAAACTCCTCTAACCAAGAGTGTCCCTCTTGTGATGGGACACTAACCACGTGTAAGCCTCAGAATGTCTTTAATTAATTGTCTTTTTTTACACATCAATTCTATTCCCTATCTTGAACTACATGGACTTTGATTCCCTTCCATAGCGATACATAGGAGGCCACCCTGAGGTTCAATCCCATCATCCATTTCCCATTGTGGTCTCTCCTTTGAGCCTTTTTGTTTCAAGAAGACCATTCCCTATCCTGGAGGTTTTGTTCCCTTCAGGTCCCCATACATTCAATCCATTCTCATGGGCCACATCCTTAGGTGTCCCATCATCCCACAAGAACTACATAAACTTTGATTCCCATTCATAGGGATATGTATGAAGAATTCTTAATGATCAATCCCAACACTACCGTGATTTTCATGTTGGATCCTCTCATTCACCATCCACACTCTTGGTTCAATCCCTCTCCATCCATCTTGATCCTTAACTAGGTCTTCACACCCCCAGTGATATCATGCCATCCTTCTATTTACTTCCCTTTACGACACCCGGGTAGCCAACCATGTATAATCCCCGCACAATCCTTATCCATCTAACCAAGATTGTCCCTCTTGTGATGAGCAGCTAACCATGTGTAAGACCTAGTATATCTATGGGTCATTTTCCTTCATGTACACCTTGATTTCAATCCTCACCCATTCGAACTATGTGGTTTTTGATACCTTACTTCTACACATGGTATGTATGGATCCTCTTCAAGGTTCAATCCCAACCAATTTTAAACCATGGTGTCCCACTTTTTGGGGTGAAAATTCCATGATCTGCCCTCAGTTGTGTCTAGATCAGACTTCACGGTGTCATATCTTTCCTTTATGGGACACACCACCCAAGGTATGCTCTCATTGATCGTTCTGACCCATCCATTCAGTGTTCCCCTTTTTTGGGGTGTGCTCTCTCGGATCCGCCCTCAGTAGTGTTCAGATCAGCCTTCATGGTGTGACATCTTCCCTTTATGTGAAACCATTCCCTTGGTCCACTATTTTTGGGAATTTTGATCCATCCATATGGTGTCCCCCTTTCTAGGGTGCACACTCCCTAATCCACCCTCTGTGGTGTCCAGATTAGCCTTCATGGTGTGATATCTTCTATTTATGGGACACACCACCATGGGTCCTCTCTTATTGGGCATTCTAATCCATCCATATGTTAAACCTTCTAGGAACTCCCTATAGGGATGTACCAATCTGATCTAACTCCATGGGGAGTTATGATCACTCTCATTCCATCTCTACAAGATGGTAAACTGGAAACCTACCTACTTTTGAGTAGAGAATGTCTGAGGAAGACTGTAAAAACTACACCCATGGTGTAATTGTCTCCACAAGATGTTAAACTCACAACATACCATGTGTTAAACAAGGGATTTTGAGTAAATCATATGAGACATGCCTCCATCACAAGATTACTTATGATATACATGGGGTTCCTCGGGTAAAAGCACCCTTGAGATGCCCTCTTATGAGGAGGAATACAATTTTCCAATGCCCACACATCCAGAGATTCCCCAATATGCCTAATTTTACCATCTACTGTAACTGAAGGATTATATCCTTTGGAGACCCCATGGAATATACATACAAAAGTAGTGTAATTGACTGGTTTCTATAAAGATGTTGCACTAGGAATGAGATTCATGAACAACAACTCAAATATATGAGGGAGACCCAGACTAGGCGTGGAATTCTGAGGAGGAATCCATGAAAGGAGAGACCGAAATCCCATCATCCCATTTTGTTCAAGGAGAAAACACATATAAAGAAGTGATTAATGTCACCTATCTTTAAAAAGAATGAATGTCGGGAAATAATCATCACGTCCTTATAGATGATGCATGACCCGACAAAGGAATTATAAACATAAAAACCATGGTCTGGAATAATAATCAATTTAAAAAACATAACGCAATTTATAAATAATGTTTAAATATCACCCAATATTGTCTAAATATTAGTTACATTAGCCTTTATGCACACAATATAATTCAAAAAATCATTCTGAGAGATAACCCACCTAGTTATAGTTTCTATAATTTTTGAAACACTAATTATAGTTCAATATTACTTGATGAAAGATATAGGGAAACTATTACATTTTATATATCCAGGACTCAATCTAAAAAAGTAAAATTATAAACCATTCCAGCGTCCAAATATGAATGAAGGAAAAAATCTATGTTCACTTTATCATAAGAAAACACAATGGAACCTCCAAGGGGTCTCAATAATAGTGGATTAGCTCACTTTATGTCAAGAGAATTATCATTAGTGGAAATCTCATGAATTCATAAAAATAGAACGACCCTTATTTAACATAAAAATATTTATTTATATAAATTAGGTCAATGGAGAAAACATACCTTGATTTATTGTCAATCTCGCACATACAATGTGACTTTGTATGGAACACCACATTAAACTTTTGAAAACCATATGGATTATATAAGGACAACTTACTTAAGTATAATGGAATCTGGATTGCTAAGAATATATAGAGAAAATTCTATATTTATTACATAGAAAATTTTTTTATTGAGAAGTTGAAATTAGGCATAAATGAAAGAGGATTTTCAAATATTAAAAGAAACTAATAATGGATTGAATAAGACCACTATCCTTATCATTAATTATTGGAACCACGGTTGTTCTATGCTGAAAATGGAGTATGGTTTGTGTTTTTTGTAAAAAAGCATACTTGTGATGGGATCACTTCATCAAAATATGGAAATGTAAAAAAGAATGTACAAGTTTCGTAATGTTCACAAAATACAATGTTGGTAAGAATATACATCGTGCCCAATGCTACATTAAAAGGGGTTTTGCAAACTCAGATATTATCTTGCATGATGCATAAAAAATACGCACACATGGTAATCATGGCCTATAAATAAAAAGCTACCCCAACTCAAGAAATAAATTTTTTTGAATGAATATCTGGTTGCTCTTCATCATGAATGATTTGTTCATGGAAGTTTGAAAAAATTAAAATTTTCCCGAAAGGTGTTCCTTTTGTCTTTAAAGACCAAGTGAAACATGTGGTGTTGATGCACTAAATATAAGGGTTTTGTAAAAAATAAGATTTTCTGAGAAATTAATCATGCGTGAAAATCATAAATCTTCCACATAAGAGCATTTTTTGGTGTGAAAGTGATGTTTTGGTCTTCTAATAGTCTTTCTATATCTGATTTTATTGATCAGTTCTTTCAAGTGCATCAATTTAGGACTTCAATGCAAGCAGAGTCTCTTGATAGATAGAGACAAATACTTCAGTGATAATATATTGAAGAGAACTTCAAGTCAATAAACTAAGTATGTATTCACCCAAATGAGTTAGTAAGGGGTATTCAACAAAATTTTTCTGAGGAACATAGTGTTCTATCCCTAAAACCCATCTAAATGAAGTGTTCTTAGAATAGATTGATTGTGTCTCAACAATCGTACTCCATAACTAGTTATGATTACTAAAATTCCATACGACCGAAAATATTTCGACTTATGCTCCATGGAATTTTCTTTAGTTGTGAACCATGTAAAATTGTTGTGCCATATATTTTCATGTGAGTGTTTATTTTTCTACAAATTTTCATTAGGCGGGTTTAATAGGTTCCTACTAATATGGGAAAAATATCCATCATATTAAAATAAAATGTTCACACCTTGATTCAACCCTCCCCTTTTAGGTTGTTCCAAGGTCCAATAAGTGGTATCAGAGAGAGGTTACTAGTGTTAAATATGTCCTTTGTGTTCATGGAGAATTCTGTAGATATTAGGGGAGTTCCCTTATTTTATGGAGGCAATTTATAGATTTGGAAAAATTGAATGAGATATCATCTAAGATCTCTTTGAATAGAAGTCCTTTTCTCGACTGTATAAGGAATATATGTAACTGGTTCAACATGGATGTCTATGGCTGATATAGATAGAAAAATTATAGATGTAGATGCCAAAGCACATAATTCCCCCCCTGCAACACTTCTGGATCAGATCTATTTGAAGGTGATGAGTTGAACCTCCATAATGTCTATGTGGGAAAAAGTCAAAAATATTTATGAAGTATATAGTAATGTGAATGAGGAAAACACCTTGTTTTTTAAAACATGTTTGATTATCTAAATATACATCCTGATGAAAATGCAGATTCCTTCTTCAATAGAATTTCTAAAGTTGTAGGAGAAATTTTAGGGCTTGAAGAAGAACTCAAATACATTGACATTGTGAAAAAAATAATTTAGAAGGATTCACCCTCTGTAATACAAAAGTTTCATCCCTTGAGAAAAGGGATATTTCTAAAATCTCTTTCTATGATCTACTGAGTAGTCTAGTGAAAAATTAAATGAGTGTCAAACCTGAAGAAACAATGACTTCAGTAAGAAAGTAAATGTTATTCAAAGCCATGAATAGGATGGAAATTTCAGGAGATAGTTTTTATGAAGGTAATGAGTAAAATGAACTTATTTCTATCTTTTCCAATAAATTGAAGAATAGAAAAGGTAAATTTAAAGGTAATTTACCTCTGACAAGTTTTTGTTGTGGTATAGTTTTCCACATTTATTCATGGTGATCAAAAAAGTTCACTAATAAATAAAGTGAAACTAGAAAAATAGAGAAGACATAGAAAATGTTTCTTAAAAAGGTAGAATTCAAATATAGAATGAAATTTCCGAGGAAGAGTTCTTTCTGTGAAGAATAAAATGACGATAAAATATTCATTTAGGAAGAAGAGAAAAAATTTAAATCTATAACTTATTCTTTTATGATGGCTACCATTGAAAAATTAGAACCATTGGGAGATAAATCTATAGATAATTAGTTGACCACTGATGCTGATATTAAGTTCCAAATAAACAATTCTATTAGTAGGATTGAGAATTAATTTTTTTAGGACCAATAGGGGCCTATATACCCTGAGAGGGGGGGGGGGGGGGTGAATCAGGGTATGGATATTATTTTTCAACATTCTTCCTGCCCCACTGGATCTTGACCTCTTTATTACAAGGGCCACTTTGTTTGCACTTGTGTGTTTATTATGATCACTTATTTTTTTCTTTATCTGATGATGATGCTTTAAATGTAATACATGGAAGTAAGCAGGCAGACATAGAGATTTTTACATGGTTCACCCTCACTGGGCTACGTCCAAAGAGCATATTTTGACAAGTTTCCAGTCATACCAAATTCCACTATTCTTCACTAGATATGGATACAAAGGTTCGAGAACAGTCACTCTGTCCCAGTCTCACTGACTTTACAAGGTTTAGGGTAATCTCATTGCTTTCCCAAGGGTCACTCCCTATTTCTCTCTCTATGGATCACTGCCAGTGGAGAGGATCACCTTATTCCTCTTCCTTTTCTCACCACTCCAGAAGGAATCAACTCACAGTTTATAGAGTTGTAGGTATCTTCATTATCTCTAATGAATGCATCCTCTGTTGTATGTGGATGATCTGTTGAAGTCCAACTTTCACCCATAGATGAATTTCTCTTTGCACCGAAGGTATCGGGAAATTTTCCAACTTTCACGTAGCCCTGAAAAACCATCGTGAATCAACCTTACTTGGTGCACAGGTCTAACCCGGTGCACACGTATCAGCGTGCAAGTCACAAATGGCGCGTAAGTCTACCTTAACACTTGCGCGTCACAATATTCTGCAACTCCAAACCTGCGTGACTCAACCCCTTTTACGCCCAAACCAATATTGGTGTGCAACTACCAACTATAATGCAACTTGAAACACTGGAATGCAAGTCCACATGCGTGACCACACACCACTTGCGTGACCACCACACCTGCGCAACAGGAGCTCTGATTTTTCTAAGTGTTGAACTACAATATAAATGAAAAGGGGTAGTCTAGTATTTATAGGCATTTGGTCAACCTACACGGCGGCGTGCAAGTCTTCCCTTGGTGTGCAAGTCTCGACGCGCAGGTCTCTACCCCTACAAGTCACCTGCGTGACCCTCTTTCCTTTTCCATATTCCAAATATCTGATCTTGAAAAACATATGGCGCACAACTTTCAAATCCTCCTAGGCACTGGTTCACAAGTCTCTTCATGGCACGCAAGTCACCTGAGCGACCACACAAATACTTGTGCGACCCTCTTTCCATTGCCATATCTTGACCTTATGATCCTGAAAAACATTAGGCACGCAAGTTTTCTCTCCTTCAGGCACACGGCGTGCAAGTCTCTTTGCCAAAACCACTTTTATCCTTTCATTGATTTTCAGGCCAAACAATTTGGCAAACACTAGAAAGCAGCATCACCTTGTGTCTGCTCTTTTTGTACATCCTCCAAATCATCCATTCCTTTGTCAACATTACTGAATCAAATATGGATCATTGACCACAACTCTTGAACTTGACATTCCACCATGAAATACCCCTTTTCAACAAATTTGTATGTCATGGTTTTCTTTGTAAACAATAAAAAAACTGATGTCCACTTTGTCAACAAACACAATCACCTCAAAAATACTTCTATGATAGCTTGAGGGATTTTTCCCAACAAATTTAACAGAAGAAAAAAGTGGAGAGATCTTGTGAAGGATCATTAGAATATGTTGATCCGCATGAAGGTGATATTAAATGACTAGAAGTAGTTGTGAAATTATAATAAACATCCCTTGAAAGCATATAATATGTTCTAGAACTAAAGTTTAGGATTGAAGAATAGGAAATGGTCATCAATGACCTTACCTCTAAACAAGAGGAGAAGTCCAAGACTATTGAGGGACTTGAAGAAGAATTTGTTACTCCTAGGAGTAAACTCGAAAGTGAATCAAATTCAAAAAAATAAAGGAAGAAAATACATTTTGGAAAATTCCTATATGATGAGTTTCTAGGCAAAGCTATGAGTAGTTATGATGGAGTTGAAGAGGATTTTAATGATGAAAAATCCACATGCATTAGAAATAGTGAAATTAGTTGTGATGATAAAACATCAAATTATTTAAATAAAATGGGCTAAAATAAAGGAAAGTTGAAAGTTAGACATGTTGAAAATTCACATGAATTGCTGAAAAAGAAACCCTCAATTCAAACTAAAAGGATAACTAAAAACTAGATTCATGCATCTAGAAATTATAGGCATATAAACATTTTTCGTCGGGAAGGATACATGAGGAGGAATAGAAATTAGGTGAAATTTACACTTATGAAATGTCAATTCTATAGTTATCTGGTCCATACCATGTAATACTGTGAAGAGTCAACGAGAAATTTTAATTGTGAAGAGCTATTAGGTAAGAAAGGAGAACAAATTAAAATCCTAAATCTTATAGAAGAAATAATTTCTTTGGATAATTTTCCTATTATTATAACTGTCTATAATGTTGTTTATTTCTAGCATAGAAAAGGTATTAACAATTCATACAGAACTCAGAGACAGGTCAATACTCATCAACCAAATTATTTTGCTCCTATAAACAGGTTTTGTACTCTAGAAGAATATTATGAGAATTTTGAACCTACTCACATGGTAGATAGGTTCAAGAGGTCACCCTTATCCTTTACTCAATCTAATATTCCATGGAAGGAAAAGACAAAAATTAAAAAATCCAAACTTGCAGAAGTATCCCCTAATGCTAAAAAGAGCAGAATCACCTAGATGTTTTTATAGAGGATGCTCATACTATATGAAGGGTAATTCTATCCTATTTATGAATCTTAAGAATAGGGTTTACGTAATAGTAAGGTTAGGTAATTAGGGTGATTTAAATATCAAAGGTAGTGGAAGTTCTGAACAAGCTAATAGAGAGTTGAAGAAAACTCAAGGTCTTTATGTGGATGTTTTGTGTCATAATATTCTTAGTGTGAGTTAACTATGTGACTCTGAACTTATTATGACATTAAATCAAAAGGGGTGTACTATAAAAGAAAATATTTGAAATTCACTGATGTAATTCTACATAATAGATGGGAACTTATACAAGGTTGATAGTATAAAGAATATTTTCTACTTAATCTTTGAAGAAGAGAATGACTTGTGGCACTGGATGTTGGTCACATTAATCAACAAGACATTGAAAAGATATCTAAGTGGAATATAGTCATAGATATCACCAATATAAAGTATTAATGGGAAAATAATTTTGATTATTTTATATAAGGAAAGTTAGTTTGTAGTATATATAGTGCAAAGAAGAAAAGGGAATCAAATCTTCTTGATCTCATCCATATATATGTACATGGTCTGATAAATGTTTCTGGAACTCATGTAGAATGGTAATTTTTTCTTTTCATTGAGTATTTTAGAATAAAGTTGTGTATGATTGTTATATGCAGAAAATAACAAGTGCTTAATTTTATGAAAACCTACCATTGAATCACTGATAATGGTATTGGACATACAATCAATGTCTTCCAGTCTGAAAATGGAGGAGAACATACGTGCAATGAGTTTAAAAATTACCTATAGAAGAATAGAATACAACATGAGATGGTTGTTGTGAGAACCCAAAAGAAAAATGGATTAGTTGAGAATAGAAATCGATATATGATCAATATGGCCATAACTATGATGATTGAGATTCATGTCCATCGACATCATTGGAATGATATTGTTCAAGTTATGGTGTGTATTCAAAATCGAGCAGGGTTTTATATGGGTAAAACCAAGACACCGTGTGAGTTTTGGCATGGAAGTAATCCCTATTTGTAGTAAATATGTTTTTTTAGAAGTAAATTTTTTATCAGAAACAAATAAGAAAATCAAGGAAAGTATGGTGATATTACATATGAAGGAATATTCCTCGATTATTCAATGAATAGAAAATCCTATAATTGTTTCAATAATAATCTTGTAATGTTTTTTTGAAACAATTGATGTTATCATAATTGATGACAAGACAAAAAATACCATGAGGGGATCTTATATTAATTTAATTGAAGATGAAAAAGATATCAGACATGGAATAGATTTAAATATCAATGTCGAGGAAGGAGTGAAAAACATTCAGAGGTCACAACCAGATGTTAATTCAAAAAAAGAATCAGTAGAAGAAACCATGGATAAATAAAATTATTCTGAACAACAAAAGAGATAATTAAGAGAATAAATTGATCAATCCAAGATCATTGGGGATTAGATAGCACCCACACAAACAAGGAGAATGTGGAATAATACAGAATCTTCCTTAATATTATTTGTCGAACCATCTTCATTTAAAGAAGTTACAAAGTATGAATCATAGGTTAAAACTATGAATGAAGATTTATATTAGATCGACAAGAACCAAACATGGGATCTAGTTAAGAGTCCTGAAAATCACAATATGATTGGAATGAAGTGGATTTTTAAAAATAAATTTGATGAGAATCGTAATGTGATCAGAAATAAGGTGTGATTGGTTTGTAAAGGATTTTCACATATTGAAGGAATCGATGTTGAGGAATCATTTGCTCCTATGGCTAGACTATAGTTAATCTATCTATTTCATTCCATGTCAATACAAAGAGGGTATAAATTGTATTAAATGTATGTCAAGAAAACATTATTAATTTTTTTTCTAAAATAATAAATCTAAATTTAACAACCGATCGGTTTCTATATTGTTAATGTTGAAATGAAGGTTTTCAGATTGAAGAAATCACTCTATGGTATGATAAAGGCACCACGATCATGGTACTCTCAGCTAGATTATTATCTAAAGAAGCTATAATTTGAAATAGGATGAGTGGATCACAATATCTATGTGAAAAATTCTCATAAAGATCAGTTCATGGTACTGGTGTACATAGATGGTATTATATATTTTTTTTGAAGAAGGAAGCAATCAGTGGATGAATTTTCCACTAACATGAAATAATAATTTGAAATTTCTATGATTGGTGAACTCACACATTTCCTTGATCTATTGGTGGTATAGAAGAATGATTACACTTTCAATTCTCAAGAAAATTATGCAAGAGAGATATTGAGGAAATTTAATATGCATGACTCTAAACCAATGATGACTCCAATTGATGTTGGAACAAAATTTAGAAATCATGAGTATAGAACTTTTTTGGATCTCAAAATATACAAGAGAATCATTGAAATCCTATTATACTTGATAGATACATGACCAGATATCATCTTTGCAACATACATAGAAACCTATTTTCAAAGAAATCTAAAGGAATAATATAAGGATATAGTTAATATAATCATGAGGTACATTAAAGGTACTAATGATTTTGTATTATACATTGTTGTAGGAAAAGATAATGAATTTTTGGTATTCTCTAATCATGACTGGGCTAGAGACCTAGTGGATAGAAAATCCACAAGTGTGGAGCATTATTTTTTGGGAAGAATTGTGTGTGATGGTTGAGTAACAAATAGGAATATACTAACCTTAGTACTGTTGAAGATGAGTATATATCCTTTACAAATTCTTTCACGCAAATACTTTGTATGATGAAACAACTATCTGATATTGGTGATGAGGTGAAAGAAAAAGTTTTGATTCATTATGTTAACAAGAGAGTGACCAATATTACGAAGAATCCAGTTTATCATTCTATTAAAAAACATATTGAAATAATATCTCACTTCATCAAGGAAAAATTTGAACATAGTGTGATTAAAATAGGTCATGTGAGAACTATTGAGCTAGTGACTGATATTCTTGCCAAGCCTCTAGCAATGGTTGTGTTTTAAAAACATTAGCTGAACCTTGGTGTTCAACCACCTCCTAGTGCATAAGGATGTCATGATATTTCCCTATACCCTATTCAATTAAATATTTTAATCTATTTGTGGAAGTGATGTAGGTTTATGGTGGAGATACAATCCAAGGGGAGAATGTTCTGAGCTCTATAATGTATAAGTAATAGTCTTTGGATTTATTTCCAATGGGGTACAATGGATAAATTCAATGTGGAAATGTGAAAAATTATAGAGAATAGAGAAATTCAAACATGTTACAATAGGGGTGAATGATGAGTTACAATGCGGGAAAATGAAGGAAGAAAATTAAAATAGAGAAAACACTTCGGTGTTATGAGGAAACTGTTAAGTATTCCAAAAAACAGAACCCAATTCATGCTTACCCTATTGATTTCTACATCGAGAATTGATCACATAGACTTAGAGTACTGGCTGAGTTATTTCTTAGATAAGAAAAATATTAAAGGAGGTATGGAAACTTGCATACAAGGCTTGTGTTTGGATCACTATATTTAAATATGGAAATGTAAAAAATCACACAAAAGTTCCATAACGTGTGTAAAACACAAGGTTACACAGAAGAGACATATGTGCCTGATGCGACATCAAAAAGGGTTTTTCATGCTCTGAGATAATATTTCATGATGCATTAGAAACATGAACACATGGTTATCAAGGCTTATAAATAAGCGGATACCCCCACTCAAGACATAAGAATTTCCCAACGAAGATATGGTTCTTTTCCACATGAATGATTTGTGCACATAAGATTTTAGAAAGTAAATCTTTCATGTAAGGTGTTCCTTTAGTCTTTAAATACCAAGTGAATATTGTGGTGTTGGTGCATCAAATATAAGGGTTGTGAAAAAATAAAGGGTTGTATGAAAGTCATATTGTGTGACTATCCCAAATCTTGTACACAAGATCAGGTGTTGCATTAAAGTGCAGTATTGAGCATATAACAGTATTTAGATATCTATTTTGTTTTATCAGTACTTTCAAGTTAATTAATTCAGGACTTTAATTAAAATAGTGTTTCAAGATAGAAAGAGAAAAATTCATCAGTGTTAATATGTTGAAGAGGACTTCATGTCGATAAACTGAGTATGATTTCACCCACAGCTATCAACAAGGGGGAGTCAACCAAATTGTTCTGAGGGACGTAATGTGTTATCCCTAAAATCATTGTAAAGGTAGTTTGCCTGGAACAGAGTTACTGTGTACAAAATATTATACTCCACAACTAGTTATGATTTGTGGACATTGGTATGATCAAAAACCTGTCCATGCATGATCCTTGGACTAACCCTTAGGGGTGAACCAAGTAAAATTGTTTTGTCATCTCATTGTATGTGATTGTTTGTTTCTCATCACATTCTCATCAGACAGGTTAAATAGGTTCCTAAAAACATGGGAACAAGATCCATCATAATAAAAGAAAAAGTTGAAACCCTAATTAAACCCAACCCTCTCAGGGTGTTCTAGGGTCCTACATTGATAACCTCATATGATGAATGAGACTTGAAATTGGGGAATATAATGGGATAAATAAAGCTCATATGGGAAGAGACCAAGGGGAAATGGGATATAGTATGGATACAATAATAAAATGGCCAACCTAATTTCAAAACAATAAATATTTAATATATTTAACATAATTAATTACCTAATTGAAAAACTGCACAATATATGAATTGTGGAATTACCATATTTTAAAGATGCAATGCCCTACCCCATGTAAGATCCATGAAACCAGAGTCCCATCCCCCCATATTGTAGCCACCATTTTTCATGGTGTATTTAACCCCCCTAGACCATTTCAAGATGAAAAAAATCCACTAATAGGATATCAAGATTCCACTTGAAGTAGAAATTTATGGTATAGTACCTGAGTTGTTATGTGACCAGCTTCTTACTAGAGGATTTAATATCACACATCAAAAATTATTTATATGAAAAACTTTGCATTGAGAAACTCTACATCATTACATGGTGTCCCCTGATCCTCTAATAAAATAATCTAACTTAACCCAAAAACAATTCTTACAAATACCCCATCATATTATAGATTACCCCATTAAGGAATAAAAAATCCCCATCCCCGTCCTCTTTAGGGTGAAACCCTCATGTACTATGGCATGATGGGACACATGTAGGAAAACTTCAGCCTAATCCATGGGCTAACTATAATAACTGATCCCCATGTTCCCCACAAACACCATCAATATATAAAAAAACATAGAGAAAATAACAGGTTATGTGAAAATTAAAATTAGTACATACCTATTATAGATATGAGATTTCACACATATATTCTCTAATAGAAATATTTATAATAAGAAAGATAAAGTATTAGACCACACTATGTTAAGATCTCTGTTTAAATAATGAAAAGACATGGGAGGGAACCAAAATTTGTGGTTGGATAGTTGGGAAATGAGAAATCATCTAGGGAGGCTTATATTTTTGAGATATTATATTTTAATTAAAAAATTTATAACTATTACACCCTAAAAACAATAAAAAACCTATCATAACTTCGATGCCTATAATTGAGCTAGAATACATCTAGCGGTGATCACTAGAACTATGGGTCCTTTTTTTCACCTTAGCCATTGTAAATTCCTTTAATAATAGTCATCTAATTACTACATGACAATATTAAATCACCCCATAAATATCTAATAGCATATGTTTCAATATAAATATATCAATAATATATGGAAAACAACCTAAAAAGAGGTGGTGTTCTAAAAATCTAAATTAATCCTTTCTAACCTAACCAACCCCTAACAAAATTTAATTTAACTAAATGGAGCCATCATAGTTTTAAATGAATCAATATTTCTTGAACTCGAATATACATTTCCACAATGAACCAAATAAAACAAAATTGAATCAAACTAAACTATGTCAAATTGAACTAAATGTACTAAAATAACTAAACCAAATCAACTAAAACTGATTTTATAATAACAAACTTTACCAATGAAAAACAATAACGAAACAAGAAAAATTAAACCTACCAAATTGAATAGAACTGAACAATATTAAATAGAATAAAACAAAACATAATTAAACTAAATAGAAACTAAATGAATTAAATAGTAGGGAAATAAACTTATCCTCACTGAATAGAACTACATCTACTAAAAATGAAATGAACTAAATCCTATCAAAATGAAATTAATTGAACAGAACCATACTTAACATTAATTAACCGAAACATTAAACTCTAATCAAATCTAAAAAATCATAAATTGAACTAATAAATTTAGATAAAAAATAAATTTTTCTAGAATAAACTTTACAAAATATAACCAAAATGAACTACATTGGAACGAGTTAAATAAACACAATTCGTTTCTACAAGAACCTAATGACACCGAATCAAAGAAAAATATTCTGAAAAATAAAATATGAATTGACTTGAATAAAATTTCATTGAAATAACCCAAAATATACTAAAACAAACAAAATTGAATCATACTATATTGTCCTGAAAAAAATAGAAAAAATATGAACTTTATTTGACAAAACTCATCCAAACCAATGGGATAAAATAAAACAAAATCTTTAGAAACATAATTTATTGATCAAAAGGAAAAAAACAAATTGAATAAAATAATCTTTATAAAAACTAATAAAAAATATAAAAAAATAAACTAAACTAAAAAAATTAAAAAATAACAATACCAAATATATTTTTCAAAACAAAAATGAATAAAAAAAACATAATAAAAAATATAAAATTGAATAAAAAATTTCAGGATAAAACCAAACTAAATAAGATTAAACTAATATAACATGAACTCAACCAACCTGAATTTAACTAATCTAGACCAACACCATTTAAATTCATCTAAACTAACCTGAACATATCTGATGTGAACTCATTTGTTGATAACTATCCAAATTAAAAATTTATCAAACCAACCTTACCCATCCTAAACTGAACTAAACATACATATCCCAATAAAAATAATACTGACTCTAAATAAAAAAACTTGATGTAAAATGAAGAAAAAGTTTCCAGATAAAATTAAACAAAATGAAATAAAACTATCCCACCATGAAATAAAGGGAGTCAACCCTAACCAAAATGAACTATTCTAATCCGAATGAAATCAAATTGACCCAAATTGTACGGAACCAATAGGAATGGAGCATTAATGATTCAAACTATAGGAAATGAATATATAGAACAAAAATGACTATAATTATACTAAAATGAAATGAATAAAAGAAGCATAAACTATTGAAAATATAATTAAATAAAATTGAACTAATTATAATTGAAAAAAATAAAATTAAACTTAAATGACCTGGATTAATATAATATATACCAACATGAACCAAATCGAATAAAAACATATTGAACTACCTAAACTGGTCTTAATCCAACATGATTCAATTAAATATTAAATAAAAAAAATGTAATAAATTCTAAAATACATGGATATAACTGAACTAAATCAAATTACAAGGAAATTAACTACACTAAAAAACCCAATTGAAATGAACTAAACCATCCCAGACCAAATAGCATGGGACTAAATTGATAAAATATAGAAGAATTTGAATGGTGTCACACTAACTTGAACTGAAAAAATTGATCTATAGAAAACCGACTAATAAAAACTGAACAAAACCTAATCCAAATAGTAATATATTAAAATTATCAAAATAAAATTAAACTCTTTTAAAAATAAATATCTTTCCCCAACCCCTATTATCTAGTACTAAGTTGATGTAAATATAAAATTACTGAATTGAACCAAATCAATTCAATGTAACCCAATCGTACTAGAAATTAAAATAATGGAATGAAAATTAATCGAACATAAAAATAAATAAATAAAATTGATATGATTAAAACATAAAAATTCCAACCTAAATGAACCAAATAAAATTGAACTATATGGTGATTAAATAAAAATAACCAGTGTGACCCAAACAGATTATAAAAATGTGATGTAAATTAAATATACCTACAAAAACTAGGTGTAAAATGAATAAAATTCAAATGAACATGAATAAAATTTAATTTAATATAAATAGATCAAATCATATAGATCATATTTATTAGGTTTAACTAACACTAAAAAATTGAATTGAATTAAATAAAAACTACTTAAGACAAATGAAACCATACAATATCCAATAACATATAACTAACCCACATCAAATGAAATCAAATAAAACCAAGTATAAAAAATTGAATCATAAACAAACTAAGAATCCCAATAAGAACATAATGAATTTAACAACAATTAATTGAACATGATCGAATTGAAGTACACTAAGTCCAAATTAATCAAACAGAGCTAGTCAAAATAGAATCAAACAAATCAAATTAATCCTAATAAAAATAAGTGAACAATATATAACTTAACTAAGCCAAGATGACCGGAATATTTATAATCTAATAATATTAAATTAAAACTGAGGAAAATAATACCAATATAAATAAAATAAAATAAAATAGATATGAATTGAATCAACTCAATCTAGACAGAATAAAAATGAACTAACATGGTCAAACCAAACATAAAATATCTCAATATAATAAAAAATTTATATCAAACCTAATCTAATTAATCTATAAGAAACCAAAAAAACTAAACCAATCAAATACAGACTACATTGATGTGAATAAAAATGAGGCATAATGAAATCCCTTAAATGATTCCAAAAATGAATAAATCAAACCATAACAAACCAATATGAACCTAATCAAATAAACTCAACTTTAATTGAACTATATAAAACTAAAACAAACTGATATGAACCAAATTGAACAATAAAAAATATAAAATTATATGAACAAGACAAAGTAACCTAGGAAAATAATACTAAATAAATTGAAGAAGAACCAAAAAAATTAAAATCAAATAGAATCTAATGGAACTAAATCATATCATAATATACTAAATTAACCTAAATCAATATATAACCACAAAAACTGAATCAGTATAACCTAAACCATATAACACCAAAATAAACTAAAATAAACAAAATTAAACAATTTTTAATTGTCAAAAAAGTTGAACTAAACTATTCAACCAGAACCAACCCAAGATTAAAGAAACTGAAGGGACCCAAAGTGATTATAACTTAACTAAAATAGCCTATAATAATGTGAAATAAAATAACATGAACTAACATGTCTAGAAATAACCCAAATTGAATGATACTTATAAAATACAAAGTGAATAAAACTAAGTTTTCTGAAATCATACCAACCCAACATGAATGTTATTAATCAGATATAAGAAAAATATATTTTATGAAATATTAATCAAACTAAACCTACTCAAACTGACTAGAATAGAATGGAATTGAAATGAAATAGTCTAACCAAACCAAACACATTTAACTAGAGTGAATTTGAATTAAATATAATTGAATCGTTCTAAATAATCATGAATGACATGAATCAAACTTGATCAAACCAAACTAAACTAACTTCAACAAATTCATCAAACTAAATTGAACCAAAAATTTAAAAAAAATACATACCATACTAAAAGAAAACAAAATCAATCTAATAAATTCTAACCCAACATGATCAAATCAAAACATAATTAAATATATTATAACTAATATGATCTTCAAATTGAATAGATTTATCAAAAATTAAAATAGATAAACTAAAAAATACTATATCTAAATAATTGGAAACATGTTTAATTAGACTAAATCCTAATAAGATTGATGTAGATTCATCAAAATTTATATGACCAAAATGTATTAGAGTTGGACCACTCTAAACTAAATCAACTAAAAACAGCTAAACCTGACTCTACCCTTACTAACATGAATCAATAAAAACCAATTCGTGATATATGAATTAAAACTCACCATATTGAACTATACCGTAAACACCAACTTGATATGAACTTTAAGGAACCAAAAAGACATAAACCATGTTGAAGTATAATTGACCAACTCAAACTAAATAAAATAATTCTAAATGGAATTGAATAGATTTAGAAAAATTGAAATGAATTATAAAAACAAGAAAAATAAATTCAGCCAATATTTGAAGGAATGTAATATAATTTAATTGATTTGAAAAAAAAATGATCAATCCCAACTCAACCAAACCCTACTCGAATCAAATATAAATGGCTAAACTTATCCCTAAATAAACTACCAAAAATTAACCCAACGTTACTAAAAAGAACCAAAATAAATTAAACAAAAATTAATAGAGCCATATTTGATGAAAAAATAGATTAAATTTATTTAATGGACTCACCCCTTACTAGACTAACTAATTTTGATCAACACTAATGTATACGAATCCAACTAAATAAATCCTGACCAAATCAAAAAAGGCATAATGAAAATGAATCAAACATAAGTGACTCAAAATATACTAATAAAATATAATATATATAAACTAGACATTACTTCAAGGAAAACCTATGATATCTAACTCAATCATAATCAATACCGAAATGAACAAAACTAAATTAAACTAAAATGTAAAACAAAAATATAAACTCTAAAAACTCAATAAAATCATATTAATGTGACCAAAATCAACTCAACTAGATCCATATTGAATAGAAAAAGAACTAACAAAATTAAACCAAACAAAACTGAATAAAAAATAAATAAATTAGAATGAACCAAAAAAACCACATTAATCTAGACTAAACTGTTCTAAACCAAAATAAAAGGAATTTTATCAAATATAATTGAACCTAATCAAATTGAAATGATATAATAGATAAATTAGTTAATATAACTAGCTAAATTAAAAAATGATGATAAGAAAACTTGTATAATAATAATCTAAAATGAATAGAATAATGGGAACACTAACCATGTCTAACTATACCAAAATTTTTCTACACTAAATAGAAAAACAAAAAAGTTTATTAAAATGAAAAAAACATATAGATTATATTAAAAAGGAACTAATTTTAATAGATCAATAATTAATTGAAATTAATCATTAAAATTAAAATCACATGACATGATTTTTTTAATATAATAAATTCAAACTAACCCACATAAAATTAAATGATCCCAATCGAACTAATCTGAGTATAGTCACACTTAACTTATACTAAAATTATTTAAATCAATAGTCCCTGATCCAAACTAGAACAAAAAAAAAATCTATATCTAATATAAAACAAACTAACTCAACTAAAACTAAACATGAATAAACTCAAATGAACATAAATAAAACAAATTAAATTGAACCAAACCAAATTGAACAAAAAAAATGTCCAAACCTAAAAAATAATAGTAGAAACAAAAAAATTGATATATATGGAACTGTAATTAATGGATCGAAACTAAACTAAAATAAAGACTAAAATAAAACTAAATGAAGTAAATAAAAAAAATAAAAAAAAATTATATTTCAATCAAATTTATCTTAATCAAAAAGACATAATCTTAATTAACATAATCAAAATGAGTGAAACTGCTAAAAAATAAATAATGGTAAACATCATTAAGTGATGAAAAATCAATCCAACCAAAATTCAGCATTATTGAATTAAATGAAAATGACCTGAATAATATTGAATTTATTCTAAAAACCACAATTAGACTTGGCCCAACCTAAAAAATTAATCAAATTTATATTGAACTAAACCAAAGTGAATTAAACCAATAAGAGAAAATAATAACTTACCCTAACATAATTGAATCATATAGTACCTATCTAAATTGATCTTACTCAAATATATATTATCCATTACCACCCAATTTGATCTAATTAGAATTAACCAAGATCAAATTGGAAAATAATAATTTTAACAAAACAAAAAAAGGGTATTTAAAATATCAAAACCAAATTGATCTTATATAAATGATTAAATATAATCTAAATTAAGAATAATTTAATCAAACATGCCAATGGTAAATCACATGAATAAGGAAATGACCAAACTTAAAAGGACACTATAACACTAACTTGATTTCTTCTTAACTGAACAAAACAAAAAAATAAGTGAATCAAATTAAACATAGATGAGAAATACTAACCAAACAAAACAAAACTAAATCGAATCAAATCAGAAAGAACCAATCATATTAAAATTGAACTAACTATAATTGAAATAAACCAAGATAATAAACTATATAATAACCTGATTCATAAATAATATATTCAATATGATCTCAACCAAACTCCATTTAATGGAATTATTCAAAAGAAAAAAATGATTCCAAAAAAATAAACTAGAAAGAATAAAAACAAAATAAATGAGAACATGAATAGACTAATAAAACCTATATAAAATAGAATGAATTCAAACCAAAAAATTTATAACTAGCTTGATCAAAATCATCCCTATACCAAATTGAATATAAAAAAACAACCAAATTTAACTAAATCAAACAAAAATATTTTTATAGAATTTAATTAGAATAACTGATTAAAACTAGGTAAAATCAAACTAAATAAATTGAAATTGTCATATAAATAACAAAACAAATTTAATCTAAATTAATGTAAGTATTATAAAACGGGTCTAATATAAAACCTAATACAATAAATAGAAATTAATCAAACCAAATTAATCTTAACCAACCAGAATAGTACCACACAACACTGAATTGACATGAATAGAATTGAACCAAACTAATTCAAACTATATTGTCCTAAGTGACCCAATCAAACTTAATGATTTTTTTTAATTGTAAATAACATAACTAAAATTATTGAACTAAGATGGATCATCCAGAGATGATCTAAACTAGAGTAATTGAAATCGATAACATGTAAATATAATAAAACTATAAAAACTAAATATAAAACTACTATAAATAAATAAAACTAATATAAACCATATAGATAATAATGAAACCATACAAAAATGGATAAAAAATTATATTGAATTATTTTAAACCAAACCAAACTATACTACCATAAGTAATATAAAACTAAACATAACATAATTGAATTAACTAAAAACGAACCAATCAAACTAAAATATTTCTAAAATATCCCTGAATGAACCTACACAAATGGAAGTGAACTAAATAGAACAAAAATAAACTGATTAAAGATGAATTAAATCGAACCAAACCAAAATGAATAGAAATGAGATAAATTTAATTGATTGGAACTAACATGAAATTAATTAAATTGTAATGACCAAATTGAATAAATAATAAAAAGGTCAAATAAAAACCAACCAAGTAATAATTTACTATAGAAAATCCAATATGAAATAAGTTGAATGAAACTAAACTATTTTGAACTAAAATAAACAGTAAAAATAAAAAAATGAAATAATTGAATGAGAGTAAAATTGATCCTTAATTAAATCAAACTAAAATGTACCTAACTAGCCTATAATGATCCTTATAAAACTAAATTAAACGCCTTCAAACCAAACTAAACCAAATTTTCCAAACCAAATTAAACCTAACTAAACTAAAATGAACCATATTAAATAGACTATAACAAAACAAAAATGGAATGATTGAAACATGATGTACAAAGCTGAATTAACTTAAATGAAAAAAATGAGCTGAATAGAATATAAATGAAGATAACTATGGAAAACAATATTAAATGGATTTGAAATGAACCAAACTAATACAATCATATTAGTATGAAATCAAACTGAGATAAACAAACAAGAACCATCCTAAACTGAACCTAATTGGACTCATAGGAATAAAATAAAATCAACCCAAATTATATCAACATATCCTATATATATCACAAATAATCTAAACTAATACAAACCTAACAAAATTAAATATAAATTATTCAGTAAAAAACATAATGAACCAACAATATTTACACCGAACCAATCCAAAGTGTTATGAAACTAATCCGAATCAAATTTAATAAAATGATATTGGATTGAAATAACATAAACCAAAAAAATTAATTATATTTATAACAAATATAATTAATTAAAAATAATCCGAACCACATCGTGTAAAAATAAACACAACCAAGCAGAATTGAATGTAATATAATGTAATTAAATTAAAAACAAATGAACCAAAATGATTTAAACCAAAAAATAAAAACAAACATATACTAAATATAATCAAACCACATTGATTCCAATAAAAAAATTGGTATTGGCTAAGAAAATTAAACCAAAAAATCTTAAAAATATATATTTAAACCATATAGAATCATTATAAATTAAATATATTGGAACAAAAAATATTCTCATTAAATTAAATTGATAAAAAAATTAATAATAAACAACATTATTAACCCAAATATTCCTAAAATTAGTCAAATTATATTAATTGGAACCCAACCAAATTGAATGAAATTTAATCCAATAGAAGTCGCCTTATAAAAACTATACTAGATCTCTAAGAATTAGGATAAACCAAATTTTAAAAATATAAAAAAATGAAGGTAATGAAAAAGACTTACATAACCCCAAAAATTATATAACATTATTCTAAAGTGAAAAAATTAATAAAAAAACTAATATAATTTACCCAACTTGAACCAAATTGAACATACTAGGAAACACCCAAATCAAACTTAGTTCAAGTGAAGAAAACCAAACTAAACCATTTCAAAAGGAAAAATTATAAATAAAAATTCAAATAAAAGTGAATTTAATTATATGGTATGAAATTGGATAGAAAAAAATGAAATTAATATCAAATAAGTAAACAAAATATACCCAATTATGTAACATCAAATAAAATTTAATTTTTGTAAATAAAACTTAAGTGATATGTGTTGGATAAAATAGACATGAAATAAAAAAACTAATATAAATCAAACATTTTCACACAAAACTAAACTTAATAGAGGTGAAATTACTAAAATCATAATAAACTGCTCCCAATTGAGTGCACTTTTCTTGGAAATAAAAAAATAGATTCAACATGACCTATCCTAATTGAAACTAAATAGTCCATTCCCAAATTGAATCTAACCAACTAAAACCACACTATAACGATACAAGTCAAATTAAATATACCTAAAAATAAAAATATGAATTAAAATAAGGGAATATAAAAAAACATAAAACAATGAAAAACAACTTGAAGAAAATATTACTAAATACAACTACATGAAATCTCATAATAATAATCTAAATCAAATTGATTGAATAAAAATTTAAAAAACAAAAAAATGAATTGAATCTAAAATAATTGAAATAAAAAAAGGCATTGAACCATTGGTCAATTAGTAATGGATTTCATTTTGAAGACTAATTCATAGTTCTTGAGTCCTCTTATATCTGGTTTTAACCTCAATTTACTCCTATCCACCCTCCTGGGAACATTATTCAAAAAAAATGTCCTAAATTTTTGGAATATTTAAGCAATGAACATGTGGTCAAGTTGTATTGATTTATATTAAACAAATCAGGTCATGAAATCAGAGTTATATTATTATTTGATTTATCCAAAAAAAAATTATATTCACCCTTATATTTAACTTGTTAAATGAAATTAAAAAATACATAATTTTTTAATAAAATTCTATATAATCGCATGGTCTAATAGTAATGGTGTTTCTTTCACTAACATGGATACTTTTTTCGTTTCTTCTTACCCATGGTTTTTATAATCAATTCATTTCTAGACACACTCTTGTGAACCATATTTATAATATAACAATCATATATATCCAAATTTTAGAAAACATTTTTTTCTCATAATCCCTTAGAATAATGGTTACAGAGTTTATTTCACTAATAGAGTTATTGATTTTGACTCCTCCTATCAATAAATGATTCCTCAATTTATTACTGTCCACCCATATATTCATCTTATTCACAAAATACTAAAAACATATATCCTAAATTTGGTAAGAATATTAATTTTCCTATGATATAGTGGTTTTTTTTATTATGGAGTTCCTTCAACTAACTGAGGAATTGTGTTTGATTCTACTAGAAAATATATTTATCCTCAAATTAATACTATACATTCTCATGAGTAGTCTTTAAACAAATAAATAAATCTTAATTTAAGGAATAAAATTCTAATTATCTTTTTATCTAATGGAAATGTACTGTGTGCACTAAATATGTTATTGATATCATTTCCAATTATAATCAACTTTTTCATAAATTTATTATTATACAACCTCATATAAACTATTTAAAGAATAAAAAAATATTACCAAACATTAGGAATTTTTTTTATTTATCTAAGTAAATGTGTAGAATATTTCCATTAAAAATTTTCATTATTTAAATTCCCTTTACACCAATGTTTCTCTTCATTTGGATGTCATGGAAGCCCTCCCCCTAGATGAGGAATTAAGAATTCCTCTACTATGATTTGAAATACCTTCACCATTATTCAAATATTAATGGGTCTTAAGATCATTGTCAGTAGTTTTGAATTTTCTCTTAGAGTTTCTTGGTATTTGATTCACTTAATATTTTCAGGGATCTTATTGTACGGTCTAATTATATCTCCATCTTGAGATGTTTTTGATGTAGTGTATGCATTTCATAATAAGATAATGATTTCCTTGTTTGGAAATGGCCATCCAATTATTATTATTTTAGAGTGTTTCATAAAATAATTGAACATTAAAGGACTCATAGCTATGTCAATTATAAAATGTATATATTTTTTGTACAAATTTTCTAGGAAGTGGGATTCAGCAAGTATTTTTGTATCAAGGATCATGTGTGAGAGAATAGGTGATTTATTCTCATAAATTTTTTGATGAAAAAACATCGTGGTCGTGTGTAAAGGATTGAGGTGGTCTAGTTTAGTTTAAATTTTTGTCTCACCCTTTTCATAACTACATAATTTTTAGAGGCATTAAGGATTAAATTTGGTGATTACTCTACACTAATGTAGTGTACCTCACAATTAAACAAATGATGGAGATAATATTTTAATTTTTATGGTTCTTGTTTCTCCCTTCTAATGAAATTCTAGTTGTGAGGATCATCTGATATTTTTTTATATAAGAACTTAGTTTTCCATCATATTATTTGTTTCTACTCAAAATAAATTTTATAAGGGAACTCGATGTCACTTATTTGGAGAAAAAAAATGAATCAAACCTAGGAGACTAATTTTCCCCATCCATATCATGATATAGTTCAGATTTGTTCCTTCAAAATTAATCCTAGGTGTTTGACATAGCCAATGTAAATATCATAGAGGCATGATGTCAATGGAGTTTATTTTGGTCTAGTCCATTACTTGAAATATTGAAATTCCATCGATCAAGGGGATAAAAATTTTTATTATAATTTTGAATGTATTAATAATGACTTTAGTGATCCTATTCCATCGTGGGTTAATGATTTTGAGGCTAGGAAAATTGTCAAATGGTCCCTATTAGTGGAATGGGTGCTCTTAGATGGCATAGAGAGTAGTTTTTCATCTTGTTATTTAAATACTAAAAGGGAAATATCCATACTGATGGTGGTGGTTCCCCATTTTTTATTGGGTTAAAATTGATTATATTAGATTTATCTTGCCTCTTTAGGATCCACCTTTCTCTTATTATTATTATATTTCTCAAGGATTTATATAGATTTACATGGATACTTTCCCCCTTTACCTTATAATAATTGGGAGTTTTCCCCTCCCACCCTCTCTATAAAGATGATAAAAAGATCATTTGGGCCAATTTCCACTTTATTACAAGAGCCTCTACTCACTCCTTTATTCATGAGTGGAGGTAGGAAAATAAATATTTTCATCTTGGGGATAGAACTCATGTTTTATCCTAAAATTTAGTTATAATAGTAATGTATATCATCATACAAATTAACCCAAAGGGATAATTTATATAGACTTGGCCTCCCAGATTTAATATTTAATCATTTTGTCAAGAATTCCATAAAGGTTTTCTCTCTAGCTAAATTCAAGTTTCTCACATAGCATTCCATGACATTATATTACTCTTTACATGTGGTGTTAGAACCAATTCATAATTTAGTGCATATAAAAGACTATTCCCATTGGATATATTGGAAGAAATCTTTTCATGAAGGCCAATAATTTCCTACTATCCTAAACCACTAAACGGAGTTAGGCTGGATGTCTCTATATCACCTTATGTGTGCCTCCCCATAATCTATAGGCTACCAAATAGTAGTGAGGGTATATGAGGATATCATGTTGATATTTTACCCTCTTTTATGTGTATAAATAATATTATAGATAAAAGAAAAACATGAAAACCATACCAAAAGACCATTTTAGATAAGGAATGTAAAGTTCTAAGAAAATAATGTAATCATCATAATGAAATTAAAAATGGAGTATTCCATACATTCCATAATGGATCCCCCAAGGATTATTATTATATATATATGATAACATAAATAATAAACTATGAAAAAACTCGAATTTTTCCCAAGTATGACGATGCCCATCATAAATACTCTACTATAGCATTGCAAAAAAACCACATCAAAATTTCCCTTTCCCTAAATCTATAACCCATGAGAAAATACTGATATCTGCTCAGGTACCCAAGTTCATTTACATCTCATGTAGGTTGTGAGTATAACTTAGTATTCCACCACCAGTGGTGTCCCTAAAAAACTAGTCTTACATAAAGTTTTATAGTGAAGTTCCATAATTTAAAAACTAAAAAACTATACGTATTTAACAAAAGAAGTAAATAACCATTGTTCCCTAGGTTTCATGGTGATACATTATCATTCCATACCATTATCAATCTATAGATCTATGACCCCGATTGATCATACCTATATTGTACAACATAAAGGTGTCTTCGAGCTCATCACAATACCTATGTATCTATATATAATAGAATTGGGTCTCCTCAGTTGACATGATAATGTAACATGAATCTCCACTATGGAAGTTTTATAATCCAATTAATAAGAAAATAAGGAACATGAACCTCCCCAAAAAAAAATTTGTTTACAAATTCTATAATAGATCAATTATCATGGACCTCCCTTACTAGAGTTTCCTCATCCAATGGAATAAGTGAATAACTGACATAGACCTCCCCTATCTGATTATTATTATCTAATTTATTTATCTAATAAGTAACACTAAGCTCCCCAACACGAATTTTCTCATCCAAAAATTTTACCACCCATAAATAGTGTTTTCATTTCCTTTAAAACAATAATAACCTTATGGTATTTTTTAATACATTTAAATAAAATACCTCCCCAATCGGCATTTTGTATAGCATTGAAAATAAGACTATTCTTGTGGGGATTTTATATATAATTAAAAACAATACCTCCCCATTGGGAGTTTATATTTTCTATGTAAAACATAATCATTAAAAATGGTTGATTTCATTATATTTAAAAAAAAGACTTCCTATATGGAATCTTTATTTACTTTTTAAAAGAAGTTCACCCTAAATGGGTGTTTTTATTAGCAAAATTTATTTTATACAAATATCACCATTTTCCAAAAAATGATCAAAAAATAAAATTAAATTTCCCAAAAGAAATACTAAATAAAGAATTAATTTCCCATTTGAGAAAAAAAAACACATGGAATATGACATTCCATTATAAAATCCCTCATTATCCATTTCTATATTTAATCATTAAAAACTACTTTTATAGGAAAATATTCAATTTTTTATTAAAAAATAGTATTTTTATTCCCATTAACAAAAAAATTGATGAAAAAATGACATTCCATGTCATTAATTATTAAATAAATCCCATATCATCAAAATATTAATATAACCAAACATCCATTCATTAATCCTAATTAATGATAAAATATTTCTTCCATAAATATATGATTTTCAAATTCCATTTCCAAATCATCAATTCCAAAACATGTTCTTCATTTTGGAATAATTTCAAAATAACTTAACCATTAAATGTAATCTAGTTAAAAATGTCCAATTATCTATAATAAGGAAATTTTAACCAAATAAAATGCAATTTAAAATATTTAGTTAAGTACATGATCATTACATGGTAAACTAGTGAGACAATACAAAACATGGAAAATATTATAAACATCACTATGTGTTAAATGAATCTACAACATATATTTTACTTAGATAAGTCCCCTCATCAAGTATCACCTTTTAAATAAGAAAAAATTAGATGAAATTGAGAAAGTAAAAATGTCCTCATTTCAATAGGTAATAATAGAATAAAAATATAAGAACAAAATTAACCCCTAAAAAGAAGGGGTGCAAGAGGAAATTTTGAGTCAAATTATGAACTTGATCGCACTTGATAGTGGATGAAATATACCATAGGTGAAATAGATTTACCATGGAAATAGGAAAAAAATATTTAGAATGGGATAGGTGTTACTTACCAAATGGGGGGGAAATCTCAAGTGGGAAAATGGATTAATACCTAATGAACTGATAGGAGTCCCCCAATATAGAATTCCCACATAGTGGCTATAGATGATCTACTAGCCTCAACAAGCTGGATAAGTTCCCTATGGATTGTCATCGATTGGTCATTGCCAATTTAGTGAGTTCATCAACCCCACCCCCACCCCAATGTCTACCACCATGGACTCTAGATAGTCGATGGCTCTATACTAGGTATATAGTGGTGCTTTAGCAATATATTTCATCCTCCGATGTGGGACTTGAACTCCCACCCCCATCACTTTTGAGCCTCTTATATAGTACAAAAAACCTATAATTAGAGGATCCATACATTGAAACTCCCTTCAAAACACCTGCATAATCCCCTCTCACTGACTAACTAAAAAAATTATCTTCACCAAAATTTTATACCATCGATGCACATTGGGAATTAGAAACTCCACAACATTACATTAATATCACCAAAGAAATGAATGTGGTAGTCTTGTTATAAATACTGACCTACCCCATTAATTATTTTCTATCTAAATGGTTGTTCCCCATTTTTGAATGTGAACAAAACTCTTGTTATGAAAAATCAAACACATGATACACTAGTCGTGAAAATAATATTATAAGAAAATTCATCACCCTAACTCTAAGATGATACTCCATAAAACCTATAGATATTGAGACTCCCATGTTTTCGAATCAAAACATAACATTTATCATAATATTCTCCCCATCATATTTCTCCAGTCATGAGTAAAATTTTGAATCAAGGTGCTCTCCACCAAAGATATCACATATTCTATCAAAATTAATGAATTACAATGATGTTCCTAGTGTAGTTCCTGAAACACCATAATTGATCTATCACAATAAACTCACAAAAATATTATATAAACCCCCTTCCATAGATCCACAATGAATATAATGACACCCATCATATAGGTTGAATCTCAATCACATCAAAATTTTAGGAAACTTGATCCAAAACCCAAAACCCAACCACCATATAATAATTGATGTTCCCAATGTGGTTATTATCCCACCATATCAAATTTCATACATAATAGATATTTTGATATCCTATAGTTAACTATTATAAACAAATTAACTTTTTCTATCAACAACATTTCATTAACTAAAAAAATCCAAATTCCATGATCATAAGATGCACACCATGATCATCCAAATACAGGCTAAGGTCTTACTTTAACCCTCAAAATGATTCCATGGTCAAATAATTTACCACCTGCACTACTCATAGTTTCCTCTCCCAATAATTATCATTCTACAACACTAAAACATGTAGTATCACATCATTCATCCTGAGCCTAAAGTAATGACTTATTCTCCTACTAGTAAAACATAGAAATTAATCACATGCTCACTAGTATTTAGTACCATAAGAATAGTCTAAAGACCGATCCAATAAGAAAAAAAAATTTATAGCATGAGGTTTTCATATTCACATATAATATGATGCTTCCAATCATGGTATTGTCCCTCTCATATATTCAACTGAGTAAAAACATTAATATTAGTATCCCACAATGAGTATGTAAAATAAAAAATGATTTGAAGTGTCCATATTGTCTGTACATAAGATCCACAAACGAAAAAACAATAATCATAGGTTTTATATTAAAAGTAATATCATCACCAACATTCATTGAAATTATCCCCATTATAATCATAATTCTCTCACATAGACAATGGTTCTCTCTTAATGAATTCGAACATACTCACTAATTTTTCTTAGTGAATACTGAATAATATCATGGAAAATGGAATGTGTTCCTCTCATTCTGAGCATCACTCATTTACTAATGAACTAACACTCATAACAGGGGTTATTCATAGATTTATTAGTCCATGAAATATCTATTTTATAGCTACCCAGGCATTTAATTTATAAATATTGCATCAATTTGATGAATATTCATTATATTCCAAAATAATAATGCATAATGACCTTTAATTTTAATTGTAATTGGAGAATAGATGCATAAACCACTTATTTAAATACATGTTTCATTATCTCTTTCATCATTCTTTATATAAGTCACTCTTATATAATTTTCAAACATATTAAACATCATTATAAATGGGGGAAATTAAATCATAGGAAGGTGTGAGCTCAAATGCTCAATGTGGGAAAACATGGGGGATATTAATAAATGAGAATACATAAAGTTATCTTAAGAATAATTTAACGAGAAAATGATATTGTAAATAGAATTCATAGCAAAAAATTCATAGATAATAATCATAATAAATGGCCTAAAATTTTATCATGCCATGATATTGGGACATCATCGGGGGAAAACATGAGCTATGAGTTCAAATCATAAGCAAAAAAAAAAATTCATAAGAGTGTGTAAGCTTCATAGGTAGAGAAATCATATTAGATGTCAAGCATAGCTGCAAGGACTATTATATCATAAGGTATTAGGAATCACTACATGCTTCCCATATTATAGGGGGGAAGTCATCCCAACATTTTTACCTTGAAGGATTAAGAACATTAAATTTTTTCTTATAAATATAAAATGATATATAATGATTTACCTTATGAATTGTAGGGTTTTATAAATCTATGTCTATGTATCACCTAACTAAATAGATAAATGTGTGTGTGATAAGATCATAAAACATCCATCACATCATTATTGCATAACCCATGGAAGATAAATGGGTTATGAAAAATTTTCATCATCATCATCATAAACCATATCGATAAAGAATAAATATGGTATCATTAGATAATATCCCCTATAAATAATAAGTAACATTAAATGATTTATCATATATAAAAAAAAATATAATATAATTGAAATATTTCTTAAGGAAAATAAAAATTTTAATTTATAATCACTTAAAATGAAAATATTTATAAAATACAAGGGAAAAATTAATATTTGAAGAAACCATGGAAATTTTTATATAAGTACTGAATTGTAGTAAGATACTTGACAGTGCTAAAATCCTTTCCTATTGTAAAAATTTAATAATAACATCCTTTTAACACTTATGTACAAAGTTAAAATAAACATATTTAGAAAAAAATTATTTAAAATATTAATTTTAAAAAATAAAAATACAAAAATGTAATAAAAATGAACATTATAAAACCATTCATGTATAGTTTATTACTTCTATAAATTTTTTTAATGTAATGGATAAAGAAGAAAAATATCCTTGATGAAATATGAAATAAGGATGAGTTTTCTTTAGGAAAAAATTATTAAACATTTTATTTAATAAGGGGAAGGAAATGATAAAAAATACTTGAAAATTATAAGAATAACCTCTGAAGGGGGATATAAATGAGTTTTAAAGTATAAGATGCATAAAATTTCTATTAGTGAAAATTTATCATAAATAATCCTGAAAGGAAATGAAATTGTAACATAAACCCTTACCCTAGGTCTTTTCATGTTTCATTCATGATTGAACCTCTTTTATAATAAATATTTACTTATTATACATTTTTTATAGAACAAAATTCATACTTATCACTATATATATGATTTATATATAATATATTATCACCAATTTAGTAATAATCATTTACTAAAATGATTGTTCCATATGATAACTGTTTCATTTTTTACATGTTTTGGTTAGGAAGATATGAACAGTTTACAATAATCATGGTTAAAAAATATCTAAAATGTTAATAATTTAATAATTATCCCATGAAAAAATTATATATAATTTTATAATTATTCATATAAGTCATTGATGAAAAATGAATGACATCACTTCATGGAGATGATAGTCTGTACATATATAAGATTGATGTATCAACTTTTATATGGATGGAATGAAAGATATAAATATTAAATAATATTTTAATAACTATAATTATATTATAAATGTCATATATGTTCATTAAATCCATTATTATAAACATAATTATGAAGTATTTATAGAAGAATTAATAACATCACTATGCTGAGGTGGTTTCCCAAACATACACATGAGTGATACTTTGATTTCCCACTTAATATAAAAGGGATGGAAAATGGTTTTCACATAATAGTAATAATATATAGGTATATTGATGATATATGGATCATTATTTTATTCTGATACAAAATATTTGTAGGATCTCTAAGAAGAAATAAAAATTGAATGTTTTAGGAAAGATGATCACCTATTCATTGAGACACCACCCTTGAATTACACCTAAGTCCACTATAAGATAGTATTAGTGGAATAAAATAAGCTCTATGATGAATGTAATAAATATAGTAGGATTTTAGGGTAAGGATTGTAATATCTAGAAGTCTCGACTATTGTCCTTAATGGAGAAGGGAAAGTTCCCTTTTATATGTGAGGCAAAGGACACACTAAAAATTATTTAAAATATTTAAATATTATATATATAATAATCATTTAACATAGTTACAAGGAACCGAAAATTTATTGATAAGATGTGATATGTCCTCAAAACTCATCCAATTTGTTTCCCCATAGGAAGTTGTTGGTCATACACTCTAGTATTAGTAGTTTTAATAATAACAAATCATGTCAATTCATATTAAACATGTCTAAACATTTAAATCATAATTATTTAAGATTCAATATGTGAAATTATGTCTATCTATGATCTCACATAAATTTGGTACATTCTGTTTACATTTATATTATAAGATAGTCCAGAAAAAAAAATATTCCATGTATAGAAGACTAACACCGAAAGAAGAGATAAGATACCGATAGTTTAGAATACCTACCACTGCAAATGTCCCACCAACGGAGAATACCTACAGATTAAAATGAATCACTCACACAGACAACCTACCGATGAAAATGACTCACCAACATAGATGACCTACCGATGCAAATGAATCACCGAGGCAAATGACCTACTGATGAAAATGACTCACCGAAATAGACAACCTACCGATGGAAATGACCTACCATCAGAAAAAATGAACCACCGATGCATGGTGCTACCAACGCATGGACTCACCAAAAGTTAAAACGAGTCATCAATGTATGGAATGACCAAAAGAATGAAATAACGATGGGATGAGTCACTAATGTAAGGAGATACTGACCAAGGACGCACTGATAGACTGTTTAAAATCTCTTTTATTTAAAATTATTTCTAAAAGTCATATTTTGAGGGTTTTAATGTGACTAGTTAATTTAATGCCTTTTATAGAAATCGTAAATGAGGATGTCAAAAATACAAGGTAGTGTGTCTACCTCAAATATGAATATTTTCAGGCTGAAATAATATATATATTTATTTATTTATTTAAAAGGGATAGAATGAAATAATTCACATGAATAGACTCATAAAAATATAATAAGACTTACTATGATCATCATACCGAAGAAGAAAAACACACAAGGAATTCTTCATTCATGGTTTCTTTTACCAAGAGAGCTTCCAATCATAAAATTTCTATCATCTCAGCAATATCCAATAAAACCAAAGGAGAATAACCTCTCACCTTCATGGAAGATAGGATATAATGCTCCACGAAACTCTGTTTTTAGTGTCTGTTTCCCAAAGAGGACACAAACTTTATCTCTAATACATTAGATAGTATAGATCTGAATTTTATCACGCTCAAAGAATATCTAATCCCTTCTTTATATATTCTGTTCTGTTTTGTACCATTTAACTAAAAATTCAAGTTGTGTGTGTGTCTTTACTAAAACACACATGGTATCCTATGCTAAACTAGAGGATACTAGATATCCTCATACACCCATCTTCTTATACTTGTTTTTACCACGTAGAACTGTGGAAGAGGTCTTTTGTGGCCTGGTTGTTTGTTTTTCCACATAGAACGGTGGAAGATGTCTTGGGACCTGGACAGTCTTCTGTATTGTGGTTAACCCTAATCTAGGGTGTAGAGAAATACCCTATATATATATATATATATTTCTTGGTGTAAGGTGATCAAAAAGTGGAGTGGATTAGGTATCAGATTGAGACTGAACCACTTGCTTTATCTGCTATGTTTTTAATTTATTATTTCTATATTTTGACTTATATTTCAGAAAACTAAATTTTACTTTGATAGTTAGTCTTGGATAGTATTTATAACTATTTTTATTTATTAGAGTAGTTTAAAAATTTGTATTAATATCTAATATTTTTATAACTAATAATTAATCAATCTTCTGAAGAACTATTTGAACCATCAGACACTTATAATTTTACTACCTTGGTTGACTGGCATTTTTTATTTTAAATTGGAAAACGTTATAAATTAACCTCTTAAACAGAAATTTTTATAGGAACTTAATTCACCCCCTCCCTCTTGATTTTCCTACTCCAACCAACATTTGGTATCAAATGAGTTTTCAAAATCCCTTATTTAAAAATTTTTAATATGTTTTTCATCTGGGATTTTAGTTGTGTGTTAAATATCTTAAAAATCTTGTTAGTTATAAATTTTTAGTTCTTTAAAAAAATATACACTTTATTCTACATTATGGATAATATATTGGTAGGTTATTCTACAAATATACCTCCATTATTTAATGGAAAAAAATTTTCACAATGGAAAATTAAAATGAAAATGAACATAGAAAGTATGGGTTTTGAGATTTGGTATTCAATTATAAATGAATATAATATTCATGCTACTGATAGGAACACTTGGAATGACCCAAATAAGGATGCTTATAATAATAATTTCAAATCCATGAATTCCTTATACTGTTCTTTGGGAGATGAAGTGTTTAATATAATTTCTACACGTAAAATAGCCCATGAAATTTAGGGCACGTTATCTGTTTCAAATGAAGTAACTTCTAGTGTTAAGGAAATGATACTTACCACATATACTACTAAACATGATAAATTTAAAATAAAGTCCGATGAACCTATTTCTGACATGTATCTCAGATTTAATGAAATTATAAACACAATGATCTCTCTGGGAAGATATGTTACAACCAATGATAAAATCATAAGAATACTCAGATGCTTACCAAATATATGGAGAATAACTTCTATTCCATTTAGATAATCCTTTGAAATTATAAATTCAATAGTAAAGGAGTTGATAGGAAAGTTGATGATGTATGAGGGAGAACTAAAAGTCAAAAAATAATAGGATGATGAACCCAAAAGAAAATAGGTTTCTTTCAAATCTACTACCTCTAAGTAAAAGGACAAAGATCAATATGACACTGAAAGTTCAGGTAATGGAAAATCATCAAAAAAATAGTGATGAGGAGATGGCTCAAATATCTAGCAGGTTTAAGAAATTTTATAGAAAGAATAAATTATTTAGGAATCCCAACTAAAAAGGTAAATATGATGACAAGGGACATTGGAAGAATGATTGGAAAAGAAGTAAAAAATATAATGAAATAGTATACTATGAATGCAAAAGAAAAGGAAATGTAAAGTCTGATTGTCCTAAGATAAAATAAAAGAAGAAATATGAAGACAAGGATATTAAGTATAAAAATTCCATGAAGGGAACTTTGAGTACTTTCGAGGATAGCTCAAGTGACTCTGAATCCTTTCATGAAAATTCTAATAAAGAAAATATGTGTTTTATAACAAACACATCTGAGGTAACACTAAATTCTCCTGTACATAATTCCTATTATTATGGAGATGAATCTAGAAATGATACAAATATGACTAGTGAAGAATAATTTGAATATTGCAATGTGATCAAAGACACTTATAATGAAATAAATGAAAAATATAAATCATTGAATAAACAGTATGCTCTTAATTATTTTGTTAAATCTGAGCTCACTATAGAGAAAGGAAAAAATGTTCAATTACTCAAATAAAATAATGAACTAAAGTTATCTAATGAACAATTGAAAAAGGACCTGGAGAAATATACCAATAGTAAAAATACTCTTACACATATTCTTGGTAAACAAATTTCCCCTAGATACACTACTAGTATATGATACCAACCTGGGAAAATAAATATCCCCAAAAGCAAGTTTGTAACTAATTCTGTAAAATCTGTTTTTTCAACCAAGAAGTGAAAATTATGCTTCTAGTTCCAGTTATAGAAAATATTTTACTACGTCTAATTTTTTTGGACCAAATAAATTATATTTTTCAATTATGTTACATAATTATTATAGGAAACCCATGAAGTAGATGTGGTTTCCTAAATAACTTATTTCTAATGTTAATAGACCCAAACAAATCTGGGTACCAAAATATGTTTCTGTTTGATTATTTTGTAGGAAAGATACTTAAAAATATCCTATAAAATCTTATGGTACTTGGAAAGTGGATGTTCAATACACATGATAGGATTTTACTCATTCTTAGAGAATTTAATAAACATTGATCGTGGGCATTTCACTTTTAGTGATAATGCTAAAGGAAAAATAATTGGCTTAGGCCAGATTGGTATCTCTAACTTAGTTTTAATTTATAAAGTAATTTTTATTGATGGATTGAAATATAATATTCTTAGTATCTATTAGTTATGTGATGGTGGATTTCATGTTAAATTTGAAAATGATTCTTGCAATGTTATTAATTCTAATAATTAATTAATAATTAATTCTTTTAGAAATGAAAATTTTGATATTGTTAATGAGAATAACTATGTTTATGTTCTTATAGATGTCTATTATAGATATACTTGGACCTTATTCTTGGATCACAAGAGTTAATCCTTCTCTCATTTCCCCAATTATTCTAGGAATATAGAAAATCCTAGTGGACTTAGGATAAAATATATATGATGTGACCATATCCATGAGTTTGAAAACCAAGATTTTGAATCCTTTTGCTCACAAAATGGCTATAGTCATAACTTCTCTACCCCTAGTACACCTCAACAAAATGGGGTTTCATAAAGAAAAAATATAACTTTACAAGAAATTAATATAACCATGCTTAGTGAGTATGACCTACCTATATATTTTTGGTTAGAAGTTATCAATATAGCATGATATTTTTTTAACATAGTCTTAATTAGACCTATCCGTAAAAGAACTCCCTATGAGTTGTGGAGAAATAGAAAACCCAAGGGTAACTAATTCAATGGTTTTGGTTTCAAATTATATATTCTTAATACTAAGGATAATCTAGACAAAATTTCCTCCAAGATCGATGAAGAAATTTTCCTAGGTTATTCAATTTCTAGTAAGGCCTATAGAGTCTTTAATAAGAGAACCAAATGTGTGGAAGAATCTGTACATGTCAAATTTGATGAAACAGGTCCACATGATCAAAATACCACCCTAGAGAATCTTGAGGATGATATGTAAAATCTGGACAATAATGACAAATCCTCTAACCATCCTATGAATGTATCAGTTAAAACTTCCAATTCTGGAAATTCTCTAGATTCTAGCCATAATGAATCCAAAACTTTTAAAGAACCTGAAGTGACTGTCACTTCATTTTCTAGACCATTTCAAACCCTTAAGAAACATCCATTAGAATAAATAGATGGATATTTAGATAAAGTAACATAGACTATAGCTTCTCTTATAAATAAGTTTGAACATCATGTTTTCTTGTTATAGATTGAACCTGAAAACATTAATGATTATATCAATGATGAATTTTGGGTGATGGATTTGCAAGAGGAATTAAATTAGTTTGAAAGGAATAAAGTTTTGAAACTTATGGATAGACCCAAAGATACCTTGACCATATTCACTAAATGGGTGTTCAGGAAAAATGTAGATTAAGCTGGTAACATAGTTATAAAAAAAGATAGATTGGTTACACAAGTTTATAGTCAAGAAGAAGGAATTGACTATGAAGAAACCTTTTTACCAGTAGCTAGAATTGAATCTATTTGAATCATTCTTGCATATGCATCATATCTAAATTTAAAACAATATCAAATGGATATTAAGAGTTCATTCCTAAATTAGTATATAGTTTAGGATGTTTTTGTTGAACAACCCCCTGGTTTTACAAACACTCATTTTCTAAATAATGTTTTTGAATGAAAAAAATTGATATATGGTTTAATTCAAGTTCCAAGAGCTTAGTATGATAGGTTCAACACTTTTCTTATTTCCAATGGTTTCAAAAATGGTATAGTTGATCCTTATCTATTTATAAAAATAATTTCCATAGATGTTTTAGTAGTAAAAATTTATGTAAATGATATTATTTTTGGATCATAGAAAAATTATTTATGTGTTGATTTTTAAAAGTTGATGAAAATTGAATTTGAAATTAGTTTAATGGGTGAACACAAATTCTTTCTTGGATTAAAAATATTAAAAAATAAAGAATGTATTGTTTTAAATAAAATTAAATATTATAAGGATCTTTTAAAAAGATTTGGCTTTGAAAGCACTAAGAGTATTGAAACTACAATGAGTACCACATGTAAGTTGGACTTTGATGTAGATGGTAAATCTTTTGATCAAAACACTTATAAAGGGATGATCGGATTCTTTCTATACTTAATAGCTTGTAGTCCATATATTATGTTTAGGGTTTCCATGTGTGATCATTTTTATGGAAACACAAAATAATATAATCTTCTTACTGTTAAAAGGATTTTCAAATACCTCCAACATACTCCCAACCTAGGACTATTTTTTCCTAGAGGAAAATCATTTGACTTAGTTAGCTATTTAGATGTTGATTTTGGTAGTTGTAAATTAGATAGAAAAATCACCTCTGGAACATGTCACTTTTTTGGAAAGTCTCTCGTTTCATGGTGTAGTAAGAAACAAAATTATTTTTCACTATCTACTACTGAATCTGAATACACACCTACTGGTAGTTGTTGTGCACAAATTTTGTAGATGAAACACACATTACCAGATCATGGATATGAATTTAGACATGTCTCTATAAATTTTGATAACACAAGTGCGATTAATATTTCTAAGAATCCTGTTTCACATTTTACAACAAAGCACATTGATGTAAGACATCATTTTTTGAGAGACCATTATCAAAAAGGTGATATAAATTTAGAGTTCATTGGTACTAAACATCAGATTTCTGACATTTTCAAAAAGTCATTGGACACTGAATAAATAAAATACATCAGACATGAGTTAGTAATGATAAATCTATAGGAACTTGTGTTGCTATCAATTTGACCATTATAAGTGAATTTGTCTTGCTGACACTATTTTCATGTTGACCCTGATGCTATGTCATGCCGACACAGTTGTCATGCCGACATTGACGTTATGTCATGCTGACATAGTTGTCATGTTGACATAGTTGTCATGTTGACACCGATTCTATTTCATGACACACAGTTGTCATGCCGACACTGATGCCTTGTCATGCTAAAATTGTTAATGTTATTCATTCCTACACTGATGAATCAGTGTTTTTATATGATTTATTTTTTTATCAAAATGACGATGTTTCATTGATTTTGTTGAACCTCTTTCATGATTTCACGATTGTGTGACTTCAATAGCCCTAAATGATATAAATTTTAATTGATCAACTCTACTACATTACCTATACACTCTCTCAATCAACTTCTCTCTATACCCCCAACCTTTCACCTTATGATCTCCAGACTAAACAAATTGAAATGGTGTGTGTGAATCGAGCACTTGATGGTGAAGAGTCTCGTTCTTCTAAGAAACAGAAAGGCGAATCGACCAAATCTTCATCACTTGTATATCATACTCTAGAAAACCGTGTTGTAACACCAGAAAAAGAAGTTCTTACAGAATGGCTATTATAAATCAAGTCTCTACTACTCAAGGTACTACAAGAGCAAGGATGGCTTGAGTTGTTTTCAAATAATGAACGACCCTTTTACCCGAAGCTAGTTCTTGAATTTTACAGGAATATGGAGTTTCTATTGGAAGGATGTAACGTCACCTAGATTAAGTCCATAGTAAAAGGGAGGATAATATCTTTCTCTTCAAGACATTGGGATGAATGACTTAAAGTTACTCATAAAGGTGTATTTTATTTTTATCATGGTACCTACCTAACTGATACTGATATGTTTTTCTTTGATACTGTGTTAAAGGAGCTTACTAAAAATGATGAGCTCAGAAGACCCATTTCTATAGAGTTAAGTGGAGAATGTAAAATCTTGTTTATGTTTACCCAGAATCAAATCTATCCTAAGAAAGGGGACTTTTATTCTCTGAAATATCAATAAGTCTACTGGGTTTATCTTCTAAAAAAAGAATCAAGGTCAATTTGTGTAGATACCTTGTTGTGAACATGAGAGAATGATCAAACCTTACTATAAATCTAATCCCCTATTCAATCCAAGAATGATCTCAATTATTCTAAAAGAGAAAGGTTGTGTAAATGAAGTATAAGAAGTTTTTTCTGAGTGCAGTGGGATCTACCTCAGTAAAGAGATTTGTAAGAGGATGAAAATCAACTAGAACCCATGGAAGAGAGAATGAGTTTGATATGATGATAAGATCTATGATAATTTCAATCCAGTGGACTATCCAACTAGGCCTAAGAATATGGTTGATCCTTTTATGGGAGTAAATGATGAAGTTGGTTACTCTTCATAATAAGAACAAGAGCATGTCACTCTAGTTAGAGATCAAGGACCAATTATTGATGATAGGAGATATCCTGACACCACTAAACCTTGAAAAGTTTTTCCCTTTGGACCTCCAAGTCCTCCACATGACTTACCCTCTAATTAGACCACTCTTGAGGATAATGGGGATGAGGATACAGAAGTATCAGGTAGTTTGGAATATGAAACTAGATCTAGTGGCTCTGAAAAATAAGAAGAAATTTAAGATGATGAATGTGGCAGTGGTAGTGAAAAGGAAGAAGGTAAAGAAGATGGTGATAAAAATGAAAATAAAGAACATGTCTCTATACAAGATGACAATGAAAGCATTAGAAGTGATAATGACAATCATAATGATGATCAAGTTGAAGAAGTTGATATTATTGAAGTTGTGGATCAGGCCCAATTAGAAGAACCTTTTGAAGTTGTTTTTGAAGTACGAGAAAATAATGAATTTGTTGTTAAAGTGGAAGCTCAATAAATTCTTGTACTTAATTTAGTTTATGAAAGTATAAGACCTCATATTGATGATGAGAAACCAGTAAGGAAAGATCAAATTGGTGGGGATCCTCAAGAAAGATAAGATCAAGTTTGTAAAGAGAACCAACTTGTAAGAGTAAGGATTGATACTCTCACTCCTATGGATGATGATGTAATGGTTGGATGGGAAATGAATATTGGGTATGTGGAACTAGGATTAGATTATGATGATTCATATGATAAAGTTTTTGTACATGTTGAAAGGGAATCAGTGGTTGAGACCCTTACTATTGACTCTGTCACTAAATCATATTTTGAAATTTTTAAACAATAAGTCTTTTCAGTTATATGTATATCAATTCAATCTCAAATGGAACATGAAATTCAGACAGCTAGAAAAGCAAACACTGAGTTGAGTGATGAATTACACTCTCTCAGATCCTCTATAGCATAAATGAGGCAATCGGGGAAAGTGGTTTCTATTCCATGTCAGACAGTAGATATAAGTGAGGCTGATGTAGTTACTATTGCAAAGAAAGTGATAGAGTATATTCAACCTAACCTTATTACAACTGTTGAAAAAATTGTTTCATGCACTACCAAGTTAAGGAAATAAATGATTGTACTTGTTTCTGTAATAAATACTTTGACCTCAGAGTATAAAGGTTGTGTGGATAATATTCTTAAGACTTTGAAAACCCATACCTCAACCCCAACTAATATTCCTTCTACATCTAGTCATACTTCCCGGACTCTGTATATTCAAGTATTCAAAACTATTGTAAAAGAGGATCTTAAAGCTCTATTTTATACCTTTGGTTTGGGAAACCTAAAAAAGATTGAGAAGAATAGTGATAGTGTGCATGATATGGTCAGATTCTATTTCAAGGAAGAATCTTCCACTCAGGAATATCTTACAAAGAGGATTAATTCATATTTCTCAAAAATTTACACTAATAACCAGTTGATAAGTCACTTTATGTATTTGGAAGAAAATTTGACTTTACCCCTAGTTACAAAAGCATTAAAAGAAAAAGTCAATCAATTTAGGTAATTCACTCCTATTTTGGACAAATTCATAGAGAATAAGGATGACTTTGAGATTGTAATGAAGTATGGTGGTGATATTATTGAGGATTTCATCAAAATGTTAAATCCATACCTTCATGTACAAAGTAATGAAAATGTAGTACTTGTTTCTTCAACTCTTGGACCTCCTAGATCAGTGCCTACACCTCGAATATCAGTTTCTCATGCTTTGATTCCGATTCTTCCAGTGATCAAGGAATAGGTTCAACCTCAGGTGTTGTCACCACACAAAACCAGTCTTGTATCTAATGTTTCAGGGGGATTGATCTTACCTCTTATGATAATTTCTTCAGACCCCCCAGCTTGTCAACCACCACCTATTGGACCCTCTGTTGATCCTTCTAAGAAAGAAAAGGAACCTCTTCACCCCCAAACATAGTGTAGATCATTCTCTGATGGGGCTTCTTTCTTTCTTTTTTCTGTTTTTTAGACTTGTAATACATTGTACTGTCTTGATTAATGGGATTTTGTGTTCTTTTCATTCCTCCATTTCTCTCTTATCTATTACTTTATGATAATTTTGATTTTTTAGCTACCTATTTTCTTTTTGATAATCCCAAAAGGGGGAGAAATAAATTGGCATTATCCTTCTATACTTAAATTTTGATATCAATCTTATATATGTTTTTTTATTTTCCTTATGTCTCTTTGAAACCACTACTCTTTACTTAATCTATGAACCTTAAATATATATTATAAATATTCATTCATAATGGGAAATAATAAGTAATTTTATTTCATTCCACCTATAATGATTGTACTAAATAATGATAGGATTTGCGATCATCAAAAAGGGGGAGATTGTTGGCCCATATGAGACTGTTGGTCATCCTCTCTAGTATTAGTAGTTTTAATAATAAAAAATAATGTCAATTCATATTAATCATGTATAAACATTTCAATCATATTTAATTAAGTTTAAATATGTTTCATTATGTCTATATATGATCTCACATAAATTTGGTACATTCTATTTACATTTATATTATAAGACAGTCCTGAAAAAAATATATTCCAAGTATAACATACTAACATCGAAAGAAGAGAAAAGATACTGACACTTTAGATGACATACCAATACAAATGACTCACCGACGTAGATGACCTACCGATGCAAATGACTTACCGATGTAGACAACCTACCGATGAAAATGAATCATCAACGTAGACAACCGACTGATTCAAATTACTCACCGATGCATATGACCTACTGATGAAAATGAATCATTGACGCAGATGACCTACCGATGCAAACGACCTACCGTCATTACAAAGTACATATCAATGCATGGTGATACTGATGCATAGGCTCACTGACAAATAAAATGAGTCATTGGCATATGGAAGGACTAAAAAAATGACATATTGATGGGATGAGTCACTGACAGAAGAAGATACCAACCAAGGACTCACTGATAGACCTTTTAAAATATATTCTATTTAAAATTATTTCTAACGGTCATATTTTGAGTGTTTTAATATGAGTGGTTAATTTAATGAATTTTTGAATACATTGTAAATAAGGATTTCAAAAATATGTGGTATTGTGTCTACCTTAAATATTCATATTTTTGGGCTGCAATAATATATATATTAAAAGAAGAGCGCATGAAAGAAGACACACATACAGACTCACAAAAACACAAGAAGACTTACAACGAACGTCATATCAAAGAAGAAGAACACACAACGAATTATTCATTCATGGTTTCCATGAACCAGAGAGCTTCCAATCATCAAATTTCCCTCATCTTAGTAGCATCCAACAAAACCAAAGGAGAAGAACCTCTCACCTTCCCAGAAGATAGAACATAGTTCTCCATGACACTTTGTTTTTAGTGTTTGTTTCCCTAAGAGGACTCAAGCTTTAACTATAATAAATTAGAGAGTCTATATCTGAATTGAATCATACTTATAGCATCTCTAATCCCTTTTTTATATATTCCGATATGTTTTGTATTATTTAACTAAACATTCCAGCTGTGTGTGTGAGTGTTTGTACTAAAACACACACGGTCTCCTATGGTAAATTGGAGGATACTAGTTATCCTCAAACACCTATCTTCTTACACTTGTTTTTCCAACATAGAATTGTAGAATAGGTCCTGTGTGTATTGGTTGTTTGTTTCCCCATGTAGAAATGTAGAAGAGGTCTTGGGACCTGGACAATCTTGTGTACTATTGTTAACCCTAATCTAGGGTGTGGATCAAATCCTTATATATATATATATATATTCTTGGTGTAAGGTGATCACCAAGTGGAGTGGATTAGGTATCTTCTTGATAATAAACCACTTGTTTTATCCATTGTATTCTTAATTTAGACTTTCTCTGTTTTAACTTATATTTCAGAAAACTAAATTTTACTTTTATAGTTAGTTTTGGATAGTATTTATAACTATTTTTCCTTATTAGAGTAGTTTAAAAAGTGGTATCAATATATAATATTTTTATAACCGAGAATTAATCAATATTCTGAAAAACTATTTGAATAGGAAGATTCTTAAAAGTTTACTACCTTGGCCAACTGGCTTGTTTTATTTTAAATTGGGGGAAATTTATAAATTAACCTATTAAACAATAAAAATTTAGGATCTCAACTCACCTTCCCCCCTCTGGAGTGTCCTACTCCGAAAAATACAATTTTCTATATACATGTGTCTGAAATATTTTAATTACTATCCCATAGTTAATTAATTTAAAACCATTTTAATCTTACCCTTAACAATATTACTTTTTTACCCTAGTAACATATACAATCGATCGAAAATAAAAGGGTACTTATAATTAAATTATTACATGATGATGAAAATTTTGGAAAAAATTTAGAATATTAAATTTCAATATGTTTTAGAAAATTACCTTTGAAAAAACAAAATAAAACTCATGAAAAACAATTTTTAGGAAAATATTTTATTTAAGCATAGAAATTATTTCAAATTGAAATCAAGTAAAAAAATTGGTTTTTTGAATTTATTTTAGAATATAAAAAATGGTTTTTAAACATTTGGATAAATAAAAAACCAAATGGAACCTCCCAAGTATATAATTAAATGGAATGATCCAATAATATTTTTTAATTTGAAAGAATATAACTTATGTTCACAAAAGACAATATTGGATTACCAAATTCAAAATAATATTTCATAAGAATTATTTTACTCCAAAAAATATTTTATTGATCCAAATGATTTATAATTTGTTAATCCATTCTTATATCATAATAATTTTATAAAATTGACAGCATATATACAATTGTTATTTTCACTATTCATTTAGAAATCAATATTTCTAGAAAATTCAAAAGAAATTATCCTATTCCTATTATGACATTTGGATTTTAAAAATTATATCATGTTTTTCAAATAAAATTTATAAAATTGTCAATTTTAATTACAATATTCATGCATTAATTATAATAAATCCTATTTTCAAGAAAATGTAAATTTGAAGCATATAATCACTTTATTCTCAATATTTACCTTATAACCATAATTAAACTAATTTTAATATATATGATCAAATATTATATCTAAAAAATATATTAAAATCAATAATCAATAGTGTTGAATTTAATTTTTTAAGATAAAAAGAAATTGTATGCATAAAATTGTTTTTATGTGAAAATTCACTTTTAGCCTTCATTTAAATTTTTTTTATTTTCTAACCAATTAATAACCAATTAATTAATTTTACACATGTATAAAAAATAATTTTTCATCATTTAATTTGTCTTATTAGTGTAGTACAATCCCACATTTAGTCATCAACTATCATATTAAATAATTATATTTCAATTGAATATCAAATATTATATAAAATAAGAGTTGTGTGCAAAGAAATATTTTAATGAAATTAAATTTATTTAATGAAAATTAAATCATTAAATATCATGTTTATAATGTCAAACACCTGTAATAATTTCACCACTAAAAAAAATCATCACTCTGATACAAATAACTAAGGGCACCTCTTCCTCATCACATCCTTGGGTTCCCACATAGCTTCATCAAATTTATTGTTTTTTTTCAAATGCATTCCATATGTGAGTGGTATTTTTTAACATAAATTTCTCATTTTGATCTATAATCTCCACCATTTGTTCATTGAAATATTGATAATTCTCTATAAGAAAGACTTTAGAGTTTGATACATGTAACGACCTAATGTTTTATCAATGGAAATTATTTTCTTATAATTATGTCATATAATCACATTAAATTACAACCCAATTAACTACTATGTGCTATGTGACCTTTAAACATAATACTGTCACCTCTGTGATTTGAATCTCGAAAATTTGACATACACGGTTTTGATTAGTAAGATGTTTGGAGTCTAATGGAACATACATATTTTTTGATGAATAGTAACCTACTCTTATGAATAGTAACATACCATTATGAATATTAATATGAACCTTATGAATATTAAATCATCCAAAATAATATTAACCTCACCCTTGAATGTATAAATAAAATATAGGCATCTTATAAGTGATAATATGACCGTAGTAAAGTATTGGTATTTTTGTAAGTCATAAATAATCAATTACAATTAATAAATTAATTTAAAAGAAAATAAATTTTCCTGAAATTTTCTCATAAATTAAAAATATTATGTATTATGGTTTTAAGATAATTTTATAAGACCTTATGTAATGTTTGAATCATTATAAAATCAGTTATATTTTAAAATTTTTATTTTTCAAGTAAATTATGATTTTAATTAAAAATTAAATTAATCATATTTTGAAAATTATTTTTTAAAAATGGCATTCATTTTTGGATTCAAAACACTTAAAAATAGTTGGGGTGATTTTTTTGTATTTTTATCAAATACATTAATTTGTGGTGAATAGTAAAATACAATAATTTACCATATAAATACATGATAATTTAAATATACTATTCCTGACATCATAAGTTATGTAAGAACCCAAATCATAATCTCATATGAACTTATTAATATTTTTGATTATGGAATCATCACTATTTTTGGTCTTGAGAGAAATTAATAATCTACGGAATTAAATATTAAGAAAATCCTCCTCCCCACCACTATAAAAACCACCCATACCCCCCTATTCTCTTCACTCCTCCCAAGCCTTGTGTGTTTCCTATGTTCTACCCAAATCACTCCCCAAGATCCCCCCATCCATCTCCAACATCGATTGTTCTCCTCAAAATACCAAATCCTCTCCCCTTAAGAGGCTCTCAAAGGAGATAAACTCAAGAGGTAAATTCCTCTTTCTGATTCTATTATTTTCTTTTTAAGTTATTTTCTTTTATTGTTTCTTTACTCACCTTCTTTCAACCAAATTTTATGATAAATCTAGTAACATACATGTACTGTAATTATATTATTCTAATGGTGTTTTTATCATAATATATCCCTCCCCCTCCTTTTATTCTATAAATGAAAATATTGTCTAAGATGTGTCGATTTATCACATTCAAGGACGATGAGTTTTAAATTTGAATTACCATCTTGTAGACTAGTTATGAAACCATTTTAATGGTTGAAAAAGATCATAATATATGTATTTTATCTTGTGTGATGTTCTGGAATCCTTTTTTACACATGATGTAAAATAATAATACAAAACAAGTTAAATATGAGCAAAATTGCCAAATTAATCCATGTATTTATCATTCAGGTTTCATATAATGATTCAAATTAACTCTAAGTCCCAAAATTAAATTTACAACCATTTAACCTTATTGATGTTAAATGATAAAATATAACTTCAATTCTAGACAACTATCCCCGTTTTAGATGATTCACTATTCATGAAAATAAGTAAACCGACCGTAAAGACCAAGAAAACAAACGGACCCAAACAATGAAATTGAACCACTTAACCCATCAAAAAGGTTATGAATGAACTTAAAAAGGTTATAATAAATCTTTTACATATATAATAGGTTCTGTAATTATAAATTAATGAATCAAATTTTATTATTTAGGTTAGTAATATCAATATAAGAACACCATCAGACGTAAGGTAAGGGATCCTATCTATTTCACTTTTATTCAAGAATTTCATCTATGTTATGCCCTATTTTGGGTCATATATAATGATGTAGTATAAATTCAATCCTCCCCCATAATTCCCTAATGATTTATAATTTATTTTAAATCCCTTTATCTCTCATTAATCCCTCTTAAGTGCACCTGACACCGTGTCGATAATCTATAAGGGATTCCACCCGAACCTCCTTTGTTCCTTTAGGTTGCCTTATATTTCTTTTACCAAAATGAATTTATATTATATTTTTATGTGAATATTATAAATTCTGTTTACATTTACCAAATTCATTTGTCAATACCCTTTCATCATACACTTACAAGGATGTACATGTTTTAAAGTGATTCCCTCCTCAATACCTCACGATAAGCAAACCAATTTGGAGGGAACTTCCCGAATTATTACCTAATTTAAAGTGAACTCTATATTATTTTTTAAGAAACCATTATATTTATAAAATAATAATTTTTTATTAAAACCCTCTTGGTTAACTTTTGTTTTTATATAAAGGATTTTTCCCTTTTTTATTTTAAAGGCTCTATTGTATTTTCCTTAAAACCGAACAAAAATTATTTAATGCTAAAATTTATTAATTAATTTTCTTATATGTTGTCAATTATACTTGAAAAAAAATACCATGATACATTCCTATTTTCCATTATGAATGTATAGGTATATTTTAGTTCCTTTCTTCATGGACACTTTTATGATATGCCCATTTGTTATGCTTAATGACCTGATTGTGGTACATGATTCTTTCCCAGGGTGACCCTTCTATTTATGTAAGATTTATTATGTATGATTATTTATGTGGAAAAAATATTCATGAAAATTTAATATGGGTGAACTCAGATAGCTTTCCAATGAATTGGGTAATGTTGAGTCTCGTGAGAGGTTGTGTGTGACGGTCTGGGTGGTCAGCCTTGGCTTGTGCTACCATGTGCGACAGTCTTGGAGGTTAGCCTTGTCTTGTGCTGCCATGTGAAATGGTCTTGGAGGTTATCCTTGACTCATTATAAAGACATGTTTTATCTTTCTTCCAAATTATTATGACTCCATTTTTATATGATTCCATTTTTATATGTTATTATTCCATATGTTACATGCCTTGTTATATCATCATGTCTTGACTTCTATCCCATGTTTTATTGCTTTGTACTTATGGTTATTACCTTAATGGTCTATTTAGCTCATCCCTTTGTTCATGCGTGCCCTAGGGTAGACTATGAATATGTTTGAACAAAATGTAAGTTAGGATCTCAATTTTATACTAAATAAAGAAATGTTTTATTTAGTTTCATGTTATCAGTTTTATGTACCTAGTCTTACAGGACACTAGAAATTACGATCCTTGTCTTGTACACTGATGTATAATTATGCTTAAAATCATGTAATGTTATATGTAAATGGATAGGGTCGCTATATTTAGTATCATATGGTGGTCTAGTTATTTTTTGTGATTACGAATTGAGAACTTTAGTAAGAACCTTAAGGATGAGACTAAGTACAGGAAAACACCCCTAAATTTTGGTAAGTATAGAGTAAGTGGTTTATCAAGTAAATACATCCATGTCTAGATACAAATAGGTAGATATAGATATCACACAAATGTTCCTAGGGGTAAACCCTATAAACAACGCTTTAATCTACACTCAAACGGGAACCGATGCACGACAATGGGCCTTACCGCACTCTTAGTTTGACACTCTTGGGGGATATTCTTTGATAAATTCAAAAGCATAGTAATTTATGGAATGAAACAAATCCCATAAGTATATAAGCTAAGAAATATATCAAGGTTAATATAGATTTAAACCTAGGTAATAACAATATAGGATATACTTCTCCTTTACAAGTTTATCCTCTTATGTTCAAAGCATTATTTTTATGCTCAATATCTAGGTAATCAAACCCTTTAATTGTATGTTATTTTTCTTAGTTAATGGAGGGAAATAGAAGAACACATGCCAACAATCATTTTAACAGGTCATGTGATGATTTCCCTAATTATATGTCTGATATGATGGGAATGGGTGCTCAAAACTTCATGACAGTACTTGCTCAGTTGGCTCAAGTTATGAATAATAACTTGAATCATGTGGAACACCCTTCTCCTACAGGTAAAGAGAAAGAATTCATTGAATCCTTCATGCAGAAAAATCCTCCCATGATTAGTGTATTTTCTGATCCCCTCCTCATATAACAATGGATTAACTCCATTGAAAATATATTCTCTGTCATACAGTGCTCAGAAGAAGAAAAAGTCATATCGGTAGTCTATCATTTTGATGGGGATGTTGATAAGTGGTGTACACTAATCAAGAATATGAATCCCCAGGAGGAAATTGATTTCATGGTTTGGGAGGAATTCAAGATAATGTTTTTCATTTAATATTTTTCCCAAACCCTTCTTCTAAAGATGGATAGAGAGTTCCTCAAACCCAAGAATAAAGAATATGAGTCCATCAGGGCATATGAAGCAAACTTTACAAGTCTCTCAAAATAGGCCTATGGATTTTTTATGATCACATAAATAAAGTTGGACTACTTCTTTAGAAGACTAAATTTGATTCTATGAAAAGTGATTTAAATTCGAGACTTTGATAGCTATGAGGAGATTGTCTGTTGTGCCCTCAAGGTTCAAATAGAAATCGGAGACTCTCAATGGTATCGTGGGACAAAGATACAATGAGAGGAAAATAAAATCTCATGTGGGTGGTCCCGAAAATAAATTCCATGATGGGAATAATCTTGATCATCCCATATTTAAAAATTGTGGGAAGGAGCATCATGATAATTTTCTAATGGGAACCATGAATTACTTCAAATGTAAAAAGTTGGGAAATTTGGAAAAAAACTGCCAAATAGATATGAAAAATCCCACTAATGTGGAAGAAGAATGGAATGTTTAGATCAAAACAAAGCATGTAGTGTGATGTTACAACTACAAGGATCATGGGAATTATGCGAACAATTGTCTTAAGTTGAGGGTTGTCAAGGGAAATCAATAAAAACCTCCAAGGAAACAAGGAAGGGGTTATACTATCACTACTGATGAGGTGGAGTCGGACAATGATGTGGTGATAGATATTCTAGTTATTAATTTAAGGATAGAGAAATTACTATTTTATTCTGGTTCTACACATTCTTTCATATCATTCAAGTTCAGTACAACTATTCAAGAACCACCTCAAAATTTGGAGGATAAGTTATCTGTGAGAATAGAGAATGGGGAAATTCTTACATCCAAGGTTTATAACTCCTCCCCAATTAACATTTGTGGACTGAACCTCCCATAAAACCTTCTCATAGTTCCTTTAGTGGAGTTCGACACTATCTTGGACATAGATTGGGAATCTTTATACAAATCCAACATCAACTTTCAGGAAAGGGAGATCACTCTTCGCATCCTGAAGCATCCTCTAATTATTTACAAGTTTAAGGAGGAAGATAAGTCTCCTTTAGAATTAGTGTCTCGAGTATGGATATAAATTCCTTATGAGCAATCATTTCTATCTCAAATGATTGATACAAATGAGAGAATCATGCTTGAATAAATGTCCATCGTCATGGATGACACTGATGTATTCCCTGAAGAGTTGTATGGTCTTCCTCCTGTCCAAGAAGTTTATTTCTCAATTTAACTTATTCCTGAATCTCTTCCTATATCCAATACACCTTATAGAATATCCACTGTAGAGTTGGAAGAGCTAAAGAAGAAGCTATAGGAGAATATGGAGAAGGGTTTTATACACCCGAGTGCTTCACCCTAGGGTGCGCCAATCCTCTTTGTCAAGAATAAGGATAGATCAATGTGCCTCTACATTGATTATCATGAGCTCAATAAAATCATGATAAATAACACGTATCCCCTTACATGGATAGATTACTTGTTTGATCACCTTTATGGGGCCAGTTAATTCTCTACGGTGGACCTTCATTCGGGATATCACCAATTAAAGGTGAGGAAGGAAGATATTCCTAATAATGCCTTTTGAATGGGGTATGGCACTATGAGTTCATAGTGATTCCCATTGGACATCCTAAATATCCATTAATTTTCATGGATTTAATGAATATAGTCTTTAGAGATTACCTCAAAAAAAATTTGGCAGTCTTTATTGACGATATTTTTTTATACTTCCAGAACAAAGAGGAACATGAGGAGCATTTGAATACTATGTTGAAGACATGAAGAAGGGAAAAGTTGTATGAAAAGTATAGAAAATTTGAGTTCTGGATGGAGGAAGTATCATTCTTGGGGCATGTAATCACCAGCAAAGGGATATCTGTTGACCCTTCCAAGAAAAAGGTTACTGAAGAGTGGAACATGCCAATATCTATAATGGAGATCCATAGATTTCTAGTTCTAGCTGTGTATTATTGATGACTTGTGAAGAAATTTTCATGATTTTCAAACCCAATGACCAAGCTGACAAAGAAGGGAGTATAGTTTCTATGGACTCAGGAATGTGATGACTATTTTAAGTAGTTGAAAAAGAGGGTAATCACTGTGCCAGTACTCACACTCCCAACAAGTTGAGAAAACTTTGTGGTGTACATTGATGCTTCAAAGAAGTGATTATGTTGTGTGCTAATGAAAAAAGAAAAATTAATATCCTATGCCCTAAGGATTCTAAAAATCCATGATAAAAACTATTCTACACATGATCTAGAGTTTGTGGCTATAATATCTGCGTTAAAAATCCAGCGGCATTATCTCTATGGGGGGGAGTTTGAGATATATACTAATCAGAAGAGTCTCAAATATATATTCACAAAAAATGTGATTAATATGTGCCAGTGAAGATGGATATATCTCATCAAGTATTATGACTGCTCAATCCACTACCATCCCGGTAAAGAAAATAAGGTGGCATATTCTCTTAGTAGAAAGGATCATGCATCATTATCAATGATGATAATTGAAAAGGATCTGATCTTCTTAGATTTAAAGAGGATAGAAATGGGAATCATTATGGGAGGAACATAATCAATCCTTTCTCAAATGATTTCTCAACTATCCCTCATGGAGAAAATAAAGGATGCTCAAAGAAAAGATGTGGAAATTCAGAAAAGGGTAAAAGATATTGGAAATGGGAAATCCTCTAAGTTCATGATTGAAAAGGATGGAGTCATAAGGTTTGGGCCGCGATTATGTGTACCATCCAATCTCAAGATAAATAAGGAGCTTTTGAATGACACACATAGCTCAACCTTCTCTATTCACCCATGGAGCACAAAGATGTATCGAGATCTCTAAGAGTACTTTTGGTGGGACAATATAAAGAAGTATATTTATGAGCATACATCAATGTTTTTTGTATGTCAATAAGTGAAGGTTGAAAGAAAAAAGTCTAAGGGGACGATGCAACCACTACCCATACCAACATGGAAGTGGGAGAACATCACCATGGACTTTGTCACTGGACTTCTAAAGACATTTAGAGAAAACAATGCTATATGTGTCATTATGGATCATCTTACTAAGAAAGATCACTTAATCATGATTCAAGAGGACTTCTCATTGGATTAACTTGTACAGATATATATCAAAGAGGTGGTGAGTATGCATGGAGTACCACTATCTATTGTATCCTATCGATATCCTATATTCGCCTCAAAGTTATGGAAAAGTCTCCAACATGATCTAAGAACTGAACTAAACTTTAGTATGGCCTATCATCCTCCAACTGATGGCCAATCTGGGTGAACTATTCGAACACTAGAAGATATGTGGAGAGATTGTTCTATGGACTTCAAAGGAGGATGGTATAAACATCTTCCATTGGTTTAATTCTCCTACAACAAAAGTTTCCAATTGAGTATATGAATGGAACCATACGAATCCCTTTATGGGAAAAGGTGTGTAACACCGGTGTGTTGGGATGAAGTCGGTGAGTGTAAGATACTAAGACCAAAAATGGTCGAAAAAATTGTGGATAAGGTGAAAACTATTCAACAGCACATCAAGGCAGCCCAAATTCAAAAAAAGAGTTATGTAGAAAATTGTCGATGATTCCTTGAGTTCAAAGTTGGAGACATGGTATTTCTATGCGTATCTCCATGTAAGGAGGTTATAAGGTTTGGGAAGAAAGGAAAGATAAGTCCTAGGTATATAGGCCCCTTTGAGATCCTTGATCGATTTAGGGATGTGGCATATTGGAAAGAACTTTCACCTACAATGGACAAAGTACATGATGTCTTCCATGTATCCCTCTTGAGGAAGTAAAAACCAGACCCTTCACATGTACTCTCTTTAGAGGTGGTACAGTTGGAGAATGACCCTTCTTACAAGGAACTTCCAGTGAAGATCTTGGATCATAGAGATAAAGTTCTATGTACCAAGACTACTAACCTGGTCAAAGTACTATGGTGGAACCATAAGTAAGAAGAGGAAACATGGGAACTAGAGGAGGAAATGAAGGAAAAGTACCCACACCTATTTATGGCTTAGAATGTAAAATGAAATTTTGAGGGTGAAATTTCATAAGGAGGAATACTGTCATGACCCAATGCTTTATCAATGGAAATTATTTTCTTATAATTATGTCATATAAACACATGAAATTATAAAAAAAAAAGAACTAATAAGTGCTACGTGACCTTTAAACATAATATTGTCACCTTAGTGATTTGAATTTCGAAAATCTGACATACATGGTTTCCATCAATAATATGTTTGAAGTCTAATGGAAAAAACATAATTTTTGGTGAATAGTAACCCACCCTTATAAATAGTAACATACCATAATGAATAGTAATATGACCCTTATGAATAGTAAATCATCTAAAATAATAGTAACCTCACCCTTGAATGTATAAATAAAATTTACGCATCTTATAAGTGATAATATGACCATAGTAAAGTATTGGTATTTTTGTAAGTCAAAAATAAATAATTATAAGTAATAAATTAATTTAAAAGAAATTTTTTTTCCTAAAAGGTTTTCATAAATTAAAAAGTTTATGTCTTATGGTTTTATGATAATTTTATAAAACCCAATGTAATTTTTGAAGCATTATAAAATTAGTTATAGTTTTAAAATCTATATTTTTTAAATAAATTAAGATTTTAATTAAGAATTAAATTAATCATATTTAGAAAATTATTTTCTGAAAATTGGAGTTAATTTTTTGAATTCTACATATCGGAAAATGGTTAGGGTGAATTTTTGATGAATAGTAAAATACGTTAATTTACTGTATAAATACATTATAATTTAAGTCTAATATTCCTAATATCATAAGTAATTTAAGCACAAAAATATCAAACTCGCATTAAATTATTACAATTTTTATTCATGGAATCATCACTATTTATGGTCTTGAGGAAAATTAATAAACTAAGGAAATAAATATTATGAAAACCCTCATTCTCTCCACTACAAAAAACACTCATACTCCCCTCTTCTATTCACTCCTCTCAAGCCTTATTCGTTGCCTAAGTTCTACCCAAATCACTCCCCAAGCTCCTCTCACATGTCCTAAATCCCTTTTTCTCCTCAAAATACAAAATCATATCCCATTAAGAGGATCTCGAAGTAGATAAACTCAATAGTTAAATTCCTCTTTCTGATTCTTTTATTTTCTTTCATGTTTTTTTCTTTTCTTATTTCTTTCCTCGCCTCCCTTCATCCAAATGGTATAACAACTCCATTAACATACATTTACTATAATTCTATTATGATAATGGGATATTTTATAATAATAATTCTCCCCCAACTTTTATTCTATAAATGAAAATACTTTCTGATATGTGTTGATTTATCACATTCAAGGATTATGGGTTTTTAATTTTAATTACCATCTATTAGACTGGTCATGAAACCATTTTATTGGTTGAACCAAATAATAATATATTTATTTTATCTTATTTTATGTTCTTTAATCATTTTTCACACATTATGTAAAATAATAATACAAAATAATTTAATTATGAGAAAAATCGCCAAATTAGTCCAAGTATTTATCATTAATTTTTTATATAATGATTCAAATTCACTCCAAGTGACCAAATTAAATTTACAACCATATAGACTTTTGGATTTTAAATAATAAAATATAACTCTAATTCTATACAACAATTCCCATTTTACATGGTTCTCCATTCATGAAAATAAGTAAACTGATCGTAAATACCAAGAAAACAAACGGACCCGAACAATGAAATTGAACCACATAACCCATCAAAAAGGTCATGAGTAAACTTAAAAAGGATATAATAAATATTTTAAATAAATAAGAGGTTATTAAATTGTTAATTAATTAATCTACATTTATTATTCTGGTCATTAATATCAATAGAAGAACACCATCAGACTTAAGGTAAGGGATCCTCTTTGTTTCACTTTTATTCAAGAATGACTTCTACGTTAAGCCCTTTTTTGTAATCCCTAATGATGGGGTATGATTTATCACCTCCCCCAGACATCCTTAATGATGTAAAAGTTATTAGAAACCGATTTATTTCTCATTTATCCCTCTTAAGTACACCTGACACCATGCTGATAATCTGTAAGCGATTCCACCCGAACATCCTTTGTTCCTTTGGGTTGCCTTATCTTTATTTTAAAAAAATGAAGTTATTATATATTTTTATGTTCAAATTATAAATTATGTGTACATTAACCAAATTCATTTATCAAGACCCTTTCATCATTCTCTTATGGGGATATACATGTTTTTAAGTGATTCTCTCCTCAATACATCCCGATAAGAAAACCAGTTTTGATGGAACTTCCCGAATTATTACCCGATTTCAAGTGCACTCTATCTTCTTGTTTTAAGCCACAATTATCTTTATAAAATTAGTCTTTTTTTATGAAAACCATCTTGGTTCACTTCTGTTTTTATAGGGATGATTTTTCCCATTTCTTTTTTAAAGTCTTTATAGTGTTTTCCTTAAAACGGCACAAAAATGCTTTAATGATAAAATTCTTAAATACGTTTCTTAAGTGTTGTAAATTCTACTTGAAAAAAATACCATGATACATGCCTATTTTTTCTTATGAATGTTCAGGTATATTTTAGTTCCTTTCTTCATGGACACTTTTATAATATGCTCATTTTTTATGCTTAATGACATGATTATGGTACCAGATTCTTTCCATGGGTAACCCTTATATTTATATAAGATTGATTATATATGATTCTTTATATGAAAAAAAAATATTCATGAAAAGTTAATATGGTTTTTATCAGATAGATCGTCAATTCACTTGGTAAATTTGAGTCTCATGAGATGTTGTGTGCGACAGTCTTTGCGGTTAGCCTTGATTAGTGCTACCATGTGCGACAGTCTTGGCGGTTAGCCTTGTCTTGGTCTACCATGTGAAACAGTTTTGGTGGTAATCTTTGAATCATGATAAAGAAATTTTTTATCTTACTGCCACGTTATTATGAATCCATGTTTATATGATTCCATGTTTATAAGTTATGATTCCATATGTTACATGCCTTGTTATATCATCATGCCATTCCTTCTATCCCATGTGCTTATGCTTTGTTGTAATGGTTATTCCTTTACAAGGCTATTTAGCTCATCCTTTTATTAATGTGTTCCCTATGGTACCCTATGAAGATGTTTGAGAACAATGGAAATTAAGAACTCCATTTTAATATTAAATAAGAATTATTTTATTTAGTTCAATGTTATCCGTTTTATGTACCTAGTCTTCCAAGATACTAGAATTTATGATCCTTGTCTTGTACTCTGATGTATAATTATGCTTAAAATCATGTAATGGTATATGTAAAAGGCTAGGGTTGCTATAGTACATGTGAATTATCATGCTTGTACTTCCTCATAATAGATACAAATACCACATCATGAATAATAAATAGATTTTGTGGAAACAACAAATGATATACTAAAATTGTAATACGATCTACAATTTAAATGGGATGGATATATCTTTTGAAAACATGAAATTACTTCCAATTATCATAACCTTCTTGCAATAGTTTATTTATAGGAATTCCTTCTCACACTCTTTGAACTATTGATATCACTAATGATTTTTTACATTAAATTTCTATCATCTCTAAGATACCATGATATGTTTAAGAATAAATTTTACATTCAATGTCATTTTTTTATCTATATCAAGTCCCAATAACATTAATTAATAATCATTCTCTCAAAAAATTTATATTCTATCCTTTTTTATTTAGAGGTCATTATATGGATCCTTATGAATGATAGAGTTAAAGCTATTTTTGTAAGAAAATTACTCTATAGGAATGTTTTGATAACTATAACTATTGAAATCTATAGATAAAGCTCTCAAAATTAATTTTAGTGTGTATATGGTAGAATTAGACTAACCATATTTTTGTAAAATACATGTAGTATATAAACTCATCTATATTTTCAGATCCAACAAAATAATCCTCTAGAACATCAAGGTAAACCTCACATCCCAATAAAATATGATTGAGAGTCAAACTTTATGAAACCATCAATGTATAATAATGATTATCTTAGAAACATGATTAAGAGGTAAATCTTCTCTAATTTAAAAAATTGAATATTTTTTACAATAATTTAACACAAACCAAATAACATTATTCAAATTAGATTTTTTGGGGAGTTAGAACATGAAATCTATAGTGATGTTTTCCCATTACCATTATGGTATGGATAAAATCAGTATCATCCCCTTATATTCCAATCTTCATCCTTATAATTATGACATACTAAGAATCATGATACATACTCAATAATTTCCCTTTTTAGGTTAACACTTATAAGTTCACTTTAATATTCCTATACATCTCGATATATCTACAATGAATATAGAATATTTTGTTATGAGCTTAATGAAAAAGATCAATATTCAAACTTGTTATTTATGTGATACATTATTGGTTCCTGAATATTATTATAACTTGAAATATATGATTTAACATAGAAAAATCCCCCACCTTCTTCTGTAGATATACATCTTCCATCAATGTCTCCTTAATCCCCATATGGATTGATGGTTGAGAATTAATCAATGAAATATATGATCTCTCCCTTTTCCACAAGATTTCATGATCTATATTATATAAATACATAATTATTTTACCACTTTTAGTACTCTTTATGAAAAAATAGCATTATTCTTTCAACTTAGAGCATCAATCATTTTGTTCTCTATGATGAGGTGATAATGTATTAATCATTAATAATATTTAATCAATTACAACAATCAAATTTGGCTCATTTTTATTTTTTTTACTAAATATATACTTCACAATATTATGATCTGTATACATATCACACCATAAACTATAAAGATAATACCTACATATTTTCAATTAAAAAGTTAATGAATCCAACTCCAAATCAAGAATCTGTTAATTTTTCTCATGAATTATCAACCAGAATAAGGAATAAGGAATCACTATTCCATTTTTGTATAAGTACACATCCTAGTCCCATAATTGATGCATCAATAAAAATCATGATCTATTCCCCACAATAGGGTATTGTAAGAATAAGTGCATTGACCAATATTTTTTTCAACTCCTTGAAATTATATTAATATTAATCTATCCAAGTAAACTTAACTCCATTATGAGTCAACATACTGAGTGGATTAGGGATACATGATAAATATATAAATAAATTTTTAATATCTCAATATCCTCTAGAAACTATTGATCTTGTATAACGTGGTTTCCCTAGGACATTTCTCAATAACATCTGTCTTTAAAGTATCCACTGATATACCCTAACATGAAATTATATCAACCAATTTGAAACATTTTTAATCAAAATTTCACACATTTAAAATATTTTACACAAATTCTCTTTCCCCAAGGACATAAACAATATCTCAAATAATCTTATGGCTCTCTGATACTCATTAAATAGACAAGAATATTGTCTATAAAGACTAACATTAACTAGTAAATGTAATTACTAATGATTCCTTTCATTAAATCCATAATTATAGAAGGGGAATTAGTAAGTTCAAATGGATTTAAAATAAATTCATTATTCCCATACCTTTTATGAAATTATCTATTAATTATTTCCCCTCATTTCACTATAAGTGATGATATTTGTAATGAATTTAAATCATGGAAAATATTTTTTTTCAATTTAATTGATCAAAAAAATAATAGATACGGTGTACAAGACACTTTTTATTCATTATAGTTTTTTTATTTCTCAATAATAAATTAAAATATTCATTTTTCTATATCTATTCAAAAAATGAACCAGTGCACCCCAAGGTGACATACTAGGGAATATGAATATCATTTTTAGATTTTCCTATATTTGTTTTTATAATTCCAATAACTCAATCATGGCTATTCTGTATGCAGTATTTATAATAGGCATAACATCACATATGAGTTCTATTGAAAACTGTACATCATAAATTAGAGGATGATTTATAAACTCTTCCAAAAATATATAAAAGCCTTAAAATAGGCATATCATCAATTTTAATTTTCTCCCTATATATTTGAGATATATAACATTCATGTATAGGAATAAAGAACCTTATTATTGAACTAATTTGGAATATATGTTTATATTCATACTCGAATTGATAAAAAAAATCAAAGGAGCATTTAGAATAGTAAATATGAATTCCATTCCTTGAAAATTATTATGGGTTCTATAAATGAATTCACATCCATTCATAAAATGACACCAAATTCAAGTAGATGGAGAATCAAAATATTTTCAGGGAGAAAATTCCCACAAAAATTAATAGAGGAGGAACTATAGAGATGAGAGGTGATCATAATACCATTATTAGTTTTCACCAATAACTCAGCATCTAATATATGAGGTGATAATGTGATTTCCTTTTCAAATACCTTATATATAAAAGAGTGGGTAGAATAAGAATCAAATAAAAAATTACATTTTATTGAGTGGATGAATATTGTACCATTCACTATGCCATTCTCATAACCCATTTCATCCATCATGAACACATTGTATTATACATTATTTTTTTCTTAATGGTTTGTTGATGTCGATCGATATCATTAACCATTAGATTTGGGCATTGGTTGGTGTAATTATCATAGACCTTCCATTTTAGGGATTGTAATGAATGGTGAATTAGTTTGAATCATTCTCTACTTCATTGAATAAATCAGCCTCTTCATCACCATTTAATATTCATGGATATTAGGAGAATCCATTCCATATTTAAATAACTTTCTAATTCCATTAAAATGATTACCTTGGGGATTATTCCTAAAAAATTTGCATTTAGGTTGTAATGATTTTATCCTCCATAATATTTAGATGAGATTTTTTAATAATCCTTATTCATTTTCTTATCAAAACAATTTGATTTATAGGAATATTAAATTTTCATTTGTACCATGAGAGTACATCAAACATTTTATTCAATGACATAGAACTCACTTTTAGATAATGCCTTTTATATACTTGGTTTTATGCTACCAAAGAGTCAATAAAATTTTTTAGTGATGTTGATTAAACCTAAATAAAACCTTGTTAGTTGTTTATGTTTTTTCTCATAATAATCAATGGCTTCATCATACCCTTTCATAAGTACAATTAATACCATCTCAATTTTTTTATGTACAATAAGATGAATATACATTCTAAAAAATACACTCTTAAAATTTACCATTCTATAGATCAACTTTATTTTTATTTCTATATAATCCTTATAATATTCAACCATTCATCTACTCTTACATTAAAATGATAGATCGCTGAGACACCTTTTTCTTGTTCAAAGATTTTAAGACCAAAAAATATTTTCGCAATTGTAATTCTCTATTGTTCAAACACTAGTTGATTTGAAAACCCCATAAAAGAAGCTCGATGTTTCTTGATAAAAAAACTAAATTGTACACTATTCTCACCATTTAAATATCTTAAAAAAATAATGATCCAAATCCTAATAATTTTATTTGATTGAGGAAACCATATTATGAATTCCATCTCACATTGAATTCAATTTCTCAAGTGGAAAATTATTTCATTTTCAATCACTGTCATTGTTGGAAATATTACTTCATTTTACAGTCATTAATTAAACTAAATAGATGGTGTAGTAATAAATCTATAATAATATGTGTAGTAAATCATGTTATTATGAAAATTATTATTATTATATCATAAATTATGAATCCTTGTTTCCAATCTATGAAAACATAGGTTTAACAAAAGTCATATAGGGTCATTATACAATCAAATAAATAATAATGGATTATAAAGAAAATGTGAGATAACCTAGAAATAAATCCCATTATTTTAAATAATGGTTTTTAGTCTTATTCACACTCATCATTAAGCAATGATTAGTGAGTTAATGCCAAATCGTCACCTTTATATATTTCTTCCCCAAGGTGCATCTTTGTGATAGCCTAATCTTCATTCCAATCTCTATATAGGGATATATTTTCTATGAAAATATACATTATATAATTTAAAACAAAATTAGGATTCAATCATATAAATTGACTTATCCCTATGGATTTCAGCATAATTTAATATCCAAATCTCAAAAAAACAACTAAACACTCATCAAATACCAGATTTTGTAACAAATCTTAATATACATAGACTTATCCCTATTTTGATGATTGCCTCTTCTTCAAGAGGGTAACTTTGGATTCCACCTTAAGAAATATTAGGATGGTATTAGGGTATGAAATGAATATCTATGATAAAGTAAAGAATTATATTATTGTATAATGTTGTGTCGTGTCTTGGATAGAATGATAAAATTTTATGGATAAGGGAGGAGAGGAGTTTATCATTAATATGTTTAGGAAATGTCATACATTGAATTACTTAAAATATTTAAAACTAATATATATCATAATCATGTCATGTAGATCCATGAAACCAGAAATTAGAAGAAAAAATTATTTAATTTTGATATAACTCATCCAAATATATTTACATAAGTGTTGGAGACATTTTATGACTCATCTCTTAGTTAAAATACCTTAAACTCATCTCAATCTTACCCGTGGAAACCAAAATTTTTACAATGGTAAATTAATTATATGATAAAAAATAACAGGGGCCTTACAAAAAAATTCATAAGGAGGATTTAAAATACGGATCCAATTTATTTTATTCAATTTCTATAGTTTTGAGAAATTACCATTAATATAAGAACACAAATCACATGAAAACTAGTTTTTAGGAAAATGATAGATTTAAGCTTAAAAATATTTGTACATTGAAATCATATATAAAATTTGGTCTACAAATATTAATCTAAGAATCTAACAAGAAAAGTACTTACTTACAAAATTATATATGAATCTAAAACCAAAAGTAACCTCCTAGAAGTAACCTAAATACAGAGCCCGACAAAAAGATTTTAATTTGTTAAAATAAAACTTCTATTCACAAATGCCCATCATGTGTTCCCAAATTTTAGATAATGTTATAATGGAATTATTTTACCCCATAAACTTCTATATGTTCGAGATAAATTTTTTAAAATTTATAAGTCATTATTATGTCTTAACAAAGGCATAAAACTAAAAGTGTATAAAAAATCAATAGTTTCATTATTCACTAAAAAAAATCTTCTCAAAAAATAACTAATAATTCATCCAAATAATATTATGAAGTAATAATTCTAAAAATTATGTTAGCTTTTTTAAATAAAATTTATAAATGGGGTAGAGATTAATTATAATATTTTTCCATATAATTCAATCAAACCCATTTTTTGTAAAATGTATTATTGAAGCCTAAAATTACTTTATTATCATTTCATGCATAATAACTATTATTAAATGAATTTAAATATATTTTATTGAATATATTATCAAAAAATATATTAAGATATTTCATAAATAGTTATTCATTTAATTTATTATGAAAAAGGAACATTGCACACATAAACCCAATTTTTCTAAAAAAAAATATTTGAACTATTATATACTTTTAATTTGATTGTAACTAATTTATTTCCATAAAATTAATTTTATAAATATAAAAATAATAATTTTAAAACATTAATTAGGACAATTATTACTTAAAAATAACAAGGGGATGTGTCAATTGTCACATTTAATGATAAGAATTCAATAACATATCATCATTTTATTAATATTAGTGTAGAATGTAAATAAATCTATAAATAAAACTAAATACATGATCCATCCCTTAAAATATTCTATTTCCAATAGGACTTTAAAATTATAACCAAAATCTATTTGTCAGCAACCCACAAGACTCCACCGACTTTTAGTTTCAACATTTCAAAAGTGGTTCTCCAAAAAAACATCCATGGCCCCCCTACTCTCTACCAAAACGTCTGGAACTAAGTCATTCCATGTAGTAACTACTATCACATCACTAGAGAATTTATTTGACCCAAATGTTACATATTCGAACTAAACACGACCCATTCTACTTGTACAAGCCCAAAAGTCTTAGTGTGTATTAATTAAGTCTCACTATTGATTAATGAGTTCTCACTCTCAAACCACATGATATTATCTCAACCCGGGGTTTTCAGGCTTCATTATGGCCAGTTCTAAAATCATGACTCATCAGCCTATGAGTCATGTATCACTAATTCGAAGATAATTTACTTAACCATACATTAGTACATGATCCTTTCATGTTAGTTTAACTATCTAGAGACACCATAGAACCTCTATCTAAATAGGTCGGACACCATACTAATGTTACGACTATATGCATGACCTCCCATCATCATGATAACATTTTATGAAACCCTAAAGTGTTTATCCACACTCCCAATTCATACCATAAAATATTTCACAACCAAAATGGTCCTGAAAATGAAAGACCCTTCCCTCTAAAATTTTCCTAGATATGAGGCACTATAGGTTCATTTATTAACCATAACTTCATCAAAACAAGTCATCACCAATCTTTTACATATCACATAATCTAAATCATCCACTCATACATTACATCTCTATATGGATTCCCAATATCAAACAAAACCTCTAAGGGGTATCACTATAATTTGAAAAGGAATATATTCACTAATTTAGAGTCACATGTATGGGTACATAGGCTCTCCCACCAATCCCACATATCCCTCGTTACACAGGTCACAATTAATGGGTAACATTCCAATATATGTACCAAGGTCACATGGAATCTAGTGAGAAAAACACCCAACTAATGATTCTCACAAATAAAATATGACATAAAATATCCCACCCACTCAATATTAAGTCATAAACAATAAGAATCATAATACAACTCAACTAATCATAGCTCAAAATATTCCTAAAAAGTCACATCTCATGACTAAAAAAATAACAGTCGTAGCATTCACTATTCAATAAACCACACACCAGGAAATGTTTTATTAATTGGTATATCCCTCTCTAGCCCCATCACCCCTTATTAGGGTCAATAGTATATACCTAAAGACTAAAACCCTCATAGTTTGTACCTCAACACATATCCAGGGAACCTCACAACTCAAGAACTATCTACAAGCCATTAAATCTATAGATAAAGATAATACATATATATTATATTTCTAAACACTACGATCATGGGGGTCACAATGTAATTACCAAATGGCTATAAACGTCACCTTTTAACTTCATTTATAGTTATTTTCTTCCCAAAAAATCATATTTTCAAAACATTCAAATTTAAAGGTTTTAGGTACCATGTCAATATTGGACTCACATATCAACCATAAAACCATCAAAGGGTCACACTTTAAATTCTCAAATAATATAGGATACAAAAATATACCTTCAAAATTTAATAGGATTATTTTTTCCATTCATTTAATTGGTTTCCAAGATGAAAAATTTTCGATGTCTTGGTTAAATACATTTTTATTGAAATAATATAAATGTAAATACTTTATTGGTTTCTTAAAATCCTTCTACTTAACCACATACCTCATTGAATAATCAATTTATACCTTCCCTAATATGAAATGTAATTTATGGAATTTTCCATTTAATATGGAAACACATATATATCCTTATATTAGAATACATCATATATAATGCTTCTGAAACATTAAATAAGCAATCCCTTTTTGTCAATGGGAAATCGTAACAAAAGGTAGATATTAATCTAGAAAAACTTCACTAGACAATATAAATCCCAATTAGCATGTGGTCTACAACTAAATTATATTTCCCTAGCATGATGCATGTAATGTTAATCCATACATGTCTAAACTGATGCATGAACACACTCACACCATCATTCCACACTAGGCCATGAGTAAAAATCCCTTGAAAAATTAACATCACAAATCAAGTGGATCACCCCCATGTGAAAATCAGATATTAATATAACAACAAAAACATAATAATAATAGTTCTCATTCCTAGGAACATAGGTTTTTCTTAATATGGGTGTTTATCACTCTCAAGCATGATATAATAACCAATAACCTGACTATCAAATCCTCTTATCTATCATGATAAAATGGTAAAGGATAGGATAATAAAACCTCTCATAACACATCGTAATGTTCTTCTTCACAGAACCACTAACCACTGATGGATTGGTAGTCACTATATAACCATAGGTTCACCACTATGTATGTCAGAGGTAGTGGACCAAAGTCTATGTCTATAAGGATTATGTGATGAGACTATACCCTATGGTCAGAGTAACAAAAACATTATAGAAAACCCTAAATATAAAAAATAGTCCAAACAAATAACATAGGTAAGACATGGATTGTTCCATGAAAATAAACCAATAATTATAACTCCATTACAAAATGAGTATTTCATACATGCCACAACTGATCACCCACATTGGATCATATGAATATATAAAATAAAATAATAAACCAAAAACATAAAAACCAAAGTACGACATAACCCCAATAGTTCTTGAGTTTGTCCCAATACCATCATACATACTCTACTTTAACATTCCAAACAAATCCTCACGAAACTTTCACATTAACTAAATCTATAACTTTTATAAAAATAGTGATATCTAATCATGTACCTACTTTTCACGGCAGACCATTAATGGTGTGATTATAACTCATTAGGACATCACCAACAGAATCATTAAAATAACCATTCTAATATGAAAGTTCATATGGATATTCCCTAAGAAATAATTTAACAATTTCCAAAATTTAATAAAATCACTAAGAAATCATTGATGCTTGTGATCAGTAGTGATACCTAAGAAACATACATACATTTTTTCCCTTAGGATTATGATATTGGTTAACTAGGCCTACCTAATCTTATGATGGAGTGTCTCTGAGAAAATCATGATTACCATGTATCTCTATATAATAGACTCGAATCTCCCCATTATACATGATAATGTAACACTAACATACCCTTTGGGGGTTTTATCAAACATTTCATAAGCTAATATCTAACTTATGCTTCCCTAATGGTTCGTTTCTTAGCCTATGGAATAATTAAATAAGTAACTATGACCTCCCCTATGGGATTTTTTCAATTAAATGGAATAAGACAATATGTATGATAGAACTCCCATATAAAAGTATTATCAACAAATTGAATAAGCCAATAAGTGACATTATCCTCCCTAATTATGGATTTCATAGACAAAAAATAACAATCGCACATAAAGGGTGTTTTCTATTCCTTTAAAATAAGACCAACTTGAAGGGAATTTTAATTACCTTTAAAAACATGACATCCTCATTTACTATTTTCTATACCATATAATCAGGACCTCCACGTGGTTATTTTCTATTCCTCAAAAATAAAGACCTCCTTGCATGGATTTTTCATTTCTATTATAAAAAAATACCACCCCAAATGGGTTAATTCATTACCTTTATGAACAAGACAACCACACATGGTGTGCCCATTTCCTTTTTAAAATAAATAACCCCAAATAAGAATTTTCATTAACTTAATGCATTTGCAAAATAATTATTATTAATTAAATAACATTAAATCTCATTAAATTTCTATAAAGAAACAATCTATCAAAGAATTCATTTCCCATTTGAACAAATACAAAATAAATTTCTATATGCCTTGCCATTATAAAATCTCACTTCTCATTTATAAAGACATCATCATGCCATACCATTTTACAAAGTAGCTAATAATTTTTTTATAAAAAACACAATATAAATATTAAAAAAAATTATTAATACATAACCATTCCAATTTCATTAATTTAAAACCAAAAAATAAGTCATTATAATTTTAAAAAACCAATAATCCGTTTGTTATGCCCAACTTAAGGGAATATCTTTATGATTGTGTGCTTTGGAACATTTTCGATTTTCAATGTAATTTGATTTTTTTTATTTAGTGGATGTACCAAATTTTATTTTGAGATTTGGAAAGGAATTAAGATAGTTGTAGAAAAAAAATTGATGTTTTTTATGTGTTTTACATCTTGTAAGGGGATCATTGGATAGAATGTTGTTCAGAAGATAAAATCTTAGAAAAATCATTTCTGGGGGATGAAAATTTAAGAGTGTGGTTAGATAATATTTAGTACTAACAATGTGTCTCAACTAATTATCCTATATTTTTAAGGGACATAGGTTATATAAACTATGTAAAATTTCTATTAAAATTGAATGGGAAATTGAGGGTGTAATAGGGTTTGTCAAACTTTTCACCTGAGGCTGTATGTCTATGAAATTTGTTTGTAGAAAAATACATAGCGGAACCATACAGGATGCACATGTTTATTATAACCATTCACTATATTGTTCAAGGGGTTTCCCATTAGATAGTTCCACTACATGGTTGTTAAAAGGCTTTCCAAACTGTGAGGCCAAATCGAGCATCTCTTTAAAGGGACTGAAAATTAATTTCCCCTTGCCCCCTTCATCTTTTCATCCTCCATATTTATCCCTCATTCCTGATGCCATGAATCTTCTCCATCTCCCATCTCCCTCTTCTCTAGTTCTGGAGGTATCTTCTTCATATGATTTAATAATCGAGCACGGTCAGTCTTATTGGAAAGACATCTATTTTTCTATTAGTCCTTTTCCTTATTTTATTCATTTATCATGAAAAATTGGATGATATTTCAATGGAAGATCATATTCCATATTATTAGTGGTCTTTATCATTTCTTTATAATTATCTCATTCTATGTAAAATAAAATTTCAAAAATGGACAAGTGAATATTAATTGGTATAAGGTAGGTGGTTTACATGTTTCCCCCTAATGCTTCATTATTTTTAAAATGTTTCATTGGTTATATGCCATACATTTCAATGTATTTCTTCTTAAATGAGAAATACATTAAAATGAATCCCTTAGACCACACCTGTGATGTTTCTTAAACCCATAAAATGGTTGAAAGTAACAAACATCAACCCAAACCACCATGTAAGGAGTGTTTGGTTGAATTCTTCTAATAATCACTGTGTACATAATATACACAACCACCCCGTGGGTGTTTTCTTCTTACCACTAGTAAGCAGGATGACTTAATCAATTAAATGAAAGGTAAATGATATGGTTACACACATGGAATTTTCTCCTTGACATGTTTATACATCTCAACGAACAACGAAAAACTTTATAGAATTAATAGAATTTATTTTGGATTGATTAAATAATTGAACCCTGCTGAATTAGAATTTGAAATATGAACTTTAATGGAATTTTCTCTCACTAGTGCGTGATTTGATAAATGGAATATGATGAATTTATAAATGTTTTGGTTAAACCACTTGGTCCTTGATCCTTCTTCCTTATGGTTCACTATTATGATATACTGACCTAATGAACCATTTTAATCATATTTATTAATTTATTTAAACATTATCCTCTCTACTAATTATAAATTTGTTGACAAAAAACAATTATGATGAATGATTTTGTGTGGTATCGGTCTTCTTCATGAACATTTTACTCATCCTAAATGTCAAATTAATTGAAACCCAATGCTTTTATTATGTTAAAGATTTATATGAAATGATTTATTATAAATATTATTAGTCCAAAATGAAATTTGTTATATGTTTATGGGAAGCATTGGATGGGATGCTTTATACTCCCTTGATATGCGATGTTGGACTATATGCATCACATTATTTATATGGATGTTGGGTATGGAATCCATTATTATTCAACTCAGAATACATGGAATGATGTCCCATATTATTGAAATGATATTGTTAGTCAAACCATCCTTTATTATTCATCTGAGACATAAGGTAATGGCATGCCATACCATTCATATGATGTTGTTGTCCATGACGTCCTTTATCATTAATTTCAAATTGTTGGTCATTATGTACCTTCTTTAATATATGAGACATTTGTGTTATCCTAATCTATATGGATTGTCCTTATACCTAGGGTCCTCTCTGGTGAATTTATTTTTTTCGCAAATAGTTTTATAAATATGAATATATAAAAATTATGGAACATGTTTTGATATATTCTAGCTTTTTCCAGAGAAATTATGATTGGCTGGGTGAAATTTTATGAACTTGGATCCCAATATTATAACATTTATCATATACTGATTTTTTTTATTATACATTCACATTGATTCTTGATTTTATCTACATGGATTAGGTTTTATTAGACACCATTGGTGGTGGCCTATTGAGTTTTACATAGACCCTATTTGGGACACTTTTTGGTACCTAGAACGATCTCTTGCATGTTATACATGACTTTGGATTGTGATTCTATGCCATTGTATAATATGGGATTATACTTGTTTGGTATGTTTATATTAAACTTCCTATTACAACATATAGACTATTTTCCTCCATACCATATGAGTGAAATTTTCTATGAATGAGTTAGTTGTGGTAGATTAATGACAAATAAATATGTGATATTATGTTTATGAAATATATTTTATTTAATGATGGATATCATCTTTTAAATAATGTGATTATTATAGTTTTCGTCATAACTAGAACATGATATCACATATATGTGATTCGGTGAACCACTCATTTTTATACTTAGTTTTATTTGTTTTTTAATGGGTTTAAAATGTTTTTTAATGAAAAATTACATGTAATACAATGATTTATTACAACAATGGAATTAAAAATAAAGGAAGAAAATGGTTTAAAATTAATTAAATAATGATTTTTTAATGAATAATTTCATTTATGAAATTTTTTATTCAATTATTTCTAAGTATTTTAATATTAATTACATAAAAAATGGGCCATAGTATTGGCATCAACAAAGAAAGTAGGCCCTCTACATTGCAGGTCCACAATGGGCCCACTATCTTAGCCACACCACTGGGAGAGACCACCCATAGAGAGGGATTATGGGTTATGGGGAGGAACAAGAAATTAGAATAGATGGTGAAAGGTCCTGGTGTGTGGGGTACATGTCCACATAGAGATAGGAGGAGTGTTTTACTGGGGTGTCAATCTGCAATAACAGTCGGGGTCATTCGACCCTAGTTTAAATTCATTCCTAGTATGCCGCTATGTGATCATATATAAAGAAGTGGTCATCCACTTTAAACTCTAAGGTGGGATTTCTAACTGTATGGATATTGTTCATTTTTTAGAAGATAGTGCTACTTTATATTTTTCTTTCACTTCCCTGCTCATACATTTATTGATCTTCTGCCTCCACCACTTGACACCCCCACTCGACACCATCGCCATAGAAACCATCAGGGATCTCATGTATGTCTCTAGTAAGCTTGAAGATCAAAATAATCACAACTACCAATACTCTCAATTACCATGTATGATTTCATAAGCACCCTATAAACACTATTATTTCCTATTTTAAAGATACCAAAGCCCTGCACAATATAGAAGAGTCATCCGGCCACTGTGAAGGCCAGATGATGGAAGTGATATCCTTGTCCACTTTGAATATCCACCATTCTACAGGATTCATCGTTGCATTATAGTGGCCATAGAGACAGCACTAAGGGGATAAAATTGACACCCAATTAAATATTCACATGAACAAGGTGGTCATACTATGTCATGTTTTAACACTACAAAAAATATTATTCATTAATGATCTTCGGGTGATTATAAAAAATTCACATGGGGTCTCAGGGGGGATAACCTATTTTTTAAAATTTTGAAATTGAAGATATGAAATGGTTCAAATAAAAGGTTGGTTAAGGACATCCCCGTACATATAAAATGAGGAGGGTACAGTTGCTGAGAGATGTATCACATGCTTGGGAGCTGGATCGAGAGGAGGAGTTAGGTCATAATTTTTTTTTCTTTTCTTACTTATTTTTTTCTTCCTCAATTATTTTTTTTCTTTGGTTCTATTTATATATAATTTATGTTCATTTCATTATTTAATATAATTCATTAATTTTTAAATTCATGTTCCTTCCACCCTTATTATTATTATTATCATTATTATTACCATTATTGTTATTATTATTGTTATTATTATTCTTCTTATTTACATTATTTCCATTATATTTTATTAAATTAAATTTATTTTATGTTATTATTATTCTTCCTATCTCATTTCTTCATTAAATCTTCCATTGTAACTTCTAACACTAGAAAATGAGTGAAAACCCAAGGCTTGGCCTCATGGGAGGATTGGGTGTAACTACTTCTCTTGTTGAATTCATATTTTTTATTTATGTTTGTTGTGAGAAAGAGTGAGGAGTACGAGTGTGAAAATTTCACACCATGACCTTGAACTTAAACAAAATTCTATTAATATATTTAAATATTTTCCATTCATTCCATTTTACAGAAATCATTCACATAATCATTTTGAGGTGTTCAAGGGATGAAAAAACATCTGATGGAGTCAAGTCTTAGAAGGTTTCACACTATCAATTGAGGTGTTACATCAACCTTGATTATAGGGGAGGTGGAGTCTAGTTTTTTAAGGAATTAAAGGTTTCAAAATCATGAAAGAAAATAATAGTAATTCAATAGTGATATTTCATAATCGGGATATCGAACTAAATTTAATCAGTAAGTATAAATAATGAAAGGAACCCAAATCAAATTACTAAAAGGAAAAATAATTTCTATATTTTATTTTATAATTAATTTTCAAATAGAAATTTTCATTACCTTATCAATTATCAAAATTATATAAGTTTTATAAAATAATAAATACAATAAAAAGTAGTATAGGTGAATTTAAATATGTAGGTAGGATGTTGTGAAGCTCCTCAAGTGAGCAAACTATTTCCAACCTCTGTGTTGTACTAGTAATAAATAGAAATTTTCTTTTTCCACACCTAATGACATGCATGCATCAAAAACATGCACTATTTCTATGGATCCATTAAGTAGTTTACTTATCTATTTCTAATTTCACATTTTTGATACTTTTTCATTTCTTTTATAATGGGAAACCATAAAAATTATTTTTCTATGTTTTTATAAATTAATGTTTCTTTAATTTATAGGAAAATTACACAAATTTGTAAGAAGAAATTATTAAATCAATATTTTCAATAGAGTACAATGTCTATATTTTTGTTATGAAGGTGAAATCATTTAGGAAATCATACTACAGGGAGATTAAAATCAATTATCTCATATCTAGAATGTGGGATGATATGTAAGAACCTTTTTTTTGAAGCCATGACCCTGAAGATAAGTATGTTCTCCCAATACATTCCATAATTTTATCATGAGGTCGAGGTATAAGAAGATTCATAATTTCTTCCTCCCATTATTTCTAACCAACTCCCTTAAGTGTAATATTAGGGAAAAGTGGGTGAAAATAGAGCTCAGGTACAAGAACTCAAATTAAATATAGAAGAACTACATAACAAAATACAATTGATGAATTCATATTTCCATGCATCCAAATAGAAACTGAATCATGAAAAAGAGTTATAAGTCTTAGTGTTTCTGAATTTAACTTTATAAATATTGTAAATTGTGTCCAAAATCGACGACCAATAACTATCCAACCATTTAAAGAGTTAGATCCATGCTAACCGTGATGAGATATATTGGATTCATGATGAGTAATAATTACATACTAATATACTTGTGAGAGATAAATAAGATCTAGACAACTTATAGAATGAGAATGAGGTACAACATTATCTCCCAATTCCATCGAAATTATTTGAGCTAGCCTAGATGTATATCTATCAATATAGGGAATAATTATCCACCCAAGTGGTAAGGATTTATGAAAAGATGGAGGGTCCTAACTACCTTCCTCAACTTGCAACCATCCAAGTTCAAGTGGAACTTACCACTGAGAATTAGACTCCAGATGAACCAACCAAAGGAGTTTATATTTTCTTAAATTCCCTTTGATATTTTTTCAATTCTAATTGAGTATTATTTGTCAATAATTTTAATTTTCAGATTTGGAAAATAATTATTATTCCTTAGAGTAATATGCTAATGAATAACATGCACCTTTTGAGTATCACATAGATATCCTTGATTTTGTTGGACATATCATAGGGGAATCCCATGGGGATTGACTAGTGATCTTGAAAGAAGAAAATAATATCAGGGATTCCTACATTATAATAGATAATTATGATTTTCATTATTCATGTTTAAATTCATTCCAAACAAAAATAAATTATATCTTTCCTTATTAAATTACAATCCATGCATCACATATTAAGAAATAAATGAAAAAAGATGATTAAAAATTATATATAGAGCAGGTGGATGATATAGTGATCCAATAATTTTACACAAATAATTAAAATATTATAAGAATAATTAAACATTCAATTATAATCCACTAATCAAAAATTCTAGTGTCTTTGGAAGATTCAGTACATAATTTGAAAACATGGAACCAAAATAAAAACTTATTTTATTTAATCTTCATAAATAGATCATAACTTCCTATAGGAACTTACCTATGTATATGATAACCTAGGTAATACATGAACAAATGGATGAGATAAAATCCCACTATGGGAACAAAAAATTAATAAATCCTAGAACATGAGTTAGAATGCATATCGTGATTACATAAAAAGACATGGAACATGAATAATCATAAGGATTCATAACATGAATAAAGTAGAACCATATAAACATGGTACCATAAAAATGTGGTAAAAAAACACAATATGACTTAATCATGAGTCAAGGATCATTTCATATGGAGCACGAGTCATGCCTAACCACCAAGACCATTGCACATGGAGCATGAGTCAAGGTTAACCACCAAGAATGATTCACATGACATATCGTGAGACTAAATTTACCCAATGCATTAGAGTGCTATATGGGTTCATCCATCAGAACATTTTCATGAATATGTGTGTAACATGAAGAGTAATACATAAGGAATCAAACATAATAATAAGGTTTTCCTATAGAAAGAATTCGGTATCATAATCATGTTAAAAGGCATAACATAAGGGAATATCATAATGGTGTCCATGAAAGAAAGGATTTAAATCATACATAGACATTCATAAGGGGAAATAGTAATATATAATTATAATTTATGAAAAAAAATTGAATACATGTAATAATAGTGTTTGAGTAACTTTAGATATAAAACATTTTAGTGTAATTTAAGGAAAATATTAAAGATTATTTAAAAGAGAAAAGAAATAATTGTTTGTATAAAACCATAATTGAACCAAGATATATTTTCTGGTTAAAAATAGTGATTTTTAATACATAATGGTGGATTAAAATATATTATGGATTGAACTTGAAAATGGGTATGAAATCAGGAAGTTTCTTTGAAACAGTCTTGCTTATCAGGAAGAATTAAGAAGGGAATCCTTTTAAAACATGTATTTCCCCATCCTAGAGGGATGATATGATCTATATATATGATTTTGGATCATATAAATAGATTTTCTAATAAATATATAAAATTAAATAAGAATTACATTAGGTAAAGAGATATAAATAGTAACATGAAGGAAAAAATGGAGGTTCAGGTATAATCCCTTACCTTATGTCTAAAAAAGTTCTTCACATGATCTTAATATCCTATATAATAAAATTAAATACCTTAATTAATTAATTAGGAACTTCTTATTCATGTTATTAATTTATTATAATTTTATTAATATCATTTATGGCCTTTTATTATTTATAAAGTTCAACTTCATCGTTCGACAATGCTTGTTTTCTTAGTTTTCAAGATCGGTCCACTTGTAAATTTGTATGGAAGTTCATATAGAATGGATATAATTCTCCAGAATTTAAATTATAAGTTATTAATGAATAAACTAAAGTGTAATTGGTCTTATATATTATTATTTTTCTAGATATTAGGATAAAACATTAGATAATGTGTTAATGATAGTTGTTTAGATTAATTTTATTGGTTTTTTAATCACAAAAACTCATTTTTTCATTTAATATTACATATGTTAGTTAGTTATATCACATAAAAAGTTTTATAAAATATATTTTAAAATATATTTTATCTATTGTAAAGGTTTTAAGAAAATATGTTCTGTAGATAAATTAAAATTAACCCTTATACTCCATGAAGGCGATAAATCTATACCTCATGAATGAGAGTTTCATTTTTTTTAGAATACAAGGGAGGGGGAAAGGGTTTTATTATTGATTATTTAATTTCAAAATAATGTTATAGTATATTCATGGTACTAGAGTTATAATTCTATATAGAGGAGTGTGGGTGAGTAGATAATTAAAAAAAGAACTTGGAATGAAATTAAAAGGAAAAGAAAGAGGAATTTACCTCTGGAGTTTCTCCTCCTTAAGATCCTCCTTAGGAAAACGTTTTGGTATTTTTATGAGACCAATAGCTCATAGAAATGGTAGATGGTTTTGAGAAGAGTATTTCACATAATTTTTTCAAGGATAAAATCATGGAAGTTTTTAGGAGAACATGTGGTGAGGGGTGGTACTTATAGTGGAGGAGAGGCGTGTTTTCTCATTATTTTAAGCATTAGATTATTATTTTTTCTCAAGACAAGTAATAATGTTGATTCATGTGACCAAATATATTAACTAGTGCATGTGATTTATAACTTATGGGTCTTACCTTAGCCTTACATCAACAATGACTTAAAAATTCATGTATTCAGCATTTATTGTAAATTTTTTGTATTTTACTATTCAATAAAAAATCATGTATTTTAGAAAAATACAAATAAATCACCCTAACCATTTTTTGGCATACAGAATTCAAAAATAAAATCAATTTTATGAAAATTATTTTATAAATATTATAAATTTAATCTCTAATTAAAATCATCATTTATTCAAAAAATACAGATTTTAAAGTTATAACTAAATTTATAAAACATTGAAATATTAAATAATGTCTCATTATTTTTTTTAAATAATAAGAAAAAAATAATTATTTATGAATAAATTTTATGGAAATAAATTTTCTTTTAAATTATTAAGTTAAAAAAAATTAATTGAATATTTATGACTTATAAAAATAACAACAGCTAATAAATAATTTTTAAAATATTTATTTACTTATACTATGATATAATTACATCATACATTTATTTATAAGATCCCTAAGTTGTATATATTCTTTCATGGGTGAGGTTACTATTCATTTCTCTAGTTTACTATTCATAATTATCATATTACTATTCCTAAGGTCAAGTTAATATTTCATCAGTATAGGTTCCTTAACTACTAGAAATACCACTTATTTCATTTATTCATCATTTATAATTTTTGTATTTTGTTCTTAATGTGATTTTATGTTATTATACTATATGGAGTAATTATAAGAAGGGAACTTCCATTAAAAGAATTCAGGGTCATTACATTCATCCCCCTTATGAAATTTTGCCCTCAAAATTTCATTTTTATATACCATAGGGAAAAACAGGTGAGAGTATTTATCCTTCATCACTTCCTCTAGTTCCCATGTTTCCTCTTCGTACATATGGTTACCCAATATCACTTTGACCAGGTGTGTAGTCTTGTTGCGTAGAACATTATATCTATGATCCAATATGTTAATTGGTTGCTCCTTATAAGAAAGATCATTCTCCAATTGTACCACCTTTGAATTCGTACATGTGAAGGATCTGATATGTACTTATTCAATAGGGATACATGGAAGAAATCATGTACTTCTGACATAGTAGGTGTACATTCTAGTTGATAGGCCATATCTCCCACATAATAAAGGATCTCTAAGGGGCCAATGTAAATGGGAATTATCTTTCCTTTCTTCTCAAATATCATGATCCTATTCTATAGAGATATGCGGAGGAATACCATGTCTCCAGCCTGAAACTCAAGGTCCCATTGACAGTTGTCTGAATAGATCTTTTTTTCAACTTTCGGAAGGCTTGATGTGTTGTTGAATGGTTTTCGCCTTTTCCACCATTTCTTCGACAATTTATGTCTTTAGAAGATTACATTAAACAACTTCATCCTATAATGTCATTGTTTTGAATCTTCTCCCATAAAGGGATTAATATGGTGCCATTTGGATGCTCAAGTGGAAACTATTGTTGTAAGATAATTTGATGAGTGGAAGATGTTGGTCCCATCCTCCATTGAAGTCAATAGAACATGCTATCATCACGTCTTCTAATTTGTAAATATTACACTCATATTGGGTCCCACTTTGAGGATGATAGGCCATACTAAAGTTCACCATAGTGATTAGATCATGTTGAAGTCTTTTCTAGAACATGGAAGTAAATCTCAGATATCAATTAGATACAATCGATTGTGGTAATCTATATAGCCTTACCACTTCTTATATGTATATCCATGTAAGTTAATCTAGTGATAAGTCCTCTTGAATCTTGATAAAGTGAGTTGTATTTATAATATGATCTAAAACAACTTATATATAATTGTTTCGTCTGTATTTATTTGGATGTCAAGTGAAAAACACCATGGTAATGTTCTCCCACTTCCATATTGGTATGGGTAGAGTTTGAATCATCCCCTTATACTTTTTCTTTAATCCTTCAGTATCTAACATAATGGGAACATTGATGTATATTAATTAATATTCTTCTTTATATTGTCCCACCAATAGTTCTGTCAGTGATCTCAATACATATTTGTACACCGAGGGTGAATATAGACGGTTGAGGTTTGTGCATCATTATGAAGCTCCTTCATTATCTCTAAATCAGATATTACACATAGTCATGACACAAATCTAACATATCCTTTCTAATAAATTTTAAACAATGAGTATTTCTCCTTTATCATAGCTTCAACCTTCTTCTAGATTTCCAAATCATTTCTTTGAGCATCCTTTATTTTCTCCAAAAATTATGGTTGATAAATCATTTAAGAAAGAATTAATGATGTTATTTACTTAACGATTCCCATTTCTATCCTTTTCAAATCTTTTAATATTGTAAACATCACAATTATCATCATTGATAAATATGCATGATCCTTTCTACTTAGAGCAGCTTCTACCTTATATGCTTTACCAGTATGGTATTGGATTGATCATTCATCATCCTTGTTGATATCTAACTATATTAACTAAATCATATTAAGATCCTTCTATATAAATATACATATTAGACTCTTTTGATCAATATATACCTCACAGTTCCTCCATCGAGATAATGCATCTAGATTTTCAATACAAATATCACAACTGCTAACTCTAGATCTTGCCTAGGACAATTTTTTTCATGAATGTTTAACTGCCTTGAGGTGTAGGCTATTACTTTATCATTTTTCTTCAATACATAGCATAATTCCTTTTTGAGGAATCACTATACACCACAAATATTTCCCTACTTTTTGGAAGTTTTCATACTATTACAGTGATTAGCTTCTTCTTCAACTCTTTGAAGTAGTCTCCACATTCACTCGACTAGACAAACTACACTCCCTTATGATTTATCTTGGTTATTGGGTTTGAAAACCATGATATTTTCTTCAAAAATCATCATTAATATATATATAGACCAAGGAAACTATAGATCTATATGACATATGTCATCCTTAACCACTCTTTGATTTCTTTTTTCTTGGTAGGGTCATCAAATATTCCTTTTCTTGTGATAAAATTCCCTAAGAATGATACTTCCTCTATATGGAACATAGATTTACTATAATTTTCATATGTTTTCTCACTTTGAAAAGTATCTTTCACAGTATTCAAATAATCCTAATTTTCCTCCCTTCTCTTGGAGTATATCAGAATATCATCAATAAAGACTACCACAAATTTGTGAAGCTAATATCTAAAGACGCTATTCACTAAATCCATAAAAAATTAAATGAGAAATAGTGAGTTTGAAGTTCATCTCTATGAACTCATTGTGTATATACCCCATTAGAAAGGTAGTATTGGGAATATCTTATTTCCTCGCCTTTAATTGGTGATATCTCAAATAAAGGTCCACCTTAGAGAAATAACTGGCCCAACATAGTTGATCGAACAAGTTATCTATCTGTGGTAGGGGATACTTGTTCATAATCCTGATTTTAATGATCTCATGATAATCAATGAATAGGTTCATTGATCTATCCTTTTTCTTAACAAAGATGACTAGTGCACCCCATGGTGAAGCACTTGGATGGATAAAACCCATTTCTAGTTTCTCATGTAACTACTTAATCATTTCTTCCAGCTCAACGGTGGCTATTCTATAAATAATCTTTGATATAAACAGATATCTAGAAATAAGTTCAATTGAGAACTCAACCTCTTGATCTGGAAGAAGAGTTTAAAACTCGTTAGGGAACACATTAGTGTAGTCTCTCACAATGGGAATTTCTTTGAGAATGATTATATCCTTTGTCTCAATCATTTGATCTAGATATTCTTTCTCATAAGGAAACACTATCCACACATGAGATAGTGATTCTTAAGTAGATTCATACTCCTCCTTAAACTTATATTGAATTGGATGAATATTCGGGATGTGAAGAGTAATCTCCATTTAATGATATTTGATGATGTATTTGTATAAATATAGCCAATGCATGAAAAAAATATCAAACTCTACTAAAGGTATCATGACAATATTCTTCCTGGAGGATAAATCCACAAACATTCACTTGGGAGGATTTATAATATTTGGATAAAATAATTTCCCACTTTTCTTTTCTCATAGACAACTCAATCTCTTTATTTTTAGGTGGTGTTTGAATGGTTCTACTAGACATGCAAGATTTGAAAGAATCTGTAAAGCTAGAATCAAATAGTAAATTTTATTTTCTTGAATGAATAATCAGCATACCTATCATTGTATCATTTTTGGGATCCAATTTAGTAATAGTGGTAGCATATGACCTTCCCTACTGCCTTGGAGGTTGTTGTTGTTGATTGACTCCAACAACCCTTGTCTTAACGAAATGGTTCTCCTAATTCCCATTTCCTTGTAGATGAAACACTGCACTAAATGATGAGTTTTGATCTAAACATTCCCTTCTTCTTCCACATTAGTGGGATTCTTAATATCCCTTTAGTAGTTATTATCCAGATTCCTCATTCTTCCATAATTGAATCATTTATTAGTTTCCTTTAGACCATTCCTAGGATTTTTCTTCCCATAATTCTGAGATGTGGGATAATGGGTTTTATTTCCATCATGGGATTTATCGGATGATCGATGCAAATTATACATTATTTTTCTCATTGTTTCATTGGGCCCATGAGACCACTTAGAGCCTCCAGTATCCATTTCAACCTTAAGAGCACAACAAACAATCTCTTTATAGCTATCAAAGTCTCAAATCACTAATTCTTTTTGTACACTTGGCTTTCGTCTACTAAAGAAGTAATCCACCTTGATTTCAGTGTTCATGACAATGTCGGAGGCTAAACTTGTAATCCTTGTAATTTTTTCTTCGTCTTCCTTGATAGACTCATATTCCTTCATCTTAAGTACAAGGAATGCTCATTCCATCTAGAGATGGAGGGTTCAGAGAAAATATTTATTGAAAATAATTTTCATGAATTCCTTATAATCTATGGAATCAATTTCCTCTGGGGTCTTTGTTTTTTTATCAGTTTACACCACTGATCAACTTCCCCATTAGAATGATAAACTACCAGCACAAATTTCACTTCTTTTGTGAACTCAATGATAGAGAATATCTTCTCAGGGGAGTTTATACATTTGTCTGCAAGGAGGGGATCATAAGATCCACTAAAAATGGGAGGCCTTTTCTACATAAAATAACTCAATCTCCACATGATATATCTTAGGAGAAGGTGTGTGTTCCACAGAATTCAGGTTATTATTCATAATTTGATCCAATTAAGCAAGTATTTTCATGAAGTTTTGATCACCCATTCCCATCATATTTGTCATATGATTAGGAAAATTATCACATTACCTATCACATTGACTATGGGAACGAGTTCTTTTATTCCCATCTATTAACTAAGTATAATAAAGTACAATTAGGTGGATTTAATACATATCTAATAAGAATATAAAAGTAAATATTAAACATAAAATTAAAAACTTGTAACAGAAATGTATACCCTAATGTGTAATTTCTGAGGTTTCAATCTAGGTTATCCATGACCTGTTTCCTAAAATATAATCTCATGGAAATTTTTTTGTTCCCTTAATAATGTTTCTTAATGATATTTTGAATTTACCAAATAATATCCCCTATGTTTTTCAAACCAATTGCGTATTAAGGCCTGTTTTCATGTACCATGTTTCCCCAAGTCAGTCTAGGAACACCTTGTTAAAGTTGTTACTCCTAGTTATATTTGTTCCAAAAGAACATCCACTTGTAGTATCCAGACATGGATGTATTTTCATTATAAACTACTAACTCTATACTAAACAAAATTTAGGGATGTTTTCTCATACTTATTCTTTTATCTAAGGTTCTTACCAAATTGAATTATCATCATTCAATATTTATTATTGTTAAGTAAATGGATTCAACTCCTAACAATGGATTCAACTCCTAACAATGTAGGATATTGACCAAGGATCAAAAAGTGTAGTGTATTTGAAAGATTAAGAAAATAATTTGAAAACATGAAACCAAACTAAAAGCATTGTTTATTTAATCTTTATAAAGAGATCCTAACTTCCTTTAATACCTTACTTCTGCATTGGATAACCAGTAGAATACATGAACAAAGGGATTAGCTAAAAATCTTATAAAGGGAATAGAAAAATGAATAAATCATGGAACATTTCATTGAAATCATAACATGATGACATAAAAATACACGAAACATTAATAAACATAAAGATGCATAACATGTATAATGTGGAATAATATACGAAATGTATCATAAAAATGTGTAAAAAACACTCAATATCACTTAAGAATGAGTCAAGGCTCATTTCACATGGATCACAAGTCAACTCTAAACACCAAGACCATTTCACATAGAGAACAAGTCAAGGATAACCACCAAAACAATTGCACATGGAATCTCATGAGACTAAACATTACCCAATGCATTGGAGTGCTATATAGGAATACCTATCACAACATATTCATGAAGATATGTTCCAAATGGTAAATCATACATAAGGAATCAAACATAAAAATAAGGGTTACCCATGGAAAGAATTGGGTATTATAATCAAGTCAAAAGGCATAACATATAGAAATATCATAACAGTGTCCATTAAAGAAAGGATTTAAATCATACATGGAAATTCATAAGGTAAAATAAGAATACATCATGATAAATTTTTCCAAACTCAAGTGAATACATGTAAAAATATTTTTTTGGAACTTTTGAAATAAAACATTTTAGTGCAGTTTAAAAAAGATACTAAAGATTCTTTAAAATGGAAAATGAATAATTGTTTTTATAGAACAAAAATTGAAACAAGATATAATTTCATTATTAAATGAGTGATTTTATAAAAATAATGGTTCCTTAAAAAATATTACAGAGTATAATTTAAAATGGTTATGAAATAGGGACATTCATTGAAATGGGATAACTTATATGGATGAATTGAGAAGGGGGCCTTTTAAGAACATGTATTTACCCATCAAACAGGGATGATATGATCTTGATACATGAGTTTGGATAATATAAAAGGATTGTATAAGAATTATATAAAAATAAAAAAACATTGATTTGGGGTAAGTAGAGAGAAAGTGTAACTCAACGGAAAAAATAAATGTTCCGGTAAAATCTCTTACCTTATGTTTGAAACGGTTTTGCACTTTATATTAATGTTATGGAAAATAAAATAAAATAAAATAATTAATTAGTTCAAAACCTTTTCTACATGTAATTTTTTTTATAATTTTATTAATTTCATTTGGGGAATTTTCGATGAGTTAGAATGTTCAATTTCAACCATACAAATTGCTTGTTATCTTAGTTTTCATGATCGACTCACTTGTAAATTAGAATGGATGTTCATGTAGAATGGGTATAATTCTAAAAAATAAAAATTATAAGTTATTAATAAAAAATTAGAAATGTAATTGGTCTTATATATTATTTTTAGTAGATATGAGGATGAATCATTATATAACATGTTAATGATAATTGTTTAGATTAATTTTATCTAGTTTTTAATCACAAAATAATGGTTTTATTTTATCATTTATTATTATGTATTTAAGTTAGTTCTAGAAAATAAAAATTGTTATAACATACATTTCAAAACCTTTTTCAACCATTATAATGGTTTTAATAAATTATTTTAAGGAGATAGATGAAAATGAACACTTTCATCCATGAAAGCGATAAATCAAAACCTTAGGGATGAAGTTTCATTTTTTTAGAATAAAAGGTAGGGTCGAAGGGGTTTGATGATTGATTATTAAATTAGGGTAAATAATTTCAATTATATGTAAGGTGATATATTTATCATTCCATTTCAATGAGGTTATGTATGAAGATAATAAAAAATGGAAAGAACCTGAAAATAAATTAATAGGAAAAGAATGTGGAATTTACCTCTTGAGTTTCTCCTCTTTGAGAACCTGCTTACAAAATTTTTTGGTATTTTGATGAGAAATAGACATCCTGGAAATGGATAAGGGGTTTGGTTAGAGTATTTTATAAAAAAAATTTAAGACATAACTCTTGGAATTTTTGAGGAGAATACATTGTGAGGGGTGGTATTTATAGTGGAGGAGATGGTGCTTTCGCATTATTTTAATCATTAGTTTATGCTTTTGGATCACGAAAAATAAATAGTGTTGATTAATTATAATCATCATCAACTCAAAAAAAATACATATTTTAAAATTATAACTAATTTTATAACGCTATGAAAAAATAAATAATGTATCATTAAATTTTATTAAAATAATAAGACAAAAAAATATTAATTTATGAATAAATTTTATGAAAGTAATTTTTCATTTAAATTATTAAATTAACAATAAAATTATAATTTAATATTTATGACTTATAAAAATACCAACACTTAATCTATAATTTTTAAAACATTTATTTACATATACTATGATATAATTATATGATACTTTCATTTATAATATAACTACATTTTATTTATTCCTTGATGGGTGAGGGTACTAATCATTTTGCCAGTTTACTATTCATAAGGGTCATATTACTATTCATATGGAAAAATTACTATTTCATCTATAGAAGTTGTTTAAATTCCATAAATTCATCGTATTTAATTAATTATTCATTTATAATGTTTTTATTGTTTTATTAATTTTATTTTAAGTGATTATACTGTATGGAAATATTATAAGAAGGGAATTGTCATTAAAAGATTCCAGGGTTGTTACAGATGATCCATATTCATCCTTCCCCCAACCTAAAAAATCTACATAATTATGAAGGGGGGGAATATGGTTTAATATATCCATACACTCCTCACCACCAAGTAAGAATATGTACAGGGTAGGAAAATGCACATGTGGTTATTGTATCCTAAGAAACTCCACCCACTGATAGACTTTGGATGAAAGTTGGTACTTTCCTTATAGAGGAAGTAAAAAACCTAGGGACCACTTTGTGGATTAAATGAATTATTATCCCATTATATTCTTTCAAGGACATTAAATATCATCATTAGGAATTATTTTAGAATACACTCCCCCTTTTAAGAATTAATGGCATGGCACTTGAAATTTTGATATTGATTATATTTTGTAGGTCAATGACCTCACAATGAAGCCCCTAAAAGTGAAAGAGGAGTATTTAAATATTATTTTAAAAGGGATATTACTTTTTATGTTTATCTTTTAAATCCCCTTTCTTATTGTCTGAAAAAATCTTTTGAGCATTAAACTACAAATTGCATTCCCATTCTTTGAAATTATACTATAAATAACCTATCTAAGAGACATGAGTTTCTTAGGAACCTTGTGATTCCATGTATTATATTTCTATTAAAATATTATTGAATAAGTAAGGTGGATAATTTAAATAGTATAGTGAAACATGTATATTTAATTGACGACTCAAGATTTATAGAAATTAGTTTATTCATGTAAATAAAATTTCCCTATCATTTTATATTCTATGAATTTATAAAATTCCTATAAATTTATTTTTTATTATTAGATATTCCATGATTGATTTTCCAAAATCAAATGATTCATTACATAGAGTATTTCTAGACAAAAATTTTCCTATTTTATCTTGACCATATTTTATTAGTAATTTTAGGGAATTCCCCTAATGAAAACATGCATTGAAACTTATCAAAGCTAATGACTGTTCAAAAATAAATTTAAATTGATTGAGGAATATTTTGATAATACCTTATCCTTGAGGACTACCTTATATGTTAAACCATGTTCATCCCATAGATACCATGAATGACCTTGTTTAGTATAATCCATATTTTAATTATTTTTTTCCATTCTTACCCTCCTCATAGTATTTTTCATGATATTTTAATTTTAATGTGTGGGAGTTTGGAAAACAAGGTAATAAGGACCCACTAACTTGAAAGGAAATAATGTGGGGAAAAGTTTTGGGTATTTAGAATGTTTTTTGATTCATTCATTATACTTTATTGTCACCCCTTATTGAAAAGAAATAAAATTTATAAAAATATAAGTGGTTTGTTACATAGAAGAATAAAAAATCACCATTACTAGACCAAGGATTTTTACCATTAGTGGTTAGCTGGTGGTTGTGAGATTTATTCAAAAAATGACTTTAGACAATTTAAAAATATATATTTTAAAATTTACTTTGAAAAAATTTATAAAAGTATAGAATATTAAATATGGTGAACATCATTAATTATTCTTTCATATATCATAACCTTTACTTTGAGCTTGGGAAGTGGGAGTTTAAATTTTAAGTGGATAATTCTATTGAGATTTTACTTTTTGATGTCATGCAGTATGATTCATGGGATAAACCACATCCTTTGAGAGTTGATTTCAAACATCAATCCCTACTAACCTTATACCTCATATTCATTTGAACCATCATTTTGAATTCCTATTTATTTTTTGTGATTTTTTGGTTACAATATGGAGAATATAAATCCATTACATGCCTATGAAAAATGATGATGTTCACATGAAAATATCATGCCACTTCTTGATTTGGTATTGTGAGTGATGAGAGAAAAGATTCAAAATTGAGGTAAATTAGGATTTTGAGTGTTTAATAATAGTTAAATGAGGAACATGAATGATTTAATGGAGAGGTTCAACGTAGTTGGGGTTTGGCTTAGTGGTAAGAACCCTATAATTATACATAAAAAATGGGGGTTCAAAACCCATGGGGCGCAGGTCACTATAGAAGCACTATAGCGGTACTGTAACAGTGGAGATATTGTAGCAACAGTAGCACTGTAGTTGTGGCGGTCACTATTTACAGGGACTGTAGCGACGACGATGCTGTAGCAACTCAGGTACTGAAATATTACTATTCACAGGCGGAACTTTAGGCTAAAAAATGTGCCTTTAAGGTAGTGTAATGGGATTACATGCCCACTAGGCCTAAGGGACATATAATGGGTCTCCTCTACCCAGAAAAAAGATGTTTCTTGTTTTAATAAAAAAATCAGGCTTCAGCCCCAAACTTTTAAAGGGGAGGTTCAACAATTTTAAAAATAAAGAAAGTGAAATACATGAATTTAGTGTTTCTCTAATAAGTGAGAAATTGAATTGATACTTTTTGGTGAACATGAATATTTAGTTAACTCTTCATAATTTTTTTTATTTTATTGATTTGAAATTTTAATATTAGTATAATAAATAACCTCTTAAATTTAATGTTTCAATTTTGTGATTTAGGATAAGTATAGATTACGTGTGGGTTTATTTTACATGCTCATTTTTTTATTCATGATTTTAAGTGTTTTTAATGGTTTTCAATGATTTTCAATGAATATTTCGATGTAATACAATCATTTATTAATATTTTGGAATTTATAAATAATGGAACGAAAAATAGATTAAAATGAATGAAAATATGGATTTATAATGATGAATTTTATTTATAAAATATTTTTTATAATTATTCCTAAGTATTTTAATATTATTTAGGTTAAAAAGGGTCCATAGGATATCCCTTGACGAAGTAAGGTGGCCCACCATATAGAATTCCCATAATTGGACCATAGAATAGGGAACCCCACTAGATGATCCATCTCATAGAGGGGAATCGAAAGTGATCATTGATTTTTCAAGTCACAGATGTGTGGGTCATGTGTCCACAATGTGGTGGGAGGAGAGTCTCATCGGGGTGTCAATCTATGTTGGTGGTAGGGGTACTCTGACCCCAGTCTAACTTTAATGTTAGTATGCCACCACAAGATCATATATAATGAAGAAATCATCTACTTTTCAATGTGATGTGGTAAATCTCATTATGAAGGTACTATTAAATCTTTAAAAAATGGTTCCACTTCTTATTGGACAAAAATTTACCTACTCAAAAATTTATAACGCCACCAACTCCGCCACTCAACACCGCTGCTCGAAGCCACCAAAACCTATAACTGTAGGGGATAACCATGTCCAATGAAAGAATAATATAATCTAGAGACAAAAACCACTGCCAATACTATTTATTTCCATGGATGACCTTGGCAGATTTCTCTAACATCCATGATTCCCTGTTTGAGGGAAACTAGATCCATGTGTAAATGAAGATAGCCTTTCGTAAACTATGAAGGCCAAATGATGGTAGGGAGGGATACAACCAAATTAAAGCTCCACTATATCAAAGGATTTTCCATTTTTGTATAGAATACAAGGATACCCCACTGATCGGATTTCATGAAAATCACATGCACTATTAATTTCACTAGAGAGGATGAGCCACATCATGGGATCACACTATTGAAATATGAAGTACCTGAGATCTCCAGGTGTTGAAAATAATTTCACCCAAGGTCTTTGGGGGATAAATTATATTTTAATATTTTAACCCATAAGATATTTAATGATGTAAATAAAATGTAGTCTTATTGGATTCTATATGCTCATAAAATTCGGAGGGTGGGGATATTGGGAGAGGTATCGAAAGATTGGGAGATGGACCTAGAAGATGTGTCAAGTCGCATAGAACTATTACTTTTATTCTTTTTTATTTTAATTATTTAATTGATTTTATTCCTTTTATTATTACTTTTTATGATCACTTTCATATTTAACATATTTCATGCATATATTAATTAATTTTCCCTCTACCATTATTATTATTATTCTAATGTTTATCATTATGTCAATTCTATTTTGTGAATTTAGTTATCTTTTATTTTTGTTTTTATTCATCCTATATCCCTTCTTCATTACCTCTTATTCAAAGGCCTATTGTACAAATCAATGGGTTTTTAACTCATGTCTTTTTCTCGGGGGATGATTGGTTGTACTTGAATTCTATTATTCAAATCATATGTTTTATATACGTTTGCAGTGAGAAAGTGTAATGTGTGTGAGTGTGGAAATTTCCCACCATTAAATGGAACTGAAAATCATTTATATTAATATTTATAAATCTATTCCCTTCTATCCCATGAACATAATCTCTTCACTAGATAAAGTCGATCTATTTGAGGGATCAAATGGAATATGATGGAGCCAAGAAATGGAAGGCGTTAGACATTTTATTGTGGTGTTCCTTCAATCATGATTATAGGAGGAGATAGAATCTAGTTTTCTTAGGTATTTAGGGTTTCAAAATGAATAATTAAATGAATAGTACAAGAGTGGGATTTTTTCAATTAGGTAAGGAAATTAAATTTAATCATTCTTCATGAATAATGTAATAAAAAAATTCCAACCCTGGATAGCCAATTAATTTCTACATTCTGTTTTTCATTTCATGTTAATTTAGATTTTTAAAAATCAATTACCCATTCACAAAAATAAATAGTTTTCATAAAATAATAAAAGCATTAAAAATAAGTAGTATAAGTGAATTTGAATAAGTAGGAAGATATCTATGAAGATCCACAAGTGATATGACTCTGGTAATCCTTTGTGCACCAGTAGGAAAAATAAAAAAACTATCTTTTTCTACAACCTATTAATGGTGTGTTTCCTTTATATTAAGTTTCTAATATATTAAAATCAACATAATTAATTAAAATGAGACCTTTTAGATTTTTTTATAGTATGTAACCTCATGTAGGGGACAATTTTAAATATTTCCATGAGAGTATCATTAAACAAGAAAACGAGTCTTTTCATGGACCTCAGATGAATTATTTCTAGTATGTGTTCAACCAAGAGGACATCTGATATATCCTAGTAACATTTTTTCCTGACTCTAGTTTAAGGGTTGATTCTTTCTATATGTAAGTAGTTATTCTGGTAGAGGTTGTTCCCTTAGAATTTTAATCATTGTTAAATGACTATGAAAATTTTCAGATGTGAGATATCATTCATATCCTATTTTTTTAGAGTATAATTCATATTGATTAAAAAAACATCTAGGTAGATGGGTGTGAATTTGTAAATATTAACATTCTGAAGGATGTGATAATCATTCAATTCTCTAGATCAGTGTGTTCGATATTCCTTTGGAATGGTCATCCTTTTTAATATCCGTGTGACCTTTTTTTCTAATAGACTATGACTCAAGATTCATCACCCTCTTCATATTTGTAAGGATAACATTAATTTTAGTTGATCCATGTGTATGCTATCACATTCCAGGAATACATACACCTGTTACACTTTTTCAATATCATAAGATCAAATTTTTTAATCATGATTCCTATCAAGTTATACACTGAGGAATTAAATCATATGCAGTTTTTGAAATGAGTTTATATAATACAAAAAACCATGTTACATTAATAATTATTCAAATGAGTCATGAGTACATGAAGGCTATGCTTGTAGGTCATATCTAGAGTAGTATGACCTCAATATTTAGAGCTTATTTTGAGTGTTGAAGCTTTTAGTTGATATGTGAAAGATGATTTGTCCTAGTTATTAGGGATGATGCATTAAAAAGGATTGGTTATGATAATACAACTAATCTGGTTTTATTTTTGATTATATGGAAGATAATGATTACATTAATGACCATGATTTGGGATGAGTTTCATGTGTGTATCTAAGAGTGAACCTGTATTAGTGTACTTGTATTTCGAATGCTTCCCCTAGTATGGAGTCAAAAATTTATATAAGAATATTTGTTATTTACATGAATCTTTTTTGGTGGTGATAGAGAATGTGTGATGGGATGGGTTCCAATTTTTATTAAAATAAAAACCATAGAACAACTGTGTTAGGTAGAATCATGATGGTTGTGGAAAGTGTTTCCTTCCTACTAGTGGGAGAAAAACTATTGTGGACCAATTTGAAATGATCATAATGGATTTTAGAAGTTAGTGAGCTCATAGATTTGATCTTTCATGTCTCAGATGTAAAAATGTGTTTTGAAACTCATTAGTGGTTTAAAATGACTTTCATTTTTAAATTTACTTTAGAAATATATATGTAGTGCATGTGTTTATCTAGTTTATAGAATGTTTGTGCTTGTATGGCCAGACAACGATGAGGTGGGTGGTTCAGTTCCATCCATTGATGAACTCCATGATTTAGGGATGTAACTTAGTAGTTCTTCAACAAAGATCATGATTATATTAGGATCTATGCTTATATAAAATATTACTTATTTAAAACATCAGTTGTTAAGATGCATGTGTCTTGAATAGGATATTATAATTTATATTGATTGACTATCCGATGATCAAATTTTGTGGGTAAGTTGAGACTACCTTATTTAAATACCATATTTACATTTTCATGGATCAAAAATGTGTAATGAGTAGAATCTTAGTGTACTCATGGTCTAGTGGTTATCATGCTAAATATCTTTTCATTATTATGAGTATGCTAAGAGAGAATCAACTATAAGACAGGATTAAAAATTAAAACAAATTCTTATTTGGTTAGCTATTATGTCTCTATAGGAGTTTCACTGAAAAAAGTGATATAAACAACGCCTTATGGTGTGGATAGAGACCATTTATTGTTATTGGGGGCCCTCCTATGAGTGATGGGTCGGTTTTTGGAAAGTCGTTTTAGTTTTCATGCTCCTCAATAAATGGAACCATACAATGCTATATTTCATGATGATTTCCATGTATTTAATCAATTTTAGACTTGAGAGAATACCATGAACATGTGTTAAGCCCGAGATAAATTTTATGATCCATGGTTTCTAGATCAAGTATGTGTTGGTGCTTCGGTATTAACACAAGGATTGAAATGAGGATGAGATGAATCAGCTAGGAGATATCATTAGACGTTTGTTACGGTCTTCTATGAGGTTTCTTAAAATGACCTTGATGTTCCACAAATTAAAGGCATCATGATCTAGTATTGGTGATGTATTGACTATTGAAGTCATGAATTTTAGAAAATAGTAATCCCAAGGAAATTTGACATGTGTATCATCTAATAGTTGGATTTGTTCAATGACACTACTACAATACACACATTTAACAGCACTAGTATTGATTGGTGATAGAAAAAATGCTAAAAATATCTTCTTTATCAGTGAAAAAGAAAGCGCTGATAAATTTAACCATTTATGAGCACTTATTTTTTAGCACTGAAAAAGGTTCCCTTTATCAATTCTTCTTTTAATTACTGATAAAGGGTAGTCTTTATCAGCGCTTTGTTTTTTGTGATGATAAAGGGTACCCTTTATCAGTGTTATATTTTTAACGCTCATAAAGGAATCCATTATCAGTGTTTTTTAGCACTGATAAAGGTCTGGATAAATGAAAGGAAATAATTAAATATATAAATTTAAAAAAATTGAAAAAAATATTACACATTTATTAATTAAATAATTTTTGATAAAAATAAATAAATTTATTATACTATATATAAATTATAAATACTAATAAATATTATGTATTAAATATATAGATATATGATAAATGAAAATAAAAAAAATTAAAATTAAATATGAGTAAATTGAGAAAAATATTAAACATTTTATTAAATAGATTATTATTCATAATGCTAATAATTTGTATATATTAAACATATAGATATATATTAATGTATATAAATATGATTTATATACCACAAAATATTATTTATATGCATTACATTAAATAGTAATATATTTAATGAATAATAGTTTATAATTAAAAATTGATATCAATTAAAAATAATGACTAATTACATTGGGTAATGGACATAATTGAATTTCCTTTGATTTTTTAATTTATGACATAGATAAAATGTATTATATTGACTTCACATATACAAAATTAATGTATTTTTATATACATACGAGCACACAAAAATATATTTTTTAGAATTTAATCAAATTATATTATTTATTTTATATATATTTATATAATATGTTTTAATATTTTAAATATGTATTCATCTTTATTTAAATATATATCCATTCTTTAATGGTTTATATCAATCAAACGTATCCAAATTCTGAATATTGTACTAATTTTTAAGGAATCATTTGTACTCATTTTTAACATGCGTGAAGTTAATATAAAATTTTCATTAATAATGTTAAAAAAATATTTTTTAAAAAATATTTATAAATAAATATATTTATAAATGTATATTTATTATTTTGATACATTTATAATTATAAATAAAAAATAATATTTTTTTTAAAATGTATTTATATAATTATAAATAAATAATTATAAAATTATAATAACTTTAATTAAATAATGAATATATTACTTATGTTTATATATATTTAGATATATAATTATATAAATATACATAATAATATAAATATTATTTTTTAAAAATTTATTTATATAATTACAAATAAATAATTATATATTCAAGGAATTATAAAAAATATTATTTTATAAAAATTATTATTATGAATATTGTAATTATATGAAATAATTATAAATTTTTTAAAAAGTATTATTATTTTTTAAAAGTATTATAAGTGTTTTTTAGCACTGATAAAGATTAATTTTATCAGCACTTATTAAATTAGTATTGATAAAAGGTATCTTTATCAGCGCTTTTTTTGAAGCACTCATAAAAGTATCCTGATCTATTATATGATCCCTAATCATCTCGAAATAGTTCGCGATATCTAAATATCTTCATGGAAGTGACCTTCTATAGGAACTCCTCATTGTCAAATCAAAGCTTGAATCTAGGCTAGAATCAAGGCTCCAACTTTTCCAAGGCTTGAATTCATGTCTCGATAGATTCAAGGGTTGAACGCAACCACAACTCAAATAAAATCCATGTTTTTCGATATCTCTAATTTCTCTCAGTTACCCACTAAACCTTATCATCCCAAATATGTGTATCCCAAAAAGTTTTTTTCCACTATACAATAATAAAACAACCCAAAAATCAATGTTTTTTAGATATATTGAAGTATCATGTTCCCCGATATCATCTGGGTCTCCTTCAAAAAACATTGTTACTATGAAATTTGAAATATATCAAACCCAATGTTGTTCCATGTTGTTGTGAGGTATAATAGGCCCCCAATACCAATATTCTGTGGCATCTACCTCTTTAAAATCAATATGTTTTAAGAAAATCATCTATATTGTGGTTGGTGTTATCATTGGGTTGGTATATGACATTGTAAATCACATAGATGATGAAATATTTGATATCATTGGTGTCTTATATTATATCATGAAAAATTTTAACTAAGAGGGTTGAGTGAGAAAAAACTGAAATATATGGTTATCCCTTACTTTTTGAAAGGTAATTCTAGATTATTTTTCCAAAAAAAGGACGATGAAATATCTAACACATGGGAATAACTATATAATGATTTCTTCATGGATTTTTGTCCCAGGATAATGAGTACTAAAATATGGTGTAAAATTATTGGATTTATTTAGGATGATTTTGAACTATTTCAAGAGGTTATGGAGAGAATTAGGGGTTACTTATTAAATGTAATAATCAAATTATTCTGATGAATATGTAAAAATCATATGATAAAAAACATTTTATATGATTGATTTTTTGTCTTATGTACTTAACTACTTGAAAAAAATAAATTTTTTATTTTTTATTTTTTAAATATTTCAATTTGAATTTAAATAATATCACTTAAATTCTAAATAATAAAAAAGGTTTAGGGTTCTAAAATACTTGGACTATATTATATAGGGAAAACTGATTTTGAGATAAAATGTAATTGATATTTTTAATTTGGTTATTGAAATATAGACAGAAAATAAACAATTATAATGATTCATTTTCTATGAAAAACCTCTGCATCGTGGTTTTTTAAGAAACAAAATGATGTTTCATTATGTGGCCCAGAAGAATAGTAAATTTTTTATAGAATTTTTTTTCTTAATCCTTTGTGCTTGATCAATTTTTTTATAAATATGATATTTTCTTTTTAAAGTGACTTATTTAACCATAAAATTTTTCTATTATTTAAATTGTGAGTAATATTTTAAATCATTCAATAATAAATCTTGCACCGTAAGAATTAACATATTTTGATTAAATAAAGTATTAACATTTATTTGTGTTAATTTAATAAATAAGTTTTAATAGAATCTATTTTATTGAAATAGACATTATATTCATGGGTAAAATCATTACACCTTTAGAATCCCATTTCAAGTCAACTTTATTAGTTTGAATTTAATAATTTAATTACATTCAATGTTCACTATAGATTCATAATTATATTAAATTTTATAGTTTACCAATATAAAAATAAATCCTTTTTTCTGTTCTTATAATGGTAATATGATTCCCCACAAATGTGACTATCTCAAATACATGATATAAAAAATTCCTTATAATACACTACTATGGACTTTTATGTTAAGATTTTTATAGAATTAGGATAAAAATTTAACTAAAAAACTCCTGTATTTTAAACTAATGAACATTTTTTAGAGAAATATATGCAACAATGTGACCCATAATAAGCCTTCCTAATTCCTATTTATATCAGGATCCTCATGTCACATTGTTCTTATTTGGATAAAACTCATCATGCGTAGATTTGATCCAATTATTATCCTTTTAAGTCTCTCCAAATTATTTACGATCTAATTGGGAAAAATGAGGTTTTTTGCAGGGTCTTACTCCTTTGAGTTTTCAATAAAACTTTCTGATTACTAATGAAATTTTATTCATTTATTTTATTTCTTTCAATCGATAAAAAATAGCCATCTTGAAATTATAACTCACTCATTAATAATTTTTGAAAATAACATCATTTGTTTAATCACATATCGAATAAAAACTATGTATTTTTTACTTTAATCTATCTAAAAACATATAATTATTTAACATTTCCTTTTTGTTCTGCCCATAGAAATCTCTGATTTCCATCCATGTAATTCTCACAAATGGGTGAAATTTGTCTTTGATAATGAATATCTTATGTGTATTTATTTATTTATTATTAAAAATGAATATTTCATAAACTTAATAGGATATCATTAGTTTCTCTCAGAAGATTCCAAACATCAATCCAATGTCTCTTATTTTCTCCCCATCCTCCTCAATCATTGATTGATTGTTTGCAAAGATATATTTGTGCTATTTATCATCATTCTTACTTTATCGTTGGGATATCCCTATGGTCAATAATGAATTTATAGTGAAATATTTATCCATATAATTAATGTATTATTTAAAATGTTTGTTTAATTTATTTCTTTTTAGTATTACTCAAATAATAATTATTTTCTTATATAAGTGGATTATTTTTTTTAGAATTGCGATAGTTTGTTCAAATTTGATCATGCTCGTGAGTGATTGGATATAGAACATGCAATTGGGATAATGAAAACAAGGAAATGCGTCAAGAATTCATACAACTATAAGGACAAAGAGAATTTCTATTACTTATTTAATTGATTCTTTCATCATTTATTATACTATTTATATGTTAATTTCCTTATCATTTTTATCTAACACTTATTTAGATTTTTTCATAGATATGTTGGTAAGTCATATTTTTCTTTCAATTATCTATAACAAGACACAAAAGAGATAAAATGATTCTTCATGTCAATGATACCATGTTTTTTATTTTCATTTCCTTTCATTGTCTAATTGTATAAACTGTATATTTTTTTGTTGTTATTAACTAAAAAATCATTATTGTTGTTGAAATACTTAACTCTTATGAATTTCAACAATGAGAAAGGTTTTTTAATTATGAAAATTAACTCAATATGTAGTGTGAAGTTTGACTGAGAATGAGAATGGAAACATGGTAAAATTGGAAGTTGGGATTATTTTGAGACTTTGAGACATGTAGGAATTAGACACACCTCAATCCGATAGACGGTGTGACCGGTATGACTCAAAATGATTATTTTTATTTAAAATTGACATTAATTTTATTAAAAAAGAAAATTGACACACTCAAAAATAGGAAAACATAATCTAATTATTTTTATACTTTAGGGAAATGATCCATAAGTCATTTGAGACGTGTAAGAATCATCTACACCACAATTCAATGCATGGTGTGACAACTATGACTCAATGTGTTCTTTATAAGTTTAAAATCTACAGTTTAGTTCAAAATATGTAACTCACTAATAAAAATAAAACAAACTTGTATTTTCTTGATAATTTATATAATTAATTCATAAGACATTTTTGATGTGTAGGAATTAGTATTATGTCAAACCGATACAAGATTTGATAATTATTTGTTGAAGTGTGTGATTCCCATTTAAAATGATATTTTAGTGATAAAAACAATGTTCTAAAAAACCAAGAAAACACATTTAGATTGTTTTAATACATTTGGAATATGATCCAAAAGTCATTTTTGAGATGTTTAGGAATCATCCATACCTTAATCTGATGCGTTGTGTGAGCGACATAACTCCAAATGAATATTTTTATTTAAAAATGACATCAATTTTAATACAAATGAAAACTTACCTACTAAAAACACAAAAACTTATTCATATTGCTTTTATACATTATTAAAATTTTCCATAAGTCATTTCAGACATGTATTAATTATTTGTATCTCAATTTGACACATGGTGTGACCAGTATGACTGCAAGTATTTCTTTTTAAATAAAAATAACATCAATTTTAATGAAATGGTCATCTTAACTGCTCAAAAAAATAAAACACTTTCATATAGTTTTGATATGTTAGGGAAACAATCCATAAGTCATTTTTGACATGTAGGAATTATCGACACCTCAATCAAACACATAATGTTCCCAATATGACTTAATGTTCCCATTATCAGTTTTAAATCGACAGTTTAGTTCAAAAAATGACACTCAATGGGAACTAAGAAAATGTTCTCTTAATTTATTTATAATTTATCAAATTTATTAATAAGTCATTTGTGGTTTTTAGGAATTGTTCTCACATTAAAATGATACGTGATGTGATCAGTATGAGTCCAAGTGCATGTTTCTAGTTTAAAATTACATTTTAGTAAAAAAGATAGATGACGTACTCAAAAACATGGAAACACATTTATATTGTTCCGATACTTTATGAAAATGATCCATTTGCCATTATGGATGTCTATGAATTATCCACACCTAAATATGATGCATTATGTGATGGATATGACTCCAAGTGTGTCTTTTTATTTAAAGTTGACATTAATTTTAGTAAAAAGACAACTCACTACTAATAACTAAAAAAATGCATTCAGATTATTTTTATACATTATTATAAAGATTCATATTTTATTTTTTATGTATATAAATCACACTCACCTCATTTCGATACATGTTGTGTCTGATATAACATAATGTGTCTGTTATCAGTTTAAAATCAATATTTTAGTTCAAAAAGTTTCACTTACTCAAAACCATGAAAATGTGATCATAATGTATTTATAATTTATTAAAATTTTAAAAATTAATTTTTTATGTTTAGTAATTGGTATCATTTCAAACCGTTACAAGATGTGACCAGTATGAGTCAAAATGCGTATTTCTAGTTTAAAAGGTAATTTTAGTAAATAAAAAAATTGACATACTCAAAACTAATAAAACACATTTGTATTGTTTTAATACTTTAGTAAAATAATTAATAATTCATTTTAGACATGTATGAATTTGTTTTATCTCAGTATGATGCATGGTGTGACCGTTATGACTCCAAGTGCATGTTTTTATTTACAAATGTCATCTTTTTTAACAAAAAGGAAAAATGACCAACTAAAAACCAAGAAAACACATTCATATTGTTTTTATATTTCATAAAAATGATTCATAAGTCATTTTATATGTTTATGAATAATTATTATCTCATTCTGACACACGGTGTGACTGGTATGACTCTAAGTGTGTCTTTTTATTTAAAAATGGCATCAATTTTAATAAAAAGGACAACTGACCTACTCAAAACCGAGCAAGAACATTCATATTATTTTGATAATTTAGGGAAATGATCCATATGTCATTTTCTATGTGTATTAATTATCCAAAACTCAATCTGATACAATATGTGCCAAGAAATACTTAATGTGTTCATCATCAGTTTAAAATCAGCAGTTTAGATCAAAAATAGTTACTCGTAGAACACCATGAAAACACACTTGGATTTTTTTGATAATTTAAGACATTGATTCATAACTAATTTTTTGTTGTTTAGGAATTTTTATAATATAAAAAGGATACCTGATGTGTTTAGTATGAGTCAATGTGTGTGTTTTCAATTTAAAATTACATTTTTGTAAAAAAGACAACTACTGTACTCAAAAACAGGGAAACACATTCGGATTGTTTTGATACTTTATCAAAAAGTTCCAATAGTTATTTGGGATGTGTAATAATTATCCACACCCCAATATGACTCATGGTGTGGCTGATATAACTCCTTGTGCGTCTTTTTATTTTAAATTTACATCCATTTTAGTAAGAAAGACAACTCACCTACTCGGAACTGAGAAAACACATTCAGATTGTTTTGATACTTTAGTAGAATTATCTATACATACTTTTTTACATGTACGAATCATCCGCACCTCAATCTAGTACATGATGTTTCTAGTATGAATCAATGTTTCCATTATCAGTTTAAAATCAACATTTTAGTTCAAATAGTTTCACTTACTGTAAACTTAGAAAACATGCTTAGATTGTCTTTAGAATTTAGGAAAACATTTCATAAGACATTTTTTGCATGTAGGAATCAATATCACATAAAACCGACACATTATGTGACTTTTATGAAGCAAAGTGTGTGTTTCTAGTTTAAAATGATGTTTTAGAAAAAAAACAAGTGACTTACTCAAAACTAAGAAAACACTTTGGGATTGTTTTGATACTTTAGGAAAATGATCCAAAAGTAATTTGAGACATTTAAGAATCATACACACCTCAATATATTTCATGGTGTGTCTAGTATGACTTCAAATGTGTTTTTTCATTATATAAGTATCATTTTACTTTAAAACATGCATCAAATCACCAAAACAGAGCAAACAAGCCTAGATAGTTTTCACTTCATTTAAATTTTGTATCTTTACTTGATTTTACTATTTTCATGATGTTTTTTGTGGTTCAGTGTGATGTTATAGCACACTACACTTCATTTTTAGTGTGATGTTACGGCATAATCTGTTATACCTCTTTATCAGCACTTTTTTAGCGCTGATAAAAGACTCGGCCTTTTGACCTCACTTAAATAGTCAAGGCTTATATAAAACTTATAAAGGTTTTTTTAGCATTGTTGAAAGCATATTTTTTAGTAGTGTCATTAGAAACCACATCAGGCATACTTTTGGGATTAATTGGTCCATTCCAATGGTTTGATAGATATTTTTATGGAAATCCAAACCCAATAGGTATGAGTTTGGTTGATTAATGTTTGATTATTTCAACAAAATCAAGGGCCATGGATAATTTCCTAATTTTTTATCTGTTAAAATCGTATGGGGTGTCTCTAGGATTCTAGGGTCATAATACAGTAGGAAATTACATTTGCGGGTGTACCATGACTCATGACTGGCTAATGTTGATTAGAGACTATAGTGGGGAGCACCATAGGACAATTAATGAGTTCAAGGATAATGTGATCATGTCCCGGCTTCAGCACATAAAAGTGATGTTTTTGGAAGGTATATAAGGCCTGTAAGGTTCTATAGAAGATATGATGAGTTTTGGAATCACTGAGATTCAAAAACACATTTTTAGGAGAGGTATCCTTAGGAACATGATTATTACTAACCCTGAATCTTTTTTTAGTAAGGGATATATTTTGTTGAAGTAATGACAAATGTCTGAATAAACCATGTGTCCGTTAAAGTGTGTCAAATAGTTTGTCAAACCATTCACATGGTACTACACAACTGTGAAACATGTCTGTATAAACCTATAAAGAGGAACTGCATAAGTTGTATATAATTTTTCTAACTATGAACCAATCCATTCGTGGTGGGTTAACCTTTTAAAAGATTCAATGCATTTTTGGAACTTGGTTTTCTAATCCATGCATCCAAACCATGAATCTTATTAAATGGGATGGAAATTACCTTTTTTCCCTTCCACCATTATTGTTTATTCCTCATTCTTTCTCCCTCATTCCCCAAACTAGGTAGCTACTAGAGCTCCCCTCTCCCTCTTCTCATCAAAATCGAGTTTCATTGGTCTCATGGTATATCCATCGGTTAATCTAGTATTCCACCTTCTTCTTTTATTTTATTTTATCTTGTTGTGTAAGATACTATTTTTGTGCGATATCATATGACTTGTATTTCCAGAAGTCTGTCTATTATTTCCATTTCTCACATTCTATTATAAATCAATTTCTAATAATGGATTAGGTAATCTTACATGGTGTAAGGTAGGTAGTCTATATTTTATTCCCATAATATTTCATTGTTTAAATGTGTCATTGTTCTAAACACTGTACATTATTACCTGTTTCTTATAAAATGTAAAATATATTAAAATTAAACTCTCAGACTGCACTAATGATTTTTTATAGGCACATAACATGGTTAGAGGTTGATGAACTCAACCTAAAACCCTATTTATAGTGATTTTGATTAAATTATTATAGTTTTTTATAACTTGAATAATCTACTCAATCACACCTTGGGTGTGTTGATCATTCCTCTTGTAATTTGGATTCCTTAATAATTTAAAAAAGGTATCTATTATGGTTACATAACTGGATCTCGGTCCCTGGAAACATTATTCTTGTCTACTAGGAAGTACCAACATAATAGAATCAATATAATTTAATTGATATTGATTCCTATAATGAACCATGAGGAATTTTAATATAAAATATATACATTCATGGACCTTTTTCCCACATGTTAGTGATTTGATAAATGGAATATAGTGACTTGATAAATGGTATGGTTAAAACATATGGTCCTTGTTTCTCATTCCTTATCCTTGAATATTGTGGAAGGACCAACCTAACAAATCATTTGTATTGTATTAATGGTTGTATTTAAACATACCCCTATTTATTACTTATAAATGTAGGGAAAATGATATGAAGATGATGAACCATATTTTGTGGGATGGGTTTTCATCATAACATTTTTTCTAATCTTAAGTGTTAAATTATTGGAAAACAATTTCTTAGATTATGTTACTCAAATACGCGAAAAGATTTATTATTAATAGTATTGTTCCATAATAGCTGTTGTGACATGGTTAAGGGGTGAGTTGGACATGATCCATCACCCTCCTTTGAAATAAAGTGTTAGATAATACATGTCACATCATTTATTTGGATGTTGGACACAAATTTCCTTATTATTCATTTGAGATTATTTGGAATGGATTCTATTATTATTCATCTGAGTCATATTGGGAATGTTGTAACTTTTTATTTTTATAAGACTGATGGGATTGGAATTCCTTATAAATCATCTAAAACTATTAGGCATGACATCCCTTATCATTTATTTTAGATCTCCAGTAATGATGTCCCTTGATTAATGTATGAGACTTTGGTGTTATCCTTATATGGATTACTTGAACATACACCATTGTTCCTCGCTGATGCATGTATATTTTTTCATATATAGGTTTAAATATATTTATGTATATTCATGATGAAACATGATCAGATACATTCCAACATAGATCTAAGTTGGTATGGCTGACTAGGTGATGTTTGAGGAACCTGAGCCTAATATAATCACATTAATTTTTTTTTCTTTAGATTATTCAATTACACCTGAACACAATGGATTAATTTTATATTAATAGACTATATTTTATTATACACCATTGGTGGGTTCCTAATGAGTTTTACACACACACTATTTTGGATTCTATTTGGTACTTAGGAAGAAATCTTGGATGTAAGATGGGACCATGGATGGTTCTTCTTCACTATTATATCATATATGCTAGGCCTTGTGGGGAAGTAGCCACTAATCCTGAATTCTGAATACCTTCTAGAGTTACAGTATAATCTTTATTTTATTATTTTTTACCCAAACCATGTTTTATGTATCTACTATATTCTTGACTGGAATGTATTTAGGGAATTTCATTGTCATGCATGGTTATTTATTTACCACTTTCCTGGTTATAAGTTAATATTTATCTCATAATTTTTTCATACTTATTTTATATATTGTTATTAATGTTATGGTGGGAATAGTCTCCCCACCATACAAACATTATACTATAACTATTAATCTCTAGCCTCTAGCTTACAAGTAGGAATTCTTGTGGCCATGTAGTGAACCATATCGGGGAATAATTTTAGTGGATCATTGGTTGATGCATTAGAAAATTCGTTTCCTTCAATTGATGACTGTGAAATTCTATTTCTCAATCGTCACATTGAAAAAAAATAATCATTTTTTTGAACAACTAAAACATGGAATTACCATTCAATAATGTATAAAATAAACTTGGAAAATTATCCTAAATAGTGAAATGATAACCTAGGGAAACCCCAATTTAAAACAATTACTTATGTATAAGATCATTACATGGGAAACTAGAGAGACTTAACAACACATCAACCTAGAACATACAAAATATTTTGGGATATTTTAAGAGACCAAATGCATTATTCATAGACAAGTCCATTGTTCATGTATCAGTAATCAGTTTAAAAAATAAAAAGAAATCCTGGTAGTAGGCAAATTACCTAAAAATAGGGAACATTAGAATAAAAAAAAGTAATACTAACCACTGAAATAGATAAATAAAGGACATGAGTGGACTCATAGTCTCACATTATGCTCTTAATAACATCTGATGGTTGATGAGGTGAACCCAAAATGAATTAGATCCACTATGGGAAGGGGAGAGGAATGAGAGGGAGTATGAGAGGTGTTACTGGCTAAATGAGTGAAAAATACTTCTTAAGAAGAAAAGGTGGAGTCCTGATTGAGTTAAAATTATTTATCCAAACAAAAATCCCCTCCTAATAGATAAGTGGGAGCCATTGGCCTCCAAAAAATTTGGAGGTTCTTCAGTTAGCCAGTGTTAGCTCACAGGCTAGCCTATGAGTCTGTAAGCTTACTTGGATACTTCCTTGGCCACTATCTAGCTGGTGGTGCTTCAATAACATGATTCATCCTTGACTCTTATGTCACCCACGGGTCACTTTAAATCCTCATTCCTAGTCTAAAACAAAACTTTTATGAGTTTTAAATAATTAAAATTCCCTTACAAACTCTGGTTTAAAATCTTTTTACCCCAACCAAATAAATCTTTTCCACTAAAATCAAAGACCATCCATATACACCATAAATTTCATAGACCATGAAATAGTAACATATCAATAATATAAAATTGTGTAATATTGGTTGATATCATCTAATCATCTGGTCGACACATTACTATTATAGATACCCAATTCACTCAGATAGCCTATATATTATTATTGTATAGAAAATGTAATATTTATGATTGAGAAATTTTTTTGAGAGACTGGAGTAATTTTGATTCATATTTCTTCACTTGGTTTATAGGGAGATATTTACACTCATTTTTAAAATTCAACAAGAGGAATTTTGGGCACATTTTTTCTATTATTGATATTCATACCTTTAAGTGTTTTTTAACAATTTACCAGTGAATATACTTAGGATACTAAGGTGATAAATTCATCAGGTGTAATTATAATATAAGAAATAAATGAACCTATTATTTTTTGGATCGATTCCTCTCAAATGTTCAATTGATCACGAGATCAAAAATATATAGTTACACATATAACTCAGGTTATTTAAGTTATTCATCTATTATGGTCGATCATGGATGGTCTTATATTATATGTTTTTCATTCCTATATTCAAATGATTAGATCAATGAATAGGTCTTGTAGATGAATAACTAAAACTCATGGTTTTCTTTAGTTCAATGGAATTAAGATGAAATCCTTTAAATTAAACATAGACATCTAAAGGCTTAATTATTTGAGTGTTCAATATACAATATAGAAAACAAGGTTTGTATTGGGGATGTAAAAAGTAGAAAAATTCATCTTAATTATATATTAAAAGAAATATGATAATATGTGATTTATATTGATGTAATGAATAAGAGTCACCTAATATTTTATTTTTTCATCAGGAGGAGATGATGATATTTGAAAGAGTTATAATCAATTTTCACAAAAACAATTGATAGAAACGTGGATTATTGTAATACTTTCATTCATGAAATGATGTTTTAGGGTAATCTAAAGATCCATATCTTGGATGGTTACTTTTTTAGTCATGCTAATATTTAAGGCCATATCTCTATGTAGTAATTCTATCAACTACTATTATGGTCTTGGATGGGGAAAAGTCAGTGGTTCCCATAATTCAGTGACTATGATCCTTTATTTAACACTATCTATCCTAATGTTGATGATCATGAAAATGGTTAGATAATTACCTTTCTATATGTTATGTAAATACAAAAAAATATTTTGATCCAATATAAGGATATTTTCCCAGTATAAGATGGATTTCTAGATTTATTGAATGTAGATACCTGAGAAATTATTAAACTCACTATCATTTTTCAAATGAATGGAATTTTTATCTATGTTTCCTTAAATATGATGTGTTTTCCTTGAATATGGTTCTCATTCCAAATTATCTTCAACTGCATTAATTTGATGAATTCCTCTCTATTAGTTTATGAAACACATCCTATATCATTATAACTAAGATTATAATTGAAAGAGTCACATGAATTCTTCTAATACTTGTCTTAGTTTATCAATAATATGAACATTCAAAGGGAAATTTTGAATTTTTCAAGAAATAGTTTTAGGGTTGAACTATAAGTCTACTTTTATGAAAAACCTTATCAAGATTGACATAGATAAGGAATAACATTAAATTCAGTGGAATATAATTCTAAATCTAAGTATAAGAATATGATTATTAAAGGGTTGTTCTGACTTGTTTTCTACCACTTTTAATCACTCTGGATCTCTGTATCACTTATCTAAAGGTGTTTCTTGTCACAACCGAACATCATCAATCCCTAAAAAAAGTTATCTATTCCCATGGGTGTCTTTTAAAAAAAGGTTCCTTTCAAATGAACCATATTCTATTATCCAATAAGAAAACTTTTTTTTCTAATGATTATTCCAAGATACCAACACATTTACTTTCTGTGTGATCTATCCTCACTCAAACACACTACGAGAAACATTCAATAAATTCATACATAATAAAAATTTCAATGGAAACTTTTTATTAATAACATATTTTAAATTATGTATTATATTAAAAAGAATAGTTCACTTTACTAACTTGGGTAGAATAAATTTATATTTAAAGACTAACTTTTATATAGGCCTTAAACACACCCCCTAATAAAAACAACCTCATTATATACCCCATAAATAAAACTCTTGTAATTCCTATACTATTTGGGAATGGTATTAGTTCTTATATGGTTAACCATATGTAATGACCAATTAGGGTAAAATTTCAAACAAATGATTGAACCGATGGGCTGACACATATTATTACAATGTGATTTCTTCTCACTCAAAGACACCATGTGAAACATCTCCAAATGTCACCCATTGTGATTCTAATAAAAACTAGACATTACTAAAGATGGAGGTAAAATAAGGATATCTATTGGAAATAATTGAGCACCATATAGAAATTGGTCATAGTAATTAATCATTAAATCCATGATTTTAAAGGAATGTTATAGTGCATAATTTTCTTTTTTATGCATGTAATGAGGTAAGATAATCCTTTTTCTTTGAGCCTCATCATTCTAGCCCAAGATTCCCTATGTTGAAGGTAAATACCCCAACCCCAGTTTCCTAGAACTAGTGCCATACTTTATTACATTGGTATAGTGAACAATAAAAATTCATCCCGAAGGATCAAATAGATTATTAGTTTTTTAAAGTTGATTACATACATAAATATTTACATTAAATTTTTAAATGAAAAAAACATATAGACTCTATTAGAAACATCCATAAATCATATATTATATACGCAAGTCATTCATAACATACATATTCACATCCTAGGGGAAAATAAAAAAAAATAAAGGGGTTATCTCATATTCTTAGTAAGGGTAAGTAATTCATCAGAATCTAATATAAAAAATAATTGAGGTTGATGAGTCAAAACAAATTACATTAGAACATAATCGTGAGCATAATATGGAAATAATAGAAGATGAATAAAAATTCCATATAAACAAACACATGGGAATGAGGTTTAACAATTGATATTAATCTAGTGGAGTAATCTTCTTATTAAAAACTACTAATATCATAATGATGGAATACATAATACCAGACATCATAAAAATATCTTTTAGGCCTCAACCAAGACATTTGAAAATAAATGATTAAGGCCTCAACCAAATCATGTCTCTTTTGTCTCATGAAACCTACCGATACGTCGAGGGGCTTTATTAGGCCCCACCCATCACATTATAATTAAAATGAAATCTTCATATGAATGGCATGAAACATAAACAATAAATAAATACAAAATAAAAACAACTTTCCCCAATCTATAAATATAATAACTAACCATTCCAGGTATTATGGTGAATTGTATCAATATAGCACATCAACAGTCAAATTGATCATAAACCATTTAGTAAAATATGGTAGATGATAATCATAAGTAATCAATACAAATGACTAATAATATTAAATATATTTGTTTAAATAGATAAAAATACTCTAATAAAATCATTGCGGAGTTCAGGAGAAAATTTCCCTTTTTTACATTACAATAAACATTTTTTTTCAAAAAAATATTTTTATTTGTTATAATTGATTGTATAAAACCAAAAATGAAAAAATATAGTTTTTCATGAAAAAATTAGTGATTTTTTAAATATAATGGGGAATTAAAATATATTATGTATGGTACTTTGAAAATGGGCATGAAATCATGAATTTCCGTTTAATCGGGTTTGGTTATCGGGAATTATTGGGAAGAGGACCTTGTAAAACATGTATTTCCACATAGAAAATGAAATTATCATGATATATGAGTTTGGAAAATAAAAAAAATAGAATAATCATATCAAAATAATAAATAATTATATTGGGTTAAATATATATAAAGTGTAACTTGAATGAAAAATAGAGGTTCGGGAAGAAAACCTTACCTTACTACTGAAAGTGTTCTTCACATGTGATTAATGTCCTATAATAATAAATTAGATTTATTAGAAAATTATTTCAGTATATATTCAATAAGTATATTATTTATTATAATTTTTTAAAGTTAATTTATGGTTTTTTGATATGTTATTAGATAAAATTTTATCATTTTGGAGCATTCATTTCTTTGGTTTTCATGATCGGTTTACTTGTATATGAGTATAGAAGTTCATGTAAAATGGGAATTGATATACCTAATTGAATTTATATGTTATTAATTAATATAAAAAGTATTTATTGCTTATATAATTCATTTGGATATTTGGGGTGAGGATGAATCATTAGATAATATATTAGTGATAATCATTTAGATTATTTGGTGGTTTTTTTATCATCTAAAATTAGTCTTGTTTTATAAAATAAAATAATGTATATATATTGGTTATAGAATATTAAATATGCTATAATAAATATATTATAATATATTTTAACAATAAAAATGGTATTATTCTCATCCTTGAAGGTGTAATTAAAAATTAAAACACATCATCCATGAAGGTGGTAAATCGGCACCTCACGGATGATGTTTTCATTTTTAGAATAAAAGAAGAGGGAAGAGAATTGATGATGGATTATTCCCAAAACACAATAAAATTAAATTATGATGAAAAAAATGGAGATATAATTTCACTTTGGTATATGGATTTTAAGATGAGATAAGGAAACAAAATAACTTGAAAAAAAACTAAATGAAAAAGAAGGAGGTTTTTACATCTTGATTTTATCCTCCTTGAGAGCCTCCTTAGCAAAAAGGGTTTGGTTTTTTGATGGGACTAAGGGATCCTAAAAAGGGGGTAGATGAATTGGATGAGGATTGGTAATAACTTGGAAAAGTCTCAATGCTTTGAATATGTGAGGAGAATAGGTGGTGAGGGGTGGTACTTATAGTGGAGGAGAGGGGTGTTTTTTAATTATTTTTCTCAGTAGAATATTATTTATGATCAATAAAAAAATACTGAGGATTCTTGTGACTAGATATAGTAACCAATTAATTTTATTTTTAACCAAGGGTTTCTTATTTCATTCATGATGTTATAAAGAGTGTATTTAACTTGTAATGTATATAAACCATAAATTACCGCATTTCACTTTTCACAAAAAAAGTAAACTATTTTTCAAAAATCCCAAAAATATACACTAAATTTTTTTCAACATGTATAATTAAAAAATGAATTCAATTTTATGAGAATAATTTTCTAAAAAAGTTTATATTTAACTAAAATTGTCATTTATTTGAAAAATACCGATTTTAATATCATAAATGTTTTTATGACACTTTGAAAAGTTTACTAAGGTCTCATAAAATTATATTATAATCATAAGACAACAAAATATTAATTTATGAATAAATTTTATGAAAATATTTTTTTAAATTATTAAATTAATCACAAAATTCTAATTTAATATTTATAACTTACAAAAAAACTAACACTTAATTAATAATTTTTAGAAAATTTATTTACTTATACTATGATTTAATTATATACTAATTTCATTTATAAGGTGTGTAAATTTTTTCAATAATTTAATGGGTGATTATACTATTCATATCATAAATATACTATTAATATAACAAAAATGATAATTTTATAAAAATTGGGATTTTTCAGTATTCACTGTAAAATAAATACTTTTACAAAAATTCCAAATTTTCACACTAGGATAATTTTGGCATTCCTCTTTTAAAAATTTATTTTATTTTTTTCAAAAGAATATATAAAATTTTCAAAATTTAGTTGTAAATCAAGTGTGCTATTGAAAATCAGTAAAACTGCCTTTAGAATATATAGCATTTTAATGCATACAATTAGATTCATTCTTATCTAATTCCTATAAAATCATTTGGATGAATTTAAAAATAATTTATTAAATATATAATATATGAATTTTATATTTTAGAAAATACTATTCATTCCCACTAATTTAACTGTTAGGTCATAACGGTTGTTTTAAAATTATGATATCTAATTGTATATTATTGTTTGTATAAGCATGGTGTTTTTTGAAACCTATTTTTTTGAAAAACATTAAATTTAAAAAGATACATACCATAAAATCTTGGGGTGTAACATTATCCCCTTCTTTAATAAATTATTCCCTCATAATTTGAAATTATACTTCAAAAATCAAAGGTTGGTACTTCAAAATTCCTTTGTGGGAAACCCAAATAAGAAATGGTGTTAATAAAATATCAACTTTATAATAAGAAAAGGGAAATGTGAAGGTCGCCAAAAAACATGGATTTCAAGAAGGAAATCATTAATTGAATGTGATAGCATGGACATGGAAGAAAAATATAACTATCAAGTTCTGAGGATGAGTGAAAGAGATCATGGTCATTAAAATGTAAACCATCAAAAAATCCTAAATCATGTGATCTATTAATAGACCATTGATTTCTCAAAAAATAAAAATAAACAGATAATTTTTTTGTTCTAAAATATTTTTCTAAGTGTTAATGGATTCTTTTACTATCCAAAGAAGAACTTGAGAAAATAAACTTACATGATTTCTTTCTATGTCATAAGCATAATCTCATCATTTGGTTGTGCTTTGATCTTTCTCCACTTAATTTTATAAATCTGTAGATGGAGATTCAAGACAAATTTTATGTCAGAAGCACTTTTTCTGAATCATATAATCCACAAGTTATTCCATTAGCCTTGAATTGTTTAATGAAACCAAAATGGTTGGAAAATGTTATCTAATATAATAAATCATACTTTAGTATTGATCAATAATATACTTAATCCATTTCATATATTCAAAACTATATTACCCATCCAAAAATTTATTGTTTCAAAATAAAAGACTACAAGATTCCACAAATATTGTATCTAAAATTATCACATAAAAAATATGTGAAAACCTCGATCACCTATAAACCATAATGAAAACATGAATTCCTCCAATTCCTTAAATTTATATCCTTATATATATTATAACCATAATTATATAACATAATACATGAATTGAAAAACAAAAATACATTAATTATTACACTTCGACTATAGTAACAACATCATCTTGACCTTGATCCCTTTTCATTTTTTGAGATATTTTTCATTGATGCATGGGACATTCATTTGCATAGTGCCCTATATCCTTATAGTTGAAACATTGTGCATTTACAGCTTCATTCTTTCCATCACATTCTTGAGACTGGAAACCTTTCTTTCTAAATATATAACAAACTCACATTCCCTTCATGAATGTACTGGGGTGTTTCTTCCTATAATTATCACGTGTGGGAAAATCATTCTTTCCCTTTTCCCTTTATATGTCTCTTTCTCTACCATTATCATCTTCTCTTATTTTCCATTGTAGTCATAATACATAGATAATTATTTCTCTATCTTGATAGTAGATGAGACTATATCCTCGTATGATGAGAATGTTTTCAAAACTAGTTCCCTTTCAGGGGAATGGATTTAACCCATCAAAGAATCGATCAATCTTTCTCTTTGGATTTAATACATATTCTGTAGCAAGGCTTTCTAACCTTGTAATGATAGCTTCATACATAGAAATTATTTCCTTCTTTCTTATCATAGACTAAATAATTGTCTCTTCTTATCTTCTCACTTTTCTTTAGGAAAACATTTTTCTAAGAAAATTTCCTTAATATACTTCAATTACATGTTTGAAATTTCCTCTTCATCTTTAGTGTTTTGAACTAATAACCACCACTGATATGAATTTCCTGAGAGATGATAATCTACCATGATAACCTTCTCCCTTTCATTACTTCCCAAATAAATAAATATCTTCTATAAAGAACTTATCCACTTCTCAATTACAAATGGGTTTATATTCCCATTGGATGATGGGGTCTATTTTCGCAAAAAGTGGTCTAACATTTCTCCTCCATGTTTTGGATCAGTATTCTTTATATGGGTAAGGTTATTTTTCATAACCTGATTTAGTTATCCTATTATAGTTATATGTTTCTCAACATGAGTTGTAGCTCCAATACCAATATCATTATATTACACATGATGGAAATGCTTACATGGGATATGTGCACTGATATGGTTTCAATTCCTTCCACTAGGTTCCATTTTTAGACAATGTAAAAGACTAAATTATATTATTAATTACAATGCATAATTTCGAACAAGTAACACTCAACATAATTAAAAAAATGAATGCATATCCCTCACCATAATCATAAAAATGGATTGCTTAGGAAATATTTACATTTAAATCCATCATAATGGATTTTAATGAAAAATGGAATTACCCTAAGCATATACCCAAGGAGTGTCAAACCAGGTGTATTCTAAGGCCCACTTTCGTGTACTGAGTTACCCCGAGTCCAGACCGGGACATGTTTTTAGAGATTTATAACTTATGTACATTTATTCCAAAACCACGTCCACATATAGTTTCCAGACATGGTTGTATTTCTTGTTAGACCCACAAAATCTCTACCATACCAAAATTATTGGATTTTCTTCTATTATTATTCCCAGAGTTATGTTCCCTAAAATGTGTTTTCTAAGTATTTTATCTGTGGTTTCTACTAAAATTCCTTTGATACCAACTGTAAATACCCTGACCTCAGTTACTCGGAGGTGATGCCTTAATTTATTACATTGGTATAATAAACAAGGAATTCACATCCAAAAGGATTGAATTGTTTAGTAGTATTAAAAACTATATTAAATACATGATAATTCACATTATAGTATAAAATAAAAATCAACATAGAAACTCAATTGGAAATATCGATAACTTCTATATTATCCATACAAGTCATTCATAACATAAATATTCGCATCCTAGGAAAAAATAAAACATAAGAAAGGGGTGATCTCATATGCTCAGTTAGTGTAATTAATATAGGATAAGATAATATAAATTTTAAGGCATGTTGAATGACTGAAAACACATTCCATTAGAACATAATCTTGAGCATAATATGGAAAGAATAAAAGTTGAATAAACAATTCCATATAAATAATCACATGTGAATGAGACTTAAACATGCATATTATACAAGTATAATGATCAAAACTATTATCAATTACTAATATAATAATGAGATAATTCATAATTTTAGACATAATAAACATACCGTCGAGGCCTCATCCATGATATCTGAAAATAAATGATTAAGTCCTTGAGCAAAACCATGTTTGTTTTGTCTCATGAGACCTACTAATATGTTGAGGGGATATAATAGGCCCCACCAATCACTTTCTAGTCCAATTAATTCCTCATTTGAATAGGTTGAAACATAAAAAAACAAATACATACATAATGTAAATAACTTTCCCCAATTTGTAAATTTAATCACTAACTGGTCTAAATAGTATGGTAAATGGTATCAAGATACCACATCCATAGTAAAACTAATATTAACACATTTAATACAATATGGTAGATGATAATACTAATATATAAATCTTAGTATAGAATAATATTCAACATAGGTTTTGAAATAAATGAAAATACTCTAATAAAATCGTCGAGGAGTTATTGGGAGAAATACCCCTTTTACTATTAGATGAAGAGTTCTTTTGGAAAAATCATTTTTATTTGTTATAATTGTTTTTATATAAGTAAAAATAAAAAAATATTTTTTCCAGTGAAAAAATTATTGATTTTTGAAAAATAATGGTGTCTTAAAATAGATTATGGATGGTTCTTGAAATGGGTAAGAAATCCGGAAGTTCACTTTAATCGAGTTTTCTTATCTAGAATAATTGAGAAGGGGACCTTGTAAAACATGTATTTACCCATAGAAGAAAGATAATATGATATTTATATATGACATTGGAACATATAAACAGAATTTATAATGATTATATAAAAATAATTAATTAATTAAATTGGGGTAAAGAGAGATAAAGTTCATCTCGAATGAAAAATGGGTGTTTGGGAAGATCACTATACATTATGTTCGGAAGTGTCATGTACTTTCACATAATGTTCTAAAAATAAAATTATATTAATTAATAAATTACTTCCTAAACTTTTCAACATTTATTTGATATATTATAATTTTTTATATTCATTTATGGTCTTGTTGATGAGTAATAAGATGCAATTTTATCATTCTGGAGTGTTTGTTTCCTTGGTTTTCATGATTGGTTTACTTGTATAGGAATATGGAAGTTCATGTAAAATGGAAATAGATATACATAATTAATTTTATATGTTATTAATGAATTTATAAATTATTAATTGGTTATATGAGTAATTTTTATATTTGGGATGAGGATGAATTGTTAGACAAGGAATTAATGATAATAATTTATATTATTTGGAAGTTTTTTTATCATCTCAAATTAGTATTGTTTTATTAATTAACATCATGTATATATAATAGTTCCTAAATATAAAATTGGATATAATACATATATTATAATATTTTTTACCATTTAAATGGTTTTATGACTTGCATTAAAGGCATATTTGAAAAATAAAAACATATCATCCATGAAGGCGGTAAATGGCCACCTCACAGACAATGTTTTCATTTTTAGAATAAAATGAGAGGTAAGAGAATTTATGATGGATTGTTCCTTAAATAATATAAAATTATAGTATAAGGAAGATACTTGAGATATAATTTCATTTTGGGATATGGAGGTTAGTATGATATAATAAAAAGAAATAAGTTGAAAGGAAACTTAATGAAAATGAAAGAGGTTTTTACCTCTTGATTTTCTCTTACTTGAGAAACTCCTTAGGGAAAAAGTTTTGATATTTTGATGAGACCAAGGGATATTGGATTTAGGGTAGGGTATAAGGAATATTTTTTGTATGAATTTGGGAAAGGATAAAATCTTGGAAGGTGTGAGGAGAAGAGGTGGTGGGGAGAGGTATTTGTAGTGGAGGAGAGGGGTGTTTTTTGATTATTTTACTCATTAATTTATTATTTTGCCATAATACAAGAAACAGTGAGGATTATTATGACTAGACAAAGTAAAAAATTAATTTTATTTTTATACAAGGGTTTATTACATCATTCATGATGTTATAAATAATTTATTTAACTTATAATGTATATATACTCTAAATTAAAGTATTTCACTATTCACCAAAAATTCAACTATTTTTGAAAAATCCAAAAAATTAACCATTAACATTTTTTGACATATAGAATTTTAAAATGAAATATATTTTATGAAAATAAATTTCTAAATATGAAAATTTTATTTTATTTAATTAAAATCATCATTTATTCAAAAAATATTGATTTTAATACGATAAAAAATTTTAGGACACATTAAAAAATTCATTATGGTCTTATAAAATTATATTATAATCATAAGACAAACAAATAAATTTATGAATAAATCATATAAAAATAATTTTTCTTTTAAATTATTAAATTAATCATAAAATTGTAATTAAATATTTATAACTTACAAAAATACCAACACTTAATTAGTAATTTTTAAAATATTTTTTTAATTATACCATGTTATAATTATATAATAATTTCATTTATATGATTCCAAAATTTTATTTATACTCTAATGGGTGAGGATACTATTAAAATCATAAATAGACTATTAATATAACATAAATGATGGTTTTAAAAAAATAGAATTATTCACCATTCAATGGAAAATAAATATATTCATAAAAATAATGAATTTTGACCCTAAAATAATTTTACCTTAAAATTATTTAAAAGAAATTTTTTCAATATATTTTATAAATGTATTAAAATTTAATTTTAAAAAAAGTGTGCCATTAAAAGGTAGTAAAACTGAATTTCAAAAATATATCCTTTTTATGCATAAAATTGGATTCATTCTTATCTTATTCCTATGAAATCATTTAGATGGATGTAAAAAAAATTTATTAAATATGTCATATATGATTTTTATAATTTTATAATTTTTTTTAATAATATTCATTCCCTCCAATTTAACATCTAGGTCCTAACAGTCATTTAAAATAATGATATTTAATTTTATATCAATGTTCATTTTATGCTTAGTGTTGTTTGAAACCTAAGTTGTTGAAAAAATTTAATTTAAAAAGATAAATCCCATAAAATCTTAGTGTGTTAAATTAGAATATTAATAATGATGTGTATATATGGGATCTGAACCTATTCATTGGTAGTTATGGAACCATTGGTATCTCAAATATTTTATTTCATGATGAAATTATCTTATTCCTTAATGTTAAACATCGGTCGATAAAATATGACAATGAAATAATTAAATTCTTTAAGGGATGGAATAGAGAAAAAGGGGATACTAAGAATAGAAATATATGTTTTTCAAAGAAATTTTCCATTAAAAGGTTTCTTATTGTTGATATTTTCCTATGAAAGACTGAAGGAATATTTATTTTGAATATCTGTGGGCCTACCATTTCATCAGAATGAGATATATCTAAATGTCAACATCATTATCAAAATTAATTACACTAATTATTTCATGGAAGACGTCTTGATAGTTGTCCATAACTGGAGGAAATGTCAATGGTGATACCACTAATCTTACCAAAGTAGCCAATCCCACACTCTTCTTCATGATCTTATCAATCCAAATCATGTTAAAACTAATTTTTATGCTCAAATTTCTCATTCTTTTTTCAAAAATTACCTCTTTCAATTCATTGTAGTAAAAGATACAAGTTTCTAATGACAATCACCTTATACATAGAATCTAGTTTTTCATCCCATGTGAAGTGTCACATCAATTATTTTAATCTATATAATAATGAATTCTAATGTATGTACATAATATAAAATACAATTGAAAACTCTAGGAATCACTAAAGGTGGTCTAATTTTCTACCAAATTGTGTATCAAATTATTATAACTCACATGATAACATGTAATCCAAATCAATTCCAACAATGACTTGTTTGGATATAATGGAATGATAAGAACATGTAACAAACAAGGTAGTAGATAATTTAGTCCTAATCAACACCATTTATCGAAATATATATTGTCCCTCATCACTATCTATAGGAGTCAGGTACACTGTATAAACCCATCCTATATTATCTCTTTGGCCCTTTCCCAGTGTTGTATGACAAATTTGTGGCATCACCTTAGTCTATTACGAAAGACCCTATCTAGATCCATGAGTTGATGATCATGTCATTAAATAAACACTAAGGAACCATATCCTTAAAGAAGTACAGAAATGTTTTAGATATTCCCTATCTTTCATCACTATTTACACCTTCTCTATTATGTTGTAGATAACATATGATAATGTCCAACCATTACACATTTGATGTACTATGGAACTCTTCTTGATGGGGCTGGTGAATCCATATTATACTCGACCTATTTGAAACTAGAGTGGTTCATGTCCCTAACATTGATTTTCCAACCAACAAATGTGGCACACTTCACAGTAGTAGGAGATCCACTAGTTAGTGTAATGAATAGTGAAGGGAAACTATCACCTCAAATATCTTATAGTAACTTCTGTATCTATATGTAATTTTATAGAACCTAAATATAATTCATTATATTGATGTTCCTGACATGTAATATTAACACCAATTAAATCCCATTCTCATACTTCCTAGCATTTTGTTCCTCGTATCCCATGAAGAGAGGAGTAAATAGAATTATCTTCGTAAAGTGTGTCGAGTCTACAGACACTATCATCACTCCCTCAAAAAAATCCATGAATTCATGTTCTTAGTCAATTAATATTATACCTTTAAAGTAATACTTTAACAATATTTATTCGAACTTCATCTATGTGATAACCTCACACCATAAAAACTAGAGAAAAACCTCCCCACATGGTCGAATAATACCCTAATGTAAAAAGGTCGCAATCTTTACATTATGATCCATCAAGGTATCTACCATATAAAAAATTCAATTGTTAATTTCAATAAAATCCTCTGAATTTAAAGTTCTTCTAGTGTCCAATAAAGACAGAGGATAATGGAGATGAACACCTAAAGCATAGTTGACCATATTCCAAGTGAATCACCCATATTTGATGACCACTTGTAGTAATACTCCTAGATGTAGATGTCCATTATTTTAAACTATTTTAGAAACTAAATTCATGAGATATTGAGTTTGATATTTGAGGGATAAACATTGGGTTGTGGGTATACTTCTAGGGAAAACCTTGGTGAGATTCCATGGAATAGTTAGGAATTTCCACAATATCCCAAATGTTAGGAATTCTTAACTATTCTATGGGATCCGATAAGGGTTTTCCTTAAAATTCTACCAACAACCTGAGGTTTATCCCTTCTATATTGAACTCAAGGTATTATCCATTCATGTTATACCCAATCATATATATACAAACACTTTGGATTGAACATGTTATACTTATTAATACTATTATATATATAACATAACTACATATAAACTAATATATCACACAATATATAATCCAAGTCTATCCCAAATAGATAGATAAAATCAAGGAACTGAATTCAAGAACTAATATTTATCATAATAGGTGGAATATATGTGGATTGTGAACCTAAATTCCCTATTATAATTATTCAGAGAACTCAAAATATCATAAAAATAATAATTTCAATCATGAAAATGGTAACTTGAAGGTATGTTACACATGTGCTATCCAGAATCATTAAAACTCACATAATCGAGTCCTATACAACAATTTAATTTCTAAAATATCCCACGTTAGTGTAAAATCATATGAAGAAACAGTCCTCTAATAGAATTTTACAATGCTCTATCTCAAACTGTAGTTCCTCATTACATATAGTTTGCCTCTCTGTATGTAAGAGGATACCAGTTATTAATAAGGTTCTACATTTTTCAGTGGGAATAATATACCCTTAGTACTATTTCATAGAAAAAATAATTTACCAAAAAAAAATAAATTATTAGAGTATCATGTGGAAGATAAATGATGCCATACATGTCTTACCCAAAAAACATGTGGGACCCCCATTGAAAAATGAAAAACTAGAGTATAAGTGAATTAAATAGATAAATAAATAAAACTTCAGTATCAATCAGAGTATATCTATCTTCTTATTCTATATACATGGTCTTTGGATCAAACATATATCATGGGCCACTTTAGATTTCTTGGATGCCTAAACATGAAATCTATACATGCATCAGAATTCCCCTATGGAGTCTTAGTAATAAAACCCATTATCTCACCACCAATGTTTCATTAACAAGTGTTTCCATGTATAATAGTTGTTTAAAATGATAAAAATCAATCTTAATGCAAGTATATAAACACCTAATCACATACAAAGCAGTTGTGTGATAAACATACATCCACAACCTTCAATAATACCTCCATGAGCTCCATGCCTGAATTATGGTCAAATATGTTAGAAATGATCATAACTAGCCTCACGTTTGTTGGAATTTCACTTATAATTCATAAGGAATAGAGTATACAAGCTACAAAGAATATATAAATCATCATGTTGAAAAAATTCATTTAATCAACAAGGAATCGATATTCAACATGTTCCATAGAATCCTCAAGGAATCATGTTCCATGAATCAAAAAGTCTATCATTGTCTACCATCATCAACGTTTCACAACATGAACCCTCCCCCTCTAAGGGGTAATTATACCTCGATGGTAACTTGTCACATGTATCGAGAATAAAACCTCAAAAGGTGATATTATAAACCATAAGGTAAATCGTGATTAAAATATACAGTATAGAATCAAGAGAAATGTGGTTGAATAAAAAAACATCATGTGAATCAATATCTATCATGAAAAAACACTATTCTAATAATACTCATGGATCATGAATCATATATGGTTATGATGGTAATGCACACAACCACATGTAATAACCATCAATAGAGAACACAACTCATGCTAACACTTGAATCAACCTTGGAAATTGGTTTATAGAAGATCCCCAAATGATATGGAACTTACTAACATAAGTATGTCAACATAAATGTTAGTTTTCACCCAAAAAACATTACCAAAATTTCATCCTCATATTTCATGGTTCAAAATGGTATCCATGGAATCCGACAACTGGTTTAAGTAATCTTATTTAAAAAAAGATCTAAAATTTTTCAGGATGAAATATATTTTTATCTACTATATAATTTCAAATTATCCTTTTATATTATAGTATTTTCTCATAATTTATTCATTAGTGAAATGAAGAATTTTAATACGATAATATTTTTTACCTCTTTGATAATCATAGATAAACTCGAGTAAATAATTTTTTATCATTATTTGATAATATCCATGTTAATACCATTTCATATATCTTTTTTAAATTTTTACAGAAGATACATAAGAACTAAATTCACATTTATGTTTAAAAATAAAGAAAAGAAATACAAATTCCTACCTGTGTATTTTTTCCAATATATGACATTGCACCTAATAGAAGAGAGGAATAATTAGTTCTACTATACCTGGAAACCTCATTTGAACATGGTCTAAAAAGAAGGCTCCATAGATATCATATAAAGGAATGTCTAGATTCCTTGAAATAAAAATAATACCTAAAACAAATGTAAGATATTTCAAGTTATTTTTTTAAGAAATTGTCGAGCATGGCTCAAAAACATTGACATTCCAAAATAAAATTCATTATTTAATTTGGTATTTATGATGATTGTTAAATTTAGTGTATTTAATTTCATCCATAATATTCTTTTTAATCCTATATGAGTCAATGGATTATATTCACTTGTATTTTATGGTTAAAAAATGTTTTATAAGTGTGTGATGTGGGAGAAGATATGGGAAAATATGGTAAAAATTATTTTTCAAAAAAATGGAACTGCATAAGTGTAACATATTTTACCCTAATGCAATATCTAGGTGTTGTGTGAGGGTACATGGTTACAGTTACACAACACTTAGATAGAAGGTTTTAACATTATTCAATGCATTCCTACCCTTACAAAACATTTGAAATCTTTGGTTTACCTATATATACCATATAGGTTTCCCTTATGTAGCTTAAGTTGATAGGTGGTTCCCCTTATGTAATGCACTTATTACCCTTACCTAAAGCTAGAAGGAAACTTAAATATTTAATAGAATATATTTTTACATTTATTAAGGGATTTGGTTACATTCATACATCCCATGTATATATGGATATACCCTTATGAAATGTGTAAAAACTCAAGGAACCCTTACATTGTAGTATTATACACTTATATAACATTTAGAAAACCCATCATACTCCTACACAACCTATCAATTGGTGGTTATACCACATAAAATTTAGGAAAACCCCACTCTATCTTGATCTGGAGGCTTGGAAAAAAATTTAGCCTTATGTAACCCTTTATATACATGATTAAGTGTAATATTTATTGGATAAATTAGATTTCCACATAAGAATATTTATAAATTATAAAAAAATTTGTTTAAAGGGAATTTTATAACCTCAAATTTTACTATTTTAATTATTGATATCTCTTCATTTGACAAGTTTCTCATGGAATGACTTCAACATTTTTTCCTCTTTCACAACATATAAGGTCTCCAGAATGATCCTGGGGCCATTGTGTGGGTGTCACATAATCAGTCCTGACACCATGCACACAACCATAATCATTACATGATTAAGATCAAAATCCTTAAATTTATTGGGGATATAGAATAAAGGTTATAGGTATTGAAATTGGTTATGATGAGGGATCTGTGTATGAATATTTCTCAAAACATAGTAGTAGATAAAATGAACAATGGAAGATAGGTTAACTTGAATGGGCCTACCAATATTTTCTTTCTTATTCTCAATGGATCCTTATGTAATGGAGTAATTCATGAATGTAGAGATTTGGGATCATAGGGGATCATTTCTAGAATCATTCTCTATATTTTATGAAAACATAAAACGGATTATAGTGTGGTCATGTGCATTTTAACTAGTAATAGAACATTTAAAATTTATTAATGTATTTCTAAATATGGGATGATATTAATTTGGATTTAAAAAATTGGTTTTTGGAAAGAAATTATAACATGTTGTGGTTTTTCATCTACATCCTTAGGAACTATACTATCTCATTAAATTTCAATACTACTATTTTTCATACACAGTATCAATGAAACATAAAATGTGATGTCATAGAATCAAAGGGAGACCCAAAAAACAATCTAAATGTTCTCTTCTCCCTTTGATTGTTTCATTTAAAAATTTAATTGAACATTTTTAAAGACTCACTCATCCTAAATTAATTATGGCTATTGTTTTTTCCATCACATCGCTTTCCCCTAATTTTAAGAATTTTTTTTGTTTAAAATAAAAAATAGACAAATTGAACCAAACTAGACTGATTCAACCAATTTGACCAAAAAAAACCTAACCAAAACCCCCTTGATAAAAATTCGTATAAAGTGAATTTATATAATGATAAATAGAACTGTACCAAATTTTACTATATCAACACCACTTCACCCGAACCTATATAAATAGAAAAAAATAGAACTCAATATACACATGCCAAAATAAAATTATCTTAAAAAAATAATTTCACCTACTAGATATCTATCAAAACTAATCAAAAAAAATTCTAAATGGAAATATAATGAATTTAGTAAATTGGAATCAAATAAAACTGAATAGATTTAACTATAATAAAATATAAATAAATATGTGAACTTATAAGCCATATTAGAGAAAACAAATATGACAAAATGAAAAATAAACCAAATTTATCAATAATAAATTGATATAAATATAACTAAATAAAAAAATAGACTAGAATTAACTACATTGGTAGGAATGTATAGAATAAACCAAACAAAATCAAACAAGCTCGAACTAAATTGTACTAACCTACATAGAATACAGTTTACATAAACAAAATTACCTTTGCTTATACTACATCAAAAATATACCAAGCTAATTTATTTTTAAGTAAATTTAACATATATAAACCAACATTATTAGAAATAAAAAGTATATAATTTTACTATATAGAATTGAATGGACCTTATTAAACAAGATATAATTTAAGGGAACCACACCTACTTGGACTAACTTGACATCTCCTACTACATCGATCCAAACTAAATTAAAGAAAATAAATCTATAATGATATTAATTGAACAAAAAAATATTAATTTATCCAAAAATAACCAAGAAATACAATGTAAAACTATAAATAAATAAAAAAATAAAACTCTATTAATTGTACATTATATAATAGGAATATAATCATAATGAACTGAACCAAACAAAACTAAAAAAAATCAGAACTCATGAAACTATTTTGGACCAAACCAAAATAAAATTACATTTACCAAACCTAATATTAATTAAAATAATAAAAATAAAACCCTAATAAAAAATGTCCAGTTGAGAAAAAAACAATTCAAATTAAAAAATATATATTGATCTTAATTGAACCAAACCCAACCAAACATATTTATCTAAATCAATCATCGATGAATTACACTAAATTACTCCATACCAAATGAAATATTAATAAATTAATCCACCTTAACTAAAATTATACATTATTGATCCAAATTGGACTGCATCTAACTAAAATATATTAAGTGAATAATTATAAACTAAAGAGAGTTAAATTCAATAAAATTAAACAAAAATAATAAAAATATAATAAATGTTAACTAAACCTAATAGAATCAAATTGGTTTGATCTGACCTAACATAAACCTATCCAACCTAATATAAAATAAAATAAATCAAATTTACCTAAGCCAAAGAAAATAAATTGATCTAACACGACTTGTTGCAAACCATACTCAAAAAAATAAACTAAAACAACCATTTATGGATGTATAGATATCAAGAAAAAATAAATATAAATTAATTATAGAAAATAGAACTAAAATTAATTCAACTAGCACAACCAAATTTAATATAAAAATCAAGAATTATAATCAAATCAAACCAAAAAAAATTAAATCAAATGAAAAAAAACTCACTAGACTTGCCCTAAAATTATTACACATGAAATGACTAAAATCTATATGAAATTGGGGGAATATAATCACATCATGTCATGTCCCGTCCCCCGAGGCCCATGTTGTGACTACCCTAAGCCCACATTTCATAGGCTAGGGGCTGGAAACTAGCACCGAAAAGGAATATCCCTATAACGGGAAGTCATTTACTTTAAACTTGTACAAACACACAAATCCAAGGGTACAAAAAGAGGCAATCACGAAGTAAACTATTGTATTAAAAGGTGTGCTTAGAGTAAGGGGGCCAGAATACCAGCCCAACTAGAAAGTAAAAGTACAACTAAAAAGAGAAAAACATCTCCTAGATCAACCACTGAGGATCCTACTTGAAGGGTAGGTACAGCTCACAATCAATGTTCCTATGTCACATCACATAAAATGGTCCACCTCTGGGCACCATCTAGTCCTGTCTCCCTCAGCCTCGACCAACTTTGTCCGTCATATACACAATACACAACAAGGTGTGAGTGAAGACTGTGTAGGGGTGAGTATAAAAAAGCTCAGTAGGGACCCCGAGACCCCTGAAGGTCTCCTAGAGTTCCACAAAGGAAAAACCAAAAGGAAAAACCTCAACCATAAAGCAAAAAGAAGTCAACAACTCTACTTAGGTATATGCTCATATATATTCCTAAGTTTTCAAGATATACTCGTCTCATACATGAGGGAATAATACCACAAAGGTAACACCATGAAGGTAGAAATACCACATAGGTAGCACTACGAAGGTAACACCATGAAGGTAGAAGTACCACATAGGTAACACCATGATGGTCACACCACAAAGGTAAAAGACTCAGCTCACACCAGGTATTAGTGAAGTATAGAAGTACAGATGATTAATTGCAAAGATAGAACATCTTATTCTGTCAAGAGGCACTACTGCTGACCATACAGAGTATGACCCACATTGGATCGATAGGTACTAACCCTTACAATGACCCACACAGAATCAGACCCGCCTAGATTCGATAGGTACTAACCCCCATTGACCCACATAGGATCTGAGCCACACATGATCGGTATGCGCTGACCCACATAGGATCGCTCAACGCTGACCTGCATATGATCTAACCCACATAGGATTAGTATGCACTGACCCACATAGGATCGCTTAGCGCTGACCCATGGAGGATCTAACCCACACATGATTGGTGGTGACCCACATAGGATCAGTATGCACTGACCTCCACATGATCTGTCTCCAACCTCCACCTCACTGCCAGCCAATGGATTCCCTCTCATAGCACACTTGATTCTGGGAGATCCAACACTTATGAAATCGGCCATATTAAAAACAGAACGAAGTCTCATGAAAAAGTAACAAGATGATTTGTCGCATCATAAGTGTTCCAACGCAACAGACGGTGCATCAACAGGACACCCAGTCTGTATGTTACATGCATTTTAGTGCTGAGGGCCCGGTTGGATTCATGTTCGATTCAACCCAGTCATACTTCAACTCTCTAAAAAACTCAAGTAGAGTATCCCAAAAGGTCCTCCTTGACACAAGGGTCCTTATTTCACAGATGGGGCATCAATCAGATGCTTGGTCTATTAGTTACACCACTTTTCGTGGAACGGGGGTGATCTCACCTCAGTCCGGCCTAGCTCGGTCAGGCCAGCCAGAATATGCCAAAGGGACTGCTTCCCCAAAGGGGTCCCAACACCACAGACGGAGTGTCGATCGGACACCTGTTCTTTCAGTTATGGGTGTTTCTTTAATCGGGGACCGGTTGGGTCTGGGTCCGGTCCGACATGGTCAGACCAGCCCGATGCAATGGGTCCCAGGGTCCACCTAAACCTACTCGGGTCAGGCCTGCTAAGGGTCGGCCTGGTTTACTGGGTTCGGCCCATCAGGGTCGGCCTGGATTGGTTCACAGGCCCGGGATGTGGTTGGCCCGGCCAGTCGGGTGGGGCTCGGCCCACCCGTGTTGGCCCAACCGGCTGGGTTGTGAGTCCGGATCACCCCTCTAGGCAGGTCTGGTCTACCCAAAAGGTTTTTCCTGCTCGGTCGGCCAACATCTAGCCGGGTCCGCCAAAAGGCGGACTGGTCTTCCCAGCTGGCCCCACGGGTGCAGGGCCGTTTCAGCCACCCCACAGCGTAACAGCCGGCCGTTTTGGCCGATCGGGGGTCCGCTAACCCATCAAAGCATGGGGTCACACCTCTCTCCACCTAATACGGCCTCCTCTAGTGACACGCGATGTCACTCTGCTCCACCTCCACCTTTCGGGGTCGGCTCGGGCTGGCCGCCTTCGTCACCTGCCGCAGTGTAGTGTCAAGACCCTTGCCCACCGGCAGCATCCAACGGCGCACCACACCACCTCTTTGGTCGTCTGGTGTTGTCTGATCTGTTAACCACCATGTCATAATGCCACGACCTCCTCCTGTAGTGCACGACGGTGCGCCTCCACCATTGTGGTCGGTCAGTGTCACTGCATCGGCAGTCTTTCACGAAGAAATCAAGGGTAAACAAGGTAGTGGAGGGTCTAGGGCATGTTCGTTTGGTCCGTGCCCTCTGCGTTAGCTTGAAAACATGAGGAAGGAAAAAGGATTCGACAATCACTTGAAATTATAACCAAAATAAAATCCCAACCTCTAGATCGTTCGAGAACGCCAGTGAGTGAGGAAGAGTCGGCGTTTGTTGCCCCCGCAACAAGCCACCAACGTTTCCGCTCAAACATAATCCTCCGGTTCGTGATTCGGTGTTGCTCATCACCGCCTGTTGGAACCAGCTCTTTCCTCCAAGTGTTGAGCATTGCATCACATTACCAGAGCTTCATCGCTTTGTGAAGCCATGCCAATACCTCCCCCCAAGCTCCATAAAATAGGATATGGGGAGGACGAGTAACACCCATTGAATTAATGGGTGTTCATTTAATAAGAACCTTCCTAATTCCAATGGTGTTGTTACAAAGGTTTTGATGAGTCAATCCATTTAATGGCTTGACATTTTTTCAGTCCTGCCACTATTGCCTATCCATTAGAGGAAACGATATAGGAGAAATAAAATAACAAAGTTATTTTATTATTCTTTTAAAATTCCAAAATCTAACTTTTTCTTCAGACTTACTATGGTTGAAGTGAAGTCTTCCTTAAACTAATCTCGGCACTGCGGATTCAACGGTGCCCTCATATTTTTAATCCGATCACCAGTTCAGAAGTTAGAAAACACAGCTCGCGTGTTTACTAAACGTACCTTAAATGATGTTTAGAAATTCATTTTGGAAACACCAGGCCTCAGAATCATGCACCATCAATTTTTTTAGACTCTTAATAATTCCATATAATTTAAAAAAAATTACCTGGAAAATCTGGGTCTTTACATTCTCCCCACCTTAGGGGTTTTCATCCCCAAAATCCATAACATAGACTAAGGAAACAAATGGGGGTATTGAGCACGAATCTAAGCCTCCTTCACACATGTGCTCTCCTAGAGGTTCTTGTGCTTCCAGTGAATGTACACCAGAGGTATCGATCGTCCATGAAGTATCCACACCTATTGAACCTCAATCTCTATTGGAACCTCCGTCAACGTCACCCCACCATCAAATTCTAACTCTCCATAGTCAATGACGTGAGATGGGTCATGCACGTATCTCCTCAATTGGGATACGTGGAAGACGTCATGCACCCTCTCCAACTGCGGTGGTAGTGCCAAGCGGTATGCTACCTCACCAATACTCTGAAGTATCAGAAAATGTCTGATAAACCTCAGTGAGAGTTTCCACCTCAGCCAAATCTCCGCAAACCTCATTGAGGTGAGACTCATAGGAAGACGTGGTCTCCCTCCTCGAACTCTGAGGAACTCTATATCCTGTCAGCGTAAGACTTCTTCCTACTCTGTGTTGTCTTCATCTGCTCCTGGATGATTTTCACCTTCTCAGTGGTAGCCCGTACTAACTCTAGACCCATAAGTGATGACTCCCCTGGGTCTGTTCAGCATAGAGGTGATCTGCAAGGTCGACCGTATAGGGCCTCGAATGGTTCCATACTGATGGTGGAGTGATAGTTTTTGTTGTATGTGAACTCCACCAAGGTCAAGTGATCCTCCCTACTGTGGTCAGAATCTAGGACGCAAGCACATAGAATGTCCTCCAGTTTCTAAATGGTCTACTCCGTCTGACCATCCATTTGTGGATGAAAGGCAGTTCTCAAACGTAGCTGAGTCCCGAATGCCTCTTGTAATCCACTCCACAACCGAGATGTAAAACGTTCATCTTGATCAGAGATGATCGTCGATGGCACAACCATGAAGTCGTATAATCTTTTGTACATACAGGTTTCTCATGCCCTCTACTGATCCCTACTCTCGGATGGGTAGGAAGTTGGCTGACTTGGTGAATCGTTCAGCGATCACCCAGATGGAATCATGTCTGCTAGACATACGTGGAAGCCCTATCACAAATTCCATGAAGATACCATCCCACTCCCACTCCAGCACCTATAATGGTTGTGATAAGACTAATGGAACCTAATTCTCATCCTTCACTTGCTGTCAAGTGAGGCATTATGAAACAAAATCTTCCACTGCTTTCTTCATCCCTGGCCACCAGTGCTAACGTCGGAGGTCCTGACACATCTTTTCCACACCAGGTTGTACTACCAGGGTGGATGTACGGTACTCCCCCAACACCTCCTCCTATAGCACCACCAGAACCACGGTGTGTCCTCTATAGAGGATGAAATGATCCCTACCTTCATAAAATCCATCAGGTGCTTGTCCTGTGGATATTTGAGCACATCATGCCTCACAGTCAAAGTCCCCAAGTTGTGCCTCCCAAAACCGCTGAAGAAGTGGGGGAGTGATAGTCATAGACTAGAGGTAAGTTTCTCCATCTCTATCCACAAAGGATATCTGCAACGCGGCAAGCTGATTTGTCACCTCACTTAGAAACTGTAGACCAGACCTCCTACTGAGTGCGTCTGCCACTATGTTCCCCTTCCCTGGAGTTTAGATTTTCTCAAAGTCATAGTCCTAGAGGAACTCTAGCCATTATCATTTTCTCAGGTTAATTTCCTTCTGTGAGAAGATTTACCTGAGACTCTTGTGATCAGATTAGACTGTAAACCATTCACCCATCAAGTAATGTTGCCAGATATTCAAAGCAAAGACCACTACTGCTAACTCTGGGTCCTAGTAGCATAGTTATACTCATGATATCTCAAATTCAGAGAGACATAAGCGATCACTGCTCACTCATACATCAGGACACATCCATGTCCGGCCCTGGATGTGTCGTAGTAGAATACATACCCATCTCCCTCTTCTGGTAACCTCAAGATGGGGCACTCGTCGGTCTCTACCTTAGATCCTGAAAACTCTATTGGTATCTCTCCATCCACACAAAGGTTTGTCCCTTCTTTTTCAATGCTGAAAAGGGTCCCAAAACTCTATAAAAGTAGAGTATGAATCTTCGGTAGTACCTAGGAAACCCTAGGAAACTCCGCACCCTGGTCACACTCTTGGATGGATCCCAAGTTAGCACATACTCTATCTTAAATGGATCTACTGCAACTCCAACCTCTGAGAGAACGTGTCCCAGAAAGTGAACCTATCATATCCAGAATTGGTACTTTAAGAGCTTACCATAAATCTGGGGCTCTCAGAGGGTATCTAGAACTATCTATAGATGATAGGAATGCTCCTCCTCCATCACTGAGTACACCAAGATGTCGTCAATGAAGACCACCACAAAGTGATCAAGGAATGGTTGTAATATCCTCTTCATGAGTCCCATGAACACTGTAGGGGAATTGGTCATGCCAAAATGCATAACTAAGAACTCATAGTGGCCATACCGACATCTGAAGGTCGTCTTCTACACATCCTCATCTTGCAACCTGAGCTAATGATATCCTGATCTCAGGTCTATCTTCAAAAACCATCGAGCTCACTTCAGATGATTGAAGAGATCATCAATCCTTATAAGTGGATACTTTTTCTTCATGGTCACCTGGTTCAAGCGCCGATAATCCACATACAGTCTCAAACTACCATCTTCCTTTTTGGTGAACAAAATCAGGGTTTCCCATTTAGAAACACTGGGACTTATGAACCCCTTCCTCTACGAGTCCTCCAACTATACTCATAACTCACAAAGATCCACATGATCCATCCGATATTTTGGTGTAGATATCGATTTCATCTTAGGTTATAGTTCGATGTAAAATTCTACCTCTATATGTGTAAGTAGTCTCGGAACATCATCAAGAAAACATCAACATACTGGTCCACCACTATACAATAGCTCAGACTCTAAACATCAACTGCTCTGAGGGTAAGGCTATCCAATGGATGTGTGGTCGATTTCACCCACCTCTGGGAAAGTCCATCCTATACTGAAAAGGTTCCCTTCTCACTGGTGAAGGAAAACCTAGTCTCATCCTCACGGACACACCGCACATTGCACCTAATATAGTCAATTTGAGCATGGACTGTGGATTACTAGTCCATACCCAAGATGATGTCGTAAGGCCTCAATGCTTCCACTAGAAGATCCCAGTCAAAGCTCTCACCTCCTAGAGTAAGCTCACACTGCTAGCACCAGTGTTTAATCATTGAATCTTCTCTAGTAGAAGTCTCTAGCTATAAGGATCGATCCAATGGATCGTTCAGAATATCTGAGCTCCGAACAAGGGTCGTGGAAATAAAATAAGGACTAGAACCTATGTTTGTAAGTACTGCAGCTAGGGTGGAATATACATAGATCATACCTCTAATCATCTTTGGAGTGCTGTGGTCATAGGTCTTAGATGCCTGGAGTTGAGTTTGTCCCTGTACTCCTACTCCCTATGGTCGGGGCAGACCACCTGGAGGTGATGGCGGTAGAACCTCGAATCGCTAACCATTGCCTACTGTACGACCAGTTCCTCTACCATGTTCATTTCCCTATAGATCTCCTCATTCAAACCTCTGCCTCTGCCTCAGTAGTCCCTCGACCATCTGCTGGTCGTCCATACAGTGGGTTGGGCAGTCGCGAGCCATGTGACCCTGCCTGTTGCACGAGTAGCACTGCCTGATCCTCAACTGTCCTCCTCTATTCCATGAGTACCTCACCACTGAACTTGTATCCTGATTTCATCCACCAGATGATCTGGCCCACTTGGCCCCCTGCGTTGTTCGTCTACTGCCTACTACGGATGATATCATTGAAGCTCTTATCAATGCTCTGATCTCCCATCGATGCTATGATCTCCCATCAAAGACCCTGATCAAAGGTCTGATCCCTAAATAAAGGGTCTCATACCATGTTTTTGGAGTAGTGGGAGAGATCAGTGAACCTCATTGAGTACTGGGACACGGTCATGTTGTTCTATTGTAAGTGCAGCAGCTCCTGTATACGCACTGAGTGTACAGTCGTTGGGATGAACTCTTCCCTAAAAAGGCCTCGAAGTGCACCCGAGTAAGGGTCTCCTTGTCATGTAACTGAAGTGTCAGACTCCACCATCTCCCAGGTACTCTCTGGAAGAGACTGGCAGCTAGGATCACCATCAAATCAGCTGATGTCCCCGCTAAGTGAAAAACTCTAGCCACAACCTCCAGCTAGTCCTCAGCCACCTGAGGATCCATCTCACCTAGAAACCTCTGAGCTCTCTATCGTTGAAACTCATGCAAGACCCTCAGTTGGCATGCACCCTCTACTAGTGGGGATTGTGGCAGATGCTGCCCAATGGGTGGTGGTGCTACGAGTACACCACTAGAAGGTACTATCTCTATAACAAGGCCTGACACCAAATCCTCATTGCTCGGTGGGCCTTCATCGTATACACTCTTTGGAATTTTTGTTGGCTGTCAATGTGGTGGCATCCTGAAAGAAAACATGTGTGCCACAGTCAGTAAGTTATACCTCTTGAGTTGACTCAAAAAAATCACAAGAAAAAAAAAACTTTTCAAAACACACGCAATCAGTGTTTTTGTGAGCTGAGTTGGAAATCAGAATTCAGGGTCCTGGTGTATGGATACATTGGCCACCACACCAACACTGGATTCCCCAAACTTAAAACCACACTCATAACATGTAACACTATTTCCACATAGAAAAGATCAGAGTCCTATTTATTCGGTAGAACCGACACCTTTGATACCACTTTGTCACGACCCGTCCCCCGGGGCCCGTGCCGTGACTACCCCAAGCCCGCCTTCCATAGTCTAGGGGCTGACGACTAGCATCGGAAAGGAATATCCCTATAATGGGAAGGCATTGCATTTAAATGTGTACAAACACACAAATCTAAGGGTATAACAAGAGGCAATCACAGAGTAAAATGTTGTAGTAAAAAGTGTGTCGAAAGTAAAGGGGCTGAAATACAAGCCCAACTGGAAAGTACAAGTAAAACTAAAAAGAGAAAAACATCTCTTGGATCATCCACTGAGGATATTACTTGAAGGGTAGGTACAGCTCATGATCAGTACTCCTACGTCACATCACATCAAATGGTCCACCTCTGGGCACCATCCGGTCCTGGCTCCCACAACCTTGATCAACGTTGTTCGTCATTTTCACAAGACACAATAAGGTGTAGGTGAAGCACGTGTAGGGGTGAGTATAATAATACCCATTATGGACCTCGAGACCCCTAAAGATCTCCCAGAGTTCCAAAAAGGAAAAAAAACAAAGCATGACCTCAACCACAAAGCATGAAGTAGTCAACAACTCTACTTAGGTATATGCCCATACATATATCTAAGTTTTCAAGATATACTCATCTCATACATGAGGGAAGAATACCACAAAGGTAATACCACAAAGGTAGAAGTACCACATAGGTAACACCATGAAGGTAACACCACAAAGGTATAAGTACCACACAGGTAACACCACGAACGTAAAGGACTTATCTCACACCAAGTATTAGTGAAGTATAGAAGTACATATGATTTGTCGCAAAGCTAGATCATCTTATTCTATCAAGAGAAACTGATACTAACCATATCGAAATTTTACCCGCACAAGATCGATAAGTACTAACCCCCATAATGAACCACAGAAGATCCGACCCACTACCAGTCGATTGGTACTAATCCCCATTGACCCACACATGATCTGACACACACAGGAACGGTATGCATTGACCCACACAAGATCGATCAGCGCTGACCCACACATGATCTGACCAACATAGGATTGGTATGCACTGACCCACACAAGATCATTGAGCACTGACCCACATAGGATCAATGCATTCCCACACAGTATCTCTTAGTACTGACCTCCATATGATATGTCTCCAACCTCCACCTCACTAACATCCATTAGATACCTGCTCATAGCACTCTTGATTCTAGGAGAACCACTCCTTAAGTCATTGGTCGTATTTCAACCAGAACGAAGTCCCACAAAGAAGTAACTTGATGATATTTCATGTCATAAGGGTTCCAACGCAATAGACGGTGCATCAGCCGGACGCCCGGACTTTAAGTTACAAGAATTTTAGTACTGAGACCCGGTTGGATTCATGTGAAATCCAACCCAACCATTTTCCAAATCTCTCCAAAACTCAATTAGAGTATCCCAGAAGGGTCTTCTTGTCACAAGGGTCCTTATGCCATAGACTACGCACCAATCAGATGCCCGGTCTATTAGTTACACCCCTTTATGTGGAATGGGGGTGATCTCACCTCAGTCCAACCCGGCTCAGTCGAGCCCACCAAAATATTCCAAAGCGACCAGTTCCCCAAAGGGGTCCCAATGCCACTGATGGTGTGTAGATCAGACACCTGGTTTGTCAGTTAGAAACTTTTTTTTAATCGGGGATCGGTTGGGTCTGGGCCCTATCCGACTTGGTCAGACCGGCCCAACACAATGGGTCCCGGGGTCCACCTAACCCCGCTCAAGTACGACCTGCAAAGGGTCACCCCGATTTACTGGGTCTGGCCCATTGGGGTTGGCCCGGGTTGGTTCATGGGCCTGGGACACGGTTGGCCCAGCCCTTCAGGTGGGACTCGGCCCACCCACGTTAGCCCCTTAAGCCGTAGGTTCGGCCCGGTCCGCTGGGCCGCGGGTCCATCCTGGTCTGGTTCGCTAGAAGGGGGACTGGTCTTCCCAGCTGCCCCCGCGGGCGCGGGGCCATTTCGGCCACCCCACCGCATAACGGTCGGATTTTTTGGCCGGCTGGGAGTCCGCCAACCCGGCGCGATGTAGGGACGCGCCACTCTCCACCTCTCACTACTTCGAGCCACAGCCTCCTCCAACGGCACGCGACGGCACGCCGCTCCGCCTTCGCCTTTTGTGGTTGGCTCAGGCCAACTTCCTTCTTCACCTACCGCTACGCAGTGTCGCAACCCTTGCCCACTGGTGGAACGTGACGGTGCACCGCACCACCTCCATGACCGGCTGGTGTCATCCGCTCTGCTAACCGTCATGGCGTAGTGTTGCGGCCTCCTCCTGTGGCGCGTAATAGTGTTCCCCCTACATCGTGGTCGGTCGGTGTCGCTACATCGGTGGTCTTTCATGAAGAAATCAAAGGTAAACAAGGTAGTGGAGGGTCTGGTCCATGTTTGTTTGTCCCACGCCCTCTGTGTTAGCTTGAAAACATGAGGGAGGAAAAAATATTCAACAATCACTTGAAATTATAACAAAAATAAGATACCTACCTCAATATTGTTGGACAACACTGGCGAGTGAGGAAGAGTCAGCATTCGTCGCCCCCGTAATAAGCCGCCAACGTTGCCGCTCAAACATCGTCCTTTGGTTCGTGATTCGGTGTCTCCCTTCACCGCTCACTGGAACTAGATCCGTCCTCCACGTATTGGGCATCACATGACTTTTTCGGAGCTTTGTCGCTTGGTGAAGCCATGCCAATACCTCCCCCGAGCTCCATATAAATAGAAGTGGGGGAGGATAAGTAACGCCTATGGAATTAATAGGGTGTGATAAGAACCTTCCAAATTCCAACAGTGTCGTTACAAAGGTTTTGAGAAGTCAAGACATTTAATTTCTTGAGATGTCGTCAATCCCACCACAGTCACCTATCCATTGGAGGAAAAGATATGGAAGAAATAAAATAACAAAGTTATGTTATTATTCTTTTAAAAGTCCAAAATCTAACTTTCTTTCAGACTTACTACGGCCAAAGCGAAGTCTCCCTTAAGTGAATTTTGGCATTGCAGATCAATAGTGCCCTCATATTTTTAATCTGAACACCGGTTCAAAAGTTAGAAAACACCTATCGCGCGTTTACTAAACGTACCTTAAAAGAAGTTATGAAATTCATTCTAGGCACACCGAGCCTCATAATCATGTGCCGTCAATTTTCACAGACTTGTAATAATTCTATATAATTTAAAAAATATACATATAAAATCTGGGTCTTTACAAATCATCTCATTTTGAAATAATTTTACACCAACGAATTGAAATAATTTGAACCAACCCATACTGAACGATCTAAACTAACCCATGAAAACATTTATAAGACCATATGAAAATTTATCAAATTAATATAAATAGAATTATTGAATGTTGAATGGAACTTACCCAGTCTAAGATAAATCAAAATGAACTGAATAAAAAAATATCTAACAAAATTCTAGTTCATTATACCAGGAAATAACCCATCAAAAATAAAAAATATATACCAAAATTTAATTAAAAAAGATGAATTAAATTGAACTTAACTGAGTCAAATCCAAATAAAATAATTATATCATATCAAACAAAAAATGGTAAAAAATAATATTTGAATAAAATTAAATAGAATGTAAAATAATGAAACCATAGTAAATTTAAATTTAATAACATAATCCTTCCATTCTAGAACTAAGAAAAGTTTGCCTCACTCAAATTGATCCTAATATAATCGAACATTACTAATCTGACATGTATTGAACATGGAAAAATATTACTGTACTAAACAAAAATTTAACAACCTATGTAATTTAAAGTTAAATCATTCTCATTACATGATATTATTAATTAATTAAATTTTATAGATGTATATTAATTATTACAATATTTGTTAATTTTTCATCCAAAAGGAAAAGAGGTGTATTTTTAACCAAATTGGGTTTTCAAGTATTATATAGTTTTAAATAAAAGAATTATTAAAAAATTATAAAATTTGAATTTGTAAAAAAATAATTTATTTTTGATATCACCATGTCAAAATTAACTTACAATTAGTTTTTTAGAATTTTCTAAAAAGATATATTTTTCAAGGAATAATGAAAAATACTGATATTTATTAAATACATTATTTTATTTTAAATTACTTATAATTTGAAATTATTTTATGGATTATTTTTTTAAATTAAATTAGATAATTTTTATTAAATATTATCCAATTATAGTATTTGGAATGAATTTTATACTTTAATTTGTTATGAAAATTTTTTAAACCTAAAAGCATACTTTTCTGGAAAAACTATTTCATATTATTTAGTTGGTTTAACTTTATGTTTTATCATCTCACTTATTTAAATTGAATTTGATAATTTGAGTCCATTTTTGGAATTAGTGGGTTATAATATTATAATTTTCCCCTTTTGGTTTTTGGACATTATGAATATTAACCTTAATAATTTTTCATTCTATGATAATGGGTATATCGGGTAATAAAGAATAAATGTAAAATGATAAGTGATAAAAAATGACCCTAAAAAATTCCTTAATTTAACTATATTTGTATAAAATATCCATAATAATAAAAAATAAAAATATATAGAAAATGGTTTCTATTTGTCCTTGATTTTAACCTATATATTACTTTATATAATGAAAAGTGAAAATTGTCATTCTTTTTATATTATATAATCTATTTTATTTAAGTATGGATAAATAGAGGATATATTCAGTTCTAAATATTCATTTAGAAGATAATTTTTTTCATGTAGGTAATTTATTTCTAACTTTTAGGTATAGAATAGTTACCTTAAATGATTACACAATGTTGTCATAGTAATTATTCAATTAATATAAAAATAAAATAAATGATATTAAAAATATTCAAATAAAAATAATTTGAAAAAATTACCATGATCCTTGAATTTTTTTGATAAGTAAAACGTGTAAGGGAGGGTTTAACTTATTATTTTACAAATTTAACTATTTTATCGAAGCTATTAATGAAAATGTAAAAAATAGTTCTAAAAGATACATTAATGATCCTTTATAATAAATAAATATTTATTAAGTGATTGAAAATTCCTATAAATCGTATCTTTTCTAAGGGATTATGATATCATTTGAAATATCTACCATGGTCCATTTTTTGGATGTTTTTCAATTTAATGTAACTATCATGGCACTCACTGTGTAAAAATATTATTATCATGGTAAGTGTGAAAATGGTTTACATGGGGAGGTTAAAACTAAAATATTCAGGTTAATACATAGTATAATATTATACAATTTATATTTTATTTAATTATTCTAAATGATCCTCAATTTATATATAAATATTATTAATTTGGTTCTTTTTTAACAGGAAATTAAATTTATAAAAATTTTATATTTTATGAAATTCTATGACTTCCCCTCTACTCACTTATAAAAGGGAACCTCCTCTCATATTTTATTCATACTTAAAGCAACATTTGGTTCAAAAAATCCTTTCCCAAATCCATTTCTAATGTCCATACCCATGTTCTATAGGATATATTTTGGGTATAATACTAACCATATATTTAATAATGTGTAAATAAAAGGTGGTTTTTTGTAGAAGATGTTGATAAGAAATGCACATGACAAGCTTGGCATAAGGTAATGAATAGTCTTTAAATTTTTTTAGGTTTACCTTAAAAAAATTATTTCATATTCATATGATCAAATTTCATTTATGGATGTATTTATATGTATATAGATGAATTATTAAGGACACTTTATGTATATTTTTTCTTAATTCCAAATTTTATCAAAAGGAATCTTTTTTACATATTTTATACGAAATTTTTAGACTTCCCTTACAGAAGAAAAATGGAATATTGTATTTTAATGTATATGGAGACATTGAATTTTTCATCCTCTATAACCAATATTTCATTTTTTTAATTTATTTATATTATTTAATATTCTATTTAATGAAAAAATATCCTTCATTTTGTTATAGTTATTATTAAATAGGGTTTTAAAATAAGAAGGTTATTTCAATAAACTAAATTTTTTTCATATGGGTGAATAATGTGTTTTTATGATTCAATATTTTATGTGTTAGGATTATGTTATAGTTCATGGGAATTATTTATGAATATGGGTTTTTTATTATAAACAAAGGACTAATGGGGCTAGATGTCCATTTAATGCATTGGGTAAAATTTATTTTTTAAGTTGATCGTGAGGGTTATTACAAGTATAACTATGATGGATATTTCATGTGTAACTATAATTGTTACTCTTAGTATAATCATGATGGGATTTCCATGTGAATCGTGAAGGATATTCCATTTACAATCATGATCTATATACGATACTTAAGAGTGATATAAATTTTTTCCCTCAAGTTACCTATATGGTTTATCTATTCTTTCTATGGGTTATTATGGAAATATGATCCTTTCAAAATGGAAACATCAAGATTATTTAAAAAAATAAATAAATTATATTATTCTAGATTAGGGTAAAATATATGCCTTGTTAAAAAGTGTTCATGTTTTTTTCATGATTTCAAATAAACCATAATGAGTTTTAATTTACCACATATATTTATTAAGAATTTTTTATGAAAATAATTAGGTAGGGAAGTTTATTTCTTGGTAACAAAAATATTTATTTTGAACCAAATTTTTATTAGAAAAAAGGGGGAAATATGTATTTATAGACTAATGGTTTATTACTTTATTCTTATATACCTTACTATGCTTTTTGTTCTCATATGAAATTTTTAAAAGTTTTTCAGCAAGGTTTAAGGATTGGTAGGGACAATGATGAGGAAGAGATGAAAATTGTGAAGATGTGTCATAAAAATAAAACTTTTTATTTCATAAAACCTATTTTTTTTGTAAAAAATGGATATTGGATAGATGTGTACACTTTTAAATATATATATATATATATATATTTAAGGGTTATAACATAATTCTATAAAACTATATACCTGAAATATCATTGGGAGTGAAAGTAATTGAATTATAGTCTATTGTAACTATATTATGTAATATTTAAGGTCATGTCCTTATAGTTTTTAATAGAGAATGGATTAAACTAATTTATGGTTTAAAATAATTTTAATAGAATACCCATAAATTATTTTCCTATAAGGATATTTTGATATGATATGTCATTTGAATATTAACATGTTTTGTGGCTAAACTATGTCTATTTATAATTATATTCTATAGAGGATTCAAGGAAACTGGTGTTTTAAGGCCTCAAGAGGTTATTATCATTCCAAATCCACAACATGGAATGGTTGTAATGGGAATAGATAAGCTTTTCATTGCCATGTATTTGTTAACACAACCTTTATGGTGGTGGTATCCACGCTATAGAGAAACATGATCCACCATAATGTAATGTTGTTGATAGTAGAACATTTTAGGAGGAAACACCCTCATCAATTTAGTGTGTCTTATCACTTAGTTTAAGCTGAGGGATGGATTAAATCCCAAGAAAATTATTTTATTTCATTGTTTTTTATAATCAAAAGGAAACTATTTTTATTTTCATTTATGAAATAGAATCTAATCAATAGTTGACTATGGTTATGAATACTAGAGAACAGGAAGAGAATGATAGAATATAATGGAATTTATTTAAGAAAATTTAATTTTAGAAATATTTTCCAAGGGATATAAAACTTAGGATGGAAAGTTAATTCATTCAATTGAGGTATAATGATAAAGAAACTCAATCTGGGTATAAATAAAACATCACCTGATTGGTAAGGTATTCTCAAGTTTATCCATGATCTTGATATTAAAATTAATATATTTTAATTAGGATTGAATTCATTACATCAATGGTAATTTGATTATCATGAATTGAAATTTTAGGATAATCTCATTCAAAGTGATGAGAAGGTGGAAATGGATTTTACTGATGATCGGGTGTTCTACCTCAATAAAAATAAAGAGAGTTCTATGTGGTATGAAATGAAAAAACCCCATTTAAGAGATCTAAAGGTAAGAAAATAAGTTTATATTTTGTTATACGTGTTGTCAAAATAACCTAGTGGAATGCATTATGAAATTTTGGAAGGGCTTCAGATGTGGTAATTCAGGGTATATTTATTTTGGACGTAATAAAAATGAACCTGGTAGTGGTAAAGATAGTTTCATTACATAGATAATAATGTGTTTTAAATTTAATTAGATTGGTAATTATTCATATGAGTGTCAAAAGAAAGACACAAATAATGGGAATTAGAAAGGCTATAATAAGATGGGTGTGGTGAAATCCATTGAAACTAAAAAATATACAAGACCATTTAATGAAGTGGTAAAATTTACATTTCATGTTAATTAAGATTATGTTAAAGCCTTATTTGATTCTAGATTTACACATTCCAGAATTTTTTGAAACATTATCTAGAAGATTTGAAGTCCCACAACAATAAATGAAGACATAACATATGGTAAAAACAAATAGGGGTTATTAAGGTAAAAATAATTTATAAGACTCTTCTTGTTATTTAATGTAAAATTAAATTACCATCAAAATCATAATTTCTTAACCCTAGTAGAGTTTGATGATATTCGTAGTATGTATTGTCTCTATATTTCCATAATAGATATATTTGGGGCTAAATAAGTTATTTTTTAAAAAGATTATATATTTTTATACCTGAATGAATCCATACCTTTGATAACTTTCCAAGAAGCTGAGAAACTATTAAAATATTGAAATGGAAGTTATACTGAACATATTTTTTAGAATAATGGAACCATATATAGTAATGAAATGATTTTATTATGAAAATACATGGATGTTTTCATGATTAATTTCTTTATGTTATACTTGATCAGGAAGTTGAATTTACTATTAATTGTGTCCCAAATACTAAGACAATTTAAAAACCCCCTTATTCAATGGTTTAGGTAGAAATTCAAGAATTGAAAATGTAATAGTAGCAATATCATGAAAAAATTTCCATTCATACTTGGATTTCACCATGGGTCTCTCTAATTTTATTTTTTAAAAATAAATTTTGTTCCTTGATTCATTTCATTGATTTTAGTTAATTGAATAACACTGCTACTAAGAATATGTATATGTTTCCTCTTATCAATGAATTATTAGATTAGCTATGGGGAGATTAATGTTTTTTGAATTTTGACTCAAGGTCCAGGTATTGTAAGATAATGGTGAAGGAGGATGAAATTCCAAAAATAGAGTTTAATACTAGATGTGTGCATTAAGAGTTTGTGGTTTTTCCCTTTTTGTCGAAAATTTACCTGGTTGTATTTATGGATCTTTTGAATAGAGTCTTCCATGAATATGTGGATTTTTTTTTGTTTTTTAACATGATATTGTTATTTATTTAGAGTTTTATGAGTATCATGAAAACATATATTTATTATTATGAAATCCCTAAATAAAATGAATTTATATAGAATATTTATTAAATGTAAATTTAGGCTATAGTATATTTCATTCCATGGAAACATCATGAATAAATATGTTACTAAATTTTATGATTCTAAAAGAAAAGTGGTTGATGAATGTAAAATTCATATAATGATACTATGATTTGAATATTTATTGGATTAGACGTCTATTATTGGTAGTTTGTTGAAAACATTTCACAGTTATCTACCCCAAAAACTAAGTCACCAAAAAACAGGACATGGTTTTTTTATAAATAAATTAATGTTATGGATGTTTCAATTAATTAAATATAAGACTACTAAATGGTCTAGTTTTCACTATACCATCCAGAAATGGTGAATTATTTTTTTATAATGATTCTTCTTTTAGAGGTATGGGTCGCATTTTTAAACAGAATTATTGGTAATTTCTTATTATTCACATCAATAAAACCACTTGAAAAAAATTATATAACATAAGACCATGAACTAGAAATTGTACTCTTAGGTTAAAAAATTTAGATACATCCTCTATGTAGAGCCATTTTTGATAAATATATATTTCAGGTCAATTTTCAATATATATTAACTAAAAAAGAGTTGAACATTAGACAGAGGAGATGGTGGGAATTGATAAATTATTGTGACTATATGATTCATTCTCATCCTATAGAATTTAACAATGTATTTGATTATTTGAGTGAAAAAATATTTCAATATTAATAATGATATGTTCATAATCATACCCTTTGGATAATGGATTGATTAATTTATTCATAGAATTTGTGGATGTATAAACTTACTCTATTTTGTTTCATGTTTTAGTATAGTCACCTATGTCAGCGTGAATTATGTGTGCTAAGAAGGAGGGTCATTTTTATATGAAAAATTTGTGTTGGTTATGAATGGTATGTATCCTAAATTTAATGTTGAAAAGAAAGTGTTTTGATATTTTTAAAGAGATTATATTTTCCTTCTGACTCCCAGATGAAGATTAAATTATCAAATAGAGATCATAGTTCTCTATTTCCATTAATCATAGAATCACTATGATGTATTGATAATTTCAGGTCTATTACTAGTTCGATTGAATGAAAATATATATTGCTAACTTTACCATGAAATGTTTTAATTATTTACAGGTTAAATTATGATGGAAATTACAGAATGGGATAGTTCAGCCTTCTCCAATTCAAGATTCTATATGGGAAAATATAACCATGGATTTCATGGTGGGATTGCCAATGAAATCTTGACATAATAACTATATTTGGTTTATTGTTGTTGAATGAAATAAATAATTTTATATCCTTACCATTAAAGCTATAATGACATCATTCTAGTTTTCCTGACTATAATGTAAGAAGGTATTATGGGTATATATATTTACACTCTATATTGTATCTGATAGTGATATTAGGTATACATTTATTTTTTAAGGGTCATCGTATTCCTTTGGGTAAAGAATTAAATTTATGTATAGCTTTCAGTCCTCAATTTGATAGATAGAAAGACTAAATTATTCATAACATGGATGATAATTATAAATTTTGTTTAATGGATTACTAGGGAAGCTAGGATAAACATCTTTCATTAGTTGAGTTTTTGTGTAATAACATTACTAATTCCTGTGTACTGATGGGACCTTGTGTGAAATTATATGGAAAGAGGGGTTGGACTCCTTTTTCTGGGATGAAGATATAGAAATTATGTTTATGGATCCAATTTTGGTAGAGGAAATGGTTGATAAGGTGAAGGTGATTCAGCAATATATGAGCCTCAGAGCTGGTCGAAAATTTATAAGAACTCTTAGAGGAATGTTTTTTTATATTGAGGTAGGTGATCATAGATTTCTTTAAGTGTATCAATGAAAAAGTTTTATATTATTTAGAAGAAATGGTAAAATAAGACAATAGTTTATTGGAATTTATTAAATCATATATAATTTTGGATTAGTGTTTTATTAAGTTCCCTTCCCTCTATGTTTATCCCAATTATGAAATGTATTTCATGATTTGATTTCATGAAACTATGTTCTGGAATCATCTCATGTTTTGATCCCTATGGTAGTTCGGTTGGAAGATAAGATTTATTATAAATAAAAACCTATTTAGATTCCTGAACATAGAGTTTAGTTATTGCAGAATGAGGTAATTCTCCTAGTTATTGTTTTTTGGGGAAATCATATGGTTGAAGAGGAAACATGGAAATATAAAAATTCTATGAGGGAATGATATCCCCATTTTTTAAATAAGTGAATAAAACTGAGAGGATGTAATTTCAAAATGGGAGAATAATGTAACTGCTAAGGTATCATAAAGATAAAACATTATTATGTCCTTTTAGTGTTCATTCATTATATTATATATAGTTATACTAAATATAAAAATATTGTGTATATTTTTAGTCAAAAGAAAAAATATTTATTTTTAACTAAATTGTGTTTTCATGTATTATATGGTTTTATTAAAAGGAATAATTTAGAAATTATAAATTTTAATTTTTCAAATTTTCATTTATTTTAGTTATTAGAACGTCAAAATTATTTTAGGATGAATTTACAGAATGGTCTTTGACGATTGATTTTTCAAGAAATATTGAAATGTATTGATTTTTATTAATAACTTTATTTTAATTTAATGTATTTATAATTGAAAATTATTTTTAGGACTATTTTTAAAAATATTCAGTAACATTTCATTAAATATAATCCAATTATAGTCTTTTAAATGAATTTTATAATTTAATTAAATATAAAAACATTTTTGTACATAAAATGGTATTTTTTTGAAATAACATTTTTCATCCCATTTTGATTATTATATTTAAAATTAAATTGTTCCCATTTTGTAAATTGAATTTTAAAAAATGTATTCAAAAATTAAAATTAGTTGGTCTAAATTTGGTAAATATTTTACTTTTTAATTTTTATGTTATAAACAGTAACCATAATAATTTTTGTTGTGATGATATAGTGTAAATCGGGTAATTAAGATTGAAAATAAAATGATATGGACAAAAATATTTCCATAATACATGAGTTAATTTAATTTTAAGAATAAATCACATGAATAATTATCTAAAAGATTAATATATGGCCATGTTTTGATATTGGGACACGATTTGTAAAATTATATTACTTTATATAGAGAAGAGTAAAAATGTCATTCTTTTTGTTTTATTTTCATAAAATTTTTACATAGTGATAACTAGAGTGTATGTTAAGTTATAAAATTTAATGTGAAATATAAATGATTATTTTAATATTTGAAATTTATATTTAATTTTTAGGTATGAAAAATTGACATTGATATCTTACACAATGGTGATGAAGTAATTAATAGATTAATAAAAAAATAAATAAATGATATTTAAAAATTTTAAATTAAAATAATTTGGAATAATTGTTGAGATATAAAAAATTTGGGGATGAATATAACATTTAATTGAAATTTTAATTTTTTATACTTGATTTCCATTGTTTTCATGTCACTATTAAAGTCAAAGTAAATGAATAGTTCTTAAATTAACACTAATGATACTATATAAATATAATATTTTATAAAATGATTTGAAAAAATCATTTATTCATCCAAGTGATTGAGATATAGTTGAAAATATCAACCATGTTCAATTTTTGTGATGTTTTTCCATTTACAGTAACGATCTTGACCCTCAAAGAGTAAAAAAACTTGTTCTCATATAAAGTGTGAAAAGGGTAAATGAGTTTAATAAAACTTATAGATAAGGGGATAAAATTGTCTAAACTTATCTAAATTTTATGTTATGAGAGTGTTATAAATTATCCTCATACTATATTCTAATATTATCAATTATATTTATTTTTTATGTGAAATTTAATGTAATTAATTTAATATGTTATGAAATTTCAAGAGTTTCCCCCTATTCTTTTATAAAAGGGGACTGATTCTCCTTTTTTCTTCAAACATAAAAAGCCTTTTGGTTCATCCTATCCGTATCCAAATCCCTTAAAAACATCCCACCCCATGTTCTTGATCACATATTTTTTTCATTAAACCAAATGTAACGTTATATGGTGTAAAAAAATGGTTTTACGCAATATATTAATATAAGGAATGCAAGTGACAAGTCAATAAGATGGTAAATGAATTTATTTTAAAACTACATTGTTAATCTTTCCCTTAAAACTCATTTTCTACCATGATAATATTTTCATAATTATTTTTTTGTATGTATTTATATTTACCTCCAATGGCCCAAAGGCCTTCATTTTTTATTGATTTTGATAATCCACCTTTCATGGGGTGAGGTGAAACCCTTACAAGGCCCATATACATAAGTATTACATTGCATGTACGCCTTATAGGAATTCATTTCTCGTAGGCTTCAAACATTACATGCAACCTAGACTAATTACTTGGAACTTCTCCTCCCTAGCATCTTCATCGTGAAATCATCGCTCCACCTCTGCATAGCTGTTCGGCTAGTCTTTCTCATGTGTGCACAGTCTTGTCCCGATGGAAGGTGTCATACCCTCTCATTCGTGCAATCCGTTTAGCTTTTGTTATGGTGAAAGCTCATTGCTCCTCCTTCTAAATCTTGTTCCTTGTATATTGTTTTGTTTGCATCTGCACTTAAGGTGCCCTGAAGACATTGAGGTGGCCCGAAGGCCTTACTTACCCGAAGGCCTGGGTGGCTTGAAGGCCTTAAAAGACTTGGGGACCAAATCGGTGGCCCAAAGGCCCAAATGGGAGAATATTCCAGGCTGCTATAGTGCCAAATAGTGTCTGTTATAATTCCTGATACAGTACCTCCAACGGTTCTGCACAGTACCTGCTACATTACTACTACAGTAACTCGGAAATTGGACTTTGCCTGAATTTGATCCCGAGCCTCCTGGATGTACTTAAGGAGTCCTCGCCAACTGGGCCGAAGCTCATGTGTTATAAGAATGCATGGTATATATATTTTTATTTATATTTACATTAATTAATTATAAAGGGAATTATATGTCTCTTTTTAGTTTTTTTTTTGATTTTTTCAATATGAATATTTTTATTTATTTTATATGGAGTGTTTAGGAATTAAATCCTAAAGAAAAAAATGATTTTCTACTTTACAATATATGAAAATAAGGAATCTTTCCACCACCATATTCATTGTTTTATATTTTACTTCCTCCATGAGAATCCATGATTTATTCAATGAAAAACTCTCCTCCCCTATGTTAATATTATTTTAAAAAATATTTTTAAAATATAATGTATATTTCAATATCCAAAAATGTTTCTTCATGCCTGAAATGAATGTTTTTATGATTGGATGTTTTATGTGTTATGATTATGTAATAGTTCTTGGGAAATTTTTATGATGATGAGTGATTTTGTTATAAGCCAAGGACAGATGGGTCTATGATTTCCATCCAATTCATTAAGTAATATATATTCTTGTTAGTTGACAATGAGGGTTATTTCAAGTATAAGAATTATGGTTATTTCATTTGTAAATATGATGGTTACTCTATGTATAACCATGATGGATATTCCATGTGAATAATGGGGGATATTTAATTTATATCATTGGTGGTTATTCCATTTGTATGAGTGATATGAAAATGATGCCTCAAGATACATATATGATTTATCAATTCATTCAATGGATTTTTATGGAAACATTATTATTTAAAAAGGGTAAGAAATGATATTACTTTTACAAAAATATGAATGTATGTGATGCTAGTTGTCGATGAAAATTATGGCTTGTGAAAATGTTTTCATGTGTTTTTATGATTTATAAGAAACTCTTATGAGATTTATTTTTCCTCAAATATTTATTATGAAATGTTATTATGAAAATATTTGGGTAGTGATGTTGATTTATTGGGAAATAACATGTTTATTTTTAACCAGAAGTTTATTTTGAAAATGAATCATTTTATAAGTAATTATGGACTAACACATTCTTATTTTATATTTTATGTCCCCTGCTAATATTTTTTGTGCACATACCATGTTTTAAAATGATTTTCATATGGTTTTAATAACGAGTAGGGACCAAGATGACATCATGGTGATAATTGTAAATATTTTTCTTGAAAAATATATATATCTTTCAATATTTATTTTTTGGAAAAAATCTATACAAAATATAAGTTTCAAATTTTTATTTTATAGTATTATTATATGAGGTTTGTGACCAAATTATCTAAAACTATTAATGTAAAATGTATTTTGGAAATTAAAAGTAGTTAATTCTATTATGAATTTAACAGAATATGTAATTATTACATCCAGGTTATTATAAAAACCTTTATAAAATATATTGTATTATGATAATGGGAAATAAACCATATAGAATAGTATTTATAACTATTCTACCAATGAAACATGGAATGAATGAGATCATATAGAAAATAAGAAAATTGATTTGAAATGAACTGACATAGACCAATATTTATTGAATCAAAGTGATCGAATCTAACACAAAATGAATAGAAATAAGTATGTTGGAACCATAAAAAATACCTGAAACCTACTCTGAATGATTTGAAAACAATTGACTAGACACAACCCTACTTAAAGAAAATAATACAAAAAAGACAAGTAAACACAAAAAAATGAAAAAATAAAAAACAATATGATTTAAGCCACATTTAAATAAAACAAAACCAATCCTAATAAAAAGAATCAAATGTAATACTACCAAATATTACTTTATAAAAATCATCTAAAAAATCAATCTATGAAATTTTTTAAATAGAGATACTAAACTAATGTGTACCATAGATGATATAATTGAACCAAAGAAAATTTAATCAAACCAAGATAATCCATATTTAATTTAATTTTTTAGATAAACTAAATTGAAATAATAAAAAATATTTGAATATAATTAGACTAAGATAAAATAGAAAAAAATATACAAAATAAAATATAAAGAATCAGATATGACATAAATTGAATTAAAATAAAAAGTAAGAAAAATAAATTCATTCAAATAGACCCACGAGAGACCACATAAAATAAAATTGAACAACACCAAAATGAATGAAATACAATTGAGTCGTATAGAACCAAACTAAAAAAAAACTAAAAAAGATTATCTAGACTAAATATAATTGAAATGAAACTAAATAAAAAATTAAAATGGAATGAAAAAAATAAAGTTTTCAAAACATTTACCAAACATGACTCAACTTTTACTTAAAAACCATAAATAATCTAAGAAAAAACAGTCAAAACTAAAATAAAGTAAACAGAATAGAACCAAAGTAATTCAAACTAAAATATAAAATAGAAAAATACTCAATCTGATCGAAATATAATGAAATCAAATCAAATTTATTTAAACTATTCTAATGTAAATGGGGAGGAATCAAATTAAACTAAACTAGACAATATTGAATTAAACTAACTTATGTCATATTAATTGGGTTGAAATGAATATAATATAACAAAAAAATCTATACCAAAACCATAAATTTATACATGGATGATATAAAACTAAATAAGTAGGCATGAATTGAAACTAACTAATAAAGAATCTTGAATACAATTAAACTATTAAAATTTGAATCAAACTACACAAAACTATTTTGGATTAAACATAATCAAACCAAATTGGAATAAAGTTAAATTTATAAAACCAGACTAATATTATTAGAACAAAAATTAATTAAATAATTAAATGTAATTAAACTAATAATAAATTAACAAATTAAAACAGAATCGAATTGAACCAAATGAATATTAATGATACTAAACCAAATTCATCAAATTTGAATAGACTAAAACAAAACTGAATTAACAAAAATAAAACCCAACCCATTAATATTAATTGAATATCCAAAAAATCACAACTAATTAAACTTAAAATAAGATAAACTAATATGAATAGTTATAATCCTAACTGAATAAAATGGGTAAAAAATAGACCAAATTAGGACATGGTGAAATGATTTAAATAAAATTTAATGGAACCATATAAATATAGATTAATCATTCCAAACTAAAATGAGTCAAATAAAAAAGTAAATTAACAATGATAGTCCCAAATGAATCAAACAAAAATGAAGAAAAGAATAAGACATATATTACCAAAATCTAATATAAATAGTAAGAACCCAGAAAAAACCAAATTAAGTTAGAAAAAAACTAAACTGAAATATGATTACCTAAATTAAACTAAATATAACCATATAGGACCAATATTAATGTAAATAAATAAATCTTAAAAGAAAAAAAAATTAAAAAAAATAATTTTTTTACCTGAACTGCCTTGATAAGTAACAAAATGAAAATTAATCAAAGTTATCGAAATATAATGAAAACTATAAAAAATTGAATACAATCAAATTTAAATAAACCAAAACAATCTAGGATGACAGATATTGAACAAACAAAAATGAAATCAAATAGAACAAGACTGACCCATCTAAAGATAAGTTGAATCAAATAAAATTAAACTCAACCAAATCATAGTAAATATTCAATATCAAAATAAATCAACCCTAATAAATTTAATTGACCTTAATAATTAATAATTAATATAAAGAAAATAAAACTCATTTGAAAAAAATTGAAAAGAACCATAAAAATTAAAAATAAATTAATCCTTTTTAAATTGATTCGAACTAATTTTAAATAAACTAATTCCATTTAAAAAAACTAGGATGAACTAAAAAAATAAAACAAAATAGAGTGTAATTATATCAAACTAAACTAATCCAAAAAAAGAAATCACACTCTATTAAATTTATGTAAAATCAATTATAATAAAACTATAATTAGATAAACTGTACCTAACCAATAATAATAATACTATATTAAACTAAATGGATTACAATAATATCAAATTGAAAGGAATGGAATTCAATCAATTCAAGACTAGCTAAATTTTATTAAATAAAACCATACTAAAATGAATTAAATCACATAAAATAGACTATAAAAAATGACCTAAGCCCCACTAAATAATAAAAAATTAATTTTACTTGATCAAAATGAATTAAAAAACTGAAATTAATCAAATTAACCTAAAAAAATATAATTTTATTGAATCACATTGATTGAAATAAATAGATTATATATGAAGAAAATTATTCAAAACTAACATGATGTAAAATATACACATATATACCAACATTAATGGAAGTGACAACTATAAACCCAACAAAACCAAAAAAGGAATTTGAGCTAACAAAAAAACATTTATAGACCAAAAAAGAATTAAAATAAAATAAATATATATTAACTAAATGGAATAGATTAGGGAAGGACTGGCCCAACTTGAACCACACCAAATAGAACTAATCCAAATTGTATTGAATCAATATAAACTGATTATATTTGAAATCATATAATTTTAGTTGAACAAAATTAAATCCAATCAGGTAGACCATAACTAAATGATACCAAACAAACTTAACACAAAATAAAGAAACTCAAAAAGAATAAGTTAAAACTGAAATGGATCATACTAAATGGAAAATATCCAAGTCAAAAATAAAATTTAGATATAATGAAACAAACTTAATAACACCAAGCTGAAATGAATGAAATTTTGATGTATCAATTAAAATAGAATATCATAAAAACAAAGTAAAAATAATACAACATTATAAAATTTTAAAAAACTAGTATAGTGTGAATAAAACTTAATATAATTTAAATTAATTGTCCAAACTTAAAAAAAACATAATATATCCTAATATACCAAAACCCAAAGAAAAATTCATTTTCACTTAATTAATAAAAACAAAATTAAATATATCTAAAAAATGAATTTAAAAGTACATAACCAAATGTAATCAAAAAGAAAAAATTAAAACAAAAATGAACCCCACTTGATATCCCCTAATAAATCCAACGAAACTGGAAAAATTCATTTTATATTGATGAAAATAAAATGGAATAAAACAACAATGAACTAATAAAAATGTAATAAAACCTAGACAACCCAAATCATCCCAAACTAAATAACAAAAAAAAATATAATAAAACCAAATTGAATCTAAAAAAACCAAGATTGCGTAAATTTAACCAAACTAAAAAAAATTGAGGTAAATGAAACAAATCCACACTAGACCAGACCATATATAACAAAATTTTGTTAATGTTAATAGAGTTGAAAACCCAATTTCATCCAAATAGAACTAAACCAGTCATAATAAAACAAAACATACATAACTTGGATAGAAAATACCCTTCCTTAATTTAATTGAACTAAATTGAATTAAATTTAATGAAAACAGTCATAAATGGTTCAAATCAACCCAATTCTATAAAAAATAATGTTTTTTATGTATATATTTTTTTATTTTTTCCCTTAAAATATTTCTATTTTTTGATCAAATTTTTTATTATATTTTTGAAGATTAAAACCCATTAAAAAATTAATTCATATATAGATAAAAATACCTTTTTACATGAACAAGATTTCATTATTTCATTATTAAAAAACCAAAAAAATTTATATATACTCATCATTATTTCAATATCAAAAATCAAAACTAAAGGATGTATTATATCATTAAATATAAATTATTTTATTATTTCATAATAAAATGTTACGAATATTACTAGGAATATAAGAGAATAATAAATGGAAAAAATATAATAAATACAATATAATATTGATATGTCATAGAGTATTCAATAAATTGAATAGAAATAATAGTACCATGAAAAAATAGAATAATATGTTAAATAAACATGTTTGATGAGAGATGTTATTTTATAATTAGAATAAAAAACAAAATGTTTGGAAAAAGTTGATGATGAATGTGATTGTTTTCAAATGTTTTCTTTTGTTATTAAAAAGGTTTTAGAAAGAAGAAAATAATTGTGAGAAGAAATGAAAATAACCTCACATTTTATTTGGTGAAAATAATTTTGACCATTACATTCAAAATAATTAGAGTTTTGTATTCAAAATAGTTGAACTCAAAATGTTTAAGAAAGTCCATCACATCAAGAAAAATATATTTAGAAGAAAAGGTTCTGATCAGACTCATCTCAGGTTCGGAAAGGCAAAATATCATAATGGGGTTTTGTTTGTAATTTGATTCAACATGGATCAGATTTAAATGTGATGATGCTTTACTAATTTTCATTTCACATAAATCATAAGTGGTAATAATTGTGATGAAATCTTGATGGATGAATGGGTAAAAGAGGTATTTTTAATCGTACCTAGATTAATCATATCTGGGTGGAAGATAAGTAAGAGAGGATTCTAATTATATTTAAAATGGTTGTATCTAGATGGAAATGAGAAGGTTTCGGTGATAGTTTTTAGGATAAAGAAGGAAAATATGTTGGTGTGGCTGAGAAAAAGACATTCTTACTGAATAAATTCATACACATAATGATTGTATCTAGGATGAAAGTACCCTGAACAATCATATTTAGAAAATATCTTACTTGGGATAAGAAGAAAAGAAAGATGATGGAATGAATGGAAAGTTATGATACCTTCCAATTGAAGTTTGATGATACTGAATCTATTCTAAAATGAATTTAACTTCATAAAGGAAGTAATGATAAATGAACATGTTTGTGAAAGAAGGATGTTATTGAAGATGATATGAGGCTGATAAAAATTGTTATGAAAAAAAAATCAACAATTTATTCATCAATTCAAAAGGGATTGAATTAAATTGTTTTATTTTCAAGTGAATTTTCAAGTGGGTCAAGAAAAAAATGTGAAGAAATAAAAGTAGTTCGAGAGTAGATATGAAGGAGTTTTTTTAATATGCTTTTAAGGGGGAGCTCAAAATTCTAAAAAGTATTTCTTAAAATTACTTTTTTAATTGGGTTAAGAGACATCATAATAAAGTCAATTCCAATTCACCCAGTGGATCGTAATGAAAATTTTGGAAGGGACAGACAAAAACATAATTATATCGGGAAATAGGAAAGGGAATTGAAATCAGACATGAGAAGGGGAGATTGCTGGAAGTGTTGTCATAAGGAGTATCATATTCAGTAATTAGAATAGAAATTTGAATCATAATGTAAATTTAAAAGAAAATATGTATATGTGAGTTGAAGTTTTTTTATGATTTGAGAGGATTTGAGAATAAGTGAGAAGAATCAAAAAGTATTGATGAAGTCAAAATGCACTCAATATTTTAGGGTAAATTCATATTTTGGTTAATTTGGATGAGTAGGAAATGTTTTAGGATTACCTCCAAAACCATTTTGGTTTGTAACACCCAAAAATTTTATAGTACATTATCTCTTTAAAGTAATTTAATATCTTATATTGCATGCAACACCGACTTGGCTTGCATTATACACAAGATTGAGTTTTTGTGAAACAACACATTAGTATTATAATTATTTAAATGATATCTTTTTTTATAAATTAAATATGTGATATTAATAGTAAAAAATAAATTTTGAATTTTATTTATAGTGTTTATAATAAAATTTATATGTTTTGTTAAAATAGTTTATATTTTGAAAAACTATTTTCTAAAAATAACTTCTTTTTATGTCCTTTTGTGAACAATAAGAAAATTAATTTTAGACACTCATAAGAATTAAATTTGGTAAAATAGACTTAATTTTTTAATTTATAATATCAAAATTGTCTTAGACTGAATTTTTGGTATTTTTCTAAAAACATTCAATTTTTGATGAATAGTGAAAAATACTGCATAGTACATAAAAACCGACTTTTTTATTTAAATAACTATTTTTAATTGAAATTTATTTTATTGTAAAAATAGATACATAATAACTATATTAGTCCAATTTATTTAATTGGAGTCATTTTATAATAATATTATATATATAAATTTTTATTGAACTTTTTGACGTCTTTACCCACCTTTTAGGCACATTTGCAAATTTGCATAAAACATAATTTTACCGCTTCAGTGAATTGAATTTCAAAAATCTTAGAGACATTATTTACATCATTAAGTAAAATTTGGTTCAATAGAATGAAAATAATTTTTGGTGAATAGTAACTTTTGAATTTTAATTACCATGGTTAAAAGTAAATAGGGTAATTAATGTTAAAAATAATATTATAATAATATAAAATTACTCCAAAACACATCCTAATTCTATTGGATTAGTGTTTTTCTAAGAAAATCAACCTTAGGAAAAAATGTGATCTTTTGTTATTCACTTGGGTTAGATTAGGACATTTATTATATTTTATTTAAAGATGAGTTAAAAGTGCTAAATTCAATTTTTAATCACTAAATCATTTATAATATAGGGTTATACATAAGATAAATTATACTATAAACATTAATTATAAATATAAAAAGATTTAATACATCATATTATTTTATTTATAATTTTTAGACATTATATAATTAAATGTATTTATGACACAATGATGATGTAGTAATTACCTTATTAATGAAAGATTAAAATAATTGATATTATAAATAATAAAATAAATTTAAATTGAAACTTATGTTGACATGCATGAATTTTCTAGTTTAATATGACATGTTAGGGTTGATTCAGTGTATTTTTTCTAAGTAATCAAGTTGTTATGACGTTCACAAAAAGCCAAATACTAAATAGTGTCAAAATTGACATAAATGTATTTTTAAAACTAATATTATTTTATTAAATTATATAATATTCATAAAAATATAAAATTCGTCGAAAGGACTTAAATAATGTTATATATGTCATTAATGAACTACTTGTGGTTATATTGTCATTTTATAGTAATTTTATTAACCATATAGTGTAATAATACAAGAAGACATAGTAAGAGTTAAACTATTTAACTAAGAGTTAAATCTGAAAGATAAGGTTAATATGGTGACCTAAACTTGTCTAAAACCTATTGGTTGAGATGATTTAGACCCATACCCACCTTATCCTTGAAATAAATCAATTTTGAGCCATTAGAAACCGAAAATTATTTTATAATAAAATTATATTTCACGCTCTTCCTAAAGTTCCCATTGCCTCTCTTATAAAAGGGTACTTCCCCTTCTCTCAAATTCACACCTCCAAAGCAATTTTTCATGGCCAAACCTGCTAAAATATTCTCCAAAATACCCTCAATTTAACCTATAGGAATTACATTGATCATAAATCCAACCTAATTATCCCTTTTGTTCAAATCAAAAGGAAGCACGCAAAGAAGAGGTAGTTATTTTATCATCTCTTTCAAACTTATTTTCTTCTTCTACTTCCTATTTCTTTGTTATTTCCATACTAAAATAATAACACCAGTATATTCTATATACTGAGATTTTATTATAAATATGGTGCAACCATATTCATTACTCTATTCATCCTATGAATGACAAAGTCACCATACATGCGCACATACAGCTTACCGTCTCCACGTCGAGGTGTAGTTTGTTATTTAACACTTCATTATTTGGATGGGTATAATTATGAGTATAATTGATGTAAATAATAAATATAATATATTAATTATTCTGTATATATAATATAACAACCAATTAAACACCGTTTCACCATCAATAGAATGATATTGTTGCTCGTGTGTACGTACGGCTTAACGTCTCCACGACGCGATGAGATTCATCTTCAACAACCATCCTTCAAGAATTTTTATAAAGATATATATATTGAATAATTATGAGGTATATAAAATAAAATTTATACTTGAATAATATATATTTATTTAGACAAATAAATATTGGTTACTTACTTACATACTATAAGATAATAAAACGAAAACAACGTTCATGCATACGTACAGACTACCATCTCCATGAACGGTGTTTCCATTTCATATATCTATATATTATAAATATTTATATTCTGAATATATATGGTATATAAATTGTTTTTTATATTCTGTAATTATGAAAATAATGATCTAAGTGATATGGTCAAGAGTAACAAGTTAAAACTCGTATGATAAAGAAAGGAATTATTACCTGAAATGTTACTTTAACCTGGAAATTATTATTAAATGGGTATAATAAAGTAATAAATGAATAATATATGATATAAAAAATATTAATATGGTTCTTTTATAATTTAATAACATACTATGGTCATTATACAGGAGGTTAAATGTACCCTCGACTAAATTAAAGTACAATATAAGGGTTAATTCCTCAATCTCTTTATTATCTGATATTGTTTATATGTAGGTATTTATTGGGACATATTTATCATCAATGTCCACCTTTTATAAAAAAAATCTAAAGGAATATTGTATGTTTTTATGGAAGGGTATCATTAACTATATCATAATTTTAAATGTTTTAAAGATTCACTTTTCTAAATCTATTTAATTAATGTCCATACTTTCAAAATGATTTTAAGGATTTATTTATACGAACATGATTGTTTCAAAATGTTAATTTCTTTCAAAATATTCAATGTGGTATGGGAAAATTTGATTCCAAAAATCTATTTTAAATTACTTCCTTTATAAATGTATGACTTTTAAATGATTTCACAAAAAGGGATATTTCTATCAAAGAGTTTTACTGATCATTTTAAACTATGTCGACATCCATTACTGGATATTATTCTTGATTGAGGTTGATTTATTATAATAAAATCCTCCATGTAGTATTTAATGAGCTATGATATGTATGATTGTGGATGTGTTATTTTTATACCATTAATTGTTTTGGTTAAATTATTGACATTTCGTATGCTAGTTTTAATACGAATGTTTGTGTTATATTTCAACATTTTCATATGAGAAAGGAATTGGACTTAGAAAGTGATGGGCACAACCTACTATAGTCCCTCGATGCATCGGTAGGTCTCATGAGACAAACTTGTGTCTTGGAATAAGGCCTTGACAAAATTTAAATTTAGGGTCTGCACGAGGCCTTGAAATTGTGGTTAGAATGTTCGACATTATGCATTCCATCATTATGAGATTAGTTGTTAATGTTAGATGTGATTATTCGCCTAGTAGAATATCAATTTGAATAATTAAATGGCATTATTTTATTTATCTTTTTCATATTATGCTGAATTTTGTTTTTAAGGGTCTTGTATTTCAATTTTATACCTTGCATAAAAGTTTATGATTATTTATGATAGCTTTCGCTACATTGTTTACCCTTAATGAACATATGAGATCACCCCTTTTTTATGTTTTATTTTCCTAGGATTCCAAGAAGAGTATTATGATTGATATTAAGGGTTAATCTAAGGTAATAATGGTGTCCTCAAAGGATTATTTATGTTGTTTTGTATGTTATAAAGTGTAATGAAATGTTCATGTATTAAATCTATTTTCCAAGGCTGTTAAACTCATCGTTCCTTCAGAATTTGATTCCTCGTAATAATTCCAATGTTATGTAATAATACACTGGATCTAGGCTTCTAGGTTCAGGGTGTTACATGGTTCACCTATAAAAGGTGAAAAAGCAACTTATAATTTCTGATGACGGTGTATTGTTCATGTGAAGAGATATAAGCTTTGAGTTTTTATAGAGAACAATAGGTTTCCATATTGATCCTTTATTAAAGAAGTTTCAACGGAGAAGTGAAAGATAATAGAAAAGATCAAATTGTTGTATTCATCTAATCATCATATTCATTATTCATCATGGAAATGTTGCGGATGATCCCATAAGGGGCATCACAGCGCTAGGGTTTCATCTCGCCGCCACCTCCTTGCTCTGTCCCGGACCGGTTTAGCTTCCCTCTTGCACGAATGTTCATGGCGGCGTCTCTTCTTCTGTGGTGGTGTCGTGCGACTTTTGGGCTCAACATTCTTGGCTTCGCACTCCGTTGTCATCTCTCTCCTTACTCCCCTGATGGATAGGGTTTCATGGTGGCATGGCATAGATACAGGGGCCGAGGTCTTGCTCTCGCGGTTGGGGTCGCATCTTCGTTTATGCACATCTGGTGGTTGAGCGTGGTTCTATGGGAGTTTTGGATGGCGACGATGGGACTGTGATCTGGTTTGCGGGTGGGATTCCTCCCGGATTTCTGGTGATGGTTCGATTTTGTTTTTCATCTTTGCATCTGTTTTTGTTTTGGATGGTTCTTTTTTGTTCATGCTCCTGGGCTCGCGACTCGTGCGTTGACCCGGCGGTGGTGATTCGTCAGAAGCTGGTCGAGTTGGGGATCATTTATCTCCCCTTGGCTCCAGTGATTGCTTACGTGGGGTTCATTTTTTGATGATGGTTGAATGCTGGTGATGGATTGAGTTTGGTAGAAGGGCTACGACGTTGATTGAAATTTTATGAGGTTGGATGTTCTACGATTTGTTTACTCCAATCACCGGCTCTGATGATGGGCAGTGACATTAACATTGATCTCTGGTGTCATTTTCTCCGGTCACAGGCTCCGGCGGTGTTGGATGGTGTCAAATACAATGGTGTTTCATGATGGTGATTTGCAGGAGATGATTGCAGATGCAGGCGATAAGACCCCAGCTATCGCAGGTGGCCCTTGGCTCGAGGCCTCCTCGGGTTGTGAGTTTTGAATTTCAAATTTGGTCCCATCTTGAATATTGGTATCCCACGTGAACTCTATGCTTATCGCTTATCCTCAAAGCAGTGTTGTTGGGTGATGTTTTTGAACATTTTAATGGTTATCGGTAACCCATGAAGCAGATTTTAGAAAATGAAAAAAATGGATTTCAGGATTCTTCATCATATTTATCTTACTACCATATTTGTCTTGTCATCATATTCGGCTAATCATCCTATTGGGATGGATTATTTGGATCAGGATTTTCGTACTAGGATTTTCGAATTGAGGAAGGAAGTGTTCTAAATATTCTTGATCATATTCTGACAAATGCATATCTATCATATTGGGAAACTAGATTGGTAGAATCATACTGAGAGAAATCATACTTGGGAGAATCATACCGAGAATAAGAATTGTACCTGGGATAACTGGACAAGAATAATCGAACATGAAAAATCATATAGATAAAATCATACTGGGAAATTTGGACAGGGTTTTCCTTAAAAAAAGTCCATACACATCCTACCATATTCTAGGTAAGAAATTGATGAAGAGTTTTTCAATTGATTATATTTGTGGGATAGAAAATAGGCACAGGTAAAATTCATTAATAGATAAATATTTTATTATTTTATTTGTTCTTAGAGGGTACACAAGCACTACTGGATTGTTTACATAGTGTTACTAAAGTTAAATAGAATATACTAGTTGTTATATTCCAATGATTATTTTCTTGTGGATTGTGTGGTATTAGACCATTTCCAAACATTACCTAGGATTTAACTATTCTTATTAAATAGTGAACCTTCCAAATTCATGTCTTCCTATGGATGTGATTTTGAATTGATTTCAGTAGGGAATGGAATCTCTAACATGAGTTGAAGGTTTTTCGATTTAAATAGACATTAAAGAGAAGGTATCACTGATTCACCACATACCCCTATCAATGTTACAATTATCCTGATTGGGCACTTTCAGCTAGTATCATATTTAAAGGTTCCCTTCTCTTATTCTTTGGGTATGTTTTGAAAATAATTTGATAGATATTTTGAATTGTTTCACTGGAAAAGGTATTTTGATTTTCAAGGGAAAGAATTATTATATCTATAAAGATTGAATTTTTTATTATATTTTGTCTATTGAATATGACGTTCTTGAAGCTATAACATATGAGTTTCATCCTATTGATTATAAAACTCCTCTTACATATATTGATAACAAGAATCTTGAAAATGATGTAAGGGCTAATAATTATTTATTATCATCACTTTCTAAAAGTGAATCCATAAGGGTTAAAGGTGTTGATACAGCCCAAGGTGTATGAGATAAATTGAATAACGTATATGAAGGAAATATAAAATTGAAGAAATAAAAAACTCCAAATATGGAGATGGAGTATGAAGACTTGAAGATGGGAGAGTATGAATCTGTTGGGGACATCTTTACTAGGGTGAATGTCATTTTTAGCACTATCTAATGTCTTGTTGAAAAGTTTGATGATTTTACATTTGTTGAAATTATTTTAAGAATTATTCCCAAAATATTTAATGAATAATTTTCTTCTATTAGAAGACAGAGGTCCTGAAACATTGTCTCTAGATGATTTAGATAGAACTCTCATCACATATGAAATGATAAGGGATAAAGCTATGAAATATAAGAAAAAGCTAATAGAGAAATTTCATTCAAGGATCTATATAAATAAATGTCAAATAATACTATTTTTTAATTTTAAGTCGTTGAGTCCAATTTTGAAAATGAGGTATGTAAAAATCTTGATGATGTTTTATACTTGTTTTAAAAAAATGATAGAATAGGTACAGGGAAATACAAATGGAAACTTCCCTTGAAATGTTTTGAATATGGAGCCTTTGGTAACTTTGTGGAAAATTTTCCTGAATGAAATAAATAATACAGTAGTTATGAGGAAGAAATAAATCTAAAAAGATCATGGAAGAAATAGGGTGATAAACAAAAATCATATTCCACTGGGAAGATAAGAAATTATTCAAATCCAAAAAATAAGCTTCATTATTAAAGATGAAGAAGAATAAGGCAGTGATTCTGAATCCAAAAATTCTATTGAGGATGGTGTTTAAAACACTATTATTGTAATAGTGAATGATGAATAATTTGGAATATTTATTACTGAAGAAGAAGAAACTCAAATTTAATTACAATTAAATAAAGAGGTGAAACAATGTTTAATAAAAATTAGAGGGCTTGAAAATGAAAAAAAATATGGAAGATGAATGTTCCTCAATAAGTAATCAAGAATGTTTTGATAGTGAAAAGGTGAAGCTAATAAAATATATTAATGAGTTGAAGAAATATCTTAAGAAAGAAAAGATTCATAATGATCATCTGGTGGTGAAGTTGAAAGTAAAAGAATAATATTTAGAACTTTTCCAACAAAAACATTCAAAAGATGAAGAGAAAGGAACAGGATTCAAAAAAATTATTGATGTTGGTGAAAGTTCTCATAATGAGAGACATCATAAGTCACAACAAAAGTTATCGTCAAAGGGTGAGAAAAAATAAGGAATTGTTCTGAAAAGAAGAAAGTTGGAAAAGTTATGTATGTGTCCAAAATAAACAAAGATGTGAATTTAGAAGTTTCAAAATTCCAGGAGTCCAAAAATGGATCAAATACTTATAGGTCCTATTTATTTTAAAATAAAAGGAAGAATCAGATTAAAAATATAAAGGTTGGTGGCTTAGAAAAGAAAGAAAAGAAGGATTCTGATAAACACATTCACAATTTTATTCAGTATAGATTTTTCAGAGGAAAATATTCTCTCTATAGATATTGCTAAAATTGTGGTATATTTAAGAACATAGAAGATATGTGTTGTTTAAATAGAAAACATTACTATTATTCCACTAGTTGTGAAGGTAAAACTTTGAGGTGGAGACAAACTCCTCAAATAAATAAAACCAAAAAGGTGGTTTTGAAGAAACCAAAAAAGAATGGATTAACAATTGAAAATAGGTTCCAACCCCTGTAAACTATTTTTGAATGATGTGGAAAACTGGGAAACCTTGAAAAAGGATGTAATATTTTGTTATAGGAATAAAAAAAGTTTCATAACAATTCTTAGAACTTGGAAGTGAAGAAAGAAAAGGGATAAGAAAAAACTCTTATTATTGCAACTATATTGATAACAACAAAAGGAGAAAAATATCATATTTTTTATAGTGGGTGTTCTAATCATATGAAAAGAGATTTTAAATTGTTGAATAATGGGAAATAATTTAAAGAAGGAACATTTACATTTTTCAATAATGAATCCTTGAAAATAAAATGTGTTGGGTCATCCATCATTGGGAAAGAAAAGCTGAAATATAAGAAAACATTATATGTTGATGGGATGAAACACAATTTTCTAAGTGTATCACAATTGTGTGATTAGGTTAACATAGTTATCTTCAAGAAATATGGGTTTATTATAAAAATTAAGGAATATGTAACGATTGTTACAAGAGTCAAACACACAAAAGAAATTTGTTTCTAGTTGGTGAAATACAAAACTCTTGTTACTTGAGTATGGTGGAAGAGAATCAATTATGGAATAAAATATTGGACACATGTTTGAAAAAAACATGATAAATTTACTTAAGAGATATAGTGTTTGATATATTCACATTTTTCCAATATTAAGGGATTGGTGATGCACTATTTTCTTGAAAGGAATGATTCCAAATTTAGTTCATAAAAAGGTTTAGATTTGTTCAAAACAACCCCTCGAGTTGATTCATTTTAATTATTTTATTCCAATGAGAAAACAATAAAAATATGGAGATATTTACTTCATAACTTTAATTTATGATTTCACTTGTATAAATTTTGTAATGTATGTGAGACATAAGTCAGGTGATTTGAAAATGTTTAAAAGTTCCAGAAGGAAATATGAAAAAGAATGTGAGTATTCTGTGAAAAAGTTGAGAACTAAAAATGGTAGTGAATACATAATTGACGAATTTGAATGTTATCTTGAGAATCATGTAATTTGGAATATGTATAGTTCTTCATACACTCCTATACAAAATGGGTTTACTAAAAGAAATAATAGGATATTGTTGTAAATGGAAGAACAATGTTACTTGAACATGGTATTTCTCATTACTATTAGAGGGAATCCTTGAGTATTGTTTTGTAGATTCAAAACCAATGTTCCTATAGTAAAAGATTAGATATTAATCCATATGAATTTTTTTATAGAAAGACTCCATGTTTGAAATACATAAGAGTTTTTGGGAGTCCATGAATTATAAAGAAGAATGGTGGTATCTTTGAAAAGTTAGAACAGAAAGGTGAAGATGGAATAATTCTTGGAAATGATCAAGAAGGAAGAGGATATAGATGTTTCAAAAAAGAAACAGGAAGAATTCTTGACTATACTGATGTGAATTTGATTGAAATATCTGAGAAATAAAAACATGCTCAGGCAGACAAAGAAGTTGATCAAGTTAATGGAAACAATTCTGATAAGGGTACAAACAATTATAATCCTATTCAACAAGAAGAATCAGACTCAGCCATTTCTAGTTACGAGGATGTTACTTGAAATCTCATCCTATGATGAGGAAGAAAGTGGAAAATCATAATATAATTACTGATCAACATCTGATGTTTAAAAAAAAGATCAAAATATGTTATAATTCTTTTATTCAAAAGTGGATCCAAATGATGTGAATGAAACCATTGAGTATCTAGAATAGGTCTAATATATAAATCAAGAGTTGGATCAGATTGATAATAATGATACATGGGAACTCATACCCAAGACGAAAAACAAAAATATTATTGGTACAAAATGTGTTTTCTAAAACTCAGTGAGGAAGGATAAGAGATAAGTAATAAAAAAATATTCGTTTGCAAAGGGTATTCACATATTGAAGGTATTTATTTTTATGAAACATTTTCTATAGTGGAATTATTATAATTAATTTTAATTTTTTTCTATACTGCACAATGAAGTTGCATGATATTTCAAATGGATGTTGAATCCTCATTCCTAAAAGGGGATCTTGATGAGGAAGTTTACATTGAAAAACATTGTGGATGTTTTTTTGGAAAGATAAAAGTTATGTTTGAATATTGAAAAATAGTTTTTTTGGGATATAACAACCTTCTAGATCATGGAATTCCAAATTGGATACATTTTTAATGAAGATGAGTTTTATGAAAGGAAGAGTTTAGAGTAATATATAGATTAGAGAAAGTCAATAGTATTCCCTCATAGTAATTATTTATGTTGATGATATTATCTCTTTTGGGAATTATGAAACAAGTTGTGAATGGTTTTTTGAAGAAATGATTTTTTTTGAATTGTCCATGCTTGGGGAAATGAAATAAATTCTTGGGTAAAAAATCATGGAAAAATAGAAATATATATTTCCTTCTCATGAAAAGTATTCTACGAAACTTCTAAAGAGGTTTGGCATAAAAAACTAAAAACCTATTTCCACACCAATTTTAGTGGTAACAAAGTTGACTAAAGATGGATAAGGAAAATAAGTATATCAAAAATAATTTTGAAATCTTTTTGGAAGTTTGTTGTATTTGACTACCTCAAGACCCGACATTGTTTATACTATTACTTTATGTGCCAGATTTCAGATTTTTTCTAAAGAATAACATTTGATTGATGGAAAAATAATTATTAGATACACAAAAGGAACAAAATATTTCGGAATCAAATATGAAATCTCAGATTGTATTGATTGGTTTGGGTATTTAGATGCAGGTTGTGTAAGAAATGTTGATTATTGAAGATCCAAATCTGGTGGGGTATTATTTCTATAAAATAATTGTGTTATTTTAAATTCATAGAAACAAAATTCAATAAATCACAATATATAAAAAGTTGAGTATGTTGTTACTACTCAATATACTACTCAAGTTATGTGGATAAAAACTCAATTAAAATATTTACTTGTTGAAGTTACGTTAGCTTGCTCTTGATTTGTGAAAATCAATGTACAATAAATCTCTCCATGAATCCAATTCAATATTATAATTCAAAACATGTTAATATTAATACCATTTCATCAAAGAGTGTGAGGGAAATAATGAATTGAAGCTAGAGTATGTTCTAACATTCGAACAAGTTACTAACATTTTCACAAAATCATTACCGGAGGAATACTTTTCTAGAATGAGGTAGAACATGGGTACCCAACCACTTTTTTTATCAATGATAAGGTATTTTTTCCCCTATCTCATCTTACCTTTGGATAGTGTTTTCAAGGGGATAATTGTTTTATAAATATAACCATTGATGCATATAAAAAGGGGGAGTTAAGGGTAAGTTGTGAATAAAACATTGTTTTACAAGTAAATTAATCAAACTATTTAGTGGAGTGGTTGTAGGAAAATAAATTAACTTAATTCTAGGTATAATGAATAAAATATGTGGTTCATATGTTTAATAAGAGACAAAGGAGGAAAAAGAGAATGGTTTTTGTAATCGCTACTTTTGGACATCATGGTTTTTCTATTAATGATTCTTATTTCCTACAATGAGTTAGCTCACATAGGCTTATAATTATTGATATGTAATATATTTCTTGATAATACAAATTTCAGTGATTTATGATACTTGGTTGAAAATAAAATACAAAGGGGGGATTGTTATGACCAAGTTGGTGATGAAGGATATTGTTTTTAGATGATTTTTTTTGTTGTCAAGAAGGTTTCAGAAAAAATAAAATAGGTTTGGGAAGAAATAAAAATCACCTAACTTTGTATTTTGTAAAATTCATTTTGACCATTGTTTTCAATATAATGATACTCTTGTATTCAAAATAATCAGACTCATAATGTTTGAGAAAGTCCATCATATAGAGAAATAGATTTTTGGAAGAAAAGGTTATGAACAGACTCACCTCAGGTCTGGAATGGGAAAATATCGTAATGAGGTTCTATGTGTAATCAGATTCAACATGAATCCAATTTAAATTTGATGATGATTTTATTATTTTAATTTCACATAAATCATATGTGGTGATAATTGTGATGAAATATTGATATATGAAAGGAAAAGAGAATGTATTTCTAATTGTACCCAGGTTAATCATATCTAGGTTGAAGAGAAGAAAGAATTGATGTTGATTATATTATAAATGATTAGATATAGATGGAAAGGAAAAGGTGTTGGTGATATTTATCAGGCTTAGGGTGAATAATATGTTCGTGATACTGAGGAAGAAAAATTTCTTTCTAGAGAAATTTATACACAGAATGATCATATATAGGATGATTGTACTTAGGACAATAAAATTCAGAAAAGATCATACTCTGGTTGAGAAGAAAAGAAAGAATCTAGAATGAATGGAAAGTTATGATTCTTTTGAATTGATGTATTATGATATTAATGATATTCTCAAATGAATTTAATTTTATGAAGGATTTCATGTTAAAAGCATAGATCTGTAAATAAAGGAAGTTTCTGAATATGATTTGAGGTTGATGAAAATAATTATGACAAAATTTGATCAACAATGTATTCAACCATTCAAAAGGGGTTGTAGTACTTTGTTTTATTTTCAACTAAATTGTGAAGTTGGTCAAGAGAAATGGTGAATAGGTAAAATTAGTTTGATGGAAAATATGAAGGAGTTTGTTGAATGTGATGTTAAGGGGGAGATTGAAAATCCAAGAAGTTGTTCTTCAAATGATTTTTTCAATTGGGTCAAGAGCCATCATATTTAAGTCAATGTTGATTCACCCTAATTATCATAATGGAATATTTGGAATAGAAATAAATCAACGTAATTGTTTTAGGAAATTAGAATGGAAATTTAAATCATACATGAGAAGAGGATATTAGTGGAAGTGTTTTCAAGGGGAGTATCATATTCCATAATTGAAATATCAATTGAAATTATATTGGCAATTGAAAATAATAGAAGAAAAAGTGAACTGAAGTGTTTAGAAGACTCAAGAAGAAGTGAGAAGAATCAAGAAACATTGATGAAGTCATAATGCACTTAAGATTTTAGAGGGAAATATAGATTTAGATGAATTTGGCTGAGTGGGAAAGGTTTTGGGATTCCTTCCAAAACCATTTTGTGTCACCTTTAAAAAGAGAAAATGTCCCTTGTATATTTGGATGATGGTGTACTATTCATGTGAAGAGATAAAAGCTCCTTATTCTTAGAGAGAATAAGAGGTTTCCATATTGAGCCTTTGTTGAAGAAGTTTCAATAGAGAAGTGAAACAGAAGAGACAAGATCACAACTTGGTGTTCAGTTAATCATCATATTTAGTAGTCATCATATTTAGTTGGATACCATATTCATCTTGTCATCGTATTCAACTGATCACCATATTGGGTTGGATTAATCGGATTGGGATTTCCGTACTATGATTTTCAGACTAAGGAAGTGTTATGAATTGTCTCAATCATACTCTAATAGATACATATATATCATAGTGGGAAATCAGAATGGGAGAATCATACTGAGCATAATCGTACAGGGGATAATCAACTGAGTAGAAGAATCATACTAAGGAGAATCGGACTTGAAGAATCTGAATTCAAAAATTAGACTGGAAAAAACGTACTAGGAAATCAGACTGGCTTTTTCTTTACAAAGTCCAAGAAGATCTTACCATCTCCTAGGTAAGAAATTGAAGAAGTGTTTCTCAATTGAATACATTTGTGGAATAGAAAATAAGCATATGTAACATGTGTTGTTACACAAATACTATATTATCCTATTTTTGATAAGAGGGTGGACACACACAATTGGATTATTTACATTATACTATAGGAGTAAAAGGTAATATCCTACTCATTGTTAGCCACGGATCTTTTTCTAGTAGATTGTGTGGTATTGGATCATTTAAAAACTATATGAAAGATGTAGATATTCTTATTGAATAGTGAACCTTGTAAATTCTTGTGTTCTTATGGATGTGTGTTTTAATAGATAGAAATTATTTCTCTCCCTAAAAATGATTTTATTTTGTAATTTTAATTTTACATAGAATATTTATAGATTTATATTCATATTTTAAATATGTTAACAAATAAAAATGTAATGTTTCTATTATAAAATAAATGTAATAATTGGAATCATGTCGATAAAATAGTAATGTAACATACCTACTATAATAGTAATATAAACACCAAATGTATCCATTAATGATAATAAATTTAATTTGTATATATATTTAAAAATATATCGGTAAATTAATAATTAATTTTATCATCATCTTGCGATATAATAAATAGTTAATAGATACAAAACATATTTTTATAACAAAACCTCATTTTATAATTAAATTAATGCTTTTATTTAATGATTAAATTTCATATATATATATTAGTAAAATGGATATCATGTGTATAAATAGAAAGATTTAATTTGGTAAGGGGAATAACTTTATAATATTCTATGGTTTTCATATTATTGGAAGGATATTGAAAATAAAATTGTATATGGAATATTTTATGAGTATATGATAATGTAAATGCTCACTAACGACTTGATAAAGTTAGTTTTAGTTCATAATATATATTTTCTTTCAAAAAAATATATTTTTGTATTTTAATCATCCCCATGAACTAACTATGATTATTTTAATTGTGATATATTTTAAATTCAACTAAAAAAATATTTTTTATTCTTTTTTTAAATATGAACATGGAATCAAACATTAAAAAGGCTTAAAAGACAATAATAATATTTATTTAGTAAAATATTCATTACTCGTAGTTAAAAAATATGATTGGGAAATGATTTAAAAATATTAATAATTAATATTCTATTATCAAGATACCAATTAAGACAACAAAAACATAACATACATATTGAATATTCACCATATAGATTTTAATTTTATCCAATAAATGTGCATTCTATGATGATATGAAGTTTTTGTTATGTGATGGAGAAGTTTGGAGGAGTTTCAATATGCTTCCATCATAAATGAAAATAGAAACTCTTGTTACTACTACTAGTATCTTATGGATAGATAGGAAAAAGGAGAATAAATTATTTTTTATGCTTGTTGGTGAGCTGATCTTCGTGATTAAATACTAGTAATCATTATTTGGAATCTATGTCTACGTAATTTTAAGGAACTTAATGGTTGTTATCAATTGTAAGAGCCTGAAGTTTTAAATAGAGAATCGTTATTCAGGAAAAAAGATCTATCTAAAGAGAAAAAGATCTATCGATCAACTGATTCATATTCACACATCAATTTTAGAGTAAGGGGTCTTTTGGATGTGGTCTTCCGATGTTTTCAAGTGATTTATATTCCCTATAAAGGAATTAAGGAATTTTTATTTTATTATTAGGGACTATAAATATGTTTCAATGGATGAAGAAATTGGTTGAGGGAGAAACCCTATGGACTTCATAAGGTATAATATTTTTGCATTAGGTATATTCTATAGACTTTGTAAGGATCATGCTATATATTAAAATAAACTATTTGGAAATGGAATAAACCCTATGATTGATTTCATAGGGTACCGAACAACTTTTTCATAGTTAATTTGTTAGGTACAATGATCATTAACGGGTACATCATCCATATGATAGAGAATTCATAATGAACTGTGTGAATTCATATGGTACATTCATGTGGTATATGATCATGATAAGGTAAAATGAACCCTGTAAATATTTTTTGGATATAATAAGCCTTATGAAGAGTAAAAAATATATCAAATGAAACTTTATAAGAAACATGTTCATAATATATTTCTTTTTTGTATAGGTTGTTCATGTATGATACAACAACCTCATAAGATATACCAGTTGTACCTAATATTCTAATTTAGCAGGCTGGTAATATGATAAATGTATAAGAAACTTGTGAAAGAATTGATTCTCAAATGATACAATGGGTATGATGTGATTTTCATATGGTATGAACTACTGATATGAAATCTGAAAGATTCATCAAGTCATATGAAATCAATTCAGAAAATTATAAGAGGAAGATATAGAATAAATAAATTTATGTGAGTAAATGAAAATTAAAATATTCAAAAAAAATATAAATATTTCAGATGATGGACATGAAATTTTTTTCAATAAATTAAATAAGACAATGACATTGTGACTCATTGTAATTCATACTGAGAATGAATCAGTAAACTAAAGGTAATTATTTATAAGGATTTATATGAAACTCCCATTCCACAAGGGGATTTTTCACATCATAACAGATGGATCCATGAATGCATGGAGAAATTTAAAAATAATTAATGTTGCGGGATTCATATAAGATATGTGGCCCTGATTATTCAAATGCCAATTTAAGTTTAAATTTATGTGTCTAGAGGAGATACTATGACTCAATTTGAATGAGTCCAATGACCAGAAGATGTCAATTTTAAAATTAGGTAATTTTAATTTGATAAATATGGAAATAGTAGTCATGATATGTGTGAATTAGAAATATATCATTGAAAAATAATTGATATATACTATAAACACTTTGATACTACATCTACTCTAAAGAAAACAATTGAGTTAACAAATGGGAATCTAATCACATTCATGATAACCTAATAAAGTAAGGAGGAGTTGATGTTACAATTTATTCCTATCATTTTCATGGAGACTCCGGAAGATTGAAGATTTATGATAAATAAAATCCTAGTGTGCTTGAGGTGAGGAACAAGTCCATCTTTAATAAAGTGATGTTGTCTGTATCATGGTAGTGTAAGACTTAATTTTTAGTCATTAGAAGGACCTATTTCATAGACTGTAAGAGCAAGTCACAATCCTATTACATGGACTAAGATTTTTGAGACTGAATATGTAATTTGGATGACATTTTCCTTATCCATATGTACTAATACCTAGGTTATTTTTTCACTTCGAAATAATTTGATAATAAATAAAATTTTCATAGAAAATTTGAACATGACATGGTGTTTATTTTTTTGAAAGAGAAAAATATTGAAAAAACGGCATGTGTTATTATTCTATTATATTCATATATTTCATACTATGTTAAGGGTGTGGTGTGGATTAAAAAGATATTAATACTAATTAGGATAAAGGAAAAATTATAATAAGTGATATTTCTGAATGAAATAATAATGTGGTTAAATTTTGGTAGAAATGGATTCACCCCCTAATGTGAATGCATGATCCACTAATATATATAAGTGTTATTATATATTACCATATAATTATTGGATATACTCTATTTTATTGTCCCATTTACTTATATTAGACTCAGATACAGTATTGATTTCTCAAAAACATAGACGTGTCACATATAAAGAAATAATGCTCCATTCAAGTTCCAAAAGAATTATTATTTTTTGCTAAAAATCCATAAAAATTAGAACAAAAGATATGCAAAGTAATTGAAAAAAAATATTTGAAAGGAAAGAAAGGGATATATCACTAAATTAAGATAATTAATCGGATATCTTAATAACTTATAAATCTATTGGATGTGATCCTTTAGAAGAAATAATTTCATACTATAGATAGTATATGTAGGGTAAACACATTAAAAGAGTTTTACACATAAAATCATTAATTTAATTTTTTTAAAGAATGTTTCTTCTTAAATAATAATTGATATAAATACCTATCTAAAGGAAAATATTAATGGAAAATCTTGGATATAAGTAGGATTTAATGAAAAGATTTATTCACTTAAAATTAAATTCATAACATGAAATAAACTAACTATCCTTATTGACAAAAAGTAAAAATATGTTTACCTTACAAAAGAAATTATTTACAACATTATTGAAAAAAATAAATGAAATCAATTTTATAATGTTGATATCAAAAAAATTCATAGATAAATGATACATGTATTTATTATTTTACAAAACCACCTTGAATTTCAAGGATTCTATAGTGGAGGTTAAATAAAAAATAAGAACATATATTGATAAATATTTATAAGAATGAACAAAAAAGAAAAAACATAAAATTATGAAGTTGAAGAATCATTTGGAAGAGAGAATGATATCAGTTGGGTATGAAATTTAATCCCTAAACATGAAGTGTCTTGATTTGGATATTAAATATAGGACTATAGAACCATCATATTCTATAAATCCCCAAATGATAAAAAAATGAAAGAAATTTCCACAAAAACAATTTTTAATGATCTAGCACCAAGACTGTATTATGATAGATTCAAGAAAATCATGAAATCAACCATTTTAACCATTTTAAGCTCCTAAAAAATCCATACCAAGCACTATATAAATTTGATTATAATATTGTAATTCCATATGAAAATGTAGGTCCAAAAATAATATCAAGAAAATATGGTGTGGATAATATTTCTAATAAATCCACCAACAAATAAAAGATGGATGTCGATATATCTAAAAACAATTACCACCAAGAATAAAAAATGAAATTAGATACTTTAATAAACAACATAAATCATGTAAATGTAGACATATTACCTCAACAAGACAAAAAAATAGGTTCAATGAAAGTTGATGGTCAAACAGGAGACTCAAGAAAAAAGAAATTGAATATATTTATAATATATCATCATATGGAATAAAAATGTGACCAATATCAGTGGGGGTAGATTTTAATCTATTTTAATATATTTTACTCAACATAAGTATTTATTATAAACAAAAAATTCAGACACTAATAAAACAATATATTTCCATGATAACTTATTTAATTTTTTTTAAATGTGGTCACAACAATTTGGAGTTATGGTATTTATCCAAAAATCATAATTCATATACCCAATGTGGAATAAGTACATAACATAAAAAAATATTTCTAAAAAATAAATGTAATAATACTTGAAAGAAAATAATGTGAAGAGATATAATCAAAATAATATATCTAAGAAAAAACATCCTAGAAGTATGAAGAGAATGCTATAAATGATGTCTGAAGGAAAAGGAAATGATTCTACTATGGTAATATGGGAAAACCCATGGATTAGTATAGAATTTTTATATAGATATAAATTAATGTTAGTATGCTAAATTTGAATGGTAATTCAATCTCATAGAGAAAATTATTGGATTTATTAAAAACTCATATAAAAATATTTGATGTGGTTTGTCCCAAATATTTTTGAAAATATTTTACAAAATCATTCAAATAATATAAGAAAGTTTATTTTTATAAGGAGATCCTAATAATTTTCCTAAATCATTTAGAGACGATAAGATAGATTAGGAAAAAACAAGCAGGTTCTCATTCTAAATGGAACTATATTTTTCTAAAAGCATGAGAACTACATTTTTGAGATATTATATCTAAAAGTAATGCTCAAATTGTTCCAAAAGTGAATCTATATGGATAGTGTGAGAATTATTGGAATTATATAATAGATATTTTAAATCATCATCATTCACAATAAGAAAAAAATAGTTTAATTTAAAGGAAAATCATAAACAACTAAACATTTATTATTAGAAATGTTAAATCCCTTCATCCCATAGAAAATATATACATATAGAATGATGAATTTCATTCTTCACCAAGAAATTCAAAAATATCAGATAAAAAGTGAATAAATAAAGAAAATTTTTCTAACTATTCATGGTGAAAATAATGTATGATCTTAGTTGATAGAAAACTATTAATCTTATTGATATTATTATTAAGAAAAAACCTCCTTATTCCATTAATATTTTATGGTTGTACAAACATTAATTGAATTTAATTAGAAAATTTATATGAGGATCAAGATGATATTTTTACACATTATTGAAATGGATTTATGCATTTTGACTCTCTACTAGAGAATTTAGACCATAATAATTATTGATTTAAAAAAATTAGGTGGATTATTTGATGAATTTTTTTCTAGTATATCAATATTCATGGGATTTGAAATATCTAGAAAAAATATAAAAACTATAATTTTTGGTTTTACATTCATAGTCACTGACCTTGGTTTGAATTTATCAAATCTAGAAGAAAGGGGTAGTTTTATTTGATGTGTAAGATAATATAATGCGGGGGTAATATATCTTGCATTGGAAATTTATGATGCACTTACTGAGAATGACTGTAGGATTTGATATTATTGATGAATCTATTATTACATCCCATAAATTGATAAATTAATGTGGTATAATATATTTTATATTGTTATCTATATCATTAATATATTGGTTAAATATCCCTTATTTTATACATTAGACCTACCCATAGAGACATTATGTTTACTATATAAAGTATTATTTTATAGTATGCATGTAAATACACTTATCCCTTCACAAGTGTATCATTTTTTATTTTCAAACCAAATTTCAAAGAAATGGTATCATGAAACAATGGAATATGCTTTAAATGTGTTGAAAACCATCCCTTATACTAATGTTCATTTACTAATAATAATTAATATAATGAAATATTTTAATCACACATATTTACAAGGAGTATTGATTGTGTTTTTATCAAATATAAATAGGTACATTGAAGATAATATGTGTGGATTAAATTTTTTTTAATCAAGAAGGGTATTATGATGATAGAAAGAAATCAATTGGTTTTGGAGAAGTTTGGAAGTGTTCTGGTGGCCAAAACCTTTGACACATACTATTACATGATCCATACACATAACTATATATTAATATATAACATTTATTGTAAATTCCTTGTATATATGTATATATAGGCTCATATTACATAAAAAGGTACTTAAAATATGGTTTTATTAATTTTTTCCCTGTAGTGAGCTCCTAAAATATATTAAAGCTCCTAAAACTACATGGGATAAACTAGGGAAAGCATAATTAAAGGGGGGGTAAATATCTCATTATGGGAATAAACATTATAAATTAACATAACATTAGTTTCAAATATATAACATGATATCATAAAAGAGAATGCTCATAAGTAATTACATGGAAAGACATCATAAATAAAAAGGTATCATAAGATCATGGAATCATTGGAAATGTGTAAAAAAATGTAACATGACATAAACATGAGTCAAACGTAACTTCTTTATAATATCACATGGTGGAAAAAGTCCCATAATGTATTAGGTTTACTCTTTAATCCCATACATGAAGCCTCATGAGAATAAATCAATACACAATGAATTAGAGTGTTATCTAGAAAAACCCATAATAAAATGTTTTTGATTTACATGTTCCACATAATGGAAATAAATCATAACATATAGCATAATAATCACCCATTGAATATAATGATTTTCATAATCTTGGTTCATATCATAATCAAGGGAAAATTCATAATGAACATAGTTGAGAAATTTTCATAAGGCATGTATTACCCCCATAAAAGGGAGGATGAATAATCCAGTTATATATATGAGAGACATATATACATAATTTAGAAGCATTCCATAACATTTAATAGATATATAAATTGATTTAGAGGGATAAGGTTCATATCCCAAGGGAAAGGGTGGTTTAGAGAGATCTCATACCTTGCGCACGATTTTTTGAATGGGTTATTTATGTTATAGAATAATAAAATTATGTTAATTATTTACATTAATAATATAATTTATCATTTTTATTACTAATTTTATTTTAATTGTTACCATATCATATTCAATTGCTTAACCATTTAATTTCACATCGAATGTTCTGACGATAAACGAATCATATATCCAATATCAATTTGGTATGTTGTTTAAGGTAAAATAGATTAACTATTAATTATCTATTTATTGTTAATAATGAAATAATTGTCGTTTTTATATTTAAATTATACTTTTTAAAACAACTATGAAATACTTTTATGAAAATTTAACTATGTTACAATCATGGAGACGGTAGGTCATTTGTACGCATAAATAAAATTACAATTTTTTAAGATCATGATTGAAGGAAGGTGACTATTATTTTATAATTATAGGATGAAAATTATATAATAAATATTATATTATTTATTTAAATTCCCTTACACGTAACATCCATGATATGTGGTAATAAAAATCAATCGCATCGCTTCAGAAGGTGGTAGTCTTCCATAGACATGAACGACGTTATCATTTATTCAATGGATGATATGGTTGGAATATAAATGATATATTAATTTTATAAGAAGTTTATTATCTCATTAATATCAAATATAGACATCAAATAATTCATTATTACCTTCTAATTAAATATTATGTCAAGAACATATAACATAACTTTGTTTGGAAGAACTCCACCGTACGCACGAGAGATGTTATTATATACTCTATGGAATGGAATGTAAGAAGGTATATAAGATATTCTAATTATTTAAGTTTAAATATATAATAAATTCATTATATAAACATTATATACATCATTATATCTATACATTAGAAGCAGTGATGAAATACAAATTATATGTGTGCGCGGGGCGGTAGTCCGCCGTACACACAATCAATGATTTTATTTCCCATTTGATGGAGGAAGATATGGATTTAGGTCATTAACCTAAAATAAAAAATCTTATTATATTAACTATACTAATTTTATTATATCATCATGGATTAATAATATTTTCATGAGGTGTAAGAAGAATTAAAATATAATACTCGGTTAAGGACTTTACTTCTTCATCAAAAACATATGGTTTAAATTAAAATCCCTCCTAGGATTGATTTATGACCAAATAAGGATTCTATGATAATTTTAGGATATAAGGGAGGTTGTTTGGTAATATCATGTCTGAACTAATGGGTTTTAAAAGTGTATAAAAGAGATGTGATGGGTGTCCTTTTATAAGTGGGGTAAAGGACACACATTGAATTTTTAAATACATATAATTCAACCAAAGTTTTTCTCATAACAAAGTACCAAAAGTATGAAATTTTATCACATAAGATTATATTATGTAGAATTATTACCATAAAATAGGAATTAGTAAACTTTTTGTTCATTTTAAACACATAACATTTTAGTTTAATACTTAAGTAAACCCATTTTTACCTTAACTATGGTAAATAATTTTTTCTTTTTCACTATTAATTATGGTAAAAATTTAAGATGAACATATTATAAAATATAATTTATTATTATTAAAAATATGGAATGCATTTTTCCAAATTCAAATCATAGAAGTGGCTTATGGTAATTTAAAATTAAACCCACAAACATGTCCAAAAATGGTTTTCAAAAAGAAAAACATTCAAAAGTTGAGAGATATTTTATGTCAAAATTCATTATTAAATTAAATAAAATGAAATAATTTGTATTAAATGACATATAATTTTTCAAATTTTACTTTTATAATAAAATTTCAATAAAATTGGGCTTGTATATTCTTTAAACAAAAAATACTTTTTTAATAAGAATCAGTATTTTTCACTATTCAGGTAAAGATGAAACATTTTTGAAATATCTCAAAATGTTACCATAAGATAATTTTGGTATATAAATTTATAAATTAATGTTAATCTTATAAAATTTATTTTTTTATTTTGAAAATTTTAATTTTATATTATGCACGTAATGTGATAAAAATACACATTCCAAAAATAATTAGTTTCCTAAGAAAGAAAATTATCTTTAAAATGGTTCTCATTATATTTATATTCAACAAATTACCATTGAATTTATTTTATACAATTTTAATATATAGTTTTAATAATTTATTTAGTCATATTCATGCCTATAATCTTAATGGATAAGTAAAAATGATAATTTTTAACTAATAATATTTTAATAATCTATCATGTTTATTTTAAAAATGATGTTTCATGCATCATAAGATATAAATTTTTTTTAATTTATTTAAAATGAAACACATCATCAATTATTGGGGTGTTATATTATTCCCCCATTAAATAATACCTCTCAAAAAAATTCACATTACATACAAATATTAAAATAGGTGGGGGTACTTTTACTTCATCACCTATTCTTGTTCCAATGTTGCTTCCTCAAACGTTAGCTTTCTCTAGAATAGTTTGACCAAGTGTGTTATCTTATTTCATAGAAATTTGTCTCTATGATACAAGGTCTTAGATTTCTTCTCCATATATAAAGGTCTGTATTTAATGATACCACCTCTAGATTTAGTACATGTGAGGGGTCTGGTATATACTTCCTCGAGAGGGATACATGGAACACATCAAGTACTTGAGATATATTAGGTGGGAGTGTTATTTGGTGGGACACCACTATAATGTAATCATTGATAGAAAAGGGGTTAATGTATCTAGGACTATGAAATCTATTCTTCTCAAACCATGTGACTTTCTTCATCGGAGAAATATTGAGGAACACCTTATCTTCGACCAAAGACTCCATTTTTTATCGATGATTGTCTGTATAACTATTCTATCATGTTTAGACATATTTCATGTGACATTGAATTGTTTGGACTATATTTTCCATATCATTTTCATGATGATGTCCCAAAACCTTCCACTCTCTAATTTCACCCCAATATGTCATAGAACAAAACATCTTCCTATACAGAGCCTCATAAGGTTTTTTTAGATTTATAGAATAGAAATTGTTGTTATATGAGAACTCTATTAGGGGAAGGTATTGATCCCAAAATCTCTGGAAAACCATTTAACCAGGCCTCATCATATCCTCTGGTCTTTGGTTTGCTCTCTCAAACTAACCATATGTCTAATGGTGATAAACATTGTTGAAACTGAGTTATGTATTCGTCACTTGTTTAAGGCTTCTCTAGTACCTTGTATGGCGATTGACTAACACCTATAAGTTTTTATTTTCATTAGTTTTACTTGGGTGTCCTATAATAAAATCCAAGGTTTTGTTTCCCCATTTCCATACTATTATACTAAACAATTTCATCATACCCTTATACTTATATCATTCATATTGGACATATTGGAATACATAGTATCAAGATATAAATTCCTTAATATCCCTATTCATTTTTCTCAATAAATGTTTTTCTTCATATCTACTTTCATCTTTGTGTTTTTAGTTGAATAGATAAGTATGAGCTATGCACATCACAAATAAGATCCAACTTCAGCTCTAGTTTTGATTAAAACATAGTTGATTTCCATACCATATAACTCCATATTTAGAAAATTTTAGTTCATTAAAATTCACTACCTTTTTCTGTAGCACATCCTCATCTATATAGGCCCCCTTAATCCTATCAATAATTGATATTTTATCTATACTTTTTGTAAGGTAGGATGAATATCCTTTTACTAATAACATATCCATCCTTTGAAAAACAAATAATATTGGATCCTTCTCAATTCCCATCATTGATTAAATTTCTTGAACCATTATACATAGAGAATATTCCACCATATTTATTTTTCTGGTATAGTAATGGCTTGAGAAGTCATATTTGAATGGCCCTAAGGCCTTTATTTTATTTTATTATAGATAATCCCCCTTTTAAGGGTTGAAGAGAAACATGTCCATGACTCGTAGGAACAAGGCACAAGGCCCGACATGACCCGTAATACATGACCCGAAGACTCAGAGGCATACCATTCCCATTACATGACCCGTAGGCCCAGCCCACTAGAATTGCCCCTCCCAGCGTCTTGCATCATTGATCACCTTAGCTCCTCACCTTGCATTGCTGATCAGCTAGAATTGCCCCGTACAATGCTGCATAGTGCCTGGTCTCGATGGCGGCTGCCATACCCTCTCATTCTTCCAATTCGGTTAGCTCTACATCTGGTGGCTGCTACTCCTGTTGCTCTGATCCTCTTTTGGGGCCTGATCTGTGTGAACTAGGCTAATTCATGGTCTACATGACCTGAAGGCCCTATGGCCCGAAGGCCTTTGATGACCCGTAGGCACAAACCAGTGGCCCGAAGGCCCAAATCAGGTGAATAGTTCCGGCTACTATAGTACTTAACAGTAAGTGCTAAAGTAATGCTACAGTAACCCGAAAATTCGCCTCCACCCGGTTTTGAACCCGGGTCTCTTGGATACCAAGCAGAAGCCCTTACCACTCGGGTACGGGCTCGTTGGTAGAAGTCATATTCATTTTTAAAATCTTACCAAGTGTTTTTGGTGCATGTTAATCTCCTTCATTATGAATATATATTTGAGTCTCTTGTGATTCATATATATTTTATAATTATCTATATAGAGATAGTCACCAGATCTTTAACCCAAAGATCACTCCATAAAACTACATGTCATGCATGGGATATTTCTACTCGGGAACATTCAACTACTATAGAGCATTGGATATCAATTTAGCATTTATATTAGTACATATCCCAAATCCTTATTTTAATAATTTATACAAACGAAAAAATTTTCCCTACTTAAGGGAATAATTTGTACTAGTCTAGTGATAAGCCTCTTTTATAACTCCATAATGCTCCCTTCACATTCAATAGTCTAGAAAATTTTTAGTCCCTCACTCGTTAGCTTGATTATTGAGTTTTTAAATCTCAAAAAAAATACAAATCATCATTAATACGTAGATAATACATAGAAACTATGGATCCCTATCATAAATGATAGTCTTTGATAGTCTTCTATTTCCTTTTTCTTCGAAGATTCCATAGGAATCCCTTTTATAGTGATAATATTCCCAACAAATGAAACTTTCTCCATCCATACCATGTAGGTTCTTGGCACAGTGAAAGCAGAGGATGTTCATGTACAAAAATTCACAAATTTCTATAATTGATGATTAATCTAGGATCAATATGATGATGAAGTATCCATAGAATTGAATCAAAGATAAAAGAAAAAGTATAGAACCCAAAACCGATAAGAGAGGATCACCATATTTTTTTTATAATTAATTTATTAAATTAGAGAATTACCTCCAAGGTGATTCTTTCTTCATTGATGTGTCTGACCACAGGTTTGAGGTGAGGCTTCTTTGCGATGTATAATCCAAGGATAGTAATCCTCTAGTAGTGATCCACATGTACTCCACATATCTTTGGATGTTTCCGAAGGGGTCTCTGGGTGATAGCGTGGAATATCCTTGTGCTTGTGATATCCTCCTTTAATTTCCTTGAGAATCTATTACAAATCATTCTCCTTGATTCGATGGAGAAGGATCTCTCTCATTATTGAGAGCGTTCTTGGAGAGGGAATAGTTCTCTAGGATCGAGAGATTTTATCCAAGGATGTTGTGCACACAACGATTGGTTAGCATGTATATTGACCGCTTGGATTATATAGAGAATAATAACATAATGGAGAATTTAAATCACCAGGTAATAATAAATAATTACCATAGGTTCCATTACATAATTTATTATTCCATATAAAACCCCATGTCAAATAATAATAGAAATTCTATTATTTCCATGACATTTGATTAACTTACACATTATATTTATATATTATTTAACCAAATAATATTTAATATTATTTCTCACCGAACCCATAACTTGGTCCTCCAATACTCCTCAATATTTACCAAGCCTTGAATAATTACTATTTATTTATTATATAAATATAACTTCATTATTCACTGATAAATAAATATTTTTCCAATAATATATTCTCTCAAATAACTAGATATGAAATAAATGTGATCATTAATACTTGAAAATTTATTAAACCAAAATGGGGAATAATATTTATTCAACTTGTTAAATAAATAAAATTTTTAACTGAGATACTAGCTACACTTAGTGTGTGACCTTATAGGCTTATTTCTCCTTGGAATTAGGCAGGCTTGCCTAAAGTCCAATATTAGTGTCTAGTAATTGGTCAAGGCACCCAAGAGAAGTAATTTGATGTCGCAATGACATGTCACCTCATATGAAAATTTACCATGTAATATAATCCCTTTGTCCCGATATCTCCAATCAAGTGGACTTCATGCAAGTGCCATCAACCCATGTGCTTGACTTCTCATTATTTGACTTCCTGGAATTGAACTCTCATAGAGAACACCATGGACATGGATTTAGTTAGGCTATATCATTTCCATAAAGGGGACTAATATATCTAGTTCCATATAAGTGACAAATCCTTTCTCTCATTATTCATTAATGCAGTATTAGTCATGAATCACCCAACATATCCAACCTCGCTACGAACATTTATCACCATAATTTTTTTTCAATACATATAAGTGTGTGAGTCATAATACACATTAATAAAAATCATAAAATCTATGTACCAATATACATGTCCACAATTAGTAACATCCCAGGACACTTATGAATGTGGATTTTCTACTGGCGGGTCTATTTCTCATAATATCCTCCTGGATATTACTAAGGGCACACACCTTGAGAAGGTGCCTCAAAGTTTCATGAGCCCCAACCCTAATAGCCTGTATCATTTGTGTCCCTTAAAATGATATCATCCATCCATAGAATATATATTCAATAATACTATCATGGCACTTTTAGTTTCTCATCATAGTAGGGATATGCTATGACCTTTTAATGTGATAGCTATTCTTAGGACATTATCACATACTATGTCACACAGAATATCATACATGATGTGATAAGTAGTTTATTAATATTCATCCAATGAATATAGGTTTATAATAAAGTAAAAAGAAGTTGGTTTCTAGGGAACAAACTCCAATAGACTCCCACTTCCACTAGATACAACTCCAAACAACCTTCAGTATGCTAGCTCTCACATGATATTCATGCTTCTACTAAGATAAGCATTTAGTCAAATGGTCTTCTACATTATCTTCTATGGACACTCTACTCATTGAAACTTCACCCCTTTGATATAAATCCCTAAAGAGGTGATACTTTTGGATTATGTGCTTTGTTCGTTGATGTGACCATGTCTCTTTTTCAAGAGCCACCGCTGCATTATTATCACAATACAATGTAATGGGATCTTTACTACTAGGCACCAAATCAAGAACTTAGAAAAAGTTCAAAATTTAGATGACTTCCTTGGATGCATCAGAAGCTTCTATATATTTGAACTACACTATAGAATCAGTGACCACATGCTACTTTGAACACTTCCAGCTCACAGCTCCACCTTTGAGACATAAAATATATCTTGATTGCGAATTTAGATCATTCTGATCTGTCTAAAAGCCAGAAACAATATACCCTCTAATGACAATCTACTCATCTCCTCCATACATTAGGAACATATCCTTAGTTCTTCTCGGATACTTAAGGATAGTTTTGATAGCATTCCAATGTTGTTATCCAAGATCTAATTGATATCTTCATACCATGATCTCTGCATAGGAAACATCAAGTCTTGTACATAACATGTCATACATGATAGATCTTATCGTGTAAGTGTGTGGAATATTACTCATCATATCTTTTTCATGTTGTGTCTGGGAACAAATTTTATTGGAAAGATGTATACCATGAAACACTGGAACCAATCTCCTCTTCGATTCTTCCATACTAAATCTCTTTAGTATCTGGACAATGTATGTAATTTGGCTTAGTCCAAGAAACCACTTGGATCTATCACAAATGATCTTGATCCCTAGAATTTAGGTTTCTTTGTCTATGTCCTTAATGGAGAAGCACATGTTCAATCCGTCCTTGAATGACTGCAAGACTGGTATGTCATTTTCAATAAGCAATATGTCATCAACATGCACTACTAGGATAACTACCACATTCACATTAAACCACATGAAATCACATGCCTCACATTCATTCTTAATGAAACCAAATTATGTTATGGCTTCAACAAATCTAATGTTTCATGATCTGGATGTTGTATTTAATCAATAAATGGATCTCTACAACTTGTATACTCTTTTAGCATCACTTGGTGTCACAAACCCATCTGGTTGTGTCATATATACATCTTCCTAAAGGTTCCCATTAAGGAAAGTAGTTTTGACATCCATCTTCCAAATCTCATATTCATGGAAAGCTTCTATGGAAAGTATGATTATTATGGATTTAAACATGGAAACTGGTGAAAAGGATTCATCATAGTCAATTCCTTGACGTTGTTTAAAACCTTTAGCCACTATCCTTGCTTTATAGCTACTAACAAGACCATCCATGTACAGTTTATTTTTCAATACCCATTTTCACCCAACAGGCTCTACATCAACTGGTTCATAGAACATAAGTCAAACATGGTTATAATATATGGGATCCATCTCAGAATTCGTAGCTTCTATCCATCTTGCATCTTCTGAGCTCTCTATTACTTCCTTGTAGGAGAGAGGTTCATCATTGTCCAACAATAATGAGTCACCTTCCTCAGTGACAAAGAAACCATATCTATTTGGTTCCCATACCTCTCTTGTGCTCCTATGTAATACTTGTGTTTTAGGAACTACCTCTTCCATGGGGTCTTGTGGAACTTTTTACTATACCAACTGTTGTGTATCTTGAGAATCAACTTCATAAAAGTCAATATTTCTCCTACTATCCTCTTTTAGGATGTGCTCCCTCTCGAAAAAGATAGTATATCTGGTGACAATCACTTTCTTGTCTGAGGGGTTGTATAAGAAGTATCCCTTTGTTTCATTAGGATACCCTTTAAAGATGCATTTGGTGCCCCGTGGTGGTAGTTTATTTCCTGAGAAAACCTTAACAAATGCCTCTCATACCCATACACGTGTATGATACAAAGTGTGTTTCATTCCACTCCATAGCTCAAAGGGAATCCCATTTGCTACCTTAGTTGGTACTTGGTTTAATGTGTATGCTTCAGTTTGCAATGCATTTCCCCAATAGGATAATGGAAGATCTGAATGACTCATCATCGACCTTACCATGTCCAACAAGGTACGATTACTCCTTTCACTAACACCATTCCTCTGTGGTGTAAAAGGTGGAGTTAGTTGATATAGAATCTAAGACTTCAATAAAAGGTCAATGAACTCTTGGTTAAGATATTCTACACCTAAATTAGATTAAATCTTCTTTATCTACTTACCAAAATGATTCTCTACTTCATTCTTGAACTCCTTGAATTTCTCAAAGGACTCGAACTTATACCTCATTACGTAGACATAGCCATATCTACTTAAGTCATTAGTAAAAGTAAAGATGTAAGAATATCCACCTCTAGCTTCTAATAGAAATTTTCTACACACATCAGTGTGTACCAATCCTAGAGGATCTATGGATGTTTCACCCTGTCCAACAAATGGTGGTCTAGTAATTTTCCCTTGTAAAAAAGCATTACATCTATCAAGTGGTTTTAACTTAGAAGAGTCTAAATAACCATCTTGAGAGAGTTTTGTCAGGTGCTTCTCATTTACATGAACAAAGTGGTGATTCCATAATTTGGTATTGTATGATTCATATGAAATTGATTCGTTACCAATTTCTAACAGTTGGTTCTCAGAATTTAATACATACAGACTGTTATTTAAATGCGTTGTACCATAACATATGTTGTCCTTATAAAATTAACAACATTTATTTCCAAACATGAAAATAAATCCATCTATATCTAAAATCGATACAGAATATATGTTATTGGTAACACTAGGTACATAATAATATCCATGTAAAACCAAAATCATTACCATCGGCAATGTGAGGTGGTAGTCACCAATGGAAAGAGCATCCAGCCTCACACCATTAGTAGCTCACAGATCCACCTCTCCTATGACAATTTTCCAGAATCTACTTGGTTCCTAAATTTGAATACATATATCATCCCCATAAGATGTATCTAATAACTAATGTGTAGAAATGGAAAGATGTCACTTGATAAAAAACACACATTTTTCTCCTCCTTGCCTTTGGGTGCAGTTCCTCTTCCAGTGTCCCGACTTTCCACATGCAAAGCATACTGACTCCTTTTCATTTCCCTACCTATAGAACTTCTCCTTCTTGGTTGGATGATGCTTAGAGGCTTTATATTTTTTATAAATCGTGGTCCCCTTCACCTTATCATACCTCTTATTATTCACCATATGTACTGTCGGTTTTCATGACCTAAGTCCTTATGAACTTGGAGAATCAGGGTAAGAAGCTCTGATAGAATTTTCTCACTATTTCTCATATTATAATTCACAATAAAACTAGAGAAGGTCTTCGGAAGTGATGATAGTATGAGATCTGTACACAAATCATCTGGGAATTTAATCCCTAAGATGTCAAAATACTAAACGTATCAAATAAGATTAACTATATGTGGTTCAGTTGGCATAGACTCTCAAAGATTAGTAGTGAACAAAGCATTGTAGATCTCATACCTCTCTTATCTTGCCTTATCTTGATAGAAATCCAAAATTTGAGACATCATGTTATAAGCATCCATTTCCTCATATTTCTATAAGAGATCATTGGTCATGGATGATAGCATGTGGCACTGAACATTTGTAGCTTCATTTATATTTTTCTCACACACAGAGATTTCCTCATAACTCACCTCATTTCTAGGTGCAATTGGTAAAGTCTCTTCCATCAAATAAATTTTTCTCTCATGGTGAAGGATAACCCAAAGTCACCTTTTCCACTCTTGGAAATTAGTATAGGTGAGAAGGTTTTTCTTCTCGAGTATGGATTGTAATGATATGTTTGATGTCATTTTTATTGTTTAAAAAAAATTAAGATGAATAAAGTTTTAGTAATTTATCTTGATAAATGTAGAAAAATAAATTAATTAATATCTATTTGTCTCCCACTATTTTGTCGAACCCCAATGGCCCTCACTATTGGATTTGGAATATCCTGTTGCTTGGAAATTCTAGTAGCAAGGATCCATATTGGCCTTCGCATTACCCCAACTAGGGTTGTTCATGAAACTTGAAAGGTTTTAGGTAGGCATTCCAAATTGTAACTGCATTAACTCACAACTCCTTAATCTATTTAGTGGACTCCCCAATCCTGAAATCCTTAATTTTTGTATTTCCTCAACCATTTCCTCTTAGTTACACCAAGTACTACTATAGGAATCAACCCTTGATATAAACTAAGTTAAGTCAACCCAAAACTTTAAATTAGAATTCCCTAATAATTGAAAGCACCCCAACAAGGGTTGGTCAAGAACTTTGAACTATGGTTCTATTCTAACTGATGTAATGGATAACTATACCGACATAATATTTAATTGAGGGATTTTATCCTTTATGTATAAATTTCCACTTATTATCTTTTTTACATTCTTGTTAATGTTATGTGGGATATACTTAAGTCATTAACCATGTATAGATAATATTTACGCATAATCCATTTTTATTTTATTTCCATCTTCTATGCTTTTTTGTTCATTAATGATGTGATCATGTCAAACACCCATAATGAATAACCATACAGCTGAAAGAAATAAAATACAGAGTATGATCATGAGCTTTACTATTGGTTAGTTTATCTAGTGGTTTATAAACTAACCCTAACATAGGGGAGAAACACCTTGAACCGTTTTAAGGTTCGTGTTTACAAATTTCCACTTATCCACCTTTGTATCTCCCTAGATTGGTTATGTCTCATATCCTAACATGAACCACCTCCACTAGCATAGGAGATCAATCCATTACACATGCTTTTAACTCACACGCAGTTGATGTGTAAAAGGGGGTTTACATAATATAAACTAATGGTACGCATGCCCAACATATTAATGAGGAGAAACCATGTAGGACAATAATTTTAATATAATAAATAAATAAAAAGGGAACCAATCACATACAAAGGTATGCTCTAGCTCATTATCATCCATATACATTCAAATAATTGCGCATTTAATAATACTAACATTCAATTATTTAATCATTCTTATTAAGATAAATTGTGCTCGAATTGATTAATCAATATCTTTAATTAATCAATCCTTTTTATCTTAATATTTTTCTGAATTTTCTTAAGATTATCATCCATAACCTTATACATAACTTGTACTTTGGAAGAAACCCAATGAATACCCATCCAAAACTACTCATCCTGTATTTATAATTTTATACCCTTTATTCTTTGTGACATGTAGTGTTCATGCAGAATTATAATTGTAATACAACTCATAATTGATGTGTATATTTTTTAACATTACGTAGATATTAATTAAACATTTATATATATATATATTTATATCAAACACCTATCACATGTTGTGTCCTAGATTTACGCCCACATGAAGGTACATGTTTCAAGGGTTACATAATATAATAATAAAATTTGAAAATCTAGGTAATCTATAAATAGTACATGACGTATAGATCTGACTACATGACGTGTACCCTCCTCACCATCCATCCCAAGTACACACCTGGGGAAATGTTGTGTGAGTTGTACTTCAAAAATCTTTGGAGTACACAGCATGTCCAGTGGGCCACACACTGTGTAGACTCCTCGTTACATGGTCACCATTCAAGAAAGTCGTGTATGGGACACATGACTTGACCCTGACCTGAAGGGACTACACGCTATGTCCAGTAGGTCACACATCACGTAGTCCAGTTGATCGTGCATCAGTCTATCCTGGTCAACACGTGGTTCAATAATTAACTACCCTACATGTCATTAATTCACATGACTTGAGTAATTTCTAAAATACTCATGATGAATTGAACACAAATACATGGTGTGTAGTCCTCCATTATCTGGAAAGATCTGTCAGATCCTCCTGATGAGATCCTTGATGTAATTTTAATCAAAAAATTATTCATTTCTATTAGATCTACTAGAAATGAAAGAGAAATAATAGAGCTCAAAATTAAGATTACAAAAACGATTAAACATGAATTGATAAACTAAATTATTAAATCATAAATCATCAAAAAATTATTTAAATAATTATAAACAAAAATATGAACTCTCTGATACCACTTGTAGGTTCCAGGTGCAGCGGAAGTGCAGGATGGGTTTCTACCCAACATTTCAAATTTCTATAATCGATGATTAATCTGAGATCAATACGATGCTAAATTCCAGTATCCATGGAATTGAATAAAATATAAAAGACAAAAGAGGGAACCTAGAACTGAGAAGGGAGGATCAACATATTTTTTATATTTAATTTAATTAAATTATAAAATTACCTACAATGTGATTCTTTCTTCATTGATGTGTCCAAACATGGGTTAGATGTGAGGATTCATTACAATATAGAATCCAAGGATAGGAATCCTCTAGCAGTGATCTACAAACGCTCCATGTATCTCCGGACGTCTCTGAAGGAGTCTCTGGGTGCTAGCATGGAAAATACATGCGCTTGCAATTTCCACCTTTGATCACCTTGAGAATCTCTTCCAAAGAGTTCTCTTTGATCCGGTGGAGGTGGATCTCTCTCATTCCTGAGAGTGTTCTTGGATAGGGAAGAGTTCTCTAGGCTTGAGAGCTTTTCTCCAAGGATTTTGTGCACACAATAATTGGTTAGCAAATGGAATAACCCCTTGCATTATATAGAGAATAATAACATAATGAGGAATTTAATTCACCAGGTAATAATAAATAACTAGCATATGTTCTGTTACTTAATTTATTATTCCATGTGAAACCCCATGTCAAATAATAATAGAAATGTTATTATTTCCATGACATGTTCTTAACTTGAACATTATATTTAAATATTATTTAACCAAATAATATTTAATATTATTTCTCATCAGACCCATAACTTGGTCTGAAAATCCATCTCAATATTTACCAGGCCTTGAATAATGATTATTTGTTTATTAAATAAATATAACTGCATTTTTCCCTGATAAATAAATATTTCGTCTGCAATATATTATCTCAAATAACTAGCGATGAAATTAATGAGATCAAGCATACTTGAATAATTATTAAACCACAACCGAGAATAATTTTTATTTAACTTGTTAAATAAATAAATTATTTTCCTAAGATACTGGCTACACTTAATGTGTGGCCCTCTAGGTCTCTTTCTCATTGGCATTAGGCGGGATTGCCTAAAGTCCAATATTACTATCTTGCAATGGGTCAAGGCACCTAAGAGAAAAAATTTGATGTCGCAATGACATGTCACCTCATATGAATGCTTACCATGTAATATAATCCCTTTTTTCCAATATCTCTAATCAAGAGGGTTGCATGCAACTTCCATCAACCCATGTGATGAATTTCTCATTCTTTGAATTTATAGAATTGAACTTTCCTAGAGAACAACATGGTCATGGATTTAGTTAGGCTATATCATTTCAATCAAAGGGCCTAAGATATCAACTTTTATAGAAGTGAAAAATATTTTCTCGTATTATTCATTAATGCAGTATTTCTCATGACGCACCCAACATATCCTACCTCGTTGTGAACATCTATCATCACAATTTTTGTCAATGCATCTAACTACATGAGTCATAATACCCATTAATAATAATATTAAATTCTATGGACCGATACACACGTCTGTAGATAGGAACATCCAATGACACTTATGAATGTGTATTTTATACTAGCGGTTCTTGTTCTCATAATATCCTTTTGGATATTACCAAGGGCACACACCATGAGAATGTGCCTCAAAGTTTCATGAGTCCCAACCCCTAATAGCCTATATCATTTGTGTCCCTCTAAATGATATCATCCAGCCATAGAATATATTATGAATAATAGTGTCATGGCACTTCTGGGTTCTCATCATAGCATGGATCTATTATGACCTTTTGATGAGAAAACTATTCGTAGGGAATTATCACATACTATGTCATGTAGAAGAACAATCATGATCTAATAAGTAGTTTATTAAAATTCATTCAATGAATACATGTTTATCATAAATTTCAACGAATTTAGTTTCTAGGGAACCAACTCCATCATAACACACATTTATATATCTTTTTGTATAGGTTCTCATTTCTCATATCACTCAACATAGTATTAAAATGCTCCCAACTATCCTCCTTTTCTTGAAGTATATCCAAATTTAATCTATGAAGAATAAAAAATATTTCTCATGTTAATCCTTAAAGACTCTATTCATTAACTCCATAAATATTGATGTAGCATTAGTGACTCATAAAGGCGTCACTATGAGCTGATAGTGGCGGTACATTATTAGAAATAGATTTTTTTAATATCTCCCTTCTTCACACATAAGTGGTAATATCTTGATCAATTTTCCACCTTAGATAAATACTGAGCACATCATATTTGATCGAACATGCCATCTATCCATGGAAAGGGATAATTGTTCTATGAAAACATTTTTTTGAGTTTATGATAATCAATATAGAGGGGTATTGAACCATCCTTATTCGTGGATAAAAGGAATAATTCACCCCATGGTGAAATAATTAGTCTTTTAAAATCTTTCTCCATATTATATTGTAACTAAATCTTTATTTATTCCAAATAAATGGTGGCCATTATATAAGGAGTAACGGATATGAGTAGAGATTTAGGTATAAGAATGATTGAGAACTCAACCTTTTGATCAGGAGGATAACCAGGAATATGTTCAGGTAATATAACTATATACTCACTCATATTCAATCATGATTTCCTCAATTGTCTCAATAAATTGGGATAAACATTCTTTCTCATCAGAAAATAATATACATGCTTGAACAAAAGATTCCATGGGAGAATCATCCTTCTCTTTACACTTGTATGGAATTAGAGGATGCCCTATGACATGAAGAGTGATCACTCTCTCTTGATATTTGAGTTTTCCTTTATATAAGGATATCCAATCTGTGCTGGAAATAACATCAAACTTCACTAAATGAAGTATGATGAGATTTGATGGAATATTATTTCCAAAAACATTAAATGGGGAGGATTTATATATTTGACAAGAACCGTCACTCCACTTAATGTTATTGAAAATTTATCAACCCCCATGTTTTTAGGTGGTGTTTGAATAGTTATAATAAACATAAAGGATATAAATGAATGTGTAAAACTAGAATCAAATAGAACATTTTCTACTCATGAATGAATAACTAGAATACCTATAACCATGTATTTAACGACATCCACTTGATCCTTGTTGATAGAATATTACCTTGAATGTTTCCTTAGATGTTATTATTGATGATTATATCTAGAATCCCTTGGATTTGTGAATTAGATTCCATAAATCTACGGTTATTTGTTGTTAAAACACTATATGGAAGGCGTACTGTTGATTTGAACCTTCTTTATTCATCCTCATTAGTGGGAATTTTCATTTCCCTATGGAATTGATTAGCATGATGCCCCTCTCTTCCACACCTGAATCATTTTCTATTTCCCCTTAGGTAGTTTATGGGATGTGTATTCCCACAATTTTCACAAGTGGGATGTTGTGTTTTCATTCCTCCATGGGATTTATCTTTTGATGGTTCCAAACAAAACTTCATTGTATGTTGCTTGTCTCCTTTTTGGCGATACAACTGAGAGTCATTGATATCCATCTAAACATCAAGGGTTGAACAAACAATAACTTCTTAACTATCGCAATTTCAAATCATCAATGATATTCATAGACTTAGATTTAACCCACAAATGAAAAGTTGAGCATTACTTTCAGTGTTTATAATAAATCCAAATGATTTTGATGAAATCTTTGTAAATCTCTCCCCATAGACCCTGATATACTCTTCTTCATTTTCATAAGACTAATGAACTCCCTATAAATATTATCACATAGATTGTAACATCATGGGGTTTTCAGTAGGTCATAAATTCCCCAACAAGTACAAATTTAGAGTTAATGAGTGGGTAAATGTGAATTCTTGACAAAAGAAAATAATTTAGAGATTTTTTTGACCAAAGCCCTGGTTTTTGTATTAATATTAAGTACTAGAAATTTCATCTGGGTTCTAGGTGAGTTCCAGGTGTGGTGGGTCCTAGAGACTCATTTTCGATAATGAAAAAACACAGGAACACAATTTGGACAAACTGTGCAGCCTATCATGAGTAACCATGATACCCTTTAGTGTCACTAGACACGGTTCAGAAAACCAGGTATTAGGGGGCACACACACATGAGAGAACCTCTCCATTTCTAACAGAGGACTTTTTTATGGTCTATTCATGGTTAAGTAAACTATGTGCCCAGCCCATCTACATCTGTTACATGGAAAGTGAGTACTGCGCGATTAGTGCATGGTTATCCAAAACTGTCTGGTCAAACCATGAAGGCCTTTGAAATGGGAAAAATTACTATTTTCCACTACATACTTTAAAATATTTCTATTCCAACTTTCTATTTCCACCTCTTGTTCAGGGACCCTCTAAATCCTTCTCTTGTCGAGGATTTGAGACATCTTCTCTATTCGTTCTTCGATCTTCAATATGTTGGTGGCTGCAGATTCCTCTAGGAAAGGATTTTGATCTTATAGACTCCTAAATCTATTTATATCAACATATGGGGCACTAAATATATGTGATTCCTCTCCCTCTATATCTAGGGAGGCCATATAAAATTCTATTTTCATCTAATTCAACTCATGTTAGAGGCCAACATTAGATGAGTGTGTTCCTTTTAGTATGAGTTAGGTGGTGCATAGATTTTTACAGGCTTTTGTGAGTATTTTGGGGTTTCGTACTATATGGTCCATGTGGTTCAATAGATTGATACAAAAATAAAATAACATATTGTCTTTAAATTATTAAATTATTGATTTGAGATGCTAATGGGAATGGTCTAGCTACAATACATGTTGTCATTCCATGTAAGGGGATTGGACCAACCTCAATAGTTTAGACTGGGTGTTTAATTCAAGTTAAATTGAAACTGCAAAAAAAAGAATTATACCAACATAAATTCAATGATTGATAACATATCTATTGGTAAAAATGAGTATTTCCATCAGATATCAAGGCATCTTGGTATTATTCTTAGGTACCAACAAATGTTTTACCATAAATTATATATGTTGGTATTAATCATCCAATACAGAATAATATTTTACTAAGAGTTAAATATATTATTTAGTCATATTAATAAAATCAATTGTTTTAACAAAAAACAAATCTATTATATTAATTATTATTACTAACAAAACATTTACCATTAGAAAAATATATCGCAACAAATTATCCAATAAGAATAAATATTTTAGTAATTATTTAATATATATATATATTAGTTAGTTACTTGTAACATGTATTTTTTTGATAAAAACACATTTTTATACATTTAATTATAATATTAATAATTTAATAATGTTCCTTGAAATAAATATATAGAATATAAAATTATTGATAAATTATTTAAAAAAATTACAAACTCAAAATTTATAATTTTTTTAAAAAATTGGATGCATATGAATAATATATATTTAAAATTATTTTTTTTATATTATATGTTGGTATTTGTCATATATATATTAATTTAATGGCTATAAAATTCTTATGAATTTTATAACTACCACCCAAAATCCCTCCAATTTGATACTCTCACACACTAAAATAGTCATTCAGGGAGCAGACCATGTAGGAATTATCCACCACCATCGGCTTATGTTATCATTCCCACAGCCATGATGAAGGCTTCCCCGACCATTCCTTCCTTTAAATAATCCAATCCTTATCTTCTACCCATGCAATGATCTTGCAAACATGTACTTTTATAACATAAACTTTGAGGCCCCCATCCTACTTTAGCATTCACAATTGAAATGTATTGGACTGTGTCCATAATGAAACAGACCACAAAACCTTTCTTAACAAATTTATGAAATATTAGAAGTATCACTAGATTCTCACACATCGACACATCTTCTTCATAGAGGCCCATCAGCTGGCCGCCACAGACTACTTCCCTTTGATATAGGAGATCGTCGAGGAGAAGAATAAGTACACGATTATTTATATCGAGATGTTCTTAGTGAAAATGATGTGGGTATATGATATGTTGGGCATGCTGGATCATGCCATGAAGATGTTTGATGAAATGGAGGGTTGGCGCATGATGATGTCTTGCAGTGCCCTCCTGTCTTTCTCTCTCAAGTTGAAAAATTTCAATGATTTCCTTATTATATTCCATTAGGTATTCGACAAGATCTCCATAAACCCAGATCTTCCATCCTACAACATTATTTTTTCGGGGCACTAGAAGTTGGGGTCATTGTATTCTAGGGTTTATGTGTTGGACGAGACAGAGAAGAACATAGTGGATCCAAAAAACACAACTTTCTATTTGATTCTCGAAATGTTAAATCAGAACAGTTGGTTCTCAGAGGTGGAGGATTCTTAGAAGATGATGGGAAAGTGGGGCCTTTCCCCTTACACATGGGATTACGATGGAAAAATTAAAGTGTTGGTTTCTGAGAATAGAATTTCTAATGTAGATGTGGCGTGTGAATAACTAAAGATTAAAGGTGTCAATATTTGCCTCCATGCCTTCAATGTTTTGATTACTGGGTTTTGTGACAATGGTAGCTTTAATGATGCAAAGAAGTGGTACAAGGAGCTAATATCACATGACTACAGACTTAATAAAGGTACTTTCCAGAGGTTTTTTCCATTTTCATGTGACATCAATTATTATTGGTACGCATTTAATCTTTTCAAAGTGGTAGTTTCCAAGTGTTGCCTTCTTAATTCGGAAACATTGCAGCATGTGGTGGATGGAATGCTTAAAGAATCATGGGTTGGGAAGACAAGGTTGTTTGTTGAGATGGTCAGACATTTTGGTCATGAACTCAAATTGCCCAGGAATTAGTAGTAGTGTTTTCGTCTTGCCTCTGTGTGTGATCTTCATATGGTAATTTAATTGATCTAGTTCAAATAGGGCTTGGTCATGGAGCTTCTACAACAAGGGAAGTTCAAACTGGTTCCCACGAGCTTGCTTACTACTAATCTTGGAGGCCATGAGATATTTGGAAATTCAGGTTTAATCCAATGAGGTTTAGGTTGTGAAGTTCTTGTTGGATCCTTTGATCAAGATTCTGATAATGTAGAATTGTGCTTTTGAGGGGTTTAGATTCTTTTTTTATGGTGCGTGTCATCGTCATTTGTAGTGTCTATATCGGGCTAGAGTTCGGTAATTTGGTGGTTTTTTTCATCATGTATTCATTACTTTTGATCCAAGGAAGAGCTGGTATTGCACGTTTGTGTGCCGTAATCAATAGAAGATTAGTATGAGGATCTGTTTTTGGAGTCTTGTGTGAAGATCCCTTGGTTCAGTAAAAAATTTCTACACTCACTGAAGTGAATATTTGAGATATTATTCATTGTGTGTTCAAGATTGAATGATTGTACTGCAGCCAGATGTTTGGAGGCATGAAGTTTATGAAGTTATAAAACATTAGCATTAAGGAGTTATAGTTGAAATAAAATGAACTGAATATGGAGCAGCAACATGAATTGGGGGGTTTTTAAGCAGGTTTTAATTGGAAGCATGTGCATGTTTCTAATTTGATCATAGGGTGAAGAAAATGTGACAATAGTGGAAGCTAAAAGTCAACAGATATTAAATCTTTATGTACTCGAGATTTAAGTCAAGGTAAATTCCGATCATTTATTACTTCATTATTGAATAGGCTGAGGACCTGTTATGAAGACTTCCAATCATGGGGACCTGTTGGAAAAATGTTTTCTTTGGGTATCTCCCTCTATTCATTCCTCCATTCTATAAAAGTGTTGCTCTTGTGATGTTCTTTTCATTATTGAGATGTTGTTGTTCATATACATATGTTGTGTCAAGGTTCATATTTCCTTGCACTATAACAACTTCATTTTTTTCTAATTTATATATTTCTAGACAAATCCAAAACTCTTGAAAACACTTCTGAGCTATACTTATTTTAGTTTCTTTCTATTAAATCTCTAATTTGTTGTTTGTTCTAAATAATGTATATTTCTATTGTCTGGAATTAATATAGCTTCTCACTATGTTATCATATTCTTTCCTTCTCATATGTTAGATTAATATAAAATGGAGTGAGTTTAAAAAATTAGTGTAAAGTTAACGTAACCTTTATTCACGATTGAAATTCCAAGTTCTGTATAAGAATGCTTGAGAATAGTGAGTTTAGAATGACTCTTTTTGTTTCGAAATAGGTAGATGAATAGGTTATCTATCTCTAGAACTGAATTCCATCATTGTTCTTGTAGTGAATGATTCTATCCAATGAGCGTAGTGATATACATAAAAATGATTGTTTATTGTGCATTTGAGGGATTAATAGGGTGTAATCCTTTCTATGCGATGAAGGATGGATTTAATGGATTAACAAGCTAGGTTTGGTCATTTTGATTTACTATGGTCATTATAACTCTATTTTGTTTAGTGTAATACATTCATCCATATACATATCATATAATCATTATCTTGCTTTTGATCATTATTCCAATAAAACTTTCTCCATGGAGGTGCTTATAGGCTATGCATTGACCTTTTATAGGTCTCCATGTTGCGAGGGATTTTTTTTTCTAGTTTGAGAAGAATAATAAATGGTGATTTAGGTGAGTGAAGGGTTACACATTTTTTGATTTTGTACCTTTAAATGGAGGTTTTTTATTCTTCCTATATTTTCTCTTGCTTTTTCTGGTTTCAATTGGTATTTGTGATGGATGGATCCTTCCACCATCTCTCGTCCCTAGATTTGGGTGCCTTCGTGGGTCATGGAGAATTTGTTATGCGGTGTAGTATCCATGGATTTGGAGGAAGAGTGATCAGGGGAAGAGGATGACGGAGGGGATGAATACCTTCCACTGCAAACGGTGGATGTTTATGAGGGAGATGGACGACTTTCATATGATTGTAGGTTTTGATAGGGGGTAGAAGAAGAAAGAGGGCATGGATACCTTCCACTGCGAACTGTTGATGTTTATGAAGGAGATGTTCGGATTTCATCCCGGAGTGTCCCCTTATGCTGGAAGGTTTTGATCTACCTACAATCATTGTTACTCATTATAATATGCCACTATTATCTGATAGATCAGTGCGAAGGACAGAATGAGATGAGTCTTTGCATCTTCAGAAACCTGTTATCCCACTCACCTATGATCGTGTCTGCTTTACCATCTAGACCACCTTTGTTATCTTCGTGATTCTATTCTTTAGTGTTCATATTCTCCTCTTAGTGAAATACCTCGATACTAGATCAATCTATTGCGGATTTCTTGGTCGATCGACATAATTTCACTGAGGAAGCCGCTTCAAATTTATCCTCGGTTGTATGCCATGATTAAAAGACCCCTAGATCTCTACTTCAATTTTATCATATCTCAATTAATGTGGTTCGCATCCCATATCGAATGCCTCATCCAACACATTCCCCACATCCTCTTCTCCAATCTGGAGACCACTATGAAACCTAAAATTAGGTGTCTCCAGGAGCATGATGACACATCTTCATACATTTCTTATATAAAGAGCTGTGGAATTAGTAGGAAGAAGATATTGGCATTTATCCATCGTTCCCCTTGATTAGTCGTGCTTAAGATGGAATGATTTGTGAATTTGGCGAGGTTGATGGATGAAATGGTAATTGATAGGAATTCTGCATCATTTTTACCAACCATGCAGGTCCTTGAGTTAGAAAAGAGGTGGGAAACAAAGTCACAGGTTCTTCTGGATTTGGGATTTTCCAGAGAGGGCATGTTGTTTACCCTCTGGAGGGTTCCTCAAGTTTTTCTTGTATAAGATGAGAAAATTATGGTGATCTCTTAGTTTTTGGTGAAGGAAATGCTTGATATTTCTTCCTTGGGAAAGTATCCAGAAATTATTCTTTACAGTTTGGAGAAGAATCATAAACTACGACACAGGGTATTGAAAAGACTGGAGGTTAATGGCTAGGTTCTAACACAATCTATATGGGCTTACTTGTTTAATATGTCTCATCTGAAATTCTGTAAAAAATATGTGATCAATCATGAAAATAATTTAGAATATCCATTAAATGCTGATGATGTTCTATCATGTTGGTGTTGGGTTTCCTTTTTCCTGTAATTCTTTGAATAATGTATGGGTAATTAGTATTTGTGTTACTCACATGTTTTTATTCTCATTTATTACAACCATTCGGGAAAACAAAATAAATTACTTATTCATATTTCTTGTTTTCATTTTGTTATATGTTCTTTTATTGGTAATTATTTATCATTATTAACTCATCTTTCATGCAGATGAATGATTTGTCAGGATTTTATATTCAAAGTGGAATTGAACCTTGATTATGTTTTTTCATGTTAGTTAATGAAAATATTTTGTGGAAGCTTCAAATTTTTTACTATGGGAGCATAAATGCATGCATGGGGAGTATTCCATAGTGGTTCTGTTGTGGCATGGAACATGTATGAGAAGAAGATGTTGCAAGGGAGACTCATGGGTGGGGTATTCATATCATGGAAGAGGTATGAAGAGCATGTCATGGTGGAAAATCTTATGCTATAGCTTCAAATTTTCTACTGTGGGAGCATCAACACCTACATGGGGAGCATGTTAGGGTGGTTCTTTTGCGGCATGGAACAAGCATGAGTAGATGCAGTAGAGACTCATGGGTGGGGCTGTCACGCCATGGAAGAGGCATGGAGAGCATGTCATGGCGGAGAGTTTGATAACTACTACACACATAGACCCACCTCTATTCTAAACCATGGATTGAAAAATGATGTTTTAGAGTTTGGAGATCCATATAAGGTTTCGTGAAGTTTGAATACTTTTAAACATATTTGTATCATGTTTCTTACATCATTATTAAAATTTTGAAAATGTTCATATAATCTAATTTTATAATTAATATGTAATAAATATAATATATATAATTATATCAATAAAGTTATTTTAGAATTTTTGAATTAAATGTTGGAATAGCCACATATAATATTTTATTCAAAATATAACTTATAATAAAATAATAATAATTGATATTTTATAATAAATGGAAAGATAAATGTATATAATATTACCCACAGATAAATTTGGCGTATTAAATTGTTGCTAAAAATTTGTACCAACGTATATATTATTTGTTATTATTATTATAATTCCAACGTAACTCTTTTATTTGTCTCATTTACATTTAGTGACAGAGTTTTTTACCAATAATTTAGTGAGAAGACAATTTATGTTGGTATTACGCTTTATCAACAGAAAATGCACTTTTACCCAATGATATATCCCTATTGGAAAAATCTATTTATTTTTTAGTGTGACTTGTTTATATTAAATGCTTGAGTTCCATGGGAATGTGAAGGGCATGACCCGAGAAATGAGGTGATGTTGATCAAATGAAATGAGGTGATATTGTCACGACCCGTCCCCCAGATCCCATGCCGTGACTACCTCAAGCCCGCCTTTCATAGATTAGGGACTGACGACTAGCACCAAAGATGTAATTCCCTAAAACTGGGAAGACATTGTCTTTATAACCTATAAACGCACATGACATAGCACACAACTAGATACAGAACACTAAGTAAACAGTAACAAAAGAGTGCTGAAAAGTAAAAGTGGTTGGAAATACAAGCCCAACTGTAAAGTACAAGGAACTGGAAGTACAAATACAACTGAAGAAAGGAAAAACAAGTTGTTGGGTCATCCTCTGGAATTCCTACCTAAAGGGTAGGTATAGATAGCCTCCTCAACACTCCATGTCCGTCAGTCTCCTCCGTGTACCGACTCGTCGAAAGGTTCACCTCCAGGTACCGTCTAGTCCTGGTACTCTCAGTCTCAGTCAACGTTGTCTGTCATCTGCATCCAACACAATGAGGTGTGGGCATAGCCCATGCAGGGGTGAGTATAACGATACTCAATAGGGACCCTGAGACCCTCAAGGTCTCACAAAATCAACAAAGATAAACCAGCCCGAATGGCCTGAAGGCCTTTTTTTATTGTTATAGATAATCCCCTTTTTAAGGGTTGAAGGGGAACCCATACATGACCTGTAGGCCCAAGGCACAAGGCCCGACATGACCCGTAATACATGACCCAAGGGCCCAGAGGCATACCATACCCAATACATGACCCGTAGGCCCATCCCACTAGAACTGCCCCTCCCCAGCTTCTGCATCATTGATTGCCTTTATCCCCCCACCTGCATTGCTGATCGGTTAGCATTGCCCTGTACAAAGCTGCACGGTGCCTGGTCCTGATGGCGGTTGCCATACCCTCTCATTCTTCCAACCTGGTTAGCTCTGCTTCTGGTGACTACTACTGGTGCTCTGATCCTCATTTGGGGCCTGCTCTGTGTGAACTGGGCTACTTCATGGTCCTCAGTGGCCCGAAGGGGATGTGGCTCGAAGGCCTTTGATGGCCCGAAGGCCCTGAGACCCATGGGCCCAAATCGGTGGCCCGAAAGCCCAAATCAGGTGAATAGTCCGGCTGCTACAGTACCAAACAGTTCCTGCTATAGTGACTGCTACAGTACTGCTACAGTACCCCTGAAAATTCACCTCCACCCGGTTTTGAACCTGGGTCTCTTGGATTCCAAGCTGGAGCCCTTACCACTTGGGTACGGGCTCGTTGGAAACAAGGATAAACCACAAAGTATGAAATCAACAGATAACCTCACTTTGTTATATGACTATACATGCACATAAGTTATCAAATAATCCATCTCAATCATGAGGAAACACAAAACTACTAACTCAGCTCAAACCAATATTTATTTTAGGGGTAAAACATTTCAAACCCTCGGCTGCTGGAGAACTCCTCCTCTATCGAGCACAGTGGGTCTGCCGCCACAACCAGGCGCTTCCCACTAACCTTGGACTGCTGAGGTACTCCTCCTGTCGAGTACCGTGGGTCTGCTTTGTCACACAGAGGCGCTCCCCACTATGGTTCTTTCGCCACAACCAGGCGCTTCCCCTTATATCCTACAGAGGTAATCCTACTGTCGAGTACTGTGGGTTTTCTGCCACAACCAGGTGCTCCTCCACTGTGGGTTTTCCACTACAACCAGGCGCTCCTCACTGGGCTAGTCGAGTCACTCCGAGTCAATCGTTCAGCAGTCTTCAAGTCGCAGCCAACTACTAGGTTCCCGCACAAATGCTCGCTTGTCTTCGAAAGATCTCCTCCACAAGCTACTGGTCGATGCTCCACTGCCACAAAGTCACACGGAAAAGTATCCCAAAGGTCTGACAGGTCATAGGGGTCTCAACGCAACTTGACGGTGCGTCAATCGGACGTCCGTTCTGTGAGTTATTAGTCATTTAGTCCCAGGGGCCTGGTTAGATTTGTGCATGATCCAACCCGACTGTATCTCAACTATACCCCAAACACCAGAGAAATATACTCGAAGGGACAACCACACTCCAAGATTGTCAGCGCTGCTGATGGTTCGTCAAACGGACATCTGGTGCCAAAGATATGGCCAAAAGAAAGTAAAGGGTCATAGTGGGCCCGGGTCTGGTACGACCCAGGCTGGGCCGACCCGGTTCGGGTTCACCCGGCCCAACCTATTGGGTCTGTCCCGACCTGTTGGGTGGGCCAGCCCGTTGGGTTTGGCCCGGCCCGCTAAGAGCTGAGAGGGTGCGGACCGGCAGCGAGGGCGCGGTTCGGCCGTGGGTCAGTGTGAGGGCGGTTCGTCCCGGAGGGTGCGGCCCGGTTAGGTCGGGGCGCCGTGAGGGGCGCGGGAGGCCAGCTCGGCCGGGGCTCCGCGAGGGGCACAGGAGGCCGACTCGGCCGGGGCGCCGCGAGGGGCGCGGGAGGCCGACTCGGCCGGGGTGCCGCGAGGGGCGCGGGAGGTTGGCTCGGTTGAGGTGTCGCGAGGGGCTTGGGAGTCTGGATCGGTCGGGGCGCCGCGAGGGGCGCTGGAGGCCGACTCGACCGGGGCGCCGCGAGGGGCGCTGGAGGCCGGCTCGGTCGGGGCGCCGTGAGAGGCACGGGAGGCCGGCTCGGTCGAGGCGCCGTGAGGGCGCGGGTTCGGCCGGGGGCTCGGGAGGCCGACGGTGGGCGCGGCTGGGGCGGCACGGAGGCCGACGGCTAGTACGGTTGGTGGGTGCGGGGTCGGTTTGGTCCAGAGGGCGCCGCGAGGCCAAGGTGACGGGAGGCGGTTCGGCAGGCGGACGACGCGGCCCGGTCTGGGGCGGGTCGGCCGGAATGGCGGAGACTGCGGGGGCGGTTTGGACGGGGTGCCAGAGTATCGTGGGGGCGGCACGGGTCGCGGAGGCCACAGGTGGCGCTACCGTTGCCTTCATCGCCTTCAACACCGGTGTCGCCTTCCTCCATTTCAAAGAACACTGCAAATCAACACAAGGGTTATGGAGAGTATGGACCATGTTAGTTTGGCCCGCACTCTTTACATTAAAGCGGTAGCATGTGGTTCACCAAGGACATAAACAAGAACGAGCATGGAAGATATTTTCAATTCCCATAATCCCTCGTTAATTTATATTCCCACCCCACAAGGAAAAAGAGGGGAGAACATGAGAAGTGTTAATCAAATAGCAGTAAACCCCTACCTTGATCGTTGTTTGTCGACGTTGGCACGAGAAGAAGGATGTCGATTCGTTGTAGATGAACACGTCCTACATCGAAGGAGGTTACGAGGAAGAAAGTAGAAGTCGAGGTCATTCTTCGCCGGTGGAGCGTTCTTTGTCGGGAGATGAAGTTCTTCATTGGGAGCTTTCCCCCAAGTTCCTCCTCTCCCCAATCCTCCTTTTCCAACCAAATGAAATGGTATTCAAAATATAGATAAAAATATCTTATTAAGTCATTGGAACCAATTTCAAATTAGCCTAATTAAACACCTAGGTTTGCAAGATTAATTAGGGTGGATTGAAATAATTATATTTAAGAGAGGGGTGGCACCATTAATGGTAGAGGAGCTCAAGAGGCTCTCCCTCATTAATTAGGGGAGTTGAGAGTTTCTCTCTATTAAATGGGGGGGGGGGGTAGTCCAAGGTGGTCCCCACCACCATAACCTCTCGTGGGAGATTAGGTTCGGGTGGGCCCCACCTCCTTAACCTCTCATGGGAGGTTATGGTTGGGTGGTCCCCACACTTCAACTCCCACATGGGTGGTTACAACAAAATAAAATTAATATGAGCTTATTTTATTTTATTATTTCCACGAAAAACCCAAAAACTAACTTTCACCCTCAACCAACTGTTGTTGAGGTGAAAGTCTTCTTAAAAGAATATCGGTGCCCTCAGATTTCAATTCCAAGCACTGGTTCAAAAGTTATGAAACCTCGCTCTAACTTTCACTGAACGTACCCAAAAAAAACTTCAGAAATTGATTCCGGGCACTCCAAACCTCAGAATCATGCGCCGTCAATTTTCACGGACTCGTAAAATTCCCATTTAATTAAAAAAATTACATGGAAATTCCAGGTCTTTACAGATATGGTCTTCATGAAGGGCATGGCCTGTGATATACGTGGTGATTTTGATCACCATGTTGGGTGGCATAATCGTTAGATTAAGGAGACAAGGTAGTCTGAATGAGGGGATGGACCATGAATTTTATATGGTGTTGATGATCAATATTTAGTGGCATGGTCATAGGGGTAATAGGTGTTAAATGCCATGGAATAGGATTTTTGGTGATTTCTGCTCAACGTGAGTTGGCCGATGCAATGTTGGATTCACGTTCACATAGGTAGGACCAAGATAGGGGTGGTATTGACCAATCAAGATGGTTAGGTTCCCCATAGACTATGTGTCTTAGGTTATGGTTTGGAAATTGTTTGTATTGGGGGTTCCTCATCATAGAATTCCATGTGGATAGTGGTGGGACATCGTTTGACTATGATGAGACTGTCAATTGGGGGATGAGGCTCATCACTACACTTGAATCCATGTGTCTAGTTATTGGGAGGATGGATATCATCATACCTCAAGATATCGGTTATTGAGCCAATAATGATTATATTTGGAGGATAGACTTTTTTGTTCCTTGGGATATCCTGATTTGAATAGATTGGGATTTCTGAGCTGTTATTCAAGAGACTAGGTACATGAATGGGTATGCTATTGGGATGCATGTAACATGATAGTGCGGATAATGTGTTGGTGATATGATTGGAGGAGGAACCTAAGGGTTTATCTTGCATGAATTTTCATTAGGGGATGAATTATGATTTATTCCATGGATCCTCACCACTATAATTATATATCAAAATATTGGTGTTGTATTATATATATATATGGGTCATATATTCAGAGATTTATGATGATGGTCGAAGAAGGTGATCAAATCCTTGTGGCTATTGAGAACATGGGTAGTGGGTTATTTATTAAATGTTAATGTGCAACCATTTTTATTTATTTTAAGTACACATTCATTATCATGGATGTAAGATATGACCACAATGGTGGTGAAAAATGGAGATTTAGTTTCACACCCTACATGCGACCCTTGAAGATCAGGTATACCTTATGTCTCTATGATGAGGTAAAGGACCAAGCTTATGAGCTGGACCTTAATGGTCAAGAAGGAAAATTATCATGGGACGTATGACAAGGGACCATAGTGGTTATTTCATTAGTTGATGTTCAGTTTTGTGTTTCCTTTTTTTAGCATGCTTACATATTTATGTACTGATAGTCCAGTATGGGTGACCCATCTATTTATTATTATGTATAACCTATTATAGCATGTTTTCTAAATATGGTATCATTTCCCTTGGATTTGTTTATTATCCCACAATGTATTTATGATACCTTTACGATTTGGTTTTATTTGATACATCCACTGAGTATGGTTTTCCTACTACGGTTATGTTTATAGACACCATTATTACTATCACATTCTGAGGGTATAGTCTCCCCATTATCACATTTTTTCACCCTATTTTCTACTCATAAGACTTTGTAATATTGGGAAGCACACATAAGGCCCAGTGGCCAATAGGACCAGAGCACCATTTAAGTTGGCCTCCAAGTCATGGCGCTACAAATAGAATCAAAGCAATTTTGTTATCTGATAATCTGTAGCAGTGTTCAGCTAGCTATTAATGGTATCTAAGGTAGTTTTCATTTGTTTATTTTGATTTACTATTTGGGATCTTGTAGACTAGAGACTATTGTATAGTCGAAACTAGTCATAGAGACCGTGTTTGGGTAAATTCAACCCCATGATAGGGGATATACCATGTTTTTAGGGGAGTGAAACTGATGTTCTACTTTGATCATTTAATAGTTGATTTGATTTCTACCTCACATGGTGGGGCTTGCTGTGATATGTCTTTTCATCCTTTGCTCAATATGTAAATGGATGTTTCTTTATGCATCATGATTAGAACCTTGAATCATATGATTCATTTTTATTTGATTTTCATTAGGAACATGTATTTCATTATGAGAGGTTGGATTGTTTAAAGTGTTAATATAGGAAGATAAACTATGATTTGCTTATTTTCCTATCTTTTGTGGAATTCTACTCAACCATCCTAGGAATGTGGTTCTAATGAAATATTTTGTGCTTCTATAAGCATGTGATATATGGGAATTACTCTGATATGAGTTTGCAGGGATGATGAGAGGGGGTGAGCTATTTAATGTTTTAATAATGAAGCTAAATAGTGGTTTTCGGTATAACCTATTTGGTAGAATTCTACATAGCTACCTCGAATGGAAATATATGATATGTGATTATTGACACTGTTGTGGGGAGGAAAGTGGCCATGAGGCAGATTATATGTGATTATAATCTTTGATGTGGGTTGGCATGGGGGCTATGAGGCGAGGATATACTTAATACCTAACCCTGATATGGGTATGTAAGGGTCCTTGAGGCCAGATGTCTTATGACAGGGTATGATAGGGGAGTGTGAGGGTGGCCATATTTGCTTCCTGTTATATCTTTCCTTATATATGATATTGTATATATATAATGTTTTAGATATTTGAAAATAATGATAGGTATTCTATACGATTTCATCTAGACATGATCTAGTGGAGCGTTATGAGGGCGATGATATAGTATCACTTGAGCGTGCATAGTATGAGGCCCATTGATGGTTAGGATGAGGCCTCGGAAGTTCAAGATGATCATTATCCATAGGTACAATCATAGGTATATGCTCAGGTACTGGTGGAACAATGGTAGGATATGCAGCTTTTTGGCCATGGATTGAAGAGAAGCTCAAGGCGAGTCTGGTTTGGGTAAAATAGAGTATTAACAGAGGATCTCAGAGAGATAATACATTTGTGGAATAAATAACTTGAGAGTTCTAGTCACGACATCCACCAGTATTTTAGGGTGAGGGTGGACCACATGAATATGATAGTTGGATCGAGGAAGTCCTGATGATCTTCAGCCAACTAAGGACACCCTAGGGGCAGATAGTGAAGCTGGTGACATACATGCTCAAGGGATCAAAAAAATGTTTCTGGGATTTATAGGTATAGGTAGGAAGATACATTGGGATGGAATCAAAGTATTTAGAGGTCATGATCTTTAAAAACATATTCCTAGAGATGCTGGGGGTGGACAGGGCCTGCGAGTTCATGATTATCTAGTAGGGGGATACTTTATTCCATATCTATGAAGCCAATATCACTATCCTTTCATGATATGCACATTATATGGTGGGTGACATCATCATTTGAGTGAGGAAATTTAATGATGGGTTGTATAATGCCATCAAGGTGCAAGTCAAAAAATTTAGGTTGCCTTCCTTTTTAGATAATGTGAGCCAACCACTCATATCCAAGGGAAATCTAAAGACCAATATTATTCGAGATGGGTTACATCATTAGGTGATTTCAACGACAATGATTTGGGTATCCAGAAGTGACGTAGTGAGGAATATCAGTAGGGAATCCATGATAGAGATTCAGGCAGACAATAGAGAAGTGAGTCTTATGCATTGTGCATCTAGTGTAGGAAGATGGGACACATTCGAATCATGCGTCATTGGGTTCTAAAGGATTTTTGAGCATGCATCCTGAGTGGAAACCTAGAGATGATCTGTTGGATGATTTCTCAATAATATAGGTGTTAGGGATTTGGTTAGACTCAAGTGTCTAGGGTAGGACCCGAAGCATTACCTGGATCCGATAGCCATAATTATGTTTCATGTAGGGGTCATGGAAGAGATAGCGGGACATAATAGTGGGGACAGTGGCCAGTGCCCGACGTAGCTCCATAGGGAGGCTAGGCCTGAGGCATACAAGATTTGTGCCAGGTTTATGTAGTTGAGCAGCCAAGTGTAGAGCAGGCTGGGGAGCCGATAATGGTTAGAGGTATATCGTGGGTGTGACCAAGTATCTTCTTGTTTTAGGATTGGCCAGATTTGGTGTGATTGGTGCATAGATTTCATTATTTTTGATAAAATAGGTGATGGTTAGTAGGTTATCATCAGATACGATGTCAGGTATATATATATATATATATATATATATATGAGGTGTGTTGGCACTGTTATCTATTATGTGCATCTATGTGTTGTGGGTTATACATGAGGTGTTTAGGCATCTGGGTATCAATGAAATATGGGTTATCTATGAGGTGAATGGAATTAGGATTTAATGGTAAATCATATTTATATATTATTAGTGATTTTTGAGCATCTGGTGAGGCCCCAAATCTTGGTAATCTGACGAGATATGGGATTTTTTGATTGTTGTGTGTGGAATAGTTAATCTTGGTCATATGATGTGAAGAGGGCGTCGATGTGTACCAGTTATGGAATGAGAATTATTTGAGCACTTGGGGAGGTACATGCATGATGATGAGTCATGGGAGAACTTTCGAGTCTGGGAATGGTCGTTGGACCATCATATTCATGTTTTTGGTTGGGAAGTGAATGAATATTTAAATCCTAAGGTGGGGAGCACATTGAGGGATGTTGACCTGTGTCATAATGTTTGGGGTAGACCAAGTTGTTTTAAATGAGATAGATATGTTCTGTACCATCTCCAGCTAACGCATGATAGCTCAGGTATGAGCTATGTTAAGGTGTAGAGATTGTAACATCCTTCATTTTTAAGCGGCTCATAAATTACAAAACATGATAGATTTTTTAGTCTGGTGAGAAATCCAACATGAATTATTGAATTTAGAATCTAATTTTGAGGGTTTTTTTACCAATTCATTTTATTAGATTGATTTTAAGGCCCAAAACGTTCCTCAGGGTTTTGGGTGAGTTTTTTTTGTGGCGAGGCCCAGAAACTCATTTTTGATCATGTGCAGATAGATGCGTATGGTTTAAAAAAACCATGAGGCCTCCTAAGAGTAATCATGAAACAATTTAGTGTAATTGGACATAGGTTGGAAAACTGTGTAGGAGGGGGAACACATGTGTTTTATAACCTCAGTAGTTTTTAATAGATGGATTTCACACATTCTGTGCATGGTTAGGTAAGCTTTGTGCTAAGCCCATGCATGTGTGGTACTTGGATAGTGAGTACCACATGGTTGGTGCATAGTTAGCCATATCAGGAAGTAAAACCATGAGGTCTTTAAAATATGAAATATTATTAATTTTTAACTCCCTAATTTAAAATATTTTTCCTCCTTCCTCTAATTTCCACTGCATATAGGGGGATCAACCAAATTATTCTCCTACCTATGTTTTGAGTCGAGCTCTGATCATTGACCCACTAGTGGTTGTGGATTAATGTTGGTATGGCCTTCAATCCTATAGAATCATACTTCTTTTATCTCTCCATATGTAGCACTAAATACATGTGATCCCTTTTTCTATATTTTTAGGTTATTCTTATAAAACACCATTTTTTTCTATTCAGATCAATTTAGAGATTGATATAAGATGATAAAATTCTTAATAGTACATGGTAGGTAGTTCCTTGATTTATCTGTGATATTGTGAGTGTTTTAGTGGTGAAATCTATATGTGTTGTGTGGGTCGATTGAGAAAGACACTAATAAATTAACAAACTTTTTTAAAATAATTAAATTATTGATGTGAGATTCTAATAGGAATGATCATGCCACACTATAAGAGGTCATGTTGGGTAAGGTTCTTGGACCAACCTACATATTATATTCTATGTATTTAATTAAAATTAAATTGAGTTGTTAATATGAAATGATCGAGTTCTATGGGAACCTGATAGGTGGTTTATGAGGACTGTGGTGATGCAGACCACCTAGATTGAGGAAATGTAGTCATCATGATATGTATGGATTGGGATATATGGGGTTATGTTGATCATCGGTGTGAATGGAATTGTTATCAGATTTAGGTGATAAGGTCATCAGGTTGAGGTAATGGAACATGAGATTTTATGTGGTGTTGGCCATTAGTATATAGAAACATGATCGTAGTGTCATGAGGTTTTGGATGATGTGTCTTAGGTTTGTTGAAGATTTCTGATCACTGTTTATTGACCGACACACTATTGGAAACATGTTCACATAGTTAAGGCATAGGTCGAGGTGGTGTTCACTAATTGAGTGGGTGGAGTCCCCCTTAGACCATGAACCTTATGTGATGGTGTTGGCCTTTTAGATGTTTTAGTAGGTTCTCACCATAAAAATCCACATGGATGGTGGTCAGGCATCATTTTACTATGCTGAGACCATCGGCTAGGGGATGAGGCTCGCTATTACACTTGAGGTTTTGGGATAGGATTTGGGAGGATGGATATCATTATACCTCATAGTGTCATCTATTGATCTAACAATGCTTGTATTTAGAGGAAAGAATTTTCAATACATCGGGACATCATGCTTATAGATGATAGGTATTTCTGAGCTGAGGACCGATGGAAAAGGTACATTATTCGGCATGTCGTTGGAACATTGGTAACATGATAGTGGTAATGAGGTGTTGGTGACATTATTGAAGGTAAAACCTAAGGGTTAATCCGGGATACATTTTTTTCAGGGGATGCCTAGGGATTTATTCCACAGATCCTCACCAAAATAGTTACACAAAAAAGTATTTGTATAATATATATATATATAATTGGGGGTACCTATTCAGAGATTTATGGAGATGGACGAATCTGAAGATGGATTATTTGTGGTTGTTGAGCATAAGGGAAGTGGGTTATATATTAAATATTCATGTGATACCTTTATTATTATTTTAGCACACTTAAATTATCATGGATGTAAGATAGGAACATATTGGTGGTGTCATACTAATATTTATTCTTACACACTACACAGGGCCCTTGGGATGCATGTATACTTTATGTCTCTACGATCAGGTAAGGGACCGATCTCATGAATTGGACAATAGTGGTCAAGTTGGACCTTTTTCATGGTATGGATGGAAGGTTACAATGTTAGTTCAGCATCATCTGAAGTTTGCTTTTATGTATCCTTTGAACATGATTATATATATATATGTATTTATGGTCATCCATTCGTGACCATTTTTATTATTTTTTTTAAAAAAATATTATGGCATTTTTATATATATATAGTCTCATTTCCCTTGGGCATGTTTATTAATCGGTTTTAGTGTGTATATATTTTTTCTATGACTTGGTTTTATCTTGTTGCTTACGATCAGTATGATTTTCCTTCAAATATAATGAACATATATATAATTATTATTGTCACATCCTAAGGGTATAGTTTTCCCACTACAACTTCTTTACACTCTCACTGCCAGACGGTGGCCATTGCTATACGGGGAGGCATGTCTAATGCCCAATGGTCAACCGAACCAGAGTACTATTTAAAGTGGCATCTAGGATGGGGATCTATAGAAATTTTGTAAAAAATATTTATTGGAAAATATTTTATTAACATATTCCCATGAAATGGAATCAATATTCTCTTTTGATATTGTGTTATTGATCAAAGTCCATCACCGATAAACTTCTCCCTCAATGTGATGAATTTATAGTAGCACATTCTTTTACTCTATTAATTAGGGGAAAATGAATATCTTCTCAATGGATTTCATCAATTATTTAGAAATGAGGGGATTAGATGATACTCTTAATGTATGGAGACTTTTTTTCATAAAACACTTGAATTCAACATAATCCTTCTTTGGAGGGGTAGGGTGTTGTATTAGATTAATGTTATTATTCATAACTTGAGATTGTTGAGCCAGTTTTTCCATAATGTTATCATACATGATCCCATATGTTTAGAAATTTCATTGGGAATTTAAACACATTTTTATCGTGTTTTTTGTCACAGTTTCTCCTATTTCCCTAGATTAACTAAAATAAAAAATAACACAGGTTGATCATAGTTAAACATTCTAAAGGGAAACATATAAACATAAAATTTATAACTAAAAATTGATAAGTATATCCTAACTTATTGGCCTAAAGTTCTCAATTTATGTTATACATGGTAATGAATCGTGTTAGGTTTTATAACCTATCAATTCATTCAAGTCCTTGATAATGGTTTGTGTTGAGTATATGAATTTTAAAATCATATCCCCCATAAGTATAAAACAAGGTGTGCAACAAGGTCTATTATTGTACACTAGGTGACAATCGATTCAATCTCAATGTACCATTTTCAGTGTTATTACACCTTGGTACCCATATTACAGATCCAAAACCAATTTTTGTATGAAAATAAAGATTTATATTTTTTAAAACCACTCTCTATATACATCACAATGATTCTAGGATATTTTCCAATACATAGTATTATCCTTAATGTAATCCTTATACATGTTCATAGGCTTGTTAGTAATGATTTCTCATCATAGATCCAAAGGTTTACTAAACTGTTAATTTGATACCAATAATAGAGACACAATCCATTTACATATGATATTATGTTATTCTTAAAGATAAATATCATTCCATAAAACACAAGGATCGTAATGATCTATTTCATTTAGAAAACAAGGTTCATATTACATTAAGAGGATCTCAAAAAATGGAATCCTTATTTTATTCTCCCATGTAAGATCATAAAATCAATTTTATCTCTAAAAAATACATAGTATAACTTTATGAATACATAATGAAATGGGTGAGCTAAAAAATACCCATATTAGAGAATAAATTATAAGGAAACACATAATTAGAGTCAAAGGTATAACAAGATAACATAAAAAAAGTAGAATCATGAGCAATTTCATGGAAGACTATCATAACTAACATAATGTAATAATATTATAGAATCATATCAAATGTGGATAAAACATATAGTTTAACATAAAAATGATTCATTTCTAACTTCGTAGTCAATATCACACGATTTATATAGTCCAATAATGGATTAGGTTTACTCCCTAATCCCATTATGAAAAAATCCTGAGTAAAAAACTCTAGATTGTGGATTGGAGAACTATATGGGTGTAGCCATTATAAAATATTCATTATATATATGTGCCACATAAATTAAATTAATCATAGGGTGTAACATAATAATTTTTGATGGAAATAAAATGGGCTGCATAACCATGCTTCATATATCAATCAAATAAAATTTCATAATGAAGAAAGTTGAGAACCGGTCATAAGGTATGTGTTACCCCATAAAAGGGAGGGTGAATAAGCTACATATATATGTGTGAGACATATATAAAAAATTTAGAATAATTATATATAATTATAGGAAGATATAAAGTGAGTTGGAGAGAGACAATTCATAACTTGAGGGAAAGGGTGGTTTAGAGAGATCCCTTGCCTCGAGGTTGATTTTTCATGCACATTCATTAACAAGAAGAATAATAAACTTATATTAATTATTTAATTTATTAATAAACTTTTCCATGATTATTATTCCTTTTAGTTTATTTCCTTCCATGCCATATTCAATTATGACACCAATTAATTTCACATCAGTTTTTAATGATAAATGACACATCTTACACAATAAATTGGATAAATTGAAGTAGGTCAATGATATTATCCTAAAAAGATGATTATTATATAAAAATATCATATTATTTATTTAAATATCATTACACTTACTATCCATGTGATGTAGTAATAAAAACTAATCACATGGAATCGCAAAGTGGTAGTCCACCATACACACAAACAACATTATCATTTAGTATATGGATGATAAGGTAAGAAAGTATATGATATATTATCCTTAAATAATTTTTTTTGTTTCATGAATATATTTTATAGACGTAAAATTATTCCTTATTTCCTTTCATGTAAAGAGTATGTGAAAAATGAATCACATAATTTCATGGGGCAGTAGTCCTCCGTACACATGAGTAACGTTATCATATTCTCTACAAAAATAGAAAGTAAGAATGTATATATGAAATAATTTTTCCATTAGTTTAAAAATATAGGAAAATATTATATAAAAAAATTAGATACATCATTATATCAATTCATGATAAGTGGTGATAGAAAATGTATTTTATCAGTTTGTGAGAAGGTAGTCCACCATACACATGATCATTGGGTTCATTTCCCATTTGAGGGATGAGGAGATGGTTTTGGATCATTCCATTATCATAAAAACATATATGTACATATTATATAATTATGGTATCATATCATCATTGTTTAATTATATTTGAATTTGGTGGAAGAAAATTTAAAATAAAATGTTCGGTTACGTATGTTACCACTTCTTCAGTCAACTTCTTTTATTTTAATCCAAAATCCTTACAAAATTGGTTTTAGGAAATAAAATTGGATTATAGGATGATGGGATGGAATTAGGGACTTTATTTGGTCAGGTATTGGCTGAACTAATGGGTTTGGGATGTTTGGAAAGGAGTTGATAGGGGTGGCCTTTTATAAGTTGGGGAGATGACACACTTGGAATATTTGAAAAGAAAGAATTCAACACATGTTTATCATATTAAATAAGGAATAAAAATGAAATATTACTAAACTATAGAATACATAATTCATAAATATGACAAAAATATATTATTTATACAAGTTTTAGTTCATTTGTAACCCTTATCAATTTATTTTACCCCCACCCCAAAAAATTCATTATTACATTAACCATGATAAATAGTTTTTACTATTTTCACTATTCATTATTTTGAAAAATTAATTTGAACATATTAAATAAAATATATTGTTCTGATTCAAAATTCAGAATCCATTTTCCCAAATTTAACTCAACGAAGTGGTGGATTTTAATTTAATATTAAACATAGAGACGTGTCGAAAAAATGGTTTTTCAAAAGAAAGCATTCAAAAGTTGAAAATGATTTTATAATAAAATAAAATATGAAATTTATTTCAATGAACTAATTTGTATTAATTAAAATATAATTTAATTAATTTTAAATCCATAACCTCATTAAAATAAAATGGGTATTTGAAATTATTTAAATGAAAAGTAAGTTTTTAATAAAAATATGTATTTTTCAGTATTAATTGAAAAATGAAACATATAGGAAAAATCCAAAATATTTACCTGAAGATAAATTTATATGATTATATATATGATTATATTCATTTTGAATTATAAATTTTATAATTGTGAGAAAATTAAAATTAAAATTTGTTTTTAAAACGAGACTAATCCACCTTTTTAGAAAATACTTTTTTTTAAAAAATCTCTCATATTTAAATATTTATTGTCTAATTTATAATCAGTAGATAAACATTGAATTTATTTTATAAATTTTTAATACATAATTTTCATAATTCAATCTATCCTAATCATACACTCCAATTTTACATCTTAGTTATAATAGTAATGTTTAAAAAATAATATTTTTATAGCGTATTGTGTTCAGCTTAAACCTGGTGTTTCATGAATCGAAATCTATCAAGGTGATTGATTAAACTTTTTAATAAATATATCAAAACATATTGATTTTTTACATGATTTTTGAGATATTTCCTTTATAAATTGAGAAATAGAAGTTAAAAAGATGCTTCTTGGAACATATGTTTGGACACTTCATGGAAAATCCCTTATTTGTGATGAATGTTTAGAAGTTGATATTGCACACCCCCTCCCACATATCTATTATTTTACCCATTTATAATTTATATTTATGTTATATAATACATGTGTTGAGTTTTTTGTAACATTTCAATTGGTTGGGAGTATTTTGAAAGTGGTTATTAGGGCTTATAGTTTGACCATGAGTAGTATAAACTATTCATTATCTTGAGGAAACCACACAAGGAAATGATAGGAGTAACTGCGTAGATGCATTATTCATTCAAAAATTTTCCAAAAAATATGGGTACCTAGGAGAAACTATTTGAGATGGGGGTATGTGCATTGCTGGTGCACTATTTTCTGAACCATGTGGAACAATTGTATGGCTCCCAAAGAAATTTCTAGTAGTATGCACATAGCTGGTACAATGTTTGTCAAACCATGTGCCACACCTTTATGGATCTCTATTTTGTAAATAGTATAATACACAATGAAGTTTCATAGTTTGAAAAACCATTTGGACTGACTTCTTTATGTGAAATAAATCCTTGAAATAAAATAAAATTTTCACTCAAATTTATAACCCAAAACTCAAATTTTCTCCTTTTTATCCAAGGATATCTTACTCCTCTCCTTCCCTAGGATTCATTAGTGATTAATTTCGATGAAAAATAATTTCTGGATGAATCATAGTCTTCTAGATCTCTAAATTATATGATATAAACTTATATTTTATTATTCTCTATAAATCTACTAATCTCTTCTCTCAGAAAGCCATTGAACTAATATGTTATAGGTAGATATATGTCTAATGTTGTTTATTTTGATGAGATATTGTTATGTTTTAATAAAGGTATGGGGTTTTAGGTTCTAATATAATAGTTTTTGTTCTATTATTAATTTTCTTTAACCTATGTAGGTGGCTTCCCTACCACTCTATCAGTTCCAAAATGTGAGGGATTGATCTATTAATAACTATCTCATTATCTATTAAATAAAATATATGGTTTTAGTACCTCAGTAATTTGTTTTGAAATGGTTCACAATTTATTTTGATATATTTACTGAACATAATGGGTTTTCTAATGAAATGGTTTTATTAAGAACATTGAATTTGTGGTTGAATTTAGCTCATGAAGTTTTCCTTAGCAGCACCATGTTGGTTCGTACATGGGTTTCTTGGAAAAGTGGAATATGGGATAACATCATGTGATGAATTGGTGATGGTTTGGTGTCACCACTCATAAGTATTAGGACAGTCATTCAGAATTCATGGGTGTGATAGTTCTATAATGATGATGCCATGTGGAATGAAATGACGAATAATTGATTTTACCCAATTACCTTTCTTAAGTTGTCTCTATTATAGTTTTTTTGAAAATCTCAACCCTTAATTTATATAAATTCGGGATGAAAAGTTCTTGTTCCTAGTGGTGTGTTAGGATATATTCAGGGATTATAAACTGAGTTTTATAATCACCCCTTTTTAGACTCAATTGTGTGCATAAAAATGTTATGAAATGAGATATAGGTAAAGGTAGGGTTCCATACTTATATGGTGATTCATCAAGTTGGATTGGAATTTGGAAATTGAATTAGTTTATGGAAGATTTTTGGGAGGTTCTTTTATTGATATCACTTCGATGTCTTCAGTTTTTTTCATTATTATGTAATTTTTGTAACTTTTTATTCTATCTCCAACTCTTATATTTATTTTTGGTTTGAGTTATATTAGATTTCAATACACGATACATATAGGGTTATTTTTCCATGTTTGTCTTAAGTATGTTTTTCCATTATGATTGAAAATACTTCCCTAATGATAATATACTCCCTTTGAACTTATTTATCACATTTGGGGTCCTAGGGAAGTCACTTAAGGTTCGTAGCACCTCTTACTCTTGTTATGAAAATGGGTGAGGGTGAGATATTAGAAATTGTATCAGTATTAGTTGTTATTTCATCATGGGATGGTTGTGTGGATATAGGAATGTCATAACATAAAATATATATTGTAAAAAGATATATCTAACATTTAAATGTTGAAATTCAAGTTACCAGGGTAGTTTGAGGAAAATATAATTTTTTAATACATTAATATGTATGTGTTATCATCTCATCATCATTGGTTTAATTGATGAGTGTAATATGACATGCATTAGTAGTGAGACTTCCACCAAGGATTTAATTTCCCATAATATGTTTGATTATTTCATAAATTGTTATTAATGATTTTTTATTAGGTAGATTTATAATATTATATGCATTTAGTGGATAGTGAGTGAAAAATAAGTGGAATTTCATTCAATTTATAGACATAATTATTCTAGTTTAATGACTAAGGAACCCATAAAAGGAAGTTGCTGAGATTGAAATTCATTCAGAAGCACATTATAATGACTCATTTTTATCAGACTAACATATTGAGTTTAAATTTTAAGTTTATCTTTTGGTTGATCATGAGTGTAAAATAGCCATCTTACATAAGAAGAAGATCACAAAAATTTTTATAATCATGCTTTTTTCCAATAATAGTGTTTAACCTGTGATAGGATTTTGGTGGAATTCTTATCCATTCAAATTTAAAAAAAATTAATTTTTAATTTTTAATTAAGTAAATGATAATTTATTTTCACACATCTGTCCAATGATATATTTTAAATGGATAATCAGATTAAATTTTCATCTCCATAGTTTAGTCCATGTGGGGGGGGGGTTCCCTAGTTGATTTATAAACTCATTTTAGGTTTCATGGCCGGACTTGAGCCCCAATTTTTTTATTTAATATTTATTTTATTTTTTCCTCATTTTGTTTACTCATTTTTTATCCTATATTCCTATAATTACACTATCATATTCCTTCATCACTACCAAGTTAACTTAAGGATAATGAGAGAGTTAATTAGGGAGAGAGGAAGAGAGGTGACACCTTAGAGCTCTAGAAGAGATGGAATTTCACGTGGTGGTAGTGGAATGTGAATATGGGAGAATGCTCATTGGATAATTCCCAATGGTAGGAATTTTAAAAAATTATGATATAAATCCCCATATATTAGTCCATTTCTTGTTTTAAATACCTATTAATTCTACTTAGTAACCCATGAGGGTAGATCTGTATATTTTATAAAGAAAAATGGGGTTTCAGTATTATCTTACGGGTTTCTAGTTTGGAAATATCAATCATAAGTAGTGAAGATCATAAGAACATATTGTGTGTTCTTACAATTTGGGGATGATGAATTTTTATAATGACACAATGTATATTGAGAGTACACACTATGTACTAGTGTTTGTCCATGTAGATGAGTACCTTTATAGATAGACCATATAGGGGATCTTGGTCATGTGGGGTACTGAAACAAGCCTCGTGTGGGATCCACTGAAATGGCCTGGATCTCTCTGGTCCGTTACTTTGTGAAAATGTGATGTTTGAGGTGTTCTGGGAGGTCAAGGTGACTTATCCACAACACTTAGCCAAATTTATAATTCTATGAACAGTTCCATCAGTGAACAGTGTTCTATCGGTGAGGTTTTGTGAACAGTTCTATCGGTAATGTTCAGTGAATAGTTCTATCGAGGAGGTTTTGTGAACAGTTCTATCGGTGAGGTTTTGTGAACAGTTCTATCGGTGAGGTTCAGTGAACAGTTCTATCGGTGAGGATTTGTGAACAGTTCTATCGATGAGGTTCAGTGAACAGTTCTATTGGTGAGGTTAAGTGAACAGTTCTATCAGTGAGGTTTTGTGAACAGTTCTATCGGTGAGGTTCAGTGAACAGTTCTATCGGTGAGGTTCAGTAAACAGTTTTATCGGCGAGGTTATGTGAACAGTTCTATCGGTGATATTTTATGAACAGTTCTATCGGTGAGGTTTAGTGAATTGTTCTATCGGTGAGGTTCAGTGAACAGTTCTATCAATGAGGTTTTGTGAACAGTTCTATCGGTGAGGTTCAGTGAACAGTTCTATCATTGTGTTTTAGTGAAGAGTTATATCGGTGAGGTTTTTTGAACAGTTCTATCGGTGAGGTTTTTTGAACAGATCTATTGGCAAGGTTCAGTGAACAGTTCTATCAGCGAGGTTCAATGAACAGTACTATCAGTGAGGTTCAGTGAACAGTTCTATTGGTGAGGTTCAGTGAATAGTTCTATCAGTGAGGTTTTTTGAACAGTTCTATTGGTGAGGTTCAGTGAACAGTGTTCTATCAGTGAAGTTCAGTGAACAATGTTCTATCGGTGAGGTTCATTGAACAGTGTTCTATCGGTGAGGTTCAGTAAACAGTGTTCTATCGGTGAGGTTCGGTGAATAGTGTTCTATCGGTGAGGTTCTAACGGTGAGGTTTGTGAATAGTGTTTTAATGGTGAGGTTCGTGAACATTGTTCTAACGGTGAGGTTCCTGAACAGTGTTCTATCAGCGAGGTTCATGAATAGTGTTCTAATAATGAGGTTCTAATGGTGAGGTTCATGAACAATGTTCTAATAGTGAGGTTCATGAACAGTGTTTCCAGCTTCCTACAATTTCACCCCTTTTGCATTTTCCTTTGACGTAAAATGCATTTATGGCCTCGTTTTAAGGACTCTAAGGCCGATTCAAAGGCCATAACTCCAATATTAATTATTCCTATGGATCAGGATGTTTTTACTTTGTCAAACTGTGTGGTTTAATGCGATCCTCTTTTAATGGGAAATTAAGCGTATCTTAAACCATCGCCCCATTAAATCTTCAAAAAGGGACAAGATATCTTCCTCCATTGTTCTTCCTCTTTGTTCTTGGATATGAGATTCTAGAACCTTTCAATATTTACCATAGTAGTTGCACAATCAAACTTTACCCCTAGGATTAGTTCCGCTCTCTTTTGATGCAACCAAGTTGTATCAATCAATCTTCGATATAAGTAATGTTTTATCATCATTACTTTGGAGACCATCTTCTCCTGTTTCTCCTTTCCATATTATAGTATGAAATCTCCATGACTCTAATGGGGTTTTTCTTGGGGTTTGGTTGGTGCGGTCATACCATGACATCCTCGGGTGGATGCAGTTGTCGCGAGAGGAGGATCGTGACCCGTTGTGTGGATAAAGAACGTGAGAAACTGTTTGAGGTAGGGGATTCATTGCTTCTCTTTCTTTTATGTGCAACTATATCTTTAGCATGTTTTATCCCACTGGAAGATAATGGAATTGACGTAATAAATATTTGAACTGGATAAATAAATTGATATTGATCATATGTTATTGCCTCTTGTTTTTGCTAGATTTTGTGATATTTATGCTTGTTCTTGATGGAAACCAGTAAAGAACGTAAATCGAGATTAATAGATAATTTTTTGGATAAAGATAAAAAATGCATGTAAACAAATATAGTTCTTGTTGTAATTTGATGTTAATCAAATTTGTGCAGTAATCATGTTCATTTATTTTTAATAGATTACTGTTAGGTTTCCCGAATTTAGAACCAACGAATAATAAATCGGATAATCCAAGATGGTTTAAAGAACTGTTTTTTTTTAAAAGATAATTGCTTGCAGGGTTCTAAGTTACCCACTTGTTTGTTTAAGGGCCAATATCCCAATTGTTAAGATGTTTGTTTTACTGCAACTTGTGTTTTGATGTGAGCCTAGATGGTTGTGGTAATATGTGGAGGCATGGAGGCCTTTTTGGTTGTGGAAGAAAATTAGGCCTAGAGTGGTGAGATGCATCGGTTAATGCATGTGGGTGTCAGGGAGGATACCAGGGATGATGGAATGGGATGGTTGTGATTTTTGGATCCTTGTTGTTTCATTGGTTGTTTATATGCTTTACTTTTCCCCACTTCTCAAGGCAACTGGTCTTATATAACCTTCTTCTGAAATAGGTGAAGACACGCGGGGTATGCCACGTGCTTTCCATGTTTATCTTCTCAAGGAAGGATGAGTATATACTCTTTCTATAAGCGGAAAAGACTCTATGGGTAGTACATCTACTCAACGTGTTGATCCACCTTGTGTTTAGTAGCATAGAATGTTTTTCTAGAATGCCTAAGAATGTGGGAAAGTATTTCTGTAATGAATAATTTAATAAATGGTGTTAACCCATGGGGCTGGAGTTTGCTGGAACATAATGATGAGGTTGTAATTTTTACGGAACAGTGAACTTGGGTGTGATGCTAAGGAATTTTAATGTGGGATTATTCATAATTAATTAATGTTTAAATAATTAATTAATGTATAGTGGAACTGATAAAAAGTGAATGAAGTAATCTAATAAATATCTTAAAATAGTTGTGTGCTTATAGGAAAACAGGTCTTAGAAGTAGCAGCCCAGAGTCTGAGAGACGTTAGCTGCAGTTTTGTCTAAGACCAGGTTATGCCCATAGTGTGGTTGTGAGTTATAGTATATTCTGTACTTTTTGTGTTTCTATACGCTACTCCACACTGTCAGTAAGGGAAAATGACACCCTGGGGATTCTGATCCCTGGGGGGTGTTTTCCCCAACATTCTGGTGGGAGGATGGATGGATGACTACCCCCTTTGGCCCAACTCTCTTCTCTTGGTAGTTACTTATTCTGGCAGGCACATTGGTTAGTTTTCCCCATATATGTGTGTAGAGGGCTATAAGGGCTTGTGGTTATTCACACACATATATTCTGGATATAGTTTTCTATAGTCTACTATATTTGTAACATGTATAGGCTGTGATGGCTTGAGGATCCTTACTCGATGTATGGGATGTGATGGATTGAGGTATAATACCCAATGTATGATACACATTATGCGATCTGTGGTGGCTCTCAGAAACTACTTGGTTACTTTGGTGTGTGTATGTGGTGGTTTTGTTGCATGAGGTGCATACTATGGTGCTTCACCCAGGTGTCCGCGGGCAAGAATTTTTGGATAGAGATGATCAGGACATGCAACATTGGGGCAAAGCGGAAAACTAGTGGGGAAGTAGTAGCGGGGTACCCTTGATATTATTTATTATATGATATATTCTTGTATGCATTACTTGGTGAGAGTTTCCATGGTGAGGCTGGGAACTTAGTGTAACACCCTGAGATTTTATGAAAAATATTCTTTTTAATTTCATTAATGTCTTGTGTTGTACGCTACACCAAAAGGAGCTTTCACAACACACATCCTTTACTTTCCTTGCATTACATGCAATCATGACCTTCCTCGATAGCGTGTGTAGTACGCAATACTGAGTTTCACTAAACAATGATATGCTATTAAAATATTATTAAAACTAGCCGTTATGAATAGTAATAACCACTTTTTGAAATTTTTTAAATTTTATTTCTCAAAATGGACTTCATTTTTGGATTCGAAATATCAAAATTAGCTTAGGGTGAAATTTTGGTACTTTTTGGATAACTTTCATATTCTGATGAATAGTGAAAATTACTAAATTTTAATAAAAACAACCTTTTTAATAGAAATAATTAGTAGTGATCAGTTATTAATTTGAGTGGTTTTAAAGTATATTTAGAATATATTTTTACCATTTAATAAAATTTTGGTCATTGGATGTAATTTTACATTTAAACCAGACATAAACAAGTGTCAATCTTTTGATAGTTATTATCTCTTAAAAACACGCTATTTGTTTTGACGACGGGAATTAATTTTTAAATTAATCAATGCAACTGATATGTTTTTAATTTGGTAAAATAGAAATCATTTTTTAATTCATAATATCAAATATAGCTTAGGCCTAATTTTTTGTATTTTTCTGGAAACTTTATTTTTTTGATGAATAGTGAAACCACTAAGTGGTAGTTAAAAAACTGAATTTTTCATAAAACTTAATTTTACAGCTTCTTTGAGTGGAATTTCAAAAATCCGAGAGACATGGTTAATATAAAAGACTAAAATGTGGTTCAATGAGACGAAAATAATTTTTGGTGAAAAGTAACTTTTTTACTTTTTTTTCCACGGTTAAAAGTAAATAGGGTAATTAAGGGTAAAAAAGATATTATTATTACCCTAACACATGTCCTAATTCTATTGTATAAGTTTAATTAGACCAAAAACAACCTTAGGAATAACATATGACCATTTAGGCCCACTTGGATTAGATTAGGACATTTATTATTAATTTATTTAAAGAAGGGTTAAAATAGTTAAAATCAAAGTTTAATATGTAAATTATTTTTAATATGGGGTTATACATAAGATAAATTCGACTATAAATATTCATTAGAATGATAATGAAATTTCCTACATAATGGAATTTTATTTGTAATTTTTAGACATTAAATAATATAATTTATTTATGACACAACGATGATGCAGTAATTATCTTATTAATGAAATATTGACATAATTGATGTTATAAGTGCCCAAATAAATGTAATTTGAGACTTTTTATGAATTACACTAATTTTATAGGTTAATATGACATGTTATTATTGATTTAATTAACTTTTTTAGAAATAATAATTCGGTTATGAGTTTCACAAAAATCAATTACTAAATAGTATCAAAATTGACATAAAATAGTTTTTAAAACAAATATTATATTATTAATTGTTATTTTATTCCTAAAAATCTAATTTTCGGCAAAATGACTTAGATAAGGTTATATATATTATTAATAAACAACTTGGGGTTCGTTTGGCTTGTTATAGTAAGTTTATTAACCTCATAGTGTAAGAACACTAGAAGACACGGTAAAAGTAAACTTATTTAACTTAATGTTAAAACTAAATGATAAGGTTAAAATAGGAACATAAACTTGTCTAAATTCTTTTGGATGAGATTATTTAGACCCATACCCACCTTAGATTCGAAATAAATTAATTTGGAGCTATTTAAAACCGAATTTTTCTTTATAATAAAATAATATTTTTAGTTTTCCAAAGGTGCCCCTCTCCTCCCTTATAAATGGGCACCTCCTCCCTCTCTTCCTCACACCACTTTGATCCTTAAAGCTCGCCCAAACCCTGAAAAATTCTCTTCTCCACTTCCCTAGAAACATCTTAGAGGTCCTGGTCTTCTTCAAAGACCAATTGTAGTGCCCTAAGAGGAGGACTCAAAGAGGCGCTTCAAAGAAGAGGTAATGTCCGTTACCGATTCTTTCAACTTTATTTCTTCTTCCACTTCTTATTCTTAGGTTGTTTCATTATGAAGTAATAACATCAGTATCACTAATATACTGATATTTATTATAAGTATGAAACAACCCTATTTCACCATCTATCCATCCTACGGAAAATGAAATCACCGCGCGTGCGTACGTACGGAATACCGTCTCCATGCCGTGGTGTAATCTGTTTTCCACCACCACCTTACTTGGATGGGTATAATAGTGTAAATAATAACTATATATGATTATTGTAAAGTGATATTTATTCTGAAATAGTATACACACACTCCAATACAATTCCATGATCATGAGAACGATATCATCGCTTGTGCGTATGTACGGACTACCATCTCCACGACGCGATGAGATTCATTCTCCACGTTAACCATTCATGAATGATTATGAAGTATATATAATAAGTAATCATGAAATATATGACATAATAATGATACTGGATTTATGTTTATATATATTTATCTCATCTACTTTATTCCATTCAACTCAATAAGGAAATGAAAACAGCATTCATGCATACGTACGGCCTACCATCTCCATGAACGGTGTATTTCTTTCCATTTACTGATTTATTATATATATGTATATTCTGAATATATATTATATATTAATCATGTTTTATATTCTGGAATTATGTAATAATGATCTAAGTAATCATATGAATAATTACAAGTCAAAACACAGACGACAAATGAAACGATTTTACCCAAAACTCTCTTTAACATGGAATTTACAAAAGAACGGGTAATATAAAGTCATAATTGAACCATATATAACATCATAACAATGAGTATGATTTTGGAATATGTCAATGACATTATTTAAATCATTATACAGAAGTTTTGGACACTTATGAAGCAAATCGGACCTAAGGTAAGGGATAATTTTGCAAATCTCATTTTTTTATACGAGATTGCTTATACGTAAGTATTTACTGGGGTTATTGTTATCACCCATTATCATGTTTTATAAAAGTGTTTTTATGTATGTTTAATGTCATTTTTACTCATTTTGACTTTTACTACATGGTATGTAAGTAATCTTTCTTTTGTTTACGTTACGAGGTACTTTTTGACTTTTTCGGTAAAAGTACGCGAATAATGTTTTTTTAACTTATATGGAACGAATGGATTTTTATGGTTTTATAAAGCCATATTTTCCTGAAGCTTCATCCAAACGATTTCATGACTATTTTCAACAAAATCCTTTTCTATTAAAATTTCATGACATTTTTTGAAAAGAAAATGATTTTGAATAAGAAAGGATATTTTCCTCAAGAATTCATTTCAAGTGTCTTATCAAAACCATTTTCCATCTAAGATGAAATTATTTCATATGTGTATGGTTCAAGTATAAAGTCTCTATGATTTAAATGGTTTAAATTTTCTTATTATGAAATGATATCCATTTATTTTATATAGATTATGTAATGATGGGATGATGTTTATGAAACCCATTTTATTTATTGGGTTATTATGAATGATGTATGTTTATTTTGTGGCACAAGTAAGAATGATTTCATTATGAGATGGGTGGGACCTATATCTCCCTCCAATGCATTGGGTAAAGATTATATATCTCATGAGATAGACATGGCTGGAACGGTAAGTTAATCTGGTTCAGTGTTACAGGACTGAAACGAGGAGTGAACTCGATTCAGAAAGGGACTTTGTCCACTAAGATGGTCTTGGCAGCAATGCCTTGGCTACTATGGAAATCATGACATGTGAAGAATGGTTGCCACAATTACATGTTTTATTCCCATTCTACTTTATCATGATTTATGTTCCATTGTGATCTATGCCTTATGTACTTCCATGTTTGATGTCGTTGCTCAAGATTTTGATGTTTAAACATTATGTTCATGTTTTTAATTTCAAATGTATATGGTATGTTTTATTTTATCCATGCTTACCCTTACTAAGAATTTGAGCTCACCCTTTTTATGTTTTCTTTTCCCCCAAGATTAAAAGAAATGTTTTAGGTAAGGAAACAAAAAGTGGAAGATCTTTATGGGAGATGTTGAATATCTTTCACCACGATTAGGAGATTACGTTCCAAGTTTCCAAAGACACTAAACTGTTACGGTCCTTGTGTGTCTGTTTTTGTTATGTATTAAGTATTCTGAAAAAGTAATGTAATGTCCATGTACATCAATCTTTGGGTCTCTACACTTAGTATACCTGTTTAGGTGATGAGTTAGTTTTACTTTTTGTTCACTGTGCTTTAGCATGATTTCTTTACATTTGCATGAGAGGCTTTAGGCAGGATCCTACTGAGTATACTATTATACTCACCCTATATATATATAAACTGTTTTTAGGTCACTTGGAGGAGGTTGGAAATCAGGATGGTGTTTACTAGCATGTGGCTGCAGGAGTTGTTTGGGCTTGTGGTTTCTGCTGTTTTTACATTCTTTTGGGTACTTGCAATTTTTCCCCTTTTAGTTGTAGTACCTTTTCATGGAACTACATATGTTAACTTAGGTTTCTTTTATATTTCAGTTTTGAGTTGGATTTGGTTCGTGTCTATCTTATCTCTCTCTTCTTCATGTGTTCCCTTAGAGGTTAATACCTCCCATTTGTGTGTTTATTATACCCTCGGTGCTAGTCGCCAACCCGGGGCGTACTGGAGGCGAGACTCAGGGGTCATTATCTCCCTTCTCACATTACTGAACCTCGAGGGGTACACTTTGTGGGAGGGGGTCATGATAAAGTGGTATCAGAGCTCTGGTTGAGGGATAGGATGGAGTTTGGTGTTAGGCACAGGTGAGGTTGCATGGGTTGGTAGGGAAATGGTGTCGTTTGTGTTTAGCAAGTGAGGTAAACACCGGAGACCGGCTGAGACATAGGTGTTTAGGGCCCTCTATGATCTGATGTACGGACCTTTAAGTTTACAATGGCTACTAAACAAGGTGCTACTAGTTTCTAGGGAGAGACCTAGGAAAGGATTATGAATCATTCTTTTTTGTGCCTGTGTTTGAATGGGTAGACCTTTGGATAGGATAACCTAAAATGAATAAAATAAAATAATTAATTAATTAATGTTGAGTATTCTATATTCAAGGTTTGGGAGCTCTAACGGGTTTTTATTTTATAGGTATGGCTCCTGGTCAACGTCATCATCAGTTTTGCGCAGAAAATGTCCAGCAAGCTGTTCTAGCAGATCGCCACAGGGTAGAGGTTGACGATGAAGACACTTAGAGGAAGACACTCCAAGAGTTTCAGTGCCAGAGTCTGCAGAAGTATGAGGGCTCTGTTTCAGATACAGTCATGAAAGACTGGTTAGAGGAGGTCGAGATCGGCTTCAGTTCGATTTGTGCTCGAAAGGAGCACTGGGTGTCCTTGGTTGTGACGATGCTGCGTGGAGCAGCGAGGAAGTGGTGGTTCTTGTTCCTCTGGGATCTTGAGGAGTCATCAATCTCCTGGGAGGATTTCTGAGGCTGGTTTAGAGTCGAGTTTCTTTCTTCGACTGTGAAGGTGTCCAGTCGCCAAGATCTTCTTACTCTTCGATAGGGGAGCTCTAGTGTTCGTGTGTTTTGAATCCATTTCAGGAACATTTTACGATATGATTTTCAATTGCTTCCATATTAGGAGGCCAGGTTGAGTCATTTCAAGGAGGCTTTGCATCCAGATATCCAATGCCAGGTCACCCCATTTATGTTGAAAAAATATCGTGAGGTGCTGGCAAGGGCAGAGGTTGTCGAGAGGACTTTTTCTAGGACTAGATCATCACGAGAGGGGAATCAATATGATTCCTCATGAAGCAGAGCTGTGGTCCGGGGTTCTTGGTTTTTAGGTCATAAGAGTTTTCATTCAACTAGTGGTAGCTCCCAGCCCTTCACATCTCATTTCTCCAGAGGTAGCAACTCTCAGGTCTATTCCAAGGGATCAAGTGCTTGTCTTTCTTATGGTGGTCATGGTCATCAGTAGTAGGAGTTCCTGCCATTTCAGAGTGGTCATCGTGCATTAGGCACTATGCTCTAGGTTCCTCTATTGAGACAGTTCCATCCGATGCAGTAGCAGCCGGTTGCACCAGCTTTAGATTAGCAGAGGGTAGATGGGGCAGGTAGAGGACAACCCCATGATGCTCCCCATCCTCAAAGAGCAGAGTGCGGCTATGGTGGTGGTCATCATCAGGGTCAGAGAGGCCATAGAGGAGGTCATGGTGAGCTTCATGCTCTAGCGTTTCCAGCTCCAGGCGAGGCAGACATTGTTCGAGGTACCCTTTGCTTGTTTTCTACCTTAGTGTATTCCTTGTTTGATTCAGGAGAGACACACTCCTTCATATCACCTACCCTTTTCCATGCTTTGGGATGTGAGGTAGAGAGGCTTCTAGTGCCCTTGGCATTGACTACGCCAGTTGGAGGTAGAGCTGACTTGTTTGAAGTATATAGAGATTGTGAGCTAGTGTTGGGGAAACACTGATCTTGGGGAGATTTCTTATGTTTATGAATACAACCATATGATGTAATCCTCAGCATGGATTGGTTGTATTTAGTACAGGCTATCATGGGTTGCTTCAGGAAGAAGTTCGTCTTCATTGTTGTAGATGGAGAGCAAGTGGTGTTTGTTGGTGAGCGAGATCCTCAGATGGGTCACAGGCACGTTCAATCCTTATCATCCATGATGGATGAGATGATTCTGAGTTCTTCAGAGGTTCAACAATTGGAATTTCCATGGGTCGTAGAGGAGTACCCTGATGTCTTTCCAAAAGAGGTTTTAGCATTACCCCCTCGACGAGAGATTGAGTTTGGGGTCGAGCTACAACCAGAAGCATCTCCTATCTCTATGTCTCCATATAGGATGACCCCTTCTGAGTTAGGAGATCTACGTATATAGCTTGATCGTATGTTATAGTGTGATTTTGTTCGGCCAAGTGTGTCACCATGGGGTGCACCAGTTTTTTTCGTGAAGAAGGCCGACGACAGTTTGTGGTTTTGTGTCGATTATCATCACTTAAACAAAGTGACAATAAATAATCATTATCTTTTTTTTTGCGGATTGATGATTTACTCAATCAACTGAAGGGCGCAAGTTGGTTATCAAAGATCGACTTGAAGTCGGGATATCATCAGATGCGTGTGAAGGATGAGGATATCCCAAAGACTGCTTTCTGTTGTCGTCATGGGCATTATGAATTCATTGTAAAGTCATTTGGCATGAGGAATACTCCAGCTATATTCATGGGATTGATGAATGTTGTGTTCTGTGAGTTCCTAGACAAGTTCGTGGTAGTTTTCATCGACAAAATCTTTATCTACTCTACATATGAAGATGATCATGCAGAGCATCTAAAATACATTTTGGGAGTTCTTCGCCAACATCAGCTATTCGGGAAGTTGTCGAAGTGTGAGTTTTGGGCTTGAGAAGTCCGTTTTGTGGGGCATGTTGTGTCCCAATAGGGAGTAGTTGTGGATCCATCAAAGATAGAAGAAGTTGTGTCCTGGTTAGCCCCCAAGGCAGTGTTAGAGGTGCAAAGTTTCCTTGGTATCACAGGCTACTACAAGAGGTTCGTAGACAATTTATCACAAGTTTCGACTCAACTGACAGCTTTGACTAGTAAGGATTTGGCATTCATATGGACTGATCAGTGTCAGGTAGATTTTTAGTATCTAAAGGAGAAGTTAGTAAGTGCTCCAGTCCTTTGTCTTCCAGCTGAGGGAGTTCAGTTTGATGTTTTCTGCGATGCTTCACATCTGGGGTTAGGCTGTGTTCTCATGCATTAGAGGTCAGTTGATTCTTATGGGTCTCAGCAGTTGCGTCCCCATGAATACAACTATGCCACCCATGATCTTGAGTTGGCAGTCGTGGTGTATGCTCTGAATTTGTGGAGACATTACCTCATTGGTGAGTGCTTTGTGGTTTTCACCGATCATAAGAGTTTGAGGTATGTTTTCTCCCAACATGACTTGAACTTACGATAGCATCGGTGTATGGACTTATTACAAGAATACGACTTCAAAATATCATATACACCTATAAAAGGGAATGTTGTAGCTGATGCGCTGAGTCGAAAGTCACGTAGTGATATTGGGCATGAATCTAATGATTCATGGAGATTAATGGAAGAACTGTCACCATTAAATATTGATATGGAAGAAGTTGGGGGTAGATGTTTTCTTTTTTAGATGATGGTACAGTCATCCCTGATGCAGAAGGTGGAAGATTCCTAGTTGGGAGATCTAGAGGTGGAGGTTTGGAGACACCAAGTTGTTTGTGGTGATGCCTCTGATGGTTGGTCGGAGGATGAAAAACACCGAGTGTCGTATCATGGAAATATTTTTGTTCCCTTGACGATGCGTGAGATAGTTCTCATTTAGTAGCACATCCTGGCGTGACAATGATGTACTGATCCTTGAGGAGTCAGTTTTGGTGCCCTGGGCTGAAGCATGTAGTTGCGGAGTTTGTGTCTCGATGTTTAGTTTGCCAGAAGGTGAAGTCCGAACACCATGTTCCTGGTGGTCTTCTCCAACCATTAGAGATTACTCAGTGGAAGTGGGAGGACATCTCAATAGACTTTGTTAATGGTTTACCTCAAACTCCGGGAGGACATGATTCTATTTGCGTGGTAGTGGATCATTTAAAAAAATCGGCCCACTTCATAGCGATCAAGGAGTCGAGCTCATTGAATGTTTTGTCAAGGCAGTATCTAGAGGAGGTGGTGACACTTCATAGACTCCCTAAGATGATCATTTCTGATCGAGATCCTCGTTTTACCTCTAGGGTGTAGAGAGGTCTCCTACATGATTTCAGTTCTCAACTATGCCTTAACACTGCTTTTCATCCTCAAATAGATGGTTGGAAAGAGCAAACCATCCAGACTATTGAATACGTGTTACACTATTGTGTTCTTGGTTTTGGAGGCTCATGGATAAGGCACTTACCCTTGGTGGAGTTCGCTTACAATAATAGTTTTCACTCCACCATCAGTATGGCACCTTTTGAAGCCTTCTATGGTAGACCATGTCGTTCTCCGTTGTGCTGGACTAGGGTTGGAGAGTCAGCAATTCTCGGACCAGAACTAGTGCAGAATACAATAGAGATGGTTTAGGTGATTCATGAGAGGATGAAGACAGCACAAGATCTTCAGAAATCATATGATGATCAAAGAAGGAGACCCTTAGAGTTTAATGTTGGGAATCATGTGTTTTTTAAGGTGAATCCCCATCGTGGGCAGCGAAGGTGTGTTCATGGAAGTAAGATTTCTCCCTGGTTTGTTGGGACTTTCGAGGTGTTAGATAGTGTTGGAGCTATGGAATATCGAGTAACACTTTCCCCACATATGATTCAGATACATGATGTTTTCCATGTATCACAACTTCGTCGTTATCTTCATGATGACTCTCACATTATCGATTGGGGAGAGATCGATGGTGATGATGATGCAACCTTCAAGGAGTGACCTGTGGAGATCCAAGACCACAAGGAGAATGTGTTGTGCCGGAATTCTATCCCCTTAGTTCATGTCTTCTGGTGACATGGTGTAATGGAGGAGAGTGCCTGGGAACATGAATCATAGATACGTGCTTAGTACCCAGTGTTGTTTGATGTTTAACTCTTTTCATATAACGATGTAACCTTTGTGGTTATACCTTTCATGTTTTATTTATGAATTTATTTTGTTGATTTTGTGGCTTTCTCACTTTTGAGAGGTATCTCGATGGGTGGTTGTTTGGACCCCGTTTTTTTTCTTCTTCTCTTTAGGTGGGTTTTGAATTCTCTAGGGCGAGAATGTTTTTAGAGGTATCTGATGTAATGGATCGGACCTCTCCGGTCCATTAATTTGTAAAAATGTCGTGTTTGAGGTGTTCCAAGAGGTCAAGGTGACTTATCCCCAACAATTAGCCAAATTTACAATTCTGTGAACAGTTCCATCAGTGAACAGTGTTCTATCGATGAGGTTTTTTGAACAGTTCTATCGGTGAGGTTTTGTGAACAGTTCTATCAGTGAGGTTTTGTGAACAGTTCTATTGGTGAGGTTCAGTGAGTAGTTCTTTTGGTGAGGATTTGTGAACAGTTCTATTAGTGAGGTTAAGTGAACAGTTCTATCAGTGAGGTTCAGTGAATAGTTCTATCGGTGAGGTTCAGTGAACTGTTTTATTGGTGAGGTTTTGTGAACAGTTCTATCGGTGAGGTTATGTGAACAGTTCTATCGGTGAGGTTCAGTGAACAGTTCTATTAGTGAGGTTCAGTGAACAGTTCTATCGATGTGGTTCAGTGAACAGTTCTATCGGTGAGGTTTTGTGAATAGTTCTATCGGTGAGGTTTTGTGAACAGTTCTATCAGTGAGGTTCAGTGAACAGTTCTATCGGTGAAGTTCAGTGAATAGTTCTATCGGTGAGGTTTTGTGAACAGTTCTATCAGTGAGGTTCAGTGAACAGTTCTTTCGGTGAGGTTCTGTGAACAGTTCTATTGGTGAGGTTTTGTGAACAATTCTATTGGTGAGGTTCAGTTAACAATGTTCTATCAGTGAGGTTCAGCGAAAAGTGTTCTATCGGTGAGGCTCAGTGAACAGTGTTCTATCGGTGAGGTTCTAACAGTGAGGTTCGTGAACAGTGTTCTAATGGTGAGGTCTGTGAACAGTGTTCTAACGGTGAGGTTCATGAAAAGTGTTCTATCGGTGAGGTTCATGAATAGTGTTCAATCGGTGAGGTTCTAACGGTGAGGTTCTAACAGTGAGGTTCATGAACAGTGTCTAACAGTGAGGTTCATAAACAGTGTTCCCAGCTTCCTACAGTTTCACGCCTTTAGCATTTTCCTTTGACGTAAAATGCATTTAAAGCCTAATTTTAAGGACTCTAAGGCTGATTCAATGGCTATAACTCCTATATTAATTATTCCTATGGCTAAAAAATTTTATTACTTGGTCAAACTGCTTAGTTTAATGCGATCTTCTTTTAATGGGGAATTAAGCTTATCTTAAACCGTCGCCAATTAAATCTTCAAAAAGGGACAAGATATCTTCCTTTCTTATTCATCCTATTTTTTTCTCGGCTATGAGATGCTAGAACCTTTTGATCCTTCGCATAGTAGTTTCACAATCAAACTTTACCCCTCTGATTGGTTCCACTCTGTTTTGATGCAACCAAGACGTATCGATCAATATTTGATATAAGGTATGTTTTATCGTCGTTACTTCAGGGACCATTTTCTCCTATTTCTACTTTCCATATTATAGCATGAAATCTTTATGCTTCTAATGGGGTTTTTTGGGGTTTGGTTGGTTTGGTCATACCGTGGCATCCTCGGGTGGATGCAGTTGTCGCAAGAGGAGGATCATGACCCGTTGTCTGGATAAAGAACGTGAGAAACTATTTGAGGTAGGGGATTTGTTGCTTCTATTTCTTTTATGTGAAACTGTATCTTTAGCATGTTTTATCACACTAGATGATAATGTAATTGAAATAATAAATATTTGAATCGGATAAATAAATTGATATCGATCATATGTTATTGCCTCTTGTTTTTGCTAGATTTTGTGATATTTATGCTTGTTCTTGATGGAAACCAGTAATGAACGTAAACCGGGATTAATAGATAATTGTTTGGATAAAGATAAAAGGGCATGTAAACAAATATAAGTCTTGTTGTAATTTTATGTTAATCAAATTGGTGCAGTAAGCGTGTTCATTTATTTGTAATAGCTTACTTTTAGGTTTCCCGATTTTAGAACCAACGAATAATAAATCGGTTAATCCAAGATGGATTAAATAACTGTGGGTTGTTAAAAGATAATTTCTTACAGGGTTCTGAGTTACCCACTTGTTTGTTTAAGGGCCAATAGCCCAATTGTGAAGATGTTTGTTTTACTACTACTTGTGTTTTGATGTGATCCTGGATGGTTGTGGTAATATGTGGAGGCATGGAGGCCTTTTTGGTTGTGGCAGCAGATGACGCCTAGAGTGGAGAGATGCATCGGTTTATGCATGTTGGTGTCAGGGAGAATACCATGGATGATGGAAAGGGATGGTTGTGATTGTTGGATGCCTGTTGTTTCTTTGATTGTTTATATTCTTTACTTTTCCCCACTGCTCAAGGCAGCTAGTCTTACATACCCTCCTTCCAAAAGAGGTGAAGACACACAGGGTATGCCATATGCTTTCCGTGTTTAGCTTCTCAAAGAAGGATGGGTATATGCTCTTGTTATAAGCGGCAAAGACTCTATGGGTAGTACATCTACTCACCGTGTTGATCCCCATTGTGTTTAGTAGCATAGAATGTTTTTCTAGAATTCCTAGGAATGTGGGAAGGTATTTCTGTAATTAATAATTTAATAAATGGTGTTAACACATGGGGTTGGAGTTTTCTGGAACATAATGATGAGGTTGTAATTTTGAAGGAACAGTGAACTTGGGTGTGATGCTAATGAATTTTAATGGTGGATTGTTAACGGTTAATTAATATTTAAAGATTTAATTAACATACAATGGAACTCATAAAAAGAGAATGAATTAATCTAATAAATCTTTTAAAATGGTTGTGTGCTTATAGGATACATAGTCTTAGAAGTAGCAGCCCAGAGTCTGAGATATATTAGCTGCAGTTGTGTCTAAGACTAGGATATTCCCATAGTGTGGTTGTGAGTTATAGTATATTATGTACTTTTTGTGTTTCTATATGCTACTCCACCCTGTCAGTAATGGAAACTGACACCCTGGGGATTCTGAGCCCTGGGGGGGGGATGTTTTCCCCAACATTCCGGTGGGAGGATGGACGGATGACTACCCCCTTTGGCCTTGCTCTCTTCTCTTGGTAGTTACCTCTGCTGGCAGGCACATCGGTTAGTTTTCCCCATATATGTGTGTAGAGGGCGGTAATGGCTTGTGGTTATTCCAACACATATATTCTGGATATAGTTTTCTATGGACTACTATAGTTGTAACGTGTATAGGCTATGATGGCTTGAGGATCCTTACTCGGTGTATGGGATGTGATGGCTTGAGGTATAATACCCGACATATGATACACATTATGCGAGTTTTGGTGGCTCTCAAAAACTACCTGGTTACTTTGGTGTGTGGACATGGAGGTTTTGTTGCCCGAGGTGCATATTGTGGTGCTTCGCCTAGGTGTCTGCGGGCAAGAATTTTTGGAGAGAGATGCCCAGGACATACGAAATTGGGGTAAAGAGGCAAACTAGTGGGTAATTAGTATATGGGTACCCTTGATATTATTTATTATATGATATATTTTTGTATGCGTTACCTGGTGAGAGTTTCCAGGGTGAGGCTGGGAACTCAGTATACTTGTTTAGGTGACGAGTTAGTTTTACTTGTTGTTCACTATGATTTATCATGCTTTCTTTACTTTTACATGAGAGGCTTTAGGGAGAATCCTAATGAGTATACTGTTATACTCACCCTATATATATATAAACTGTTTTCAGGTCACTTGGAGCAGGTTGGTTATTAGGCTGGTGTTTACTAGCTTGTGGTTGCAGGAGTTGTTCGGGCCTGTGGTTGCTGCTATTTTTACTTTATTTTGGGTGCTTGAAGTTTTTCCCCTTTTAGTTTTAGTACTTTTTCATGGAATTACATATGTGCACTTGGGTTTTTTTATATTTCAGTTCTATGTTGGATTTGGTTGGTGTCTATATTATCTCTCTCTTCCGCATGTGTTCTCTTAGAGGGTAATACCTCCCATTTGTGTGTTTATTATACCCTCGGTGCTAGTCGCCAACCCGGGGCCTACTAGAGGCAGGACTCGGGGGTCATTATCTACCTTCTCACATTGCCGACCCTAGAGGGTTACACTTTGTGGGGAGGGGTTCGTGACATCCATGCCCTATAGAATTACACAACTAGCTGGGAATACATGGCCAAGCCATGTTTAGTACATGGGAAGGTATCTCATTTATGATAAATTCCATGTAACGGTTATATAATCCATGTACTTAGGTTTTACATCCCATGTTACTCTAAAGTACATTCCCATGATCATATTTTAGAGTACACACCATATACTCGGGAATTCAAATCGTGTACTCTAACATAAAAGTTGTGTATGACTTCATTTACACCCTTTTGAATGTTTTATGCCTCATAGTATCAATTGAACATATTATGAGTCCATTTTGATAATTTTTCTACTTATATTTTAATGGTGGAACCCTTGGTATTATTTGAGGACTCCAAAGAGGCGTTTTGGGGAGAATGAGCTTTAATGGAGAGTTATTTCCTCCATTAATTGGTTTTTCTTATCTCCTAAGTGTATGATATATTTTTTGGGTGTTTAGACCAACCTATATTTGATCATTTATCTAATATAGACAAAGATACATCTCCCTATACCAATGATGTTTGGTTTTCCCCTTGAGGGAATTTCCCTTTGGCAGTTTTCCTCCTTCAACCTATGAGGACATGGTTTTTTAAGAACAAGTGTGTGGCCGAGGATCCCCTATAGGATGGATATATTTATTTTTATTCTTGTAATGGATTTAAATTGGGATACCTACACTTATGTAATTAATTTTTAGATCCCAATAGGAATTACTTTACTTGTTTGTGAATCTTGTGGATCCAAGGTTGGATAAAACTCTTATGTATTGACATGGGGGACCCAGTGGGTGCCATAGTGTTTAAAAACACTAAGGAAATGATTATGGGTTTCAATAGTGATGGTGGATAGTGTCACCTCATGCCCCATACCAAACTTGTAAACCTAAGAGAATATGGTAATAGGTATGAGTTTAGGAGTTCTTATACCATCACCCAATATCTATTATTCATTTGGTAATTATTGATGTAGTTATGCTCACAATAGGTGCCACCTAGTAAACAAAATATGAGCCTAACACGATGCTATATATATTGGGACTACCATAGCTGCTTCTTGGTAATCATTTTATGAGCCTAATGTGATATATATCTATGGTGGTAATTATAAGGCATACTTCTCATATCCACCTCATGAGATTTATTACTGATTGTTACCATTTCCGGAATTCTCATTATTTTGTAGGGTTCCTCCTTGATTATGGATTTATTATTTGTGTATTCCATGTTTTTTCAAGAACACCTCTACTTAGTGTCACTCTGTGGATGCCTATATGTAAGTATCTAGTGGATTACCAATGGTAGACAGGTGGGAGTGCAACCCATTTGTTTTGGATGCTATTCAAATACCTAAGGAAGGAAGTTGATCTTCTATAGTGATTCCTTGGATACTATCTATGATCAGGTGGATTCACCCTTATAGCATTTCCTTGTGTAACATGGGAATGGTGTTGCTATGCCATTTAATGAAAGGATTCTTAGTGTTATCTTTGATCCAAAAAGTATTCCATTTTATATAATAAGGGTTATCCCTCTCAAGGATCATCTGAGATGAAATTTTGAGACCCCATATAGACTGGGACCTAGGAGTATCACATCAGACTATATTACGTGTGGCTTCAGTGGTTTGGCATCCAGCTCAATGCCTTGTTTACAAGGATTACAAATTTTTCCAAGAATTTTTCCTTATAGTGATTGTATGAGAGAATAGGTGAACTCACTTTAATGACATGTGTCCCCCTATAACAAAATATCTTGCTCAAAGAGATTTGTATCATTATATGAAGCATGTATTTTTTATTAGGATTACGAACCTAAGGATGGACTTAATTATAAATTTATTGAGCGGTACAACATATAACTAAATGGATTTTTTATAAGAGTTCTAGATGATCGAGAATACATACACAAGGATCGTATATAGACTTATTTCATTTTTGTTATTTTTCCCGGACTTATATATGTATCTATACATATATACTTATATATATGAGGTAACCTTGTCTATATGATTGGGATCACTGACCCAATGATCAGTTGTGGACTTAAAAGATAATGATATTTTATTATCTTTATCTTATTCCAGTTGTGACATGTGTATTAAATGAATATTTCATTACCATTCACATACGGAAAAAGATTACAGGTTCACCATTGGGTGAAGCCTAATGATATTTATTTCTCTCCCCATGTACATGAAGATAATAGCCTATGTAGAAGTTATGTATAATTTAGAGTTTGAGCACAAATACATGATTTATAATGCTTATTCATAGGGATTCATGATCAAGATGACCTACACATGTGGAATATTATGATCATCTTAGAGTAGCTCTAAAATTTTATGAAGACTAGGTATGTGGTTGTGCTCAATGTTAGTAGTTGAGCCTTGTACATTTATGTCAATTCCATGATGTACTCCTACACATATGGTTGGTCTAGTGGGTGACCAATGTTTTATGATTGAAATTTTAATTTAGGATTTAATTACATTGCTTTTATAAATTTATCCTTGTAAATATTTAATTATTTCAAATACTGATTATTTGTTGCTAAAAATTATATCGACTTTTTTTCTATTGTTTACATTGATTTGAGGCCATACTTTCTCCATGGAAACAACTTAGGCCCTTGATTTTATTTAGGTAACTCTATGATAATGAGAGGCATTCTTGAGGCCTTATAGAGAACCTTATCTAAAAGAATTTTAGTGGCATTAGTTTCGGGAGACAAAAAGTGGTATTAAAGGTTTTTTCTTTCCTATTATCATAATCTTTTGGACATTTTAGACATAGGTATTGGGAATGTGTCAGAACCTATGATGGATATCAGACTGCTACATCGAGAAAATTTATTTTATTAAGAGGTACAAGTTTATAAGCATACAATATTTCTATTATAATTTGTGGTCTTATAGTTTTTTTATGGCTATCACTTAGATCGATGAACATGTTGATTAAATTTTATGACTTACATTGGAATTATGGATATGGACCCATTGGAAGGAGACTATTGATGGATTTCTAACTCATGGAACATTATAAAAAGGAAGGTGATAGATTTTGAATTTTAGAAAATAATGTCAAGAGGTATCTCATACATCATATTTGGTATATACGGTCTACATGTTATAGTTCCATTAGTTCGTGATTTAACTACATAAGAATGATCCCAATTTTATAAAGTTCCTACAAAAACCAAATGGTTATTTCCTATATAGGTTTTGGCAGAATTTTATTCAATTGGGATGACTTGTATATATATTTGATTCTAATCAAAGGCTTTTTGGATATATGGTGAGATGTTTGATGATGAAACTGTTAACTTTGTCATCCTTCACTAGAGGTTCGGTTAACCAAGTAGGTCGATAGTTCGCATTATTCTCATGTGTTGGACCCCTTATAGGGTATTGTTATTAAGTTTTTTATTTTTAAAGTATCAGTAAAAACATACATGTTTTTCACATATACAATAGAATGAAATTCTACTTATCTAAACTATTTTACTACCATTGATTCTCATAGGTAATAATTTTTAATTAATTCCTTTTTAGTAGACCAATTACACATGCATCCTTTTCTACTATAGTTAAATAAAATTCATAAAAACATACATTGTTTTCTCTTATTAAGCATCCTATGATATTTTCCAAATCCAAACATCCTTTATGGTTATCAAGACAGATCCCCTAGTGTGATTCTAATAGGAACCTAAAAATATATAGTTAACTTGATATTTAGGGGTTATTATATGGATTATTAATGAGGAACAATTCATTATATTTATTATACATGAAATTGTGAAACTCCATGGGAAAGTTTCTTATGAAGATTCTTGTAGAGGATCATGTATTGGTTGTATGATTCTAAATAATTTATACCCTAGTAGGTTGAGGTTTTCTTTATCTCCCATAAAGAGTGTTCATAGTCATGTTACATACCTTTTTTTGAGATGGGTGTGTAGATGACAACACATGAGAAATGACTTTGTTGAGAGGTTTGATTTATAAGCTGGGTGGTTGGACCTAGTAACCCATATTGAGAATTTATCAATAAGTATAGTTTGAAGTATTAGATACCCTTAAATGTGACTCAATAACTTATGGTTCAATGTTACATATGATCAAGGGAAACATGCAAGAGTCGTTTTTCTAGTTTTATGGATGCCCTCTGAGGTAATGATCTTGGTTGTATGCTCGTATTGGGATCGATGCATGGTATATTATTAGGTTCTTCAATATTGTTTTGACGATGCCTACAATTTATAATAAAACACATATTGTAATTGGTTATTGAGACTAGATTTCATTGGAAGGATATTTGGGGTTTATAGTCCTATTGATTGATAGTTTTCTATTTTATGCTTTAATTTCAAGGAATGATGTTGTGTGTCTATTGGTCATGAAATAAATCGTGGCCCATGATATGCGCTTGATTTTGATGGGGTGTTCCAAGGGAGATTCTAGATTAATTATACTAACATTCAATATATCATGTTTTCTTAGCTATATAATGGATGATTCATAAGTGTGTGAGTTGGATGGTCATGGTATGCATTACTAGTGTGTGGTACCATTTAAATCATTGATCTATTAGTGGTTGTGTGATAACTGAGGACCATTGTATTTAATGAAATAATTACAATAATGGAGACCTAGAGATTTAAGAAATATAAAAGGCAGTGACCCTATGATGAATATATCATGAAATTTAATGGGTGTCATGACATGGTAGACCTGTTTTTAGAGCAAGACACAATGTTAGAAGACATGGTGTTAGGAGATGGTAAAACGAAAGTATAGTTTTCATAATATGTGCGTGTAATAGGGAGTGATATAACCACCTATCTATGTAATATTAGTGTATTACTAGTTTAGAGATGATAATTACCTATATTTTGACATCCTCCTAAGTTCACTAAGAGAGCATCAACAATATATTGATATTTTAAAATTTTCATTTTAGGATGTTGATGAACTATAATAGTGTCATGCTCGAGAAGTATTATAAGGCAATCCATATGGTGGGGAGTTCAACATTGGCTATTTTAGGGTGGTGACCAACATTTTCATTTGAAATCATTCATTTTCTATAGAATCCATTCTTGGGAAGTGGGAATGGGTGATACATTGATGTTACGAGTAGACAATTGTGTATGAGTGAGTTGGTCACTCTAGTCATTATTTTTTATGATTAATTGAGTGGGGTCCATTGAACATGGGATTGGTTTTGATGTGATGATAAGTGTACTCCTTTGGTATGGGGTAACAAATCATTCATGGTTAATCATCTTCCATGATTGAAGAGTTTTTTACACTATGAGACTGGTCATTGGATGGTCAATAAAGTGTAGTTATAAAGATACTCAGGATGGGTGCATTGCAACATTTTACCTCCATGGATTCTTGGGGATAAGAAGGGTTATGGTAGAGAGATCACAATGATCTTTGTTTATCTAAACTATGAAATTAAGAATAATATTTGCATTTTTTTCTCTCAAATACTCATGGGTATAAAAGTTGTTGTTTCACATAGAATATGATATCGAACAATGTTTTTGAAAACATTATTTGCCTAAGAATATATTTTTTACCCTATAATAGGAGTTTTTTGGAATTAAAATACATTCAAGTTTTAACTGACTAATTCAAATTTAATATTTAATTTAATAAATATTTATTTATTCACACATGTTTGTTAATTGATATCATTTGAACAAAACATAAAACTAGTATTCCATATCCACATTTTAGTCCAAAATAAGATGTTTTTCCTAGTTACGACATAAATTTTTCTTAGGTTTTGGGGATAGACATGTTTCCCTTTTTCATTTTCTTTTCTTCTTTTTTCTTCATTTTCTATTTCGTCTTTTATTTTCCTCGTGTTCTCCTCCCATTTCTCATGCATTACTCTATGGATTTACATCACCACCACTATGATAGTCGAGGAGTAGGTAGCTAGGGAAATAGGTATAGAGGAAGATAAGGTCTATAATAGATCCCTAGAGGATCATAATCGTCATGTGACAATGGTGGAATTCCAATATGAGCTAATCTTCAGTATATTTCACCCAATGGTTAGACATTTTTTACATTACAAATTAAATCTATATAAATTTTACCATATTTATTTTTTAAGTACCTTTAATAACTTATTATGACCCCTTGATGTTCAATCTATATATTATGTAGAGAAAACTATGTTTTAGGCCAATCTTAAGGGTTTTCCATTTAGAAATACTGATAAAAAAACTTATAGAAAAGGAACACATGTTGCGTATTCTTCCTATTCTGAGAAAAATAACTTTTTATATGTACATGTCATGTATTGAGGGTATAAACCATGTTTGGGTTCATGGAAATGTAGATGAGTACCTATCCAAGTATCTAATGTATTGGAATTTAGCCATGTGGGATATACAATGAGACCCCATGTGGGATGAACACTGTGTAGATGTACACATCCTAGAAACACATGGTCAAGACAAATATAGTACACGATGAGGTATTGTATTTAGGTTTGATTATATTTAATGTTTTACATTCCTTTTACTTAGATATTACATTTCATTTCAGGATAAAGTACCCATCCATCTGGGGCACTAAGAGTACATGTTTTGTACTCATGTATAGATATCATGTATATCTTCCTTAATACACTTTTGAGTTTTTTTCCTATTGTATTCCCTATAGTATGAATTGGATATAAGAAGAGTCCACTTAGTGTGATTTTCCACATATAACCCAATGGGAAAACCCTTGGGGTGAATTTAGGACTCCAATTTGGGTTTTTGGGAAAATGAGCATTAATGTAGATGTGTTTCTTCCAATAATTGTATTCAGTTATCTTCTGAGAATGAGATAGATTATAGTAGTGTTCAGAACAACCTAGAGTGATAAATTTATATTATACGGTCCATGAACCATTTACCTAGATCAATGATTTGTGGGTTTTCCCATGATTAAATAACCCATTATAGGTTTTCCACTTTATTCCCTTAAAAGAATGGGTTGTTAGGAAATAGTGTATAACTGAGGATCACATATAGGATTATACTAGATATTTTTATTCTTCTCCAGGACCCCAAGAGGGATGCCTTTTATTATCTATAGACTTATATGATCACATGAGAGATTCCATCACTAGTGTGTGTATCTAGGGTATCTCATATAATATTCATCTCCTCTGTTTTGACTTAGGGGACCCAGTGGTTTCCCCAGTGTTTGACTAACCCTGAGCTTGTGTGTTAGATGTTTGGGTAGAGATGGTAGTGGTTATCAACATAGGACTTGAAATTAACATTTATTCTCAAGGGGTAGTTAATTTATGTTGGTAATTGAAGTAGTGGTTCCAAATGCTCAGCTGATAACCCTGATGTGATATGTTGATATGGTAGGGATTACTAGACATACTTCTTGTAATCCTTTTATATAGTGATAGAAAGATAGAACGGGTGAACCTAAGGGTATGATAGGTTTCCCCCTATGGTAACATACCATTCTCATAGACATGTATGGTGATGAATGATGTAGGTATTTTTGATTATTATTATAGGCCCAAAGATTGACTTAATTATAGATGGATCAAGTTGTATGACATCTAGAAGTCATATTCAAAGGATGTTTAGATGTTAAATATCACAGACTGAAGGATTAGATATACATTTATTTAATTTATATTATTTTTCTCCATATATATATACATATATATAGGGGACATATATATACATACATATTTTTTTATATGTATGATGAAACTTTTTCCAGATGATTGGGATCATGAACTGAAGGATCAAGAGTTGAATTTCATCTTTTATGTCATTTCTTTGCATTTATATTATTCCAATTGTGTCTCAGTATAACTATTTATATTTCATAATTAAAAAATTATGGTAAAAATATTATATGATCACTTTTTTGGATGTCTTATTAGGATTTACTTGTCACCCCTAGTTTGTGAACATTGGTTTATATACATAACTTTTTTTAGGTTGAGGACATATACATGATGGATGAGGATGAGACCTGATGTTTCATGATTGAGTGGAGAATTTCATGGGGATTATTATGATTAGGCTAGAGAATATAAAAATTTTATTGGAGACCAGGTATATAGTTTATCTTAGAGTTATTAGTAGGGATTCACAATTTTATTTCAACTCCTTTATATACTCCTTCATGTATGGTCATCCCATTGGGGGACTAGTGATGTATATATGAAATGGGTATTTGGTATTTTATTTCATTTAATTTATTATAAATCCTTGTTTATATTTACTTATTTTCACCATAATAATTTATTATTATTGATGATGTCTATTTATTTCATCTGGTTTTACACTGATATGAGGGAACAATCTATCTATAGACACACCTTAGGCTCTCACTGCTAGTTAGCTGCATCTATTTTATGGAGGGGTGTGAATCATTCCCTGTGGTAAAAAGGGTCTAGGAACTATTTCATTAGTATCTAGTTTAGGATATTTGACACATTTAAGCCAGTAGGTCTCCTAGATCACAGTCTAGGCATTTCATGTCATGGACAGGGGTAATTAGAATCCATATCCATGCCATGAAAAATAATCCATGGTCTTCAAAAAAATACAATATACAAATATTTTAGTGTGATTATCATCTAGAAAAAGTAGATATATTGAGAGGGAAGATTAATTGAAGTTTTTTATTTCTTGATACCCCTAGAAAATAAATGTGCAACTAGAGGCTTATATGATAGAAGGTCTTCCTTAGTAGTGGTGAGATATTATTTTCACGAAAAAACAGGGCCAATATCTAACATGGATAATGTTTGAGGGGTATTTTAAAAAATAAATTTAGCCCTAAACATTTAATATTAAAAGGATTTCCTAATATCTTACTTCAATGTAGGGAAACAATTATAATGTATTATATATCTCAATTGAAGAGGTTTATTAATTTTTCTCCAAACGTTTATATTAGTTGGTACTTAAGGCCTGAAACATTGAGTCAAGGATATAGATTTTAATATTCTCTAGTTTGGTTTTATTATCTACTAAAGATTATATGGAGACATAAAATTGGGTAATAGTTGTAGAATATTTTATCTTGAGAACCTATATTGGGGGAAGCACTTTTATCTATATGGGTAAAAGAGGGACCTCCAACATTGTAAACAAGAGGAAGAATGAGAATTACTCTCAAGATAGTAAATCACCAGAAAACATGTTGGTTGATTCCACATACATTCCATATCACAATATTAAAATCATAGGATGTTTTTATTTTTGATATTATGAGCATATGATATGGGAATTTAAGGCACCTTTCTTTGAATTTCATGATTGTGGAAATATAATAAATTTTCCATGTTATTGTACATTGGCACTAAGGGAAAGTGATGGTCATGGATCAAACAAGTCTCAGATACTAATGATCATACATGTATATCATGATTCAATGGAAATCACCCATACAACTGAGTGACCAATTGTGAAAATTATGTCACACCAATACATCAATAGTTATAGCCTCTATAATAGAGTAATAATGAATTATTAGGTGCACTAAGTAAATGTTTTTACAATTTTGGGGACATAATTATGTAGTCTTAGTCTGTTCCGTTGACATTACGAGGTATGAGTCTATTAAACACAAGTCTCTTGATATTTTTTTTTGATACTAGTGTATCATACTATTTTTTTTCTTCTCATATTGATGATCGTATGTGACCACATGCTAAAATGATGCCTCATGTATTGAAAAATGAAAAACCTATCAAAAAATGGGAGTATAAAGCATTTATGTGTGAAATATTCTCTATAATTTTAGATGATGCTAAAAAATTCTAGTATTTCTCTCTTATTGAGGTAGACATCATTGAACAAATTTTGGGAATAGATTGGTTGACATCCTTCAAGGAACATATTAGATATTATTTCCATAGGTATAATTTTACCTCTTCTAATGGAATTAAGAATCACATTAAAGTCAATTAGGATGTGAATGAATTTATATTATTACATTTTTTATTGGTGGTCAATCATATATCCTACCTGTTGGTAGTAGTTACTTTGGAAATTTTTTATGCAATCATATATAGAGATTTTATAACCACGTAGATCAATTTCCTAATTTTTCCCAATAATTTATCTAATATTCCATCGAAATGAGATGTAGAATTTATGATTGTTCTTGAACTATGGATAGTTACAATATAACTAATTTAATCTAGGATTATAATAATGTAATTAATTGAATTGAATGTAAAAATTGTTGAATTTCAATAAAAATAATTCATTAGACCTTGTACATCTCCATGGGTAACACCCATTTTTATATGATGGAAGCATATGGAACTCCTTGGTTGTGTTTGTATTATTGTAATATAAAATGTTATATAATAATTAATTAGTAAACTATGATATGAGTTGATGATATTTTTGATAAAATGAGGGTAGCCAAGTTGTTATATAAGATTGATTTTTGATCTATGTATCACCAACATCAACTTCAAAAAGAGTATATTCCAATGATATCTATTTGGACTCAATATTTTCATTATGAATATGTGGTTATTCCCTTTGGTCTTATAAATTCACTATAAGTGTTTATGGTGTTGTTTAATTTGATCAATAATAGTTATCATGTCTCCTTTATTATGGTATTTATCATTGATATTCTGGTTAATTGTGCAACTATTGATAAACATAATCAAAACTTGTTAGTAATATTGGTTGTCTTGTAGGAATATTTCCTTTATGCTTATAATGAAAATATTAATATCTTGATAAAATAGGTAAGTTTCCATGGATACTTCATTTTAGAAAAAAGGGTGACTTGGTAGATCAAAAAATGGAGAAAGTATTTATCTCTTGGGAACCCAAAAATATTACTTCGAGACATATCTTTTTCTTATCTTATATGGTTATCATAGATAATTTATTCAGGAATTTTCACAACATCCTTATCTGGTAATAGATTTGGCAAGGAAAGGTGTTCATTTCCAATGATGTGATGAGTTCCATAAATCTTTCTTATAATATAAGTTCTGGCTAACACCAGTACTTGTCCTCATGCTACCGGAATCAGGATGAGGTTATGTGATCTATTTTATTGCATCCAGATCATTTTAGGGACATGCTCTAAATTAAAGAGACCATTTTTATCTTATGGGTCATGTAAATTATCGATGAATGAGAGGAATTATCCAATACATGATTTTGAATTAGCTGATGTTGTCTATTTATTGAAAACCTTTCATTACTAAAATTTTTGTGAGAAATTCTTGATGTTCATATGTCATAATATTGAGAAAAAAATTTCTACTAAAGTGAATCAAATATAATAAAACTAATATAGATAGAATACCTTCATATGTATGACTTTGACTTGATTTCTACACTGAGTAAAGGATTGAATAACCTTTGTGATGTTTTATTTTTAACAAAGGTTTTTATTTGTTGAAAACTAACCTTTTTTTGTCAAAGAATTTATTTATTCATCAGGATCAGACCCAATCCATTAGAATGAGTTTTTATAAGAAATATGTATGTTTCTTAATGTTCAAATCCAAATGAAATGGGAGAGAAAAGTTTTTTTATTTGAAAATAATGTTTTTTTGGAAATAGGTTTTCAAACTGAGCTGTACCGAATGCAGAAGGTGTTAGAAAGATAGAATTTGGAAGTTATGTAAAGTTTTTGATCAGACACACCATCAGACTTAGATCCATTTGTATAAAGTTCAAGACACATCATACATGGATTTGGTTAGAATTTCAGAAACTCTGTAGCGAGGAATTCATAATAATGTTGAAGAGACTGATAGAAGACAATGATATCAGGAGTTAGAAAGTTCTTAAACCTTCTAACCTATATTCAAGTGATGATTTTCCTATGATGGAGTTCTCATAAATCATGAAAAAAATTTATAATAAAGGAATTGGAATAAATGGAAAAATTTTAAAGAATGCATCAATTCCAGAGATCAGGAAAAAGTTTTCATCAGATCCAGAAGTACCTAACACACAAGTCATCAGAAGTATAATTGAGTTATAGATGATAAAGTTTAATATTTTCAATATTGTATAGTTCATTTTTCAATGTAATGATAATTCCAATGTAATGGTAAATCCATCATAATCAGAAATTTCATTGAAATTATATTCCATTGGATTTTGCCTGAGGAGGAATGTCAATCGGACTAACTCTAGGAAGGAAACCCAAATCTGACCAAGTCTGAGTATGAAAGTCTGATAATAATGACAAGAATAAGATATTCATATCATAATGAGTAGGGGATTATGGTCTTATCATAATGAGTAGAGGAAGAAAGTCATATTATAATGAGTGGAGGAAGATATTAATATTGTAATGAAAAGAGGAAGAAAGTGACATTGTAATGAGAAGTGGAAAAAACTCATATAGTAATGAGCAGAGGAAGAATGTTAGATTGTAATGATAATAGGAATATAGTTAGATCATAATGAGAATATTAATAAAGTCCTATTGTAATGAAAAGAGGAATAATGATTGATCATAATGAGTAGAGGAAGAATATATTATCATAGTGAGCTGAGGATGTTCGTCATAATGAATCTAAATCAGTATGAGGATGAGGATGTAACATATGATTGATGAAAAGATAGAATTTTCAAGAAGGCTGGTTTTGGAGAAATACTAATAACGTTTGAATTATTAAAATATGTAGTTTAAATTCTAGATATTTTTAGATATTTGAAATTTGAGTAAGAGGTATTTTTTTTCAGTTTTCCTAATTTTCAATTCCGATTATGAAATAAGTATAATTACAATAAATTAGAATTTTTTAACTTTACATGAATATAAAAAAGTAAGAGTTCTACATAATTATTATCAAGTTTTTATTTCCAGACTAAGATCATACAATAAGGTCAAACACCTGAATGTTTTGTTTACCAGACTCAGAAGATCAGACTAACTATTTGAGCAGATTTTGAGTTATGAAGATTGTGAATGAATTCACAGTATTGAGTTTATTAGACTGTGTTCATAAGACGGAGTCCATTATACCTAGACTCATTGGACTGATAGAATCAAATGCAACTAAATTGGACTGAGGATCCAAACTGAGCATTTGTAGAGAAATTTCAACAAATTCTTTATTGTTTTGTTTTGGAATAATTATTTTTCAAAAACATTGTAAACTAATGGTAGGTTGTATATTCCTTTATATTGGGATATAATTAATCTAATGAGATTTACAACAAGTTTAATTCACATATTCAAATTACTGAATTTCAATAGACCCAAGGGAGTGGCCATGGAAAGGATTTAGGTACTCACATTAAGGCTGAACCATGTAAATATTTTTCTCTTTACTTTTATTCCTACTTTTTCATGCATGAGTATTTATTAAAAATTACAAGTAAATGTACTTTAACTTGTTTTATGGGGTTATGTTTCTAAAATTCATGAAACATATAAAAAGTTGACTACTGATTCACCCCCCACTTCTTAGTTGTTATTCGATCATTTGGAATTTCAATTGGTATCACATCTAAGGCTCCCTTGTTGAATATGTATCATGAATAACATAAATTCTATCAGAAGTAGTGTAATTACTATATATGATGGAAAAAAGTAATATGGATGGAAAAATATTATGATTCAATATCTTCTATCTCTTATTCAGTAAGTTTTTGATCCTGCTATAATTAGTTTTCCACCTTTTGAGAATGATTCCCTGATGAATTTTTCTGATAATGGAAATATCAAAGATTACAGAGAAGCTATAAATTCTATCATTATGTCCTTATTAGAAAATTTTTATATAAAGGTGATGGGTATAAAATCATCAATGAGGATATGGGACAAGACAGAAAGTATATTAAAAGTAAAATCTAACACCAAGGAAGGAAAGTTACAAATATGGCATAGTAATTTTGAAGACATCATAATGAGAGATGAAGACACTACTGATGAATACTTTACTAGAGTAAAAAAGATTATTTAAAACAACATAGGATTCATAGTTTTCATGTGAGATTCTGTAATTTTAAAGAATCATACAAGAAACATTCTAGAGAGGGTTGGTTGTAAAATTAATACTTTAGAAGTTAAAGATGATTTATCTCTGGATGAGTTCCATAACATTCTTATTCTTTATAAAATGAGGAAATCTTTAATGTTCAAAAGGATGGTGAAACATGCAATGGATTTTGAATCTATAAGAAAAATTAATATTCATGATGTTGAAGATGGTGATCCTTGTGACTCCAACGACAATGGTGATGATGAGTTTAATGAAAAAATAATGTTTCTTATATCCACGAATAATTAAATAGGAATTCAGAGGTATGAAGGTAAACTCTCTCTCCAATAATTTGAGTGTGGAGGAATCAATCACTTTTCTATGAATTTACCCAAGAAGAATATTAGAGAATATCGAGATGATTCTGATAAAAAATCTTGGTGGAAGAATATGAGCATAAGTTATAAATAGTAAACTTCATCCAATAACTACATAAATAAGTTCAACAGAGACAAAAGGAGTATAATGATTAAGAAAGATAAATGGAAATTAACTAAAAGAAATTCTTCATAAGATGAATGTTTAGAAGAGGTTATAACATTCACAAAAAATGTTGATAGAATAGAATACTCTTCAAATATTTAATAAGAAGGAGGTGAATAATCTTATAGAGCGTATCAGATCAGAACTGAATTTCTTACACATCCTAAGAAATTTTTTTTCTCAATAATGAAATCAGAATGATTAAAAAATATAGTATAAAAGTGTACGAAGGTGAAAAATATGATTTCAAGCAAGAGGATTAATACATATAGGATATATTAAGATAACAAATAATAATTTTTGAACTGGGAAAGACGATTAAAGAAATTAGTATAAAGTTGGTAGCTAATGATGAAGAAGTTTAGAAGCTTCAATAAAAACATATCGAGTCCTAAATTACCTTGTGGTATATAAATTAAAATTTCAAAAATCGTTTAGAAGTAAAAGATGATACTTCTAATGTTGTTGAGAGAGATGAAATCACAAATCAATTGAATTCCTCACTAACCAAAAATAATATCTCATCTAATTTTTATAACATTTATAGTGATATAAAAAGTGATGGAAATGATTGGATTGAAAATGGGATTGAGATACATATCATATATATACAAATTAAAAACATCCTCATTTGGAAAGACGGTCCATGTCCTGAGTATGGACAAGATGAAAGAAGTACTCAACCTCAACAAATTTTCTAAAGAAAAAGATCATACATCAGTAGAAAATAAACATTTGATTTCTATTTTTGGTATTCTGGAATCTATGGGATCATATAAAATAATTATTGGCATAACTTATCTCTTACCATAAGAAGTTTTAAATAAATATAAATAAATGGTTGGATAAGGAAGAGAAATATTCCTAAACCATAAGAAGTTAGAAATGAATTAGAAAATTTCCAATAAAAAACAATTTGAATTTTGGAAGAATTTTTTAAAAGAGGTGATCTAGGTGGGCATCATGCCGATAGATGTATGAATCTCCTTCTGAAATAATTTTATTATGGTATAAAATAAAAGGATGTTGAAAAAAAAAATGCTGAGAAAATAATTTTTTTTTTTAGAAATCATTGAATGAAATTAAATGGAACAAACCATGGAAAATTGATAGTGGTTATTTTTTCACATATAAAAGGTGATATAAAAATCATTAAACATATTGAATTTTATGATGGAGGAATATTTATCATTGGTAATGATAGTTCCTTAAAAAACATAGGAATCACAACATTATATATTGAAGTAGAAACATTGAAATCAAAGGAATTTTTTATTTATTGATGTGATAAAACACAACTTACTTAGTGTAAGTAAATGTTCTGATGATGTAAAAGAAGTGATTTTCCAAAAATACTTTTTTATCATCAGAATTATGAAATATGGAAAATTTATCACAAAAGGAGAAAGAACTAGTGAAAATCTATTTCAACTTAAAGAGTTTAATAACTCATGTTACATGAGTGATGAGGATAAAAACAAATTGTGAAACTAGAGACGTGGGAACCTTGGGCACACAAACATGAAAAAAACTTCTAATGTTGATGTTTTCTATTATTTTATAGAATTTAATATAAGATATGAAGATGTTTTCATTAGTCATCAAAAAGTGAATATGACTGAAAAAATTCATAATAGAGTTTAGATTTAATCTACCATACTGCTTCAACATATTCATTCTGATTTACCTAGGTATATGAAAGATCAATCTAAAAAGGAGATTTATAATTTATCACTTTTATTTATGACTTCACTCTAATAAGAAACATCACATTTATGAAACATAAGTCAGACAATGTATAATTTTTTTGGTTTTTTAGAAAATAAGTGAAGAAATAAATGGGGGTATATATAAAGAAGTTGAGAAAAGATAATGGTACCAAATTTACAAGAAATAAATTTGAAACTAATCACAAAAAGTATGGTATCAAACATTAGTATAGTTCTCCCTATAATCTATTAAAAAAATAGAGTACCAAAAATAAAGAATAGATGTTTGGTGGAAGTGGGAAGAAGTATGTTTGCTGAATACAATCATTCAATATTATATTAGAGACAAGCTGTTATTTCTATTATACATGATAAAAAAATGATTGTTGAGATTATAATCCAACATTACTTCTTATGAAATTTGGTAAAAAAAACCTTCATTGAAGAACTTAAATGTTTTTTGGAAGCCCATGTTTACTAAAGATAAAAAATATAGATATTGGAATGTTTGGTGAAAAAAGGTGATGGATGAAATTTTATGGGTTATCCACCCAATGAAAGAAGATGAAAATTCTAGAACAAATGTTTCAAAAGATGGTTGACTTGTATGATATAAAATTATTGAAAATAAAAAATACTTAACAAAATTTGATAAGAATGTCGAATAGGATAAACTAAATGTTTCCAATGAAAGTGAGAATGATACAAAACAAAAATATCAAGATTTATTAGAATTTATTGATGGGGAAAGTTCATATTGGAATGAAACATTGAAATTTCCTAACTTAAAAAATCATGTTGACACTAAAAAAATTCTTCAGTATCAGAAGGCCCTGGTTTAGACCTAATGAAATTTGAGATTTGAAAATAAATATCCACTTATATAAAATGTTGAACCCAAATTAGTATCATAATATATTCAACATAGTTAATGGGTGGATTCTATGAATGAAGAGTTAGATCAACTTTAGAAAAATGAAACACGGGAACTTGATCCATGACCAGATAATAAAAATTTTATTATAACAAAATGGTTTTACAAAAATAAGTTGAATGAACATTGAAAAGTTTTGATAAAAAATATCAAGACTTGTTTGTAATGGATATGAATAGGTGGAAGGTGTGGATTTCGAAGAACATTTTCCCCCAATATAAAGATTATAAAAGATTATAATTTTTTTATCAGTGGATGAACATTAAGATAAACATGTTTATTAGGTGGATGTAAAGTCACATTTCATGAATAGGGATATTGGAGATTAAGTTTAAATTAATCATACATGTGGTTTTCTACTTGATTTATATGAATAAAATGATTGAAATTGAATAAATCCTTGTATGGGATGAAACAAGATCCATATTCACGGTATTATAAATGTGTCAATTGATTGATAATGATGAATTTTTCTAAAGGAAATATTAATAGAAATATATATGTGAAATATGCTGACTTAATAAATATAATTGTAATTTATTATAGGATTATATAGTTTTTATTGGCAATATAGAAGATGTTTTAAAAATAATTTGATGATGAAATGATTAATAAAATTAAAATGACAATTTTGGTATAATTAACATTCCCCCTTTGATTAAAAGTTCAAAAAAATGAAAAATACATTTTCTTATGTTAAGAAAAGTATGTCACAGAATTGTTACAAAAGTTTTTCGTGGAATAATCCAAAGAACTTTCTACTCCTATCTCATAGGGGGTGAAGATGAGTACAGATAAGTCCAGAAAAAGTGTAAATTAGAAATAATTTTTGAAGCTGACAGAAATTTTACTTTACCTTAAAGTCCTAATGCCTGATATTGTTTATGTTGTGACATTGTGTTCCATGTATCAAAGTAATATGAAAGAATCACATATGTTTGTGGAATCAAAATATGTTGTATCTAGTCATGATTAAACTTAGTTGTTATGGATAAATGTTCCTCTTGAATATTTGAAAGTAAAAGTTTCTAAACCATTGAAGATACTATGTGATAATAAGAGTTCAACTGATCTTTCTAAAAATCCTATCCAATATTCTTGATCAAAACACATTAATATAATGTTTCACATTATAATAGAGAAATATACTTATAGAGATGTTTTATGGAATATATCTTAATGAAGTATCAAATTACTAATATCTTTACAAATGAAATTCCAAAATAAATGTTTGTTGATTTGAGGATGTAAATCTATGTTCAGCCTCTTCTAATGACTTCCTACATCTTATAGGAAAGTCCCCCACTGTGGTTTGGAGAATTCAAACAAATGGGGAGAGAATTTAAAAACATTTTATATTGTAAAAAGTTTTTTATTAATTTTTTTAATCTAAATATGTTGTTATCTTTAATGGGGGAGATAGAAATCAAGGGGGAGTGAAAAAATAAAAGTTAGAAAATATAAAATTGATGGGGAGGTTATCATTACATGGATGAAAAATTTTCTAGTCACTAAGGGATAAAATTCCATAAAAAACACTACATTATCCAGTAGTGTGGTTTCATGGAACACAATTTTGATAAAAGTTAAGTTTTTATAAAAGTTAAAAACATTGAGTTGTTTCAAAACCTGATTTTTAAAAATTTTCTAAGTGTTGAAAAAGGTATTAACGAGTGTTTTCAATAAATTCAATGTGTGGGATTGAATAACCATTGTGATGTTTTGTTTTTAAAAATGTTTTTAATTTATTGAAAACTAACTTTTTTTAAAAGGATGTATTCATTCTTGGAGATCAGACCCAGTTTATCAGAATGAGTTTTTGTAAAAAAAGAATTTTTTTTAATGTTCTAATCAAAATGAAATGAGTGGGGGTAATGTTTTTGTCTATGAGAATTTTGTTTTTTGGACACATTTTTTCAGAATGAGTATTAATAGTTGAAAAATGTGTAACAAAGATGAGAGCTAAAAGTTATGTAAATTTTTTTATTAGACACACCATCAAACTCATATCCATTGGCATAAAGTTCAACACTCATTAGACTTGGCATTGGTTAGAAACATAGAAGTTGTAGAGTATTGATGTCAGAATGATGCTAAATTGATTTAAGGAAGATAATGATGTCGATAGTTATAATGTTCTTAAACATTCTAACCTAAATTCAGAATATGTGTTCCTAGTCATAGAGTTATCATAAATCATGAAACATTATCATGATAAAATATTTTGATGAAATATAGTAATCATAATGATTGTATCAGTTCCAGAGATCAAGAAAAAGTTTTTATCAGATCCTTAAGTATTGGAAATAGAATTCATCAAATTTATGAATGATTTATAGTTGATAAGTTTGAATATTTTTGAAGTTATAGAGTGGAATTTTCATTGTAAGGAAAATTACATCACAATGGTAAATCAATTGTAATGAGAAATTCTACTAAATTGATGTTAATTCAGACTGAGTTTGAGGAGGAAAGTCAATAAAAATAACTCTAGAGAGGAAAGCCTAATCAGAATAATTTTTAGGTTTTGATTCATATCATAATTATCAGATGAGGAAAGTAATATCGTAATGAGAAGAGGAAGATTATCATATCATAATTAGAAGAGGAATATTATAAGATCATAATGAGTAGAGGAAGATAATCATATCATAATGGGGAGAGGAAGAAAGTCATATCATAATGAACAGAGGAAGAATGCCATATTTTAATGAGTAGAGTAATAAAGTTAGATTGTAATGAGCAAATGAAGAATTTCAGATCATAATAATCATAGAAAGATAGTCAGATCATAATGAGAAGAGGAATAAAGTTATCTTTAAATGAGAAGAGGAATAAAGTCACATCCTAATGATTAGAGGAAGAATGTTAGATCATATTGAGCTAAGTAAGTTCATCGTAATGAAGTTTCATCTCACTGAAGCTGAATAAGATACATTGGACTGAAGAGAAGTTAGTTTGTTCAAGTAGACGGATTTTAGGGAAATATTGATAATCTATGAAGTATTTAAAGAATAATTTTAAATGTAAAAGATTTATGGAGATTTGAGATTTTAGTAAAATAGAATTTTTTTTCAATTTTTGGCCTTTTATATTCTAAGTCAACTATAAATAGAATCACAATACATTGGAACTTTCTAACTTTTCGAGTATATGAAATTGGCAGAGTGATACATAATTCTTGTCATGTTCTTCTTTCTGGACTGATATCATAGAATAAGTTTGGTGTAATTCCCCAACCATAGATGCCTAGAGTAGGTGAATTATTTTAATACATTATCATGATGACAAGGAACCAAATCTTGAAGGGCCAAATAATTTAGAATTTTTTTAAAGACAAATTACATACACGAACTTTACATTTCAATTGAAACTATATTATACAACATATAAAAAAAATTTAGAATGACATTAATTTCCTAGATTAACCCTATATATCATTCATAATACACATCCTAGAATCTTGGGAAAATAAAACCTAAGAAAGGTGTGATCTCAGATGCTCAGTAAGGGTAAGCATGCATCGGAATCTATTATGAATAAATAATCTTAAACATTAAGGAAATGTTATCACTAAAACACAATCCCTTTAAACACAATTTTGATCATAATATGTCTAGAATAAATAATACCATATAAAATAATCACATGAGCTATAAAACATAACCATATATATTATACTAGTTGAATAATCTCATTAAATTTCAGTAATTAATCTCATAATGAGGGAATTCATAATTCCAGACATCATAAACATAATATCAAGGCTTCAACAAAGTCACAATACATAAATGGGTAAAAAAACCATAGTAGTTAGTCTCATGAGACCTAATGATTCATCAAGGGTATATAGCAGGCCCCACCCCTCACTTAATAAATCTAATTCATTCCTCAAATTAAATATAAACAACATAAATTTTCGTATTGAAAAAATAGAAAACGAAATGTGAATACTTTAAACATAAATCATGCACGGTGTCAAAATAGCACATTCATAGTCAAAATATCACATTCACTTATATAATATATGGTAGATTTTATAATAAGAAATAAAACTCAATTAAGAACAAAATTAAAAAGGATATTGATATAGATGGAAATAATTTAAATTCTTTCTTGAAAAAATTCTTGATGAAAATAATCTTTAATCATTCAAAACCGTCTTATACCACTTTGAAATCATTTATTTAAAATCCATACATTTATAAAAGAAAAGATTTTATTTAAAAAAATAATTGTAAACTTGTAAATTAAGCATAAAAACATCAATTCTTCATAACGATGGTAAAAGTAGCTCATATAGTATATGTTAAAAATAAACATTATTTTCATATTTTTTCCAAAAAGTTATAAAGTACAACATTTTCAAAATGACCAAAATATTTATTTCATACCATTTTATATAATTAAGAACATGGGTAAAATACTTATTACATTTTTAGGATAATATTAAAAATATTCTGAAAAATATTTTTAACAAACATGAACACGGATGATAAATATTAAACATCACATACTTACATATAAACAATACTGATTAATAATGAGATTGTAAAATTAACCCTTACCTTATATCTGATTCCCTGTGTATGTGTTTGAAACTCACTTGTATTGGTTTTATACATATTATTATCTTATACCAAAATAATAATAATATTTATGATATCAAATATGATTCATTTATTAAAATATATTACCAATTTATTAACAATTCAAAGTTTAAGTAACATTTTGGGTAATAACTTCTTTATTTATCATAAGTATTTTGACTTGTTATTATTTATTATATCATATAGATCATGATTTAATTAATAATATAATTTAATACATGATTTATATATCATAAATATATTTAGTACAAAATGGAATACACTATTCATGGAGACAATAAGTTGTACGTACACATGAGCACTGTTTCCGTTTTCTTATCATACTGAATAGAAGAAGGTAAATGATATATGTGTATATATATTATTAAATAATAAGTTTTACGTTTTATATTTCATATTTATTCATTATATATATTTTTATAATCATTCTTGAGTGGTTAATGCGGATAATTAATCTCATCACACCATGGAGATTGTATGTCGTACGTACGCATGTGCAACAATATCATTCCCTCTGTGGTAAAGTGGTAAGAAATTGTATGGTATTTAATTATATTGAATAAATATAATTCCATATTTATTATTTATATCTATTATATCCATCATTATACTCATCTAAATAATTTAGTGATGAAAAAAAATTTACACCACAGCGTAGAGACAGTATGTTGTACGCACGCATGTAGAATGGTATTGTTTTTCATAGGATGGATAAAAAGAGGAATCTTTTTTACCATATTCATAATAATGTCTTATAATATATATGATAATATATTTATTACATTATAATGTAAATAATAATAAAGAGGATGTAAAAGAAGAAATAATCATAAAGGAGTCGGTAAAGATGATTACCTCTTCTTTAGTGAACCTTATCCAAATCTCAACATAGGGAAACTATGGGTGGAACTATTAGAAGAATAGGAACTCCAAAACATGGCTCCAATTTTTTAGAGGAGAAATGGGTAGGGGTTAGTCGAGCTGGAAGGCTCAAATTTGTGTGAGGAAGTATGGGAGGAGGTAAGATTTTATAAGAGAGATGAGGAGAACTTTAGGGAACTCTAAAAATATTTAAATATAATAAGGGTATTATAGAGCCCAAAACATAAAAATTAGATATTAATGAATGGGAGAAGAAATTTTAGACCATATAATATCCCCTTTTTATTATTTTAAATTTTTTTAATTTTAAATAATTTAATAATATATTAATTCAATAAAATATCCATATTTTCAAATTTGATACTATTCATTTAATTTGACATTATATATATCAAGAAAAAGTGGGAATTAGAATATAAATATTTTAAAAATCTCTAATATATCTTTTAGATATATAAAATTCGTTATACACTTTAATTCATCCAAAATATATCAAAATTAATATTATTAAAATCAATTAGTTTAATTTTCTATTTATTAAATAAGTACTACTTTAACAATAAAGAATCATATAAAGTAATTATATAATTTCTAAAAATTCAGAAAAAAATTAGATAATTAAATTAATTTCATTATGATAAAAAATACATTTACATTCATTCATATCATGATTTTTTTCCATATGTGGAAACATAAAATTTATTAAATACTAGAGAGTGATATTTTGTAACTATCTTTGAATTTAAATAATACATAAGTTATCGTTATGGAAAAGTGTCCATTAAAAAAATAAAATTATTTATTAATATGATAAGGGTATAATAATATTCATATAATAATTTTTATACAAGTTTGTATAATTTTTTTAATCATTAACTTTTTTAACCTTTATTTGACCCATTTAACTCTAATCGTGATATCATATAATTTATACATTAATGGGTTAATATTATTACAATAAAATTCCAAAAGAACCCCAAATGGATAATTAATGACATATATAACCTTATTATAGTTATTTGGTGGAAAATTTTATTTTTATGAATTTTACATCATTTAATAAAATATTATTTATTTTAAAGTATCATTTATGTCAATTTTGATACTATTTAAAAATTTTCTTTTTAAAAATATTCTAACAAAATGAAACCTTCAAAAAAAATATTTTAATATATCTCTAACATGCTAAATATTTCTGTAAAATTAATTTATGTCATTTATTATGTCAAATTATATTTATTTTAATATTTTTAATATCATTTATTTGATATTTCTATTAATTATTATATTACTACATCATCATTATGAAAGTATTTAATTAAATTATTTCTTCTCTAAAAATTGAAAATTAATTATCATGATGAAGATAAATTTATTATATATCATTTTAATAGTTATATTCTAATTTATATTCTATATAATCATGTATTAAAAATGGAATACTTCTTAAAAACATGAGTACGGAATTTTAAACTTATCTTTAACTAAAATATAATAACTATCATATTCTTAACCAAGGGGAATAAAAGGCTATAATTTAGGCCAAAGGGTGAATTTGGTTGTAATACACTTTTACAATGAAATTAGTACAAGTTTTTGTGTAATTTTATAGTTTTTATAATATTATTTTTACCCACAATTACCTAATTATCCCTTAACTATGGTAATTAAAATATTAATAAATTATACTATTCATATACCCAAAAATAAAAGAAACCATTTTTCATAATTTTTATCCACTTATTCAAAATCTGGAATACATTTTTCATAATTCTAAACACATAAGTTATAATAATTATTTCCAAATTAATCCCGTTGATGTGGTGAGAAAATGGGTTATTAGTGTTTATGAATGCAAAAGATTGCAACATTTTTTTATCTAAATTCATTGTAAAATTGATGCCAATTAATGAGATTTTATTAAATGATAAAAAATATAGATATAATTTAAAAACATTCAATAATATAATTTAACAGAATAAATTAATTTGATAAAAAAAATTTGTTTTTAAATAAAAAATTAGTATTTTTCACTATTCATGAAAATAAGAATCTGATCAGAAAAATATCAAAAAATTAACCAAAGTAAATTTATATTGTAACACCCCGAGCTTCCACGATACGCTTCTCATTCAATAATGAAATAGCTTGCATTGTACGCAACTTCGAGTTCTAACACACCCCGACTAATCAAAGTAGCCGTTATGAATAGTAATACCCACTTTTTAAAATTATAGAAATTGTATATTTCAAAATGGAATTATTTTTTGTATTCGTAATATCGAAATTACCCTAAGTTGAATTGTTTGTAATTTTCTGAGAACTTCCAATTTTTTGAATAGTGAAAAATAATTAAAACAACATTTTTAATCAAAATAATTTATAGTGATAAATTATACTATTTAGTGGTTTTAAAGTATAATTATAATATATTTTTACCATTTTATCTAATGGTGGTCATCAGAATTAATTTAACATTGAAATTGGACATAAACAATTGTAAATCTTTTGATATATATTGTTTCTTAAAAACATGCTATTTGTTATGACAGCGGGAGATAATTATAAAATTAATTAATGCACCTTATATGTTTGTAATTTTGTAAAATAGACATCATTTTTAAATTCGGAATATCAATTATAGCTTAGGGTGAAATTTTGGCATTATTCTGAAAAACCTCAATTTTTGGTGAATAGTGAAACCACTAAGTGGTAGTTAAAAAACTGATTTTTCGTTTCAAGGAAACATTACCACTTCTGTGAAGTGAATTTCAAAAATCTGACATACATGGTTGTCATTAGGAAGTAAAATGTGGTTCAATGGGATTAAAATAATTTTTTGGTGAATAGTAACTTTAAAGTTTAATTAATCACGACTAAAGGTAATTAGTGTAATTTAAGGTAAATATAATGTTATAATAATATGAAATGACCTTTACACTTGTCTTACCCCTATTTTATGAGTCATGGCCGACAAAGACAATCCATGGGTCATCTTGGGGACCCCATGGAGCCAGTTTGGTAAGAAAATGACATAAATAACTTCTATTTAAATTTAAAATAAATATGTCATAAACAAGAGTTGTTTTACTAAAACAATTTTTAAATGGGGTTATACAAGTCATATTTTTTACTATAAAAATTCATGAGAAAGCTAAAAAGATTTCCTAAATCATGATATTTTTTTATAATTTTTAGACATTAAATAAATTAAATTATTTATGACACCATGATGATGCAGAGATTACCTCATTAATTAACGATTTAAATAAAATGAAAAGATAATGTAAAATCCAAGGATTACACTTGTCAAAAACCTGTTGGATGAGCATATTTCGAACCCTTATCACCTTAGACTTGAGTTATATAAGTGTGGTACCTTTATAATCCGAAAATCATTGTATAATAAAGTAACATTTTATTACTTTCCAAGAGTGCCCCTCCTCTCCACTTATAAAAGGCCCCCACCACTACCACCTTACACACACCATAAAATACTTTTGGCTCGGCCAACCTCTGCCCAAATACTCTCCCAACATCCCTCCCTTACTCCATGAAGCCTCATCTTGGGCATAAGTCTTCCCAAGGAATCCTTTGGCTCAAATCAAAAAGAGTTACCCGATTTTAAGGTAATGTCTTCTCTTATGTTGTTTTGTTTTATTTTGCTTCTCCAACCCCTTAAAATATTTTTATTCCATTATTTCGTTACAAAACCAGTATCATAAATATACTAGGATGTTGTTATAATTAGTATTCTAGATACACTTACACACACCTACACCTAATGGTTAAAGAACATAAGGTTTCTGTGGATGGCGAATTTCTGCCTCACGAAACGATGATTGTTCAACACTCATAAAACACCTTCAAAGGTGGCCATTAAGATGACACTATATTTATATATGATATATAATATGTTTATGTTTTACTTAAGCTTCTTTATTTTTCATTTATGGCATACCTTTATGATTTCCATTATGGGTAAACGCAATAATTTCATTTTAGGAAGTGCGGACTACCGCCCCCTCAAAGTGATTTGAATCGTTAATGCCATATTTGGGATGTATAAAGGATGGAGTAAATGGTATTATACATTATATTATACTATAATTATATTATACCTTTATATAATTATAACTTCATTCCATTAAATATGAAATGGAAATGAAATTAGCGTTCATGCGTACGTATGGCTTACCGTCTCCATGAACGGTACATTTCATTTCTTACCTCTAAATGTTATGTAATATTATAAATGAATGTATATACTGGATATATATGATTTATATGATATATACATCATGGATATAATTATGGGTATAATGGATATTTTACCACATGAACGAAGTGTAATTATAAGAAGTTTATTTTTGACTCAAGTACCTAAGATCGACAAAACGACCGTTACAAACTTAAATAATTACATAATGTTCATGACACAGTAATAAGTGATATAAAAGGAATAATGAACTAGAAAAAGGTTCTTGAGAAGGTAGAGATTAACTCTAGTTTATTATTCAGGAGGTTAAAGAACGGTTGAGTCAAGACAGGACGCAAGGTAAGGGAACTTCTTAACCCAATTTCTAATCTTTGGGTTAATCTCCTACTTTCAAATTATGTCATGATATTATTATGTCCTATCTTGTATTTGTACTTTATTTATGTGTAATTATAGTAAATACACATAATAGATCTATTTTATTTTAAAAATGATCTTTTTAAGGACTTCGTCTCAATCTCCTTTCATTGAGGCATATTTGGTTTTATACACAACTTTCTTTTATATGGTGTATAAACCCCTTTGACTTTTACGTTTATTCAAAAGGAATTTTTTTTATACGAAGCATTTTACTAAAGGAAAAAAAAGAATGTTTTTCTTGTCATACGTATGCGGCGACAATGACTTCTCCGCCGCCGTGACCATTATTTGAGTTTCGGCTTCCTCTACAAGCCATAATTTATTTTAAAATGAAAAATAAATTCCATGTTTTAATTTTCTTTTATTTTGTTATTGAAAATGGTTTTGAAAGTGTTTTTATTATATCAATGTGTTGTATTGATATCTTGTGATTGAAATGTGGAAATTTTATGTTTCCTTTATGCATATTTTATGTGATATGATTATGTTAGTGTTTATGATATGTTTAAACCTGTTCATATGAGGAATGCATTGGACTTAATAAGTGACGGGTGGAGCCCGCTATAGCTCCTAGATGCATCTGTAGGTCTCATGAGACAAACTAGTGTCTTGGCACGAGGCCTTGACAAAATCTTATTTGTGGTCTTGGCACGAGGCCTTGGCTACGTGGTTATGATAGTCTGGCATTATGCATTCCATCATTATGAAAGTGGTTATTGATATTTCATGTGATTATTCGACTAATAGAATATCCATGTGAGTAATTAAATGGAATTATTTCATTTTACTTTTGCCATATTATGCTAATGTTCAAGTTTAAAAGGCTTTTGTTTTAGTTATACATTGCCTTAAATGTAAATGTTCATTTATGAAAGCGTCTGCTATATTGTTATCCTTACTGAGCATCTGAGCTCACCCCTTTCAATGTTTTAATTTTTCCAGGATGTGAAGAAGTATATTAAGAATGATCTGCAAGGATAATATAAGGGTATATGAAGAGAAGATGTTGTAGTTTTTTTTACTTTATGATGTAATGTAAGACTTGTGAATGAATCTAGTGTTTCCAAGGCTACTAAACTAATCGGTCTTTCGAGACTTGATCTTTTGTGATGATGCCAATGTTATTAAGTAATGCACCGACTCTGGGTAGCTGGGGTCGGGGCTTTACAGTTAGTATCAGAGGCAGTTTAGTGCTAACCTTGGAAGCTAGATTTAGATAAACTCTGATTAGAGCACATAGCCCGAAGATAGGCTTTAAAGATTAGTATAGAAGAACTTCCTAGAATTTTGGTATTATAAAGATGTTGTGAGTTTTCCGAGCAATACGTCCCTGTCTGGATACGAGCAGGTAGAGGCGGCTCTGGCATAGATGTACCTAGGGGTAAAACCCGAAAACACCAATTTGAGCTAGACTCGAACGGGAACTGGTGCACAACAACGAGCCTTGCTGCACTCTTGGTTACGACACTCCCGGGGGATATGCTTAGGAGAATTCTCATTTTCTTGACAAACCACTATGAAGGGTTATGAGTATATACTTACTCAAAGAAAACATTTTTATGGATTATATCCATAAATAGTTCAATTTATATTAAGTATTTTATAAGTATGGAATTATGTATCTTGATTCATAAACTAATCTAGTTTATGCCATTGTTTAGAAATGGCGCCCAGTAGAAGGAATGTGAACTCCACCAATACGTATGATCCAAAGAGTAAGAAGGATCATATCTTTCACGGTATTAAGCCAACATTTAGAAGTGAAATAGTCTCCCATGTGTTCTCAACATATGAATAAATAGTATCATGTGTTAATAAGATAAGTAAAGAATTCTATGAGTCTTATGGCTTTGAAGGGAAGCAAGAGAAGAAAAGGATGGAGGAGAGAATGATGGATAAAGGGGTGAGGTAAAAGAAGAATTTTCCAATATGTGATAACTATGGGAAGAAACACTTTGGAACTTTCTTGAAGGGAATGGGATTTTGTTATACATGTGGTGAAAAAGGACACAAAGTGCGTGACTGCAAGGGTAAGAAAAAGGTTTCAAATGTATAATGCTTCATCTGAAAGGAGTGGGGACACTACGCAAACCAATGTCCAAATCATCAGAGAATTCCCCAAATGATTTTATTGGATAATAATCAAGTTATGATACTACCACAGATGAGGAGGAATGACTAGAGTTCTTATGTTGTTATTAAAGAATTTTGTCATTTGAGTGTTGTATCAATGATGCACTGGTTATAATGATTATGGAGTATATAAGGTTTGTACTGCAGTACTATTTCATCAAGGACTTGTGATTTTGTGGAACCAAGAAAAGTGACTCCACACCAGGTTAAATTTTTTGAAAATATATGGTTGAGAGAAAGATAAACCATAACATGGTTTTGATACCAAGATAGTGATTTTGGAATAATACATGATTTATTTTGATAAGTTATATTGGATATTCTTAACTTCCTTGAAACTGATTAATGATTTGTTTACATTTTTTGGATATAAGGAGTATATCTGGTTTTCTATAAGGAATAAGGGATCATGAATTTATGGTAATTCAGGATGTTGCAGTGTTTTAAAAGAATACATGATGTAGGTGTTCACATGTTGTTACGCGGAAAAATGGATCTTCATTATGTTTACCTTCCTTATAAAATTTGGACTATGAGTTGGATAGAAGTATTTTGGATAACTATAAAGGTTGGAATGGATTAAGTTGAACTTTGGATAGTATTGTTTATGGTTAAAACATTTCTGAAGATTACTTTTGGAATATTATAATGCTATATTTTAGGAAAAGGACAACCTGCAGGTTGGGGGATAACCCATCGCATCGGACAAAGCTGCAGGAATCGAACCCACAACCATAGTGCGACAGGCCTTTATCACCTACCACTAGCCTACAAGAAGTCCCTGGTTATTAAAAAAATTGTTTTCCTAATATAAATGGTATGTGGTAATATTTATAACCTTATACAATTAGGATAAATAGAATATTTTTGTGTTCTGTTACCATTTGGAGTAAAATATGGGTTCGTGGTGAAAATTTATTAACGAATGAAATCCTACATGACAAGTAAGTATATTTCCTTACATACATAGTAAATATCCTAAATAAATTCCTAAACTTTATAAAAGGTAACTTAAAAAAACGTTGCCGGTTAACTTTTCCAACTGGGGATTCAATGACTCTTTAACCAATCACAAGTTTGTGATTTTATTTAGGTTAACTTTCTCCTAATCCAGTTTTCTACAACTCTCCATCAGACCTTGATGGTTTGTTTTTCTTCCATATCCATATTTTCATATAATTCTAATATGGGCTATCTCGGGTGACCTTTGTACTTATCTTTCTTTCTTTTAATGTTATATTCTTATTAACCTTATTTCCGATGTGGGTTTTCCACAAAGGTATTTTCTATTTTAAACCTTTTATTTTCAAAGAAAAATTTCAAACTGCGAGGACAGAATTTATTGAAGAAGGGGAGAATGTAACACCCCTATCTTCCACGATACGCTTCTCATTCAATAATGCAATAGCTTTCATTGTACGCAACATTGAGTTCTAACACACCCCAACTAATCAAAGTAGTCGTTATGAATAGTAATACCCACTTTTTAAAATTTTAGAAATTTTATATTTCAAAATGGACTTAATTTTTGTATTCTTAATATCAAAATTATCCTAAGTTGAATTTTTTGTAATTTTCTGAGAACTTCCAGTTTTTTGAATAGTGAAAAATACTTAAAACAACTTTTTTAATCAAAATAATTTATAGTGATAAATTATACTATTTAGTGGTTTTAAAGTATAATTATAATATATTTTTACCATTTTATCCAATGGTGGTCATTAGAATTAATTTAACATTGAAATTGGACATAAACAATTGTCAATCTTTTGATATATATTGTTTCTTAAAAACACTCTATTTGTTATGACAGCGGGAAATAATTATAAAATTAATTAATGCACCTTATATGTTTGGAATTTTGTAAAATAGACATTGTTTTTAAATTCAGAATATCAATTATAGCTTAGGGTGAAATTTTGGCATTATCCTGAAAAACATCAATTTTTGATGAATAGTGAAACCACTAGGTGGTAGTTAAAAAACTGATTTTTCGTTTAAATGAAACATTACCACTTCTGTGATTGGAATTTCAAAAATCTGACATACATGGTTTTCATTATGAAGTAAAATGTGGTTCAATGGGATTAAAATAATTTTTTGGTGAATAGTAACTTTAATGTTTAATTAATCGCGATTAAAGGTAATTAGTGTAACTTTAGTTTATTATTCAGCAGATTAAATAACGGTCGAGTCATGTCGGACGCAAGGGAAGGGAACTTCTTAACCCAATTTCCAATCTTTGGGTTAATCTCCTACTTTCAAATTATGTCATGATATTATTATGTCCTATCTTGTATTTGTACTTTCTTTATGTGTACTTATAGTAAATACACATAATAGATCTATTTTATTTTAAAAATGATCTTTTTAAGGACTTCGTCTCAATCTCCTTTCATTGAGGCATATTTGGTTTTATACACAACTTTCTTTTATACGGTGTATAATCCCCTTTTACTTTTACGTTTATTCAAAAGGAATTTTTTTTATACGAATCATTTTACTAAAGGAAAAAAAATAATGTTTTTCTTGTCGTACGTATGTGGCGAAAATGACTTCTCCGCCGCCGTGACCATTATTTGAGTTTCGGCTTCCTCTACAAGCCATAATTTATTTTAAAATGAAAAATAAATTCCATGTTTTAATTTTCTTCTATTTTGGTATTGAAAATGGTTTTGAAAGTGTTTTTATTATATCAATGTGTTGTATTGATATCTTGGGATTGAAATGTGGAAATTTTATGTTTCCTTTATGCATATTTTATGTGATATGATTATGTTATGGTTTATGATATGTTTAAACCTGTTCATATAAGGAATGCATTGGACTTAATAAGTGATGGGTGGAGCCCGCTATAGCTCCTCGATGCATCGGTAGGTCTCATGAGACAAACTAGTGTCTTGGCACGAGGCCTTGACAAAATCTTATTTGTGGTCTTGGCACGAGGCCTTGGCTAAGTGGTTATGATAGTCTGGCATTATGCATTCCATCATTATGAAAGTGGTTATTGATATTTCATGTGATTATTCGACTAATAGAATATCCATGTAAGTAAGTAAATGATATTATTTCATTTTACTTTTGCCATATTATGCTAATGTTAAAGTTTAAAAGGCTTTTTTTTAGTTATACATTGCCTTAAATGTTAATGTTCATTTATGAAAGCTTCCGCTATATTGTTATCCTTACTGAGCATCTGAGCTCACCCCTTTCAATGTTTTAATTTTTCCAGGATGTGAAGAAGTATATTAAGAATGATCTGCAGGGATAATATAAGGGGATATGAAGAGAAGATGTTGCAGTTTTGTTTTACTTTATGATGTAATGTAAGACTTGTGAATGTATCTAGTGTTTCCAAGGCTACTAAACTAATCGGTCTTTTGAGACTTGATCTTTTGTGATCATGCCAATGTTACGAAGTAATGCACCGAATCTGGATAGCTGGGGTCGGGGCTTTACATATATATTCCACATGAATGTAAGATGTTATTTTTTGGAAAATATAATATATAAAAGTGCCAAAATTTTTATTTAAAATATGTTCAATATTAAAAGGCGGTAAAATTACTATTTTAAAAAATATAGGTTTTTATGCATAAAATTGGGGTTGTTCTTAACTTATGCTAATAAAATATAATGGTTGAATATTAAAAATATTTTATTAAATATTTAGTATATATATTTCATTAATATCATTTAATAATAGTAATTAATTATATTTATTTTGATAAAACACATTTGCTATATAATAATAGTTTTTATAAAAACATCCCCTTTATTTTCAATTGGTTATTATGTAAATTTATAATTAATTTGTAACCAATGAATTGAACCATATATTTTCATAATGTTGTTAATACTATTCATAACTATCATCATTACATCTATTTTATCTCAAATCCTAACTACATTCCCTCTTTCCCTTGTATTTTCCTCTGCCCGAAGGTTTTAGAACGGTTTGATGGTTCCCTGTAACTGTTTATTTTGACTTTGTAATTCACTAATAATTCATCTATATTTAATATAATTTCGATTTAATGATTTAGAAAATACCTTCCATCAATGGACTCTTTTAATCATCATATTTTTGGATTGTGGGGTTACATGAGCATGTTACTGTGGGGCTTCTAGACTCCAAGAATTTTATGATAACATTTTCTTCAGAAGAGGATTTTGTTTTGGCTTGTTGATTATTCCTCACATCTGCAATGGTTCCCACCTTTTCCTCTTAAAATGGTCATATGACATCCACATGAAGCATGAATCCCTATTTATGGAGATTTGGGTGAGACTCCCTGATCTCCTAATCCCTTTTCAGAATCCATCGATACTTTATATGTTAGGAAATAGTGTAGGGTTTTACCTATGTTAGAATAGTAGGACTCAATCTGTTGAACACCATATCTCAATGAGAATATTTTTTTAAGTGGATGTGCCGAAACCACAGGTGGATTCTTTTTGGGATACTCTTGGTGATGAATTTCATTATAAGTAATAGATAATCTTCAAGTCCTAATGTGAATTCTACCCTATGTGCATGAAACTGAGACACATGTTAGTGGTTGGTAGGAGTGGGGTGATGTAATGGATGTATTTTGGTGCAGGTTCCAATCAAAGGACCTACGATTCATCTAAGGTGTCCCTTGATGGAGGATGTATTTTGGAAGTGGATCCCACTAAATTAGACGAGGGTCAGGGGTTGACTGGGGAAAATCTTCTCCCATGCGAAATCGTCAAGAAGACTCAGAATAAACCAATTGTTACACCCCATGATCCAATAATTACTTATATTTATGGTATAATAAAACATGATTTAGATGGTGTTTATTCACTAGGGGTTGTGGTGATTCTGATAAATTCAATGACTTTATGTGATGCTGTTGATTCTCATATAAATCTAGATACTTCAAACTACAATGAGGACACATTGGGTGATGGTGTTAGTAAGGACGTGAGGATGGCTTAGAATGATTTTGTATGACATGAGGAGGGGGAGGAACCTCTATACACTAATATAGACATGCATCATGGTTTACTTAATCACTCTAATGAAGTTTTAGTGAATGAGGAAATTTATGTAGATCAAGCTACTGGGGAGGATCCTCTATATGTGGTCTTGTATGAAACTATTACAAAACCTTAATTTATGGGATAGGAATTTATGAAGATGATTATCCACTGATATTGGATAATATTCATAGACTATATTTTAATATTCACGTGTTTTTAAGTCCATGAAAAAACTTTTTAGAGAATTTTATAAATTTTACTTCACTTCTCATCACATATTCAATTCATATTTAATGTGAAAATTTGGGCCCAATAAATCAACTGATTTTTTAATATGTTATTTTCATTATTTCAATTTTATTTTTTGGGATATTATTGACCACTTTTTTTGGAACATGTATTCTTTTAGGATTAATGGATGAATAATAAGGGAATATGAAGATTTTTTGGTCCTGAATGTAGAAATTTATAGACAAAGAATAATGGGCATTAGGCCCAACAAGTAAAAGTGGGTCCCACAATCCAAGACGAATAATGCTCAAATATTAACTATATAAATAAAAAATTATGGGGATCATTTCATCCAACTATTTCTAGAGATAATTTAGAGGTTTTCATGGTGATCCAGGTGGTCAAAGATGAGGATTAAATTTATGGCCATATATAAAAGCCCATAATGTCATCCCACCATTTAAATCATAACATTCATACATATAATCCAATTGTGATGAAATTTTGCTAGCTATTATAGGAAACCAGTATGAAGATTTATCTCTTATAAATACAACAATGATTATTCAATATACAATGAATTATTTTCATGAAAATAGGGTGGATGAATTTGGTCCTATTTTTGTAGTCAACTTTGAAATGTCCAATATCCTTTATTCTCACCCACCTTTTGTCTCTCTTAATTAACAGGGAGGTAATTTATTTTTTTGGGGGTCTAACTAAGGCTCAAAATATTCCTATATAAATAGATGGTTTTGAAGGTATTTATAGTGTGTAGGTTTTTCATTCAATTACAGTTTCATGCTTCCATTTTTGTAATCATACCTTTATTTTATCCATGTAAGTTATTGAAATCACCTTTCGTTGCTTCATAAAATTTATCCATATTCTATTATTTTTTCTTATTCATATCATGTTGATACCATTTCCTTAGGGAGTGAGTCTATTCATATAATATTTTTTGAAATTCCTCACATAATGGTAGAGTGATTGTATTTCAATGTTTAACTTCTTTAATCCTCCTTCTTTAAGTAGGATTCCTGATTCCATTGATAAAATAGAAGCAATGGAGGTTTAACCATTTATGGGTTAATAATAAGTATTTTCATGGGGTTGTATAGAATTTTATTTCATATTGTTTAATATCAATTCATTAATTTAAGACTTCCATTCGATTACTTACGTTCTTCTTGATCTTCAACAACTTTAATGATGACACATTTTGAGTGCAAGTATGATACAGTTCCTTGGAGTGATCATGAAAGTGATCCTCTAAGTTCATTGGTGATTATACTTGGAATTGTGTAGGCATTAAATTGGTGAATTTGGTTGTGTAATTATCTCATTTTGTGGATACATCTTGATTTATTGATCTCAAAATTTCTAAGAAAACAAATACATCCAATCCACCCCAAGTGACAACGTAAGATCAAATCATCTTAATTAATTATTTTTCTTATCTCATTAGTTCTTAAAATAAAATTAATTGAAAATGTTGGCCACTTTATAGCCAATATTTCCATCAAATTGGAGTGTCTCAAGTTCACTTCTTCGGTCCCTATAGATTCAATATTAACCTACACTACAAGAGCCACATATACCTTTAGGATAAATTTGGGGACAACCAAACTTTGGTTCCATTGACATGGACACATGTCAGTATCTTACACACTCTCCTTCTTTTCTCACCCATAATTATATTCTCTGAACCCCATTTCTCTTATCTTTTCCCATTTCTATTTGTGTGTATCCTAAAAATCTCAAATCCAAATTTCTATCAACTCCAATGGAGTATCGTTAATATCACATCATATAAATTCAGGATTGTATCAAATTGAAAATCAATATTGGGAAGACCCTAACATAGGGAATTTATTTGGTCAACCCTTGAATGAATATCCCTCACCCAATGACATATACAATCTTTTGGAGGATGAATGTTTCAATGATAAATTTAAAGCTCTCTTATGAATAGTCAATGAGACCAGTCACTATGAATTACATGATTTCCAAAATCTTATCCACCCCAATCACCAAAAAATTCATGAAAATTTGTGTTATCAAATGGAGAAAATGTATTCAAAAGTTTCATCTTTGAGATCAGAACAAAAAGGAATTGAAATGGATATAGACCACATTCCCACTCATATTATCCCTTCCTCTATTTTGATAGAAGAAACGTGTTACACAAAAACCCTTCACTTATTTACTGAAGAACCAAACTTAGGATTTGGGATAGATGAAGAGGATCATGGAATTTTTTTGGAGTCTTTAAATTATGAGTAAATTGATTTTATGTTATCACAAGAGTATAATTTCATATCATAGATTGATTTTTATGAATATAACACCAATGATGACTTTTTAGAAAAAAAACACTAAACCAATGGAATAAAAAAAGCATATATTCCACATTTATTCCTCAAAATAATATATCCAATTTTGGGGTTGAATCATCTTTTCGAATAGAACCAAATCTCTTGATAAATTTTCAAAATAAAACCAAATTCTATTCAAGGTCCCAACCCGTGTCTAAAGGTGTTATCCGACCTGGACTCAAAATTATGGTTCTTTCTTCCCCACCCCAGAATAACTCTACAAGTGATAACTAGGGCCTTTTAGTCTTCAATCATTTTTCTATTGAAACCCATAATGTTGGAATAAAGAATGATGTCTTAGTAAATAAAGAAAAACAAACCAGATCAACCATTTCAATATTATATTGATTTTACCACTCATTATAGAACACAAGTTTTAAAAAAATATATTATAATAAAAGATTTAATCTTAATATTATTTAATTGGGGAAAAATGGGGTCCTGAAAATGTTGAAAGGAGGTATTTCATAATTTATAGGGTCCAAGTAAAGCTAATGAATTTATACTAAGCACTTCTAGTGTGGAAACTCGGCTTCTGCCTTGATTTTTTTCTGTTTTGTGTTTTTTTGGTAAGGGAACCCGCTTGGGTTTCTAATGTTATCTAATGTATTTTTTAATTTATTAGCTAAATAGTTTTATTATTTCCGTATAAATTAATTTCTTTCAAAAGTTCAAACCCCACCATGAATCATCCCTGATGAGTCTATCTGTGAAGTGAATCCAAAGTGATCAATTTCTTATTGATGGGTCATCAACTTCAAACAATGTGGTTTTGTTCCACGATTTTATTTCAATTCACATCTCCCCTATTTATTCACAATTCTAGTCTCTTTATTATTTTCTCTTTAAAAATTTAAGGCAATATAATTCTATGTTGGGGGGGTGGAGTGAAAATCTATGATTTTGAAAAAAAATTGGATTTTATGATAAAAATATAATTCAATGAAAAAAATTCAAATATTTATCCTTGAATGAATTAATGTACACTATTAATCATGAAAAATAAAAGTCAGATGATTTAAAATGACATGATTATGATTTTAATTCATGTTTATGTTCATGAGAATATATTTTTGAAAGTGTGGTTGATCTATGTGATTTTTCAACATTCACATTTTCATCATTTTAATCCAAATTCCAAAATGCACATCCACCATATTTTGGGTGTAATTTTGAGTTATTGGGTCCCTTTGTCATATCATTGGGTTTAGGGTCAGTTTTAGTATAATTAGATAATACAACAAACAAAACCATAGAGAAATGTGTTATCTAAAAGTGCAGAGTTTGGCACATGGGGATCATGAATCCATAGTTTTATTTCCTATAGTTTGGCTTTACATATCTATTTTAGATCCTGGAATTGATAATATGTGTGGTGTTCGACACATGGGTATTGTGACTCCACAGTTTTCATGCCTAGAGTTAGAAATTTCATCATTGGTGTGGTTAAAAAAAACATAAAAACAAACCATAAAAAGAAAAAGAGAAAAAAAGTAAAAAACGATACTCATCTTAAGGTTAAATGTGATTTCCACATAGTGCTTCTATTTTTTCCCCATTAACATGAAAATGGGCCCCATGTATTTTGTGACACACAACACATCATCATTCTTAATTGAAATTGGATGAAATATGGTGATGAATTTGAATAAATGGATGGTATTGGGCTTGGGATATGCTTTTTAACATAGCGTGTGACAAATTATTTTTATGGGATTCATAATTTTTCATCATTATTTCTTTTGGTGAACATTGCATCTTAACTATTTTTGAAAAAGGGAATTAAATTTCATATTTTTATGATACTTTTTTCTCAGGACTAGAAAAAATGAAGTTGGTGGGTGTGATTAGACACTAAAATTGGATTATATTCATTGATTATATTTTAATATTAATGTGTTTCAATTTCCATAGACTCCAATTTTATTTCATTTTATAAATTGAATTTCATTTCTCATCATATGTGAAGTTTATGTTCAATGTGAAAATTTGGGCCCAATAAATCAATTAAATTTTTATACATTATTTTAAATATTTTTTTTTCATATTATTTAACAATTTGTTTGGAACCTTTTTTATTTAAGGATCAGTGGATGAATCCCAAGGGAAGATGATGAATTTTGGTCATGAATACAGAATTTTCTAGAAAAATAATAATGGGCCTTAGGCCCATAAAGTAAAAGTGGATGTCACCATCCAAACCCAATTAAGGTAATATTATTACTACAGAAATAGTTAATTATGGGTATAATTTCATTCAACTATGTCTAGATCTAATTTGTATGTTTTCATGGTGATCTAGGCAGTCAAAGATGAAGATTAAATTTATGGCCAGATCTGAATGCCCATTAAGTCAGCCCATCATTTCGAGCATGCCTCCAAATGGATGATCCATTTGGGATTCATTATGTATTTAATAGGAAACCTAGTTTAATATAATTCTATTATATTACCATAAATGATTCATACATATATAATGACTTATTTTTCCCTAAAATATAGGGGATGATTCTGGTCCAATTTTTGTGGTCAACTTTGAAATTTCCAATTTCCTTTATTCTCACCCACATTTTGAATATTCTAATTAATGGGTATATAATTGAAAATTCGGGTTTTGATCAAAGGATCCTAAAATTCTAATATAAAGAGATAGTGGGGAAGGGATTTAGAGTGTGTATGTTTTTCTTTCAATTTCAATTTCATGCTTTAATTTTGTAATCGTACATTCATTTTTTTTCAATGTAAGTAATTCAAATCAACTTTAGTTTTATAATAAAATTTTTTCCTCTTCTATTATTTTTATTATTATTAATATCTCAATGATACCATTTTCTCAGATACTGAGTCTATTCACATAATCTTTTATGAAATTACTCACACAATAGTGGAGTGATTGTTATTTCATTGCTTCACTTCCACAATCCCACTTCGTTAGGTTGAATTCACACTTCCATTGATAGAATAGAATTAATGGAGGTTTAACCTATTATGGGTTAATCCTATGGTGTTTCATGGGGGTGGATTAAATTTTATACCATGTTCTTTAATATCAATTAATTACTTTAAGATTTACATTTGACGATTTACATTCTTATTCATCTTGACTAACTTTAAAAATGACCCATTCTGAATCCTAGTATGATCCAATTACTTGATGTGATCATGTAAGTGACCCTATAGGTGAATTTGTGATAAGAATTCTAATTGTGTATGATTAAATTGTTGAATTAGCTTGTGTAATTATCTTGTTTTGTGGATACATCTTGAATTAGTGATATAAAAATTTCTAAGAAAAAAATATATCCAATCCACCCCAAGTGATAGCCAAGGATTGACTCATCTTAATAAATTATTTTAATTAACTCATTAATTCTTAAAAAAATCAATCGCAAAATTTGGCCACTTTATTTAACCCATGTAACTATTACCGTGATATCATGTAATTTATAAATTAAGGGATAATATTATACCTATAAAATGAAAAAAGGACCCTAAATGTATCAATGATTACATATTTATCCTTATTATAGTAATTTTGGAGAAATTTATATTTTTATGGATTTTATATCATTTATTAAAATATTATTTATTTTGACATATCATTTATGTCAAATTTGATACCATTATATATTTGTTTTTTTAAATATCCTAAAAACATGATAAATTCAAAAAAGACTTATAATATATCAGTAACATGTCAAAGTTATATATAAAAGTATTGGAGGTTATTTATTATGTTAAATTATATTAATTTTAATATTTTTAGTATAATTTATTTGATATTTCTATTAATTAAACTATTACTGCATCATCATTACACAAGCCTTTAATTAAAATATTTCTTCTCTAAAAATTTATAATTAATTATCATGATAATGATAAATTTATTAGAGTTTAAATGTCTATTTATAGTCAAATTTATCTTCTAAATTACCATGTATTAAAAATGTAATACTTATTAGAAACATGAGTATGCCATTTTCAACTTATATTTAAATAAAATATAATACATTCTACATTCTTACCCAAGTTACTTAAAAAGGTTATCATTAAGGCCTAAGTTTGATTGTTGTATAAAACCACTCATAAAATGAAATCATGACAACTATTTGGGTAATTTTATAGTCTTTATAATATTATTTTTAACCACAATTATGCGATTAATCCTTAACCGTGATATTTAATATATTACAAAATTTTACTATTCATATGCCCAAAAAAGAAACCTATTTACATAATTTAGACTAATTAATTACAAATATATAATAAAATTTTAAAAATTTTAAAAATAAATTTTTTAGTAATTTATTTTAAATTCACCATGTTAAAGAGGTGAGAAAACAGGTTATTAGAGTTTAAAATTGCAAAAGATTGAAACATTTTTATTTCTAAACTCAATGTAAAATTGATGCCAATGACCAAAATTGGAATAAATGATAAAAAATAATATATTTATAATTAAAAAATATTCAATAATATAATTTAACAAAAAAATTATTTTGATGAAATAAGTTATTTTCGATTAAATTTAATATTTTTACTATTCATCAAAACATGAAACTTATCAGAAAAATATCAAATATTTAAACAAAGTAAATTTTAATCTTCCCCATTATAATAAGAACTTTATTTTTTCAAATATAATATATAAAAGTGTCATGAATTTTTTTTAAAATATGTTTTCAATTCAAAAGCGGTAAAATTTCTATTTTGAAAAATATAGGTTTTTATGCATAAAATTCGGTTTGTTCTGATGTTATGCCTATAAAATATTTTGGATGAATATTAAAAATATTTTATTTAATAATATATATATATATACATATAAATTTCATTAATGTCATTCATTAATAGTAATTAATTTAATTTATTATGATAAAACACATTTAGTGCATAATAATAGTGTATATAAAAACATCCCATTTATATTCAATTGGTTATTACATTATTATTTAATACATTTGTAAGCAATGAATTCAACCATATATTTTTTATAAGTAATTTAATATTATTCATAACTTCCAACCTAATGTATAAGTTATATCCTATTATATTAAATAAAAATATTTTAATAATATATTGTTGTTTGGTGAAACTCGGTCTTGCGTTTAATACAATCCAACTCATTGTTTTGTAAAACATAATCTTAACACGGTGTGAAATATAATAAAATTAAGAAAAAAATTATATTTATTTAAAAATTGAAAATATTTGAAAATATTGTGGTGTTATATTATCACCTCCTTCAATAATTTATGTCCTCATAATTTGAAATTGAACATAAAAAATAAATAGTTGATACTTGAAAATCCATTTTTTGGAAACCCACATCATAAATATGGTTAATAATAAATCCTCTCAATAATAGTGAGAGGTAAATGTTAAGGTACCCACACAATTTGGATTTTGAATATGAGATAGTTGGTGGAAAGTGAATCCATGGGCATGGAAGATAAATCAAACTATCATGTTTTGGTGAAGAGTGACAGAAAGAATTGTCATGAAGCAATTGATAGTCACAAAACTATAAATATTTTATATGTTAAAAGAACAATGATTTATCATAATGACATGTAAATAGATAAGTTTTTTCCAAAATACTTTTCCTATAGTTTAAGGATTATTTTATTGTTCAGATAATCACTTACATGATTTTTATCCACGTCATAAGCACAATCTCATCAATTATTTATTCTTTGATCTACGTTCACTACATCCCTTACACCTGGAAAAGAATGGTCAAGATGAATTTATCATGTGTGAATCACTTTTATGAATCATAATATCCATGAGTAATTCCTTCAAACTTTAAATGTTTATGGAATATAAATTTTATAATAATGGTTATACAATATGATAAATCATTGTTTAACCTCAAACAATAATATACAACATTCTACATAATCCATTCCAACCTTAAGACTATTTGAAAGTACATATCTCCAAATTATTAGTCCAAAAAGGTCTCTAAATTTCTAAAATACATTAGATTCTCAAAACAATGTAGTGTAGCTCTTATTGTCACATACCTTTATCACTTTAAAACCTTATTTAAATCATTCATGATTCCAAATACTTAATGAAGATGTACTGTAGTAAAATATTTATATATATCATGATTTCTTTAATTAGATCTCTATTGATGCAATAATTATTGAATCCAAATACACATGAACTTTAGTCATTATACTTAATTCTCAAACAATTAACCTTGCTTTATCATCTTATTCCTTAATACTTCCTTCAATTCATTTTCCTTTTGTATTCTTTTCATCATCTGAAGTATAACCACTGCTTCTATAACCTTGATGATTCAAAACATTCACCAAAACTCAATTTACAATGTGAGAAACAATAATCATAATGATATATTAATGAAAAATAATTCATAGTATTTCTAAATGATGCATCTCCTTTTGAATCCACAAGTCCATTGGATTAACCTAGGTTATCCATTACCAAAACTAATGGATGATATCATATACATATATTTATCCTCAAATTAATTCATAGGGTTATGTAATCTAATATTTAATTTATAAATCTGGTCTCCAATGTCATTTCTAAACATCCTTTGATACCAAATAGAATGCCCCGACCCCAGAATCCCAGAACCAATGAATTATTTTAATAAATTGGCATGATTAGAAGGAATCAAATATTTAATGACTTATTTGTTTAGTAGTTTTGTAAATCCATATTACATACATGAACATTACATTACAATTGAAACTATAAAATAAAACATAAACAATCCTTTTATAACACCATTAATATCCTATCTTAAATATTCATATTCTTCGTAATACACATCATGGAGTCTTAGGAAAATAAAAAATAAGAAATGGGTGAGATAAAATGCTCAGTAAGGGTAAGAATACAACAAAAGAAACATTTAAAAACTAACCATAAACCTTAAGGCAAGTTGTTTAAATGAAACAAAGGTATTTTAAAAAATAATCTTGAGCAGAATACAGAAAGAATATATAATACCATATAAAATAATCACAAGATCTAGAAAACATAACCATGGATATTCTACTAGTTGAATAATCTCATGGAATATCAATAACTAATGTCTTAATGAGAGAATTCATAATGTCAGATATTATAAATATACTATCAAGGATTCAGCCAAGACCTAATACATAAATGACTGAAAACCCAAACTAGTTTGTCTTATGATACCTACCATTTCATTGAGGGGAAATAGAAGGCCATGCCCATCACTTACTAAGCCAATTTCATTTTTCATATGAAATATAAACAATATAAAAATTCATATTGAAAAACTATCACATGAAATGTGAATACTTTAAACATAAACCATGAATGGTATCAAAATAGAACATACACAGTCAAACAGATCATAAACCATTCAATAAATCATGGTATATTGTACCATAATAAATCAACCACAATTAAGAAAAAAAATATAACAAAGCATGTTTACATAGATAAAAATAATTTAAACAATTAATTTGAAAAATTATTAAGAAAAATAATCATTAATCATTACAAAATGTCCCATAGCACTTTGAAATATTTTATTTTTAGAACTGAATATTTTTAAAGGAAAAAATTTATTTAAAAATAAATTTGTAAAAATGTAAAGTATTATTCAAAACATCATGGTTTAATGACAATGGTTAAAACATCTCTTATCATATAAGTAAAAAATAAACATACTTTTTATATTTTTGTCGAAAACTCATAAAGTACCTCTTCTGGAAAATGATGGAAAGACTTATTTAAAACCATTTTATAAAATTTATAACATGGGTAAAATAATTAAAACATTTTTAGGATAATAGTAAAAAAAATTGCCAATTATTTTTAAGAAACATTGAAATAAATGATAAATATTCCCCAACATATACTTATGTATAAACAATCTTGAGTTGTAATGAGATTGTAAAGTTAACCCTTACCATAAGGATTATTCCCTTTGTACATGTATAATACTCATTTATAGTGGTTTTAGACATTTTATTAACTTATACCAGAATTATAATAATATTTATTATATTATATATGATTCATTTATGACTTTATATTACATGTTTATTAACAATTCTATGTTAAAGTAACGTTTTGGGTAATAATCGATTTGTTTATCATTTATTGTTTTGAATTTTTATTCTTGATTCAATAACATAGATCATTATCTACTTAATTCCATAATTTAAAAAATTATTTATGTATTATAAATATATTTAATATGAAGTCAAATGCACCATTCCTGGAGGTGGTAATCTATACAAATGTATAAATGTTGTTTCCATTTACTTATCTTACAGAATGGAAGAAAGGAAAATACAAATATGTATATATATATATTATATTATCATTTTTATGTCATATATTTCATATTTATTCATTATATATATTTTTATAGTCATTCATGAATGGTTAATGTGGAGAATGAATTTCATCGCGTCGTGGAGACCGTAGGCCGTACATATGCACGAGCGACAGATAATTCCCTTCCTGGTAAAGTGGTAAGGGATTAGATGGATTATTAATTATATAAAATTAATATAATTCCATATTTTTTATTTATATCTATTATATATAATATTATACCCATCCAAATAATGTAGTGATGAAAAATCGATTACACCACATCGTGGAGACTATAGGTCGTACGTACGCATGCATGATGATATTGTTTTTTGTATGATGAATAAAAGGTTGAATATAGTTTTAACATATTCATAATAACATCTCATCATATAGATGATACTGTAGTTATTACTTTATAAGGGAACCAATTAATAATGTGTAAGTAGAAGAAGAAATAATCTTAAGGAAGTTGGTAAATACGATTACCTCTTCTTTAGCAAACTTCATTTGAATCTCTTCTTAGGGACACTTGGGGTGGTCTATTTAGATGAAAAGGGACTTCAAAACATGGTTAATAATTTTGGGTGGAGAAATTTGATGGGTTGTTTGAGATAGAAGTCTCAAAGTGGTGTGAGGAAGTGATGGAGGAGGTGCCTTTTTATAAGAGAAGGGAGGGACACTTTTGGGAAATCTCAAAATATTAAAATATAATAAGGGTATTCTATATCCAAAAACATCCAAATGAGATATAAATTAAAGAGGTAAGAAATTTTAGACCATATATTATCCATTATTTTTATTTTAACTTTTTTTAAAATAATTTAACAATATATTTATTCTATAAAATATAATTATTGTCAAATTTGTTACTATTCATTTAATTTGAAATGAAATACATCAAGAAAATATGGGAATTAGAATATAATTATTTCAATCAACATTAATATATAATATAGATCAAAAAAATCCATTATACAGTTTTATTCAACCTAAATATATAAAAAATAATATTATTAAAATCAATTATTTTAATTTTTTTCTTAATTAAATAAATAAAATTTTAACATTGAAGATGTATTTATGAAAATATTCTAATTTATAAAAATTAAAAATAAAATTATATAACAAATTACTTTAATTATGATAAAAATTGACATTTATATACATTCATAGATTGATTTCATCCCCATGTGAACACATAAAATTTATTAAATACATGAAATTGTTATTTTGTAAATATAATTTACTTTAAATAATATATAAGTTATTTTTATGGAAAAATGTCTATTAAACAATTCCAATACAATAATAATATGTTAAGGGTAGAATAACATTAATCCTATAACTTTTATACTATTTTTATTATATTTTAAATCATTAAATTTTTGGTTTAACCATTATTTATCCCCTTTAACTCTTACCGTGATATTATGTAATTTATACATTGAGGGTTATTATTATTACAATAAAATGGTTAACAAATCCCAAATGGATCCTTGATGACATATTTAACATTATAAAAATTATTTTGGTTAAATATATATTTTTGTTAATTTTATACCATTTAATAAAATATTATTTATTTTAAATTGTCATTTTTATCAATTTTAATACTATTCAATATTTGATTTTTTAAAAATAGCTTAAACACATGATAAATGTAACATCCCAAGTAAATAAAGAATATAAAATTTTCATATATATTCTTATTTTTGGTTTGAATATTAATTTTACTTTAAATGGGTTTCTATGTTCGATAGCATACTAAACACACAATAACGGAATTTTTTGAAATCTTGCGTTGCACACAACGTTGAGATATACCAAAAAATAATATAATATTATTATTATTTTAAATGGTAGTTAACACATAGCCATTGTATTGGTGTGAATGAATAGAACTAACTACAATATGATTACACATGTTTGTTAAATGTTTTTACATTTATCCAATAAAATTTAGAGGCTTAAAATGTGAATGAATCCAATTTTAATCATAAATACTCAAATATTATTTAAAAGGTTGATTTACCGCCTTTTGATGGAAAACCCTTTTTAAATATAGTTTTTTTTCACTTATATATGTTCTATTTTAAAAAATAAAATTATTCTTTAGAATCAAGACATAAAAATTTACTTAAGATGAAATTTTTGTATTTTTCTGATAAAGTTCGTTTTTAATGAATAGTGAAAGAATACTACATTTTAATTCAAAACTACCTTTTAATATAATTTATTTATGTAGTTAAATTATCTTTTTTATTGGTTTTAAAGTTTAATTAGATTATATTTTTACCATTTAATCTAATATTGGTCATTGGAAGTAATGTCACTTTAAAATTGGACATAAACAAGTGTCAACCTTTTGATAGTTATTATTTCTTAAAAACACGCTTTTTGGTTTTGACAACGAAAATTAATTTTAAATTAATAAATGAAAAATCTATGTTTTGAATTTTGTAAAATAGACATCATTTTTGAATTAATAATATCAAAATTCTCTTTGTGTGAATTTTTGGTATTTTCCTGAAAACGTTAAATTTTTTATGAATAGTGAAAAACACTGCACATTAGTTAAAAACCGACTTTTTCATTTAAATGAAATTTTGCCACTTTTTTGAATTGAATTTCAAAAATCCGATATACATGGTTTTAATTATTAAGTAAAATTTTGTTCAATAGGAAGAAAATATTGTTTGGTGAATAGTAACTTTTGATTTTTATTTACCACGGTTAGAGGAAAATATGGTAATTCACGGTAAAAATAATATTACCATAATATAAAATTACCCTAACACTTTTCATAGCCTTATTAGATGAGTAATGGCCGACCAAAAAAATCCTTGGGTGAGACCTTTGGCCTTTGAAAGCCACTTGGGTAAGATAATGACATTAATAACTTTTTATTTAAAGTAAAAATTAAAATATCATAAACATGAATCTTTTTACTAAAAAAACATTAATATAGGGATATATAAGTGATCTCTTTGACTATAAACATTATTTGGAAAGATAAAAAGATTTTATACTTCATGGTATTTTATTTATAATTTTTAAACATTAAATAAATAAATTTAATTATGACACAATGGTGATGAAGTAATTGCTTCATTAATAAAGGATTTAAATAAATGATATTATACATATAAAAAATAAATATCTTTTGAAAATTTTTATGCCATCCAAAAAACTTATAGATTAAGATGACTTTTTATATTTTAATTAATGAAGGTTTTTTAAAATAATCAAGTTATTTTAGATTTTTTGAAATGTCAGGATATGAATAGTATAAAAATTAACATAAATTATTTTTTAAATCAATTAATATTTTATTAAATGATAAAATAGTCCTAAAAATATAAGATTCGGAAAAATTACATATATAATTTTAAGAATGTCATTAATGATCCATTTTGGGCAACTTGGGATTTTATTGTAAATATATTAACCATATAGTATGAATATACAAGAAGATATGGTAAAAGTTAAATAAGAGTAAAAAAGGGTTAAATAAAAAAGATAACAATTAAAAAATATCCAAAACCTTTCCAATTATTATTGGATGATTTTATTTAGACTTATATTCACCTTATCTTTGAATAAAATATGTTTTGTTCCTTTTAAACGGAAAATAAATTTATAATAAAATAACACTTTCAAAGGTTCCTAAAGATCCCCTCCTCCCTTTTATAAAAGGCCGCCACCTCTAACACATTAAACACACATGTCAATCCCCTTGTCTTATCCAAAACCTGCCCAAATAATCTCCCAAAAATAATTCTCTTCCTCTTAAAATCCTTAACTTTGGCAGAAGGCACCTCAAGAAAGCCTTTCTGGTTCAAACCAAATGGAGTTACACGATTTAAAGGTAATGTCTTCTGTCAAGTTCTCTACTTTTATTTTACTTCTTCACTCCATATTCTCTTTTTATTATTATTTTACATAAAAAAGTATCCTAAATATACTAGGTTTTTTTATGAGAAATATTCAGTCTAAACTTCCACACACCTCCATATAATGAATACAAACATACTATTTCTATGGATGGTGAACTACTGCCTCACGAAATGATGATTGTTCAATCTTATACTACCAACTCTTATGGTGTCCATTAAGATGGAACTATATTTATATGTCATATATATTATATTTTTATTTTATCTATGATTCTTTACTTTTCATTTATAAGATACCTTTATGGATTCCATAATAGGTAAATACGATAATTTCATTTGAGGAAGTGCGGACTACAGCCCTCTCATAGTGATATGACACATTAATACCATACATGGAACGTATAAAGGATGGTGTTAATAAAATTATGTAATATATATAAAATATGATGTAATACTGGAATAATAATATACCTATGTATCATTTGGTTTTTATTCCTAGAAAAATGAAAAAAATGAAATGAAAGTAGTGTTCATGTGTATGTATGGCTAACCGTCTCCATCAATGGTGCATTTAATTCTTATATAAAAATTATATGGGCTATTATAAATACATATATACTAGATATATATGATATATATTATATATAAATAATTAATATCATTATGGAGATAATGGAATTTTGACCACATGGACAATTTGTAATTATAATTGATTAATTTTTTACTCAAGTACTGAACATCGATAAAAAGACCAATGTGAACTTTAATAATTATATTTTTATTAGAGAAAGGTAATAAGTGATATAAAAATAATAATAATCATGAAAATTGTTCTTAATTAATTATAATTAACTTAAGTTTATTATTCAGGGAGATAAAGAATGAACAAGAAAAGTCGGACACAAGGTAAGGGGTTCTATCTCACTTTTTATTCTAGCAAGATTCATGCTATATTGGAAACTATTTCATTTTTTGTGGTGTATGTACTACCCATGATTGTATTACTTATGTAATATAATTTAATTTATGGGCATTTACATCTTCATTTTATTATCCTTCATTCATGTGGTGTATGTTTCTTAAGTTACCAAATCGGTAAGGGAAACTTTCACCATCCTCTTCTTGTCAAAGACTTCTTTTATGTTATGTATTTTTAAATTTCCATTTTCTTATGTTGGGATATATTATTCTATATCCTTATTTCTGTACATTTTATCTCCATGTTATGAGATACCATTTTCTCTCTCATCAACTCATTTTCTAAATTTTAAAGCGACCCCGTTAGGCTGTTGAATATATGTAAGAGAACTTCTTAACCCAATTTCAATTATTTGGGTTAAACTTATACTTATTGATTATGTAGTGCTATGAATATGTGTTAATAAACTTTTATTTTTTTACACATAATATCAAATTATATTTGGTTTATTCTTATTTTTCACACATAATTATGTTATTTATTTTTCCTTAAATATAAGGATATGATCTTTGCAAAGGACTTTGTCTCAATTTACAATCCATTGAGACTTTTTTGTTGTTATACACCAATTCACTTTTATATGGTTTATATACTTACCTTTGAAATATTATATCATGAATCTCATTATTTTCATGATATTATAATCTTTTATTAATGCTATTTCTCAATTATTTGTATTCAAGCGTCTCTAATTTGGTTAGGAACTCTTTAACTACAATATCATTTTAAATGTTTTAAAGATTTATTCTTATAAATATTTTTCATTAATTTCCATATTTTAAAAATGGTTTTAAGGATTTATTTATATGTACATGAATTTTTTGAAAATAAAATTTCTTTCAAAAGCTTCAAATTGGTATGGGATACTTTGATTAAAAAATCTCTTTATGAAACATTTTTAAATGGTATTGAAAACGGTTTTGAGAAAGCATTGATTATTTCAATATCATGAAATGATATATTGTGATTGAAATGTGGAAATGTTATCTTTCCTTTATGGTTGTCTGATGTGTTATGGTTCTTGGGAATTGTTTATGTATATCGGTGGTTCTGTGATAAACCTAGGGCGGGTGATCCCGAGATAGCTCTCCAATGCATTGGGTAATGTGATAGAGGTAAACGTTAATGTTTCTGTTAAAAGATTTAGGGAATATACTATGATGGGTATTCTAAATGTAACTACCTATGCATATGTGATAACTACAATGTAATTATGATATGGTTTCCCCAAGATACCTTTATGATTTATGATTTCTATGTGTTATTCATAAATCTTATGATTTTGTAAGTTATGTTTTAAGATTGAAAAGTATGATTATTTTGATTTGTATGTATTCATGGACTAATGTTTTCTTTTCTTATTTTATATCCCTTACTGATCTTTTTATGCTCATCCCAAGTTTTTGAAATTTTTTCCATAGTACTTAAGGATGAATTGGGTCAAGGATGGGATCAAGGAAAATTCATGTTATCTAAAACATGAAACTGGATATGTTTCTTTTTTAATAATTTTTATTTTATGAAAAAAATGGATACTTAGTAGAAGATTCTACATGTAATATTCAAGTTGTTATGTATATGTTATGAATTAATTCTATAAATATCTAAACTTGAAAAGATACTCAATATGAATTATTATCTTAATTCAAGATTATGTAATGTTTAAGGTCGGGTCCTTATAGTTGGCATTAGAGTCTGGTTTAGATAACTTTAGAGGTTAGGGGGTTATTTAGGAAAAAGTGACATAACCATAATGGTTAGCATATTAGAAAGATTCATAGTTATTTTAGATAAATCTAATGAGTTTAAGATAACACAAATATGTATATCTTAGTGTTTAACCTCCTCATAAGATAGTATATGATGATTTTAATGATATATTCACACTAACCTTTTTTTAGTAAATGGATGGATCTAGTATGAACCAACGTAAAAATAGATATGATGGAAACTATGGTGGTTTTCTTAATCAGAAACTGAATGAAATTAGAGATTCAATAATAACTCTTGTGGTTAAAATACGTTATGGTTATTTTTTAGGAATTTATCTTATTTTTGAGAATGTTATAAAATTATATGGTTTTATGAAAATGACATCCCATAGGAAGGGTAACAACCTGTCGCATCTGGAAAGGCCATGAGAATTTAACCCACAACCGAAGGGTGACAAGGGTGCATCGCCTACCACATGCCTATGTGAAGTCCCTAGTTAGTATGAATTATTATTTTTAGTTAAATAATTTTATGGATCAAGAATAAGTTGTTTTTTTGGAACTTATGTTTTATCAAATGGATATACTTAGTATAGAAAAATGATTTGGTGATTATGCGATAAAGGTTATGTTGGAATACATTCTCTCTTTTGGGAACACTATATGTTTAAGGAAAATAGAATATTATGGGATATAATTTCTGGATTAATGGTTTAATCTTTATTTTGGAAGAATATATGTTTTTATTATGGACATGTGGTGATTTGGGTTATTTATGGAAATGATTAACCTATCATAGAGAATATGTTATTAGGTTAATTACACTTCAGTATGAGACTTTAAAAGTAGTCAATGTTATTTGGAGATATATATTAATATTTACTGTGGAAGACTATGTGATTAAATTCTTCTGAGTTTTGGGTTTTAATATTATTTTGAATTACATTGAAAGATTTTAAGGAGAATTGTGTATTAAATAGTATTTATTAAACCTTGGGTACTGTTTATTGAATTTTGGAGATTAAGATTAGTATTTCTTTTTATAAAGGATTTCTATTTTTGGGTATTATATGATCTTGTACTAACAATTTTGGTTTTGGTTAATGTCTAAAGATACGGGAAATATATATTTCATCTTTTGTGGATTATGTGATTCTCTAGAAGTTGATTTTATCACTTCATGTGTGACTAATTCATATTGAATACTCATCATTTAGATAAAAGATGAGTTTGTGGTAGAATTTTATTAAAACACGACACTCTACTTGACAAGTAAATATGTATCCTTATGATCTATGTTTAGGTAGTAATAAATTTTTTTTAACTCTATAAAAAGAATCTTCAAGAAAAAAATTTATACGCTTTCGTTTATCAATATAATTTTACCCAACCACAAATTTATGGTATTGTGGTTGTTAAATTTCTATGATCAAGTTCTCTGTTACTCTCTTTTAGTCTACAAGAGTTAGTTTTTCTTCTATATCCATGTTTTCCTACATGGAATCCTAGTATGGGTTATCTCGGGTGACCATTTTAATTCAATTTATTTCATTTAAAATTATAATTTTATTGAATCTTTTTCCGATGTCGGACTTTCAATAATGTTTCCATGCAAAATTTTAAAATTGGGAGGACACAATTACCAATAGGAGGGAAGGACGTAACATCCCTGATAAATAAAGAATATGAAATTTTCATATTTATTAACATTTGTGAATTTAATATTAATTTTACTTTAAAGGGTATTCTATGGCCAATAGCATAATAAACATGCTCTAATGGGTTTCTTTGAAATCTTACATTACACACAATGATGAGATATACTGAAAAATAATATAATATTATTATTATTTTAAATGCTAGTTAACGCGTAACCATTGTATTGGTGGAAATAAAAAAACTAACTACAATATGATTACACATGTTTGTTAAAAGTTTTTTAAATTTATCCAATAAAATTTAGAGGCTTAAAATGTGAATGAATACAATTTTAAGCATAAATACTCTAGTTTTTTTAAAAGGTTGATTTTCCACCTTTTGATGGTGAACCCTTTTTAAATATAGTTTTTTCACTTTTATATGTTATATTTGACAAAATAAAATTCTTTTTTAGAATGGAGACATCAAAATTTACTTTGGATGAAAGTTTGGTATTTTTCTGATAAAGATCATTTTTAATGAATAGTTAAAAAATACCATATTTTAATTCAAAATTATCTTTTAATATAATTTATTAATTTGGTTATATTATATTTTTATTGATTTTAAAGTGTAATTGGATTATATTTTTACCATTTAATCTTATATTGGTCATTGGAAGTAATATCACTTTGAAAATGGACATAAAAAAGTGTCAATCTTTGGTAGTTATTATTTCTTAAAAACACACTTTTTGGTTTTGATAAAGAAAATTAATTTTAAATTAATTAATGAAATTCCTATGTTTTTAATTTTTTAAAATTTACATCATTTTTGAATTCGGAATATCAAAATTATATTTGGGTGAATTTTTGGTATTTTTCTGAAAACGTTAAATTTTTTGATGAATAGTGAGAAACACTGTATAGTAGTTAAAAACTGAATTTTTCATTTAAATGAAATTCTACCACTTCTATGAATTGAATTTTAAAAATCCAACATACATGGTTTTAATTAGTAAGTAAAATTTTGTTCAATAGGATGAAATTATTTTTTGGTGAATAGTGACTTTTGATTTTTATTTACCATGGTTAAAGTTAAATAGGGTAATTCAAGGTAAAAATAATATTATAATAATATATAATTACATTAAAACATGTTATAAACTTATTGGATGAGTCATGGCTGACCAAGAAAATCATTTGGTGATACATTTTTTCTTTGAAAGCCACTTGGGTAAGATAATGAGAATAATAACGTTTTATTTAAAGAAAAAATAAAAATATCATAAACATGAATATTTTTACTAAAACAATTTTTATATGAGGTTATATATTTTATCTATTCGACTATAAATATTATTGGGAAAGATAAAAATATTTCATAACTCATGGTATTTTATTTATCATTTTTATACATTAAATAAATAAAATTAATTGTGGCACAATGGTGATGCAGTATTTACTTCATTAATAAAGGATTCAAATAAATGATATTATAAATATTAAAATAAATTTATGTTTAACCTTTTTATGCCATCCACTAATTTTATAGATCAGTATGACTTGTTATATTTTAATTAATGAAGGTTTTTAGAAATAATAAACTTGGTTTGAATTTTTAAAAAGTCATGATATGAATAGTATAAAAATTGACATAAATGAGTTTTTAAATCAATTAATATTTTATTAAATGATAAAATAGTCCTACAAATATAATATTCGAAAAAATTATATATAAGATGTTAAAATTTTCATTAATGATCCATTTTGGGTCTCTTCGCTTTCTATAGTAAATACATTAACCATATAGCATGAATATACAAGAAGATGTGGTAAAAGCTAAATAAGATTAAAAAAGGGTTAAATAAAAAAGATAAGGATTAAAAAATATTCAAAACCTTTCCAATTATTATTGGATGATTTTATTTAGACTTATATTAATTTTATAGTTGAATAAAATATGTTTTGGACCTTTTAAAATAGAAAATATTTTTATAATAAAATAATACTTTTAAAATTTCCTAAAGAGCCCCTCCTCCCTCTTATAAAAGGCCACCACCTCTAACCCATTAAATACACCTATCAATACCCTAGGATCATCCAAAAACTATCCAAATAAGATCCCAAAATACCTATATTCTCCTAGAATCATTATTGTAGGCAGACGACACCTCAAGAAAGCCTTTAGGTTCAAACCAAAGGGAGTTACCCGATTTAATTGTAACATCTTCTCTCATGTTCTCTTCTTTTATTTTACTTATTCACTCCCTATTATCTTCTTATTATTTGTTTACCTAACAACACCTGTATCCTAAATATACTAGGTTTTTGTTATGATAAGGATTTATACTACACTTCCACACACCTCCATCAAATGGGTATGAACATACTATTTCTGTGGACGACGAACTACTGCCTCACAAAACGATGAATGTTCAATATTCTCCTACCACATCGTATGGTGGCCATTAAGATGGAAATGTATTTATATGTGATATATATTATTTTTATCTTGTCTCTATACATATTTATTTTTCATTTATAGCATACCTTTATAGTTTCCATAATGGGTAAATACGATAACTTCATTTGACGAAGTGCGGACTACCGCCCCCCCAAAGTGATATGACTCATTAATACCAGACATGGAACATATAAAGGATGGTGTTAATGAACATATTTAACATATATAAAATATTATATTATAATTTAATAATAATATACCTATGTATCATTTGGTTTTCACTTCTTTATAAATGGAAAAAATGAAATGAAAGTTGCATTCATACGTACGTACGGCTTACCATCTCCATGAACGGTGCAATTAATTTCTTATGTAAAATTATATGGAATATTATAAATACATATATACTAGATATATATATATATATCTGATATCTAAATCATTAATATTATTCTTGAGATAATGTAATTTTGACCACATGGACAATTTGTAATTATAACAGATTAATTTTTGACTCAAGTACCGAACATTGACAAAAAGATTGATATAAACGTGAATAATTATATTATTATTAGAGAAAGTTAATAAGTGATATAAAAGGACTAATAAAATTTAAAAAGGTTCTGAATTAATTTTAATTAACTTAATCTTATAATTCATGGAGATAATGAATGAACAAGAGAAGTAGGACCCAAGGTAAGGGGTTTTCATCTCACTTTTTATTCCCGTGAGATTCATGCTATATTTGCAACTATTTCTTTTTTTTGTGGTGTATATACTTCCAATGATTGTATTACTTGTGTAATATAATTTAATTTATGGGTATTTACATATTCATTTTATGATCCTTCTTTCATTTGGTGTATGTTTTATAAGTTACCAAATCGGTAAGGGTACCTTTCACCGTTCTCTTTTTGTCAAAGACTTATTTTACATTATGTATTTTTAAATTTACATTTTCTTATGTTGGGATATGTTATTATATATCCTTATTTCTATACATTTTATTTCCATGTGACGAGATACCCTTTTCTCTCTCATCAACTCATTTTCTGAATTTTAAATCGACGTCATTAGGCTGCTGAATTTCTGTAAGAGAAATTCCTAACCCAATTTCAATTATTTGGGTTAAACATCTACTTCTTGATTATGTCATGCTATGAATATGTGTGAATGAACTATTATTTTTTTACACTTAATATCGACTTATATTGGGTGTATTCTTATTTTTCACACATAATTATTTCATTAATTTTTCCTTAATATTAGGATATGATCTTTGCAAGGGACTTTGTCTCAATTAAAATTCCATTTAGAATTTTTTGTTGTTATACACCAATTAAATTTTATATGATGTATATACTACTCTTTGACATATTATATCATGAATATACTTATTCTAATTATATAATAATCTATGATTAATGTTATTCCTCAATTATTTGTATTCAAGCATTTGTCATTTGGTTAGGAACTTTTTAACTAAAATATCTTTTTAAATGTTTTAAAGATTTATTCTTCTAAATATTTATCATTAATGTAAATGTTTCAAAAATGGGTTTAAGGATATATTTATATGTACATGAATGTTTGGAAATTAAAATTTCATTCAAAAGCTTCAAAGTGGTATGGGACACTTTGATTCGAAAATCCATTTATTAAATGTTTTTAAATGGTATTTAAAATGGATTTGAGAAAGCATTGATTATTTCAATATATTGTAATGATATATTGCGATTGAAATGGGGAAATGTTATCCTTCCTTAATGTTTTTTTAATGTGTTATGGTTCTTGGACATTGTTTACATATACGGGTGGTTTCATGATAAACCTAGGGCGGGTGAATCTGAGATAGCTCTCCAATGCATTGGGTAACGTGACAGAGGTAAATATTAATGTTTCTCCTAAGAGAGTTAGGGAATATACTGTGATGGGTATTCCAAACGTAACTCCCTATGTAGCTGTGATATCTACAATGTAAGTATGATATGGTTGCCACAAGTTACCTTTATTATTTATGATTTTTATGCATTATTCATAAATCTTAGGATTTTTTGAATTATGTTAAAGATATTATATTTTTAGATTGAAAAGTATGATTATTTAGATTTGTATGTATTCATGGACTAAAGTTTTCTTTCCTTATTTTATATCCCTTACTGGTCTTTTTATGCTCATCCCATGTTTTTGAAATGTTTTCTAGAAGACTTAAAGATGAATATGGTCATGGATGGGATCAAGGAACAGTCATGTTGTCCAAAACATGGAACTAGACATGTTTCTTTTTTCTACAAATTTTTATTTTATTAAAAAATGGATACTGAGTAGAAGTATCTACATGAAATATTAAATTTGTTATGTATAAGTTATGACCTAATTCTCTAAAGCTATAAACCTAAAAAGATACTCAATATGAACCATTAACTTAATTCAAGATTCTGTAATGTTTAAGGTCAGGTCCTTATAATAAATTTTAACCAACACTTATAATATATCACTAACATATCAATGTTATCTAAAAATTTATTTTATGTCAATAATTAAGTCAAATTATATTTATTTTTAAAATTTTAATATCATTTATTTGATTTTTATATTAATTATAAAATTCTTTCATCGTCATTATGAAATCCTTTTATAAAATTATTTATTCTCAAAAAATTTAAAAAAATTATCATGATTTAGATAAATTTATTAGATTTAAAATTACTATTTATAGTAGAATTTATCTTCTGTATAACCATGTATTTAAAATTTAGTACTTTATAAAAACATGTGTATGACATTTTAAACTTATCTTTAAATAATATATAATAAATGACATATTCTTATCCATGTGGCTTAAAAGGGTTATAATTCATCCTATTATTGATTTTGGTCGAAACCCACTTATCCAATGAAATTAGGACAAGTTTTATGGAAATTTTATAGTCAGTTTAATAATATTTTTAACCATAATTACCTAATTTACCCTTAACCATGACAATTAAAATATTAATAAATTTTAGTATTCATAGACCAAAAAACTAAATAAACATATTTAAATAATTTAGAGCCACTATTTACAAAAATGGAATCATGTTTTCAAAAATTTAAAACACAGAATATGTAGTAATTAATTTAAAATCAATCCTATTGACAGAGTGAGAAAATGGGTTATTAGAGTTTAAACATGAAAAAGATTGAAAAGTTTTTATATCTAAATACAATGTAAAATTGATGCCAATGAAAAAAATTGGATTAAATGATAGAAAATTAATATAGTAATACATTAAAACTATTCAATAATATAATTTAACATTATAAATTATTATTTTTTATTTTTTTGATTAATATTTAGTATTTTCCACTATTAATGAAAACATGAATATTATTAGAAAAATAACAAATATTTAACCAAAGTAATTATTTATATTCCCATTTAGAATAAGATATTTATTTTTCATATAGAATAAATAATAGTGTTAGAAATTGTATTTAAAATTTGTTCTCCATTAAATAATGGTAAAATTACCAATTTAAAAATATAGGCCTTTATGCATAAAATTGGGGTTGTTCTTATCTTATTCCTATAAAATATATTAGATAAATATAAAAAATATTAGATTTAATTTATAATATATATATTTCAACAATATCATTCATTAATAGTATTATATGAATTTATTATGATAAAACACATTTGGCGCATAATAATATTTTTTATAAAAACAACCCCTTTATATTCAATTGGTTCTTATATTAATATAAAATTAATTTTAACCAATGTTTTAAACCATATATTTTCATATGTTAATTCTACTCATAACCTTTAATATAATAGCCAGGTTATATCTTATTAAATTAAATAATATTATTCTAATAATTTATTATTGTTTAGTAAAACTCGTCCTTACATGTAACATAATCTAACTAATTATTGTGTATTGAGTAAGCTTAACATGGTGATACATTTATGAAATATAGAAAAAATACATTTATTCAATAATGAATTTATTTTAATATCTTGGGGTGTTTCATTTGGACACCTCAATGTTTTGTTTTCCAGACCGAGGAAGATCAGACTGGGTATTTAAGCTAAGTTTGAGTTATATAGATTTTGAATTAGTTCATCATATTGAGTCCATCAGACTAAATTCATCAAACAAAGTCCATCAGACCCAGCCTCATTGGACTGAGAGAATCAAACCCATTAAAATTGAATTGAGGATCCAGACTGAGCATTTGTGGATCAATTTGAAAATTGTTTTAATTATTTTATTTTTTCTAAATTATTTTTAAGAAAAATATGTAAACTAATGAGAGTTAGTATAATCATTCCTATCAAGATATTGTTGGGAAAAAACCCCTCAAGGTAACTTTGAAACATTTTAGGGTTGGTTGTGTTTGTTGATAAAGAAATGTTTCATAGTGAATTGTAGAGTTATAGAGATGTTGAAAATCCATGTTGACAAAGAAATTTGATAAAGGAATGAAAGATCTAGAGGTGGTACAAAATAACCTATACAAGGTTTTTCCGTTTTCCAGAGTTTGACAACTTTTTGGGGTCTAAAATTTGGGATTTGGTGAGCATTGCAAAAAGTGGATTTCCTTGAAGATATCATCAAAATATGGAAAATGCGTTAGTTTAGCAAAGATGGGATTCTTGAAGTGTAATTCATAGAGACTAGAAGAATTTTGATGGTGAGTTCAATTATTAGGATGAGATTAGCAAACGATAGAGATGAAGAGAATTGCGAGGGAGATTTGCAGTGGCAGTGCAATGGAATTCATAGAATGCTCCGCAATCACAACGAGCTCTGCGATCTGAATGTTGTCGTGGTGCTTCAGGATATAGAGATAATTTCGATGAGAATTTCAGAGAATTGTAATTTGATATGATGTGGCACTAAATTTTCTCATAATTTTCTTGATTTGGAAGAATTTTCTATAAATAGGACTCGATCCCCTTTAGAAGAGTAGAGAGCTTTTCAAGAATTTTTTTTAGCTCTCGAATTGCAAAGGAGTTTCATGGAGTGAGTGTGATTTGCGAAAGGTATGAGATTTACAGTGGCTAATATAGCTCTGTGAAAGAGGTGTGTTTCGTGTTCGCTCACTGAGCTTCATTTAGGAAGTCTCTTTGCGGTGGCTTGAGATCTGAGACGACCTAAGATTTCTGAAGGTGTGTGCTTTTTGAAGAACCAGGGACTTTGTGAAGGTTTGTTTGAGCTCTGAAAAATTATGAGAGCTTCACGAAGTAGGGAGATTTGTGAAGGTATTTCTAAATATTATTTCCTAGTGATCAGTGGAAAAGGGTATTCATCAGTAGATGAAATATGAACTTCAGCAGAAAATATATCTCTAACTGAGGATGTATTCAGTAGTGATAATGAAGAGACCTATAGGTCTATAAACTATGAGTGGATCTTCTGAAGAAGCAGTGAGATCACTTCAGTTGAGAGATCAGTGAGTTCTCTAATTTTTATTGGTTGTAAACTAGGAGGGATAGTGATTCCTCTTCAAACTTGTAAACAATACTTCAATTCTAATGGATTTGGTACATCAACACATTTCTTGTGTATGCTCCTTAGACGTTGCCCAGTGAGGGTGAACCAAGTAAAATTGATGTGTCATGTTCATGCTTTATGATGTGTTCATACTCTATAATGGGACGGAGATAGAAGAGAGTTTTTTCTAATAATAAAAAAAATCAAATGGTTAGTTGTTTTAATTTGTCATACCCCGATTCACGCCCCCTCTCAGGGTATCTAGCCCAGTGGACATAACAATTGGTATTAGAGGGAAAGGTTGATATCAATGTTTCTTTCTCAAATGGAGGTCACCAATCATAAAGAAATTTTAATCTTCAATGGGAACAATTTTCTATTATAGAAAATTTGGACACAACACTAATAATGATCTTTGGGAATGGATATGTTTATGGTATAAATTGTAACACCCCAGGTAAATAAAGAATAGAAATTTTCATATTTATCCATATTTGTGAATAAAATATTAATATGACTTTAAAGGGGACGCTATGCTCGATGGCGTACCCAATACGCAACAACGAGTTTCTTGGGAATCTTACGTTGCACTCTAATAATAAAATAATATTATTTTAAATGGTAGTCAACATGTAGCCGTTGTATTGGCGGGAATGGATAGAAATAACTAAAATATGATTATATATGTACTTAAATATTTTTACATTATACAATAAAAAAAAGGCTTAAAATACGGAAAGAATTCAATTTTTGGCGTATATGCCCTAGTTTTCACTAAAGGTTCACTTATCACCTTTTGATGGAGAACCGTCATTAAAAATAGTTTTGTTCACTCTTAAACATTCTTTTGGACTAAATAAAACTCTTATTAAGAATCGGGACATCAAAATTTACTTTGTGTAAATTTTTGGTATCTTTCTGATAAAGTTCATTTTTTTAATGAATAGTGTAGAATGTTGTGTTTTAATTCAAAACCTCTTTTTAATCTAATTTATTTATATGATTAGATAATATTTTTAATTGGTTTTAAAGTTATGTTAGAAAATATTTTTACCATTAAATCCAATAGTGGTCATTGGAATTAATTTCACTTTGAAATCAGACTTAAACTAGTGTCAATCTTTTGATACTTATTGTTTTATAAAAACACGCTATTTGCTCTGACAGCGGGAATTAATTATTAAATTAATTAATGTGACTAATATGTTTTGAATTTTGTAAAATAGACTTCATTTTTGAATTCGGAATATGAAATATAGCTTAGGGTGAATTTTTGGTAATTTTCTGAAAAACTTCAATTTTTGATGAATAGTGAAACCACTAAGTGGTACTTATAAAAACTGATTTTTCATTTAAATGAAATTTTGCCATAATTGTGTTTTGATTTTCAAAAATCCGACATACATGGTTGTCATTAAGAAGTAAAATGTGGTTCAATGAGATTAAAATATTTTTTTGGTGAATAGTAACTTATTAAGTTTTTAATCGCGATTAGTGGTAATTAGTGTAGTTTAAGGTAAAAATGATATTATAAGAATATGAAAACACCATGACACTTGTCCTACACCTATTGGGTGAGTCATGGCCGACCAAGAAAAGCCATGGGCCAACTTGGGGACCCCATGGATCCACTTTTGTTGGGAAATGACATAAATTACTTTTTATTTAATGTTAAAGTGAAAATGACACAAACATAATATGTTTTACGAAAACAATTTTTAAGTGGGGTTATACAAATCCAAATTTTGATTATAAATAGTAATTGGAAAGCTAAAACGATATCCTATATCATAGTATTTGTTTTATAATTTTTAGACATTAAAGAAATTAAATTATTTATGACATAATAATGATGCAGCGATGGCATCATTATTTGACGATTTAATTAAAATGGAAAGATAATGAAACATCTACAAACTACACATGGCCAAAACCAATTGGATGAGTGAATTTATAAGCCTTATCACCTTATCCACGAATTCTATCAATTTGGGACCTTTTAAAACCGAAACACATTTTCAAATAAAGTAATATTTCTTACTTTCCAAAAGTACCCCTCCTCTCCTCTTATAAAAGGCCCCCACCTCTACCTCATTTCACACACTTCTCAAGCCTTTGGCTCGGCCAACCCCTTCCCATTTACTCTCTACACATCCCTCTCCTCATCCTAGAGGACTCCCTTTGGGCAGAATCCTTTCAAAGTAAGCCTTTAGGCTTAAATCAAAAGGAGTTACACTTTTAAAGGTAATTCATTCTCTCATGTTCATTTGTTTTATTTTGCTTCTCCAACCCCCTAAAATCTTTTTATTTACTTCTTTTGTAACAACACCAGTATCTTCAATATATTAGGATGTTGTTATAAGATTTATTCGAGCTACACTCTCACACAACTACATCAAATGGTTAAAGAACATACGGTTTCCGTGGATGGTGAAATTCTGCCTCCCGAAACGATGATTGTTCAATACTCATTTAACACCTTCAAAGGTGGCCATTATGATGTCACTATTTTTATATATGATATATAATATGTTTATGTTTTATTTATGCTTCTGTATTTTTCATTTTTGTCTTACCTTTATGGCTTCCATTATGGGTATACGCGATATCTTCATTTAAGGAAGTGCGGACTACCGCCCCCTCAAAGTGATTTGATTCGTTAAATACCATATGTGGGATGTATAAAGGATGGAAATATGATATTATATATGATATTATACTGGAATTATAATATACCTTTATATCATTATTATTCCATTCTATAAAATACGAAATAGAAATGAAAGTAGCGTTCATGCGTACGTACGGCTTACCGTCTCCATGAACGGTGCATTTCATTTCTTACCTCTAAATGATTATGTAATGTTATAAATGCATGAATGTACTGGATATATATGACATATATGATATCTACATAATGAATACAATTCTGGATATAATAAACATTTGGCCACACGAACAACATGTAATTGTAAGAAGTCCACTTTCGACTTAAGAACCAAATATCGGCAAAACAAATATTATTAACTTAAATGATTACATAATGTTTATGACATGGTAATAAGTGGTATATAAGTAATAATGAACTTTAAAAAGGTTCTTAAGGAATTAGAAATTAACTCAAGTTTATTATTCAGGAGATTAAAGAACGATCGAGTCAAGTCGGACCCGAGGTAAGGGATCCTACAACTCTCTTTCTTTTTAAGTACACTCTTTTATGTCATTTATTTTAAGCTCATCATTCTTATGATTGGGATGTTATTTTATATTAAATTTACTGTAATTTTTATTTTCATGTGATGAGAGACCATATTCTCTCTCATCAATCCATTTTGGAAGTTTTGAGTGGCGTCGTTAGGCTGCCGAACATTCGTAAGAGATCTAACCTCTCTCTTCTTTTTAAGTACTCTCCTTTATGTCACTTCTTTTAAGCTCCTCTTTGTAATTTTGGGGGATGTTATTTTATATTCCTCTTACTGTACATTTTATTTTAATGTGATGAGATACCCTATTTGATCTCATCAATCCATATTCGGAAGTTTTATGTGGCGTCGTTAGGCTGCCGAGTTTTCGTAAGGGATTTTTCATCTCACTTTTATTCTCATGAGATTTATGCTACATTTGCCACAAATTCCCTTGAGTGGTGTATGTAATGCCCATTATTATACTCTTTGTGTAATATACTTTCGTTTATGATTATTTACATCAATGATCTTTTTTCCTTCTTTCATGGGGTGTATGTTTTGAAAGATAACCAAGTCGGTAAGGGAACCTTTCACCCTCCTCTTTTTTAAAAGACTTCTTTTGTTGGGTCTTTTAATTTACATATCGTTATTTTGGGATATGTTCTCATATATCCTTATTGATGTAAATTTTATGTCCAAGTGATGAGATACTCTTTTTCTCTCTCATCAACTCTTTTTGATGTGATGCCGTTAGGCTGTCAAGGGAACTTTTTAACCCAATTTCGATTTCTTTGGGTTCAACATGTAGTCATTGAATATGTCATCCATTGAATATGTGTGAATGATCTTTTATTGTTTTACACTTAATATCCACTTATATTGGGTGTATTTATATTTGTCACACATATTTTTGAGATTGATTTGTCCTTAATTTAAGGATACCTTCTTTATAAGGGATTTCATCACATTTGACATTTCTATTGAGGGTTCATTGTTGTTATGCACCAATTCACTCTTATATGGTGTATATATTGTCCTTTGGAGTATTATATCATGAATCCATTTATTCTCATGATATTATAAAGTTTTGACTAAATGTTATTCCTCAATTATTATATTCAAGTGTCTCTGATTTTGGTAAAACCCCTTTAACCAAAATATCATTTTAAATGTTTTAATTATTTGTTCTTATTAATATCCATGTTTTCAAAATGGTTTTAAGGATTTATTTATATGGATATTAATGGTTTAAAATTTTAAGCTTCAAGGTGGTATGGGACACTTTGATTCAAAAATCTCTTTATTAAATGTTTTAAATGGTTTTGGAAATGGTTTCTTTTTGAATGGATTCAATATTTCAATATACTAAAATGTTATATTGTGATTGAAATGTGGAAATGTTATGTTTCCTTTATGCATGTTTTATGTGACACATTTATGTTATGGTTCTTGGGCATTGTTATGAAAACGGGTGGTTCCGTGATAAACTAAGGGCGGGTGAGCCCGTTATAGCTCTCCAATGCATTGGGTAACGCGAAGGAGTGAAACGTTAAGGTTTCTCCGAAGAGATTTAGGGAATATACTGTGATGGGTATTCCAAACGTAACCAAGAGGGTTACTCCCCACGTAAGAATGTTATGAATGCCTCAAGTTACCTTTATGTCTTATGTTTTCTATGATTTATTCATGATTTGATATGCCTATATTTTATGGGTAAAGTATGATTTCATTCTTATGTATATATGAACTCATTTTTCCTTTCCATATTTTTTATAACCCTTAATGAGCTTTTTATGCTCATCCCAAGTTTTTGAAATGTTTTTTCAGGTCAAGGGAAAGGTGCATGATAAGATGATAGAGTCAAGGATGTGTTAAGAAAGAATCCATGTTTTATTTTCAATATGTTTCCGTTGATGGGAAGAATGAATACTATCTTTTATGTAACCACTTTGTTTAAATGTGGAATGTAATGCAAGTTTCATGATCTAATTCTCTAAAACTCTAAACCTGAAAAGATCCTCAATGTGTAATCTTGTAATAACTCAACATAAAGTAAGGTTTAAGGCTGGGGCCTTATAGTTGGTATCAGAGGTCGGTTTAGATAACTTTAGAGGTTAGGGTATTCTTTAAGCATAAGTGACATTACCATAATGGTTAGAATTTCAGAAAGAGTCCTAATTTTAGATAAAGTGAATGAGTAAGTATATCTTGGAGTCTGCCTTCCTCATTAGTACATGATGTTTTTGTTGATATACTCACACTGACATTTATGTTTTTAGTGAATGGATGGATCTAGCAGGCACCAAAGTGACAATGGGTTTGAAGGAAACTGTGGTGGTTCTCTGATTAAGATACTAGATGAGATGGGGGATTCAATGAGGAATCTCATAGTTGTTCTAAACCAACTATCAAGGAGTCATGATCAATCACTTCAACCTTGGTGAGTTCTCTAATGCATCATTTACGAGATGGCCAACTCGATGTGGAAATTCAGGTAATAATTATTAAGGTAACCATTAGGGTTTATATGATCCTTACTTTTTAGGTAATTATGGGTTACTCTATGATATGATGGAAAAGGAAAGGAATGAGATAAACTTGAGGTTAAAATATGTTATGAATATTTTTGAAGATTTTATCTCGTTTTGGGGAATGTTTTGAGAATTATATAGTTTTGGAAAAAGGACAACACGCAGACCGTGTGACAACCCGTCGCGTCGGACAAAGCTGTGGGAATCGAACCCACAACCAAAGTGCGACTGGTATTTATTGCCTACCACTGGACTACGTGAAGTCCCTGGTTAGTTTGACTGATTCTTTTTGGTTATATTATTTTATGAATTAAGAGTAAGTTGATTTTGGGTTATTTATGAAAATGATTAACCTATCATGGAGGATATGTGATTAGGATAATTACTTTTCAATACGAGACTTTAGGAGCAACTGATGTTGTTTGGAGATAAATGTTACGATTTAACTTGGAAGACTATGTGACTAAATCCTTCAAATATTTTGGTTTCAATCTTATATTGGTTTACTTTGAGGAATTTTATGGACAAATTGTTTATCGGATGGTCCTCGTTGAACTTTGGGTTTTGTTGGACAAATTTTGGAGATTAAGCATAGATTTTCTTTTTAATGGGTTATCCTTTTCTGGATTATCTGACCTTGTACTAACCTTTTTGGTTTTCGTTTTGGTTAAAGTCTAAAGACATGGGAGGTATATAGTTCTATTTTGTGGATTAGGTGATTTTCTAAAAGTTTATTATAGTACTCTTAATGTGAACAAGTCTTCCTAAATACTCGCCTTCAGGAGAAAATAGGAGTTTGTGTAAGGAATCTAATAAAAGTTGAAAGTCAATATGATAAGTGATTATGTTTCCTTATGAATAAATTCCTCAATAAAAAGTAACTTAAAACAAAAATGTTGTCTATTAACTTTTCCTACTGGGGAATCGAATACCGTTTAACCCATCACAAGTTTCTGATTTTCTCGTGGTTAACTTTCTCCTAAACATGTTTTCTATCACTCTCCATCAGAACATGACCCTATGTTTTCTCCTCCATGTCCATATTTTCATACTTGGAATCCTAGTATGGGTTAACTCGGGTGACCTCTGTGCTTATCTTTCTTTATTTTAAAGTGATTATTTTACCGACTCTTGTTCTGATGTGGGACGTTCAAGGATGTTTCCAAGCGCAATTTTAAAATTGCGAGGACGCAATTCCCAAAAGGGGGGAAGGATGTAACACCCCAAGTAAATAAAGAATAGAAATTTTCATATTTATCCATATTTGTGAATAAAATATTAATATGACTTTAAAGGGGACGCTATGCTCGATGGCGTACCCAACACGCAACAACGAGTTTCTTGGGAATCTTATGTTGCACTCTAATAATAAAATAATATTATTTTAAATGGTAGTTAACATGTAGCCGTTGTATTGGCAGGAATGGATATAAATAACTAAAATATGATTATATATGTACTTAAATATTTTTACATTATACAATAAAAGAAAAAGGCTTAAAATACGGAAAGAATTCAATTTTTGGCGTATATGCTCTAGTTTTCACTAAAGGTTCACTTATCACCTTTTGATGGAGAACCGTCATTAAAAATATTTTTGTTCACACTTAAACATTCTTTTGGACCAAATAAAACTCTTATTAAGAATCAGGACATCAAAATTTACTTTGTGTAAATTTTTGGTATCTTTCTGATAAAGTTCATTTTTTTTAATGAATAGTGTAGAATGTTGTGTTTTAATTCAAAACCTCTTTTTAATCTAATTTATTTATATGATTAGATAATATTTTGAATTGGTTTTAAAGTTAAGTTATAAAATATTTTTTCCATTAAATCCAATAGTGGTCATTGGAATTAATTTCACTTTGAAATCAGACTTAAACTAGTGTTAATCTTTTGATACTTATTGTTTTATAAAAACAGGCTATTTGCTCTGACAGCGGGAATTAATTATTAAATTAATTAATGTGACTAATATGTTTTGAATTTTGTAAAATAGACATCATTTTTGAATTCGGAATATCAAATATAGCTTAGGGTTAATTTTTGGTAATTTTCTGAAAAACATCAATTTTTGATGAATAGTGAAACCACTAAGTGGTACTTATAAAAACAGATTTTTCATTTAAATGAAATTTTGCCATAATTGTGTTTTGATTTTCAAAAATCCGACATACATGGTTGTCATTAAGAAGTAAAATGTGGTTCAATGAGATTAAAATAATTTTTTGGTGAATAGTAACTTATTAAGTTTTTAATCGCGATTAGTGGTAATTAGTGTAGTTTAAGGTAAAAATGATATTATAAGAATGTGAAAACACCATGTCACTTGTCCTACACCTATTGGGTGAGTCATGGACGACCAAGAAAAGCCATGGGCCAACTTGGGGACCCCATGGATCCACTTTTGTTGGGAAATGACATAAATTACTTTTTATTTAATGTTAAAGTGAAAATGACACAAACATAATATGTTTTACGAAAACAATTTTTTAAGTGGGGTTATACAAGTCAAAATTTTTATTATAAATAGTCATTGGAAAGCTAAAACGATTTCCTATATCATAGTAGTTTTTTTATAATTTTTAGACATTAAGGAAATTAAATTATTTATGACATAATAATGATGCAGCGATGACATCATTATTTGACGATTTAATTAAAATGGAAAGATAATGAAACATATACAAACTAAACATGGCCAAAACCAATTGGATGAGTGGATTTCGAAGCCTTATCACCTTATCCACGAATTATATCAATTTGGGACTTTTTAAAACCGAAACACATTTTCAAATAAAGTAATATTTCTTACTTTCCAAAAGTACCCCTCCTCTCCTCTTATAAAAGGCCCCCACCTATACTTCATTTCACACACTTCTCAAGCCTTTGGCTCGGCCAACCCCTGCCCATTTACTCTCTCCACATCCCTCTACTCATCCTAGAGGACTCCCTTTGGGCAGAATCTTTTCAAAGTAAGCCTTTAGGCTTAAATCAAAAGGAGTTACACTTTTAAAGGTAATTCATTCTCTCATGTTCATTTGTTTTATTTTGCTTCTCCAACCCCCTAAACTCTTTTTATTTACTTCTTTTGTAACAACACCAGTATATTCAATATATTAGGATGTTGTTATAAGATTTATTCGAGCTACACTCTCACACAACTACATCAAATGGTTAAAGAACATACGGTTTCCGTGGATGGTGAAATTCTGCCTCCCGAAACGATGATTGTTCAATACTCATTTAACACCTTCAAAGGTGGCCATTATGATGTCACTATTTTTATTTATGATAGATAATATGTTTATGTTTTATTTATGCTTCTGTATTTTTCATTTTTGTCTTACCTTTATGGCTTCCATTATGGGTATACGCGATATCTTCATTTAAGGAAGTGCAGACTACCGCCCCCTCAAAGTGATTTGATTCGTTAAATACCATATGTGGGATGTATAAAGGATGGAAATATGATATTATATATGATATTATACTGTAATTATAATATACATTTATATCATTATTATTCTATTCTATAAAATACGAAATAGAAATGAAAGTAGCGTTCATGCGTACGTACGACTTACTGTCTCCATGAACGGTGCATTTCATTTCTTACCTCTAAATGATTATGTAATGTTATAAATGCATGCATGTACTGGATATATATGACATATATGATATCTACATAATGAATACAATTCTGGATATAATAAACATTTGGCCACACGAACAACATGTAATTGTAAGAAGTCCACTTTCGACTTAAGAACCAAATATCGGCAAAACAAATATTATCAACTTAAATGATTACATAATGTTTATGACATGGTAATAAGTGGTATAAAAGTAATAATGAACTTTAAAAAGGTTCTTAAGGAATTATAAATTAACTCAGGTTTATTATTCAGGAGATTAAAGAACGATCGAGTCAAGTCGGACCCGAGGTAAGGGATCCTACAACTCTCTTTCTTTTTAAGTACACTCTTTTATGTCATTTATTTTAAGCTCATCATTCTTATGATTGGGATGTTCTTTTATATTAAATTTACTGTAATTTTTATTTTCATGTGATGAGAGACCCTATTCTCTCTCATCAATCCATTTTGGAAGTTTTGAGTGGCGTCGTTAGGCTGCCGAACATTCGTAAGAGATCTAACCTCTCTCTTCTTTTTAAGTACTCTCCTTTATGTCACTTCTTTTAAGCTCCTCTTTGTAATGTTGGGGGATGTTATTTTATATTCCTCTTACTGTACATTTTATTTTAATGTGATGAGATACCCTATTTGATCTCATCAATCCATATTCGGAAGTTTTATGTGGCGCCGTTAGGCTGCCGAGTTTTCGTAAGGGATTTTTCATCTCACTTTTATTCTCGTGAGATTTATGATACATTTGCCACAAATTCCCTTGAGTGGTGTATGTACTGCCCATTATTCTACTCTTTGTGTAATATACTTTCGTTTATGATTATTTACATCAATGACCTTTTTTCCTTCTTTCATGGGGTGTATGTTTTGAAAGATACCCAAGTCGGTAAGGGAACCTTTCACCCTCCTCTTTTTTTAAAGACTTCTTTTGTTGGGTCTTTTAATTTACATATCGTTATGTTGGGATGTGTTCTCATATATCCTTATTGATGTAAATTTTATGTCCAAGTGATGAGATACTCTTTTTATCTCTCATCAACTCTTTTTGATGTGATTCCGTTAGGCTGTCAAGTGAACTTTTTAACCCAATTTCGATTTCTTTGGGTTCAACATGTAGTCATTGAATATGTCGTCCATTGAATATGTGTGAATGATCTTTTATTGTTTTACACTTAATATCCACTTATATTGGGTGTATTTATATTTGTCACACATATTTTTGAGATTGATTTGTCCTTAATTTAAGGATACCTTCTTTATAAGGGATTTCATCACATTTGACATTTCTATTGAGGGTTCATTGTTGTTATGCACCAATTCACTCTTATATGGTGTATATACTGTCCTTTGGAGTATTATATCATGAATCCATTTATTCTCATGATATTATAAAGTTTTTACTAAATGTTATTCCTCAACTATTGTATTCTAGTGTCTTTAATTTTGGTAAAACCCCTTTAACCAAAATATCATTTTAAATGTTTTAATTATTTGTTCTTATTAATATCCATGTTTTCAAAATGGTTTTAAGGATTTATTTATATGGATATTAATGGTATAAAATTTTAAGCTTCAAGGTGGTATGGGACACTTTGATTCAAAAATCTCTTTATTAAATGTTTTAAATGGTTTTGGAAATGGTTTCTTTTTGAATGGATTCAATATTTCAATATACTAAAATGTTATATTGTGATTGAAATGTGGAAATGTTATGTTTCCTTTATGCATGTTTTATGTGACACATTTATGTTATGGTTCTTGGGCATTGTTATGAAAACGGGTGGTTCCGTGATAAACTAAGGGCGGGTGAGCCCGTTATAGCTCTCCAATGCATTGGGTAACGCGAAGGAGTGAAACGTTAAGGTTTCTCCGAAGAGATTTAGGGAATATACTGTGATGGGTATTCCAAACGTAACCAAGAGGGTTACTCCCCACGTAAGAATGTTATGAATGCCTCAAGTTACCTTTATGTCTTATGTTTTCTATGATTTATTCATGATTTGATATGCCTATATTTTATGGGTAAAGTATGATTTCATTCTTATGTATATATGAACTCATTTTTCCTTTCCATATTTTTTATAACGCTTAATGAGATTTTTATGCTCATCAAAAGTTTTTGAAATGTTTTTTCAGGTCAAGGGAAAGGTGCATGATAAGATGATAGAGTCAAGGATGTGTTAAGAAAGAATCCATGTTTTATTTTCAATATGATTCCGTTGATGGGAAGAATGAATACTATCTTTTATGTAACCACTTTGTTTAAATGTGGAATGTAATGCAAGTTTCATGATCTAATTCTCTAAAACTCTAAACCTGAAAAGATCCTCAATGTGTAATCTTGTAATAACTCAAGATAAAGTAAGGTTTAAGGCTGGGGCCTTATATAAATGCATGCTATAATAGCCGATATTAATAACGGTGCTTTATCGGAAGCCAAGAGAAGAGAATTAGATACTGACGCGTCAATTATTTAGGGGGATCCCAATCCAATTCTATATATGCGAAGGTGATGTCATGAAAAACATCACATTCCATGTGGGAAAATCTATTTAATATATATGAAGGAGATACAATGGTTAGAGAGAAAAAGTTGCAAGTTCTGTGGAACAAGAATGAAGATCTGAGAATGAACCTGAATGATTCTGTTAATGCATTATTTGACAGGGTAAATATTATTGTGGAATATATGCAAGGTTTTAGAGAATTCATTGAAGAAATAATGATCTTGAAGTGCATCTTGAAGAAACATCCACCTCAGTTCAATCTGAAAGATTCAGTACTGAAAGATAAATATCTAAAAGATTTGACACTAGAAAATTTTCATAGTACCTTTATTGCATATGAAATGAGGAACAATGATAAAGAGGCTGTGGAAAAGGGAAAATCTAAGGAGGGGGAATTCCAGGTAAAAAAATAAGCTCACAATTGAAGATTTTAAGGAAGATGAATATATATATGAGGTTATATCATTTATTTCTTCAAAATTTCAAAAGAGGAAAAGGAAAGTTCAAGGGTAAACTTATACTGGCTTGTTTTGGATGTGGAAAGGTTGGAAATATTTCAGCAAGGTGCCCTAATAAGTTCCAAGAAGATGATGAGGATGGAGCCTAAATTCCCAAGAAGAAGTATTTAGCCTATGTGAAAGGCATGAAATAGTTTAATATAAATTTCTTTAAGAAAAAAATCTTATTTCACAAGAATGTGATAGTTTAGATGAGTCTATGGATGAAGAGGTTAAAGGAATAGAGAACTATAAAGATTGTGGAGAGACTGCTATGGTGGAAGTTGTATGTAGTTCTTATAAAAAGGAAGAAACTGACACTGATGAAGAAGAACAAGAATTTGAATTAAGAGTCGACATAGAAGCTGAATTAGAAGTAGATCTTGAAGAGATAGATGTTTGGAGAGAAAAAAACAAAGAAATACAATAAGGTGGTTCATGATTCCAAACTCTACATGCAATAATATGAAGTAGAGAAGTCTGAGCTGTTAAAATAAATTCAAAAATTTATGTCTTCCAGGACAGAGATCTCGAGAAAGGTTGAGGGAGACAAGATCAAGGTTTATGAACAAAAAAGGGAGATTGATGGATTGAATAACAAAGTGAAAGATCAAAACAAGCATATCGATGAACTTGAAAAAGAATCCATTAGCCTGTGATGAAAAGTTAAGGATGAAGGAAAAATCCTAACTCCGAATATGACATCAGCAAAGAAAATCAATCAAAATAATGAAAAATTAGAAGTGAAGAATAGAGTTCTAGAAGAAAACAAGTAACAATCTTATTCGGATGTTAAGACTAATATGGGGATTAACCAAAAATAGAAATATGTGATAGTTGAAGTCAAACCACAATCACCCATTCCAATATTGAGAGTTGATTTGGGCATAAAGAAAAATCAGAATATTCAGAGATCTTAAGGGGAAACTATCAGTGCATAAGTGACACACAGGAATGAACCCTATATCAGGTGTTATTATTGTGGAAATATAGGATATTCATAATATGTGTGTTCCATAGGAAAGATATACCGAAGGGAAAAAGAACAGCAGTGGTAGCCAAACAAAAATTGATATTATAGAACATCATTTGAGGGATATTTTTTTGGTGTAGATAATTTGGGAACATGTACAGATATTCTAAATCAACCATGCAAGGGAATGCTCCAAGGATTAATCAACGAATTCACAAGCAACAAATCAATAAACCAATTGGTGAGTTGAAAAATGAAAATACAATTTATAGTTCTACAGGATGAAGCTGATCTATCACACTCTAATGAAGATCAAAATTTTAAAACTACACCAAGTGTGAGGTCAAAGACATGGATCAAAAAGAAAAAGGATGAGAAATAAGTGGAGGAAGAAATTTCCCTTAAAGCATCAAACCATTTTGGTGTATGGATTCTTGATTGTGGTTGCACATATCACATGATAGGTAATAAGGATCCTATTACAGGCATAAATTAAGGAAAATACGGAGATTTAAAGTTTGTAAATGATGAATTCCTAAAGATTATTGGCTTAGGTTAGGCCAGGTTTGGGGGAAAAGTGATGAGACGTGTTATTGTCTTAGTAGTAGAAGGTCTCAGTCACAATTTACTTAACGTCAGCCAACTATATGACTCAAGGATTTCTATAAGGATTACTAAAAAGGTATGCATCATCAAAGGAAAATATGGTGTAGTGGTTAAATAGGTAAATAGAACAATGGGAAATATCTACCTTGTAATTGGAGAACAAGATATGTGCTTTTTGTATAGAGAGGAAGAAAACAAGCTATGGCATAAATGATTGGGTCATCTATGTCAACCATACCTATAAGATCTGGTGATGTTTGATGCAGCTAGAGACAACCCTAAGATATCAAAGGATCATACACATACATTCTATTCTTGAAAACAAGGGAAGATCATCAGAGAGACATGCAAAGAAAAGGAAAATAAGATAACAAGAGTGCTTGAATTGGTGCATACTGATGTATGTGGACCTATCTCACTAAGAGACATTGAAAGGAAATAGGTATTATGTTCTTTTCATTGATGACTATAATATAATGACATGGGTATTTGTCTTTTCCAATATGTATGATATTTTATCTACTTAAAACAATATCATAGGGAATCAGAAAGGATTATTGGGCAGAAAATTCTAAAGTCTTATACTCACAATGGTATGAATTTCACAATTATTCAAGTGGAATAATATCTTGAGAAACAAGGGATAATGAATAAATATTCTTCAGTGATAATTCCCTAGAATAATGGGGTAGTCGAGAGGAGAAATCAAATCATAAAAAACATGGCTAGAACAATGTTTATTGAAAAAGTACTTCTAGAGATATTTTGGAAGGAAGAAGTATTGATATTGATATATATTTCTAACAGGGCCCTATTGGGTTTGAAGGAATTAAAGACTCTATATAAGACATGGAATGGAAATAGACCAACCTTTAAGTACTTTAAATGCTTTGGAAGTAAGTGCTTTATACTCAACAACGAAAAACACAGGAAGTTTGAGCCACGCGGAGATGAGGGGATATTACTTGGCTACTCAGGAAAAAGAAAAGCATAGAAATGATTTAATACAAGTCTGGGAAAAGTATTTGAGAGAAATTATGTCATTGTTGTGGAAAATGAATAGAATATTAAAAATCATTGTGAAAAATTTCTTGATGAAAGTGATGAAGAGGAAAGAAATGTAGGGGGGCCATAAGTGGGAGATGATGATTCAGAAGAAAATATAGATGACGAATAAGAGGAAGTCAAGTCTATATCTACAAGGAAGACGAAGAGTCGAGCTAAAATTTACAGGAATAATATCATTGGTGATCAGTCAGCTCTAGTTCAAAAAAGAAGAATAAAATTACTACAACAGACATCTTTCCTATTATAGGTAGAGGCTAAATGCTTTACTGATGTAGCAAAAGATGAAAACTGGGTTCAGGATATGAATGAAAAGCTAGATCATATTGAGAAGAATTAGACTTGGGAGACTATTTTTATGCAGCAGATAAGAATGTCATTGAGACTAAATGGGTCTATCACAACAATATGAATAAAGATGGCACAATATTTCAAAAAAACCATGACTAGTGTTCAAAGGATACTCCCATATAGAGGGTATAGAGGTTGATGAGAAATTTTCACTAGTTTCAAGGCTGGAGACAATCAGAATATTCCTAGACATTGTAGTACAACAGAAGTTCAAAGCATTTTAGTTGGATGTCAAATCTACATTTATGAATGGGGTTCTAGAAGAGGAAGTTTATATTAAGAAGGAATATGGTTTTCTCATTCATGAATATGAGAACAAAGTTTTTCTATTGAATAAATCTCTATATGGGCTGAAACAAGCACCAAGAACATGGTACTCATGGCTTGATCGGTATTTGAAGAATCTTGGATTTTAGTGTTGTGGAGTTTATTACAATATCTATTTCAATAATGAAAATAATCAAAGGATAATGATGATGTTTTATGTTGATGACAAAATCTTCAGGGGATCAGATGAAGCATAGTGCAGACAATTTTCTGAATTCATGAAAAATGAGATTGAAATGTCAATGATCGGTGAGATGAAATTTTTCCTTGGTTTACTGGTGACACAGGGAAGGAATGGTACTTTAATTTCTAAATCTAAATATGATAAGGATGTTCTGAGGAGACTGGGAATGTAAAATTCTAAGGAGATGAAGACTCTTGTTGCTACCTGAATACAACTATCCAAAAATGATGATGGCATGGCAATTAACATCAGAGAATGCAAGAAAATAACTGGATGTTTTCTTTACCTTACTGAGAAAAGCCCTGAAATTGTATTCACCACTTGTCAGGCAGTGAGATATCAAATCAATCCCAAGGAAAGCCACATGCTTGTAGTGAAAAGAATAAATTGGTATATCATGGACACGATGGGTTTTGGATTGATATATAATGAAAAATCTCTATAACGACCCGAAATTTTAAATAAATATTGCTTCATAATTTTATGTGTTATTTTATTTTATTTTTATACTCAACAAAAATGTTTTATTCGATAACATGAGTATAATTAAAATAAAACTGTTGGGTTTTGACTGTTATTTGACCATTGGTCAATATGACCGCTGGAAACTAAACGTTTTGACTATTGTCTCTAAATACAAGAAATCTTGGTTAATTAATATAGAAAGAAGATTCGATGGCCTCACCCAGTAGTCTTGGACCGATCGAATCCCATCTAATTGAACTTGGGAAGGAGGTAGCACCACTGGGCTTTGCTCTGGACCAAACCCAAGCCGAACTTCATCGTATAAATCTAGAATGGGATCGCCTTCGCGAGAAGTTCAAACTGAAAGAAATTACTACTCGTGCGATGCTGGCCGAGCCTCCCTCAAATTCTCTCACCTTAGCACACCTTACACTTAGGTCCTATGCTGGTGTGATAAGCGGCTATGTAAGGAGACCATAACTGTCTTGTGTAATCCTTTGTTTTAAATAAAAATTTCGATTTCTTTTATGAATTTTCAAATGACCGGATAAATATAGTATGCATATTTTTGATGAATTTTAGAAAAAGGATATTTTAAATATGTTTATGTAAAACCTAAATAATTAAAAATGTGTAATGATTTTCAAAAAATGGTCTTCTACAATTATGTTCAGTGCGAAATTTAGAGTCTAATAAGATCAAGTTGATTTTTTGATGAATAGTAAATTATGAATAGTGATTTTATGATTAGGATTAATAATGTGTCCAAATGGATTAGTAATCTCACTTAAAAAAAGTATTAAAATAATCTAGGCACTTTGATTAAGTAATGTGATTCAATCAAATGGTTAAATAACGGTTTCATAAATTATTATTTATGTATTAGTTTTTTCGGATGAATAGTGTTTTTTAATTGAAATTTTAATTAAAAATATTTAGAAAATTATTTTTATAAAATGGACTTCATTTTTGAACTCAGGGCATCGATATTATGTTAATGTAATTTTTGGGGATTTTTTTGAAAAAAATAAATTTTCGATGAATAGTGTTTTTAATTAAAAAATTAATTAAAAATATTTAGAAAATTATTTTTATAAAATGGATTTCATTTTTGAAATCAGATCATTTATATTTGGTTAAGGTGAAATTTTGGGATTATTCTGAGAAAGTTGAATTTTCAATGAATAGTGAAAATACAATTTTTAAGTTATGAGTGTTTAATGACATCATTAAATGATGTATTAAGTATGGAATCAATATGGTCGACTTAAGAATAGTAAGATAAGGTATGAGGTGTCCCAAGTGGCCAATACCATGGGAAAATACCATGGGCAAGCCCATGGTTTTGCCAAAACCACTAATGAGGTGTCCCTTGGCCATTAATGCCTTGTCCCCTCACATTCCCTATAAATACCAAGCCATCCATTCGACTCCCCACTCTCCCCCAATGAAGTTCTGGTCTCCTTACCTCCCAAGGAGTCCTCCCAAGGTGCCCCCAAGCCCTCAAGGTCCAAACCGTTGAGTTTTAAGAGTTACATTTTAAGGTAAGGGATCCGACCCCTCTTTTTCTTTTCAAGTGATCTCTTTTATGTCATTCCTTTTATGCTCCATGTTATTATGTTGGAGGATGTTCTTTTATACTCCTATTACTGCCCTTTTTATGTTCATATAATGAGATATACCCTCTTACTCTCATTATTTCGTTTTATGAAGTTTTAAGTGGGCGCCGTTAGGCTGCCGAAATTTTTGTAACAGATTCTTTCTCCCTTCTCATTTTTCAAGATCTATTTTCATGTAAAGTATTTGATGTTCCTTTTTATTATGTTGGGGTATGATCTCTAAATTTATCATACTGATATTTTATGGTCATATGATGAGATACCCCATTTGATCTATTCAATTCAGTATTTTGAAGTTTTAAGTGGCGTCGTTAGGCTACCGAATTTTTTAAGTGGTCCTTCACCATTCTCATTTTGAAGTTCTACTTTCATGTCAATTATTTCAAGTTCCTTTTTGTTATGTTGGGGTATGATCTCTATATCTATAATACTGATCTTTTATGACCATATGATTAGAGACCCCATTTGATCTCTTCAATTCAGTATTTTGAAGTTATAAGTGGCGCCGTTAGGCTGCAGAATTTTTAAGGGATTCTTTCACCCTTCTCTTTTTCAAAGTTCTACTTTCATGTCAAGTCTTTCAAGTTCCTTTATATTATGTTGGGGTATGATCTCTATATCTATCATACTGGACTCTTTTTTTCATATTATGGGAGACCCTATTTGATCTTGTCAATTCATTTTTGTTGATGTTTAAGTGATGCCGTTAGGCTGCTGAATTCTTAAGGGATTATTTCACCCTTCTCTTTTTTCAAAGTTCTACTTTCATGTCAAGTCTTTTCATGTTGATTTCTATTATGTTGGGGTATGATCTCTGTATCTATCATACTGGAATCTTATTTTTATATGATGATAGACCCTATTTGATCTCGTCAATTCATTTTTTTTTCACATTTAAGTGACGCCGTTAGGCTGCCGAATTCTCATAAGAGAAATCTTATTCTTGTCTTCATTTCATGTTCTTCATTTCATATGATATATTTTCAAATTTCATTACCATGTTCTTAAATCCCTTATATTCTGTCCCTCTATTGTTTTATGGGTCATTTATGAATGTTTGACCCATGTCCCCTCTCTTCTCAATGTTTTCTAAAACCCTGAAACATAACTGTTACGCTATAGAATTTTCGTCTCAAAGTGCCTCTCTCTCTTTTCTCAAAATTATTTTACGTTATAAAGTGAATACTCAAAGATCTTATTTCTATAGTGGTATTCACATATATATCAAAAGTTTCTATTTTAAATTCTGGGATTTACATACATGAGACCCGCTTTCCCTTTCCGTGGGTTTAAAGTGACGTAAAGATCATGTCTTTAAAGTAGTTTTTAAAACGTTATGATTATGAAATGAAACCCATTTATTTTATGCTATATGGGTTATTTATGAAATGTTTGATGATGATATATGTGGCTCACATGATAATAAAGGAAAATTTAAGGGTGCGCCCTGATAGCGCTCCAATGCATTGGGTAAAGACTTAATATCTAGAGATGACCAATTTTTAACGGCGCCTTGGTGAATAACCTTGGTAATTTTTAATGACACCTTGGGGATAGACCTTGGTGAAACGAAACTATTTTCAATATTAAATGTTTCAGCCACATCTTCAAGTTATGAAAAAGTTTTATTTTTATTATGATATGCCTCATGATTTCATTTTCATGCCTTAAAGTTCTTTTCATGACTTTATTGATGTATCTCAAGTTCATATGTAAAATGTTTCACTTGTTTCCCTTGCTGGGCCTTCTGCTCACCCTTTCTTTTGATGTATGTCCCTAGGTTATGAGATGTAGTAATGAGCCTAGGGTGAACTGAGGAGAATCCTTTAAAGTGTTTAAGAAGAATGTTTTTTTTGTTTCATGTTTTATGTTCCTTGTTTCCAAGACACTAAACCTTAAAGATCCTCAGTTCCGTGTAATGGAATGAAAGTTATGTTATAAAAAGACGGGATGCTATAGTTGGTATCAAAGGATGGTTTAGTTATTTGTGGAAATTAGGATATGAAAACTCTAGGAAGAACCCTATAGAAAATTTCAAATATAGGAAATCTTCCTGGTATTTTGGTGAGTATTGAGTAAGGGGTTGCTAAGAAAATACATCCCTGTCTGGATACGAGCAGGTAGAGGTGGCTCTGGCACAGATGTACATAGGGGTAAAACCCGAAAACACCACTTTGAGCTAGACTCGAATGGGAACTGGTACACGACAACGGGCCTTGCTTCACTCTTGGTTACGACACTCCCGGGGGATATGCTTTGGTAAATTCATAAGCTTGGTATGAACCATTGTTAAAGGAACAAAGATAAAATAAAATAAAGATTCACATAAGAATATATGATCATGGATAACCTAGATGGGAACCTATGAGATCACAAGTTAGGGTATAATTTTCTTCTACAAGTTATCCTTATATGCTTTAAGTTCCTTTTCATGATTATTGGTAAAGTATTTAGGCCTCTAATTATACTTTCTCTTCTTAGTTAATGGTGGGAAATGGAATAACGTGTCCCAACAACCAGTGTGATAGGAAATGTGACAATTTCCATATTAATATGACAGAGATGATAAGGGGATTAAAAGATGATTATTATTTTGGAAGACGTTCAGTATTTTGGGGACCCTATATGATTGAGGTAAATAGATTACTATAGTATTTTCATTTAGGAGTAAGGTTGACTTATATTTTGAAGAATTGATGAATTTAAGGTGGACTTATAGTAATTTAGGTTACTTATGGGAATGATTAACCTATCTTGGGTAAAATATGTTTAGGTTAGCTACTTTTGTTATAAGATGTTAGGAGTGGTTGATGTTGTCTGGAGATGAACAATGAAGTTGTTTTGGAAGACTATGTTATCAAATACTTCTTGTATTTGGGTTTCAATCTTAGTTTGGTTTATTTTGAGGAATTTTAAGGACTGTTATTTATGGAATGGTCTATGATGAACTTTGGGTAGTACCATTGAACTTTGGAGATTTAAAAGTAGTTTCCATTCCTATGGGATTCTTTCTTTTTGAAGAGTTGTTTTACCTTAACCTTTCTATTTTTGGGATAATGTTTAAAGATAGAAGAAATAGATAGTTAATCTTTTGTAGATTATGTGATTCTCTAGAAGATGATTCTTATGATTTTATGAGACCAAGTGTTTTTGAATTCTCATCATTTGGAGAAAAGATTAGTGTTGTTAGGGACTTATTAAAGGATGAAACTCTACTTGAAGGTAGGTATATTTTCTTATGTTTTTGTTCTATGTAGTAAATTAATTCCTCAAAATTATGAAAAGCAACGTAAAACAAAAATGTTGTTGGTTTAAGTTTCCTACTAGGTAATCAAAGACCGTTTACACACATCATAAGTTTGGGATTTTCTTATGGTTAACTTTCTCCTAATCATATTCTCTATCACTCTCCCTCAGAACTTGACCCTTGGTTTTCTCCTCCATGTCCATGTTTTCCTACATGGAATCCTAGTGTGGGTTAACTCGGGTGACCTTTTTACTCCCTTTCTTTATTTTAAAGTAATAGTTTTACTGAATCCTTTTCTGATGTGGGACATTCAATGAAATTTCAAAACCCAATTTTAAAAATTGCGAGGACGCAATTTCTTAAGGGGGGAAGATTGTAACGACCCGAAATTTTAAATAAATATTGCTTCATAATTTTATGTGTTATTTTATTTTATTTTTATACTCAACAAAAATGTTTTATTTGATAACATGAGTATAATTAAAATAAAACTGTTGGGTTTTGACTGTTATTTGACCATTGGTCAATATGACCGCTGGAAACTAAACGTTTTGACTATTGTCTCTAAATACAAGCAATCTTGGTTAATTAATATAGAAAGAAGATTTGATGGCCTCACCCAGTAGTCTTGGACCGATCAAATCCCATCTAACAGAACATGGGAAGGAGGTAGCACCACTGGGCTTTGCTCTGGACCAAACCCAAGCTGAACTTCATCGTATAAATCTAGAATGGGATCGCCTTCGCGAGAAGTTCAAACTGATAGAAATTACTACTCGTGCGATGTTGGCCGAGCCTCCCTCAGATTCTCTCACCTTAGCACACCTTACACTTAGGTCCTATGCTGCTGTGATAAGGGGCTATGTAAGGAGACCGTAACTGTCTTGTGTAATCCTTTGTTTTAAATAAAAATTTCAATTTCTTTTATGAATTTTCAAATGACCGGATAAATATAGTATGCATATTTTTGATGAATTTTAGAAAAAGTATATTTTAAATATGTTTATGTAAACCCTAAATAATTAAAAATGTGTAATGATTTTCAAAAAATGGTCTTCTACAATTATGTTCAGTACGAAATTTAGAGTCTAATAAGATCAACTTGATTTTTTGATGAATAGTAAATTATGAATAGTGATTTTATGATTAGGATTAATAATGTGTCCAAATGGATTAGTAATCTCACTTAAAGAAAGTATTAAAATAATCTAGGCACTTTGATTATGTAATGTGATTCAATAAAATGGTTAAATAACGGTTTCATAAATTATTATTTAAGTATTAGTTTTTTCAGATGAATAGTGTTTTTTAATTGAAATTTTAATTAAAAATATTTAGAAAATTATTTTTATAAAATGGAATTCATTTTTGAACTCAGAGCATCGATATTATGTGAAGGTAATTTTTGGGGATTTTTCTGAAAAAAATAAATTTTCGATGAATAGTGTTTTTAATTAAAAAATTAATTAAAAATATTTAGAAAATTATTTTTATAAAATGGATTTCATTTTTGAAATCAGAGCATTATTATTTGGTTAAGGTGAAATTTTTGGATTATTTTGAAAAAGTTGAATTTTCGATGAATAGTGAAAATACAGTTTTTAAGTTACGAGTGTTTAATGACATCATTAAATGATATATTAAGTATGTAATCAATATGGTCGACTTAAGAATAGTAAGATAAGGTATGAGGTGTCCCAAGTGTCCAATACCATGGGAAAATACCATGGGCAAGCCCATGGTTTTTCCAAAACCACTAATGAGGTGTCCCTTGGCCATTAATGCCTTGTCCCCTCACTTTCCCTATAAATACCAAGCCATCCTCTCATACATTCGACTCCCCACTCTCCCCCAACGAAGTTATGGTCTCCTTACCTCCCAAGTAGTCCTCCCAAGGTTCCCCCAAGCCCTCAAGGTCCAAACCATTGAGTTTTAAGAGTTACGTTTTAAGGTAAGGGATCCGACCCCTCTTTTTCTTTTCAAGTGATCTCTTTTATGTCATTCCTTTTATGCTCCATGTTATTATGTTGGAGGATGTTCTTTTATACTCCTATTACTGCCCTTTTTATGTTCATATAATGAGAGATCCCCTCTTACTCTCATTATTTCGTTTTATGAAGTTTAAAGTGGCGCCGTTAGGTTTCCGAAATTTTTGTAAGAGATTCTTTATCCCTTCTCATTTTTCAAGATCTATTTTCATGTAAAGTATTTGATGTTACTTTTTATTATGTTGGGGTATGATCTCTAAATTTATCGTACTGATCTTTTATGATCATATGATGAGAGACCCCATTTTATCTATTCAATTCAGTATTTTTAAGTTTTAAGTGGCGTCGTTAGGCTACCGAATTTTTTAAGTGGTCCTTCACCGTTCTCATTTTGAAGTTCTACTTTCATGTCAATTCTTTCAAGTTCCTTTTCGTTATGTTGGGGTATTATCTCTATATCTATCATACTGATCTTTTATGACCATATGATTAGATACCCCATTTGATCTCTTCAATTCAGTATTTTGAAGTTTTAAGTGGCGCCGTTAGGCTGCTGAATTTTTAAGGGATTCTTTCACCCTTCTCTTTTTCAAAGTTCTACTTTCATGTCAAGTCTTTCAAGTTCCTTTATATTATGTTGGGGTATGATCTCTATATCTATCATACTGGACTCTTTTTTTCATATGATGGGAGACCCTATTTGATCTTGTCAATTCATTTTTGTTGATGTTTAAGTGATGCCGTTAGGCTGCTGAATTCTTAAGAGATTCTTTCACCCTTATCTTTTTTCAAAGTTCTACTTTCATGTCAAGTCTTTTCATGTTGCTTTCTATTATGTTGGGGTATGATCTCTGTATCTATCATACGGGAATCCTATGTTCATATGATGAGAGACCCTAGTTGATCTCATCAATTCATTTTTTTTCACGTTTAAGTGACGCCGTTAGGCTGCCGAATTCTCATAAGAGAAATATTATTTTTGTCTTCATTTCATGTTCTTCATTTCATATGATATATTTTCAAATTTCATTACCATGTTCTTAAATCCCTTATATTCTGTCCCTCTATTGTTTTATGGGTCATTTATGAATGTTTTACCCATGTCCCCTCTCTTCTCAATGTTTTCTAAAACCCCGAAACATAGCTGTTACGCTGTAGAATTTTCGTCTCAAAGTGCCTCTCTCTCTTTTCTAAAAATTATTTTACTTTATAAAGTGAATAATCAAAGCTCTTATTTCTACAGTGGTATTCACATATATATCAAAATTTTCTATTTTAAATTCTGGGATTTACATACATGAGACCTGCTTTCCCTTTCCGTGGGTTTAAAGTGACGTAAAGATCATGTCTTTAAAGTAGTTTTTAAAACGTTATGATTATGAAATGAAACCCATTTATTTTATTCTATATGGGTTATTTATGAAATTTTTGATGATGATATATGTGGCTCACATGATAATAAAAGAAAATTTAAGGGTGCGCCCTGATAGCGCTCCAATACATTGGGTAAAGACTTAATCTCTAGAGATGACCAATTTTTAACGATGCCTTGGTGAATAACCTTGGTAATTTTTAATGACACCTTGGGGATGGGCCTTGGTGAAACGAAACGATTGTCAATATTAAATGTTGCAGCCACATCTTTAAGTTATGAAAAAGTTTTATTTTTATTATGATATGCCTCATGATTTAATTTTCATGCCTTAAAGTTCATTTCATGACTTTATTGATGTATCTCAAGTTCATATGTAAAATGTTTCACTTGTTTCCCTTGCTGGGCCTTCTGCTCACCCTTTCTTTTGAAGTATGTCCCCAGGTTATGAGATGCATTAATGAGCCTAGGGTGAACATGAGGAGAATCCTTTCAAGTGTTTATGAAGAATTTTTTTTTGTTTCATGTTTTATGTTCCTTGTTTCCAAGACACTAAACCTTAAAGATCCTCAGTTCCGTGTAATGGAATGAAAGTTATGTTATAAAAAGACGGGATGCTATAATCTCAGTCAGAGTTATTGGGATATATTGGTGTAGATTGGGCCGGTTTAGCAGATGATAGAAAATCAACATCAGGAGGTGCATTCTATCTTGGTGGATTGTGTATTTCTTGGATAAGAAAGAAGAAATATTTCATTTCATTAAGCACTGCAGAAGCTGAGTATAATGTCGCCACTCAAGCATGCACAAAATTATTGTGGATGGATCAATATCTTGATGGTATGGGAATTGAAGTGATGTCTCCAAGTGAAATCTAGTGTGACAATTCAAGTGCTATCAATATTATAAAAAAATAAATTCCATCACTAATGGACAAAGAACATTGAGATCAAATATCATTTCATCATAGAGAATGTGGAGCAAGGACTGGTGAAGTTGGAGTATGTGCCTATAGAGTTATAGGTCGTAGACATTCTGAAAAATGCCTTGCCCAAGGAATCTTTTGAGAGACATCAAATTTCTCTGGGAATCCAGTTGACTCCCCAAACTTGAAAAAGTGTGGATGTGGATCCACCTCTCCCTGATGTATGGTGTGTTTTTGCCTAAAGTGGTAATCTGTATTATTTCCAATGTTGCAGACCGCAAAAGAGTGACCTTTTTGTTCCTTGACAAAGGGGGAGAAAATTTAACTGTTCAAGGGGGAGAAAGTGTGTATTTTATGGGATAAAATATATTAAATCAAGAGACAAGGAGAAGATGATAGGTGTATCGGTGAGATAGGAGGAGTAATGAGATATGGGAGAGTTTTACATATTAAGATGCCTGAAGTGATCGATCAAAGATTAAATATTATGACAACTAAGTTTGTAATAAAAGTAGTTAATTGGTATTAGTATGGTATCAGTAATTGGTTTTAGAAATGAAGTGATTCATTGATGAACTTTTCATACTACTATTTTTTATCAAGCCGAGCATTGTTCATGCGGGCCTAGAGTATGTGGTGAGTGAATCTTTGGTCACTATATGAATTGAAAGAGGTTAATGATGGTAGATAATGGAAGGATCATCATTGATGTATCAAAGTTTAGAGAATCATTATGAGAAGAGTTTTCAACAAACCCAAAGGGGGATATTGTAGGGGAAAAAATCCCTCAATGTAACTTTGCACCATTTTTGGGTTGGTTGTGTTTGTTGAAAAAATAGGATTTCATGGTAAATTTTTGGGTTCTAGAGATGTTGTTGAAAAACCATGTTGAAAAAGAACCATAACAGAGTAATAAATGATCCAGAGGTGACCCAAAAGAATTGATACAAGGTGGTGCCGTTTTCTAGTGTTTTCCAAATTTTTGGGGTCCAAAATTTGCAATTTGGTTAGCATTAAGAAAATTGTATTTTCTTAAATATCTCATCAAAATATGGAAAAGAAATGAGTTTCGTGGGGATAGGATTCTTGAAGTAGATTTTATAGATATTGAAAAAATATTGATGGTGAGCTCTGTGATTACAATGAGCTTCGAGAATGGAAGAGATAAAGAGAATTACAAGGGAGCTTTATTGTGGTGGTGCAAAGGAATTGACAGAATTCTCTGTGATTACAATGACTTATGTGATATGAAAATTTCTATGGTGCTTCGTGATATAGATAGAATTTAAGCAGGAATTTCAGAGATTTGCGATTTAAGCTAACATGGCACTGACTTTGCAACGAAGGTTATTGAGTCATTGGAATCACCTATAAATAGTCCTCAACCCCTTGAGAAGATAAGAGAGTTTTTCAATTAAAATTTTTAGCTCTCGAATTGAAAATGAGGTTCGAAGATGCATTGTGCTTCACGAAAGATAGGAGCTTCACAGAGGTTAATCTAGCTTCGCGAAAGAGGTGTGTTCTGAATTGGATCAGTCAGATTTGCAAAAGAAGTTGATTTTCGACGGATTGAGATCTGAAATGTTATGACCTCTATGAAGGTGTTCACTTTTAGAAGAAACAAGTAATTCATGAAGTCTTGTTTGATATTTCCAAAATAGAGAGCTTTGAAAACTAGGGAGCTTTGCGAATGTATTTTCAAATATTGTTTCCCAGTGATTAGTGGCAAAGGGGTATTCATCAGGGGATGAAATTTGAAATTCAAAAGAGAATCTATCTATAACTGAGGGTGTATTTATTAGTGATAATGAAAATACCTACATGTATATAAATTGTGAGTGGATCTTTTGAAGAAGCAGTGATTTCACTTCAGTCGAGAGAGAAGTGAGTTCTCAAATTGTGATTGGTTGCAAACCAGAAATGACAGTGAGTCCCATTCTAACTTGTAAACATTAGTATGCTTCTAGTGGATTTGGTACAATGGAACATTGTTAGTTTATGCTCCTTGTGTGTAGCCTAGTGAGGGTAAACCAAGTAAAATTGTTGTGTTCTATACATGCTTTATGATTTGTTCATACTCTTTAACAGGAAGAAGAGAGAAGAATGTTTTGTCTAACAAATAAAAAAGATCAAAGGGGTAGTTGTCTTAATCTATCATACACTGATTCACCCCATCTCAGGGTATCTAGCCTAGTGGACCTAAAATATATATAATTTGTCAAATGGGATTTGGCACAAGTTGTATTCATTTCTTAAAATTAGTTAATTTCATTAGACCCATGGGAGGTACTATAGAAAGGATGTAGGTTCTCACACTAAGGTTGAACCCTATAAATCTTGTGTGTAGTACATTCTTTCCTACTTTTTCATGCATGAGTATTTACTTAATGATGATAAGGAAATGAACATTAATAGGTTAAAGAATTTATGTTTCTAAAAGTATTGAAACTTATAAAATGTTAACAAATGATTCAACACCCCTTTCTTACTTGTTATTATATCCTTTAGAACATCAAGGATACTTTATGGATGATGAATTGAGTAGGAATTCATATAGTTTGTTCACCAAACTGAATTCAAATTAGTGCATGATGATAACATTAACAATTGATATGAATCTAAATTGTGTTGACTATAATGATGTTGTGAATTTTCTCTGCTTTTTTATTCTTATTTGATTTTATAGGTTAATTTTTCATTGAAATCTATAGATGAATTTCCAACATTGAAGTCAAAGAAAAATTTTTGGGAGACCATTGAGAGATAAATACTAAATAGGAGATCAATGATGTATTTTATAAATAACTTTTTTTTCTCCTTTAACATATAAGAAAAAACCTATTTATTTTTTTGAATACTCGAGATAGGATGTTCATCCTAACATTCAAAAGATGTATATTTTGTTCAGAACAATGTTCATGTGGGAAAGAATAAAATAAAGGGTCAAACAGTATGTCTTGACATTCCTCACATATCATCACGTCATGGGGGACCACCGATGGACATAATGTATAATGTAGTTATTAAATTTAAAGTGTGGAAATGGGAATGAATAACTATGTATTTTCTCATAGGTATACCAATAATTGATTATAAATATGATGTGATATCTTTTATTTTGGATCAGATCATAAATATTTCCCACTTAATCCCTATTTGTTAATCCAATTAAAAGGAATAATTATAAAAAAACTAAATTCATAGTGTTTTAATGTTTCATCATGTGTATATTTTAAATTTTACTGACTGATACCCTATGTTTGAATCTCGATTTTATAAATCATTATATCAATCCCCTGAAACCCATTTTATCATGATCATAGACTATCATCCTCTATCAGATGGATAGTATGAAGGGTTGATCAAAAAAATGGAAGACATGATTACATATTGTGTTATGGTTTTTAGAGGCTTATAATTTCTACATTATTTTTTAATATAGTTCCCATATAGTAAAAGTTATTATAAATCAACACATTTGTCTCCTTTCAATGTTTTCTATGGTTATCCTTTTCATTATCCACTTTTTTGTAGAGAAACATGTAATCCTTCACTTTTTATACATTTCCTTGTTCATGAGATGATGATAAATATTTAAGTGATAAGGATGAGGATGGTAAATACTCAAAGTAATCTAAAATCATTTTTTAATCACCACCATCAACTGTTAAAACTTAATTTTGATTATAATGTTTTCATCCGAGTCTATCTGAGGCTATGGAATCATCATTTAGATGAATAATGTAAACTACCTCCTCATTATTTTGGTCCTTTTGAGGTACTAAAATGAATTGGTGATGTGGATTATCAGTTGGGGAAACCACCAAATATCAGCAAGTGGAATTTTTTTTCATGTACCTCATATGAAAAAGTACCATCTGGATCCAAAATATGATATTGGATAGGACCATGTTGTATTTGATCTAGATTTCATATTGATTCATGCACTGATTAATATTTGGGATAAAAAATTGAAGCTATTTTATGGTAAAAGTATCAGTTTTCATTGATTCTATTAGAATAATGGACATATTTAGGAAGATGCATTGTAATAAGAAGACATTATGTTAGGGAAATAGACCAAAATTTTTTAATGTACAAAACATATCAAACATTATGAGGATTGAAGTACCAATTTTTGGGTAAAATTAAGACCCACTATTTTCTAATACATTACCCTTTTATTATGAATTTTAATGTTGTATAATATTTTGGTTATGTTTGTAGAACTTTATGATAGTTTTGCAGTGATTTGGAAGAGTTTTTAATGGTGCATGGTTTGAACCCAATTACTAGAAACTATGAACTACCTCTTGAAAATTATGTAAGGAGATATTGGGAGTCACTAGATAGGAACATAGATGGTGCATGTTTTTTACAAACCATGTAGGTTCCTAGGATAAATCATATGAGATGTGTTTTTTGGATAGTGGCATATACACAGTTGGTTCATGATTTTTCAAACCATGCTGCACAACCAAGTTCCTCCTGCGGTAATGTCCAATTGCATGTTCTTGGTTGGAACATAGTTTTCTAAAACAAGTATCATAACCATGTGTCTATATATATTGTTGATATTATTATGAACATGGTTGGCACACAGTTATAAAAATTATATGACATCCATTAAATCTTATAAAAAAGAAGATTTTAACTCAAATTTACATACTAAAACACTAATTTTTCTTAGTTCATCCTAGGATCGTGAACACTTCTCAATAAATAGGCATACATGGAGATTTCATTTTATTTATAACTATGTTTTCATGAATCATGGTATGTTGTATCTATAGAATCAATGATAATTCATCTTTATTTATCATTCTCTACAGATCTACAACTCTCATCATTTACTAATCAATGGATCTAATCTGTTATAGATAGATCTATGCCCGGTGATAAGTATTTTTTGGAGATATTATTGGGATCTAATGAAGAGGAGGAATTTAAAGTCTGAATCTAGAAGTTTCTTGTGTTATTTTTCATTCACTTTAGTTGTTGTGATGTATGTGGATTCTCTCTAACTCTTCTCATTCTAGAATATGAATTCTATATGTTTTAATAAATCTCACTTTATTTTTTTGAAAATATCATTGGTTTTAGAAACTAAATCATTAATTATGAATTGATTCACATATTATTTTTCATAAATTTCTCAAAATATTTTTTTTCAAATGAAATTGTTTTTAGAAACTAGAATATGTGGTTTTCATAGTTTCATGAGATTTTTTGGTGGTTACTTATTGGTTTCAAATTAGGGATAAATCCAATGTTGAAACTATGATTACATAAAGTGATTAATTGGTGATGGGAAGGGTAACTGATCATGAATATTAGGACTATCATTAGGAATGAATGTGTGTGTGTTTTAGAATGATGATTCAAATTTAAAGAAATAGATAATTATTGATTAAGTTCAATTATTTTTCTTAAACTATTTTCATTATTGTAAAATATTGTCATACTCTCATACCATATTGTATATAAATGTCATATAAGTTGTTCTTCTTCCAAGAGGTGTGTGTGGGAAGTATTTGGGGATTACCTATTGATATTTATACTCACCCCTTTCTTGGGATAATTGAAGTTTTTATTGATGTTTTGTACTGAGATATAGTTAAAGTAAAGGTGTCATACATCTCTTATGATGCATCATGATTTAATTGGCTTTAGAGATGGAGTTGAAGATTGAATTTTTTTTGGGTGGTTCTTGGGATGATGTCACTTTGGTGTCTCAAGTTATGTTTTTTGGTGTTCTAATTTATTTCTACTACTCTAGTAATGTTTTCTATATTGAGTTATAATTTATTTCATTGTAATAATAATATAGAATTTTTCACTTTTTTTCATATTCATATGGTTATTCAAATTAAATGGAATATTGTCTAACAATGATCTTTTATTCCCTTGAAACTGTAGTTAAGACTTTGGTGTCCAATGGCCGTCACCTAAGGTTATCCAGACCTCCACCTCTACCCAAAACAATGGGCAAGGTGTAATATGATAAAGTTGATATTAATATTTAAAGATCAGTACTGATTTTATATAAGTGTTCCCTAAACTATTGGATAGATTTTGATAGTTTCTAAGTAGTGTAAGATATTGATGATTTAAATGGTGAATGGTTATTCAAGATGAAGGATCTTGTTGAAGTGATGAAGATCCATTAATGAACTTGTAACACCCTGAGATTTTATGATAAATAATATTTTTAATTTCTTTGATGTCTTGTGTTGTACGCTACACCAAGATTTGCTTGCGCTATACACAACACCAAGTATAGATATTGATCAATGTATAAAGGAACTATATTTTTATTATGTTATACACAACACCAAATGAATCTTTCACTACACATAACCTTGACTTGGATTGCATTACATGCAATAGCAACCTTCCTCGATAGCTTGCGTTGTATGCAATACCGAGTTTCACTAAACAATGATATGTTATTAAAATAATATATAAACTAGACATTATGAATAGTAATACCCACTTTATGAAATTTTATAAATTTTATCTTTCAAAATGGACTTCATTTTTGGAATCAGAATATCGAAATTACCCTAGGGTTATTTTTTGTTATTTTTCTGAAAACATTCAATTTTTGATTAATAGTGAAAAACACTAAGTTATAGTTTAAAACCGAATTTTTATTTAAATAATTATTTATTTTATTTAAATTTATTTTAGGTAAAAATTGATACATAATACCTATATAAGTTCAATGTAATTCATTGGAGTCATTTTATAATAATTTTAGATATATAAAACTTTTATTGAACTTTATACCGTCTTTTACTCACCTCCTATGAGCATTAAAATTTACATAAAACTTAATTCTACCGCTTATCTAAGTTGAATTTAAAAAATCTGAGAGACACAGTTGATATCAGTAAGTATAATGTGGTTCAATGAGATGAAAATAACTTTTGGTGAATAGTAACTTTTAACTTTTATTTACCACGGTTAAAAGTAAATAGGGTAATTAAGGGTAAAACTGATATTATTATTACCTTAACATATGTTCTATGTATATTGGATAAGTTTAATTCAACCAAAAAAACCTTAGGAATAAAATATTACCCTTTAGGTCCACTTGGATTAGATTAGGACATTTATTATTATTTAATCCAAAGAAGAGTTAAAAAAGTTAAAATCAAAGTTTAATAAGTAAAACATTTGTAATATAGAGTTATAAATAAGGTAAATTTGACTATAAATATTAATTATAAAGATAAAAATATTTACTACATAATGGTATTTTATTTATAATTTTTAGATATTAAATAATTTAATTTATTTATGACACAATCATGATGCAGTAATTACCTTATTAATGAAATATTAACATAATTGATATTATAAATTCCTAAATAAATTTAATTTGAGACTTTTTAAGAATTAAAATAATTTTATACACTAATATAACATATTAGGGTTGGTTAGATATTTTTTTTTTGAAGTAATAATGCTGTTATAAATTAAAAAAAACAAAATACCAAATAGTGTCTAAATTGACATAAAAGAGTTTTTAAATAAAATATTAAATTATTAATTGATATTATCTTCCTAAAAATATAAGGTTTTGAAAAAAAGACTTATATAATAATATACATTACATTAATGAACCAATTTGGGTTCGATTGGTAGTTTTTAGTAAGTTCATTAACCATATAGTGTAAGAATACAAGAAGACGTGGTAAAAGTTAAATTATTTAACTTAGAGTTAAATTTAAATGATAAGGTTAAAATGGTAACCTAAACTTATCTAAAACCTATTTGTTGAAAGGATTTTGAACCATCCCCACCCTATGCTCGAACGAAGCCACTTTGGAGCCATTATAAACCAAATATGAATTTATTATAAAATAATATTTTATATTTTTTCTAAGAAGCCCCTCACCTCTCTTATAAAAGGGAACTCCCCATTCTCTCTAATTCACACCTCCAAAGACATTTGGCTCAGCCAATACCCACCCAAATACCATCTAAACTATCTTCCATTAATCCTAGAAGCCTTCCTTTAGTCATAGATCCAACCTAAGGAGCCCTTTTGATCAAATCAAAAGGAAGAACCCAAGGAAGAGGTAAATATCTACTCACCTATTTCAACTTCCTTTCTTCTTCCACTTCCTCATTATTTGTTATTTCCATTATAAAATAATAAAATCAGTATATTATATATAATTTGATGTTATTATTAAAATTTTACAACCATATTAGTTATTTTATCCATTCTATGAATGAAAAAGTCACCACATGTGCGTACGCATGGCTTACTGTCTCCACATCGTGGTGTAGTTTGTTATTCAAACATTTCATCATTTGGATGGGTATAATAATGAGTATAAATGATATAAATAATAGATATAACATTATTATGACTCTGTATATATGATATAACATCTAATTATATAATATTATAATATCAAAAAAATGATATTGTCGCTCGTGCGTACGTATAGACTACCGTCTCCACGAACGCGATGAGATTCATTTTCCATAATTAACCATTCAAGTATGATTATAATGTATATATAATAAATAATAATGAAATATATTACATAATAATGATACTGTATTTATGTACATATATGTTTCATTTACTTAATTCCATTCAATTCAATAAGGAAACGAAAATAGCGTCCATACGTACGTACGACCTACCGTCTCCATGAACAGTGTATTTCATTCCATTTATCAATCTATCATATATATTTATATACTGAATATATATCATATATAAATCAGGTTTTACATTCTTTAATTAAGTAAATCAGGATATATGTAATAATATTAAGAACAACAAGTCGAAACACGTACAATAAATGAAACGATTCTACCCAAAACACTGCTTTAACATGGAATTTACAAAAGAACGGGTAATATAAAGTCCTAAGTGAATCATATATGATATAATAAATATAATTATGGTTATGTTACAAGTTAATATTATTTTTATACCCACTATACAGGATTTTCAGACACATATGAAGGAAATTGGACCTACGGTAAGGGATTATTTCGTCTCACTTTTATTTCTGTGAGGCATATGCCTTAATCACCATCTATTTCCATTGTATGATGTTTATGGTTCCTTTGAATGTTTTATGATTTTTATTATTAAGGATATTATATTTAAATATGCATGTAATTTTCTATATTTTATGACACATATGATCACACTGATTATAAAAGGTAAGGGATAATTTTTCAAATCTCATTTTTATCTGAGATTGCTTATACGTAAGTATTTACTGGGATTATATTTTTCATCCATGTCCATAAAACTGTTTTCGATAAATTGTTTAATATTATTCCTTGTATGTTTGAAGTCATGTTTACCCCTCTTTGACTTTAAAACTGTGTTATGGAAGGAATCTTTCTTTTGTTTACCATACGAGGAAATTTCTGACTTTTCCGGCAAAAGTACGAGGAGAATGTTTTTTAACTTATACAGCATGAACATATTTTTACAGTTTCATAACACATTATTTTCATGAATATTACTCTATAATATTTCAGGACTATTTTCAACAAAATCCTTTTCTTTTAAAATTTCATGACATTTTGTGAAAAGAAAATGATTTCGAAGAATAAAGGATATTTTCCTCAAGAATTCATTTCAAGTGTTTTATCAAAACTTTTTTCCATCTAAGATGACATTATTTAGTATGATTATGTTTCAACTATAATGTCTCTATTATTTACATGGTTTTATTTTTCTTATGATGAAATGATATTTATTTGTTTTATATGGATTATGTTATGATGGGATGATATTTATGAAACCCATTTTATTCTTTGGGTTATGATGAATGATTTATGATTGTTTTGTGGCACACATAAGAATTATTTCAATATGAGATGGGTGGGACCTATATATCCCTATAATGCATTAGGTAAAGATTTATATCTCATGATATAGACATGGATGGAACGGAAAGTAAATCCAGTTCAGTAATATAGGGCTAGAACGACAAGTAAATTTGATTCAGTAATGGAATTTGTCCACTATGATGGTCTTGGTAGTAATGAATTGGCTACTATGGAAATCATATCACATGATTAATGGTTTTACACAATTACTTGTTTTATTCACATTCTATTTTATCACAATTTATGTTCCATTATGATCTATGCCTTACGTACTGCCATGTTTTATGTCATTGCTCAAGATTTTGGTGTTTAAACATTATGTTCATATTTTTAAATTCAAATGTATATGGTTTGTTTAATTTTCTCCATCCATACCCTTACTGAGCATTTGATCTCACACTTTAAATGTTTTATTTTCCCCAGGATATAAAGAAAGGTTTTAGGTAAGAAAACAAATATGGAAGAACTTTATGGGAGATGTTGAAGTTCTTTCACCATGACTAGAAGATGTTGTTCCGAGTTTCCAAAGACACTAAACTATTACGGTTATTGGGTGTCTGTTTTTGTTATATATTAAGTATTCTGCAAAATTAATGTAACATCCATGTATGTTAGGCTTGGGTCATTATAGTTGGTATCAGAGGAAAGGTTTAGTTAACCTTTGGAAACTAGGATGCGAAAACTTTAGTGAAATACCTAGAGATTTTTCTAAGGTATGTCTAGGGATGTCTCTAAGGTTATGTAAAAGTATAGGTTATAGTCCTAGAATTATAGTAATGATATTAGAATTAAACCTAAGATGTTAGAGATTTAAAGTACTACCTGTGATTATTTTGTTTTCCTAGTATGATTTTTTCCTCTCACACTATTCTTTTTGGGTTTTAGATCATGGCTGGAACCCAAAGGAACCGTGTTAATGATCAATGCACTGGGAAATGCAATGATTTTACTCCTGAACAAAGAAATGTTATGGGAGATGGAGTGAAAAATCTTATTGCTATACTTTCACAAGCTATTAATCATTCTGGACTTCCAAATGAGCAGAGAATGAAAAAATATTCTATTGATACCTTCATTAGGAAACGTCCCCCTTATTTCTGTGGGTCTTCTGATCCACTTGTTGCTAAAAAATGGATCAGTACCATTGAAAACATATTTTACATACTTCACTATTCAGAGCATGAAAAATTCATTTTAGCTGTTTACCATTTAGAAGGTGAAGCAGACCAATGTTGGACTCTAATTTAGAATACAAGGCCCCAAGATGAAATTGAATCAATGGAATGGGATGACTTCAAGAACTTGTTTTTCAATAAGTACTTCCCTCGTATTCTTCGAACAAATATGGGAAAGGATTTCATTGAGATTAAGAAAAAGGATGAAGAATCTATTGGTATATATGAGGAAAATTTTACATGGCTTGCAAGGTACACATCTGGATTTATCATCCAACATGAAAGTAAAGTTGATTGATTATTCAGTGTCTTAAAACCAAGTCTTCGAAGGGTATTAACTATTAGAGACTTCAGTAGCTATGAAGAAATTGTGCATTGTGCTATCAAGGTAGAATTGGAAGTTGGTGTAACATATCCATCTCATGGTTTTGACAAGAACGAAAGATTGAGTTCAAGGAAAAATCTCAAAACTATGGTGAAAAGAAGACAAATTTTTCTTTATGCTCAAAGTGTGGAAAGAAGCAAGGTGGAGATTGTCTTAAAGGGACTAGAAAATGATTTAAGTGTGTAAAAGAAGGTCATCAAGTAGCTGAGTGCCGAAGTAATGGGAAAAAGGTAGCTAATGATTTGAATAGAGAAAAGACTACATAGAATGCACCACCAACAATTCAATGCTACAAGTGCAAGGAAATGGGGCATTATGCTAAGCAATGCCCTAATCCAAGGGTTAATGATGATCGACATCAACAACCTCTTAAGGAAAAGGAAAAAGGGAAGTAACATATGATCACTATTGGTGATGATGAATATGACAAGAAAGTGGTGGAATGATTAAGTGTTTATGTAATGAGACTCCAAAATAGTGTTGTGGAATCTCATTTATAGTATCGTGGAATATTGGAATATCTATGTATTGGTTTTTTGTGGTTTTAAATAATTATATGGTACCGGTAACCATGAAAAGTGATTGAAATATTTTTGGAAAGAATATGATATGAGCATAATAAAGGGATAATGAGAAAATAATATGTTTGATAGTATTCATGAGCTCATGACTGATAAAAGGACAAAGTGATATCATGATATAAGTATATAGATATTTTGGGATTTTGGTATGTGGAAAGAGTTAAATTTTCACAACACTCATGTTTTCAATAAGGTTCTATGGTAGTTCATGTTTTAAGAAAATGGAGGATTAAGGTATTCACATGTTTGGAATATGACCAAAAAGATATATCTTATGATATATGGGGGATAAATAATCATAATCACATGCTTTGTATATGACCTCTCTAGTAATATTTTTCTTTACACTATGAGATTGGATAGAAGTATTTTGGATAAGCCTAAAGATTATAATGGATTATGTTAGACATCAGATAGTATTGTTTAAGGCTAGAACTTTATGATATTATTTTTGAAATGTTATAATAGTATAGTTTTAGAAAAAGGACAACCCGTTGGATGGGCGACAACCCGTCACGTCGAACAATGACGTGGGAATCGAACCCACAATCGAAGTGCGATAGGCCTTTATCGCCTATCACTAGCCTACAGGAAGTCCCTAGTTAGTAGATATTAGTTTTATTTTATTAAGCGATATGATAGATGAAGTATAAGTCCATTTTAGGAACCATATTCTATTAATCTCACCATAGATGGACTTATGTATATTTAATAACTTTTGCTATCCTTTTGTTTGAGATAGATGGAATGACCTATCATTCTATCGCATGATCAGCTAACACTTCACCAATGAAAAATTCAACTTCATTTATTTAAGAGATGAAGTGGAAATTATTCAAGGAATGATCAACAGTGAGATTATACCAAAATCAATTAAGTATTTCTTCTTATTCCAATTTTCTCAACTTTAGGGATGTGATCTTGAAAACCAAAAACATTTCCCTAGATGGTACCTTAGATCATCACAAATTTATGGATTTGTGATTGTGGGCGTATTCATAGCCATGTTCTCTACCACTCTTCATCCAAACATGATGGTTAGATTTCTCTTCCATATCCATATTTTCACCTATATTCTCTTATGTGGAAACCCGGTGCTGAGTTACTTTGGGTGACCATTATGTTTCAAACTTTCCTTTTTAAAATTAAGTTTTAGTATTCCTTTTTTTACGATGTGGGTTTCTATGAAAGAAACATTCAAGGAGTAAACGATTTATAACCCCAGTGAATTTCAAGGGAAAAATTGATTTTAAGGGGGGTAGAATGTAATACCATGAGATTTTATGAGAAATAATCTTTTTAATTTATTTGATGTCTTGTGTTGTACGCTACACCAAAATTAGCTTGCACTATACAAAAAACCAAGTATAGATTTTGATCAATGTATAAATGAACTATATTTTGATTATGTTATATAAAACACCAAAGGAAGCTTGCACTACATGCAACCCTGACTTGGCTTGCATTACATGCAATAGCAACCTTCTTCGATAGTTTCTGTTATACGAAATACCGAGTTTCACTAAACAACGATATGTTATTAAAATATTATATAAACTAATCGTTATGAATAGTAATACCGACTTTTTGAAATTTTATAAATTTTATCTTTCAAAATGGACTTCATTTTTGGATTCAGAATATCGAAATTATCCTAGGGTGAATTTTTGGTATTTGTCTGAAAAATGTCAATTTTCGATGAATAGTGAAAAACAATGAGTTAAATTTAAAAAACGAATTTTTATTTAATTATTTATTTATTTTATTTAAATTTATTTTAGGTCAAAATAGATAAATAATACCTATATAAGTTTAATGTAATTCATTGGAGTCATTTTATAATAATTTTATAAATATAAAAATTTAATTGAACTTTTTACCGTCTTTTACCCACCTCCTAGGAGCATTTGAAAATTTATATAAAACTTAATTTTACCGCTTCTCTGAGTTGAATTTCAAAAACCCAAGAGACACAATTGATATCACTAATTAAAATGTGGTTCAATGAGATGAAAATAAGTTTTTGTGAATAATAACTTTTAACTTTTATTTACCACGGTTAAAAGTAAGTAGGGTAATTAAGGGTAAAAATGATATTATTATTACCCTAACACATGTCGTAATTCTATTGTATAAGTGTAATTAGATCAAAAAAACTTCAGAATAAAATATTTCACTTTTGTTCCACTTGTATTAGATTACGACATTTATTATTATTTAATTCAAAGAAAAGTTAAAAAAGTTAAAATCAATGTTTAATAAGTAAAACATTTTTAATATAGGGTTATATATAAGATAAATTCGACTATAAATATTAATTAGAAATATAAAAATATTTCCTACATAATTATATTTTATTTATAATTTTTAGACATTAAATAATTTAATTTATTTATGACATAATGATGATGTAGTAATTACCTTATTAATGAAATATTAACATAATTGATATTATAAATACCAAAATAAATGTAATTTGAGACTTTTTATGAATTACACTAATTTTATAGGTTAATATAACATATTAGGGTTGGTATATGAATTTCTTTCGAAGTAATAGTGCTATTATGATTTTATAAAAAACAAAATACTAAATAGTGTCAAAATTGACTTAAAAGAGTTTTAAAAAAAATATTAAATTATTAATTGATATTCTATTTCTAAAAATATAAGATTCGGAAAAAAGACTTATATAATATTATAAATGACATTAATGAACCAATTGGGGTTCGGTTGGCAGTTTATAGTAAGTTTATTAACCATATAGTGTAAGAATACAAGAAGACATAGTAAAAGTTAAATTATTTAACTTAGAGTTAAATCTAAATGATAAGGTTAAAATGGTAACCTAAACTTGTCTAAAAAATATTTATTGAAATAATTTAGACCCATACCCATCCTATACTCTAAATAAGTCACTTTGGAGCCATTATACACCGAATATAAATTTATTATAAAATAATATTTTAAGTTTTTTCCAAGGTGCCTCTCACCCCTCTTGTAAAAGGGCACTCCACCTTCTCTCTAATTCACACCTCCAAAGCCATTTGGATCGACCAAAACCTACCAAAATACCATCTAAATTGTACTCCATTCATCCTAGAGGCCTTACTTTAGTCATAAAGCTAACCTAAAGAGCCTTTTTGACCAAATCAAAAGAAAGAACCCAAGGAAGAGGTAAATATCTCACCACCTATTTCAAATTCCTTTATTCTTCCACTTCCTACTTCATTGTTGTTTAAATTATAAAATAATAACTCCAGTATATTCTATATATTGTGATGTTATTATAAAAATTTTACAGCCATATTAGTTATTTTATCCATCCTATGAATGAAAAAGTCACCACACGAGCGTACGTACGGCTTATCGTCTCCACGTCGTGGTGTAGTTTGTTATTCAAACATTTCATCATTTGGATTGGTATAGTAAGGAGTATAAATTATATAAATAATAAATATGAAATTATTATGATTCTGTATATATGATATACCATCTAATTATATACGATTTTAATAACAAAAAAATGATATTGTCGCTCGTGCGTACGTACGGACTACCGTCTCCACGAACGCAATGAGATTCATTTTCCATAATTAACCATTCAAGTATGATTATAAAGTATATATAATAAATAATAATGAAATATATTACATAATAATGATACTGTATTTATATACATATATGTTTCATTTACTTAATTCCATTCAATTCAATAAGGAAATGAAAACAACGTTTATGCCTACGTACGACCTACCGTCTCCATGAACGGTGTATTTCATTCCATTTATAGATCTGTCATATATATTTATATGATGAATATATATTATATATAAATAACTTTTTACATTCTGGAATTATGTAAATCATTATATAAGTAATAATATCAATAACAACAAGTCGAAACACGTATGATAAATGAAACGATTCTACCCAAAACGCTGCATTAACATGGAATTTACAAAAGAATAGGTAATATAAAGTCCTAAGTGAATCATATATGATATCATAAATTTAATTATGGTTATGTTACAAGTTAATAATAAGTTTAAACCCACTATACAAGAGTCTCGGACACATACGGAAGAAATTGGACCTACGGTATGGGATTATTTCGTCTCACTTTTATTTCTATGAGACATATGCCTTAATCACCTTCTATTTCCTTTGTATGGTGTTTATGCTTCCTATGAATGTTTTAATATTTTTATTATGAAGGGTATGATATTTAAATATGAATTTAATTTTCTTTATTTTATGACACGTATTATTCCACTGATCATTAATAGTAAGGGATAATTTTGCAAATCTCATTTTTATCCAATATTTCTTATACGTAAGTATTTACTGGGGTTATATTATTCATCCATGTCGATAAAAATGTTTTTCATAAATTGTTTAATATTCTTCCTTGTATGTTTAAAGTCATGTTTACCCCACTTTTACTTTTACACTGTGTTATGGAAGGAATCCTTCTTTTGTTTTCCATACGAGAAACTTTTTGACTTTTCCGGCAAAAGTACGAGGAGAATTTTTTTTAACTTATACAGCATGAACGGATTTTTATAGTTTCATAACACCTTATTTTAATGAATATTACTATACAATATTTCATGACTATTTTCAACAAAATCCTTTTTTAAAATTTGATGACATTTTGTGAAAATAAAATTACTTTGAAGAAGAAATGATATTTTCTTTAAGAATTCATTTCAAGTGTTTTATCAAAACTATTTTCTATCTAAGATGACTTTATTTAGTATGATTATGTTTCAAGTATAATGTCTATATTATATAAATGGTTTGATTTTTCTTATGATGAAATGATATCCATTTGTTTTATATGGATTATGTTATGATGGGATGATGTTTATGAAACCCATTTTATTCTTTGGGTTATGATGAATGATCTATGATTGTTTTGTGGCACACGTAAGAGTGATTTCAATATGATATGGGTGGGACATATATATCCCTCAAATGAATTGGGTAAAGATTCATATCTCATGAGATAGACATGGATGGAACGGAAAGTAATTCTGGTTCAGTAATACAGGGCTGGAACAACAAGTAGACCTGATTCAGTAATGGACTTTGTCCACTATGATAGTCTTGGTAGCAATGCTTTGGATACTATGGAAATTGTATCATGTGCTTAATGGTTTTCCACAATTACATGTTTTATTACCATGCTATTTTATCGTGATTGATGTTTCATTATGATCTATGCCTTACATACTTCCATGTTTTATGTCATTCCTCAAGATATTTGATGTTTAAACATTATGTTCATGTTTTTAAATTCAAATGTATATGGTTTGTTTTATTTTCTCCATGCTTACCCTTAATAAGAATTTGATCTCACCCTTTATTTGTTTTCTTTTCCCCAGGATTTAAGGAATGGTTTTAGGTATGAAAACAAATTGGAAAAACCTTTATGGGAGATGTTGAAGATCTTTCACCATGACAAGAAGATGTTGTTACGAGTTTCCAAAGACACTAAACTGTTATGGTCCTTGGGTGTCTGTTTTTGTAATATATTAAGTAATCCACAAAAGTAATGTAACTTCCATGTCTTTCAAGATTGGGTCATTATAGAACCACTCCACATGAACACTGATGTTTCAATGTATGGAGATATATAATGATATAAACTTTTCAAACATTGATATCACATCTTTATATATGAATATTTAGTACATAATATAGTGACCCATGCTAGAATCATATAGGTATAATTCCTTGGAAAACATGGAAGAAAAAACAACTAGTCCATAAGTGAACTATATAATATCATACAATGTTTTTTATGACTAGTAATATTTTAAAAAATATCATACATAATACTATTCTTCACAACCTGATTAAAAGAAACATAAAAAATTATGATATCCAATTATTTTTAAGGATAAACAATGGATATATCAATATAATAATATAATAGAGGTACAAGAACATGATAATATATTCTGAATTCTATTACCATTATATTATATATCATATACATTCCTAATGGAATAAATCATGGCAGTTCATAAGAGTTGAATCATAAAGGATTTGAAGAACAAAATAACTGAGTGTATAAAATTTTCATAGGAAATATATTTTTTGCATGCATATAATCATAAATAATACATTCCAAAGTAGTCAAGAATTATTTCGTAGAATATCAGAGTTTAATTTTTTCACTCCCCAAACTATCATAGTATTCAAGCTTCACTCCCAATACTAGAATAATGTAAAAAGTCCCTTACTAAACTGCATTCACTCCCATTCCAATCCTATTTATCTAATGAAACATTCATATTTACCCATGTAATTTTAGAATATTTAATTCTTGGAATTCCCATCACATAATAAAAATCATATGGATATGTGAAATAAGATACTAAACCAATTATCAGATCATAACCCATTATAAGGAAATTGGTTTCATAAACATTTCATCATAGCATAACCTTTAAAAATGAAACAAATTTCATAATAATTACATAAATTATATATAACATAATCCATGGAAAATGAAATGGGTTTCATAAAATTATAGACATAATAATAAAAAATTAAAGAGAAATAATAGTGATGGAATCATTGCATCATATACCCACTAATTACCATGAAACATCAAAGGATTTAATCTTCAATTGATAATTATTTTAAATGATCACATGGATCATTACATGCGGAAATTATTCATTCCACGTTAAAATAACTCTTTTAAAATACAAAAAAAAAATTATTGAAAAAATTTTCTTTGAAAATAACCCTGGAAACTTGTAAAGTATATTTCAAAAAGTTTAATGGTTCTGCTGTTGGAATATTATGTCAATAACATGTGTGTTAAAATAATAATTCCTTCCGCTTTTTCGTTAAAATGTAAAAAGTCATATTTTTTCATAAAATGAAAATAAGATTAATTTTAAACAATTTATTAAAAATGCAAACATAGGTAATTTTTACATTAAATAATCATTTGATAATAGTAAAAAAAATCATTAAAACATGTTTAGAATATATATATATATATATGTATGAGAACACAATTTGGACCTAAAAGAGAGAAAATGTTGGTTTAATTAAAAGCATTATTTTGGAATCTTGAGTAAATAAAGAGAGTAAAATTAAAGGAAAACATGAAATTTCTATAAATTATTGGAGTATAAGAAACTATATGCCTTTATTGAGAGATATATCATATAATTTCTTCATCAAATGAATAATTATAAATAATCTGTACAAAATTGAGGTTGTATCCTAAAACCCTTAACACATTGGCAACATTGGGACTATAATCCCCATGAAACAATAAACATTATAGATATATGTATTCTTTAATTTTAAGGATTATAATCACAAAATGAATTCATGGGTAATATATTCTCCAAAAAAATAAATAAGTGGTGAATATGGCATATGTCCCACAATAATATAAGTGAGTTTAAAATCATTTACCTCAAGTGTCATATTTCTTATACATATTCGAGTATCCATTATAGTAAATATTTTTATATCATAAAATTATTTCTAAATCATAATCATATATATCAAACCATTTATTTTTTTACTAATAACCCTTTATTATCCATTCATTAACAATTATTTTTTAAAATCATTGTTTTGGGTATTAACTTCTTTCTGTCATGTATGTTTTGGTTTAGTAGTTTTGGAACTTCCAAATTTATTATGGTCCCATCATCTCAAAAATATTATTCAATATATAAATATCATAAAAATTAATTCTATATATATATATATATATATTCATCCATAAATGATTGAGATAAAAAAATGAATAACATCATTCATAAAGACTGTAGGCCATACATATAAATGAACATTGTTTCCATTTTTTTTCATGGGTGAGATGAATAAAAGGTATATAATAATTCACATTTACAAAATCATTTTTATATAATAAATATTATATATATATATATATTAAAAATATGGGTATTACTGTTAATGCCAAAATAAAATGAAAAATACATCACATCGCTTCATAAAGATGGTAGTCCACATTTATGCACAAAACAATTATCATATTTTAATGTATTTGAAGAAAGATATAATAATTTAAGAAGTATAATTATTTAAATAATATTATATATAAATTAAATCCATTTTTATATATATCGATGGGATTAAATGATGGAGAATGAATTATATCGATTTCCAAGAAGATAGTCTTCCATACACATGATCAACGGTTTCCTTTCCCATTTGATAAAAGCAGCTATGGATATAGGTTATTACATTAACATGATAAAATATTAGTATATGATAGGTACTAATTTAATTATATTTTAATGATCTAATAGAATTTTATAGATATTTATGATGAATTAAAAAAAAACCCTTCGTTAAGAATGATACCTCATAAACAAAAAACAACTTTAGGTTTGATCCAAAATCATTCCTCAGTGGTTTTTATAATAATTAATAGTCCCATTGGATTTGTAAAGAAATTTAATCATAGGGTTTCATTAGTAATTGGATAATACATAAGGATTTGGATGTGTGGTGATTAGAGGTGAGGTGGTGTTCTTTTATTGGTGGTATAGGGAACCCACATAGAAATTTCCTAAAAGAATTAAAAATGGTAAAGTAATTCTATATAAAAATACATAATAATGTGTATATATTGAATGAAAAATATTATATTGTTTAAATATTTCCATAAAATAGGATTTATAGTTATTTTAATGGAAATCATACCATTATCTTTTGGTTTAACCCTCCGGTAAAACCTTTTAACCTTAACCCTTTTAATTAATTTTTGTTGTTTTTAAATTAATTATGAAAAAAAGTATATTACCCATATTATAAAATTTAAATAATTTTTAATATAAATACTAAATACATTACAAAAAAATTCAATACACATAAGTGGTATAATTTGATTTAAAATGAATCCTGAAGGTGTGACAAAAAATCTGTTTTTCAAGGAAACGTTTTATAGAGTATAAAATCATTTTTTATCATAATTAAATATTATAAAAAATTCCTAAATTGAATTAATCATAATATATTTTCTCCATTTTATTATTTAATCTTTTTTTTAAACATAATTACATTTTACAATTTTTTTCAACAAAAATAACGTTTTAAAAAAATCATGATTTTTACTTTTCATCAAGAAATAAATATGAGTGAAAAATTATTGAAAATTAACTACAATTTTTTGGAAAATATGATTACATAAATAAATTTAATTTTGTCATATTAATTTTTTAAAAGTGTAAAAATTAATTTTATTATATTTTAAAAAAAATCAATAATTTTTTTCTTTTTGAGAAAAAATATACTTATGAAAAATTTAAAGACATTACAAAAAATTATATACTAATTCACCAATATATTTTTTATATCTAAAAACATCATAAAAATTTTCAAAAATTATTTATTATTATTCATAAAACCAAATTTAATGTCTTGTTTAAATAATAACTTTGAAATAATAATATTTTTAATAGTATATTGCAGTTGGTTACAACATGGTGTTGTTTGTAACGCAAGATAATGAATAAATTAAATTTAATGGGAATTTTTTTTCATAAAATATGTAGGTGTTAAATTATAAACCCCTTTAATATAAATTTCTCCCTAAAAATTCCATTAGTCTAATACAAAAAATTGAAGATACTTATGCATCATAATATCCTCAAGTTCTCATATAGAATACTCATATTTTTTGTTTTCTCGAAAATCCCTAACTAGGTGAGTGGTCTTGTTTCTTAAAATTTTATCGCCATGATCAAATAACTACACAAGTATTTACTCATAAGATAGATCCTACTATATTCATATAACCTCTAATTTTAGAACATGTGATGGGTTAGTTATGTACTTAAGAGAGTTACATGGAACACATCTTACAATTGGGAGAGGTTCGATGGAAGAACCAATCCATAAGCTACCATCCCAACTTGATTAAGAATCTAAAAATGTACAACATAATTGGGGCCCAAGTTTACCTTCTTTATAAATCTCATAACCTTCTCCCATATAAAAATTCATATAAAAACCATATCACTTAATTCAAATTCCATATCAAACCGATGATTGTTAGTATAATTGTTTTATGGACAATAAGTTTTCTTCATGTGATATTGAATATTTCTAAAATTATATGACATTTCCTCATCTCGATCTGGTCCTAATACTGTCATTTCCCAACATCATCCTATAATATTGGATATATGTAACATTTCGTATATAGGGATTCATAATTAGCCATATTTATGTTTGAGTAAACGTTATTTTCATTAGAAAACATGACTAAATCTAGGTAGTGATCCCAATATCATTTTAAATACTTAGAAATATATCTTAGTATATCCTAAAGTGTTTGAGTGGTTATTTCAAACAAACTATCTTTCTATGAATGGCATGTGGTACTAAAAATTTAATCTATATCTAGAGACAACTAAAGACTTCTCCATAACATTGAGGTAAGCCTCATATCTCAATCAGATATAATAGAATGTGGTACCCCATGTTCCTTACCACTTCATTAATATATATACTACCAATATTATCCAAAGATATGTATTCTCCTATGGAAATTATATGTGTTTACTTTGTAAAGAGATCAAATACAACCCAAATAGCATTATTTCTAGTAGACATTTTGGGGATTTAGATAATAAAATACGTGGTGATTTTTCACATTACCATTCCGGTATGAGTAACAGTTTTTAAAATACCATTAAATGTTTTCTTGTACACCTTAATAAGTTTGAATACCAATCATTAAGTTACATACTCACCAATATATCTCATATTCTTGTCCCACCAGAAATATTATTTCAGATCTCTATATATAATCGTACATCTAGGATGAATAGTGAATGAAAAAATATGATCATCTTCAAACAAATCATTCGTTAAATATGGTATTGATGGAACACATTCATATTTACAGAACTATATCATTTAATCTCAATCATTTCTAAAATCAAGAACATATATCTCATTCCTCAGCAGCTATAAATCTTCCTTTTGAGCCTCTTTAATATTCACATAGAAATATGGCACAACACTCACCTGAGCATGATAATATTTTCCACCTTCCTTTAACATTTATAGATCCATAATTTAAAAATTCAGAAATATTAGATCTTTTGTGACACATATGATAGATAATATTTCATAATCCTTTCAACTTAAATAGATTAATGCCTTGTTCGATTTCCTAGGGTTGTAATATTTTGAGAATTCATAATATTTTACCAACTCCAACCATCTACTATGGTCCATATTCTACACTTTTTGGGGGAATATATAATTTATGATTTTATGATATATATATATATATATATCAAATATTTTACCAGACAAATAATGGCTCTAAATATTTAATTTGAAAATTACTACAACTAAATCCAAATAATGATTTGGGTAATTTTAGTCACAAACCTTTATTTTTCATAATTTGTAAGCTATAAACATATCATTCTATTGGAGAAAAAATTCATAGTCCATTATTATAAGAATAATTGTATATTAGAAAACCTTATCCACTATAGGGTAAAGTTATCATTGGTGTGCTGGATAACTTTGAATTTTATTTCCTTGAAATTTTCATTACATTGATTTATCAAAAGGAACTTAGCTCCCATCCAACTAAACATGGTTTCTATATTATATATTCATGATAAATTATTAAAAAACCATTGGTAGTATCCATCCAAAACAAGAAAAATATTGGATATCACTAATAGTGGTCGGTCTAGGATAATTTTCAATAACATTTCTCTTTGATGGATCTATAGATGTACCCCCTCTTGAGATTATATAACATTAAAATAGATCCTCTAATAACTAAAATTTACAAATATTAACATTTTATAAAAAAATTATCTATTATTAGAGACATTGAAAAAATTATCAAGTGATCACCATTCTCTTAATTTTTCATTCAATATATAATAATATCATCTATAAATACTATAACAAACTAATCATGGTAATCCCAAGAGACACAATTCATTAAATCCATGCTGATAGTAGGGGAATTACTAAGAAAAAATCAAATCAATATATTTTAATAGTGTCTATATCTTTTATAGAACCCCATTTGGATATATCCTTCTTCTTGATACTAATATGTTGATATACATAACAAAGATCAATCATAGAAAAACATCGATCTCTAAGTGGTTGATCAAACAAGTCATCAATATAGGTTAAAGGATTCGTGTTCTTGATTATGATCATGTTTAGTTACTAATAATCAATATAGAGTCAAATTAATCTATCTTTATTCTTAAAAAAAGAATAACTACACACCAAGGTGAAAAAATTGGATGAATAAATCCATTTTTAAGATTATCTTGCAGTTTATTTATAAATTACATCAAATCAATTTTTTCTATTCTTTTGGGAGTCTTCAAAATAGGGTTTTCACCAGGTATGAGTTATTTTGAGAACCCATATTGATGATTAACTGGAAAACTATGAATCTATTCCAGAAAAATCAAAAAACACATCCACATTATGAATATAATCGATTTTGAGTTTCTCTCTAACCATATGAGTTAAAAATAATTATTGAATTAGATTAAAGTAACATAAAATAGATTTATTTTTCATTATATGATCATATTTATTATTTCACTAATATATGAACATAGTTTTATTAGACATATCAAAATGAATAACCTTCCTTAAAATTAATGTGGGATTTGTGTAGAAAAATCCAATCCATTCAGATGATAACATCAAATTCAAAAAGAGGGAGATTAAAAATATTTTATTGGAAAAAATTCGCAACATAAACCAAAGAGGAATTAAAAACACGGGATGAAATAATTATACCCTTACGCATTTTCACTGCTAATTAAATATCTAATCATTTGGTTAGTATTTTTATACCCCTAGAAAATTATTCTTATATAATATTGTTAGTATATCTATAGTCAAATAATAAATATGAAGTTCTATAGTCGATAATATCCATACAATTTATGACAATTCTATTTTAAAAATAATCATAAATAATATTCTCATGATATTTACCTTTTAATCATGGATTAAGGGGTTATTTATGTTGATCATCATCATTAAAAATTTTATTTTAACTAATGGGTAGCTTAATGAACGTACTCCTTGACTTTTCAACACTGGAGTATGGGGTGTTCCTTCTTTGAATCTTTCACTCTATTTTCATCATTATCTAACTTCATTCAATCTATTCAGTATTAATCCACTAAATGAATTTTTATTCCACACATAAAACATTTACTCATAAAAATAAGTGAATTTCCTTCATGAATACTTCCACTATTTGATAATGATGAATGGATCAGATAATTCCCTCTATGGTTTTTTGAGTTTCCTTTAAATACAAACTTTCTTTTCTCATCAAAACCATGATATTGATGGGTAAATACAATCTCCATTTCCATTATGATATCAAATAAACTGATTTTATCAATTATAAATAAGTAACTTATGTATAAAACCCTTCAGATATGTGATTTAAAGCCACTTATGAATCAATTAACCTAAAATTAATAATATATGATAATAACTGTAGTGTGACTCACGTGTATTGTAAAATTTTCCTCACTGGATCCAATGGAATCATCATCCTTCTTCTTTAGCTCAAGGAATTCCTTCTATATTTTTTAAAGAAGAATACAAGGAATGCATATATTAAAAAATAATACCTTCAACTCATCACCCCTTATTGCGTCAATTTCATCATGTGACCACATATTCTTAAAAATATTCCAATATTTATCTACTTATCCTTCCAGATGATAGATATAAAAAAATACTATTTCATTATACAACACTATAGAATGAAAAATATTATATAAATCGTTTCTATAAATTTCTTAGAAACTAGTGAATCAATAAAACCACTAAAATTTAATGACAATTTACACATATTGGACTCAAAGGAACATTTTTCCTCCTTTTATCATTAGAAATTTTGACATAGTTCATAGTTTATAAATTTTTGTAAGCATAATATAAATATTTTTAATTCTAGATCCTATAAAATTTGGTCACTAAAGAGGTCAATCATTTTATTTTATATCACATTTTAGTTTTACATGGTTCCATCAGGATCAATCCATTGACTAAAAAAAATCATATTGTGAGAAACAATTATTAAAGTGGGAAACAACATAATCATAAAAAATCATTATACGATGTCCATATAATGACACATTCTTTTCAATCATTAACACCATATTTCTAAACTATTACATTTTTTGTCATCATCTATTCCAAAAATTCCTAATGGTTTATAAACAAAAATAATAATTAAACCATGAATATCCCCTAGGAGTGTCAAATGATGTGTGAAGCAAGACCTCTTAATCATGCACCAGGTGATGATCTAGTAATTTCCCAATCCACCCTTTTTGGGGTTATTACCCAATGGAAAAACTATGTGAGAGCCACATCTTATTCCAATATATTGATAAGGACATTTTTCTTGTAAAGACACACTCCTTTCGTTACTAAAACATAGGAAGTTCTCTTATACTTAGGATAATCCTAAGGGTTGTCATTAAAGTATTTATTTCTATAACCAAAAATTTGGATTATATAAATTTTAAGGACCTATACTATTCATACATATTTTTTTAAATATTAATAAATTATTATTCAATACATTACATAACAATATAGGAAAATAATATAGGTCTAGTTCCTTTGTAACCTTTGGAAACATGGATACAAAAATAACTAGTTAATAAATGAAATACATCTCTCAATATGTTTTTCATAACTAGAACCCTTATTTCCAATATCTTACATAATTCCATTTTTCATTACTAGGGGAATGAAAATATACTAAAGGGTGAGATTAGTTGATTGGTAAGTGTAAAAAAAGGAGATGTTAAAATAACATGAGTATAAGGGCATAAGAAAATGGTTATAAAATATGAAAACCATACCCTATATATCATAAATTAAATACATCAACCATGAAATAAATCTTTACAATTCCTAAGAATTTAATCATAAATGAATTGAAGAATATAAAACATGTGTGTATATATTTGGAATAAGACATGCATTTGTTTTATACACATAATTAGAGAAAATCATATACTTAGTATTCAAGGATCACTAAAAAGACTATCATTGTTGAATGGGTTTACTCTAAAAATTATTATTATAGTTAGGGTTCAACACCAAGGCTATCATATTAGATATAGTCCCTTACTGAATAGGGTTCACTACCCATTCCTAACTTGTTTATCTCATAAGATAGTCATTTTTACTGAATTTATTGAGGGATATATAATTCTAGGCCCCCACATCACATAATTAGAATCATACATAAGTTTTCAATAACATAAAAAATTATTTATCATATCCTAACCGGTGAAAAGGTAATAGGATTCATAAACATTATAACATGAAATATCTTATAAAAAGGAATCCAGTTTTATAATAATTACATCAATTATTCAAATCATTACCCATGGAAAATGTAATGGGTTTCAAAAAAATCTTTCCATCATAGTCCTAAAACATCTTGAGATGTACTAAGGATTCTATCATTTCATCATATCAATATTATGGATTAAGAGACACTATAGGATGACATAATATATGTATAATCCTTCTAGAATACCACTAGTAACATTTATTCAGGAAACAGTCCCATCCACTTAAAAATAACATATTTAAAATAAAATAAATAAAAAATATTTAATAAAACATTTTCATTGAATTTTTTTTTTGGAAACTTCTAAAATAATATTCAATTAATTGAGTGGTCATGATAATAAAAAATTCTATTCATGTCGTGTACATTAAAATAATGATTCCTTTGAAATTTTCACTAAAATTTAATAAATAACTCATTTGGAAAAGATAAGAGTATTCATTTTAATTTTTTTTAAATTATAAATGGTTAAATTTACTTTGAAAAATCATTGAATAATTTTTTAAATATCATATAAATCTTTTTTTGAAAAAATGTATATGTTAGAGAATGGATTTCCAACTAAAGTGAGAGATAAATTGGGTTTCACATAAAAATGTCCTTTTGATATAATGGGTACATAAAGGGAGGAATATTAAATAAAAACAATTAATTACCATAAATTGTTATAGGAGATGAAATTTCATGAGTTTGTTTAGAGAGATATCATAGGATTTCATCATCGAAAGAATAACCCTAAACAATACTAATTAAAAATAAAATTGTTTCATAAAACCCTTACCACTTTGGTGTTTTTTTAATTATAAGCCCCATGATAGAAAGAAAAATAGTTGTATATATATATATCACGAAATTTTGTTGTGAAGAATCATAAAAGGAAGTCATTTTAAGTATATACACCACTCAAAAGAAACAAGTTCTGTATAAAGCATATGTCCCACAAAAATAAAAGTGATTGGAAAATCCCCTCCCTCAAGTCTCGAATTTCATGATACATATTCAAACAACCTATTTACTAAATATATTTTTATTATACAATTATTCTAGATATATACTATAATATATCATACCATAAATGATTTTCTTACAACCTTTTATCACTTTTTCATTAATAATTCTTTGTTTAAATAATTATTTAAGTTAATAACTGGTTTTTTTCATTCATTTTTTTGGTTGATATATTTGGTCCTTTTACATTGAATATGTGTAACGTCCCTAACCCTAGAGCCACTAAAATGGTTCCCTTAGTCAGTATTTCACATGACCTTAGACATACCTCCCTATACACTAGAGGCTGCTGACTATGAATGTGTGTCTAATGGAACACATGTGGAGACTATACACTCTTTATTAGAGAAATCCATAATATATAAATACAAAAAAAAAAGGAAATATATACAATAAACATGAATTAAAATTTATTTCCAAAAATTGGGTAGAATTCAACAATGAAACACTAAATATTTTGTGTTATTTCATATTATACCAAGTGAAATGGAAACCCAAAAAGAAACAAATATAAGAATCCCTAAATGATTCTTGAATCCATGTATATATACATATTCCATGCACATATCATGCCCAAAAAACCATCTATCATTGGGGCCATTCCAATTTCTTAACCTACAATCATGAAGTTGGATTGAGTACCCAATGGTGGCCCGATCAGGGTGTGAGTACAACTTAGTAGGTATCTAAAAAAAGTGTCTACAAAATATCAAATTTTATAAGATAGTGTATGCATGAAAAAAATGGACATAAAATTAAATAGAATAATATGAGTTCTATTTATTAACCACGTTCAATTTAGCCACATACATCATTTAATTATATAGGATATGAATTTTAATCAATTATAAATCAGCATATTCTGGCCAAAAAACTATGATTAAGTTGAAAAGTTAAATTCCCTATATCAGTAAGGAAAACATTTCACAAAAAAAATAAGTAATACCTAAATTGAGACCTCATTTTATATAGTCTCATCAAATCAAACTATTAGGGGAAAAGAGCCCCAGTCTGACTTCTTTATCTATGCATTATAGGGGTGGTGTTTAGAGCCTCATTTTTACTTGACTAATGGGCATATAACCTCAACTTAATACCCAACATTCCACCAGTTTGATTTCACATTTGGAAATAAACATACAAATTTTTTAAACAAATATCATAACCCTTTAACCCATTTATCATTAACAAGAATACCCCATTCGATAATTATTCGATCCTCATGACTTAAAATGTTTGAACATTTTCTATTAACCTAAATTAGCCCATTAACCTATTTTCCTTTTCATATATTATCCCATTTAAAAATTTTCATCATTCAAAATTTATAACTAATTAACACATATAAAATTTATTTTCCTTATCCCTCTATCACCCATAGTCCACATTCACACGACTTAATCCATTTAACACATTTTTCATTATTCCAACACCACCTTATTCCATTTCAACAACTAGAAACGATTAACATTAGTTCTATTTAATAACTCAAGATATCAGTTAAACATATTTTTCATCAACACCATCTCATAAAAATTCAAATCTATTCTTAACAACTCAATTACATGGTTATTAAGGCGGAACACCCCATGGGGGGCCCTTAATCCAGTCCAATCAAACTCAATGGATCCTATGGGAGTCATCATGGTTCCAATTCCTCAATTAACAAATTAATTCTTAATTTATACCCTTTAAAATAATAATAACAACACAAAAACATAAGGACACAACCACATACAAATAAATTTAAAAACAAGACTGGGGCATATAACTTACATCCCACCTAACTCAATTTTTTAAATGAATTATAACTTAACCCAATACTTTGATTTAGAATAAAAACAACTTTAATTACCCAAACTTGGATCCTTTATAAAAAATATGTTTTTAAGAATTTAGAAGAATATGAGAGATTCAACCAACTCTAATCAATATAATATAACAAATAGGAGTGTTAGACTTGTTCGGATCATTGATTTGCACCAAACGTGATCCAAATGGTTTAGAAATGATGGATATTGATCCTTGGGAACTTTAAGAGGATAGGTTTGTCATCCTTGGATTTTTTAAGAGAAATGGAGAGGAAATTAGGGTGAAGAAAAATAAATCTCAAGATGGGGAAGTGGTCAAATCCCATATATTTAATGGGGTGCATGCTTCAGTCTCAGGGTAGGTAAAACCATGTGCCAACCATGTGCCACCCTATGTCCAATTGGGGGCTATGCCACATGGATTCCTGGGGAGCCCAAAATGTTTTTAAAACTGTGCGATAACCATGTGGGATGGATCTATACAATCCCACATGGCTTATCTCATTCATATTCATGTTTTTACAAACCATGCTATACCTCTCCAAGTATGAATGGTTAAGGAGAACAGTTACTAATAACCATTCACCAACCTTGAAACATGCACTAGATGGCCCCATTTTCTATTCCTTAGTATCTTGTACCCCTTGAACACCCTCAAGGATCGTCATAACTCAAGATAAATTTAAATAACCGATTTAATTGTATTTAAACCAAAACATAAATAATAAAATACATCATTAGATGTTCGAGATATTACAATCTCCCCATCTTATAATGGATCTCCCTCATACCAAACTTTCAAAGAATGACTATGAATCCAAAGTAATGTGATCGGGCCACCAGACCCACAAATTTTTCTCCCTCTCCCAATTCTCTTTCTGAACATTACCAAGCTTCCATAACTCTCAAACCAATGAAACCATTTTTCCCTACAATACATTCTCAATTCAATCCATAATATGAACTAGATGCTCCTCAAAGGACACATAAACCTCAAGCTCTACATTTACCAGATGAGCCTCATAATTAATCTAAGAAAAAACAACCCAAATCGTGACACCAAGAAAAATCACACATAGTGTCACACCATTATAGAAGAGATTATAAAATATTTTTCATCCTGATTCTCTCCATAAATCATGGACCAAATCACTTGGTGCCATCTTACAGTATTTTCAAAGCTCTAATAGTCACCCAAGACTGATATCACCTAAAGGAAAACAAACGGTTTTCAAACCACATATCATGACCTATGTTAGTCCATAACTCTAGTTCCAACAACCTTATTTCATATTTAAACATATAAAACACAACCCAAACACTCTGGGCACTCAACCAGTCAAAATATGGGCCAACACTCATTATCTATGAAAAAAACTATAATGGTAATTACTCAAGTCCATCCAAACTAAACTAATAGTCATTCCATCAGCTGGTCACTTTTTGGCTATGGTTCTCCCCACCATACACTTTATCTCACCACCAAAATCTTCTGGTAGTGGAACCTCCACTGTTGAAAAGACCACCAGAACCTCAAATAAACTTTCACAACATGATTGATGCATTTCCTAGCTCACCATTATTAAACATATATGAGAACACAGCCCATCCTTGGCATCTATCCCTGTCATCAATACCACTAGGAATGGATATTACTACACTATCCATTTACTGAATAAGAACCACTTGACCACTCTCAAGTTAAACATTATTTCTGAAATGAACTTTCTATTATGAAGATAAAAAAAAGTGGTGGCTTACAACTTAACATGTTAATTTCTCTAGAAATACCATGTCATACCATCCGTGACTAGATTCTACCAAAACACCATCTTCCACTATTGACATCCTAACCCTTCACCAACCCATGGTGCCTTCTCACTTATGGTGTACAATTATTATCTGACGCACCTACTAGAGTTGTTCCTGGAATTTTAAAAAAACTACACTATCAAGGAATCCCCTACTCTACAGGACATTATCATGCTACACTATATTGATCAGTGTTCCCAACACAAGAACCTTAACCTATCATACATCGACTAAGAAAAACTCATTTACACTAAAAAACACATTTACACTTTCATAATGAAGTCATCATTTTAAAATGTCCACCGAAGGTGGTCTATAACCGACCACATTCATTCAGTTTTGTATCTGATTCGATCCGTCTCTAGAGGACTCATCCTGAAAATTCTAATGTACACTTTTGGCATGTCACTACATCACATAACCAGGATATATTTACCTCTAAACAGACTCAAAATTCACCCAAAAACACCTAATTGAGTCCATGTGCAATTTATAATTATGTTCTAACACTAAACCTCTATTTCCACCCCCATTAATCATTATAAAACTAGAATATCAGAAACTTCCTTGAAAAACCTCCCGCCTGAAGCCCATGCATGTCTCAACCAACCACCAAATCCAAGGCCCACCTATCCCTTTTTATGTCACCAAAACATGCACCTCACATGTTTCTCATTGTCATCCTGATGCCACCACATCCATAGGTTTTCTCCACACCTCCAAGACTGACTTACCACTCCCAACCTTAGGACTGACATTGTCACTACTCTGTTCACGTAATTGCAACCACCACAATTAATGATTCAAACACAAGATGAACACCAAAAATTTGGATGTGGTCGTATAGCCTATATCAAAACAAAAAAAACAATAACAATCACTCCCCACTATCGGATTTAGAAAATAGAATGGACAACATTATTCAACCTTCTTTCCATCCCAAGGACCTCACTTGAAAATGGTCGATGGTGTACTTGAAAACAATCATATCAATATACCCCACTCCATGAGAATAGCCTCCAAGAATTCATATATCTTACCAATATATATCTTGGTATCTAGGTGTAACATTAGAGGTCTCATATAGTATCCAAAGAGATGTTAATATATTAGGAATGATCATCATTAACTAGGAGTGCACTAAGAATTCATTGATGAATAACAACAAAAGTTATTCATTCCCAATGTCACCTCTACTATATGGACACCTCAACCAATGGAATATCTTAGGATTCCCTACCCACCATAATCTCATTAATATATGGTCACCACAACACATTCAAGGGGATATTTCTAAACAATAATCACCACTATGTCACAACTCTTTTCCAAGAATCCGTGAACCAATGCATCCTGTGGAACTACTGTCACCACACCTCTCGAGTTCTTCCTTCCCCCATCATTTCAAAATAGAAAAACAACGATCCACCATAGAGATCAAAAATCAATGATCTCTTGTATAACCATTTCCCCCCACTGTGGTTTCATTGAAAAATTATAGGAACTTAACCTGACCAACCTATTCACCCATCCAAAATGGCTTCATGCCTTCCCAACACATTCCCACATCTAGACCTCACTAGAGACCTCAAGCTATCAAAAATTTCTATGAATTCACACTAAACCTGACTATATACATCAAGAGTCATATATCACTAGACCCAAACATCCACTAACAAAACTAACCATGCCTCCTAGTATGTAAGGATCCTCGAACTCGATTTATTCTTTATGTTCCCATCCAACGACCCTACCATTTACACAACATGCCCAACCATGAGACCAAGCTGTACCTCAGGTGTCACTCGATTATCAAAAGTTTCAATCCATTCCTCATTCATCCCTTTCTCATCCAATGAATTTAACCTCATTCCAATATAAATGTTATCAACCACTATTTCAGTAACCATAATGATCTTTACCCTTGAAACCAACCTAACTACCAACCTAAAACACTCAAGTGGTTCCTTAAGAGAGAAACCCAGGATGAATCATGTTTACAAAACCCAATGTCACACACTATTAATTGATTCTACCACTGAAGAAACCACTTGTGCTCCACATCCCATGGTACTTGAAACACATGGATAACCAACCCTATGGTTACCCATCATTCTAAAAAATCATTGATGTATATCCAAAAATCATGTTGTGTATTTAAAACCATTGAATTTACCCCTTCACCCACAAGTCCAAACCCTTTCTAGGCATAAATTACCATACACCACTATCATTGTACAAAGAATCCACCAGTGCCACACACACCAAAAAGCACTAGAATACCTACCTACCCCTCTCATGGGATATCCTCGATGGTAACAAAAAATACAATTCCCTAATTTGGATTCATATCAAGCAAGGGTCACTAAATATCCCTCTAAAACATACATGTTAAACCTCAAAAACTCACTGCCCATGGAGGCATTATTTCCCCATACTGAAACATTCCATTTATAACACGATAAGTGACCAGTTAGTTGGGGATCCACACACATAACAAATCAGCTACAACTAACTACGCCACAACCCAAAACTCCCAATATTTGGGTGCAATATACAACTTACACAATTAAATCCCACAAGTTTTACACAATCACATTATTAAGAAACACCTAAAAACTATAGGGTCATATCCTTAATGAGAGAATAACAAGGAAAACACCTCCATACCACATGTAAAAACTCACCAAGGTGTCTAAATTAAGGAAACCTCACTTTCAAAACCACCCATACACATGTCCTGATTATAACACTATGAATACTCACTTACTATGTCCCTTCAATTTCCATATTGTTGTATGTTCTATGTTCATGTACACCCTCTACAAAATGTCAAAAGGATGATGTAACTGAAACTCTCTAGTAAAATAGGACATGCTCAACACAACCCACCATAGGTCCCATTTCATCATCTGCATAAAATAAAAAAAGATCTCATGGAACTACTCCCCCCATATGTTACCCTAGACTAATTGGGGTTTCTTTCTCCACTACTAGAGGATCATTTTTTGTGATTTAATAAAGTCACCCCACTAGAAGAAATCACAGTGGTGACGTATCTCTATAATAAAAAATAAAAGTCTCAAAAAACAAAACATAAAGATTCTATAGTTTACAAAAAGATGGCTCTATACTATCCATAAGCATTCAAATTTTCATACACTTAGCTAATGGATAAAGTCACACATTTATTAGTACACTAAACAGTCCCTACAAAAGTCCAATTTCAACATGGGGTAAACAACATACATGGTCAAAAGTATATAATTAGACATCCTTTTTAACCATTTTACCTTCACAGCATAAATCATTATAATTAGGTCATATTTCTATATTTACATCTCATCACAAATAATTTTTTACCACATTCATGACTCTTCTTTAGGCTCTATTCTCAAACTATTATTTCACATTCCTTCCATTTAACCATTTTAACCAACTTTTTCAGATACATTTTTTTTGAAATTTTCAAGTAAAATAAATGCATTCTACCCTTCACATCACACACATCCTCCCCATGTGTGCCTTCCATTATGCATGCAACCTATATCCATAGCTTCCTAAAATGATTCATGGATGCACAACCTCGTACCACTTCATCGATGAGGAAATTAACACAAAAAGATCACACCACATAACAAGTGAATCACCTAATGATGAAATATCATCCAACCATAATAACACACATCAAGAACAACCATTAGACCCTGTGTACTTTAGTTTTTCCCCAAAAAATGGGTTTTTACTCCCATACGTGAGCTCATTTCCAAGGCCTAAAACATCCTAGCCTATAGTCAACCATCCTTAAAGATCAAGATAATAAAAATAAATAACTGGTCTAATACCACTTTGTAATATCCCTAACTTGGGAGCCACTAAACCGGTGCCTCAAGCTAGATCACCACATGAACTCCAGAAGACCTCCCCGTATGCAAGAGGCTGCCTACTAGCGGTAATATTCTAATGGAACAATTGGGGAGAATATAAACTCATTATCAAATTAAGCCACATTAGATACATAAAAAATAAAAGAAACTATAAACAAAAAACATGAATTACCAACCATTTCAAAAAATGGGTATAGGTAAACAACTAAACAATAAAAATGTTATTCAATTTCATTATGTGACAAGTTAAAAGGAAATCCAAATTGAAAAAAATAGAAGTATCTCAAAATGGGTCCTGAATGCATGTCTTGATCCATCATCCATGCACAAACTATTCCCAAATCAACCATATTTCATAGGCTTGTACCCTTGTCCTAACCTATAACCATGAAGTATACTCAGAAACCCACTAGTTTCCAGAGAATAGAGTAAGAAAAACTTAGTAGGCCACTACCAACTGCGTCTGCAAAATATCCAGTCTAAAGAGACAGTGCATAAAGGAAAAAAATGAACAACATTGTAAATAGAATAAACCAAATACCATTTATTAACCATGTTCACTTAAGCAACTTTCATCATTGAATTCCATGGGTTATGCATTTTAATTAATTACCATAGACATATACCAGCAACACAACTATGAAAAAGTCTAAAAGTCAATTTTTTTACATCCATAAGAAAAAATATTCAAAAACATATAAATAACAATTAACATGGAGCCTTTTCCTTTGTATTATACTCCAATGGAATATTTCGGGACATAGATCCTCTTTTTGACTCCCTAACTCGTACATTATCAGGGTGGGGTTTAGAGCCTCGGTCTAACTCGACCCATGGGTGTAGAACCTCTGGTTAATATTCCACATACCACCAAGAATTCTTCACATGATTATTTAACCATAACACATTTACCAACATAAATCATAACCATTAAACATATTTTTAAATTAAAAGCATAACTCATTAAACACATATTCCATATTCCTGGTTTAACCCATTACCACATTTTCCATTTACATTCCTTGTCTATTTAACCCATCTTCCCATTTCATATATAAACCCATTTAACACATTTCATCATATTTAATTTATATATCATTAACACATATATCATTTATGATACTTAAACCACTATCACCCACATTCCCCATTTACATGCCTTAATACATTTAACACATTTATCATTGTACAAACACCCCTAATGCCATGTCTAAAACTAGACACAGTTACAATTAGTTTCATTTAATAACTCAAGCTAACATGCCAACATATTTATCATGGGATCTTTCTCATAATAATTCTATTATATTATTAAAAACTCAATTAAAGTTTTTAGAAAGTTTCTCACCCCATGAGTGGCCTACAAACTTGATCTAACCAACCTCAATGCATCCCACTTGGATTGTGAGGGGTAAAATTAAAAAAATTACTAATTAATTGATTATTTATTCCATGTAAAAAAAATGGAAAACACAACCATATACACATAAATTTAACTACAATACCATAGGATATACCTTGTAGACCACCTGCCTTGATTCCATAAATGAACGATCACTTAACCCAAGACTTTAATTTGGGAACAAACCACTTTTAAAGAACCAACCTAGGATCAATAAGAAAAATGGGGGTTATATGAATTTATAGGAAGAGGATAGGTTCTACAAACAGTAATATAGAAAATAGAACAAAGAGGAGTGTTATACTCACCCAATGATTAGATCCTCACTTAATAGCACTACAAACATCTAATAAATGAATAAGATCAATCCTTGGGATTATTAGGAGGAAGGGTTCATCACTCATAGCCATTGCAAGAGATTTGGGGTGGAAATTTAGGTGAAGGAACATAGATCTAGATGGGGAAAATGGTAAAATCACATATTTTAAATGGGACATATGTTTTTCCCTCATGCTCATCCAAAATATGTGATACCCTCTGAACAAGAGGGGGATAGGCTACACAACTTCCTGGGAAGCATGCATGGTTTGTCAAATCCTGTGGTAACTATGATGGATGGATTTTTCCAAGACAGCATGACTTTTCTTCTCCCTATTCATGGTTTTATCAATGTGCTCCACCTCTCCAAGAAAAGAATGGTTAAATGAATAATTACAATACACCATTCTCAAACCTTTCAACATGCACTGATTTTCCCCATTTCCCCCTTTTTCATGTCCTGTACACCCGCAACACCCCTAGGCCACCTCATAACTTGGTATAAATTTCATTAACTAACCTAAAGGGATTTAAACCAAAAGATTAATAAGAACAAACCTCATTTATAGTATGAGATCTTACATTATGGTACCATAATATCAAAATTTGTAATAAAGATAAAATATAATAAATATAATTATATACATATTTATAATAATCTATAAAAATTAGAAAGAGAAAAATGAATTTGACCATTAATAGAGACTATAGGCATTACGTATGCATGAACATCGTTTTCATTTTTTCAATGGATAGAATAAATGAATTGTATAGAAAAAATCACATTTATTGAATATTTTTTATATCATATATATTCATTAAATATGTCCATATTACCATCCAAGTGAATATAAACTAAAAAATGTATCACTTCACTTCATGGAGACGGTAGTCTACACGTACACAAGAGTGATGTTTTCATTTTTCAATGGATTGGATGGTAATAAAGTAGATATGATATTATAATTATAGACGAATAATTATGTCAAAAATTTCATACATATACTTTAAATACATCCTTACCTCTATCCCTATGTGGTGGTGATAGATAATAAATTACATCGGTTCGCGAGACGGTAGTCCACCATACACACAATCAATAGTTTCTTTACCCATTACATGAAAGAGGAGAGTAATTTATTTCATTACATTAACATAATAAAATCTTAGTATATGGTATAAATAGATGTCATTATATCATAATGACTGAAGAATATTGGAAATTGGTGGGTGAAGAAATAGACAAAAACACTCAATTAAGAGCAACACTTGTTTTTTATACAACCTCTTCAGGATTGCACCAAAATACTTTATAGAATTGTATTCTAATAAAATCAAGGACTCCTGGACATGTAAATGGAATTAATAATTGGTTTTGGGTAGGTAATGGATGGAAATCTAATATCTATGTGTGGAGATAAGAGGAGAGGATGTGCCCTTTTATAAGTAGGGGAGGGAACCCACTTGGAAAATTTATTAAAAGAATAATAAATGATAAATTAATTCTCCATAAAAATGATTTTAAATGACCATAAATTCTAATTTCAGATTGTATAAGTTCAAAATATGTAATTGCAATACGATTTAGATATTTTTAATTAGAAAAAATACCCATATCTTTTTGTTTATCCCCTCTTATAAACAAGTTTTACCTTTAACATCAATAATAAATTTTTATCATTTTTACTATCAATTATAGAAAAATATAAATTTTACCTTATTACGTAATTATAATTTTTTTGTATCAAAATAAGAAACCCATTTTATCAAATTCAAGCTGTTAAATTGATATAATTTAATTTAAAATGGAACCTGTATACGCGAGGAAAATTCTTTTTTACTAGAAAACATTTTCTTAATATTAAAATGTTTTTATATAAAAATTAAAGATGAAATTAACTCTAATTAAATAAATTGGAATAATAATCATAATATTTTACTAATTTTATTTTTTAATAATTTCGAAATAAAATGGGTCTTCAAATATTCTTTGAACAGAAAAGTAGTTTAAAAAATCATTATTTTTCTCTATTTATCAAAAAATTAATCTCTTCCCAATATTCTAAAAAATTGACTCTAAGAAATTTTTTACATTTTAAATAAATAATTAATTTTATTTCTAAAATGAATTTTATAAAATTAGGATAATTAATTCCATTTTTTGTTCATAAGAAAAAATTAAAATAATTTTTTGATAAAAAATACATTTTTGAAGAATATAAACACTTTAGTAAAAATAATTTTTTAATTATAAATATATATTTCATTATATAAATGACTCATAATTAATATTTAGAATTTTTAATATTCCTATTCATACATCCAAATTTAATAGATTAGTTATAATGGAATATTTTAAATATTAATATTTTTAAAGTATATTGTGCTAGGTTACAACTCGGTGTTCTATGTAACATAAAAAAGTGAAGAAATTAAATAAATTGGGATAGAATATTTCATATAATCTCATGCTATTGAAATATCCTTTAGATGAGGATTAGTGATTTTTTAAGTGATTTTGAATCCATTGATGTGAAGTGATGTAGTTATGTTACATTTAGAGGAAGTATGGATATATTGTACTGGATGAGGAAAATGGAAATGGGTGGAACCCTTTGCACATTGTTGGGTATAGTGTAGTATTCATAGGGTATAAATAGAAGGATTCATAAGTTGAATTCATTGAATAAAAACTAAAGACTACAAATGGAAGGAACTAAAATATAGACTACATAGGGTACATGATATCTTTTTAAATTATCATTGTAAGGTAAAAAAAAAATTATACGGCATAAGAACTATATGAAGATTACTTTTGAAGGTATTATGGGACTTTTTAGGGTACCTTCATAGGGTATATGAGATTTTTAATGCAAAATGACCACTATGATAAATCAGATGATACAATAAAACCTAAGAATAATTACATATCTTGTTGAAGAAACTTCACAAGATACATCTTTATATGTTATGAATTTTTAAGGATAGGCTATTATCATATGATGAAAAATATTTATAATATAGACTAGAATTACCTAATACCATAATATAGAAGGCCGTGTATGGTTTTAAACATAAAATATATCCATTAATAAATTTATTATTATACGATATTATACATAATATTAACTATTTTTTAAGATATTATCATTTTCTAAATGGATCATGATTTGAGTGAGCCCGATAATAAATTTTACTACAAATATATAAAAAAACATTCATGAATTAGGAGGTATTTTAAAAATTATTAGTGGATTTAACCTTGTATATGTAAATCCATGATATTTTTAAAAAAGACTCAGATCCAAAGGGACCACACTAATCTTGTCTCCATAATCGATTTCTTCAAAAAACCATATATAACATAATTTTCATCCTTTTGATCATGTGAGACAACCAAGTTGAGATAACTAATATCCTAAATGAATTAAATATATTTAGGGAGAAGATTCTATGGAATATTTCTATTTATGGTTTTTAAGGATTCAATAGGATTCTATTAATATAACATAATCAAGAGATATTTTTATTCATGATGGACATTAAGATAGATAGCATGAATTATGGATCATAATTCAGCCACATATGAAATTCCAATTCTTTTTTAATAGTATATTAATAATTTGTTGAATCCATGGTTGGTATTTTATATAAATATACACCTAGAGGTTCATGGAATATTGGAATCCACACCATCAATATTCACTATGATCCATGAGGGAATTGGGGGAATCCATTGAATGAATTTATGGACAGGGGATTCATTTTACCCTCCATTTATACCTAAAAGATTCAATATGTTCAGATAAAAAATGCTATATTAACTCAAACCTATTTATATTTTTGAGTTTCAAAATATATCCTTATGCATGGATATAATTTCTGTATGAATCAAAAGGTTTAGATTATAAGTTATCAGTGTGTTATAGGATTTCCATATTTAGGTAATAGTGGAGGATACATCATTAATGTCAATTTTCTAAATATACTCACTATGGGAATCATCAATGATAGAAACTAGAAGGAGCACCATCTAGGTTAATATGCAGATAATGATTCAAATGGAAGTCTGTATATGGTCTCATAATATAGATGACAAGTGGTTACCAATGAAGATATGTTGTACAAATTCCATAGCTATCAAATAAATATGGAAAGGTAAGGAAAGCCTAAAAATATTTCATAGATGCTAGTCATGTGTAGTCATATGGTCATTCAAGGTCTTATAAGAGAGTATCCATCTTGAGGGATGAATGGATGGAGTTCTGAATTTTAGTAGCCATGATTTGATGTATGTGGTGTCATAAAAGTTCATCAAGTTATGTTTCTTAGTATTGTTGTGGAATTTCCCATTCATTTTCGATATAATAATCCCACATTAATAGGGACATGATGTTATACATCAAGAGAAAATTATGGGGGGACTAACTCACTTAGGGTTTTATAATTTTAAATGAACTCAACAATATACATATTTTGTAGTCTTAATGGGATATCCAAGATGTATTTAAGAGGTTTTTCCATCCAAAGGATACTATAAAAATTCAATTTAAATTTATTAAATACCAAAAATTTGTAAGTATACATGACAACATTGAATGAATGTTTGATGGAAGGCCCGATAGATGATGCAATGTAGTTGGAATATTCATTCATCATCCTTTCAATGAACCTATTTCATAGATTCTAAAATGATAAATAATCATTTCAAGATCCAGAATTTCCATGTAATTTTTTTAATATATATGGGAATTTTACAAGTTCGTGAAAATTAACGGTGCATGATTCTGAGGCTCAGAATGCCCAGAATGAATTGTTGAACTTTTGTTTGGGTACATTCAGTAAACATACGAGTAGGTTTTTATAACTTTTGAAATGGTGCTCGGAATTGAAATATGAGGGCACCGTTGAACTCCAACACCAATATTCTCTTAAAGAGACATTCACCCTGACAACAGTTGATCGAGGGTAGATGTTAGTTTTTGGGTTTTTTGTGAATGAATAAAATAAAAATAACGTTGTGTAGCTTTTTATTTTATTTTATTTGTTAAAACCTCCATGTGGAAGTTGAGAAGTGGCGACTGCCAGACCTTAACCTCCCATGAGAGGTTATGGTGGGGGTTATGGTGGTGGGGACCCCCAGATCCGAACCTCCGATGAAAGGTTATGGTGGTGGGGACCACCCGTGGCCTAAACCTCTCAACTCCCTCATTAAATGTGGGAGAGCCTCCTCAACTCCTCCAATATTAATTGTTCCAAATCTCCTCCACAATAATTAAGCCAACACACCACTTTAATTGTGCCAAAGTATGAGATTAATTAACCCAATTTGAATTATATGCCAACAAACATAATAGATCACACAATATATTATTTTGGGGCAACCATTTCATTTTGGTGGAATTGGGAGAGGAGGAGCTATGGGAGAAAAACACTCCAATGAAGAACGCCTCTCCTTCGATGATTTCTTCTCCAAACTCCGTCAAAGGATCTCCATTGATGCACGAACTGACAATCGAGGAAAACACCGATGACACTGACAGCTATCTTTTCCCAGTGATTCATCTTCTTCCTTGAGACCTCGTCGATGTCATCAAGTGAACGAGGTAGGGGTTTATTTCTATTTTCTTATCACTTACCATGTAAACCCCTTCTATTTATTTTGCGGGTTGGGAACAATCATTGCGGGAGGATAGGATTTGACGTTCATGTTCATGCTCTTGATGAGCCATATGCTACGACCCTAACGCGGAGGGTACGGGCCAAACCAACATGGCTTGACCCTTTTGAAAATCTTGTGGTGTTCTTTGTGATAGAGGAGGACGGAAACTATCCATGGTTGGGACACGAGAACGGCGGCCAACACCACCACCAGACGCGATAAAGGTGATGATGCAACGACGCCGCCCCGCGGCCGCCGTCGTCGCCCGGCAACCTCTGCGCTGATCGCGGCCCCCACCACCGTCCGCGGCTCCGCACTGCCCTGCGGCCGGACCGCCACCCCCTACGTGGCCGGACCACCGCCCTGCATCCAGACTACCACCTCACAGCTAGAGCACCCCCCACGTGGCAGGACCTCCACCCCGTGGCCGGACCGCCGCTGCCTTGTGGCCGGACCGCCTCCCCCCACGACCGGACCGCCCCCCGCACGGCCAGACCGCCCCCCGCGTGGCTGGACCGCCCCCCGCGTGGCCAAAACGCCCCGCGCGCGGCCGGACCGCCCCCTGCACGGCCAAAACACCCCCCGTATGGCCGGACTACCACCCCATGCGGCCGGACCGTTGCCCCATGAGAGCAGGGCGGCGGTCCCCGGTTGTGCCGCCCTGCGGGAAAGCTACCCCGCGACACCCTTTGTGGCCTCGCGGCCACCCGCAACCCCCCACGGCCCCTCGTGGCCTATCGGGCCGGACCCAGCAGGCCGGGCCTCATAGTGGGCCGGCCTAAACCCAACGGTCTGGGTCGAGGTGGTCCGACCGGGTCGGACCAAACCTAGGCCCACTATGACCCACTTACATGCTTTTGGCCATAACTTTGGCACCGGACGTTGATTTGACAAACCGTCAGTGGCGCTAGAAATCTTGGAGTGAGTTAGTCCCTTTGAGTAAACCCCACTAGAGTTTTGGTTTATGATGTGGAATGGTCAGGTTGGATCGAACACAAATCCAACCGGGCCCCTCGGACTAAAAGGCTAATAATTCACAGACCGAGCATCCGGCTGATGTGTCCTATATTAAGTTGAGACCCCTATAATGTAGAGAACATTTGAGATACTTCTTAATGGGACTTCCCGGTAGTTGGAGTATCAACCAGTAGCTTGTGGAGAAGATCCTTCCGGAGACGAGCAAGCATAGTGCAGGAACCCAGTAGCTGGCCGAGACTTGACGACTGCTGACCGTTTCAACTCTGAGTGACTTGACAGGCCCAGTGGGGAGCACCTTGGTGAAATGGAAAACCCATGGTGGGGAGTTCGTTGGTGTCGTGGAAGACCCACAGTACATTACAGGAGGAGTACGTCAGCAGGCCATAAGGTGGAGCACCTTGGTGACGCGGCAGACCCACGGTACTCAACAGGAGGAGTACCTCAGCAGTCCAAGGATAGTGGGAAGTGCCTCTGTGTGATGCAGTAGGCCCACTATACTCAATATAGGAGGAGTTCTCTAGGATCTAGGGTGTGCGATGTTGTGACTAAGAATGTTACTTGATACTACCCCTAGAATAAATCCTGGTGTGAGCTGAGTTAGTACCTCTGTGTCTTCCTCATGATTGAGATGGATTACTTGATAACATAGGTATATGTACGGGAATATATCTAAGTAAGGTTATCTGTTGATTTCATACTTTTTGATTAATCTTTGATGGATTTTGTGAGACTTAGAGGGTCTCGGGGTCCCTACTGAGTATCGTTATACTCACCCCTGCATGGGCTATGCCCGCACCTTGTTGTGTTGGATGCAGACAACGGACAATGCTGACAGAGGCTGAGAGTACATGGACTGAACGGTACCTGGAGGTGACCATATGGCGTGTCGGTACACAGAGGATATAGGTGGATGTGGAGTGCTGAGGAGGTGATATGAACCTACCCTTTAGGTGGGAAACTCAGAAGAAAACCCAGCAGCTAACTTTCCCTTTTCTTCAGTTGTATTGTATCACATTTGTACTTGTACCTTCCAGTTGGTCTTGTATTCTGGACCCTTTTACTTACTGCACTCACTTTGTTTAGAGTTTAGTTTACTTTTGTTCTTATCTTTTTGTGTTCTTTGTTACATGTGCTTATAGGTTATAAAAGAAATTCCTTCCCAGTTTTAGGGAATACGCCTTCGGTGCTAGTCGCCAGCCCCTGGCCTATGGAAGGTGGGCTTGGGGTAGTCATGACACGGGCACCAGGGGAAGGGTCGTGACAAATTGGTATAAGAGGAGTCAGTTATATTGAAGAACTAGGACACTGATATTTCTTTTTAATGACAATAGTGTTAAGTGTAGTGAGTGCGGTTTTCAGTTCAGGGAGTCCAGTGTTTGTGCGGCGGCCGACGTATCCATACAATATGACTTTGACTTTTGATTTCCGACTCAGTGCATGAAAACACTGATTTATTGTGTGTTTTCAAGAGTTTTCTTTGTTATCTCTTGAGTCATCTCACCAGGTATAACTTATTAACTGTGGCGCGCCTGTTTCTTTTCAGGATGCCTCCACACAGACAACCGACTAAGGTTTCGAGAGTTGTACACACTAATAGCCCACTGAGCGACAAGGCCTTGGTGTAGGGCCCTTTTCCAGTAGAGGCACCAGCGGAGGAACCAGCGGTACCACTCCCCTTTGGGCCACCTATGCCACCAGCCCTAACTACAGACGGTGCACGCCACTTGAGCGCATTGCACGATTTCCAGCACCAGAGGCCACCCAGGTTCAGGGGAGAGACGGACCCGCAGGCGGCTGAGGATTGGATGGAGGCTATGGTGAGAGTCTTCCGACTCATAGGGACACCATCCAATCTCATGGTGATCCTTTCCACCAGACTTCTATAGGCAGCAACAGGAAGATGCTGGGTCTTGATGCTCTAGGTTCACAACGAGGTGAAGCTTCTCTAGGCAGACTTCGAGAGCCTATTTCGAGTAGAGTTTTTTCCAGTAACTCTTCTCGCAGTGCGCATACAGGAATTTCTTCATCTGTAGGAGGGAAAAATGACTGTGGATTAGTACTCAGCAAGGTTCATTGACCTCTCACACTAATCCATAGATATGGTGTGGGACCCTTTCTTCCTGGTTCATACCTTCGAGCAGGGGATCATGCGAGAGATCAGGGCTTCGACAATCTCACTCAGCATCCCGACGCAGGCGGAGGTATTAGAGAGAGCCCTCTCAGTAGAGAGTTTCCATACTGAGCAGTAACCAGCAACGAGACCCACTACCAGTCATCACATAGCAGGGTATTCTACAGCTGCCAGCAAACAAACGTCACAGATGTCCAAGAGGACCATACCTACAGGTGGACGACTGCATTACTCAGGATCGATCTTGCGGGGCACCCGAGGCAGAGCCAGTTATACCATGAGCGGGTAGGGTCACATGGCTCGTGAATATCCGACCCGTCATACAGATGATTAGCAGACGGTTGAAGGACCACCCAGGAAGAGACAGAGGTCCGCAAGGAGTAGTCAGACATGGAAGAGGAGCTAGCTGTGCAGCTAGCGGTGGGTGATGATTCGAGATGTTACTGTCACAACCACCAGGAGGTCCACCCCGACAACAGGGAGCATGTGGACATGGGAGAGCTCAGCTCCAGGAAGCTAAGGCTTATGATCACAGCGCTTTGGAGATGATACGAGGTACGATCTGTGTCTACTTGACCTTATCTGCAGTACTTATAAACACAGGTTCCAGTCATTCTTTTATTTCAACTTCCCTTGTTCATAGATCAGAGATTCTGATGGAGCCGTTGACTCGATCCTTATAGTTAGTGACTCATACGGGAGAAGATTCGACGATTACGCACCAGTGCCAGTAGTTTGAGCTTACTCTAGGAGGCGAGAGCTTCAGTTTGGATCTCCTAGTAGCAGCGTTGAGGCCTTACGACATAATCTTGGGTATGGAGTAGTTATCTATAGTCCATGGTCAGATTGATTATATTAGGTGCAAAGTGCGGTGTGTCTGCATGGATGGGACCAGCTTTACCTTCACCGGTGATAAGGGAGCCTTTGCAGTGCATGATGGGCTTAACTAGAGGAGAGTGCAGCTTATCACTCATCATTTGGCTACTCCTAACCTCATAGATATTGATGTGGAGAGTTCGAGCTATCCTGTAGTGGTGGACCAATACGTGAATGTTTTCCCTGATGACATCCTAGGTCTATATCCTCGCAGGTGGTGGAATTTTACAATAACTTATACCCCGGGACAACACTGATATCTACAACAGCATATCAGATGCCTCCCGTGGAGCTTCATGAGTTGTGGGTATAGATAGAGTACTTGCAGGAGAAGGGATTCATTCAGCCTAGTATTTGTCCTTGTGCAGCCCCAATTTTGTTCGCCAAGAAGGCGGATGGGAGCTTGAGGCTTTATGTTGACTATCGGTGCCTAAACTAGGTGACTGTGAAGAACAAGTACCCAATCCTGAGGATTGATGACCTCTTTGATCAGCTGAAGGGAACGCAATGGTTCTGAAAGATAGACCTCAGATCAGGCTATCACCAGATCAGAGTACGAGACAAAGATGTGCAGAAGACGACCTTCAGATGTCAGTACGTCCATTACGAGTTCTTGGTTATGCCATTCGGTGTAACCAACGATCCTACAGTGTTCATGGGACACATGAACATGATCTTTCACCCATACCTTGATCGATTTGTAGTAGTCTTCATCGACGACATTCTGATCTACTCGACTACTGAGGAGGAGCATTCTTATCATTTGCAGGTAGTACTGGACACACTCTGAGAGCACCATCTTTATGGTAAGCTTTTGAAGTGCCAGTTCGGGATCCAAGAAGTTCACTTTCTGGGACATTTCATATTGGAGGATGGTGTTGCAGTGGATCTATAGAATATTGAGGTGGTACTTGCTTAGGATCCACCTAGGAGTGTGATAGAGGTACAGAGTTTCCTGGGTTTGGATGGATACTACTGGAGGTTTGTGCCAGATTTATCTAGAATTGCAGAAGCACTATCAGCCTTGAAGAGGAAGGGGAAACCCTTCATTTGGTCGGAGATATGCCAATAGAGTTTTCATGAGCTAAGGTAGAGGATGATTAGTTCCCCCTATCATGAGGCTACTAAAGGAGGGCGTAGGGTACGTTGTCTACTGCGACGCATCAGGGACCTAACTCAGATGTGTTCTGATGAAGAAGTGATTAGTGGTCGCATATGTTTCTCTACAACTGAGACAAAATGAGCAGAACTATGCTACCCATGACCTGGAGTTAGCAGCAATGGTCTTCTCCATGAAGATGTGGCAACACTATTTGATGGGTGAGCGTTTTACAGTGTACTTTGATCACAAGAGTCTTAGGTATATCTTCTCTAAGAAGGACATGAACATGAGACAATGACGTTGGCTTGTGTTCCTCCAAGACAATGACTTCAAGATAGTCTATACTCATGGGATGGGGAATGTTGTAGTATATGCACTCAGCAGGAGGTCTGGTATACTGCTGCTAGGTGAGGCAACGAAGCAGCTGGCTGCTTTACAGATATCCTTTGTGGATAGAGATAGAGCAACCTTTCTACAGTCTCTTATAGTCACTCCCCCACTTCTTCAGTGAGTCAGGGAGGCACAATGTGGGTACATTGACTGCGAGGCATGACGTGCGCATATATACATAGGATAGACACCTGATGGATTTTATGAAGGTGGGGAGAACATCATTCTCTTCAGAGGACGTACCATGGTACCTGTGTCACTTCAGGAGGAAGTGTTAAGGGAGTTCTACACATCCCCTCTAGTGGTACATCCAGGAGTGGAGAAGATGTACCAGGATCTCTGACAACAGCACTGCTGGCTGGGAATGAAGAAAGCAGTAGAAGAGTTTGTCTCTTAGTGCCTCACTTGTCAGCAAGTGAAGGCAGAGCATCAGGTACCAGCAGTCTTGGTTCATCCTTTAGAGGTCCCAGAGTGGAAGAGGGATGGAATATACATGGACTTTGTGACAATAATTCCATGTACATCCAGGGGTCATGACTTGATTTGGGTGATCGTCGACTGACTCACCAAGTTAGACCAATTCCTACCGATCAAAGAGCAGGGTTTAGTAGAGATCTAGAGACACCTCTATGCGCAGGAGATTGTACGGTTACATGGAGTACCCTCGACGATTGTAACTGATCGTGATGCACATTTTACTTCCCAGCTATGGAAGGGGTTGGAGGAGGATTTTGGGACGCAGCTTCATTTGAGAACCACCTTCCATCCTCAGACATATGGTCAGACTGAGAAAACCATTCAAACCATTGAGGAAATGCTGCGTGCCTGTGTCCTTGACTTCAGTCGCAGCTGCGGGGATCACTTGCCTTTGGTGGAGTTTGCATACAACAATATTTATCACTCAAACATAGGTATCGAACCTTTTGAGACGTTGTATGGGAGACCTTATAGATCACCTTTGTGATGGACTTACCCAGGGGAGTCATCACTCGTGGGACCAGAGTTGGTACGAGCCACCACAGAGAAGCTTCAGATCTTCCAGGAGCGGATGAAGACTACACAGAGCAGGCAAAATTCGTATGCCGATAGGAGATGGATACCTCTGAAGTTTGAGGATGGCGACCACGTCTTTCTATGGGTATCACCCTGATGAGGTCTACGGAGATTTGGCCGAGGCGGAAAATTATATCTGAGTTTCATCTACCTTTTCAGGTCCTCAACAGAGTTGGCGAGTTGGCTTACTGCTTAGTTCTTCTACCTCAGTTGCACTGGGTGCGTGACGTATTCCACATGTCCCAGCTAAAGAGATACGTGCATGAACCTTCTCACATAATCAACCATAGAGAGCTGGATGCCGACGTTGGGGAGACTTTTATAGAGGTTACAATGGAGATTGTGTATCGACAGGAGCGAGTCCTTCATAGACAGTCGATACCTCTGGTACGTGTTCGCTGGTTGTAGGAGAACCTCTAGGAGAGTACATGGGAGCGAGAGGCTCATATGAATTCTCAGTACCCACACTTGTTCCCTTAGTTTGAGTTGTGGCTTATGGGGATGTAAATCCTTGAGGTGGGGAGAATGTAAAGACCAGGAATTTCTATGTAATTTTTTTAATATATATGGGAATTTTACGAGTCTGTAAAAATTGACGGCGCATGATTCTGAGGCTTGGAGTGCCCAGAATTAATTTCTAATCTTTTTTTCGGGTACATTCAGTAAACGTGCGAGTGAGTTTTTCTAACTTTTGAACCGGTGCTTGGAATTGGAATATGAGGGCACTGTTGAACTCACAGTGTCTGTATTCTATTAAAGAGACATTCACCTCGACAGTAGTTGATCAAGGGTGGATGTTAGATTTTGGGTTTTTCATGAATGAATAAAATAAAAATAAAGTTTTGTAGCTTTTATTTTTATTTTATTTGTAAAAACCTCTATTTAGAAGTTGAAAAGTGGGAACCACTATACCTTAACCTCCCATGAGAGGTTATGGTGGTGGGGACCACCTGAGCCTAACCTCCAATGAGAGGTTATGGTGGTGGGGAGCACCCGAGGCCAAAGCCTCTCAACTCCCTCATTAAATGTGGGAGATCCTCTTCAAATCCTCCAATATTAATTGTGCCAACCCTCCACCATAATAATTAAGCCAACACACCACTTTAATTGTTCCAACCAATGAGATTAGTTAACCTAATTTGAATTATATACCAACAAACATAATAGATCACATAATCTATTATTTTGGGGAAACCATTTCATTTTAGTGGAATTAGGAGAGGAGGATCTTTGGGAGAATAGATTTCCAAAGAAGAATGCATCTCCTTCGATGATTTCTTCTCCAAACTCCGTTAAAGGATCTCCATGACGCATGAACTGACAATCGAGGAAAACGTCAACAAAACCAATGTCCATCTTTTCCCAATGATTCGTTTTCTTCCTTGAGACCTCGTCGACGTCATCATGCGAATGGGTTAGGGGTTTATTTCTATTTGTTTATCATTTCCCATGTACACCTCTTCTATTTCTTTTGCGGGTTGGGAACAATCATTGTGGGAGGATTGGATTTGGCATTCATGTTCATGTTCTTGATGAGCCATATGCTACCACCCTAATACATAGGGTACGGACCAAAACAACAGGGCCCGACCCTTCCACAAATCTTTTGTTTTTCTTTGTGATAGAGAAGGATGAAAACCATCCATGGTTGGGGCACGAGAATGGCGACCGACACCACTGTCAGCTACGACGCAGGCACCGACGCAATGGTGCCTCCCTACGGCCACCGCCGCTGCCCGTGACCTCCACGCCGACTACGACCACCACCACTATTCACGGCTCCGCACCGCCCCATGGCCGGGGTGCCTCCCCGCGGCCGAGGCGCCGCCCCCACGTGGCCAGACCACCACTCCATAGCCGGACCGCCGTCCCGTGCCCAGATCGCTGCCCCTCGGCCGGAGCGCCCCCCGCGACCAGACCGTCGCCCCGCGGCGGGACCCCCGCCCCACGGCCGGACCACCCACCCCACCCCCCCCCCCCCCCCCGTGGTCGGACCACCACCCCCCCCCCCCCCGTGGCCAGACCGCGGCCCTGCGGTCGGACCGCCCCCCGCGGTCGGACCGCCCCCCGCGGCCGGACCACCGTCCCACTGCTAGACCGCCGCCCCCGGCCGGACCGCCCCCTCACGGCCGGACCGCTGGCCAGACAGCTCCCCACAGCCATACCATCCCTATAAGGCTGGACCCCCCCCCCCCCACTGCGGCTAGACCGTCCCCCGTGGTCAGACCTCCCCCCATGGCCAGACTACTGCCCCACGGCCGGACCGTCACCCCACGGCCGGACCACCGCCCCGTGGCCAGACCGCCCCCCGCGCACCCAGATGAACCCCCGCGCGGCCGGACCGCCGCCCCCCATGGTCGGAATGCCGCCCGGTGGCCAGAATGCCACCCGGTGGCCGGACCGCCGCCCCACGACCGTACCGCCGCCCTGCAGCCGAACCGTCGCCCCGCGGTAGAACCGTCATCCCTGGCTGAGCCGCCCTGCGGCCTCACGCCCTTGCGGCACCCTCCACGGCCTCACGGCCACCCGCTGCCCTCCGCGGACCCTCGCGGCTTTCCAAGCCAGAACTAGCAGGCCGGGCCACCCAGCGGGCTGGGCTGAACCCAACGGGCAGGGCCACCCAGTGGGCCGGGCCGGACCGGACCCAGGTCCACTACGACCCAATTACATCCTTTTGGCCATGACTTTGGTACCAGACGTCCGTTTGATGAACCGTCAGCGAAGCTGAAAATCTTGGAGTGAGTCGGTCCCTTTGAGTATACCCCACTGGAGTTTTGGTTTAAGATGGGGGACAATCTGGTTGGATCGAGCACGAATCAAACCTGGCCCCCGGGACTAAAAGAATAATAACTCACGGACGTAACATCTGATTGACGCGCCATCTATTACGTTGAGACCCCTATAACATGGAAGACCTTTGAGATACTTCTTCATGGGAGTTCATTGAAGTAGGAGTATCGAATAGTTTCTTGTGGAGTGGATCCTCCAGGAGCCGAGAAAGCATAGTGCAGGAACCTAGTGGCTGGCTGAGACTTAACGACTGCTGATCGTTCGACTCAGAGTGACTTGATAGGCCCAGTGGGGATTGCCTTGGTGACGCGGAAGACCCACGGTGGGGATAACCTTGGTGTCGTGGCAGACCCATGGTACTCGATAAGAGGATTAGCTCAGCAGGCCACGAGGGGGTGCACCTTGCTGACACGACAGACACACGATGGGGAGCACCTTGGTGACGCGGCAGGCCTACTATATTCGATAGAGGAGAAGTTCTCTAGCAGCTGGGGTGTTTGATGTTGTGACTGGGAATGTTACTTGATACTACCCCTAGAATAAATCCTATTGTGAGCTGAGTTAGTACCTTTATGTTTTCCTCACGATTGAGATGGATTACTTGATAACATAGGTATATGTATGGGCATATACCTAAGTAAGGTTATCTATTGATTTCATACTTTGTGATTTATCCTTGATGGATTTTATGAGACCTAGAGGGTCTCGGGGTCCCTAATAAGTATCGTTATACTCACCCATACATGGGATATTCCTGCACCTTGTTATGTTGGATGCGCAAGATGGACAACGCTGACTGATGCTGAGAGTAGCAGGACTAGACGATAGCTGGAGTTGACCATACGGCATGTCAATATGCAGAGGAGACGGGTGGATGTGGAGTGATGAGGAGGTGATATGTACCTACCCTTCAGGTAGGAACCTCAGAGGATGACCCATCAACTAACTTTACCTTTTCTTCAGTTGTATTGTATCACAGTTGTACTTGTACCTTCCAGTTGAGCTTGTATTCTGTCCCCTTTTACTTACTACACTCACTCTATTTACAGTTCAGTTTACTTGTGTTTCTATCTTGTTGTGTGCTTGGTTACGCGTGCTTACTAGTTATTAAGACAATTCCTTCCATGTTTTAGGGAATACACCTTTGGTGCTAGTCACCAGCCCCTGGCCTATGGAAGGCAGGCATGGGGTAGTCATGACACGGGCTCTGAGGGACGGGTTGTAACAAATCAGATGTTATTAGATTCCTTTTGATTATTTTGAGAAGTGAGTTTTTAATTTTCAAAAATTTCTTAATTATTAATCCAACCATTATAATGGTTTGTATGAATCCTTTAAATGCAATACTTTTATGTTTCCTTTCACGTATAGATCCAAAAAAACTTGAATTATTGATCATGTTTTGGAGTTTTTTTTATAACACTTTGTTCCCAGTTTTATATTGAAAATGAATATACAAATATAGAGGTTATCATCAAGTTAAAAAAACATAATATTATATATTGGTATATAGATTTTAATTTCCACCTAACTAGCTGGTTGACTATGTTGGAACATATACACTCATGGTAGAATCTTATGGATTTTGTGAAAAATACTATGGACTCCAAGATAGATGAATCATATTATTCCCATTTTCACACCAACATTATTAGGAATCCTATTTTTCATGGTGATAGGTATTCAATACCAATAGAAAATAATGGTCTTATTCAATATTATGTATTAACATTCATATTATTCATAATCAACAAAAATGGTTTTGATAGAAAAAAGTGTTTTTGGAGGCCAGCCCAAAAAGGAGGATGTCATTACTATGGGGGAGGTGTGAGGGAGTGAAAAATCACCCACATCCTTTATCAATTTTATATGAAAATTTTAACTTGATCATTATTAAATATATGAATTTAAACCTTGGTAATTAAATAGGGAATTTCCAAGAGAGGATCCCCTTTCCAGACTGTCATTGAGCATTGGATGAACACTCTGGGAGATCCACTAATGGAATTGGAGAGTATGTTTTATTGAGGACTATTTTGATAATCCTAATAAAAGTACTGTAGAATCCATAATTAATTATTTAAACCAAAATGATACTCTATTAAACTAATTAAAAATCTTTTAAGATGTAATTTTTTTGGGGAAAGTTTCAATCTTTCACGTTCTCCATCATTAAGGCAACCCATTCCAAAGAAGTAAGAATATAATTTTGGATATTCCAATAAGGGACAATATGTAACTAATTTGGAGTGATGATGTCCCTAATAATACCCCCAATCCTAGTTGAAATTAATCTTCAAATTATTTTGGTGATAGTGTCTCCACTTCCAACTATCTTGTAATATTTTTTTTCATTAGAATTATCATTCTTAGGTATAAAAGAAATGAAGATAGATTTGATTATATATTCCATAGAGGAAGAATTTAAAAACTTCTAAACAACATTATTCACCACATTATGTATGATTTCCTAGTATAACATGAATAATTTATTGGTAAAACCATTTATATAGGGAGCACTATCATGGTTGGGGGATAATATTGTTGTTTTTACTACCTATTCTGAGGGAGCAGGGAAGATACTTCTCTTTTAACGATCCTTGATTATTGTAGGTAATTTTTCAATCAGAACATGTGTTTTTTAAATTCCATCATCATATTATGGATTTTAAATGGTTCTGAAATAACATTATAGATTTAATTTTCATTGGTGACTATTCATCCATTTATTCTAAAAGAATTTTATGCTCTCCACACACTTTTCTCTTTCTACAGCTGATGAAAGAGTTTATAATTTATTCCACCATACTTAATATATTTGAAATTATATTTATTTTTTTCCAACATCTATATGAGTGTCAAAAGATCAATAGTATTGGATATGAACTGAATAGATGTGATCACATCATAACTAACAAATTATTGTTAATAGATGAATATTTCAGACGATTTCATCTTTTTTATTCAATTAATTAAAAATTAAAATTATATTGTTACTCAATGTGATTCATGTTTAGAGTTTATCATAAAAAATGATGATTCTATGTTTGGGAAAAGTTTAAAAATCTATATAGTAAGGGTATTATTAATTTCATAAGGTATGGAACCATTAAATGAGCATAAAGTTAAAAAGAATTAAAATTGATGTGCTTTTGGTTGAGATGAGGCCATTTTATTTCAAATATCATGTTGTGATTAATTTTTGGGTATTTTGAATAGATCTTGATATGATTTTAATGTGTAGATAGTTGAGTATATATCACTACTAAAATTATAAAGGTACAATATTTTAAATTTGGAACTATGATTCACAATATTAGTTTATATATAACATATAATAGAAAAATAAATGATAATGGATGAAAAAAAATCAACACAAAAACAATTTGAAAGAAAAAAATACATTCAATTAAGTATAATCTGATCACATTCAATAGAACATGTGAATTAAAGAATGTGGTGGATCCAACACTAATGTGTCTTCCTATCATTATATTAAATGAAATTTGATATTGAAGTGATAATAGGGATATAAATCATAGCACTCATAGGATGAAGAACAATTCCAACTTAGATAAAGTATTTTTTTATATCATGTAAATTAATGAACTATTCACTTTTTTGATCAAGGTAACATGTCACAGACTATGCAATGTAGTAATAATTCTATTATGTAAACCATGTTGTGGGAGACCACATAAACATGTGGATGATACATATCTGAACCATGTTTTCAAATTAAAATTACATATGATCATAAAAAATTAAATCGATAATAAAATATTCATACTTGAAAAAGTTCTATTTGATAAGGAGTATATTTTCTAGGCAGGAGTCAAATATTTTATTATTTATTAGTATTGTTATTGTTTTCAATCAATGAAATTCATACTGATGTAAGGTATGAGTGTACATTAAAAGGTCCATTTTTTTAATATTTATAGGTGATAAAGATTAAGATGGAATAATTAAAAACTAATGTTATAAATTGTAAAATTTGGGTAGACACACTTTCACCTCCCTATCATCTCAGTTTTCATGAAATATCAACTAGGTTATACACATAAAAAATATAAAATTTTATTGGAATAACCAATGGTTTTTTATTCTACCCCTCTTGGAATTGGTCTTGAATTGGGTTTCTATTAATCTTGTTTTCTCATCGGTCTTCTAGGAATATGTTCTTTCTTAGCCTCACTCTTAATCATTGGTTCCCAAGTTGTGATATCCTATATCATCTCCCTTATTCTCATGTTGTTATATACCAAAATTCCCTACCCTATCTTGTTCTATAATAATGGAGATGAGGGTAATTTCATATTTTAATGGGTTTAGGCTAGAGGCTTCATTTTTTCTTCATCATGTTTGTTTATATAGTCTCGCCCCTATCAATGACCGAGTTTGTACCATCTTTTACTCTTGATTCAAGAGCTATCGATCTAGATCCCAAATTAGTATGTTGTGATGGTGTTCAATGGAATATTTGGAAATTAGGCTAACCCATCTATGGTTTTCGAAGGTATTTTTTGGTGGTTTATTTCTTCCTTTTGTTTTTAAAATCTCTTATGGTGATGGTTAATCATCATATTTCACTAGGTGTAAAATTTATATAAATAGATATAGGGGTTCCAGGATGACATTAATGATGTTGTTTCCCTAATTTGAATAGTATTGGCATGTTCCAACTGACATTGGTGTTATTTTTTTATTGATTTGGATTTTATTTCTTCTGATTCAAAAAAATATTTCAATTTGGTAGAGGCATGGATGGTATCCAATAAATTCTATACTTGATCACATCTAGAATAAAATGTAGTTTAATTTGGAGAGATTTTTTTCTAGGAGATTATTTTTTATTGGGTGTTATTCCAAGAGACATGTCTGAATAAGTTCTAGAAGTGGTGAAGATTAGTTTCTGGTGGTTTTCTCATTATTGATTTTTTGATGATGATAGTGAATAGGAATATCAGGGTGCATTTCTACAAGAAATAGTCAAATCGTGATTTGAGGTCTATGGAAGTGGATTTTTTATTTTTTAAATTTGAATTCATTGAAGTTTGGTGGGTCACATACATTGGTAATTTTTTTAATTTCACATTATAGTTGAACTTTTGTTTTTGTGATGTTTTGATTTTGGAATATAGATATGGTAATTGTGTGTTTCTCACTAACCCTAATGTGTATTATTAAAAAATACAAAAAAATAGTATGTTTCCATAAAAATATAACATAGGAATGTCAAAAAACATAAATATGTAGTAAAAGAATGTGGAACAAACATATGCTTTGAATTTCAAGTCTTATGTCAAGGATAAATGCCTAGACACTCATCAAAATGTGTACATTGTTTCATAACATATTATTCTCAATACTCATTCCCATAAACATTATGTGTAGAAATACATACTAGATTTAATGTAATCATCTGGCCCTTACTTGTCATCTCATGATATATAAAGCTTTACCCAATCCATGGCCATGATATATCATTCTAGGATCACCCGTCAAACAATGAAAAACCATACATATTTTTTCCACATGAAAACATTAATAATTCTATCAAATAATAATTAAAACATAGAAAAGAAATATTTTTCATGATAATTTACACAAAACATGATCATAAGTCATTTATTGGTAAAATTTGGATGATATTAATAAGATGTATCCCCGGTGAAGCATACAAACCATTAAATGATATTCACATGGAATAACACTAATTTATAAAAATATTATAAATTTTATTTGAAAAAATATAAATAAATTTCATTTCGTTTTTGATGAAATTTATTTTTAACAAGAATAAATTTAATGTCATTTTTTAGAAAAATAATTAAAATGTGAATAATATTTACTTTGGAAGGCCAAGAAAACATGGAAATGAATATTCATAAATAAAACTAAATAAAAAGGGAGAAAATATCCCTATGTGAAACATTAAAAAAGATTCATTTCATAGTATTATGTATAATGACATCCGCAATATTAAATTAAAAACAATGACATAGAGGAGAAATATTTCTGGATAAAAATAAGATATGAGATTAGATTCACTTACAAGAATCATATTAGTTGAATTATAATCCAATGTTAGGGGAAATTTTATAGATAAATATAAAATAATAAATAAATCTATGTGAATAAAATATGTGATATTTGGAGAGAAATAACAATAAATTTACCTTTTTAAAATTTACACATAAATAGTCTCAATTTCAATGTCTATATGGAAAAGAAACAATTACATTAAACTTATACTTATTCAGAAATGATATAAATATAAATATAATAAATTTAGGTTTATTATTGATATAGATAAATATCATATTAATATTTACTTTTATTTCATCCATTTATTTATAATTCTTTATTTGAAACATATAAATTGATTATTATTAAAATTAAGAATCATGTGTAAATTTTCATATTATTTTTTATGCATGTTTTAGTTTAAAAGTTCATATCCACCATCCATGATAATGGGTTAATTCCTAATGAATATTCATGAATAATTAGTATATTTTTTTAATATATGTATGAATAAAAAATTTCTTTTCATGGATCATATGGCAATGTTTCACATGGAAATCTAATTTTTTTATGATTATTGAGTTAATAAAATAATTGATTTTTTGTTAATATAAATTAAAATATATCTATTTATAAATTAATAAAAACATAATTTAATCATGATTAAAACATATTTCTTTTATTTATTTTTTCTTAGTTCATCATGATGTAAACATTATAACATTCATAATGTAGGTAGTAATTTTAACCCAAACAAGAACAAATTATAACTACTTAATGTGTAAGAAATTGTTATTTTATTGTAAAAATGTTGGTCTAAACAATGTATATGTTTTAAATAACATGTTACTAAAGTGATAAATAAGATTTAAGATTGGGTGGATGGTGAAGATAAAGAATAATGATTAAGGAGGGGTTAACACTTACATTGATGACCTGAATCTTCTCTTAGTGAGCCTCTTGGAAATGATTGACTTGTGAATCCATGTTCCAACCATAGGTTACCAAACATGGTAGGGAGATATTATTATCATAATTTTGGTGTTTTATTTAATATAAAAATTAATTATACGTGATATTTAATGTTTCGATAATGGTCATATTACAGGGGAGGTTTGAAGGCATTTTTGCAAATAATCATATTATAATGTGTATGTAATGTAATTTTGTATGATATGGGGATAAAAAAATTGAAATATATGGCAAAAATAGTGTTGGAATGTTGATAATTACATCATAAAAACATTTATTTATAATATTTTATGTTTTTTATGTATTTAAGCTTAAATTTAACCATTTTGTTTTATTTTATTTTATATTTAATATGGAAACTCACTATTTATATACTTAACATTTTACCCTAAAATTAAATTGAACCTATTACCTAGTTTATAAATTTTAGTTATAAATTTCAAAACCATTTAATCAAATTCAATTACTATATTTGAGAACTTAAAATTTTAAATAACAACATAAATTATATATTGAGGAATTTTTTTATTGAAATATTTCTTTTTTAATATTAAGAGATATTATTATTTCATTTAAATTAATATGTACATTAGAATTAAATAACTATTTTACAAGATAAAAAATTAAATTCTATTAAAATAATATATTAAAAATTATTAATTTAATTTATTAAGATAAAATTATGCAACTCATAGAAACAAATTCATTGAAAATGTATCCCTATATAAAATTAAATTATTTTAATCACATCATATTATTTTTCATAAAAGAAATTTATTTTTTCTATATATTTGTTTTAGAATATTTCATTCAATTTTATAAAAACATAAGATCAATATTTTAAATAATAATAATAATAATAATATGTAATAAGAAATAAATATTTATTATAATAAAATATTAAAAATATTTTATTAAATTTGATTTTATAATTATAAATTATTTCTCAATTAAATAATATTAATGTTAAAATAACAATTAGAAAAAAATAATGTATCATATTATATTAACGTATATTCAACTATAATATATCCCATTACCGTATATCATATGACCATATGTCAATCAGCCAATTTTCAAATGGACATATGTACACCAACCTAATGCATGATGTCCATATAGTGTTCCTATATATTTCCTTATATATACCCATATAAGAATTCATCATATTCACTATTTTTTCAATATATATATATTTAATGTGTTTAATTAATTATGTGGTTATCATTTGTGGTATGATTTTCATTGATAGATCATGATGAAGATAATTTAATACATGTAGTATTATTATTTACTTATGATTTTATTTTATTTATAATTTGACTTATTATGATCATATTTAGTAATCTGTTAATGTATTTTCATTTTTATTATAATATTCTACCTCAATGAACAATAAATTGTTTCATTTTAGTTTAGTTTTGAGTATATTAGAAGCTATTGAAAATATTAAAATTTTTAAATTGAAATACTTGCTAGCATCACGAAGTGTTCATTTTACCAGCCATAAAATAATTAATCTAACAAAATATTGTCACTATGATGAAAAAAGAGGGTAAATTTTCTTTATTTGAAATTTTGGTCTTATATAAATTCATAAAACATGTGATTCCTCATAAAAACATTAACCATGTAAGTGGACATGTTTTAAAGTACTTTATCTTTATGATCCAAGATTTTTAACTATTTTTATTTATTAAAAGAGATCATGTTCCACATGTATTACCTCTCAATTTAGAACATGTGAAGTAATAATTATTTAATTATTTAAATGTTATATGTGGAACCCATCAATAAAATGGGAGATTTTTGGTGGATATGTCAGATGATAACATATTATCCCCATATGATCAAGGATTTTTAAAGGGGTTAATGTTTCAAGAGACCACCTTTCCTATCATACTATTTCTCATAACAACTTTCACTATTAATATTTGACGGAATACCTTTCCTCACACTCCATATAAAAAATCTCTTATATTATTATCATTTTATATCTTCTATCAATTTTTAGTAGTTTTAATTTTTTATCGAATAGTATTAATATTCCTTAACATCCCCTAGGAAATATCTTTCCCTAGAATTTTATTCTCTCCAACTTCATTCAAACATGTTTCAATTCTACACCACTCTCCATACATAGCCTCATATGGAACCATTTTAATGCTATAATGGAAGATGTTTTCATATGAGAACATTACCATAGAATGGTGTTCCTACAAAACTTCTTTTAAATTAATTTAACATGATATCATTATATCTTATGGAGTTTAAATTTTCTTTTTTATAATGAATATAATTCTGAGGATGATACGAAGTGTAAATTCATAAATTTATGTAAATTTATTTTTAAGATTTCCCCTGACCATCATGGTAAACCTCATATCTCAATAAAATTTTAACATCCTATTTTTTAAAAGATGAATATGTTTTGTAGAAAAATAGATAAGATTCATTTAGCCTAAACAAATCAGATAATATTATTTTTTAAAATATGATCACTATAAACTAGCCATTAAATTTGAATGAGTGAATAACATTATTTTTATTATGGAATATATATATTCTTGTGTGTCTTGACCAAAATTAATTTTTTGATTAAATATTATTAAATAATCATTTAATTTTAGTAATGTAATTTAATTATTAATAAATATGTTTTGTTTCAAAATTTTATTCGATTTCTATTTGTGAGAAAATATTATGATTATGTCCTAAAAAATTTAGAAAATTTATTTGAAAAAATTAATTTTATTTTTGATTCAATATTTAAAAATTATCTTATTGTCAATGTTTTATAATTTTTTTTGAAAATATTATGTTTTTTAGTACTAGGAAAAAATACTGTTTTTAATTGAAAACTACCATTTCATTTAAATAAATTAAAAAGTTTCCTTTTTATTTTAAAATTATTTTAAAAGAATATTTGATCCAATAATATTATTAATAATTCAATATTTCTCATTGGAATTAATTTTATGATTATTATTTGTATAAAAACTTTTTGTATTTATGGAACTTGTTTGTTGGAAGAACTCTTTTTCAATGTGTTTATGTGTTTGATAATAAATTAAATTATTCCACTTCTATGTATTTAATTTCAAAAATATATATTCAATATTTTTAATAAGAATAATTAATATTTGATAATATGGTCAACTTAATTTTTATTCAAAATTAATATTACAAATAATAAAAATAATTGTGCACATGCTTAAGGGTAAAACAAGTACACCATCTATTTAACTAAATATATAAGGGTAATAATGTGCTAATTTTTTTATTATAATTTTTTATTTTTAAGCTATAATTCAAACCAATAAAATATAATTCATTTCAATATGCCATTTGTATGCCATTTTACAAGATTATGACATATTTTATAATTTATGTAATAAAAAGACAAAAAATGAACCTCCCTTTCTTTTAATATATGCAATACATTATAATAGGGATAAGAACAATAAATTTCTAGTTATAAATGTTCATTTAAAATATTAACGGTTTTCTTCATCATGTATATTTATTTCTAGTTTTTTGTGGTGAAATAATTATCTTAAGATCTTATGCAATTCTAAAACATTAATTAGTAAATTAAAAGAAAAATAAAATAAATTATTTTAGAATTATTTAATGTATTATAAATTTAATTAATTACTATGTTCCATGAATTTTTTGAAAATTTTAACATTTAATTTAGTTTTTTATGAAATATATTCTAAATCCATCTTTGTTGTGGTATTTTTAAAGTTAAATTAAATGAATAATGCCAAAATTTTCCTTAATGATATTTTATTATAAATATAGTATTATTAAATGATTTAATATTCCTAAAAATCTTATATTCAACCAAAAAAATGGGATATAGTTTATAATATTACCTATAGTCCATTAATAATATCTTATTTATTTTATAGGATATATCTTGGAACCCAAAGACTAAAAACATTAATACCTAGGTAATTTCCCTAAGGAGTTAAAAGGGGTTAAAACAAAATGATATGGGTTAAAACATCACCCGATGTTCTCCAATTGTTTTTTGAATGAGTGAATTTAAACCCAAGATTATCTTATTATATAATATAATCAATTGGGAGACTTTTTAATTTTAAAATTAATTTATTTTAATTTAATACTTATAGAAATTTCAAGAGTACCCCTCCCATCTCTTATAAAAGGGAACCTGTTCTTCTCATTTCATCACACATAAAAAATCATTTATTTCCTCTAATATATACCCAAATACTTTAATTTAATCCCTCCACTCATTATATATGTATTTTTTTGGGCATAATACCAACCATATAGGTCTTATGGTGTTATTAAAAGGATGTTTTCTCGAGAAGAGGTATAGTTCTTAAGAAAGAGTTGCGTTTTATTTATTCTTGCACCATATTCAAATATTATTTTTAAATTATTATATAATAGCATAAATTTCTATAATATACTGATATTTTTTCTTTTTAATGATAAAACTTATACCCATATCCTCTTTATTCAAATATGAAATGAAATTATTGATTATGCGAACGACAAAATACTGCCACACAAACTTATGACATTTGTTTTCTATCATCACCTCTCATAGTTGGATATAATGACTGAATTAATTTTTATATATGAGAATAGTAAAATATTTATCATTTATAAAATGTAAAATTTTACATTAACATTTATAACATTCGATTCAATGAAAAATGATGACAACGTTCATGTATACCTTTAGACTATAGTGATGTGATTCTTCTTTCATCACCACATCAAATGGATGATAAATATAATATATTTAAAGATATAATGTTTTATTTTTATATTAGTATCATAAAATAATTATAAAATAATAATTAACTTATTTCCATAATGATCTCTAAAAAATGTAAATTTCACGGATGCATAAATATGACATACCATCTCCATCATCGTAGCGTACATCATTTTTTAAAACCATAATTAATGATTGGATGTAAAAATATATTTTATACTTAAAAAATATAATTAAGTAATGGTTTTTATTTTTTATATGATTTAAACATAAACCATTTGACCACTATCAACACACTAAAGTTATTTTGATAATTACGAGTTAAACATCCTAAAAAAATACTCGATGAGAACATAACCAATTTAGTAATTAAACATATAATTAAAATATATGAAAAGTTCCAATTAATGGAAAATTATTAAACCTATAAAATTTTCTTAAGAGATAAAATAAGGTATATGAGTTTATCATACAATAGTTAAAGGACATATTGGGAAAGTTTGGACTCAATGTAAGTGATTTTACCTCAATTTCCATTCATTAAAAAATAAATTATTATTATTACAATAATTTATTTCCTATGGTGTATATACTGAACTATTTTATTTTATATCTTGAATACTTAATACTTTATGTTAATTTATGTTATAATTTAAATTACTATATTCAGTGGTTTTGACATGAATGTTACCAACATTTAAATGGGTTCTTAACCCGATTTCCTTTTTATTGGGTTATAACTATTCTTCATTGACTTTTTATATTACATGATTATATATTAATAGATCCATAAATTGTTTTATTATGTTTTTAAGTATTTTTAATAATATTTTTTATAAATAATTTATCCATTTATTAACTCTGAATACAATGATGTGATATTTTTATGAGTTATTCATCTCCAATTATCTTTCCTTGGGACATATGTTTATTGTATGAACTTATCTTATTTTATGAGGTGTATATTCTTCTCCCATGACAAGTTATTTCATGAATATTTTATGTTCATGATATATAATTACTCAATTTATTTTACCATTTCATGGGGATTATGATTGATATGTTACCAAAGTGGTAAAGTTTATTTGTTTTAATATCCCTTCATTCCAAATTTTTTATGATCCAGGTTCCTTTGGTATAAATAATATTATTTTATTTACTATAACAATATATATTTTATTCTCATATTTTGTGAATGTATTTTAACATTATCAATTCCATTTCCTTCTATAATGAATAAAAAAACAACAATAAAGTTATTTTTAAGTTATATAAATCTTATAACTTAATTATATTGGGAATCATTCTTTTACATATTTATATTTTATATTTATTCTATAAAATGGTCTCATAAAATAATAGGCTCTTTCCAAAATCGATTTCACATGTTCATTAAAATTATTTTAAGTTTTTTCAGAAGGATATTTATCCATACTTTCCAAAAATATCACATTAGACTCCTTTTATAAAATGTTTGAAAACAATGATCATTTTTAATGTTGAAAACTTGAATGGATTTTATTATCATAATTAAAATTACTTTAATTTAAGCCTCCTTAATAAGTTTCCTATATTATTTTCACAGAAAATGATTTTCATAAAATTTTATATATTCTTAGTTTTTAGAAATTAATTTCAAAATTAAATAGGTATACTCCTCAAGAATATTTTAATAACCATATTAATGTTGTTTCAACCCATTAATACCAAAAAATATAGATTTTAATTACACTTATATTGGGAAAATTGAATTGATACTGGCCTTATCCTTTCTTTCGATGGATTATGAGGTTGACATGGAACCCATTTATTTTCCATGAACAAATAAAGTAATGAAAGGTAAATGATTATCTTTATATTAAAAAGAGAAACATTATAAATATTTTATTTAGGAATGGTACTTGGTAATTATTCATGATGGATGGGTGAGCATGATATAATATATGTTAATGTTTGAGTCCAATTATAGTCCAATATGAATGGGTAATCCTAACATAGCTTCTATGAATGGTAATCCCTATTATATATCTCTAAGTAACTATGTAATGTTTCTTGTCATTAGATTCAATAAGTAGGTAATACCAAAGGGTTTATCCTTTTTATTTTCCTAGGATATAAATATTTATCACATGGGTTCAAAATGAGCTATGAATATAATGTTCCATGATAGTAATTCTTTTTCTTTATGCCTCATGTTGGTTTTTAAGGATTTCTCTATTCATGATTGATGTTACATAGTTCATGATTAGTGTGATAATGAATCATACATTTTATAAAAATTTATAAAATGTTTTAGGAATGATAATAAAAGTATTTATGGGTATTAATTATCTCATGGAATGATCATGAAAATGGATTTTTTTCATCATAGACTTATCATCATCTTATTTTCAGTGATTGAATTTTATTATTATTGCTTCATTTTACATATACTCATCATTTAATCTCATATTTATCATGTTTCCTTACAAAATTTAATCTATAAATAATTCATATTATATAATTTTTGGGATATGTTGATGATTTATAATGGAAGATGAAAATTTGTGTATAGTGGGAAAAATACTCTTCTATCGTCTTGAGTGTTTTCAATGTAAGAGTTTTTCATGATTCTATAAAAACTAATACCAAAGTGGTTCTTAATTTTTATGTCTTTCAGATATTTCCTTATTATGTTTTATATTTTTGGATGCTTAAAATTAGGTAACAGTTTCTATATCAAATCCATAAATGTATTTTATATATTTTTAGCATGAATTCTGGGAGTGAGGGTTTGGGGATATTACAGATGGTATCAGTAAAAAGAATTAGAATACATTGGAGATTATAATGACTTAATGTCTGGTTACCTATAGAGTTATATATACCATAATTACTTAATATGATTAAGTTTAATTATAATATCAAAGCCTTATACATCCATTTTATGGTTGAAAGTGATGTAACATTAAGGTGAATAATGATATTTTAGGAGCGGTTTTATTTGGTTGAGTTATATGTAACCCTTAAATTTAACAAGAATTGTTAATTAGGGATTAATAGTTAAATTATATTCTAAAATAATATATAATATAAATGTATATTTTGCTGATTTATGTTATTTATTGAAATATTATTCATATTTTTGTGATTATATGATTTGTGGATATAACTTTTTGGGTATATGAGTTCATTAGGGACTAATTTTATTTTGTCATAAATGTTAAATTTACATTTGAATAATATGTGATGAAATTATTATAGTATTTGGTTTTCAACAATAGTTAGTAATATTTTGATGAAATTCAAGGATATTTATTTGTGGAATTATTTCGGTTTATCGTTTTGTGTTAGCGATTAATTTTTAAAATTAATGTGTCATTTATTCATATGAAGGTTTAGTCCTTTTTGGAATTGTATTAACTTGTAGTAACCATCATGGTTTTGGTTAATTTTTAAAGATAGGATGATAGTATTTCTATCATTTTTTTATTATTTTATACATTATAGGATTATTTTAGAGTATCAGGTAGAAAAAAAAATCACAATCATTTATTAACATTAGGAGAAAAAGATGATTTCTTATTTGAAATTCATAAAATGATGAAATTACAATTTTCAAGAAAGTATATTCCCTTATGTTATTAGTATACATGATAAAAGAAATTTTCATCCCTAGTAAAAATGATCTTGGTATAATCAAATTATTACATTCATTTTTGATGAGTTAATGGAGTTTTTAGACCACATCGGTATATTGTTATGTGCTTGTTAATTTTCTCATGACCATTAAAATTCTTGTGAAAAATAATTATTATCACCCTCTATAAATATTTGGACATTATTTTTCTCTAAAATTGACATATTGTCACTTATCAATAATTTTGTCCTATATGGAAACCTTGTTATGTGTTATTCTTGATGACTTTCATCTTTCTTTTATCTCTTATCAGGATGAACATTTATTAACCCTTTTATGGTATGGTATTTCAACAATGGTATATTGAAATGTGAAACACTTTTTCAATAAGATCTTGTTATAATTGAAAGGAATGAATATATTTCATGGGATATATTGTAACAGCTATCGTTTTAAAATAGGACTATATTTTATAGCGTACAAGATACTTAACACTGAACTTACATGATCTGCAAAATATAAATAATTAAAATATGACCGTTATAACTGGGAAACTAAATTGGATTGATTAGATGAAATTAAATACATAATGATATATATATATATCTAAATCAATTCAAATATATTTATTAATTATATGGAAATAAAAAAAATATTTTTTGAATAGTAATTTTATTCTTTATAAATATGTTTTCATCAAAAAAAATTATTGTTTTTTGGGAGACAATAGTATATTAATTTCTAACCATTTGTAGAAAAATATATGATATTATTATTATAATTTTTTATTTATCATTTCAATTTTATACTACTGTTAATTTTTGTGAATTTTATAATATGATTAATTTTTGGATGAATAATGAAAATTTATATTTTTATTGAATATTATCTTTTCATTTAGGGAATTTAAAAAGTTTAATTTACATTTAAAATGGTTTTAAAAATAAAATTGTTTCAATAATAATATTATTTTATTGGAATCAATTTTATGACGAACATTTATATAAGAAAATTATTTAAGGATTCCTTTTCATTGGAAAACTTCTTTTCCAATGTGTTTGAGGGTTTTCTTTAAAATTAAATTCTTCCACATCGACAAATTGAATTTTATAAAATGGATTCATTTTTGGAATTATTATAATTAATATTTGGTTATAATTTCAACATAATTTTTTCATTATGAATAGAAAAAATAGAAAAAGAATTTTTTACTACTATTAAGGGTAAAACTAGTTTAAATGGGGGTAAACTAAAGATATATGGGTTATAATTACCTAAAAACATTCAAAATTTTTATTTTATGGTCATATTGTGATCATATCCCATCTAATTTCATTAAGTTTTCCATTTTGGATCCATATTCAATGATTATAACTTATTTATTAATTTAGGTAATGAAAAAGACAAAAGGCATCTTTCTTGACTATAATATATATAATAAATTTTGATAAGTATAAAAATAAACAACATTAATTTATAAACATTAACTAAAAATATAAATGTTTTCTTCATGTAAATTAATTTATAATTATTGGTGATAAAATAATTACATCATGAACTTATACAACATAGAAAAAGTAATTATTTAATTAATAGAAAAATAAAATAAATGAATTTAAAAATTTTAAATGTGATATAAAATGAATGAATTATTTTTAAAATTGATTTTTTATATATTTATAAAAGGTTATAATTTTTTAAATAGAATATATTTTAAATCAAATTTTACATGATGTTTTTAAATTCAAATAAATTGAATAGTGTCAACTTTGAAATTAATGATATTTTATAAAAAACAATGTATTGTTAAATGATTTAAAATTACAAAAACTATTTTATTTAAACATGAAATTTTTATTTAGTTTATAATATCTTCCATGGTAAATTAATTTTCCATAATCCTTTTATAAGAATTTTATTGGCCCCTAAAGTGTAAAAACATTAATACCATTGAAATTTTCAAAAGGGGTTCAAATGTGTTAAATCAAAAAGATATATGTGAATCATCACATAATTTTATCCAGTTTCTTATTTGATGAATGTAAATAGACCCAAATTACTCGTATTCTTAAACCTTTTGAATTTATATCCTTTTGAGTATGACATGTAATTTATATTTATTTAATAATTTTAAAATTTCCATTAGTGCTACTACCCACTCTTATAAAAGGGAAACTATTCATATCATTTCATCACAACACATAGAACATTAGGTTAAGAAACTATCTTTCAAAATAACATCCCAAAATCCATAAAAACAATTTATATGTCTTATTTTGGTAATAATACCATCCTTCAAGGGCTTAAGTAAAAAAACAAAGAGGGTTTTATGAAGAGGAGGTGTAGTTCTTAGCCAAGTGATTTGTTTTTTTTATTCTTACACCTATTTAAAAATATTTATTAACCATTAAGGTATAATTAATCAGTATATCATATATTATGATATGTTATTATGTTAATTAAATAACCTAATATCATCTCATATTCTATCAAGTGGGATATAAAACCTTCGATCATGTGTATGACAAACTACCACCTCACAAAACCATGTTATTATTTTCCCATCATAACCTCTATAAGATGGTTGTAGTAATGTAATTAACATTTCTACATGATGATAATGAAATTTTTTTCACTATTAAATGATATTATATAATATAACTTTGTACCTTTATCTTCACTAAATAATGATAATTTCATTCATTCATAATTATTGACTATAACCTCCATGAAGTGAATTGATTTTTTTTCAGGACCAAAACACATGGGTGATATAATTATCTATATTTGAAAGATTTAATATGGTATTTATCATATTAATATTATTATATAATGACAAAATAATACTTAAATTCCATCCATAATTATCGTCGAATATTGGAAATATTTCTGATATGTATGTACGACCTATTGTCCATAAGATTGTAATGTAGTTAAATTTTCATAACCACCATTCATGGTTAATTTTAAAAGTATAATTGATGTATAAATTTTTTAATTATTTCATGATTATTATTCTGTATATGATTTAACAAATACCAATTTATCCATATTCAACACATCAAAGATGTTTTAAAAATTATGAACAAAACAACTTCAAAATACCCGACAAGGAATTAAGTGATTAAGTAATTAACATTTCGTTAGAAATAATGAAATAAGTTGATTAAAGATAAGGGATAAATACTTGAAATGTTTCTTATCATATAAAATAATTTATATGTGTTTACTATATAATAGTTAAATTAAATATAGGGAATTTATGGAATCGAGGTATGTGATTTAATTTCAATTTCCTTTCTTTAAGGAAAATTTTATTATTGTGAACCAAATTACATATATTTGGTGTATATAATTCCATTTTAAATGTTATTTCTTGAAAATTTATTACTTCATGATATTTATATTTTTAAGTTTGAATTATTTTATCAAATTGGATTTTACTTCAAATTTTCCAAGTGATAAAAGGTTTCTTAACTCAATTTACTTTAATTTGGTTATATCACATTATCATTAAAAAAATTATTCCATGATTTTGAGTTAATTAATACCTTATTTTTTTTAAAATGTATTTATAATATTTTAATTTTAATTTTTTACCCATATTCCATCTAATGATTATCTCTCAATTAAATTATATGATCTTTGTAAGGTTTGTTCATTTAAATTTCCCTTTTAGTGGGAAACCTATTTATGATATGGACCTATAATTATTATGGGGTTTATATAATTCCACTATGATAAGTTATAAAATAAATATTTTTATATTAATGATATTTATAGACTCATTTTATGTTAATAATTCATGGGAAATATGATTGAGAATTTACCAAAATAGTAAAGGATTTTTGTTACAATATCCTTTCATTTATAGATTGTTTCAGATCAAGGTTATTTTAAGGGAGATAATATGATAATATTTTTTCAGCCATAAATATTTTATTCTTCTATGTTTATGATTTTTTACATATTTAATTTTCATTTCCTCACTAATTTATTAAATAAACATCAAGAGAGTTGTTTTTAAGTGATAACAATCATGTACCTACTTTAAATATGTCATATTTTTCTCCAATATCCTTATTTTCAAAACATTTATATTATATAAATAATTTATTTCACAAATCTATTTCACGTGGTATTTTACATTCTTATAAATGTTTTAATGAAGTAATTTTATCAGTATTTTCCCAACTGGTCACTTTTGACTTCTATTAAATAATGTTTGAAATGAATGTTTATTTTATCAATTTCAACATGGATGAATTTTACCACTTATAGAACCATTATTTTATTTGAATATTTCTTTATAAACATCCATAGTTATTTTTAAAGAATATTATTATCAAAATAATGGACAAATGATTAATTTTAAAAGTGACTTTCAAAATGAAAAGGGTATTTTTACCATGCATGTTTTTAATGATTTTTTAATTATACTTCCATTGATCAATAGAAACTACCCTTGATGTTACATACACTTAAATATGGAAACATTTTAATAAAATTATCCATATCCTCTATCTAGTTTTATTATGATATTGACATAAATATAATTTTTTTCCATTCAGGAATAGAGTAATGAAATAAAAATGATTTTTGTTTTGTAAAAATGTAAAATACTCTAATTGTTTTATTAATGATTTGTACCTTGGTATTATTCATGATGAACAAGTGGTCTAATAAAAATTATAAACATAGTTGAATCCCATTATATAACATGACGAATGGGTTATCCCGATATAGCTTATATAAAGGGTGATCCCTATTATAGGTCTTCACCATATTGGGTAATGAACCTTGTTTATATTGGAAAGAAGCAGAGAGTTACCGAAGGGTTTCTCCATGGGATTTAATTGGGCTCTAGTTATTTATAACTTGGGATTAAATGTATTATGAATATAAATTTCTAATATACAAACACATTTTCATTATGCTTACTATGCATTTCTAATGATTCCATCAATCAAGATTGAAATTTCATGACTCGTGATTAGTGATTAAAATGACTCTTAACTTTTATAAATATTTATTCCATGTTTTATTATTTATAATATAAGTATTTATGGGTATGAATTATCTCATTTTATTCTCATACTATATTATTATTTCATAATACTCTTATGATCATCTTATTCTCACTGATTACATTTAATTATTAATTCTTATGTTTACAATTTCTGATCATTTGAGCTCATCCCTCCCGTGTTTCCTTCCCAATGGTTATAAATAATGTCTTGAGTCTAAATAAGTTTCATATTGGAATTATTCAATTGTACATGTTGAAGAAATAATAGGTAATATTTTATGTAATATATAGTCGTAAAATTTATATATTTATTAAATGAGTTTTTTGTATGTAAGATTTTATCCCAATTATTAAAACTACAAACATAAATACTCCTCAATTATTCAAGTGATCCAATTTTTCGTTTTGATGTTTTATTTTTTCTATGTTTAAAATTAAGTCACATTTTTTGTATTAATGACTGAAATTTAATGTTTATGTTTTTCAAACCAAATTCGGCAGTTCAGGTTTGAGGCTGTTTCACAAACACAGTTAAGAATGGCATTCCATGAGTCCATACCACATCCTATATATATATCCTAGAAATATTAATTATGAAATAAATCTTCTCAATTATCAATTAAATGATCTCACTTCTTATGGTGATCCATTATAAGACAATAATAATTATTTAATTTAAAAGTATTGAGAATTCATATGATGTAATCCATGGTTATTTCTTTCCATTCCCACAAAGGTATGGATAATGGTTGCATAATCACCTTACAATTTATTCATTATTCCATAAAATTTTGGAATACCAAGCACTGAGATGTATACTCTACAATATACTAATTTATATTTCACTAGTAAATATTATCCTCTAGATTTCTACAAATTTATATAATTTTAAGATGGATATATAATAAATGATTTATTTTTATCATAAAATAGACCCTTCTTCATTTAATCTTATTTATTTAACAAATATAAATTTTATAAATAAAATAATTCCATTAATGTCATGGTTTAACTCTAGAATACTTCATACCATATTTTATATCACTATATTTTCCTTCTTCATATAGATGGATGGTTTAGTAGTATTTTGGGAAACATATAATTTTTCCCCTTAACTTATGATTCTGAATTATATCCATAAAAAATTAATGAGTATTAGGTCTCTTTCAGTATCTATCATGTATAAGGTCGTGTGATCCTTCTTTATCAAAGTATCAAAATCTTGTTTTCTATCCTAATATGGTAGTGTATTGATAAGTCATAGTCCTTGATCAACTCCAACCATATCATTTAGAATATGTTAAATAATTATGTGAATAAATTATTTTGGCTCTTTGAATTTGAATATATGTAACACGTTATTCAATAAAGATAATTATCTAATATAATTAATGAAAATATTTCCACTATTAGATCCAAATAATTCATTGGGTAATTATTTTCATGAAGACTAAATTGATGTGACGTATATTCTACCACCATACCATTATATATGAGGAAACATTACAATCATTCCATTAGTTCATAAATATATATATCAAAAAACCCATTTCTAATACACGGTAGTTTGATTATATGTGCATGTACCATCAATATTAAGATATCCTTTTAATTTTATTTCTATTTTTCTATGAAATGAACATCAATCCTTACTGAGTAAACTTAGTTAGTGAATTTGGTAAGGGTGATAAATGTCTTTAAAAGGACCGATAATATGAAACCAATCCTACAAAACCGTGTATTTATATTATATTGGTTATTATAGAGAATTATTCAATAGACTATATCATTGAAGGATCTATAAATTTACCCTAACTTGTTATTACTTGAAAAAAAATGATTCTTTTTATAGATAGAATTCACACATTCAAAATTTTGTATAAAACTTCTCATTTCAAAAGGCCTTCATAAAAATAATCAAATAAAAAAAATTATATTCTTTTTATTTGAATGTATGAGAATAACATAAATAAATACTTCCTTATATTGATTGAGGTAGCCACTAATGAATATATTAATCAAATCCAAGAATACATTAGGGGAATCTGTAAGTCTAAATGGAATCGCTATGAACATATTTCATCCATATATTACACAAAAGTCCATATAGGGTATATTATTTTTTCTCACCCATAATTAAGATATATAGATCAAATTTCAGTCTATGAGATGGATTTATCATATTAAATTGGATTGAGAAAATCATTAATATAGGCAATTGGATACTTTTTTATGATTCTGACCTTGTTTTGTTGATGACAATCAATGTAGATATGCTTTGATTGATCAATAATTGTAATAAAGGGAACTTGTTTGCACCATGGTGAGTACAGTATTTCTAATAAAATGTATTTATGTAATCATAGATTCGTTTTTCTATTCATCAAATTAAATCAAGGACATTATATAATGATTCATTGATATAAACATAAAAATATGTACGAGTTCTACTATAAAATCCCTAACCCACAATATAGTGAAAGTCCAAGGAACTATTCTTCAAATATATTTTCATATTCCTAAAAATTGGTCATATCCTTAATGTGTATTTGTTCCTCCTCCATTTTAACTAAATAACCCTCATGATTAGTTATTAGGACCCATATAATAGAATTAATTTACATCTGGAGTTCATAGACATTCTTCCATAGATAGATGATTAGAGGTTCATTTTGGATATAAAATGTGACCTCACTATCATATAAATTAATATGGGATATATGTATAAACCATTTAATTAACAAAATCACATCAAATTTGATAAAATAAATAATAATCTGATTTTAAGAAGCTCATTTCCATAATCCTTTGTCAAAAAGGAGTTATAGAATTGGGATACATTTATCACATTGTTAAATGTTTTCGATAATAATTAAATTTATAGATATTTTTTATTTTAATTATTAGTCTTATTTTATTATTATGATATAAATTAATTCATAGAACTTTGATGGAATAATATGAGTTCAATATTGTGTGTTCCTATCACCACACCAATATCATTATTCTAAATTCAATCTCTTAGTAATGAAAAAATGGTTAGTTTGAGTATTAAATAATAAAATCCATAGAAGCATAATAATATGATAATGTAAATCAATTCTAATAGGTATTAAATTATGAAAACTTCATTTCAACCAATATCATATTAAGTCCATCTTATGATAGTTATGGATCATTATATCAATTTTTTTAATAGAGGATGATTTAATTTTTGCCAGCTTAATCATTATATCATATTTGAAAAAATTAGTTATACCCATAATTTAATACACCAAAATATGACCCAAACATAAATTACCTATATGTTACATCATTTTACATGAATATTAGTTACATCTCACAATAAATCACACAGAATTAAGCTATAGGATTAGTGTATTTTGATATTAGACACATAACCAAATCATTTTTTAAAACATTATTTAACATCTCAAAAAAAATAATCACACATGATACACTTCTAAACATATTACCCAATATTTTTAAATTTATTTCTTAGGGAATGAATGTATAATAAATAGGTGAGATGAAAGGTTTAAAAGGGGTAATATAAGGGTTAAAATGGAAGATAATAAGTATTTAGATGATGAACATATGGGTCTCAGAACATAATCAAGGAGTATAAACATAACATAAGAAAATAATATCTAATAAAACATATATCATTAATCATAATTCATAATATAAGACTTCTAAAATAACATACGAAATAAGGTTAATATTATTTTAATAACATGGCTCAATCCTCATGATCCAATAAAAAAATTCATATGAATGTCACTTAAAATAGATATGTTTAATAACAATTTCTCACATACATATGAATAGAAAATCATTTCTTATATCATGTTTCAATACCAATATAATCAACACATAGTTGATAGAGTCCCATAGGGGATTGGGTTTTCCTTTTATTAACATATAAATTGTTTAGTAAATCCCATTATGGATTGGGTTCACTCATGAGTCCCTTAAATGTCACCTCATGAGACATATTTTTTTCTAATTAATTTTTCAAATATTTCATTTTACACCCACTTATCACATAATGTAAAAAAATACAAATGTATTCTATATAAAACATTCATACATATATTAGTTTTTAATTAAAACATGAGAATGAAAGTGGATTAATAATACTCTATATAATAATAATGATAATAATTCATATAGATAACAATTTGGATGGTATCATTAAGGAATATAACCATTTGAGCATATGATACATTGAATTATATTAAAATTGATGAAAAAAATATTATAAATAAACAGAAATTATGATTGAAATATTTTATAGAAATATACATTACTTATAGATCAAGTTTTATTTAAAAGGAAACAAAATTTAAAATAATGTTTTTATAAAAATAATATTAATATGAATAAAATTTACTTTGTAAATCCCATAAAAATAGAAAATGATGTAATTTAAATAATTTTTAGGAAAACAGAGGGAGAAATCAATTATGTGGAAATAGTTATAAAATATTTCTGTTAAATATTTTAAAACAAAAGTGAAAGTACAAATAAAATGATATTAGGAAATAATAGACATATGGATAAGTAAATACATAAAATAATATGAAAAAATATACATTAATAATAATGATTAATGAAAAAAAAGAAGATATATGGTGTTTTTTAATTTTAAGAACCATTTATGGAGAATTATAATCCAATGGAAGGGGAAATGTAAAGAATAAATTTTAACCGCAAAATAAATAGATGGTATTTTGATAAAAAAACAAAATTTTATCTAATTGAAATTTAGGCATAAAAAATCGCTATTTCAAACTGATATAGGAAAATAACCCATTACCTAAAATATCTGCTTGGTCAAAGACATTCTAAATAGCTATATAATAAATTTATGATTATTATTAATCTTTACAAGAACCTTATTAATATTTTTTTACTTTGTAACATTAATTCATAATTTCATATTACCTACATATTAATTTTTTTTATTTAATTAATATCCAACTATAAATTGATATACTCTTCTATAAAGATTTTGGTTTAGCAGTTTTGGTACTCAATCATTGATCTTTGTTTGATCAAATCTATAATGTTAATGAATATTTAGCATCATGTTTGAGAAAACATTGGATTATAATAGTCAATTTATGGAACATATAGAGAATGATCACATGAAATAGATAAAAATGTCACTTTCCTTGATTATTGAATTAAGTAAATAATTTATCTTTTTGGTGAAAATACATCACCATATTACCATTACATAGTTATGAAAACAAATTAAATGAAATTTTATTAAAAAAATTACCAGTACTTACTTTATATTCAACACTCATGATGAAAAAGTTTTATCATCATTCATATAGGTGGTAAAACTAACCTAAAAAAGAAAACATTATGACGATTGAATTAGAATGAGAATGTTAGAAAATAGTAATAATATCATTTTTATAGAAGATTTATTATTTATAAAAAAAAATTGTAATGTGATAAATTATAGTTATGGAGTGGTGGATAAAGATTATAAAAGAGTGGTGGTGGGGTTACTGGATAGTAAGCAAATTTCTATTAGGTTTGAATTGGAGGCAGATTTTATCCAAGCTTGGGAAAGGGCTCCACAAAACTTCAATGGATATCGCTTCATGCTCCTGTGTTGGTCCTTCGATCTCCATATGAACTGAGATCTGCATTGCATAGTGGTTTGGGTAAGCTTCCCTAAACTCCCCTTACCGTTTCAAAATCCGCCGATCATTCGCATGTTGGGTAATATGGTTGGTAGATACCTTTGTTTTGATAGCCTCACTGAGGTGGTTTTCCATTCGGTAAACCCTTGAATGTGTGTTGAAATGGATGCATCCTGCATTCCGTTTGATTTAATCTGGATCATGGTTGGCGAGGAGTACCGTTGCAAGAAGAGGGTTGTGTATGAGAACTGGACTGACTTCTGTGGTTCTTGCAAGCATTTGGGTCACCCAGTTGAGTCCTGTCAAGGAGAACATCATTCCCAATCGAGGATGGATCGTTGTTGTGGGAAGGATACCATTTTGAGGGCTGATGAGGGTTTAAGAAGCAAGGCGCTGGACAATTGTGTGAAGGAGTGTACTGCATAGACTTCTGGAGGACCAGCTGTTGGAGGGAGTAGCTCTCAACTGGCTCTTTCTGTTGGGGAGGCCTCTACACCTATATCTCAGAAGGTTTCTTTTGATGAGGTAGTAATAGCTCGGTCTATTAGCACTAGCAGGTTTCAGGAGAAGGAGAAGAATGTTGGGCCTGTTGTTGCATTGGAATCAGAACAAATTGGATATGTTCGAGGATCTAACTTTGTGGAGGTGTCTAACAGGGACATGGCTAAGGTTACTAAATGTCTTGATTCTCTGGCCAGAACTTTTTTATCCATTAGTAACAGGTTTTAAGGTCTTGTAGAGGACAGGTTACTTGAGGGCCGGGAGGAGGAGGACTGTGTAGGAGATTATGGTGAGGTAGAGGCCTTGGGTGATCTGCAGGTTGTTTGCATGGAGTAGGATCATGTTTCAGGTTTTGTGGAAGACACAAATAATGTTGCAAGGTTGCACGTCTTGTTGGAAGGTGCTGACCAGAGGCTAGGAGATGGAACCAGACAGAATGTCTTTGTTCCTTTGGTTCAGACCGATCAAGTGAAGGAAGGCCTTGGTGGGGGTAATGTTCTGGAGGGTCCTATATCTGATGGTAAGGGGATGGATCCAGACTCTATGGTTGGGGAAGTCTCACCTCAGGAGGACAGGAGGCCACCCGTGTCAGATGATATCTCTACTGATCAGGGTTCGGGACATAATTCGGAGTACACTGAGTCTCCTTTAAGGGAGCAGGCGGGGAAGGAAGGGGGATGTCTGAGGGAGGAAAGGAAAACTTGAGTCCTCCTTGCAACCGATCATTCAGTGAAATCGTCCAAAGTGGGACTCAGAAGCTGTCTGCTGGCGGAAAATCTTTATCTGTAACACTGGGAAAGAGTCCAAGGAAGGATTATTCCTATCTTCCATGGCCGATGTAGACTAGGTCTACCTCTAAACAGAATGGTGGAGTTGTTATTGCGGTCAAGAAGGGCAGCGGAGTTAAGAAGGCATCCCCAGATATGATTGTTCTTGATAATCTTAGGAATCGAGTACAAAGTGCAAGTTTTTGGAGACATCCAAAGTGGGAATCGACTACTGGGGAATAATAATCATGCTTGGGATGCGGCGATGACTATGGGTACTATGATATGTAACTCTTTGTTTTCCTTCTTTTGTTGTTTCCGTTTTCTGAACTTTGTTTTGCGCTGGATGTGGGGCTCTGGGCTCCCTTAAACTGGCTCTATGAAATGAAAAAAAAATGATTTACAGCAGCTTGAGGCTAAAGGTTAAAAAATATAGGAGAGAATCATTAGAGGGATATATTGGGTAAGTATTAAATAGAATTTTTTTGGGATGGTTTTGGTTGAATTTGAGAGAGGAGGGGTTCATTTATAAGTGATCATGTGTTCTATTTTAAAAAATAAACACAACTTAATGTATAAAGCTTTTATATTTACATGGAAAGTGGATTAAAAGTGGACTATTAATGGATATTATTATTATAGGAGGTATATCATATCATAATAAACTCATTTATATGTAATATTTATATAATATTTTATGTCTTCAGGCTTAATTTAAACTTTTTTACCTCAGTTTACCATAATCATGGAAAATCAATTTTTACTATGGTAATTTTATTTACAAGAAAACAAATTGCTCTATTTCCAAATTTCTTCATGATAAATTAAATTTTGACACCATTTAATCAAATTCATCCAATAAATATAAGAAATTTACCTTTTAAATGGGGAAAAAATATATATGAAAAAAACCTATAGAACATTTACATTATTAAACACCAAATGTTATTAATATTATTTCAATAAAATTATGAATAAAATGTGTGGGGATTTATTTATTTATATATTTATACATTAAATTTCATTAGAATATTTCTCTAAATTTTATAAAATTAAATTAATTATTAAAAAATAAAAAACACATAGAAAAAATGTCTTCGAAAGTTATTGATTTTAGAATTAAATAATTTTAATAACGACCCATTAGTTTTCATATAAACAATAAATATTATCAATACATTATTATTTTAATTTTTATGTGAATTTTATGACCACATAAAATAATAATTTTTAATAATAATAGTAATTGTCCATTATGGAAAAAATTTATTTTTCCAAATAAATTTCTTAATTAATAATATTTATTTCATTGGATAATCATTTATTATATAAAAAATATATTATTTTTAATTTATTTTAAAAAAAATATAATTATATAAACTATTAGATATAAGTATATAAAAGTATCATAAATCCAATAAACATAATTCCAATGACCATATTTCCAATTACTATATGTCCAACAGAAATATCTTCAACCACCATATTAAATTCTTCTACATGACCACACATACAACTAAGAGATAATTCATTATATACCTAAATTTCATTGAAAATATGATTATCATATTTTTGGAATGTTTTATTCATTCATTATATATTAATTATAGTATGATATTCATAGAAGATCGTAATTATTGAAATTTTAACATTGCGGTTTTTTTATTTACTTATAGTTTCTTTGTGTGATCAATTCCATATTTTTATTTTTTAATAATCCCACTTTATGTCTCGGTTGAGAATAAAGACTTAAATGGAAAAAATTCCTAGTGAAACAATGTCCTTCAAGCTACAAAGTATACAAGACCAAAGAATAATGACCATATAGGTTTATTTATAGCCATTAATAATGAAACAAACCCTCCAAAATATTTTTTTCCATGTTTTTATATTGATCACCACATAACATTTCTATCAACATATAATTTTTTTATAGATTCATGTGGTTCTATTTCATGAATAACATATCCCTCCATTAATCATGGACCCCTTTGGCTCTTCCTAATCACAATTATAGCTATGAAAAATCAACTTACGGTTGCTCTGGTATAGTGGAACCTAATTTACTCTATGTTATGTAGGCCCTATAGCCTGATGACCTATGTTATCCTACTGTCTTTGCAGACATAAGTCATATTTTTTTCCACAAATCCCAGTCAAAACAAATAGTAATGTTACTATAGTACCATATAATAATACCTACATTGATATAGTTTTACAATGCCTTTTACAATACCAATGGAAATTCAATTAAACCTTGTTCATACAAAACGATGCACTGACTTCAGAACTCAAGTAATCCCCCATCAACATTTTTTATCTAGACAACGTTAAATACCCTCATATATAATGATATGTTCTTATAATATTTGGTTACATTCCTTATGTAATTTTCCTAATTAGGATTTATTTAGTTATCTTGTAATGTATTTCCTTGTGTATTTTGGTATTCAACCTTAATAAAATCATTAATTCCTTATTGTTTTAATTGTTTTTTCTATCACCAATTATCTAATATAGTATTTATTTATTGGTAAATACATGATTAAATCATGTGTTGTTACACCAATGTTCCAAAAAACTATTATTAATATGTTTTCAATTTTTAACTATAAAAAAATCTCACTCAAACCATTCATCATCACAATAAATCTTACTAGATTGGTTATTTAAATGTTTCTTTATGAAATTCTCTTTTTATGAAGCACATTTTTAATTAATGGTTCTATATATATTTCTAAAATTTATTTAACTTCAGTAGAAGTTTCATCTCATTATCTCTCATTATATATTCCTTTTTGGAATGAATATAGTTTCTAGGTATATTACATAGTTTTTCCCACTATATTATCAATAATAGTTTTATTTTCAACCACTGCTTAGGATTCATATATTGGTAAGGGAGTTTTGTGATTACTGGAACTCAAACCCTCAGTCCACCAGATGATCACACATACTGAAGACCCTGCAAAGTGGGATTGGAATATTTAAAACTCATATAAGCTAAGTGTACTAGAAGTAGAAAGTAGTCACATCCTATTCACTAATAAAATCTAGCCCTATAAAATATTTACTAAAACTCACTCACATTCCTTCAAATGAAATAAACCCCATGGATAAAAATAAACGGATAAATATCCATATTGATTTGTGTATATCAAACATTGTGTCCCAAATCTATTGGATAAAAACTTTCTATTTTATTACAATGAGTATAACTATAATAATTACACATTCAATAAATAAAACCCATCAACAAGAAATAAATAGAATATATTAACACTCAGTAATTCACCACTAAAAATATATCTCATAATAATAGTGAAAATTTTCATTCATAGTATATAGTGTGGGTTCATTGTTCATATTAGTACCCATATATATCAATAGAAAACCATAACTAGTCACCTATATTACATTGAATTATAGATTTCAAGAATATTACTTTATTTGGAATGATAAAAAGTTATCTCTTGATGTCATTTTACCCCACATTCCTTAGTGAAAACTTCTAGAGAAATCAATACAAAAACTTCTATCTTTATGAAATCCTAGTTCTTTATTGTTTTCTATGGTGATACAATATTTTTAGGATTCCACTACCTTATAGAGAGATTTAATTTATACTATATTCACAAGAAACTAATTCTTCTTCTGATGAACTGAATCCAAAAACTAGAATATAGTGAATGAAATAAAATTCACACCATTATAATTTCCAACAAAATAATTATTTTTGTGAATCTCTAGAAACTATCCATAAAATTGTAAAAAAAAGTATAATTATTTTTGGCTTCAAAAGAAATGATTTTTTTTCGATTATCCTTTCATTCACCCAAGTGCCTTTAGGGGGAGATACCCCCAAACATTATTAAACTAATGATTTGGTGAACATTTCTAGTAGTTTTTGGATTCTAGGAACATTACTTTAATCTAATTATTTATCCTATAGTAGTTTTCAAATGAAGCTACACTTTAGATAATTTTCATTTTTCTATACATTCAACAATATATTTACAGTCAATTGAATCATAGTATGATTCTTATGTAATAAAAATCTAAATTCCTGGTATCTATCAAGATTCCCCAGATGTTATGTAAACCAAATCACCTCTATCCCTATTAATTATAAATAAGTACACTGCATCCATTTTTTTAGAGTAAAAATCCTATATAGATGTGACATACAAATTATTTTTATTTATTCATATGTTGATATGAATCTAGTAAAGGTTTTCAAGGTTTATGAACCACTAGTGATGTCTTAATCTATAATTATTTGCAACATATTTTCATAACCAATGCATAGAGAAATTTTTTTTTATGTTTTCATGTATTGGATAATCAACTCAATGGATTCCTAGTGTTTACATTCAGGATTTGATATAATGTTACCTATGAGTCAATCTGAAAAATCATTTCATGTACACATATAAATAACCATTCATATAAAATTAAAATTAATGGAAAAAAACATTTTCATGGTATCAGGCCACACATTCAATTTTTTTCAACTATCTTGGATGAATAGATGTTTCAAGCAATATGGATTTAGACAGACTTACATTAGAAAATTCATAGTCCTTAAATAATATTCAGAATATAGTCCATCAAAGATGGAAAATGTTTTATATTTCTTATCACTCTCAATCATCATCCCTATAATATCATTGGCTTGTCTAAGACCCATAATGTAAAATCATCTATTAAAATAACTCTTCAGTTAATGAATTCATGAAACCTCTAGAGACACCAATAACATATCATATAAATACATGATTAGTATGATAAATGTTCCATAAATCTTCATCATATGATAATTTCATTGATCTATATTCAACCTTTAAAATCCATATTTTGATATAAATTCATCTACCTATTGATTCCATTGTCATGGAACTTGCTTCACCCCTTAATGAGTTTTATTCAACTTCTAAACCAAATAACGGTTCCATTAATCCATGAAATCAATTGGGTTTTTTGTGTAACTATATTCTTATAGCTTTATATGGAGGAAATCTATCATTACATCCAACTTTTCCAAGTATAAAAATTATAATTCCACTATACATAACATTGTCTGAATAGTTGGTGGTAAAATACTGATGAGAATATCTATGAAAAAATCAATTACTCTTTTATATTGAAATCTCATTTCCACGAGGCATGTCTTTAATCTCTTATTATTGTCTCCCACTTTTTTAAAATGGTAAACCTACTTATATTTAGCTACTCCTTTCACTTTAATTATGTTAGAGAATTCCCATTTTCAATTTTATTTCAATTAATTAATTTTTTCTTCTATTGTTGAATTCTATTATTTTGATTAATTGAGTGTTATCTCTTCTTTATAGATTTTTTTCTCTGTCATATATTAAATGTATGAAATTTTCTAGTTTCCCAATACTTTGAACCTATCAACTAACTATAATTTATCTCCTGAACTGAATTATATGAACTTTTGTAATGATATTTTCTTGATATTCTAAATCAATATAATTTATATTTACCACTCAAGCCTCAATACTCATCGAACATTCTAGTATATCATCCACTGTACTTACCTGTACCGTTTTATTACTTCTATATTTGTTCTTTGGTACTTATTCCTCTCAGGATTGTTTTATAAAATCAATATTGACTTCAATAATTGATTTTTTTCCACCACTTATTTCTTCACCATGTTCAAGTATCTCCATGGGACCTTGTCAAAATATCATATTTTAGTATCCTATCACCTATCACTCTCCCATAGTTGAAATCCAAAATTATTATCTCCATACACAATGAGAAAACACATATTGGATTTTTTTTCTTTTAATTTTTTTGATTTTTAGAATAAACCTGAACATATTCCATGATTTAAAATAAATTATGATGATTAAATTCATTTAATTTACTAGACCATAAATTCTCTATAACTTTATACCCAATAGTTGATATCAGACTCTTATTGACCAGGTACTCATGGGAAATAAATTATCATTATAATATCAAAATAAAAGTCTTATTCATCTAGATATTTACATTTTTATTTTAAAAAATATCTTAGGCATTATTATATGCCAAATTAGCCTCTACAAAACTATTACATAAATATTTAACAACAAATCAACATTTTACAATTAAATTGAATGAGGCCTCGATATCGACCACCATGATTCTACTGGAACACTGACAATAATCAACAATATGTTTCCTCTTTCCATCATACTAATAAAGTTTTAACATCAGTAATACGATTCCTATATAGTGTTTTTCTAATGAAATTATAATTTATTATTGATATAAAATTTCATCCTAAAAATCCAATATGTAGGATCCAGACTAGAAAAATTTCTCTAACTCTTTTCTTTTGATTTATCTCTAGATAATTTCCTGTAATATTTAATGTAATGTGATTATTTTTGTATATTAGTATTAAGTACACTACCAGATGGTTATTAGAATTCCCTCTAAAAAAGATACTCATTGATGATTATATTTTGGAAATCGCCAAATACAAAGTCAATCAATCAATAGGATTGACTTAAAAAAAACACCAAAGCATCCCAAATTTATGATAATGAATATAGTATAACCAATTCCCATAAATCATCTATTAATTTAACTATCATTGATTCCAGATTCCATCTATTCATATTAAATACTTTTAGATGATATCTCACTTGTATTCTATATTCTAACCCCATATTAAATAGCCACTACATCATGATCACATTATTATGTTTTATATTTTTATGTTACATATATTCTAGGTATATTATGGTTTAATTTTTTTTTTCTAAATTCATAGAGAGTTAAAGAATTGTTCCATGAAAATGATATCATTACCAAACCTATTACCATATTGTCTATATGTTACTATTTTTTATTTTTTCATTTTCTCAATATGAACAATAGTTAATAGAATCTCTAAGAAATTTTGAATAAAATTTTCCCCCATCAACATTCTCTAGAAAAAATGTTCCACTAAGTGAATTGACCAAGATAATCCCTTTATTTGACAACATACCTGTAAAACCCTAACAATTTTTGAAATATTTTTTTTAAATAAATTTTATATTTTTTATATTTGGTATTATATTAAACACTAAGTTTACATTTATTTACATGAAACACTACATTTATCTTGTGTTACATGAAAAAATAAGTGTATCGAGCATTACACATAACACTAACATTAAGAGAAAAGTGATTTACTATTAAAATATATATTTATCACATAACTATTGGAATAGAGAGTATGAATAGGATTAAGTAAATTATGAAAATATATTATTTTAAAATGTATATGTAATAAATTATTTTATTAAAAATTAATTAGAAATGAAAAGTGAAACCATTTTAAAGCAAAAGAATTCATTTTCTAAAAAACAAGTTTTATGCGCACAAATCTATTTTACCTCTGTAAATGAAACTAATAAACATTAGTGAATTAATTTAATGAAAATTATATATTATATGTTCAATAAATATTTTAACATTAATACTCTGTGTTTTCTACAAAAAAATATAAGAATAATTTTAATTTTTTTCTTAAAAAATAAATTTAATAAAAATAATGTTGTCATAATTTTTTCACTTATTTTAAAATTAATTTTTAAAAAAATTATAAATTTAATTTAGTAAAATAAATATAGAAGTTTAAAAAATAATATAAAAGTTGTTATAGTGTGAGCCTTTTATATTTTTTTTTGAAATGATTAATTTTTTGATGAATAGTGAAAAATACTAGTTTTTATTGAAAACTACTCATTAATTTTAAAAAACTTTAATGTCAATTTTCATTTTATAATGGTTTTTAAATGAAAATAATTTTAATAAAATATAAAATAATCCAATTTAGTTCAATGGAATCATTTTCATATTGAATTTTTTTATAAAGATGTTTTTAACTTTTGATCATTTCCTCTTTAGAAAACCTTGTTCTCATCGTGTTTGTTAGAGTAATTTTAAATTACATTTTTTAATATCTATGAATGGAAATTAAAAAAATGGATTCCATATTTTAAATTAGAATAATTTATATTATATAATATGGTAAACATAATTTTAGATCATAATGAATAGTAAAAAGTGTAAAAATTATTTTCTATGGTTAAGGTAAAAATGAGTTTTCTGGGTGTTAAACTAAAAGTATATTGGTTAAAAATTAACCAAACCATATTGAAAACCATATTTTATCATAATATTTCAACCTTATAACTGATATGTTTCTATGGTTTATTATTTTAGAGTCATTTGGCATCTGAAAATCGTGGTTACACCCTTTTATTTTCAAAATTACAAGCGTGCCACTCACGTCACATATAAAAGGCCACCCACTATCCTCTCAACTTCAAACATCCAAAACCCATTTTATTGTCCATTAATATACCACATAACTTCCATACATCCATAATTCCATCCTATAATCCTTATTTTTTTTCATAAATACATCCTATGTTTCCTATTAGTATAAGACTATGGAGGTTACTGGAAGAAAAGGCGACGTTCCCCTGTGAGCATTTTTAATTTATTTCTTCCTCCACCACCTTAAATTATTATAAAAAATGATGATATAATAACATCAGTATAATAGATATACGTAGATGTTTTTATATTAAGGTAATGAAAAAAACTATATCCACTTTCATTAAATGGGATATGAAATCATCATTACTGTGTATGGAGGACTACTATCTCACAAACAGATGTTATTCATTTTCTATCACAACCTATAAAATATTTATATAATGATATAAAAATGTTTATATTTTATATTTATGATATTATTATACTTATTTAATTATTATATCATATATAACTCTTTACTTTTCATTATATAGGAGTATGATAATGTTACTCATGTGTATGGTGGAATACCTCATCACAAAGCATTGTGATTTTTTCATGTTTTAAAGGGAATAAAATAATGATTTTTAAATGAAATTATGGTATAAATATTAAATAATAATAATTCTATAATGGTAATATATTCTTTACCATTATTTCTTTAAATCAATCAAGAAAATAGAAACAACATTCATGTGTATGTATGACTAACTGTCTCTAAGAATAATGTATTTCATTTTCAAACTCTAACTTGTATAGATTATTCTAAATTCATATATGTAGAATATATATGATATTTATATCATCGTTACCATCATTGAAAATATGGAACTAAAAACAACATAAAAAACTAAAATAATGAAAAATCAAAAAATACCTGAGAAACAAAGTAGTTATTACCAAAAACATGACTCTGCCATGAATTATAAATAAATTGTCAATAAAAGGTCAACATTAAATCATATATGTTCAGATATATATATATATAGATTTTTAATAGATTTATAACAAATTTATATTTATTATAAATTAGATTTGACCATATATGAAGGAAGTTGAGACTTAAGGTATGGGATTTATGTCTCAATTTTTACTTCTATGAGAGAAATGGAATATTTATCACCTCTTTCAATTTATTGGTTTATATATTTCCCATTAATTAATTTTAGGATTGTTATCCTAAGATTTATTGGGATTTAAATATCAATTTGAGTATCTCTCTTTCATGGGGTTTATAGTAGAAATTTTACTAAAGTGGTAAGATATTTTTGTCTCCATTTTCCTTCATTGAGATTTATGTTGTGTTATGAAACTATCTTTTTTTATGACATGAATATTTTTGAATATTGATAGGTTATATTATGAATATACTTATATTCTAGGTGTTTTATGTTTCATTTAATTTTATTCATTTGTGGGGCTAATGATTCAGTGTTACCATAACGGTAATGGTTTTATGATACAATCTCATCATTTATTGGGATTTTTTATGTTTATTATTTCTAATGATGAAATATAATTATATATCTCTAAATAAAATAAATAATTTTATTCTATATTGGTTATGTAATGATAAAATATGTCCTCCATTTATTTTTCTATTTTTATTTACTCAAGATATCAAAGGTATGTTTTTGTGAAATGTTTTTGGTATTTATCTCTTAGTTTGAAAACCATATTTTCTTTCGAAACCATGTCTTCAAAAAATGTTTTAATAATTTTAAAATTGATTAAATGAATGAATTTTTACTCATGTTTTGCTTTTTAATTTTTTTATATAATCTTCAATTCATTTTCCAAACAAGACTCATTTGTATTTTACCAAAATGTGTATTGAATATTTATTTTAACAAGCATGGAATATATGGATTTCCCCACTATCAGGACCTGTAACACCCCAAGCTTCTATGGCACGCTTCTCTTTGAATAATGCGATAGCGTGTGTTGTACGCAACATCGAGTTCTAACACACCACAACCAATCAAACTAGCCGTTATGAATAGCAATACCTAATTTTTAAAATTTTATAAATTTTATCTCTCAAAATGGACTCCATTTTTTGATTCGGAATATCGAATTTATCCTAGGGTGAAATTTTGGAACTTTTCGGATAACATTTATATTTTGATGAATAGTGAAAATTAATAAATTTTAATTAAAAACAACTTTTTTAATCGAAATAATTTATATTGATAAATTATTAATTTGAGTGGTTTTAAAGTATATTTAGAATATATCTTTACCATTTAATACAATTTTGGTCATTTTACATAATTTTACAATTAAACCTGACATAAACAATTGTCAATCTTTTGATAGTTATTATCTCTTAAAAACACGCTTTTTGTTTTAACAACGAGAATTAATTTTAAATTAATTTCTGCCACTTATGTGTTTTGAATTTGGAAAAATGGATTCCATATTTGGAATAAGGATGTTCAAATTGGGTAAATAGCTAACTTTTATTTTTAGACATTTTGAATAATTACTTCGGTAAATATTTTATTTACCATGGTTAAGGGTAAATCCGGTAAATAAGGGATAAAAAAATATTATAATAATAACAAATTACCCTAAAAGGTGTCCTAACCTTATTTTTTGATACATTTCCGGCCATGGGAATATTTGGGTTGATTTTTGGACCCCATGGAGCCACTTGTAAGTGATAATGACACTTTATATTAATTAAGTTAAAATAAATACAAAAATGACATAAACATATATCGTTTAGAAAAACAATTTTTACATAAGGTTATATATGTTGGATTTTAGAATATAAATATTCATTAGAAAACTGAAATACTTTCCTACATAATTATATTTTATTTATAATTTTTAGACATTAAATAATTTAATTTATTTATGACACAATGATGATGTAGTAATTACCATAATAGTGAAAAATTAAAATAATTGATATTATAAATACCCAAATAAATATAATTTGAGACTTTTTATGAATTAAACTAATTTTTAGGTTAATATGACATGTTAGGATTTATTTAATTAACTTTTTTATAAGTAATAATTCTCTTATGATTTTTAAAAAAATCAACTATTGAATAGTGTCAAAATTGACATAAAAGAGTTTTTAAAAAAAATATTATATTATTAATTGATATTAAATTCCTAAAAATTTAAGGTTCATCCAAAAGACTTATATCATGATAGGTGTATCATTAATGGACCACTTGGGGGTCTCTTGGATGTATATAGTATGTTTATTAACTATATAATATAAAAATACAAAGTGACATGGTAAGTGTCAAACTATTTAACTAAGAGTTAATACTTAAATATAAGGTTAATATAGTAACCCAAAACTGTCTAAATACTTTTGGTTGAGTGGTTTTCGACCTTTCCCCACCTTAACCTTTAAATAATCCACTTTGGAGCCATTAGAAACCGAATATGAATTTATTATAAAATAATATTTCTAGCTTTTCCAAAGGTGCCCCTCACCCCTCTTATAAAAGGGCACTCCCCCTTCTCACTAATTCACACATTCAAATCCTTTTGGTTCGGCCAAACCTGGCCCAAATACTCTCTAAACTTCCCTCAATACAACCTAGAGGCCTTAGATTGATCAGAAATCCAACCTAAGGAGTCCTTTTGATCAAATCAAAAGGAAGAACGCGAAGAAGAGGAGGTTAACCTACCCCCAACAAAGGAAGAGTGCAAGGTAAGGGTTTATTTCACAATCACTTCATTATCAGAGGTTGTTTATATGTAATAATCTACTAGGATTTCTTTATCATCCATATCCATGTTTCTTAAAATGTATTTCAAAACTATTTTACTATTTACAAGAATATGGGTTAAAGTCATTTATACCCTTGTTTGACTTTTTATAAGAGGTTTATAAAGGAATCTTTCTGTCGTTTTCCAAACAAGGTCCATTTTTAACATTTTTCACGGAATTAAGGTATGAATTTTTTTTAACTTATATGGAAGGTGCGGTTATTTTCTACTGTTATTACACCTTTTAATATTTCCATATACTCTTATAAGGATATTTTTAAAATAAAGGTTTTGTTTTACAATTATGTGATTTTTAAATGATTCAAAAAAAAGAGATATTTCACTCCATTATATGAAAATCCAGTGAAAATGTATATGTATTTAACGCATGCTTAAAAATGTTTTCAGAAAACCCGACTCTCGAGTATGGTAGACAGGAATGGATTGGGTGTGGACCCATCATGGCATGTAATTAGTCGAGCAGTCTCAGAATTAGTTATTTTGTTTTCAGAAGCTCGCATAATGTTTTCAGAAAAAACATTGGAGTATATTTGAGCAATTTTAAACATAAGTATCTCCAAAAAATTTATCGGTAGGTCTCATGAGACAAACTAGTGTCTTGGTACAAGGCCTTGGAAAAATCTTATTTGTAGTCTTGGCACGAGGCCTTGGATATGTGGTTATGATAGTCTAGAATTATGCATTCTTTCATTATGAAAGTGGTTATTTATATTGCATGTGATTATTCGATTAGTAGAATATCCATGTGAATAAGTAAATGACATTATTTCATTTTATTTTTTCCATACTATATTGATGTTCAAGTTTAAAAGGCTTTTGTTTTAGTTTTACATTGCCTTAAATGTTTATTCTTATTTATGAATGTTTCCGCTATATTTTTATCCTTACTGGGCATTTGATCTCACCCCTTTCAATGTTTTATTTTTCCCAGGATGTGAAGAAGTAATTTATTAATGACCTACAGGGATAGTATGTGGGGATATGAGTGTGGACTATAAAGAAAATATGTTGTTGGAGTTTTCATTTTTATGATATAATGTAAGACTTATGAATATATCTAGTGTTTCTAAGGCTACTAAACTAACTCGTTTTTCGATATTTGATCATTCTTGTGATCATGAAAATGTTATGTAATAATGCACTGACTCTAGGTAACTGGGGTCAGGGCATTATAGTCGGTATCAGAGGAAGTTTAGTACAAACCTTGGAAGCTAGATTTAGATAAACTCTGATTAGAGCACATAGATTTAATATGGACTTTGGGGATTAGTATAGAAGAACTCCCTAGAATTTTGGTATTGTAGATATTTTGTGAGTTTTCTGAGCAATACATACCTGTCTGGATATGAACAGGTAGAGGCGGCTATGGCACAGATGTACCTAGTGGTAAAACCCGAAAATACCGCTTTGAGCTAGACTCGAACGGGAACTGGTGCACGACAACAGGCCTTGCTGCACTCTTGGTTACGACACTCCTAGGGGATATGCTTAGGATAAATCTCATTTTCTTTACAAATCAATATGAAGGGTTTATGAGTATATACTTCCTTAAAGAAAACATTTTTATGATTATGGATTATATCCATAAATAGTTCAATTTATGATAAGTGTTTTATAAGTATGGGATTATGTATTTTGATTCATAAACTGATCTAGTTTATGACATTGTTTAGAAATGGAGCCTTGTGGAAGAAATGGAAATTGTATCAATACACATACTCCATGTAGGGATTTCCCTCCTGCTCAAGATAATTATATTGGAGCTGGTGATGTAACTGGTGCCGATCAGTTAATCACCATATTGGGACAACTCACCCAGGTTATGAATAATAACCTTACCCATATGGAGCACCCTGATCTGCAGCGTGGAGGATCAATGTTAGATCGCTTCACGAGGCAAAAACCACCAACATTCAATGGGAGTACAAATCCCTTAGTAGCTGAGCAATGGATAAATTCCCTAGAGAAAATATTTCAGGCTTTGGGGAGTAGTGAAAAGGAAAAAGTTATCATGGCAGTTTACCACCTCACTGGAGATGCTGATCAATGGTGGTCATTGATTCAAAACACGAAGGAAGATGATGAGGTATCAAATATGGAATGGAGGGAGTTCAAAGATCTGTTTTAAGAAAAATACTTTCCTCGCGACCATCGAGTAGATATGGAAAGGCAATTTCTGAGTCTGAGACAAAAGGAGGATGAGAATGTCACAAAGTATGAGGCTAACTTTACAAGGTTAGAAAGGTATGCTGGAGATTATATACGTAACCCAGGAAGTAAGATTGATCATTTATTTGATGGTTTAAAACCATTTCTCCATCAAGAATTAGTCTCACAATCCTTCTCGTCGTACGAAGACATTGTCTCATGTGCTATCAAGACCGAAAAGGAATTCTCTAAGTCTTATGACTTTAAAGAAAAGCAAGAGAAGAAGAGATATTCTGATCAATATAGGAATGGAAATAAGGGGAAGAAGGGAAATTTTAAATATCCATCCTTTTGTAAATGTGGGAAGAAACACCTCGGTACTTTCTTGAAGGGAATGGGTGTCTGTTACAAGTGTGGTGAAAAAGGCCACCAAGCTCGTGATTGCAAAGGTAAGAAGGAAGCTACCAATGTTCAGTGTTACAATTGCAGGGGGATGGGACATTATGCAAATGAATGTCCTAAGCATCAGGGTAACTTACCTCAGAAAAGGCCAAGGGATCAAGGCCAAGATTATGTTATCACTACTGCTGAGGTAGAAGCTCCGAAAGACGTGGTGGCAGGTAATTTAATGGTTTCCTCAAGTTTAGAAAATGCATTATTTGATTATGGATCATCGAATTGTTTCATATCTTCCCAGTTTTCTAAGAAAATTAGATATTTCCAATTTGATTTAACAAAGGATTTGTCAGTTAAAACTCTTAAGGGAAGTATCATTACAACAAAGTTTTGTGAATCAGTCCCCATTAGAGCACATAAATGTTCTTTATCTGCTGATCTCATTGTCATACCTATGATTGAGTTTGATATAATCCTTGGTATGGATTGGCTTTCAGACCATGATGTGAATATGTATTGTAAGAAAAAGGAGGTTACAAATTTTTATGATGATGATAAGGAACACCTTATCTTTAGAGCATAATCATCACCACCTAATTCTTATCTAGATCCACCCCCAGTAGCTCAACTAAATTCAATTATTGGGGAGGAAGATAATGAAATGACTATGGGTGAGTAAAGGAATGTTCAAATAGAGGATGTACCTGTTGGGAAAGAATATTTAGATGTGTTTCCGGACGATTTACCTGGACATCCTCCAGAATGAGAAGTTGAGTTTTCCATTGATTTAATTCTTGGATTAAGGCCTATATCAAAGACCCCTTATAGAATAGCCACTATATAATTAGTTGAACTAAAGAAAAAACTAGAGGAATTGAGTAATAAGGTATTTATTCACCCTAGTGTTTCTCCATGGGGAGCCCCTATGCTTTTTGTTAAAAAGAAAGATGGATCTGTGAGGTTATGTATCGACTATAGGGAGATCAATGCTATAACAATAAAGAACATGTATCCCCTACCTCACATTGATGATTTATTTGACCAACTGAATGGAGCTCAATACTTTTTAAAGATTGACCTTCGATCTTGATACCATCATTTGTGTGTAAAGAAGGAGGACATTTTGAAGACAACATTTTGAACCAGGTATGGGCATTACGAGTTTACAGTAATGCCTTTTGGATTGACTAATGCACCCTCAATATTCATGGATCTGATGAATAGAGTTTTCAAGGAATATATCGATGAATTTTTGGTGATATTTATTGATGATATCTTGGTATACTCCAAAATCTACGAAGATCATGAAAATCACTTGCACATTATCCTGAAGACTCTGAGAAGACATGAATTATATGGGAAGTTTAGCAAGTGTGAATTCTAGCTTTATGAGATTTCTTTTTTTGGCCATATTGTCTCTAAATATGGAATCTCTGTTGATCCTTTTAAGACCAAGGCAATCCAAGAATGTCCAGCACCGACGAGTATAACTGAGGTACGTAGTTTTATTTGTTAGCAGTTTATTATCGACGTTTAGTCCAGAATTTTTCCCGGTTGGCTAACCCATTAACAAAGCTCACACATAAAGGGGTTAAATTTGTTTGGAAAAAAGAGTGTGAATAATGTTTCGAAGAACTAGAGAGAAGATTACTCAACGATCATATATTGACTCTACCATCGGGGAATGATAAGTTTGTTATTTATAGCGATGCATCGAAGAAAGGACCTGGTTGTGTCCTTATGCAGAATGATTGGTTTATTCTCTATGCATCACGATAGTTGAAAATTAATGAACAAAACTATCCTACTCATGATATCAAGTTAGCAGCTGTGATCTTTGCTTTGAAGATATGGAGACACTACCTCTATGGTGAAAAATGTGAGATTTATACTGATCACAATAGTTTAAAGTATATTTTCTCACAAAAATAACTCAACATGAGGTAAAGGAGATGGCTTGAATTACTCAAGGATTATGATTGTACGATACACTACCACCTGAGGAAAGCAAACAAGGTGGCAGATGCTTTGAGCAGAAAATATCATGGAGTTTTGAACAATATGAGAATTGAAAGGGATCCAATTTTCATGGATCTAGTGAAGACGGACATGGGAATAACCATGGTATGTGAAAAATCAATTCTTTATCAAATGGTTTCCAAACCATCTTTACTAGAAAGGACTAAGAGTCATCAGACCGATGATGAAGAATTTCAAAAGAAGATTAAAGCTGTGAATGATGGGAGATTGAGAGACTTTGTGTATGAAGATGGAATTTTGAAATTCGGGAAGAGACTTTGTGTTCCTGATATACATGATCTAAAAAGGGAATTGCTGGATGATGCACATAGTTCCAATTTCACTATACACCCTGGGAGAACCAGAATGTATAGAGATTTGAAGGAACATTTTTGGTGGGACAACATGAAGAGGGAGATTACTGATTTTGTGTCAAGATGTATGGTTTGTCAACAAGTGAAAGCTGGAAGGCAACATCCTGGAGGAGTCATGCAACCTCTTCCCATACTGGAGTGGAAATGGGACAATATTACGATGGACTTTGTCATGAGGATACCAAAGACTCCTAGAAGGAACGATGCAATATGGGTTATTGTTGATCGTCTTACCAAGTCAGCACATTTTCTTTCTATAAGAGAAGATCTACCACTAGAATTTCTAGCAAGACTATATGTTGATGAATTTTTGAGACTTCATGGAGTACCCCTATCGATTGTTTCTGATCGTGATCCCCATTTTACTTCAAGATTCTGGAAAAGTCTTCAGAAATCCTTGGATACTGAACTTCATTTGAGCACTGCCTACCACCCTCAAACAGATGGACAATCAGAATGAACTATTTAGACCTTAGAAGACATATTGAGATCCTTCTCACTTGACTTTCAGGGTATGTGGGATCAATATTTACCTCTGGTTGAATTTTCCTATAACAATAGCTTCCATTAGAGTTTTCAGATGGCACCATATGAAGCGTTATACGGAAAGAGATGTCGCACACCAACCTGTTGAGATGACGTTGGTGAAAGAAAACATGTAGGTCCAGAACTGGTGGAGGAAATGATAGAAAAGGTGAAGGTAATCCAAAATCACATCAAAGCAGCTCAAAGTAGGCAGAAGAGCTATGCCGATAATAGAAGGAAGGATTTGGAATTTCAAGTCGGTGATCATGTTTTCCTGAAGGTATCTCCATGGAAGGGAGTCATACGTTTTGGTAAGAAAGGTAAATTGTGTCCCAGGTACATTGGACCTTTCGAAATTCTAGAACGAATTGGGGCTATAGCTTACCAATTGGCAATGCCACCAAGTCTCTCCAAAGTTCACGATGTGTTCCACGTATCTCTACTGAGGAAATACATGCCTGAACCAACGCATGTACTCACCTATGAGGAATTAGAACTGGAACCCGATCTGTCTTATTGCAAAGAGCCCGTCGGGATTCATGATATGAGAGAACAAGTACTAAGAAACCAGACGACTCGTCTGGTAAAAATCTTCTAGAGGAACCATAATATGGAAGAGGCAACGTGGGAACCCGAGAAACTTATGAGGAAGAACCACCCGAGTCTTTTTATGCAGTAATATTCTAGAAATTTTGAGGACGAAATTATTTGAAGGAGGGGATAATGTAACACCCCAAGCTTCTACGGTATGCTTTTCTTTGAATAATGCGATAGCGTGTGTTGTACGCAACATCGAGTTCTAACACCCCACAACCAATCAAACTAGCCGTTATGAATAGTAATACCTAATTTTTAAAATTTTATAAATTTTATCTCTCAAAATGTACTTCATTTTTGGATTCGGAATATAGAATTTATCCTAGGGTGAAATTTTGGAACTTTTCAGATAACATTTATATTTTGATGAACAGTGAAAATTACTAAATTTTAATTAAAAATAACTTTTTTAATCGAAATAATTTATATTGATAAATTATGAATTTGAGTGGTTTTAAAGTATATTTAGAATATATTTTTACCATTTAATACAATGTTGTTCATTGTACATAATTTTACAATTAAACCGGACATAAACAAGTGTCAATCTTTTGATAGTTATTATCTCTTAAAAACACGCTTTTTGTTTTAACAACGGGAATTAATTTTAAATTAATTTCTGCCACTTCTATGTTTTAAATTTGGAAAAAATGGATTCCATATTTGGAATCAGGATTTTCAAATTATCTAAACAGGTAACTTTTATTTTTAGAAATTTTGAATAATTACTTCGGTAAATATTTTATTTACCATGGTTAAGGGTAAATCCAGTAAATAAGGGTTAAAAAATATTATAATAATAACAAATTACCCTAAAACGTGTCCTAACATTATTGGTTGATACATGTCCGACCATGGGCATCTTTGGGTCGATTTTTGGACCCCAAGGATCCACTTGTAAGTGATAATGACACTTTATATTAATTAAGTTAAAATAAATACAAAAATGACATAAGCATATATCTTTTAGAAAAACAATTTTTACATAGGGTTATATATGTTGTAGTTTAAACTATAAGTATTCATTAGAAATCTAAAACGATTTCCAACATAATGATAGTTTATTTATAATTTTTAGACATTAAATAATTTAATTTATTTATGACACAATGAGGATGCAGTAATTACCATAATAGTGAAAAATTAAAATAATTGATATTATAAATACTCAAATAAATATAATTTGAGACTTTTTATGAATTAAACTAATTTTCTAGGTTAATATGACATGTTAGGATTCATTTAATTTACTTGTTTCGAAGTAATCATTCTGTTATGATTTTTACAAAAATCAACTATTGAATAGTGTCAAAATTGACATAAAAGATTTTTTAAAACAAATATTATATTATTAATTGATATTAAATTCCTAAAAATATAAGGTTCGTCAAAGAGACTTATATCATGATAGGTGTATCATTAATGGACAACTTGGGGGACTCTTGGATGTATATAGTAAGTTTTTTAACTATATAATATAAAAATACAAAGTGACATGGTAAGTGTCAAACTAATTAACTAAGAGTTAATACTTAAAGATAAGGTTAATATAGTAACCCAAACCTGTCTCAATCCTATTGGTTGAGTGCTTTTTGACCTATACCCAACTTAACCTTTAAATAATCCAATTTTGAGCCATTAGAAACCGAATATTAATTTATTATAAAATAATATTTCTAGCTTTTCCAAAGGTGCCCCTCACCCCTCTTATAAAAGGGCACTCCCCCTTCTCACTAATTCACACATTCAAAGCCTTTTGGTTTGGCCAACCCCTGCCCAAATACTCTATCAACTTCCCTCACTACAACCTAGAGGCCTTAGTTTGATCATAAAGCTAACCTAAGGAGTCCTTTTGATCAAATCAAAAGGAAGAACCCAAAGAAGAAGAGGTTAACCAACCCCCAACCAAAGAAAAGTACAAGGTGAGGGTTTATTTCACAATCTCTTCATTACCTGAGGTTGATTATATTTAATAATATACTAGAATTTGTTTATCATCCACATCCATGTTTCTTGAAAATGTATTTTAAAACATGTTTACTATTTACAAGAATATGGGTTAAAGTCATTTATACCCTTGTTTGACTTTTTATAAGAGGTTTATAAAGGAATCTTTCCGTCGTTTTCCAAACAAGGTCCATTTTTAACCTTTTTGACACAATTAAGGTAAGAATTTTTTTTAACTTACACAGAAGGTGCGGTTATTCTCCACCATTATTAAACCATTGAATCTTCTATTATACTCTTATATGGATATTTTTAAAATAAAGGTTTTCTTTTATAATTATGTGATTTTTAAATGATTTCAAAAAAAAGAGATATTTCACTCCATTATATGAAAATCCAGTGCAAATGTATATGTATTTAAAGAAAGATTAAAAATGTTTTCAGAAAACCCGACTCTCGAGTGTGGTAGAAAGGAAGGGATTGGGTGTGGACCCATCATGGCCTGTAATTAGTCGAGCAGTCTCAGAATTAGTTATTTTTTTTTTCAGAAGCTCGCATAATGTTTTCATAAAAACACTGCAAAATATTTGACCAATTTTAAACATAAGTATCTTCAAAAAATTTCATCATTAGGTCTCATGACACAAAGTAGTGTCTTGGCACAAGGCCTTGGAAAAATCTTATTTGTAGTGTTGGCATGAGGCCTTGGCTATGTGGTTATGATAGTATGGAATTATGCATTCCATCATTATGAAAGTTGTTATTGATATTCCATGTGATTATTCGATTAGTAGAATATCCATGTGAATAAGTAAATGGAATTATTTCATGTTATTTTTTCCATACTATGTTGAAGTTCAAGTTTAAAAGGCTTTTGTTTTAGTTTTACATTTCCTTAAATGTTTATTCTTATTTATGAAAGTTTCTGCTATATTGTTATCCTTACTGGGCATTTGAGCTCACACCTTTCAATGTTTTATTTTTCCTAGGATGTGAAGAAGTAATGAATGACCTGTAGGGATAGTATGTGGGGATATGAGTGTGGACTATGAAGAAAATATGTTGTTGTAGTTTTCATTTTTATGATGTAATGTAAGACTTATGAATATATCTCATGTTTCCAAGGCTACTAAACTAATCAGTCTTTCGAGATTTGATCTTTCTTTTGATCAGGCCAATGTTATGTAATAATGCACCAACTCTGGGTAACTGGGGTCGGGGCGTTACATGACCACTATATGTTTTAAAAATTTATTTTATAATATTTTTGGTTTATTTTCATAATAATGTATTTCATAAATTTTTTATGAATTTTTTATTTTAAAAAATTGATTTTCAACGAATGGTTATTTTCCTCAAGATTTTTTTAAATGATTTTTAATCCTTTCTTTATATGTTTAAAAGGTTATTTTAAAAGAAAATGATTTTGAAAATTTATTATGTTTTGAAATGTGGTCTTTAATAAGAAAATGATATTTTCATTAAGAAAATTTTTAGATGATCTTTCAACACCATTTTTTCATCTTTGATGACATCATTTGATGTCAATTAATATTTAATAGGGATATGATACAAGGATGATATTTTTTTGTTCTCTAAATGGTTTGTGATTATAATGTAATTATGGTTACAAAAATTATTTATCTTCCATGGGTTATACCATAATAAAATGATTATGAAACCAACTTATTCTTTTATGTGATATGAATTTATTAAATGATGAAATGGTTATGAAACCTAATTCTTTCCCACAAGTTATGATATGATGTAAGTTTTATAAAACTCACATTTTTTTAGGGTTCTAATATGATTAAGGTTTTGTGATATTGTGGAACATGTATATATAATTTGAATCATGTGAAGGGTGGGACCTAAATATTCTTATACTTTATGGGGTAATAATTATTATCTCATGAATATAATAGGGATGGAATGGAGAGAAAACCCAGTTTTGTAAGGGACTTTTCCACTTTGAAAGTCTTGGAATGAACCTTGAATACTACGATAGTTTGGTGAGTGAAACCATTATACTATGATAGTTTTTTAAATTATCATTTACTATTAAGGAAATTATTTTTTATGCTTACTTTTTTGAGAAAAATCTATGACTTATGAAAATTTTATGTTCTCATGGATCATGTTCTTCGATTAAATTATGAATAATTCCATATAAACTGCCATGATTTATACTATGACTCAAGTTTATGATATATGATATGTAGTGTTTAGTTTTCATATGTTATTTTGAGGTTCTAAAACCCTTTTTATAATCATATTTTGATACCTCTATTGAATATCCACACAGATCATCTGAGTTCATGCTTTCATATATTACCTATCCCTAGGTTATGAATAAAGGATTTAAGTAGGGTATATATAAGATAAAAAATATGTTGAAATATCATTATGGGATATAATGAATATCATTAATGAAATAAGAATATTGTGTTCAATTATTAAAAGGGCACTAGAACTTTATAATCCTCATGCATTTTTTTCATGAAATAAATATTCATCTTAAAATATTTAATATAAGTTTATTATAATATTGGGGATATATAATAACTTATTCTAATTATAATATTCTATGAAATTAAAAATATGTAAAAAATTGTGTGAGAGATAAAAAAATGAACTTCCATTTATTATATTGATGTATAACTATTCCAAATTTTATTACACTTGATAGTACATCATAAAAAAAACCTTGTTAGATAAAAAATTTTGGGAAGCGGTTGTATGTTCACTAGAACCAAGATCCTCATTCCACTGGAATATTGAACAAATAGGATACCATGTGTTTTGAAATTTATATATATATAATTCGATTGGATAAGTTTACCAGATGTAGTATTTTCTCACACCCTATATGGTTCACAAAATTAATCGTTATAAAAATTAAGGAAAACACACTATCATACATTAAATATAATTAAAACGAATAGAAAAAAGGACAATGAAACTAATGGATTTTCTTAGTTTGGAAAATGATTCCAAAATCACTAGTAGAAGCACTATATATTTTCGTAAAAACCTTTAGAACTACATAAAATACATTCTCTATAACAATGAATAACCAACACTCCCAAATCCTGTGATGAAATCATAAACATTAAAACTCCAAATTTTATAATGATAATTGTTACCCCATTATCTCCATCAGAACTGTATGACACTAAATGAAATATCAGACCACTTACAACTTCAAGAAACTTTTAGGTTTAGAATTTTATATAATTAGGACAAACTCAAACAAAAAAATTCACATGACTTTAAATGATCATTTCTACAACTTATTACAACTTTTTATTTCCACATTAAGTCATTATAATCATAAATATGAAAAAACATCAAGAAATTACTCATTCATAAAAATTATTTATAACATAGGGAAATAGAAACATAAGAAGGTTCAGCTCAAATGATCATTATTGGTAAACATAAGCATTAAAAATTAAATGTCACCAATGAGCATAAGATGTACATAAGGGTATGATGACATAATAAAAGTGCATGAGGGAATAATATTAGAATACATACCCATTAATACCTAGATAATAATACATGAAAACATATCAAAAAAAGAGTCATCAAAATTGATAATCCTGATACATTTGATGTCAATCTTGATCATGAGAAACATTACAAACCAATTATAAGAAATTAAAACCATTTCTTCTAACTTGTATCATCATATTCATAAAATCCATTCAAATCCATTTTAATTAGAATAACTATATAAACAACATTAAATATAATCATTACCTAATGAATCAAAGAACTATATGTTTTAACCCATCATTTAGGCTATAATAATGTTACACGACACTATCTTAGTCATCCAATGTTAATATATAACTGTCTTACTAGATACAATTTGAGCACCCCATGTTTAAGCTATAACGAGCTTACTTAGTACTATCTAGAACACCCCATGTTAAGTTATAACGGGCTTCCCAAACACTATCTGGCCCACAAAATTTATCATGTATAATGTATAATAACTAAAACATGAATAAATTACAAGAATATTTAACTTCATCATAAAACTTATATAAAAAATAATTATTCCTTCATAACTTAATTAACACATGGAAAAGAAACAGGTTTCATGTCAATATATTTGAAACATAATTAACCCATGTAAAATAAATGGGTTCAATAAAAATCTCATTGAATCACGATTAACCCTTAGATATGAAATGGGTTCCATAAAAATCATTTTGAAATATAATTAACCCATGGAAAAGAAATGTGTTCCATAACATTTTCTTTGATAAAATAATTATCCCTCTAGAGAAATAATTAATATGGTATTAATAAAAAACATCCACAATAGAGGATAAGTACCAACAAGGGTTTCTTTCATTCATTAATGGAAATATAATTTAAATATCATTAAAAAATTTGAGGAAAATTAATTTTTCCTTCAGAAAGATATTTTTAAAACATAAAACATTTCGAAAACAATTTTCTTTGAAAAGATCATTGAACACATATAAAAGAAAATTTGAAAATAATTTCAAACATTTATTAATGGATAAAAAATTTTCAAAAATTATTTCCCTTGAAAATGATCTTATAATTAAAATTTAAAAGATTTTGACAAAAATTGTTTTTTAATGAATATATATTTCCAAATGAATAGTGAAATGAAGTCGGGTTTTCATAAAATAACTTTATAAAAAATTCAATTACTAAAGAGTGGAAAATGGTAAAATTACATAAAATATCACGAACAACTATATTATAAGGGATTTAATGATAATTATAACATTCCAACATAAAATATTTAATCATAGACAATCCTTACAAATGACGAGATTGTAATAGAAGAATCATACCACTTTGGTAACTTTTAATAATAATCCCCATGAAATAATATAATTTATAATATCATGGAGATAAGTATATTGATGATATATCATGTCAAAGGGGAATAATATATAAATAAAAAAAATTAGATGTATGTCTTAACTTACTTCCCAAAGAAGGAAAATCGAGACAAAAATCCTAGAACACTTTCGTAACAATGAAAATTGTAAACCCAATTAAAAATTGATCATAAATTGTCTAATAAAAACCAAATAAATTTAATGATAATATTAATAAAACAGATTAATGTTAATTATATACTCTAAAAAATAAAAAAAAATGTTGTGAATAAGGCATACATCTCTCATAAATAAAATATAAACATGAAAGACCATTACATCACAAGTCCTTTTAGTTGAATATTATTTTACCTCATGTATAGTTGTTTTAAACCAGTTATTAACATATTAAAGTACCATATTAATATTTTTAATATCGTTTATTATTTTCATATGACCATTAATTATGTGTTTATTAATAATTTCATGTTAAAGTTGCATTTTAGGTAATAACTGATTTGTTTTTTGTTTTTATTTTGACATTTTATTTTGGGTACACACACTTCAATCACTATTTCATATAATAGAGAATGTAAATAATTATATAAATATTTTATATATTTATTATATATTTATTTATATTAATCCATAATATTTTGTGATAGGAATTTGAATACATAGTTTATGGTGAGGTAGGTTGTATGTACGCATGAACATTATTTTCATTTTATTGTAATTTTTAATGAACAAAATGTAAATTATATATATATATATATATATTATAATTATAGTATAATATTTTTTACTTACATATAACATATTTTTGTTAAACTCATCCTTAATACATCTCATGTAATGTGTGAATGAATCAAATCACTTCACATGGAAGTTGCTCGCCATACACACGAACGACATCAATGTATCCCAAAAAAATTAGAAGAATAAAATTATGTGTCATATAATAATTCAAAAATAATAATTATGTAATTATAATCAAATATATCATATTTAAAAAGTATTCCAATCATTATTACAAATCATGAATGGTGGTAATGAAAATATGATGCACATCGGTTCATGAGGTGGTAGTCCACCATGCACATAAAGGATGATTTCATAAACCATTTGATGAAATAATATGTGGTTTTAGATCTAACACATGATATAAAAACAACTAATTAGAGGTAATATACTTATTTTATTATATAATCTTGATATAAAAATAATTGAAGGATGTGGATAAAGAAATAAAATAAAAACACATTTATAAGTACATTACCTCTTCATATACTATCCTCCTTATGTTTTATCTAAAACCATGAAAGGTTTTATTTATAAAAAAATTAATGATTCTAGTTCAAGGTTAGGGATGCTGGGAAGTTATTTTTTTGGGGATTGATTTATCCAAAAGGCATTAGAGTTATTAAAAATTGGGGAGAGTTAGTTCTTTTTTATTGTTGAGGTGGAGTGGCATTCCTATTAATACAAAAAATTATTTACTATTGCGAGGTCTACCTTATCTTACGTGCCTCAAAAATTTATTAATAATGTAGGGGGGGGATTTTTTGGTTGAGACGCACCACCAACATAAAAAATAAATACATTTTTAACAATTTTGTTCCTATGTTTCCTTATTTTTCTCAGTTTGGTTTTTCATTAAAGAAACTAGTTTTCTAAATTATGTAGTTAATCCATTAATAATAAATTAAAGTTATAATTATTATAAAATTTACACCCAATTATTTTAAATAATAAATAAAAATTATTTAATAAAAAAATTACATGTGTTGGAAATTAATTTTAATAGAAGTGCATGCAACTTGAAAGACCATTTATTTATCCCTAATTGTTCTAATAATTTATTTACTATTTATGGGTCAATATGTTCACCATAAAAGTACAATTAGACTAACAATGAACCATATTTGATATTTTTAAAAATTTAAAAATCACTTGGGGAACTTTCAATCTTTATTGTTTGTGAATTTTTCCTACCCCAATTCTTCATTTGTCGTAGGAATCCCTCACTTGGACCAAAAATCAACACTTTGAGATCGAATGGTTATTGTGAAATCAATCCTTAGCACAATGATCTGAAGTCATGGATTTAGATTTACATGAAACGACAGAGGTGCGATGATGGTGGTGGTGACCGAAACGAGGCGGTGTGGTAAATATCCCCACTCGAATGACTTTGTGTTGGAATGGATCAAAATAAGGTTTTTAACCTCATAAAATGTAGAGGGAAACTTGTGGGCTTTGGATCACCCTATGGATAAAAAAAATGGACCACCGGAGCATGTACGGTGGTCCTCAAAAAGCTCTACCGGGCTTTCGGTGGAGATAGAATCATGTGGTGGTGCTATCCACATTCCATACGGAAGGGAGGTGGTCCATGGTCCCTGACTGTGGCATGTTCTAGACCAGAAGGTTTTTCCATGGGTATAGTTAGAAGAACCAGTCTGCTACGTGGACCAGTTGGTTGAAGTGGTGGCGCCAGCTGGCACCACCTTGAGGATAATAGATGCGAATTTAACTGTGTTTCATGATTGAAGAGCTGGCCCGCCTTTCAGTAGGCCTGGCGTGCGATGGTGGGCTACACCCAGCCAGTAGGTTGGGCCGAACCGGCTGCCCGATGGGCTATGCCCTGGCAGGCGGGCTGGGCTAGGGTGACCTGGTTGGACCAGACTCGGACCGAATCGTACCCAGTTTCACAAAAATGCTCCTAACTTTCAGATGGAGCTTCCATTTTAGGATCCATCTTTGGAGTTGGGACCCCTACGCTGAGACAAACCTTTTTATATACTATAAGTGAGTTTTTGGGAATTTTGGAGGGTAACCTTTTTGATTTGAAGATGAGGCTCTCCTGGTATGAGATGACTTTGGGCAGAATCAAGGTGATTCTTACGATTAAAGTTAGGATGGTTACTACCTTTATGACTCAAGGTGCAAGTAATCCTTATCCCTCTACTTCAGTAGAGACATGACTCCCTACATCATAGGTGAGGGTTTATTTGGGTAGCTTCCTACGGGGGTATTACTCCCCTGAAGGACTAGGTGCGGGTTCCTAGAGATGCTCTGGAAGTTAGAGTAATTAAACCCACAGGGGATCAGGGAGTGGGTCCTCTATCTATGGTGTCAGTAACTTGTATAAGATTGGGGCATGGGTAATCCATAAATCTAACATTCATAGAGCCGGTACTCCGCTAATGGGTAGGGTGCGGGTCCTCTGTGATAGGAGTTTGTACTCCCCTGCTATTTTAGGGCGCATGTCCTCCACACATGATCAAATAGAGTTAGTACTCCCATACTGGGTAGGGTGCAGTTCCTCTATGATAGGAGTCAGTACTCCCATGCTGTTTTAGGGAATGGGTCCTCTACACATGATCAAATAGAGTCGGTACTCCCCTAACATGTAGGGTGTGAGTCCTCTATTGTAGGAGTTGGTACTCCCCTAACATATCAGGGCATGGGTCCTCCACTCATGAACTAACAGAGTCAGTAATCCCCTGTCATACCAAAGAGTGGATCCTCTAGTCACTAAGTAGTAATCCCCTACCAAGTAGGGTGCAGGTCCTCTATTAGAGATGGAGCTCCCTCGGCTGTCGGAGATAGTATCGAGGGGCAGGACCAACCACTTGATGAAAATAGGAGCTAGTTCTCCCTCGTCGGAATGAGATGTGTCCCACTGATTATAGAAGTGAATTAGGTTTATCTAGATGGTTAGGAGAATGAATCCCTCTTACATGTACAATGGTGAGGACGAGCCTCTCCACTTGGGTTTCCTTGGTCTTGCATTGTGCGCAAGACAGCGACGACTGAACCTCTGGTTTTGGGCACTAGAGTTGGACCTGGTAAAATGTTCTCGATAGATCACATTCTCTCGGACGTACCTTTTAGAATGATAGGGTTATTCCCAATGGTGCATACCCATCATATGAATGCCATCTGAGATGGCTGATCTTGTGGAACGTGTTCTCATAGTTTTGTGTGTCACCTCACGAATCTGCAATGAGAATCTTGATGTTGTCTATGAGGTTGGAACCTTATGAATTCTTAGTGACTAAAATGAGTATATCGGGATATTCATGGTATATGTATTGGAATATACTTGAGTAGAGCTAACTGTGACTTCCTTTTTGGTTTTTCTCTTGTGCTTTTCCTTTGTGGTTTTGGGGTCCTCTACTGAGTATTGTTTTACTCACCCCTCTATGGGCTTTTCCCACACATGTCGTGTATTGTGAAGACAAATAAAAATTTGATAGAGTCCATGGAGAACCATGACCTTTTGGTGTTCAGTGAGATCATAAAAATGAGGCGTACTTATATTGCTTCAGTCAGATACCCTTCACCTACCCTTCTGGTAGGCTTCCCAATGGATGAGCTTTAGGGACATGGAGTTTTAATTTTGCTCTATTTTTCTTTTGGTGGGCTTCTATACTAGCCTAGGTTTCCACTCTATACTTTACTTTCCGTTGTACTCTGGTTGTGTTTTACTTAGTGGATTTCATTCATGGTTTCCTTGGATTTTACATTCTAGTACCTTTGGCTGGGAGTTGTGTGCGTGTGTACAGTTACATTGGAATATGCCTCCCATTTGTTGGATATTCCTACTCGGCAATAATCCCCAGCCCCTGGCATATTGTAGGAGGGATTGGGTTAGTCACAACGTTGTCCTTAGGAGATGGGTCATGATAGAGTGGTATCAGAGGAGTAGGTTTCGGTTCCACCTTTGGACGAAGAGTTTGTGAGATTGGGTTGGGTTGCATCGCAATGGTGTTAAGATATTTTGAGTTCAACTCTTAGGCCAGATGTTCTATTATTGGTGCAACTACTAATGTATCCATTCAATATGACTATGGTAAACTAATTTTCGACTCGGTGTATTAGAAAACTGGTCTCCAGGAAATAAATGGTACACACATCATATAGGGAGGTTTGTGATTTCCATGTTCTTATTGTGTTAGATCTCTAGCTATACTCTATTAACTATGGTTCATCTTGATCTATTTCCCGATTCCACTACGATGATAGCCAGATAGGATTCTACAGTGTGACCATGATGTGGATCTGCCCCATGATGAGGCTTATATATAGGGAAATGGTTTTGGAGAGTTTCCACCGTGTGGTCTACCGATGGTGCCACCACCCATAGAGTTCCATGTTTTACCAGTAGTTCAGTCTGAGGATGCACATAGGATGAGTGCGATGCATTCGTTCCAGAGATAGAGACCCCCATGTTCCGAGGAAAGAGAGATCCTCAGGTAGCAGAGTATTGGCTTGAGGTGATTACACGAGTCTTCCGCCAAGTGAGGAAGCCTCTGGACCAGATGGCGGTATTAGCTACGAGCCTTATTTAGGGAATGAGGGGGGGAGATGGTGGAACTTGACCATACAGAAGTACAAAGAGGTGACCCTCACATGGATATAATTTGAGTGCCTCTTTAGGGGGGAGTTCTTTCCAGAAATGTTACGCTCTGTACGTATACAATAGTCATGGAACCTATGATAGAAAAGCAAGATAATAACAGAGTACATAGAGAGATTAAAATATCTTTATCACTAATATATTGATATGGTGCAGTACCCATAATTCAGGGCCCATACCTTCAATTAGGGGATATCCTGGGAGATCAGGGCATAAGTGATACCCTTTAGCATTCCAACATATGCTGGGGTTCTGGAGAGAGCCATGGTGGTTGAGATTTTTCTAGTGGAGGGTCAGATGGATGTGACCTGCAACAGGGGTCACGAGTTAGAGGAGTCAGTTAGAGATAGTATATGATAGATGATAGGATTGCGACATAGGTTGCATACCCATGCTCAAACACAAACACATGGATTTGTGGTTCAGGAGCAGCGCCAAAGAGCAGATCAGCTGCAGGAGAGGTGATTTTATAGTTGCAACAACTCGAGGAATTATTCTATAGATTTTCTGACCCGCCATTCCACTGAGAGGGAGCCGGTTGTTGAGCCACCTTGGCAGAGGCAACACTTGGATCAAGGAGTCCGTAAAATGTTGAGTGAGGAAAAGGAGATGGACGAGTAGCAGGAGGTGGTCCACGCCAAGCTCAGGGAGCTGGAGGGAATGGCTAAGGATAGCTTCATGTAGTCATGGATTATGATCAATAATCTCTAAGAGAGATTATAGGTATGATCTGTGTCTTTTCTTTTGGCTGTCATTTTAAATAGACACAAGTGTTGGACATTCTCCTTTTTCTGCGAGTTCTGTTTAAGACTTCGAGGTTCTGGTTGGACTGTGGACTTGAACCTCAGGCTTAGAGACTTTCTCAAGAATATAACCATTTATCACAAACTGGCACTGATAGTTTGAACTGAATCTTGGAGGTGATAATTGCAGTTGGGATCTATTAGTCATGGCATCGAGGCCTTACGATGTCATTCTAGGTATATACTACTACCGTTCATACCCAGATTGATTGTATTAGGAAAATGATGTAGTGTGTCTGTTATTGTGAAATAGGGTTTTACATTATGATAAAATGGAGACCTTGGTAACACAAGATAGAATCTCATGAAGGGTCATTCCTAGGATAGTTCTGTGGTGACAGAGTTATACCCTATGATGTTTTCCGCATTATGAAATGGTTTCTTACCATCCATACTCAGTTGAGGTTCCAATAGTGAGTGTGGATGTGATCTTATTTCAGCATGTTGTGCCACATACATGAATTATTTTAAAGGTAAATTTTATTTAATTTCCATTCATGCTTTGTTTTGAGGGTTTCCCAAGCTTTTATGGAGGAATGGGTGAGTTTTCATGAATTGATCCAAACTCTGAGCCCAATTCCAGATTTAAAAATAAATTTTGATTCCTTTAAAACTCCTTAATTTTTCATCATTTTTCATCCATTATAATTCCTACTTTTCATCCTCTGACCTACGAACACCACCAAATTAATTTGGACCATTTATAAATCTATAATCATGGTGGATTTGAGTTTTTATTTAAGGGATAGGGCCTGCCCGAAAGCCCATTTCCTACATTAAAAATATTTTTTAATTTTTTTATAAATCATTTAATTTTCAAAAAAAATCGGTGATTCCAACTCTCCCCTGAGCCCACGTACCTACGGCGCACTCCCATTCTCTCCTCCCCTAATTTTTAGCTCAATATAATCATGAAATTGGGCGAAACTTCTCTGGATTTCACAAATCACCCAGATTTGAAGAGGTAAATTGATCCTTTCATAAATTCCTCTATTTTTAATCCTTTTCCCCAATTATAGTTCCTAAATGATACTATAATCCTTTTTCAAACCTCCATTAAATGTTTAGCTATTTTAAAATTCATATATTGGTGGATGTTGGGTCGTTTTCTTCAAGATTGTTTTGCGTAAGTGTTTCTCTCTTCAATACCTTCCCTCTCCTTAGGGTTTCCTCCCTCTTTCATGAATTTATAGAATTTCTAGAAGTTAGGGTTCGAACCTAGGGATTTATTTGTTGTCTTTTTGATAAAATATTGTGTTCTAGGGTTGGATTTATCTTCCTTGTGGTGCAGTGGTGGTGCGGTTGATGTTTCACACCAAGTTTTTGAGGGATTAGACACTTTTGGTAGGTGGTTCCATGTTTAAAAAATTATTGATGAGTTAGTTTTCTATATTTATTCATTTTTATATTCTTCATATGTTGGGTGTGGTGCAAAAACAGGTTATTATTGATTTGGTTAATTGTTTAATTTTATAGTTGCTTTTTAACTTCAAATTGGGTGTTTTCATGTGTAACTCATGGTGTATTATTTGGGTGTTTTTTTATAACATATGAAATTGGTTTACTAAATGTATTTGGCCTTAAAATTATGGTTTGGTAATGTATTAGTGTCACATGGGCCTAAAAAGAGGGTTTTTAAATAGGTTTGATGTGTAAAACATTGTCATTATTCATGAGATCATTTTTTGAAAATGTGTGTTTTCATTTGTATCTTTTGCGGTATTATTCATGGAGATTTTATAAAACTTGAAAGTGGTTTTATAAATGTACCTAGGGATAAAAATTATGTTTTGGATAGTAATTGGTATGGTTTTGGTCTTAAACGAGGGTTTTGAAATGGGTTTTGTGTGCAAGACATAGTTACACCACTTGGGTTCTTTTTATAAAAATTGTAAATGTTTTAGTTGGATAAACAAAGTGGGAAAAGGGCGCATATGTACTGTTTGGTGTGTGTGTTCACATAATATGGGTTTTTTAAATGTGGAGTTATGTTTTAAGATGTCAAACATTTTCATAATGTTTGGAAAATGTTTGAAAAGTTTTATTAAATTGTGATGTTGGGGAAAAACTTGTCTGTGGGATGTTTCGTGTATGTTTGGGGATAAAATGATTTTGAAGGTTAAAGGTTATTATGTGGCATGTGTGTGTGGGATGTTATGTGATGTTTATGACCTTTTAAATGTTTTATAAAATTTTTTAATGGATTTGTGGAAGTGTTAATGAAATGTGAATGTGTTGTGGGCTATTTTGGTGTGAGTTGGATTTCTAAATCAATTTGAATGAAAAGTTGACTTTTGTGACTTGTGTTATATACATGTGGGATGTTTAGTGAATTTGTGATGTTGAAATTGTATTTTCATGTGAAAAATTTATTTCTTGACTTGTTGAACTTGTTTGACCACAAAGGGAAGACCTGCATATCTAGGTGGGTGGATGTGTACTAGTATACTAGTTAATCCGTGGGGTTTGGCCACCGTTTCACTTAGCAAGATTGACGCTTATAACTCTAACTAAACTATGATGTTTATGATTGGGGACCACTAGGTTATGGTTATGTTCCCTATTAGTGGCTCGTGCACGAGAACTGATATTTGTGATGGTTACTCTCACCTAGATATGAGGTACCTAGGACCCACAACGAGCTAGTGCCTAGGGGTTATTTCCTATTGCTTGTGCTCATTAGTTACTTTTTACATAACATCGGCATACAATATGGTTTTATGGAAAATTAAGTAGTGTTTACATTATTTTTTAAAGTGTTTATTCTTAATGATAGCCCACTTGAAAACTATTTTAATTTTTAAGTTGCATCTTTTAGAAATTGTAACTAGCATTTCCTGTTTATGAAAACATGAATGCTTTTCGTCTTTGAATGTTTATCACATAGAATATCATTGTGGTGGTATCCTACATGTAATTGGATCACACCCTACTTACACCCTTGGGTTTATGTAGACATGGTTATTTTTGCTGACGCAGGTTGGGTACAGTTTTTAGTGCCAGTGGTTCGGGTTTCTAGCAGGTCCATAGTGGTGATGTCTTGTGGGGATGGCTTGATAGAGGATCCTCTTTCCATGTGGAGGTTCTTGGTCTGAACTTATTTGGTTTTGTGCCTCTGTAACGGTCTTAAACATAGTTTTAACTTATGTAATTCAGTTCTGAAATTTTTTAAAAGACGGATTTAGTTGAAAAATCCAGATTTGTTTTATTGAGGTTGTTTGTTGTTTAAGGTTTATAAAATCAGGTAAATCGTTCCTAATTCTCATTATATGATACCCAGGCACTTGTTCCAGCCTATGGGGATCGGGAACGCCCTTCAGGCCTTGTCATGGGCTGGGTTTGGGGCCGAGTTCGGTGGCTACCAGATTTGGTTCATGACAAAATGGTATCAATGGAGGTTCAGGTTAACTCTTTGGGTCGTGTTATTTGGGGAACAGTCGGGATAGTTTGAAGTTAAGATTTTTGGGACTTGGTATTCTAGTTATGGGTAGTGTTACTAATCACCACACCTCATGAATGGATTCAAGTCATTGGGGGAATTTGGGACTTATCTAATTCCTTTGGTTTTCTTCATTTGATGATGATTAGGGGAAATTAAAAAAGAGTTGGGTTAATGGTCTCAGGGAGATCACAGGGCCTGGAAAGCCATGTGGAGCCAGGAATATTCCCAAGAACACTATCTGTGATAGTGAAGTGATTGGAATATGACCTCCAACCATTTTTCCAAGTCACCCACTGAAACTAGTTTCCTCTCGCATTGTCTTGTGTTCTTTTGTTTTGAAATCTTGGAACTTTGGTTTTAAAGTGACTTGGTTTTAATAAGTGTAAAGTTTTTGTGAAATGATTTTCAAATAAATATGGAATGGTTTTATTTATTAAATAGTGGAACTAAATTTTCATAAATATTTTGAAATGGAAAATGGTGTTCTTACACCTCTTTTGAAAGCAGAAACTATACTGAAGTTGGTTTTGAAAAAGTGTTTTCAATAGAGTTTTCTAAACAATAAAAGGGTGTTTTAATGGTATGAGATGATATGAAATTGATTTTAATAACATGAAAGTGAGTTATTTTATAAATGGTTGTGTCTTTCTGAAAAGTTTAGAAATATTTGAATTGGGATTTTGATCTTCTGGTAACCAATTATGAGAAAAATGATGTCTTGGTTGACCATTTTGGTTTTGAAAATTTGAAAGAATATTTGTTTTAACCATTGGTATTTCCATGAGAAACTACATGCATGGGGTTATATGGGATGATAGATTGTTGATATCACAACTAGATGAGTGCCAAAACAGATATGAAGAGGGTTCCCGGTGTGGCACAAAAACATGCATGTGTGAGGCCCATGGGGTACCATTGTTGGATACACTTACGGCTGAACCGTTTGTTTTCAAAGAAATTTTTATAATGAAAAACATGATGTCTTGATGAATAGTTTGGGATGGTGTTTATTATGTGTTTTTGAAAATGTTGATGTTGTGGGATGTTTTGAGTCCAAGAACCCCGCCTGTTTGAACTGTGTTTTGGGTTTGTGTTTGGTCGGTAAGGTGTGTTGTAGGGATGGTTAGTGGTCTCATCTGAAAAATGTTTTGAAACACCTTCACGGTGGTTCCCTTCATGTGTTTGGATCTGGTTTGTGGTATATCATGACCAATAGAACATCATGGTTGGTTCCTTGGGTTCAATAGTTGGATAAGATATGCCCCATTAAAGGTTAGTGCACAACTGAATTGCAACCTGGATTGTTTCGCCGTTTGAAGACCCTGATTTGATCAATATAAGTAATATTTTTCTTGAGATTTTTATATTGAGTCTACACCATTTCCATTCATGGGTTTTTGTATCCTCTTGTAGCGGGAGAGTGATCATGGAAGGTTTAAAGAGACCTTAGCTTCTTAAGTTTTCTGATTTGCCTAAGGTGGAAGTGGTCTAGGGTTGTTAGCATGAATGAGTATCTGGATTGTGTCTAAGAGGTTTTCTCAGTACTTCATAGTCTCTTCAAAGAAGGAGTTCATGTTAAACTACTAGTGTGGGAAATGCGGTCATGAGAGGATATTGTGGCCAATTTATTGAATTGTGTGTTGTTTGGGGATGTTGTATAAGGTCCATCTCCATGCATTGTTTATACTAGTCGCAATGGTCATGTACGGCGACTCCTTGTGATGTCATGTGCTCGATTGACCGTAAAGGTGAAATTCATGCAATACTATGAGAGTCTTTGTTATGTTGGAAGAATGTATCCCTCGGAAAAACTTAAAAATCTTCCTTTAATTAGTAAGGTGTGTATAGGTGTTATTTAATTCTATTGTTTCTCACCCGAAGAAACAAGGTGTAATTTTTGTGTATCTTCTAAGCCATTGTTTCAGTGAAATATTGGGTTAGGGTAAAGTGATTTTGCATTGTGTTATGTCTTGGCAATCTTATCGGGGATTGAAATTTAGTTTTTGGTAGCAACGAAAGAATAATTCTCATTCAAGGGGTTTCCATGGACTAATTGCGAGGATGAAGATGCTTCGATCATTTGACCTCCTGCCATAGGTCTCGGAGAGAAGATGGTTTGTAGTTAGGGTAAATACTTGGGTTGTTTAAACCCTTGTACAATGTCATATCCTTATTTTGAAAGATAGTAAAATTTTAAACCTATGGTTTCATCATATTTCTTATATTATTCTTGTCCGGTGGAAATAAGTGGAGGGCCTTGTACCCATGTCATTGCCTAATATCATTCCCTCCCCCTTTGGTTTCCATTGAGTCATTGGAGAATGGTTGGAAATTTGGCTAGACTGTTTGAGCACACATTTTGTGCATGATTAGTAGTGATAGTGTTCCAGGAATCCATGAAAAAAGAATGATATGCATAGTTAGTTCACGGTTTCCCAAACCATGTGGACTAACCATGCACCCTTACCAAATCATTAATTTTTTTGGGTCTTTTTGTGCCAGCCCATGTTGATCGGTTAAGATGGTTGGTTCTTATGGTGAGGAGACCCACTAATATTATCATGTATGTTCCATCGTAAATTTTGAATGGAAGTCTACCCTTTTTACTAGGGATTCCATTCAGACCTCCCCCTATTAGAGTCCTGATTCTGTCTCGTAAAAATATAGGTTGTCTCTTTTGGTGGGGAGCCTATTTGTGTCCCCCTGCACCAATAACTAAGATTTATCCATGGTCTTGGATTGGTGGTAGGTAGTCTCATTCGGAACTATCTAACTACCAACATCTTCATTGAGTAAACATTGGTATTGGATAACACCCAATGGTTTAGTTAAATTAAGGTAAATGTAACATTGTTTGAGGTTGTTTTTCATTTAGATGAATTGCTTGAGTCTGGATCGGATAAGTGTTTAAAGAGTTTTCTTTTGGGATAAAGTATGAATGTGAAATATCATTCTAGGAAAGTGGTGTAAGTTTTTGTTGTGAGAGTAGTCCTTCCTTAATTGATCATTGGAGGTGTTTTGGCCTTTGGGGTGAAGTTTGGCAGAGAAGTACATCTTAGTTTATCGGTTGGGTTTGGTTTTTGTATTTGGACTTATTGTGGCTTTTCGGGGACATATATTTTTCATGGTAGGGATAATTGTCAAATAAATGACTTATTTTAAAGGTAAATTTCATTTAATCTCCATTCATTCTCTGTTTTAGAGTTTTACCAAGCTTTTATGGAGGAAATGGAGAGTTTTCATGAATTGGGCCAAACTGTTAGCCCAATTCTAGATTTAAAAATAAATTTTTATTCCTTTATAAATCCTTAATTTTTCAACATTTTTAATCCATTATAATTCCTACTTGGAATCCTCTGACCTATTAACACCAAAAAATTAATTTGGACCATTTAGAAATCTATAATCATGGTGGATTTGAGTTTTTATTTAAGGAATTGGGCCTGCCCAAAAGCCCATTTCCTGCATTAAAAATATTTTTTAATTTTTTTATAACATATTCAATTTTTACGTTTTTTCAGTCAGTCCAAATCTCCCCCGAGCCCACTTTCCTAAGGCACACCCCCATTCTCTCCTCCCCCTATTTGGAGCTCAATAGAATCTAGAAATTGGGGTAAACTTATCTAGATTTCATAATTCACCCATATTTGAAGAGGTAAATTGATCCTTTCATAACTACCTATATTTTTACTATATATCCACCATTTCAGTTCCTAAATGATCTTCTCATCCATTTTATAACCTCTTTTAAATGTTTATCTATTTTAAAATTCAGATACTAGTGGATGTTGGGTCATTTTCTTCAAGATTGTTTTGGGTAAGTGTTTCTCTCTTCAATTCCTTCCTTCTTGTTAGGGTTTCCTTCCTCTTTCATGAATTTATAGAATGTACAGAATTTAGGGTTTGAACCTAGGGTTTTATTTGGTGTCTTTTTTATAAAATATTGTGGTCTAGGTCTGGATTTATCTTTCTTGTTGTGCTGTGGTGGTGCGGTTGATGTTTCGCACCAAGTTTTGAGGAATTCGACACTTTCGGTAGGTGGTTCCATGTTTAAACAATTATTGATGAGTTAGATTTCTGTATTTATTTTTTTTTCCTCATATGTTGGGTGTGGTGAAAAAACTGGTTATGATTTATTTGGTTATAGTTGCTTTTTAACTTGAAATTGGGTGTTTTCATGTGTAACTCATGGGGTATTATTTGGGTGTATTTTATAACTTATGGAATTGGTTTACTAAATATTTTTTTCCCTTAAAAATATGGTTTGGTAATGTATTAGTGTCATGTGGGCCTAAAAAGAGGGTTTTTAAATAGGTTTGATGTGTAAAACATTGTTATACTTCATGAGAGCATTTTAGGAAAATGTGTGTTTTTATTTGTATCTTTTGTGGTATTATTCAAGGTGATTTTCTAAAACTTGAATGTGGTATTATAAATGTACCTAGGGCTTCCAATTCTGTTTTGGATAGGAATTGTCATGGCTTTGGTCTTAAACTAGGGTTTTGAAATGGGTTTTGTGTGCAAGACATAGTTACACCACTTGGGTTCTTTTTATGAAAATTGTAAATGTTTTAGTTGGTTAAAAAAAGTGGGAAAAGGGCGCATATATACTGTTTGGTGTGTGTGTTCACCTAATATGTGTTTTTGAAATGTGAAGTGATGTTTTAAGATTTCAAAAAAATTTATAATGTGTTTTAAATTTCTGAAATGTTTTATTAAATTGTAATGTTGGGGAAAAACTTGTTTGTGGGATTTTTCGTGTATGTTTGGTGATAAAATGATTTTGAAGGTTAAAGGGTATTTTGTGGCATGTGTTTTTGGGATGTTATGTTATTTGTATAACCTTGTAAATGTTTTAAAATTTTGTTTAATGTATTTTTGGAAGTGTTAAAGAAATGTGAATGTGTTGTGTGATATTTTGTTGTGAGTTGGATTTCAAAATCAATTTGAATGAAAAGTGGACTTTTGTGACTTGTGTGGTATACATGTGGGATGTTTGGTAAATTTGTGATGTGTAAATGAAATTTTAATGTGAAAAGTATATTTATTGACTTTTTGAACTTGTTTTAGCACAAAAGGAAAACCTGGGTATCAAAGTGGGTGGACGTGTACTAGTATGCTAGTTAATCCGTGGGGTTTGGCCTCAGTTTCACATAGAAAGATTGACGCTTAGAACTCTAACTAAAATATTATGATTATGATTAGGGACTATAGTTTATCGGTATGTTTCCTAATAGTGGCTCATGCACAAGAATGGATATTTGTGATGGTTACTCTCACCGAGATACGAGGTACCTGGGACCTAGAACGAGCTAGTGCCTAGGGGTTATTTCCTATTTCTTGTTCTCATTAGTTACTTTGTGATTACCATAATCATACGGTATGGTTTGATAGAAAATTCAGTATTGTTTACATTATTTTTAAAAGTGTTAATTCTTAATGATATCCCACTTGAAAAATGTTTTAATTTTTAAGTTGCATCTTTTAGAAATTGTAACTAGCATTTCCTATTTATGAAAACTTGCATGATATTCATCTTTGAATGTTTATCACATGGAATATCTTTGTGGTTGTATCCTACTAATAATTTTCTCACACCCTACTTACACCTTTGGGTGTATGTAGACTTGGTTATTTTTTTTGTCATAGGTTGGGTACAGTTTTTAGTGTCAGTGGTTCAGGTTTCTAGAAGGTCCTTGGTGGTGAAGTCTTGTGGGGATGGCTTGAGGGATGTACCTCTTTACATTTGGAGGCTCTTGGGCTGCCCTTATTTGGTTTTGTACCTTTTTAATTCTCTTTAAACATAGTTTTAACTTATTTAATTCAGTTCTGAAATTTTTTAAAAGACAGAATTAGTTGAAAAATCTAGATTTGTTTTATTATGTTTGTTTGTTGTTTAATGTTTATATAATCAGGTAAATCATTCCCAATTCTCATTATATGATACCTGGGAACTTGTGCCAGCCTATGGGGATCAGAAATGCCATTTGGTCCTTGTCACGGTCCGAGTTTGGGGCCGAGTTCGGTGGCTACCACATTTGGTTCATGACATGCCGTGCGGTTGCTAGAGCTTGTAGACAGAGGGCCTAGTAAGACCCAGTGTTCATCCATGGGCAAACCTTTTTTGTTCGTAAATACCACTGTGTTTTTGGTGTCAATGTTGAACATGTAACTCTTGTGGAGACTTTATCATAGTTCATCCAAGGGTGGCTGTCAAATTTTGGGTTTTATCTGTATCTATATTAAGTTAGCATGGAGGTGAGCTTCTAGATCCCATGACTGTGGATGGATCATAGTTCTTAGTGCTTTTCCCACTTATCACAACTGAAGTAAAATGTGCTTGTTTTTGCACTTTATTGACCGAGAAGAATATAGACATGGGAGGGGTTGATCTCTTTGGTTCCTCAAGGTGTGTGCTTGTAAAAAACACCGGGACCCTTGACGAACTCAGTTTCCTTACCTTGAGTATATGATTTTTCTTTTCGAAGAAGAAAAGCCTAAATATAAGGAGAATTTAATCGCCTATAATTATTTAGATTTTTTTAATAAATAAATGGGATTATTTTGAGACCAGGCTCTAAAGAGACACTTAATTTCGAGGCCTAGTGATCCCATAATAGAATTTTGAACTTTTTTTAAGTTCACTTAAATAAACATGCGAGTGGTTTTTTCTATCATTTAATCCAATTCTTAGATCAATAATCTGAGGGCACCATAGAACTCAGAATAGTAGGATTCTTCTAGAATGGACCTAAATTTGATCGAAATGAGTCTAGAGAAAATGTTAATTTTTGAAATTTTTAAATAAAAAGTAAAAAAATAAAAAAAAAACTTGTTTTGTTTTATTTTTATTTTTTTTAAAATTGTTGCATCTTAATGGTTTTCCAAATGAGCAAAACTGAATACCCTATTTCATTAAATGAAACAGCATAACAACTTCACAACAGAGTGTAACCAAAACGCTGATTCATGTTTCATCATTTAATGGATGAAAAAAATGCAGAATTGTTGGTGCAATCCTGGTTCTACTATGATACTCTAGTGGTTGTCGAAGATGGATGCCAACCCCCACCCCCCAAATGGATCGTCACCAATGAAGATAGACCAATGACCATAAACAAAGGATCACAAAATGATGAACACAATGACACCATTCATCCCTAATGAATGATTCAAATTGAGGTATTAGTTGTTATTTGAATTTATCTTCCTTGTTCTTGGTTTTAAACAATGTACACAGATCAACCAACAAATAGGTTGACCCTCGGTTCAATTGTTCTTGCAGGTTGGTTCCTTTTGTTGTGTTTTAACGGCAGATATTATTGGTGAATTTTTGGTTAATATTTCTAACGGTAACAAACCTGATTGACATGAAGTTCAATCGAGGTCCATTCAATGTTTATTTTTTTTGTTTCCCCCCTCCATTCTTCATTTGTCAAGGGAATCCCTCACTTGGCCCGCTACTCAATTCTTGGAAATCAAACGGTCATTATGCAATTAATCCTTAAAAAAATGATCCCAAGTCATTGATTTAGATGGACAGGGCATGAAAAAGGTGAGATAGTGGTGGTGGTTACTAGAACAAGGAAGTGCGGGAAATATCACTGCTCGAATTAATTTGCTTCAGGATGGATCACAAAAACGGTTTGAACCCCATGCAGTGAATAGGGAGACCCAAGGGCTCCAAAGCACCTTCCAGATCAATGAACCGACCATCATAGCACATATGGTGGTATGTGGAAAACTATGCTCGACCATCGGTGCCAGAAGCAGCGGCATGCGGTTGAACCAACCATATGCCAGACGGAAGGGCGATGCACTATAGTGGTGTTGGGGGTGGCAGCCACGGCTCCAGGCCGCGACATGTGCTGAACCCCTCAACTTTGCCGCGAGTATTTCCGGAAAAACCAGTGCACTACGTGGACCAGTTGGTAGATGTGGTGGTGCTAACTGGAACCACCTTGAGGATAACAGACATGGCTAAGACCATGTCTAGGATTGAAGAGATGACCCTCCTTTGAGAAGGCCTAGCATGCGTTGGCGGGCTGGGACGGTCCGCGGCCCGATGGGCCCCACCCAACCAAGCGTATCGGGCTGATTCTAGCTAGGTGGTCTTGGCTGAGTCCATTCAGTAAGTTCAAACTTGGGTTGGGATGGAACTAGGTCAGGTCAGTGGACTCGGGTCGCATCGGGTCGAACCAGACCCGAACCCAACCAACCCCTATTTCCCAAAAATGCTTATAAATTTCAAATGGATCATCCGTTTGATGAGACATTTGTAGAGTTGAGACCCTTTCCATGAGATAATCCTTTTGATATACTATAAGTGTGTTTTTGAGAATGTTGGAGGGTGAAATATTTGATTTAACGAGTAGGCTCTCCCGGTATGAGCTTACTTTGGGCAGAATCGATGTGATTTTTACGATGAAAGTCAGGGCGGTTACTTCCTTGATGACTCAAGAAGCATGTACTCCTTATCCGTATACATAGGTAGAGAAGGGACTATCCACATCATGGGTGTAGGTTTGTTTGGGTAGATTCTTATGGGGGTGTTACACCCCTGATGGACTAGGGTGCGGGTTCCAAAAGTTGTTCGTGAATTTACAGTAAGTACTCCCTATTGAGATTAGGGATCAGGTACAATATCAATGGAGTCGGTACTCCCAATTGGACTAGGGAGAGGGTCTTCTATAAATATAACATATATAAAGTTGGTACTCCCCTATCTGTAGGGTGCGAGTCCTCTATGACAGGAGTTGGCACTACCCTACTATTTTAGGGTGCGAGTCCTCCACACATGATTGAATAGAGTCGGTACTCCCCTACTAGGTAGGGTGTGAGTCCTCTATAATAGGAGTCAGTACTCCCCTATTGGTTCAGGGCACCGGTCCTCCACACATGATCAAATAGAGTTGGTACTCCTCAAATGGGTAGCTTGCGGGCCCTCTATTATAGGACTCAGTACTCCCCTATTATATCAGGGTGCAGTTCCTCTAGTCACTTAGTAGTACTCTCCTACCAGGTAGGGTGCGGGTCCTCTATTTGAGAAGGATCTCCCTCGGATGTTAGACACAATAGCGAGGAGAGGTACTATCCCCTTGATGAAAATGATGCCTATATTGGATCTAGAGCTCCCTTGACGAACTGAGGTGTGGGCCACTCCTTATAGGAGAAACATAGGTTTCACAAGATGGTTAGGAGCATGGATCCCTCTTACGTGTACAGTAGTGAGGAAGGGCCTCTCCACTTGGGTATCCTTGGTATCCCATTGGGAGTAAGATGATGACTGAACCTCTGGTGCTGGGGCACTAGAGCTGGACTAGGTAGAATGTTATCGATGGAGCACGTTCTATCAGACATACCATTTATAATCATAGGGTTGTTCCTGATGGAGCATACCCCTTAAACGAATGCCATTCGGGATGGCTGAGCTCGTAGAGCATGTTCTCCTTGGTTTTTGTGTTACCTCATGAATCTATGATGAGAATCATGATGTTGTCTATGATGTTGGAACCTTATGAATTCTTAGTGACTAAAACGAGTATATCCGGATGGTCATGGTATATGTATGGGAATATACCCGACTAGATCTGACTGTGCATTCCTTTTTGGTATTTCTCTTGTGATTTACCGTTGTGGTTTTAGGTTCCCCTATCAAGTTTTGTTTTAATCACCCCTATATAGGTTTGGCCATACATTTTTTGTCTTGTGAAGATGACCGAATCTTCGACGGGGTCCAGGGAGGACTAGGACCTAGTGGTGTTCAATGAGACCAGACAAACGAGGTGTAATTATACCACTTTAGGAAGCTACCCTTCACCTACCATTTAGGTAGGCTTCCTTGTGGATGAGCTTCAGGGACATGGAGTTTTACTTTTGTTTTGTTTTTCTTTTGGTGGGCTTCTATACTGGCACGAGCTTCAACCTAGTACTTTACTTTTTGTTGTACTCTGGTTGCGTTTTACATAGTGGATTCCATGCATGGTTTACTTGTATTTTACTTTCTAGTACCTTTGGCTGGGAGTTGTGTGTGGGTGTACATGTACTTAGGAAAATTCATCCCATTTGTGAGATATTCCTACTCAACGCTAGTCGCTAACCCCTAGCCTATCGGAGGTGGGCTTGGGGTAATCACAGCACGAGCCATAGGGGATAGGTCGTGACAATAAAAATCAATGATAAATAATTATGATATAAACTATTAATTTTTAATTCAAAATAATATTTATAACTAAACCTATATAGTTTTTCCATATATAAAATTATTTATCGAAATTAAAATGTTGAAAGGTACATTTTTTTTCTTTCTCTTTTCTGAAATTATTATTTGGGTTAGTTTAACAGGAAAGTGTACCAAAAACTCAAATATTTCTATCCTAAGGATATAAGGATATAAATATGTCCATGAAATGGGTTTTTGAAAAGTTATTAGGTCATTAACACCTTATATTATAATCTTAAAAACTATGTAAACTTGTTTTAACTTTAATCACTATAATTATTTTTTAGTGTTTTCACTAATCAAAATGGTAAAGAATTAAGTTTGATTAATTTTATAATATAAATTAATTTAATTACAAATATTTAATCAATTTTTCCAAACTCAATTAACATAATTGGTATATATGTATTTAAAATTGTTCTTGCAGTCATGACAAGAAAATGGAATTGTAAAGTGAAAAAGTTCAAAATTTTATCAATGTTTTTATATCAAAATTCAATAACAAAATTATTCCAATGAACTATATTGGATTAAAATATGTTTCATATAACTATTTTTATTTTGAAAACAATTAAAAATATAATTTTACTTAGTAAATAATTTAGGCGACAAATAGTTTTCAATTAAACTTCATTATTTTTCATTATTCACTAAAAATTAAATATTTTGAGAAAAATACCAAAAACCCACATGAAGATAATTTTAGTGTTACAATTTCAAAAATTAGGTTTATTTTTTAAAATAAATAATATAAAAATTTCAAAAAAATATTTTTCATATAATTTCACCATAAAATGATGAAAAAACTGTTTTTTAGAAAGAATATAGTTTTTAGCATAAATTGGGATTTATTTTTATCAATTATCTAGAATAAAACATAGTATTAAGGTTAAAAATTATATTGGATATATTAAATAAAAAATCATTAATATAATCGATTTTTTTTATTTTTTTATATTATTGGTATAAAACATACTTGTATTCATTAAAATAATTTTTTAGAAAGAGGTTTCCTTTTTTTATCCCAAGGGTTTTATTTTCATTTGTAATAAATTAGTCACCAAACAATTAATTTTATAAACATTTATAAACCAAATTTCTATAATTTAGATAATACTATTCATACTATTTACTCTGATTAATATGTGATAACTATCATATTAAATGATAATATTAATAGTATAACGTTATTTTTGTAAAAAAATTATTTTGTGTAATGAAATCTATTGAATAAAATCGTTGGTGTGTGTATCATAAGATTAGAATTTTGTTTTATAAAATTTTTGATATAAAATATAATTTTTTTTATTTTAAAATCTCGTGGTGTTACATCCTCCCCCTTTAATAAATTGTTTGCTCACAATTTGAAATTTATCTCGGTAATCAAAGGTTGGACATTTGAAAGTAATTTTTTTTTCAAGAACCTTTTACTATATTTGAGTAATTATATTACCATATAGAATAATATATTATTAAAATACAGTTACATTATGAGTATAGTTTCATCTGAAAATCAATTTCCAACCTAACCTAATCTTTTTCCATAAATGATGTGTATTCGGGTTGAATTTTAAATTCCTAAAGCAATAAAATAAAATTTTAAAGGACGAAATAATCTCCCAAATAATTATTAGATATTATTACTATATTTAAACATTATCCAAAAACAAAATTATTATCACATGTTATGATAATCCCCAAACAATAATAAACCATCATATAGAAAAATAATCTTAAAAATTAAATAGCAATACCCTAAGATGATAATAAATCATTCTATAAAAACCACCCTTAAAATTATTTAGATATTTCATATATATTATCACAACCTAAATATTAGAAGTAATTGATCATATATTTTTTCAACATAAATAAACTATTATTCATAATATAAAATACAATATATTTCTAAAATAAACATAATGCTTTCATATAAAAATGTAATACTAACCAGGATATCTTGTAGTCTAGTAGAAGGTATGACACCATTATCATCCATTGTTAATGGGATCAAGCCCCACCTCCACTATAGATGCGATAGGTTTTCACCCATCATACTGGTTTTTCATTTTTTTCATTAAACATGAAAAAATAATTTCTTCTAAAAACTCTTAATTTTGACCCTAGGAGTTACACATACCTCAACCTAATAAAATGTATCCAAAAATTTCATTAATAAACTAAAAATTATTACAACTTAAAATGCTAAAATTAGGTTTCTATGAAATTTAACTTATGATCATCCTTAAACATATAGAAAAATTATGGTATCCAAAAATCGTAAGATAACGTCACATGAAAACATCCTAATATACAAATTTATAAAAAGTAACCTTTGATAAAAATTATAACTATATAAAACCCATACTCCTAGATCCTATGATAAAATCATAAAACATACAATTTTGTCTTTGATTTAGACAAATGTGACACAATTTTTTCCATCCAAACTGTGTAATACCAAAAGAAAAAATTAGGCCAATTACAACCTAAATGACCTTTATGGTGTAGGTTTTTTTTAAATTAAGACAATCTCTATCACAAAATATTCACATGACATTGAATGATTATTTTTTCCACTTTACAAATATTTTAGTTTTTATACTAATACATCATCATCATCCATATGAAATCACTTATATAAATAACTCATTCAATAACATTCTTCATAAAATGGGGAAAAGGATACATCATTTAGGTGATAAAAAATGATAATTATGGGTAAAAATAATAATTAGCAATTCAATGTCATCAATTAGCATATGATGTTCATAAGGGTGTGATGATATAGTTAGATTTCATGATAAAATCATAAAAGAAAATAAACCCATCAATACCTAGATCATCAAATATAAAAAAATGTAAAAGAATAGGGTAAATAGAATCAATTATTATCAGACGCATGAAATTAATATTGACCATGATAAAAAATATAAACAAATAACAATAAATTAAAACCCTTTTTAGTAACATATAGCATCATATTCATAAAACCATTTCAAAACCATTTTAATTGGAGTTACCATATGGATGGCTACTAATATAATCATTACCCAATGCATTAAAGTGTTATCGAGGTTTTCCCATTATTTAATCTATAAAGAGATTACTTAGTGCTATTTAGGACACCCCCTGTTAGGATGTAATAGGTTTACCTGGTGTTATCTGGGACACCCACTGCTTAATCTATAATGGAAATACCTGACACTATCTTGGTCATCCCATGTTAATATATAATGGGCTCACTCGATACCATCTTCTCCACCCCATTTGTCCTTAATAATTTCCAAGAACTAGAATGTTAATAAAGTAAATATAGTTTTCAATTAATTATAAAACACATAGAAACATTAATTATTCTTTCATAACCTGATTAAACTATATAAAATAAATGGTTTTTGTGTCAATATCATTGAAACATGGTTAAATGAGGAAAAAGTAATGGGTTCCATGAAAATCACTTTGAAACATGATTACCACATAGAAAATAAATGGGTTCCCCAACATTATTTTTTAAATAAGATTAACCCATGGAAATGAAATGAATTCCATAACAGTCTCTTTGAAACTCTATCTATTTATCTTGGTAAAGAATCAGGATGCTATCAATAAAAAATATAACTAATGAGGATAAGTAAAAAGGGTTTTTGATGATGAAAAATGGAAATAACATTAAAATATCATTAAGGAATTTTGAGTAAAATTGAATTTTCACATTGAAAATTACTTTTAAAATCAAAAAACATATTAAAGGCCTTTTTATAGGAAAATAACTTTGAAAAAATATAAAATAAAATTTTAAAATAATTTAGAACACTTTTTAAAACATGGAGAATTTTTTTGGAATCCTTTCACTTATAAATGAGGTCAAAATATTACATAAAATCATTTTGAAAACATTTTGAAAACATTTTTACAAACAATTGTATTCAGTAAACCTATGTTTTTGACTTAAGAGTCAAATGAAGTTATATTTTCATTAGAAAGTTTATATATCATATTAAGTAACAAAGAGTAAAAAAATGTAACAATTAATTTAAAATAACATAAATAATCATATTATAATAGAAGTAATTATAATTATAGGATTTCAACATTCGAGACTTAATAATTCACAATCCTAATAAATAATCAGACTGTAACAAAATAATTTTACCACACTGGTAACATTGAATCACAATAACCATGAATAAATATCATTTATAATATCAATAAAAAATGAGATTAAGATATAATATGTCAAAGGGGAATAATATACACCATAAAATTATAGTAGTTGTAAAAATTAACTTACGCCTCAAATAATTCAAATCAAGACAAAAATCCCTTAATGATTTGGTACCATTGAAATCATAAACCCTATGAAAAAGTAATACTAAAATTGATATGAAAAATCCAAATTTATTTAAGGATATGATTCATAAAAATAAATTCATGGGTATTATATACTCCAAAAAAACATGTGGCGAATAAGGCATAAATCTCATAGAAATAAAATTAGGACGTGGAAAACCCTTACCTCATGCTTATTTTTAGTGGAACATTATTTAAGACCTTGTATAGTTGTTTTAAACATGTAATATAATTATTGAAGAACCATATGAATATCTATACTATAAATTTTTATTTTCTAGTGATATGCCCTCAGTGATCGGCTAGGGTGGTAAGGATGGGGAGGGGATTGGGGTGTGGTCGCAAGGTCAAGTCCTTCGGCCATTGATTTATCTATATTTTATTTATTGTTTTATGTACCTCTTTTTTAGTTGTACCAAATTTATTTTTGTTATTTTATTATTATATTATATTATTAGTTAATTAAAAATTCCAATTTAATGTTTTGTTTTGGGTAATTACCTCTTGGTTTTTAGTATATATTTTGACATGCTATTTTTGGTCTTCTTACTTAAATAATTTTATCACACTCTCCAAAATTTAAACCATGATATAAATATCATATATATTTATTATATATTTATTTGTATTAATGCATAAAATTTAGTTAATGGAAATGAAATACACGGTTCATGGATAGAGTAGGTTGTACATACACTTGAATGATATTTCCATTGTCTTAACATTATCAAAGATAGAAATGTACAAGTCATATATATATATTTAATCATTAAATATTCATATTCATGATATATATATAATATTTCTATTAAAATAATCTTTAATACATTCAATGTAATGCATTAATAAATCACATCACTTCACAAGACTATAGCCCCTCATAAACCTGAAAAAATTTATAGTAATGACAAAAAATGGAAAGAATAAAGGTATATGTTATATAATAATTCTAGAATCATAATTACATCATAAAAATCATAAAAATAATAAAAATCATATAAAAATATATTTTCATCAATATTACCAATATTGTGAGGTGATAATGGGAAAATGAATGACCTCGGTTTGTGAGGCTGTAGTCCACTGTACACAAGAAAGATGATTTCATAACTTATTTAATAGAAGTGTGTGAAATAGTAGGTATTACCAATAACATAACAACATATTAGTATATGGAAGATAAAAATGTTATTATATAATCATGATATAAAACTATTTTATGGAGATGGATAAGGAAATAAAATAAAAAATCTTTTAGAAGAACATTACCTCTTCTTTGGGTAACCTCTTTAATTTTTCAATAAAACCATAAAATTATTTATTTTCAAAAACTAACACATATATAATGATTGGGGTAATTGGGAAGTGATTTTTTGATGCTTTTGGATGATACAAATGACTTGATATGTGTGAAGAAGTAGGAAGAGTGAGTGCATTTTATAGTTGACGAGAGTGACATTCTCGTAAATACAAAAAATTAATTTCTATTGTGAGGTCTACCTTACCTCATGTAACTAAAAAATAGAATAACATTTGAGTTGATAGAATATATGGACTATAAACACCTCCACTAAAAAAAGAGGAACATTTTTGAAAAAAACAATTGTTCTTTAACTCCAAAGCTTCCTTGTTTTCTGGGGTTTTCATTAAGGTAACTATTTTTCTAACCTATGTAATTAACCCATTAAGAGTAAATTAAAGTTATAATTATTAGAAAATTTAGACCCACTAATTTTTATTATTAAATATATATTATAAAATAAAAAACATACATGTGTTGGAAATTAATTTTAACATAGGTATATGTCAAGCACAAAAACATTGTTGTAACCATAACGGTGCCAACAATTATTTTTACTATTTTTTGGGTCAATGTGTTCCCTATAAAAGATCAATTTATACATCAATGAAACATATTTGATATTTATTGTAATTTAAAAATAAATATATATAATATAAAATTTTTATTAATTTTAAATCATTTAGTAAAATATATTTTATGATAAAATAAAATCAATGTAAATTTTGAAATTATTTATTTAATTTTAATTAAAAAATTTCAATAAAATAATGGAATTAAAATGGATTGATTTCAAAGATGTTTATCAAGACATATTAATATATAAAAATAGTGGATCATAATAATTAATTTAATTTACCTCACTTTTTTGATTCTTAGTATCAATTATTTTAATTAATTATAAACTAAATAATCCTTATATTGGTGTTTTTGAAGCATTTAATGTAATTAAATCATCACTAAAAATTGAATATAAATCATTATGATAAAAAAATTAGTTTATAAATTAAAATAATATTTATAAATGAACTTATGTAGCTCTTACCCATCCCCAAATCAATATATAAATTAAAAGGAAGATGAGTATATATTTTTTCCTATTTTCTTTTTTTAACTTATTATATGAGTCACATTCATAAAAAAGTGTACCAAATATCATATATTTCATTGGTAAGGACATAATGATCGAAATATGTCCATAAAATGTGTGTGTTACAAGGTTAGTATGTCAATTTACACCCTATATTCAATGCTTAATCATTAAATAAACTCGTTTTACCGTAATGGTTGTAATGAATTTTTATTATTTTCCCTAATCACATTGGTAAAAAATTCATTTGACCTTATTAGATAATAAATATTATTTGTATTAAAAATATGGAATATATATTTTTAAATTAAATTCAAAAAATTGGTAGATTTTAAATTAAAATTATTATTGTAAACATGAGGAGAAAACAAGTTTTTTAATTCAAAAATTTCAAATATTTATAATGTTTATATATCAAAAATTAAATATGAAAATTATTCAAATGATCTATATTGGAATAATATTTTTGTAATATAGAAATTGTGACTTTGAAAATAATTAACCCATATTATTAAATTTGATAAATAATTTTGGTGAAAAGATAGTTTTTTTTAAAAACTTAGTATTTTTCACTATTCATAAAAAATTGAAACTTTTTCAAAAGATACCAAAAAATATCCATAAATTAATTTTTATATTCCAAATTCTAAAAACAATTTTATTATTTAAAATAAATATTATAAAATTCTAAAATATTTTCTTTTAAATATGAGTACTATAAAAGGTGAAAAAACTGTTTTTCATAAAAAATAGGGGTTTTACCATAAAACTAGATTTATTTTTATCTAGTGTATAGAAAATACATAGGATGAATGTTAAAAATTTATTGAATATATTTAAAAAAATTAAATTATTATAATATAAAAAGGTGTGATTTTTTAATTTTATTGGTATAAAACATACTTGTGTATATTGAAATATTTTTTCAAAAAAAGATTTACTTTTATTTTTAAGAGGGTTTTATTTTAATTCATAATTAATTAGTCATAAAATAATTACTTGTATATACATGTGTAAACCATATTTTAATAGTTTTGTTAATCCTGTCCATACCCACCATTTTAATGGCTAGGTGATAACTATCATATTAAATTATATTATTAATAGTATATTGTTATTTGGTAAAACTTGGTCATGCATGTGACACTATCTATTAAAGAAAATTGTTACTAAATTTATCATATGATAAAATAAGTGTTTTGTACCCCTTACACTGTCAAATATAATAGTCTCTTTAAAAATGATTGGGTGGTACAATCTTCATTAGTAAAACCTTATCAGTAAGTATTAACTATAATGGATTGTCACAACTTAATGTAATGATTGAAAACAAATCCAAAATCTCTATTTTTTTTATTTAAAATTCATTTTTTGGTTACACTATTCCCATCACTACCCACATCCTTTTATAGGAAAAATCATCTAATATTATCAATTATAATTACTTCAAACATTCATAGAGATGCCTCTATTTGGAATTGTAACTGATAATATCCAATATTCCTTTGACTATTACTTCTTACAAATAAAACACCTAAAAATATTATTTGAAAAACATTAATCTAGAAACTTATACATTTTAAAAATAAATATTCTCAATAGTTCCATTAGATGATACGAACATCGAATGGTTGCAATGCCTACTAGAGTGATAACACTATCAATGTCTGTATACTTAGCTAATACATCTTCCATTAAACAAAATAAAGGGACCTGAATTTAGTGTACTGAATTAGAATTCATATCCCAAAATAATTCTAAAAAACATCCATTTAACTCAATTCATGATTCAGGGTTGTCAAAAAATAATTTTTTACATTTCTAATAAGAGTATATAGGTATTATTTCCAAATATATATGTATGAGATGTATTTTTTGTATTTTACAGATGTAATTTATAATTATGGGACCTAGATAAGTATATATGGATAACCATTTATTGGAACCTAAATACAAATATTCTAGATACTGTAATTATATAACTTTTGGTAAAAATTTTAGTATACTATGGAGTTATTTTTTAATTAATTTTGTATCACCAATGAAAAATAAATATCTACTGGAGAATATGAACTGCAGAGGGAATTTATTGAGAATTTGTTCCCTTATATTATTAGATACCTTCCAAAATTATAATTCATTCAGAATGATATTATTTTTAGAAAATCATTTACCATTAAGAAATAATTTATCAACACTTTAATAATCTTTTCACAATAATCATTTGAACCATGTGATTAACTCTCTATAAGTATCCTCATTATGAATGATTATTGGTTCCAGGGTAATGCCTTTTATAAGTTTCCATATTTTAAATAGAGTTTTCAATAAAATGAACACTCATTTTCCCTATTTATGAACTACCATTAAATATTGTTCCCATGTGGGAAGATATGAAACAATGAGATGATCCAGAATCAAATAAATCATTGGATAAATTTGAGGAAACAATTAAATTACCTACCACTACATCATTCAGAGCTTCAACCTGAGTAGTAGTGATCACATAAGCTTGTCCTTTCTCCCTTGGCCTTTTCTGATGTATTTTTCCATGACGCTTAAGAAATTCATTTCCATAATGCCCCATTTCCCTACAATTGTAGCATTCAACATTGAAAACCTCTTTATTTCCCTTACAATCACAATCTTGGTGGCCTTTTTCCCCACACTTATAACAGACTCTCATTCCCTTCAAACAATTACCAGGGTTTTTCATACCACATTTACTGCATGATAAAAATTCAATTTTTCCTTTATTCCCCCAATTTCCATTTCTAGAGTTTTCATTATATCTCTTCTTCTCTTTCTTTGTTTTAAAGTCGTAAGACTTAGGGAATTCCTTTTCTGTCTTAATAACACATGAGATAATATATTTTTATAATGATAATAATTGTGAGAATAATGCTTGACATAGAAATGGTTTCAACCCATTGAAAAATCGATCAATCTTACTCCTTGGGTTACGTATATAATCTGCTTTATACCTTTCTAACATTGTAAAGTTATCCTCATATTTTTCGACATTCTCATCCTTCTTTTTCCTCAGACTCATAAATTGACTTTCTATATCCGCTCAATGTTCACGAGGAAATTATTTTTCTAAGAGAAGCTCTTTAAACTCCCTCCATTCAATATTTGATACTTCTTCATCCTCTGTTGTGTTTTGAATTAATGACCACCATTGATCTGCATCTCCCATGAGGTGATAAAATTCCATGAAAACTTTTTACCTTTCTCTACTCCCCAAAGAATAAAATAGTTTGTCTAAAGAACTTACCCATTGGTCAGCTACAAATGAATTTTTAGTCCCATTGAATGTTGGGGGTTGTTTCTTCATGAAGTTGTCTAACATTGATCCTCCGCGTTGTGAATCAGGGTGCTCCATACAGTTAAGGTTATTATTCAAAACCTTAGTGAGTTATCCCAGTATGGTTGTAAGTTGTTCAGCACTGGTTGCATCACCAGATCAACTATAATTATCTTGAGTAGGAGGGAAATCCCTACTTGAATTACATTCATTGATAGAGTTTCCATTCCTTCCACTAGGCTCCATTTCTAAACAGTGGCATACACTAGATTAGTTTATGAATTGTAATATCTAATTCCAAACTAGTAAAATACATAACATAAATTGAACAGTTTATGCATATAATCCATAATCATAAATAAATGTTTTATTTGAGGAGTTATTTACTCATAAATCCTTCTTAATGGTTGGAAAAGAAAATGTTAATTATCATAAGTATATCCATTGGGAGTATCATAAAAAATAGTGCATCAGGGCCAGTTGTCATGTACCATGATACCCTAGGTTATGCCCGAAACTCCTTGTCATAGTGCCCACTCATAGGTACGTCTGTTCCAGAGATGACTCTACATGATCATATCCTGAAAACGATGTATTTCTTGGAAAATAAACAAAATCTCTACATTACCAAAATTCTAGGAAGTTCTTCTATACTAATCCTCAAAGTCTATCTTAGGGTAATGTTCTATAATCAGAGTTTTTCTAAATCTATCTTCCAAAGTTTGTACTAAATTTACTCTAATACCAACTACAATACAATGACCCCAGTTACCTAGAGTTGGTTCATTATTACATAACATTAGCATGATACAAGGAATCATGTATCGAAATACTTATTATTTTAGTATCCTTGGAAGTTCTAGATACAAACACAAGTTTTACTTTACATTATAAATTAAAAAAAAATTGTGTCTCTATAGAACATACTCATATCCCTTAGCCCATCCTTTCAGGTCAGTCATAATATACTTCTTCACATCCTAGGAAAAGTAAAACATATGAAAGGGGTGAGATCAGATTCTCAATAAGGATAACAATATAGCGAAAACTATCATAAATAAGCATAAACATTTAAGGAAATGTATAAGACCAAAACACAATAATTTTAAACATAAACTTCATCATAATATGTAAAAGATAAATAAAATAATTCCATTTACTTATTCAATGGATATTCTACTAGTCGAATAATCACATGTAATATCAATAGACAATTTCATAACGATGGAATGCAAAATGTTGGACATCATAACCACATAGTTAATGCCTCATGCCAAGACTACAAAAAAAAATTCATGGCCTTGTTACAAGACATTAGTTTGTCTCATGAGACCTACCGAAGCATCAAGGAGCTATAGTGGGCTCTACTCATCACTAACTAACTCTAATTAATTCCTTATATAAAAAGTTTGAAACATAACATAAACATTCGTATTAAAAGTAGCTTATGAAATGTTAATACATTAACCATAAACCATGAATGGTATAAAATTAACACATAAAAAGTCAAATATATCACAAAACATTCAATATAATATGGAATATTGTATCATAATAAATCAACTTCAAACAAGTGTAAAATCCATCAAAGGATGTTGACATAGATGAAATGAAAACTATTTGAGAGAAATATCTCTTTCTATTTTGAAATAATTTTAAAGTCATGTAATTATAAAAGAAAACATTTATTTTGAAAATATTATTTTAATCTTATAAGGTAATCTTTGAAGCTGTTATAAATGTGGAAAATAGACTCACGCTCCATATAAGTTAAAAAACATTCTTACCTTAATTTATCGAAAAGGTCATAAAGTACCTTATTTGGAAAGAGATGGAAGGATTCACTTCAATTTTTTTTATAAAAAGTAAAATGAGGGTATAAATGAATTTAAACCATATATTAGTAAATAGAGAAAATGTTTTGAAATACATTTTTAAGAAACACGGATGTGGATGATAAAGAGGTCCCAGTAGATACACGGGTCTAAACAACCTCAGATAATGAAGAGATTGTAGAATTAACCCTTAACTTGTACTTTTCACTGATAGAGGGTATGTTAACCTTCTGTATAATAGTTAAATCATTATTACTATATTATAAAATAACTACATACATAAATATGATATCATATATGATATTATAATATTGTTTTGTTAATAATATTTGAGTAGTATCATTGTTTTAGGTGTTAACTAATTCGTTTTCCTTTAAATTGTTAGTTACATAAGTCTTTTCTGTTATGGTTAATATGTATTTTATTCATATACAGAATTAAATTTTGTTCTTAAAAATTATTTTTAATCATAAAATGAAAATTATTCTTGAATTACAACTATGGGGAATCTATCTCATCGTGTTCGTGGAGATGGTAATCCGTACATACGAACCATGGACAATATCATTCCATTGATAGTAAAATAATATGTAATTGGATGGTATATAATATATAAAGAATCATTAACATGTTATATTTATTATTTACATAAATTATAATCATTATTATACCCATCCAAATAATGAAGTGTTGAATAACAAACTACACCACAACGTGGAGATGGTAAGCCGTACGTACGCACATATGGTGACATTGTCATTCACATGATAGATATAATAATGAATATGGTTGAACCATATTTATAATAACATCATATTATGTATATGGTACTAGAGTTATTATTTTTTGGTATGGAAACAACAATTAAAGAGGATGTGGAAGAAGAAAAGAACTTTGAAAGAGGTAAATAAATTATTACCTCTTCTTTAGGTGATTCCTTTTGATTTGATCAAAAGGAATCCTTAGGTTGGATTATGATCAAAGAAAGGCCTATAGGTTTAAGTGAGGGTATTAGTGAGGATATTTTATTAGGGTTTGGCTGATCCAAATGGATTTTTAGGTGTAATTTTTAGAGAAGGGGAAGTACTCTTTTATAAGAGAGGTGAGGGTCACTTTAGGAAAATATTGAAATATTATTTTATTATACAATCATATTCGGTTTATAATGGATCAAAAAGGATTTATTTCAAGGATAATGTGGGTATGGGTTGATAAAATCTCAACCAATTGGTTTTATATAGGTCTAGGTAACCATATTAACCTTATCTTTTATATTTAACTCTTAGTTAAATAGTTTAACTTTTACCACATATTCTTGTATTATTATAAAACATGGTTAATAAAATAACTATAAAAATAAAAGAGAACACAAAGTGGTTAATTATTGATATATATAATCTTATATAAGTCCTTTGTCCGAACCTTGTATTTTTAGGAATATTATATCAATTAATGATATAGTATTTTTTTTAAAACTCATTTATGTCAATTTTGAAACTATTTCATATTTGGTTTTTGTGAAAGTCATAAAAACATTATCACTTCGAAAAAAATATCATTAATAAACCCTAAAATGTCATATTAACCTATAAAATTCTTGGAATACATCAAAAGTCTCAATTTACGATTATATATTTATTTATAATATCAATTATTTTATTCTTTCAATAATAAGGTAATTACTGTATCATCATTGTGTCATAAATAAATTTAATTATTTAATATATAAAAATTATTAATAAAATACCATTATGTAGGAAATATTTTTATATTTATAATAAATATTTATAGTCCAATTTATCTTATTTAGAAACCTATATTTAAAATTATTTAGTTATTAAACATTGAATTTAACAATTTTTACTCTTCTTTAAATAAAATAATAATAAATGTCCTAATCTAATCCAAGTGGACATAAAGGATCATATTTTTTTCCTAAGGTTGATTTTGGTCGAAATTCATTTATGAAATAGAATTATAACATGTGTTAGGGTAATTATAATATCATTTTCCCTTTAATTACCCTATTTACTTTTAATCGTGGTAAATAAAATTCCAAAGTTAGTATTCACCAAAAAATATATGCATTCTATTGAAACAAATTTTACTTACTAATGTAAACCGTGTCTCTCATATTTTTAAAATTCAATTCACATAAGTGGTAAAATTACATTTAATGCAAATTTACAAATGTTTCTATAAGGTGGGTAAAAACGTTAAAATTTCAATAAAATTTTATATATCTAATCTTATTCTAAAATGACTCTAGTGAATTAAATTTAACATATATAGGTATTATGTTTCTATTTTGACCTAAAATAAATATAATAACTAATTATTTAAATAAAATTTTGATTTTGAATAATAAGGGAGTGTTTTTCACAATTCATCTAAAATTGAATGTTTTAAGAAAAAAACAAAAAATTTACCCTAAGCTAATTTTGATATTTCGAATCCAAAAATTATCTCCATTCTAAAAAATAAAATTTATAAAATTTCAAAAAGTGGGTATTACTATTCATAATGGCTAGTTTGATTGGTCTAGGTGTGTTGGAATTCAAAGTTGCATACAACGCAACCTATTGCATTATTCAAATGGAAACGTAATGTGGAAGATTTGGGTGTTACAAAATGTAGTGCATTTAATTATATAACTTATGTTGACTAGGATATCCTATTTCTTGGTCAGTTAAAGCACACACCATATAACCCATATTCACAGAGTGTAGTACTTTTTTCAAATATGGTCTATGTATATTCTTACATGGCCCACCTATGTGGTGACTATGTCACTCGAAGACCACACACCATGTAGCCCATGTACTTGGAATATACACCTTTTTTGTGGCATAGATTACATGCCATGTCCCTAGGGGTATTCTATTAATAGATGGTGAGAAGGTTATTCCCATTGCATCTTTATTGTACACATCATGTACGAATACTAAATTGCATGGAATTATAATTTATTTATTATACTATATATTCCTAAATGTCTTTCACGTTTGTGTGGTAATTAAGTTGATAGGAAACACCAATGTGGTGTCTTTTAATATATATATATATATAATGTTTTAATTAATTTTGTCATATTTTTAATATATGCCTATCATGTGAGAGTTGTATTACAGTTATTACACTGTTTTCATTAAGGGATAACATGTGAAAGTAAAATCATGAAATAAATGTAATTATTTGTTTTATAGTACATTTCCTGATAATACGTGATAATTCATGTATTCTATATGTCATAATAGTAAACAATATATGACTATAATACATGTTTGGTAGATTCATACATGTATTCACCATGTTGCCTTAAAAGTACATTTATGTACATAGTTAATTTTATATAAATTTAGTTAATTTGTTTTAAATTAATAAGGATGGTAATTTCAAGGAAATTCACATGATAATTAAGATAAAAGAATATATGAATTAAATATGACAATCATTTTATTTGAGCATGATTCATATTAAATAAGAATGATTAATAATTGAATGCTTGTTTTATTAAATTTATAATTCATTCCATGTGTATAAATTATCCTGAGCATAGTCCAAAACTTTGTATGCGATTGGTTTCAATTTAATTTATTATTAAATTAAATTGTTGGAATGTGTTCTATCTCCCCTCTTATTATGTAAGGTCATAAACACCGATAGTTTCTGTTATGTAATCTACTTCCACTCACATGTGTTTGAGAAAAAGAATATGTAATAGATGGGGCTCCTAAGATGGTTGAGGTGTTTCAAGTTTAGATATGATATGAAACAAAACCAATATAGATATATAGGTGGATAGATGGAACACTATAACATAAACCTTAATTGGTTGAAGGTGTTTTTCTCCACAATCAATGGTTTATTAATTAACTGCTATATAAACAAACCATTTATAGTATCTCATGATCCTGAAACATTATTTTTTTATTTCCTTCAAGTTTCATGGTTCTTTTATTAATGATGTTTTGTCACAATAACATGAATTAAATAATTAGAAAGAATGAAATATAGAACTCACATAAAAAATATTATACATAAATATTATATAAGACATGGTTTATATATTAATTAAATCCAATTAATATGAACAATCATGTGATAAATATAACAATTAGAAATTTATGGATAAAAGATAAAATCAATCAATTATATATTAAGTCAGAATATCATTCCACTACTTTAGTTAAAATCAAACCATAGTTTAAAATGATCATCCAGACAATGATGGGGTGATTTCTTTTATCAGAGAATTATAACATGAAATTTTTTGTTGACATAAAATAGTTCACATCATGGATTGACATCCAAAGTAGGACATGGTGTAACTGAGAGGCAAGGGTTGAGGAAATACAATTTAATGATTTCATTATTGGGGAGTCCACTCAATATACCATGGAACTATGAGTTAATATAGTTATAATTTTCAATGCATATGTAAAATAATTCAAGTTTCTTGAATAACCAAATTTTTGGGTATTAAGAAGGGGAATATGGATCCTTTTCACTAGAATGTATAAGTAACATCAAATTCCAATCCAATGGTGATGGATATTGTGCATCGATAAAGTAGTAGGATATTAATAAATATATTATGTATTTATTTATATAAATTTTATCAGATAAAGTAATAAATCTCAGATAATAATAATTTTAATAATATAATTAAAAATTAAATCAAACGTATCACTTTGATCTATATTTGGGAAGGATAACATTATCACTATAATAAATTTAAAAGAGTGGGAAAAGAACCTATGTTTTATCCTTCATCAATAAATGAAATTGTATGCTCTAGAAGAATTTATTTCTAATGCTTCTAGTTATGAGGAGGGAGATGAAAAGTTATCTCTCTATGAGAAACATTTAAATTATCTAACATATATTCAGTGTTTCATGTTATCATCCATGACCAATGAAATTTTGAAGCAAGATGAGGACATGGATTCCTATAACATTATTTATCACCTTCGAGATATTTATCAAGAGAAGGTGGGACAAGATATATACAAGTTATCCAATTCATTGTTCACAACTAATCGTGGATATTTTGTGCCAACTGGGGCTCATGTTGTCAAGATTATTTGATACATTGAATGCTTATACATCTTAAGGATTAAATTACCATATGAGTTGCGTACATATCTCAAGAATTCATCACTACCCAATACTTTCTCCATTTTCATTGTTAATTACAATATGGTAAATAATGAGAAGATTCTTTCTCAACTTCTTACATTGATTTTCCAAGTGGATAAGGACATTGTGCATGATAAACCTATGTCCATTATGGTGAAGAATAAATGGAAGAACAAGTATAAAGGGACCAAGACTCATAAAAATTTTTAATATCTAAATAATAATCCTCCTAATAAGAGGATGATCTAGATGAAGGGTAAGAAAGAGGAGGCAATAAGTTTTGTATATGGAAAGCAAGGCCAATGGAAAAAATAAATGCGCCCAAAAACAAGGGAGTATTAAAGGTGGATTTTTTTATTAAATGTAATCCTTAAATATTTATCATTTGGTATTAGATACATCTTTTTGTTATCAAATATATATCTATATACATTAACCAAGTATATTTCAAAATATTTATCGGGGAGAGGTTGATCTTTAAGATGGAAATGGTTTGAGGTTGGCTTTTCTAGAAATTGGTGATGACCACCTTTCATTGTTAATCGGAATGATATTGGTTTTAAAATATTTTTATTATGTACCAACTATTTTCAAGAATATAATTTATATATCATGCCTAGATGAATATGGTTTTATTTTTAATTTTTTAAATAAAAGTTTTTTATAAATATAACATATGTTATAGTATGGAATAATTAAATAATGGTGGTTAAGTGTTATATTAGGAAAGCCATATATTATCAATTTTTAACGAATCATGTGCACATGACTCTTATAAAACCCACATGTTGCATCACATTCACAGTCATGTAAATGAGAAGTGTCTATCAATGCTCTATCAAGATGGTTATTTATAATATTCTAAGACAAAACCACATGAAATATTTTGTGCTTCCTAAAAGGGAGAATGACCAAATCGATATTTAGTGAATAGGGTGAAAGGGATACTGAGCTTCTAGGATTTGTACATACTAATTTTTGTGTACCATTTCTAGCATAATCATGAGGTGGTTATTCCTACTTCGTAACTTTTACTAATGACTTGAGAAGATATTTTTATGTCTACTTGATGAGATATATGTTTGAGTCATCTAATAAATTCTAAAAATTCAATAATGAAGTACAAAATCAACATGAAAAGAAGATAAAGAGTCTCTAATTAGATCAAGCAGATGAATATCATAACCAAGAGTTTATTGACTTTTTATGGGAGTTTCTGATTCTATCTCAACTCACACCTCCTAATACACCACATCGAAGTTGTGTTAGTGAATAGAGTAATTGTACCTTGTTAGAAACTGTAAGGTCAATTTTGATTCATACGAATATTTAATTATCATTTTTGGAATTTTAATTACATGTTGTGACATACACAGTAAACTAAGTTCCAAATAAAGTATAATATTTAATTCCCTTTTAGTTATAGTGGAAATAAACTTATTTTGTCGCATACATGTGTATGGGGTTATGATTTGTTTGTTAAGTCCTTATCAGAAAAAACTAGCACCTCAGGCATAAAGTGTATCTTTAAAGGGTATAATAAGGAATTAAAGGGATAATAACAAAAAATCCATAAAAAAATATAGCAACTCTTTCCTGAAAAGTTTTCTTTCTTGAGCGGTAGCAAATCCTAAAAAAGTATAGTGGGAGAAAAATTGTCTTAGATGAAGATGAAGATCAAGATACAATAGTGTTGGTACAGGAAGAGATTACATAGGTCCCCATGGAAGATATAGTTCCTAAAACACAAGTACTACATTGGATCATAAGGGAGGTAAGATATCCAAATATATTGGGTTTTCTCATCACTAAAGATTTAGACACATTATTGGTTGACAATTATGAACATATCTCTTAAAAATAAATAGTAGAGAGCTCTGAAGATGAAATATGTAATGAAGCCATGACATCTCAAATGGATTCCTTGTATCATAACCAATATTGGGTTATGGTTGATGTTTTAATTAATGTAATGCTTGTATTGTGAAAATGGGTATTCAAAATAAAACTAAACATTTAAGGTAATGTAAATTCCAATAAAGAAAGACTAATTGGTAAAGGGTTTAAATAGAATCATGGAACTCACTATGGTGAAACCTTTACACAAGTTTCCATGTATAAATTCATCAGAATTATACATCCTATAGATGTTTACCATGACTATGAATTTTTTTAGATGGATTTAAAAATAAAATTCCATAAAGGGAAACATCAAGAAGATGTATAGATGACACAACCAGATGGTTTTGTAACTCCTGGTGATTCCAAAAATATTTTCAAGTTATAGATATCCCTGTATGGATTGAAGAAATAATCTATGTCTTGGAAAATTCATTTCGATGAAGATATAAAATAGTTTGGTTTCATTAAGAATGAATGACAGTCATGTGTTTACAATATGATTAGTGTAAATACAGTTTTTTTCCGAGAGTTTATATTGATGAATTATTAATAACTGAATACGACATGCCATTCTTGAAGTCTATTAAGGACTGGTTAAAAAAATTACACCATAAAGGACATAGGCGAATCATCCTATATTCTAGGGATCAATATCAATCTTGATAAATGCTTTAGGATTCTTGTAATAATATATAGTACATAAGTTGACTAAATAGTAAAGACATTTAGTATAAAACAATCTAAGAGGGGATTGGTTTTAGTGTCACATGGTTTACATATTTCCTAAAAAAATGTGTCATCATACACTTTAGGAGTATGATATAATAAGTTTAAATCCCATACACAACAGTGATAGGATCAATCGTGTATACCTTGTTATGTAATAAACTTGATGTTTCCTATGCATTAATCATTGTAGGTAGATATCAAGAAGATACAGGAGAACATAATTGGTCTGTTGTTAAGGATATCCTCAAGTATCTGAGAAGAACTAAGTATATGTTCATGATTTTCAGAGGAGATAAGGATATGGTAAAATATATCATAATGATCTAAAGTTGTAGTAAAAATATGATTTAAGTCTCAATGGAGGAGCTATGAGTTGTAATAGTTCAATGAATCCAGTTTTTTCTAATTATATAGTAGAGTAATAGTATATAGAATTTTAGGATACATCCAAGAATGACGATTGGATATAGAACATTATCCAAGAGCCTGATCTGGTACCTAACATTAAAGAACCTATCACATTGTATTTTGTTAATAATGTAGTGGAGTCTCTTTCAATAGAGTCAAGGTCACACCAACAAACAATGAACATACTCCAAAAGTATCACCGCTAGAAGGATTTTTCTTATAGGGTTGAAGTTTCATTAAAAATAGTACCCACATAAGAAAATTTTGTGGAAATCATGACTAAAGGTATATCTAATAAGAAGCATGAGTTTGATGTGAGAGATAGCGGAATGAAGGTTGGTCGTAGTTAGATCTAATGGAAGTTAGAGTCTATTAGAGTCTGTTATTTGGAACCAAATTATGTGTGTTATATGATGACTTGTACTCATAGGATTATAAATTAATAAACTTCTTGTCATGTTATGATTAATATTCTACATAACATAGTATTTGATAATGTCCTAATAGTAGTTGTCACAATAAAATTTCTTTGTAGTTCCTTGGAATGGTGAGAACCCAAATGTAAAATTACATTTTTCTTAAATATTTGTTCTATATAAATATGATATCATTTGAGGAGAAAAAAGGATACAGGATATCAAGGGTGGATACTTAATAGACATGGAATAATCTTATCAGGGATTAATACCTTGGTAATATCCTGTACATGAGATTAAGATAACGATACCATCCAGTAGGAAACCCACCTTTATATGTGTCATTGGATGTTCCTATTTGAGGATGTGTGTATTGATTATTATACTTTAATATTATTATTATGAATTTTATAAGCCATGCACTTTGATGTATTGATGAAAAATGTGATGACATATGTTCACGGTGAGGTAGGATATTATGGGTGTGTCACAAGTAATATTTCATTAATTAATACTATGAGAAAGGATTTTTCCCTTTTATTCTTTAATGGAATTTGATATCTTATGACCTTTAATGGAAATTATATAGCCTAAATAAATTCATTACCATTTTTTTATATTGGAAATTTTGATTTTCATATAGTCAATGAAAGTGACATCAATCACATAAGTTGATGGAACCAATATGCATCCTCCTTTATTATAGATATCATGATAAAAGGATTATATTAAACCAGTGAGAATTTGTATGAGGTATTATATCATTGTAGTATTGACTTATTTCTCTATGGGTTCCTAGAAATGTTTCTAGAATAGAACCTTATACATTATGATGATTCACCTAATGACACTAATAAAGTGTTCTAGAGGGTCACACACTATGTGTATCTAGATTTTCAATTAAATAATATATTATTATTTATTATTTAATAGGTTGAGTAAGTATTATCCATGCATGTGGTTTGTTAATTATTCATGTTTTCTTGGTTACTTACATTATGTCACTAGTTATTTGAGAGAATATTATGTGAGAAAAATATTTAATAAATATTTAATTGTTATTTAGTGAATACAATTTTTACATATTATTTGTGGATAATGAGGTGGTCATAATTTAATAAATAAAAAGACATTATTTAAGGACCCATAAATATTTTGAAATAATAGAGGACCATGTTTAATGGTCAGGTGAGAAATAATATGTATCAAATATTATTTGAATAAATAATATTTGTTTTTAATTTTAAAGTTATGATAATGTCAAGGAAATAATAATAATATTTTTATTTTAGAGATGAGTTTTTGCATGGGATTAAATAAATATTAAAAGGGAACTTGTGAAATTATTTATTTCAAAACCAAAGTTGTATTTAAACCCAACTATATAATTTTTCAAGAGACCCAGTTCATTTTGTGTTGTGAACAATGAAAACCAAAGAGAACCCTTTAAATTCCTAGAGATACCCCTATCTATAAATTCTCCCTAGAATGGAGATAAATCTTCATCCACCTGCCACTATCATGTAAATAGAGAACAAGGAGCATGATTTGTAAGTGAATCTCATGGAGATCAAAAAATAATGATGAATTGATTAAGATATATTTATATTGAGCCTAAATATTCCTATAGCGATGTTCAGATATTTGTTGAACACATTTGGATCATTGCAAAAATGGAATCTACTCTTGATTCTTATAATGCAAGCACCTTATAACGTAGTTCTGATTTCATATCCATCAATGAAGAAATAATTTTCCCAAGTTAATTATTTAATAAATTAATTAATTATAAATAATATGTGATGATCCCCTCTCTAGTTATGAATTATTATTCATTGTCTTTTTTCTTTGATTCAATTATTTGGAACACAATGTTTATCATTTCTTAGATCACAAATTGATCATCGATCATGAAAAAAATAAAATTTGGGCATGAACTATCTCACATTTCCATTACATCTAAAACCTTTATATACTGTCCATGAATTTTCATAATGATTATTATCCATAAATTTGTCATTTTTTACATATCCATTTGAGGATCTATCTTTTATGGGTTTTACAGTTTCAATATCACCAAACCAGAACATTATTTTTATCGTGATTTTCCTTATTTCAGACATTTGTTATGTTATACATGTATATTTTTTATGAGGTTTATATACTTCACCTTTAACATGATATATCATGAATCTCTTTATTCACATTAAATTCTATGTTTCATTTAATTCTATTCCTTTATAGGGATTATGATTTAAATGGATCAAGCTGGTATGGGAAACTTTGGAATGTTAAAAGATTATTTTTCTCATGAATGTTTTTAACAACCATTTGTGAGAATTTTTATTAATTAATTTTATAGAAACTTTTCATTACTTATGATACAGTGGGGATATTTTGTAATAATTACATCTTCATTCCTTCTCAAGAAGGATTAATATTTTTTCTAAGACATTTTTACTGGACCCATTTCTTTTCTATCAGGTAGCCATGTTTGAAATAGATTGTTATTGAACCCATTTCTCTTCCATGGGTTAATCATGTTCAAAATAGATTGTTGTGTAATCTATTTATTTTCCATTGGTTAATCTTGTTTTAAATAGATTATTATGGAATCCATTTCATTTCCATTGGTTACTTATGTTTCAAATAGATTTATTATAGAACCAATTTCTTTTATATGGGTTTATCATGTTTCAAACAGATTTGTTAAGGAACCCATTTCTATTCCATGGGTTAATAATATTTTAATGATATTGTTATGTAACCCATTTATTTTACATATTTTAATTGTGATTCAAATGGATTAAAAATAAACTTGTTTCATATCCATGGGTTTATTAGGTTATAAATGACTGATGATTTTTATGAGTTTTATGATGAAAGGGTTTTCTTCTTTATATTGTACTTGAGTATTTTATGATGGAACAGCCTAAATAGTGCCTAGTGAGCCCATTATAGATAACATGATGGAGGATCCGAGATTGCACTAGGTGATCCTATTACAACATACATGATGTGGCAGCCCAGATAATGTCAGGTGAGCCTATTATAGGTTATATGATGGGGTGACCAAAATAGCGTCGGGGGGCCTATTATAGTCTCTCTAATGCATTGGGAAATGATAAAATTGGAATTTTTCATATTGTTATTCTTATTTAAATGGGTTTTAATGTGTTTTTAAATGGTTTTAGGAAAGTCTTTCTCTATGTTACCAAAAAAAAATTAAATTTTATGTTATAATTTTATAATGTTTCTCATGATCAAGATTGATATCACATGGATCTTAATTATTGAATCTGATGTCTTCTCCCTAATCTATGTTTTCATATTTGATGATCTAGGTATTTATCTATACGATTTCCTTTATGATTATCACATGCACTTTGATTATGTCATCATACCTTTATGTTATTCTTATTCTCATTGATGATATTTAATTAGCAATGCTTATGTTTACCCAAAATTAGAATTTCATCTCACCATTCTTATGTTTCCTTTTACCTAGGTTATAAACAAATGATGTTGAATGAGTTATGTCTAGAAGGGATTTAATGTGGATTATGATGATGTATTACCGTGATAAAGAAAAGTTGGGTTAAGTTGGAGAAAATCTCATTTAATGTCATGTGAATTTTTTATGTAGGATAATGTCCTAATTCACTAAAAATATAAACCTAAAAGGGCCTCCAGAATGTAACTGATACATGTTTTATTTTATATGTTGTAATGTTTAGATGAAAATATTTTTGTCACAATTATCAACATTATATCCTGTAATATTATGTTATTAATTTTATCACAGGATCTAGGAGTGTGGGTTATGGGATATTATAATTGGTATCGAAGGCCATTTTGGATAACTTTAGATATTTTGATGTTTTAATATGAATTTATTTTAATAGTTATAGATTCCATAATAGGTATATATTCTTAAGGTTTATCATAAGTTAAATGTCTTCAGACCCTTAAATAATGTTTTTAATTAGTAAATATTTTGTGGTTATGAATGATGTTTTTGGGGATGTTTTTTTGGGTTGAGGTATTTACACCACTAGGATCAAAAAGATGTTTTTATGGTGGATTAATATTTTAGGATTAAATAAATAAAGGGGAAAACTCTATATGCTTAGTGTCAACCTGTCACATCCAGATTGGCGGTGGGGCTTAAAAACATTACTAAAGGATGATAAGGGTTTCACGCACTACCATTAGACTAAATGATCTCCTATATAGCATGGAATTTCATAGGTAAATATTATATTTATTTTCTAGATAAATGGGTTTTTATTTGATGAATAACAATTGATTTATCTCGTAAGAATATATGATCAAATCCTTATAATATTTGGTTTTAAAAGTTAGTTAGAAAATATTTGAATAATTTTAAGGATAATTATTTATGGAATTATTTAGTTTTAGATTTTGGAACTAATTTTTAATATTAAGGTATTATATTAAGGTTTACCCATTTTTGTAAATATCTTACCATGTGCTAACCATTTTGGTTTTGGTTAATTTTTAAAGAGAGGTAAAATATCTTGATTATCCCATTTAAGACTATGTATTCTGTAAAGGTTTATTTTGGTTATTTGGGAATTAAAAAAAACTCTTTAATACTCATTGTTTGGAGATAAAGATGTGATTTTTGTGTAAATTAGTTAAATGATGAAATTAATTTTCCATGTCATTATATTTCTTTATGTTTTCATTCTAGATGGTAAAATAAATCCTTCAAATTTTGGAAAGGATCTTGAAATAAAATTTTACAATATTACCATATTTTCTGATGTTATCATTGACCTTTTACACATTTAATTATTTTTTAGTTTTTTATTCATTGAATTCCAATTAATCATGTTCTCTATCACTCTTTTTTAGGCTATGAGAATTATTTTTTCCTTTAAAATAAGTACATTAATTTCTCTCTTATGCTCTCTAATATGGAAACCAAGTTAAGCGTAACATCATGTGATATTTATGTCTCCAAATTTCACATTTTAAGGGATGTTTTATTTATTAATTTTTTTAGGTGGGTTTCAATAAAATAATTCTAAAAATCATTTTATAATGAAGAATAATTTAGAGGATGAAATTAATTTTAAGGGGTGTAGGATGTAACATCTCGAAATAATAAGAAATATATTCTTTCAAAATAATTTAAATTATTTGATATCCTGCTTCCCAGAAAATGATAAGTTTATCTTGTTTTATATGAAACACCATGTCTATCTTGTGTTTCACATAACATTTAGTTTCTTTGATAACTTGTATTACCCGTAAGGCTGAGTATTTTAAGACAAAAACATAATATATATCTTTTTATTTAACATGATAGTTATCACATATCCATTGGGTTGGTGGGAATGAATATGATTAACTAAATTATGGACATATGGTTTAAAAATGTTTTCAAAATGAATTCATTGCTTACCAAATAATTATAAATGAAAATAAAGACAAATTGTATATAAAGTCTATGTTTTAATGAAAAGTATTTTTATGCCCACAAAGGTGTTACCAAATAATAAATTAAACTAATAACTATTATCGATTGATATTACCGAAATATATATATATATATATATATTATATTAAATAAAATATTTTTAAATTAATTACATAAAATTTATTGGCTTAAAATAAGAACAAATCCAATTTTAAACATTAAAGGGTGTATTTTTTTAAAAGGAAGTCTAGTCGCCTTTTAATGAATTTTTTTTAAAACAAAATGTTGATATTAATATATATTTTATTTAAAAAAAATATTTTTTGAAAGAATAATATAAAAAATTACTTTGGGATATTTTTTTTCGATTTTTCTATGAATATTCATTTTTTGATGAATAGTGAAATCACCAAATTTTAATTGAAAGATTCTTTTTTGCTTAATTTATTTACATAGATAATTTGTATTTTGTTTTGTTTTTGTTTTAGTGTATAATTTTTTAAAATAGAAAAAAATAAATACAATTTATTTTATTGGATTCAATTTCAAATTGAAATTGGATATACAAATATTTCAATCATTCGAACTTTCTACTTTAAAAACTCGTTGTTTCGTCCTGTCTACAGGATTAATTTTAAATTAAATTCTTCCACATATATGATTGGAATTTTAAGTATCTTATTAAATATATGGATTCATAAAAATTTATAAATACTATTATTTTCAATAAATTTTTTGACCTGAAATGTTTTTGAATGTAATTAAAATTAATTATGGAGATTAAGGTAAAGACTAATTTATTTAATGATTAAATGTAGAATATATAGTTAAAAAATGAAAAAAAAAACTTGTATAAAAATTATTGGATAAATAATTTCATCCATTAAACCTCTATGGTTATAAAATAGTATAATTTTACAATTTTGGGACAACTAAAACGCACATAATACTCAAATATTCTAAAAAAATACTATATGTGTCCTATCCCTCCCTTACAAAAGGAAACCACCCATACCTTTATATTCACCTCTATAAATACATTTTTATATTCATAAACCTTCCCAAATAAACTTTTAACATACCTCCTAATATTATAGAAGACTCACATTTGGTAGAAATAAAACCAAGGAATTCCTTTGGTTCAAACCAAATGGTGTTACCCAAAGAAGAGGTAACGTTCATTAATGATAACTTTTTCTATTTATTTACCTAAAACTTAATTTATTATTATATATTTGTTAAACAATATTCTCTATATACTAACTATATTTATAATTTTTATATTTAAATTTTTTTCACCTAAACTTACATGCACTTCTATAAAATGGTTAATAAAATCACCATTTATCTATATAGCGGACTACCACCATGAAAAATGATGTTGTTAATTTTTCATTTACCACCAATTATGGTTGGGAATTATAAGGGAAATTATTTATATGATATTTATGATTTTTGTTTTCTGAATTTATTATATAAATTATACCTTCATGCTTTTCATTTTATAGAAATACAATTACATCGTTTGTGGACATGTGGACTACCGCCTCCTCAAAGTGATGTGATTAGTTAACACTTTACATAGATTGTATTAAGAATAGGTTTTTAAAAAATATATTATATAAGTAAAGTATTTTTTATATTAATGATATATTTATCAATATGTAAATGTATCATATCATTGTATTCTCTCCATTTCTCACACTGAAAAAGTGATAACGTTATTCGTGGATGGGTAGACTGCCACCTCCTCAAAGCAATGTGATTATTCTATTTTCATAAAAACATAATAATAATGATATATATAAGTATATATAATTAAATAATATAGTATATATGATATAATTTTTATTTTGGAAAGATAATGGTTACTTACCTTCTTTGCATAATGGTCATTGAAAAATTGGAACGTTACTCTTGAATATGTATGATCTACCATCTCCATGATCGTAACATTAGTTCATTTTTTATAACCAACATTACTAAATGATTTTAAAAGTATAATTTATTTAGATATGTGATAATTATATCATGGTAATTATTATTGATATGTTTAAATAATGACCTCATTTCCCTTAGTCGACCATTCCAAGTCAGTTTTGACACATAAGCTGAATATGGTCAAAACATCTGACATAAACACTATTGATTAATTAATTGTATGTAACCTATTTATAAGGTGGATAAAATTAATAATAAACATGTAAAATTTTATTAATCATGAAAATAATTAACATAATTTTATTATTCAGGAATTTAGAATACAAGAACGATTAATCAGATTCAAGGTAAGGGGTTTTGTCTTAATTTTCATTAAATTAATAATTATTTGTTATTATGAGCCTAATTTATTTTATATGGTATATATAAATACCTATAAAATTTTAAATCACGAATTCAATTTATACATTATATTTAGAGTCTCAATTTAGGATATCCTTTTAGGGACCTCATTATTCAAAAGTTACTCAAGTAGTACAGATTTTTCATATCTCAATTTTATTTATATGAGATATATACCATATTCACCACTTATTTTTATTTTCTGGTGTATATACTTACGATTAATGAATATAGTGATTCTTATCCTTAATGTTTTTGGACTTTACATATTGATTTTAGGATCTCTCTTTCAGGGAGTTTAAGGTTTCAATGATACTGAAGAGGTAAATGATTTTTGTCATAATTTGTGTTCATTTGAGATATTTGTTATGTTAAACACCAACCATATTTTATGATGTGTATATACTTCTACATTCACTTGATATGTCATTAATCTATTTATTCTTATGATATTTTTAGTTTAATTTAATGTTATTCTTTCATGGGTATTATGATTCAAATGTTTCAAGGTGGTATGGGACACATTGGATTGTTTAATGATTATGTTACTCATGAATGATTTTAATGACATTTTAAGGAAATTTATATTCATTGACATCAAAAACAATTGTTATCAATTATGATCCAATTGGGATATTTTGTAATAATTCCATCATTATTCCATCTGAATATGGAATTATATTTTTTCCAAGAGATTGTTATTAAACCCATTTTTCTTTGGGTCAATCATGATTCAAAAAGATGTCATTGAATCCATTTATCTTCCATAGGTTAATCAAATTCTAAATATATTAAGATAGAACTTATTTATTTTCCATGGGTTAATATAGTTTTATAGATATTATTATGGATCCTAATTCTTTTCCATGGCTTACTCATTTCTCTAATATATTTTTGAGGGAACCCATTTCTTTTCCATGGGTTACTCATGTTTCAAATATATTTTTTGTGGAATCCATTTCATTTCCATTGGTTAATCATATTTCAATGAGGTTTTTAAATAACCCATTTATTTTCTCCAGGTTAATCATGACTCAATGGTATTCCCATTAAACCAATTTCATTTCCATGGGTTTATTAGGTTATAAATGAATGATGACTTTTTTCTAGGAGTGTTATGATAAAAGTGTTTTATTATTAATATGGTACATGAATAATTGATGATTGGAAAATAAAAATAGCATTGGGTGATCCCATTAAATATTAAATGATGGGTAATTCTAGATATCATTAGGTGAGCCTGTTATGTAATACCTGATGGGGTAGCCCAAATAGCACTAGGTGATCATGTTACAACATAAACGATGGGGAGACCTAGATAGTGAGGGGGAGATTGTTATTACTGTCTAATGCATTGAAAAATGATTTTATTGGATCTATACTATATGGTTATTCCAATTAAAAGGGTTTTTAAGTGTTTTTATTAAATTGATTCTCCAAGTTACCAAAATGAGTTTTAATAAATTTTTATGTGATTGTAATGTTTCTTAAGATCAATATTGATATCACATGAATCATGTATATTGATTCTGATATATATATTTCCTTTTCTTTGTTTTCATATTTTTATAATATAAGTATTTATATGTATGTATTAATTAATTATTTGATCATGTAATTTTATTATATAATCATCAGCTTATTCTATTATTGTGTTCATTGATGACATTTAATGATTAATTATTATGTTAACCCATACTAATAATTTGAGCTCACTATTAATATGTTTAATTTTACCCATATCTTAAATTAATTATTTGTAATGAGTTATTTATAGTAGGTATTTAATATGGATGATGATGATGTGTTAATGTTATAAAGAAAATTTGGGTTAAGTCGAAGAAATGTTCATTTAAAGTCATGTGAATTATTTATGTAGGACTTTTTACTAATTCAATAACACTCTAAACCAAAAAGTTCATCCATTATGTTAGTGATCAATGTTTTCATTTTTATGTTGTAATGTTTAGATGAAAATATTTGGGTCATAATTATCGGCATTATAGTTGGGGATTTAAGGTTATGGATTTCAAAACTGGATATGTGAGTGCGAGTTATGGGATATTATATGTGGAATGACCTATATTATATTAGTGTCTTTTATTTTTTTCTACATTCATTTCACTAAGGGATCATTGATCCCTTCTGAGTTCACATGGGTAGAAAATTGTAATATCATGAGTAATATCCCACAAGGATCCCTTATTATCTATATAATCCAGAAAATCTGAAAAATCTGTATTATAATAGTTGATATGGTCCATTATTAAATAACCTACTTCTTGGATAGATCAAAAAATATATCCTCCCATATAATCAAATGAACCAAGAATACTATATTGAATAGAACAAATTCACAATTTCTAAATTTGGAATATGGTTTCTCCATTCTCAAGGTCTTAAACATGACCCTAAAATAAACTTATCAGTCTCAATTTCTTTGGAATATGTAATAACATTATCTACAAGTACTATAAAAAAATTATTTAGGTATTATCTACGAGAACTATTCCTAAAATCCATGAAGTTAGAGGGGGAATTTGTTAGTTTGAATGTAATCATAAGTAAATCATAGTATCATCATCATGTAAAAAATAAATTTTAGTATATATCCTCCCATTTCACTCTTAAATGATGATATTTATATTGGGGTAAAATCATTGATAAGTATCAATCATCTACATATTGATTAAAATAGTTATTAATACAAGGTAGAGGATACAATTTTTTTTATTTTTATCTTATTATGTTCATGATAATCAATGAATATATTCATTTATCCATCATTTTTTTAACAAAGGGGATCGATGCATCACATTGTGAATAATATTGGAATAAAAAAACCATATCAAGATTCTTTTGGAGTTTTTCTAAAATTATTAAATTTCAATTATAACCATTCTATAAGGTGACTTAGATATAGTTGTAGAACTAGGCACAAATTCTATTAAAACCCAATAACTTGATATTAGTGAAGAAAATGAAATTATTCTATAAATACATGTACATATTCCCAAATAATATTCATATATTCAATATTTTTTTCTCAAAAACATTTTATCTATATATCCCTTAACATTATGTAATAAGAACAATACAAGGGATGTGGCTTCTTTAGAGTTCATATTCAACCTTGCATCAATATATGAGCATAGGTTAATATGGGATATGGAATGTTAATTTCAATAAATATTAATTAATATGGGACGTATGTGTATATATCCAATCTAATCCCATGATTACATAAAATTGTAATGACTGAAGAATAATAAAATTTCTAGGTAGAACATTCCCACTAAATTCAAAAAAAAAAGATTTGTACACCTAGAATATTACAATTATACCACTATGCATTGTCACCAATACTATATGATTTAGCCTTTTGTTGATATTTTATTCTCTTATAAATAAATCATGATAAAAATGAGTTGGTTAAACCAAAATAAAATAATAAATTAGTCAATTTTAGTGGGTGATGAGTGTACTGTCCACTAATTCATTTTTATATCCACCTATACTATTTTGTTTTAATAATTTTTTACTTTATTCCATGGAATTGGACGATACAAAAAATGATTTTTTTAGTTAAACCTTTGGTTAGTCCCATTGTTTGTGTAATTCCCATACTCATTACAATCGAAAAATTAATGTGTGGGTTTTAAATTATTATCATATTTCCTTCAATTTATTAAACTATTTTGCCTCTTCATATCTCTTCATAATTTATATCCTAGATGAACTTAGCTTTCATACATGAATCATTTAAATTTTCCATTGAGAAAATTTCCCTCTTATTACTTCCCAAAATTTTTGAGTAATTTTTTTTAATCTTCTATCCTCTATACATTTTATCATTAAATATTACATGAAACACCATGTATCCCTTATTGTACTTATAACTATAAGAATAATGGTAATATCAAATATTCATTTCATACATGAGATCATATTATGTAATTTAATCATAGATACAAAATATCATTATATAAAATGGTTTTAGATACTTGGTTTTATTCCACTAACCAAATAATCATTTTTATTTAATGTTCAATGATAAATAGAAAATATTAATTTTCTAGTTTATTGAGATTTTCTCCATGGGTATCAATGGATCCATCCTCCTTCTCTATCAATGACAAAAAAAATTCCTCTATTTTAGTGTAATTATTTGAAGGATAATATCTATTGAAAAATATAATCTCAACTCCACTAATTCCGTAGAGTTGATTTATTCTACTCCCCTCATTTTCCTGATTAGGGTCCACTGTTTATCTTCCACTAAATCTTATAATAAATTGATAGAAACCCATTTTATACTATAATAACTAGAGAATCAAAATATATTATCACTATTTTGTTTTATATCAGTGGATTTAGTTGACTAGAAGACCCATTAAATGAAGATGGTGGTTTCTAAATGAATGAATCAATGGAGAGTTTTACCTAAATGGAATGTTTTTTAGTTTAACATGGTTCACATTATTATTTATATTTTGATAATACTATATGATAATAACTGTGATATGTTTTACTATATCTCCCATACCATTTTTTTAATTGGGGTATTCTTTATGTTTCTCATAACACTTGTTGTTTTCCTGGTTTCTACAAGTTCATGAAATTATTAAAAAAAATGTGTATATTAAAAAATAATAACTAGATTTAGAAATAATATGATATGTAAAATCAATCCTACCATTTTATAAAATATAAAACCTTCATTTCAACCTATAAACTTTTATTTTTATCCTACTTCACTTTTTATCAACATGGATTATTTTATATTCCATCCTCAAAGTTATCATAACCTAATCCCAAAAATTAATCAAACCCCACACTAATAACAACTTCAATGTACTAATCATAATGTATAGAAATAATTATACATTTAAAATTAATATTAATTAAATATTAAAATAATAATACTCCAAGAACCAATAGGTTTAGTTTCATTGAAGATTAGATACATAACTAAATCATTTTCAAAATTCTTTAACATATCCCACATATGTTATTTACACGTGATAACATTCTAGAAATTTCCAAAAAAATTATCTTCTTTATATCTAGGTGAATGGAAACATTATAATAGGTGAGAATAGAAGCTCTATATAGGGTGAATAGAAGATATATTATTTGAAGATCATAAGTGAGAATAAGATGAATATGTGGGAATGAGAAAAAATCAAGGTGTAAGAAAAAAATATATTAAAATCATAAAAAATAAAACATGGAATATATGACATATAGATTTGGGTATAACATAATACAAGATTCATTAGATTTTAGAAATATAAGTCAATAATATTTAGATATGAGATCATAACAAATGAATGTTGCATAATCCATATAAGAGTTATAATAATTTGGAACATATATAAGTATTAAAAATAATTTCTTTTGAACAGTCTCACCACTATGACTAACATCAAATTCTATAAAATTTAATATAGTGGATTTTGTTCTTTCCCCATTACTAATAACACACATGACAGGGTACCATAATATATTTGGTTTAGTCCCAGGTTTTTTACATGTCATCTCAAGGGATATAATTATTTACCCATCACATTGGATATATATAAGTAAGTACCCACCAAAAAATAATGAAAAACCATATATTTGTGTTCCACATGAACATAATTTTATTTAATTCAATATATGTTTTACTAACCTATGTAAAAAGGGGGTTTAATCAAAACATCTATAAGTCTTTATAATAAACCACCTAGAGAGAGAATATGTATGATATCATTAGTGAATAACTATAGGGAATCAAAATAATAATTAAAATATATTCACATAAATGAATTTTTTTAAAATAATTAGAAATTTACATTGAGAAATAAGAAAAAATTATACTTTTTATTATTAATTACAATTATATTTACATGAATTAATTTATTATATAATTATAATATATATTATTTATAAAATAAATAAATTCATAGAAATGAAACATCATAAATACTTCAAATAAAATATTAATTGTACTCTACCATGTAGAAAATATTATAAAAGTAGTCCTTTTTTAAATTTTTAATGAAATTAAAAATTAATAAAAAATTATGTCATGAAATCATATATTTATAGAGAATGAAATCCATAAAATAATATAAATAATATGTACATTGGGTAGAATGGTTCTCAGTAAAAAATGAGTTTAGGATGTCTCTTCACATAGGAAAAATTCTATTAAGTTGGGAATAAATAAGAGGTAAAATTATAAGAGTCATTAAAACCCCACAAATACCTATAAGTGAATAAAATATATGGGGATTATAGAGTGAACAAATAATTAATTTTTCTTTATATATATTTAGTCATGACCAATATTTATTTTATGGTGAGATTCTAAAAGAATCCATTATCTCAGACTTCATATTTTTCTAACACACTCTAAATCCCTAAATAATAAAATTTCTTTATTAGTCATATATAAACCATATTTTTTTTTTAATTTTATTAATTTATAATTAGTTATTACCCACATATTTATGTCATATTCCTAAAAATATTATTTTTGTGTAAAATGTGTCACTTTCCAAACATTCTTTTATTTGGTGCTTCTGATCCATTATCCATGATCAAGGGTTCATCATATCTAGAATGGTCATGAAAATGTAGTATATGAATTTGATATAGTACTGAATTCCCATGGTCATTTAATGGAACCATTGGTTAAAGTTTTCATGGAATGCCTAAAAAATAAATCTTCTATGAATAATGAATATAAAAAATAAATGAATTAATTGGTGAATATAATTTGGATTATTACCATTCATAATTATTATTAAATCATAAAATAGTCATTATTATATCATATTATTGACATTTAGGGTTTCATAATCATTCAAAAAGTTAACATAATAACATTATTTATATAGGTTTTACAATTTTCCAAAACATGAACTTGTTATAGAAAATAAACACATAAGAAAATGTTAATATATAGTTATAATATCAATATAAAAGAATATTAATTACTTTTAAAAAATATTAAAGTGAAAAAAATAGATTTAAGAATAGTTTGATGAAGAGGATAAATAAGAAATATTAAAGTGAGGATAAAACTTTAAATAAATACCTAAAGATCCTCTTAGGCAGATTATTCAAAATGGGGGATTTGGTAATTTGTTTGTGACCAATGGTTTGATAAGGGGGAGGAGTCATTTTAGGAAGATATTTAGGGAAGTGATTCTAGAAAATAATAATGAAATTTTTTGCTTTATGTGGTGAGATGAGGGATCTTTTTATAAGTGATATTGAGTGTCATTTTCACAAATACTCATTACTTAATGTGTATGGAATTCCATTTTACAAGGAAAATATTTTAAAAGCTGAAATATAATAATGATGGTACAAGGGGAGGTATATAATGCCCTCATTTCCAAATTTATAGAAAATATTTTATGATATTTTAGTTCATTACCCTCTAATTTAACCATTTTACCACTTCTTAATCATTACATTGACATCTAACTTTTACCATGGTAACATATTTATTTTCCTAAATATGAAATTTTTATCCTTATATTCTTTCAATTTATCAAAAAAAAATCGACTCTATATATTCTAATTAAATTTATAAATTTGAATATTTTAGCATTTAAATGAAAACATAAATCACATAGAAAAACTAATTTTATATAAAAGTAATTATCTAATAATTAAGTGTTATTAATATAATTTCTAGTCTATTACCAATTAAATGAGTTTTTATTCACTAAATTACACATTGAAAATATAAATTTTATTACAATCATCCAATAAAAATGGAAAATATAATTCATTATTATAAAAATACACCACAAATTGAGAATAAATGTTTTTATAAATATAACATTTAACATTAAATGGTTTATATCTCATATTTATACATATTTATACCCTAACCATTAAATTATTTCAATCAATTATTTTTAGAATCTCTCTATGAATTTTATAAACACATCATACTATCTATTAATATTGTTAATAATAACAAATATAAAAATATACCAATATTCATAATATTGTATCATCATTTTATTTCATTCCAGAATTATTTTTTATATGTGAATATTATTTTTAATATCATACTAACAATCAAAAAATTCCATTGTACTGATAAGTATATCCAAAGAACATATATCCAAAATACATATATCTAATGACCATATATATAACATTCATATTATTTTCCTATATATATCATTACATACATCTAAAAAATTATTAATCTTATTATTCAATTTCACTGACTAGATGTTTCTTATATTTATGAAATATTTTTTTTCTTTCTATAGTTAACATCAGTGGTAAGATCATCATGGTAGATCAAAATGATGATATTTTCAACCTTATATAATTTCAATTTAATTTTTCATTCATTCCATTAGTAATTTTACTAATTACATTTCATTTACTAATCTCTTAATGTATTTAATTTTCTATTATAATATTATACCATAATGAAAAAATTTAATGATCTATTTAGTTTAGTATTTTATCTATAATAAGCTATCAAATGCACATGATTTAGTTAATAATAAATTAATACTAATATCACAGTGTGTAAAATACTAACATAAAAAATAGAATGGAATGTTTAGTAATTAACATTAACCATATAAAAATAAATTGACTTGTTATAAAATGAATATAATAGAATAAATCGGAATATAAATAATGTTAATCAATTAAAATAGACCTAAAGTATCCTAAATGAATAGATCCAAACTAGAAAGAAATAACTTGAATAATTTCAAAAAAAATATGACATAAATTGAACACAATCATACATAACTAACATGATTCAGACCAAAATGAAATTATCTGACCTAAATAAATAAAAACAATCATGACTTTAATTGAATCATGATGAACTACACCAAAAATGACCACATAGAATTCATTTTAAACAAAATAAATTAATCCAAAAAGAGATGAACCAACTAAAATTTATCGGACATATATGGTAAGAACTATTATGGGGTAAATAAGTATATATATTTATTTTTAAATACCTAAAAGGGATATGTATTAATCAAATATGATTTCATCAAAGAATTAATACAGTAATAAATATAGACAAAAACACATTTCATGAAGAGGATTCCCTCTATATGGAGGACTAAGTCCATGGTGTATGTTGGAGTTTATCCCACACACACATAGCTATTCATTTATTATCATATATAACTATATAAAAGGGTATAAACTTGTTCATACGAGTACATGTTAGAACCAACTGACCAAGTGAAAATTGTTATAAAGAACCAATTGAAAATATCTGAAGACATATCCATAATAAAGATCATAATATTAGGAGTTCTCAATGGAAAATGGCCTTATTATTATTTTCATCAAATCCTCTAATGGTTTTTCTCATTACATATAAAAATTATTACTCACAAATTCTATCATCCATATACATATCACATCCCCTATTCCTATCTTTTGTATTTACCTATATTCATGAGAACTCCTTTATTATGATCTCTATATTTCTAGACATTTCATTTAAAATAGATATATGTCGTCATCACATCCAAATGATTTTAGAAAAAATATCATTGGATTTTATATTTCATGTTTTTTTTGTAAAAATAGCACATATGAAAATATATGTGTATATGGTATGAACTTGTTGTGATTGTGGAACCACATGTCATGGTTCAATGTGCTTTTCAACTTCCTTCAACATCACAATGTGAATCTCAAGTAACATAATCCAGATATTTTGGGCTTTGACTGATTTTATTTCCAAGAATAATTAAATTCAGTCTCAAATTGATTATAATATTAATTCTGATATTTCTCAAAATATAATAATTTCATATTTCTCAATTAATTCATTCAAAACCAATGGATAATAATATATAAAACCAATTTTGTATGGATTTATCTTATTTTAAAAGTATAGAAAGTATACCCCCATGATCAAAGTAATATATAGGACCTATAAATACATATGAAACTCAAAAAAAAATTATGTGGCCTTAAAAACTCTTACAAAAGTCATAAAAAGTTGTACACTACCTAGGAAATCTGTACATGGCTTAGAAAAATTCATAGGTATTGGATATAAACACTTTTATTTCATGAGAATTAATATTTCATGTTATTCTTAATATTATTTTAGTATATCAAAAACATTCAATAATAATTGATGAATTGGTGGTTTGAGATTTAATGTTAAAATAGAAATATTTTTATAAAACTAATGACCTCTATCAGTAATTCTCAAAATAAAATTAGATTACTAAGTCTAGACTTATTGAAATGCTGTTGAAACCACTTCCTCATTTACTAGTAGTACTTTTTATAATAAAATCCAAAAAAAATCATTTAAACTTACATTAAAAACTAATACGACATCATCTTAAAGGGTATTCCCATGATGAAGGTAATCCATATCAATCATGGTTTTGATTTATATTTGGTTGAAATTGGTGATTAGTATACCAGGTGAATAATAAAATGTAGCTCACAGACCCCCATTAATAATAGAAAAATAAGGTCATTGAATAGGTAGTCAAGATCTTTCGTTGTTTGACATGATCTATATAGAATTCATCGAATCCAAATGAAGTGAACTCACCATCATAGTCTATGTGGAGTACATTCATATTTTTCCGTGTCTCCACCTCCACCATTGTTTTAAATGTTCCCGAATTCCCAAACTAAACCATGAAAAAAGAATTTAATAATAGTGAAGTGGATGAAATAAAGTTGAATAATACAATTTGTAAAAGGCCATTTGAAACTAAATCGTATTTAATAAAAAATTCCATACCCAAATAGACTATAAAAAATATAGTCGACCTAAATGAATTAAAAAATTCCAACCTAAAAATAGTTGAACTAAATGGAATGAAAATTAATTAACCCAAAAATAATAAATTATAGAATAGAAAAACAGAATTAAACTAAAAAATAGACACAAATAAACTACATTTCATTCAATACATAAGGATAAAAAAATCATAACCAAATCAACTTAGAAAAATAAAATTGAATATAACATTCCCAAACTATAATAAACAAAACAAACCAAAAGTGAAATGATTGAAATTATATATAAAAATAACAATACTGAATAGAAATGAACTAAATCAAAGAAAAAAAATTTAACTGAATTAAGATGAACATGATTGAACCACATTGACATAATTTTAACTAAACCAAATTGAACAAAATAGAAAAAAACTATCCATCCCTAAACTAAATTCAATAAAATAGAACCAAACTAAATTGAAATTAAAAGAATACAAAAAAAACTAAAGTAATTAAATCAAACCAAAATGAAATAATCCAAACAAGAAAAATTTGAAACAAACAATATTATATATAATTGAAAAAATTTAATTGAATCGTGTTAAAAAATATATAACCCTACGGAACCACTATAAATTAACCCAAATAGGCCTGACCATAGACATAATTATGATAACTAAATTTAGTGATGCTAAATGGAAATGGAAATAACTATACCACACTATATTTAACAGATATAAACTGATCTAAATAAACCCAAAATACTCTTATCTGAATAATGATGAAAGGAAATATAATTAGTTTTAACTTTTTGAATGAAATATACTAAAACAAAATTAAATAGGCCTAAGTTCAATTGAAGGAGACTAAATTTAACTAAATTGAACCAAATTGACCCAAATTAGTATGACATAAAATAAAATAAATCATACCAAAATATCCTAACTGAATTGAAATGAATTTAAATTGTAAAATAAAAATCAAAATAACCAAAAACAAACCAATGAAGAGAAATAAAATAAAATAGAACCCATACTCACTATAATAATACAACTTGAAATGGTCGAAACAAACAGAAACAAAACAGATCCAACAAAAATTGACTTGATGGGATTGAATAAAAATGACTTGAAAAAATACCAGGGAAAATCAATATGCATGTAACCAAATAGAATCAAACCAAATCAAATCCATCCAAATAAAATGAATTGAATATAAATAAATAGGATTTGAATGAACTGAATCCAACTGATCTACACTAAATTGAATGAAATCTACTAGAATAAAACATAAATGATATAAATGAACACTAGTATAACAAAATCGAACCTAAACAAATAAAACAAAGGAAATTTATCTAAAAAGAAATAAAAATAATAAAAACTAACTAAACATGGAGTTAGAAGATATCAAAATGATTTTAATACAAAATAATTAAATTTAACTATCTTGATCTAAAAAAATAGACCAACTAATTGAAATTGAAATTTAATAAATTGAAATGAATTAAAAAAGTAAAAATTAAACAAAAAACTAAATTGAGGTAACATGAACATATATCAAGTTAAACTAATCGTACATTTCCTACTAAGAATACATTGAAACATAGTTAGTGAACTTTAGTTGAATAAAATTTATATGAATAGAACCAATATATTCGGGTTACAAATGAATAAAGCTAACAAAAGTATAACTAATATTAAAACCACACTATTATGAATAGAACCAACCAAAATTAGATTAAATTAAATTGAATCAAACAAAACTATGTCAAAAAAATTACTTGAATCCATTTCAATCATAAAAAACAAAACCAACGAAAATAAAATCAAATGATTCCAAATACACATGATATGAATTAAACTAAAAAACTACAAAATGGAACATAATTGAATACGAAAATTAGAATAAACCAAATTTAACTAAACTAATCCAAAATAAATAGATATGTCCCAACTAAATATGACCATACTTGAATAGAACTAAAAATATATGAACTCAACATAAAATTACTTTAAAAAATAAACTCATTATGAACTAAATTGAAAAAAACAACTAAATTAACCTTTTTTAAAACGAATCAATCCAAAAAATTTATTAAAAAGAATAAAAGTGGATTATACCTAATCAAAATTAACTAAAAAAATATGGATAGAATTGAAACAACACTACAAGAATTGAACCGATTTATTTAAAATTGAATCAAATTAGATGGAAAAGAAGTAAACCAACTCCAAAACCCATAAACTGAAATAAACCCCATAAACAAAAGTTTAAAATCCCTATCTAAATTAGATTTTATTTCTTATAAAAAACATATTAAATAAAAATAAAAAATTAAATTCAAAAAATAATAAAATAATTAAAATGATGAAAATAAATCTAAAATGATCTAAATTAAATAGAACTTTTATAAATCAATAAAAATTAAAAAGGATCAAAATGAACTTAATGAAACCTAACATAATAAAATAAAATTGATAAAAGATAAAATGAACTAATGTAACATAAAATGACTAAACCCTACTAAAAAATATTTAATGAACACAAATAAACTCAAAAAATTAATAATTTAAATTTTATGAATCATTACAAACAAAATCAGACATGTCAAATTGCACAAATGCATATATGATCAAATATTATCAATTGAACTAAACAAAATCAATTATTATTGAACTAAACTAAATTAGGCTAAATCAAACTGAACAAAACAGAGTCAAATAATTAAAAACCAAACTCAATGTATACAAATTAGACGTATATGATTCCATTTTAATTAAACTAAACTTATTAAAACTGGACTAAATAAAATTAAACCAAATATAAGTAACAATAATCAACTTAAAATAAACTAAACAAAAAATATATTTTTTTTAAATAAATTACATTTATTTAAACAAACTAAATGACATCATACTGATGATTTTTATACTATATGTAACCATAGTCAATCATATTTAACAAATAGATCCCAAACCACTATAAAATGATATAATTTAAACTATAATAAATTTATTATAATTTTAAAAATTTCAAAAAAATCATACAATAATTTTTCAAATTATAATAATCTCTCTTAACTAGAATGGAATTGTGAAAAAATAAAACCCAAAAAAAAACCAAACCATAAGTTTCCAAATTGGATTGAACCATTATGAAATGAAGTTAACCTACATTATCTAAATAAAATTTAAATAAAATTAATTATAATATAATAAAAATAAAAATATGAGAACAAACCAATCAAAACAAATTTTAACTAAACCTAATTATGTAAATGTTAAAAAACATAAACAAATTGTACACAAACTGATAAAACATAATAAAAACACATATACACTACCTCCTCGTCAAACAATTAAGAGTAATAAAGTATTTGGAATTGAATATAATGTAATGAAACATAAAAGCAAAACTAAACAAATAAACTAGAATAATGTGAACCTTAGTAAAAGAAACAAACATTGACTCAACTGATACAAAATAATAATAAAAAAGTATACTAATCTAATCCTAATAGATCCTATATTTTCAAAATAAAAATAAAAATTTAATTTAATCAATATAAGCTAATTAAAATTCAATCGAACCAAATTTCTCTAAACTAATCTATAAAAATGAATTTACATAAATAGAGAAAAAATCAAAATATACCAAAATATAATTAATAAAAAAAATGTTCGACATCAACCAAACTAAAATACAACCAAATCAAACCAATATAGAACAAAGTAAACTATATTAAATAACATCAGTATAAAATAAAATAAACATAACTAACTCAATTAGAACCTAATAGAACATAAAATATTTAAATTTCATATAAAAAAACTGAATAGAACTAAATATAACAATATATGGAATACAAAAAGAATTAAATAATATTTAACTAAATTGAATTAAGTAATACTATATAGAATTGAACTAAGTCAAACATAAAAAATTTAAATGGAAGCCAACTAAACATAAATGATTCAAACAAATCCCTAGTGACTTGAACTAAACATGCCCATTTTGAATACAACATATACTATTTAACCTTATCTAAAATTAACCAATCAAAATAGGTCAATAATTACCTAAAAGAGACAAAAATAAAACTAACTAAATAAAATAAACTGATGAAAATTAGAAAAGAATCATTCATACTTATATTTATTATAATATAATAATAAAAGAAACCAATCCATACAAAATATATCTCAATAAAAACCAAATAAAGTTAAAAAATCAAGAAGAAGAATAAATTTAATTGGAACAAATTAAATATAACTCTACCAAAAAAATAAAATTGCATTAGAACAATCAGATAATATCAAATATAAATTGATTTAATTGAATGAGAAGTAAGTTGATACAAATCATTCTAAGCCTACCAGGCATAAATCAAATCAAAAAAATTGAATTGAATTGAACTCTGGTAGAATAAATCGGACCAAAATAAATAGAACTGATTTGAAAAAATTATGCATTTCAAGAAAAAAACAAATGAATCCAAAAAAACCAAACTAAAATGAAAAAAATAAAACTAAATAAAATATTTTTCAAACTGAATAAAAATGGGATAAAATTAATCGAAGCAAAATAAAACTAATAAAAATGAACTAATTTTTATTATACCAATTTTAACTATATTGGTTGAAATTGAACTAAAAAAACATTATAGAACCTAATAATTTAAACTCAACCTAAATTTACTCAGTTTTACATTAACCATACCGTATTAAACCAATTTTATTGAGGGGTTGGAATAATAAAATTATTTCTAATTGTAGAATAAAGTAATGAAATACCTATTATAATATTATTTAGATGATAAGAATGTATAATATAATAGGTAAATAACATGATCATGTCATTATAATATAGATTCTTCATTATAGTTAATGATATCCACTAATCCAAAACTAAAATTTTTTTCCTTCTAAAGGTAATCTATAAACCTTGATATATCTAACAAAAATAAACCTTCTTTTAATATAAAATATTAGAAATTATTCCTTCTCAATAAAGTAACAATGACGTATTTTTAAGGAACCATATAATAAATATATCCTACCAATGTAATCAGGTATCTTACAAATTAATCCTATAAATAATTTTATGAGACTAATTCAATAGATATAATTATATTATAGTCCTAGAGTTTCTAAAACACATTAGAAACTTCTTGTATGTTTATTTTATACTAATAACATATATTAACTGTTTATCATATGTTACCATTGAACTATTTGATGATTATATTTAATTAAATCCCTCATCCAATGATGTAATTTCTAATGAAATTGATATTTTAATTAAATAATAACAAATTGAAACAGTTATAATATTTTATTTCTCATGTATAAATGGTCCCACAATATCCAATATTAAGAATATATATATACACTAAATCAAATAAATTTATTTAGGGATTTATTTTAATATGAATTTTTATCACTTACTTTCACTAAATAATTATATAAATTTAGATAATTTCACATTAAATTATAAAATTAAATCCAAAAATTCTTTAAAAACAATTATAAAGCCTTTTATTTTGGATAAACTCATTTTAAAAAAGTTATCCTTACTCCATAGACTTATGTGTGAACATATTATTTTTTATCATTAATTTTTTTTAACACTGCACTTATAAGTATAAGTAAATAGATAACCCTAAAAATACATGTACTCATATCTCTTCAAATAGATCTATCATGTTCTAAAACAATGAAATATATATCCATATAAACATGTCCTTAATATATATCACTATACATAGCATGAATAATCATATAGTCCCTTTTTATAAGCCATAATGTACTACTATAAGACATGGAATTTTTTTATCTCAAATCGATTATCTTATACATTCTCAATTGTACAAAGTTATACTCTCTATCTATATTTGATTTCCTCACATGTCATTTGTCTATAAGGATAAGAACATAACTTTTTAACCAAATGATCTCGGGTTTGAAATTTATTTATCTAACGTAATCAAGGTATCCAATTTCGTACCCCATATGTAGGAGGAAAAATTAAATGTTATTTAAAAAACCCTACATCAATACTATTCCCAAACACCTAATAATTAATAGTGGATTAAACCATTAATGTGTAACTGAAGGATACCCTATTAAACTCATATAATTTATTTAATATAAATTTAAAACCTTTCAATATATTGTATACTATATGTGTTTTAACCTGAGGTGTCCCGATAGAGGACGGATAATTAGGGTGTCAAGTTTTTCATCAAATTAATTAGGATATTATCCCCACATTTTTTGAAATAAGTAAATCTTGTTTCATTCTATCACAAATATATAAAACACATAGTTTCACTAATTAAAACACTCAGAACAAAAACATTTATTTGGACTATCAATAAGGTATAGAATATAGAAATATGATGATAATGTTTCATTTTTACCAAAATACATAGTGAATCACTCATTTTGAAGGATAATAAATTTCTAGTCTTGATGAATCCATTCTAGTTTCACTTATTTTACAATTATTTTCAAGGATAATGCACTATCTCCCTTAATGCGTCATTTTTTATTCCCTAATTCACACTATATTAGATGAATACATCCTCTACATAGTAACTTTTTTCCACATCTATGCTATCAAGAATGTATGATTTGATTTACATCATGGAAGCATGAATTTTTCACTCCAATGATCTCTATAGTGACTATAAATATATTCCTGTGTTCATCAAGTTGAAAAATAATTCCTAAATATTCCACAAGTGAAGGATCCATGTGGAACTTGACTCATAGAATACTCAATCTTGTGCATTATGTACTCACTAATAAAACCACAAACTCCACATTATAAAAATTATTATAATCTTCCTATATCCTTTATTAAAATAACCCAATTCAATTTTTACTCCCCCTTCTGGACTGAGAACACAACCATCTAAAATTCATACTCCATAAGGAAGACCCCAACTAAAAAACCCATGTTGTATTAATGTTAAAAATTCTCTAGAATTTTTACATTTATAATTAGAGGATTGGTTATTTTGTGGGATGGAATTCAACAGAGCGACTCAAAGGATTGAAACCCAAAATATATTATTTTTAAATGAGTGTTTAGTGTTTGAAATTAGCTAAGTGTAGTATGATGGCATGAGAGATAGTCTAGGTGGTTGGGGTTGTAGCTTGTAGTAAACAAAAAATTGATGTCTAGGATAGAGGGACTACAAAATAGTAGGTTTCCACTAGCTATTAGGTATTCACTAGTTAAACTAGGGAGAATGGAAATAGCATGATACCTAAAGACAATGAAAATCGGGTGGCCTCCATTGGATCCATGGTGAAAATATTAAGGGGAAAAACTAAAGTTCTTCTCCATATGTTTTAGAGGTTATACCCCTTAATATGTCTCTATTATCATTTGGGTTGACCATGAAGGATCCATCATATCCTCCATTAATTCCCTATCAACCTTATAGTGATTTTGGCATCAACTCTTGGTGTTTCTAGGTATATTTATCATTTTATTAATGTCCCTTCTTATACATTTCATCACCCACTATTTGATAGTTCTCCTTGGTAAAAAATTGATTTAAAAACCCATCAAGAATATGTTATAATCATTCAAATTTGTTTTGGATCATGTTAATCCTTTCTATATGATGTCCCAAGAGAATTTATGTATGTCATTTCCATCCATTTTGATAGAGGTATTTCATCATGCGATTTTTAGTAGTATTTTGGTTAAATTAGTCATTGTATCTAATGGTTATGAATTCAATTGATATAGATTTGATTTGAGTGAGTTCTCAGAGGTTGTAATAGTCATTCAGTGAGAAATTGGTCTCCATTTATTTATGGTGGAAACACCCAATGATTCAATGGATGTTATGACTAGTTGAATAATCTTGGTTGATTTATTTTGAGATGTTAATTAAATATAATTTGTTTAAAATTAATTTATTTTGGTTTTGTGGATAAAATATAATAATGCGGATGCTTTTGGTTTTGGTAAGTGGTATTGGAAAATATTAGGAGATTCATAGATGAGAAAAGAGTTAAATTGGAAAGGATTTATAAATGAGTTTATTGACACTTTAACTTAACTTATAGTCTCTCTTTTTTTATATGGGTTGTATTGTGTGTCATTACATCCATTAAATATGTTAACATAAATTAAATTGAATGATTTAAATATATCCATGAATTCTTATAAATAAAAATTAAAATGAAATGTTCCCAAATGATAGGTGATCCCAAGTGGAGTTTCGTGCACATAAGTAGAATATGGTTTTTTATAGAAGAAATTGTTCAATGGTATATGAGGTGGTATTTTGATAATAGATTTAAAGATGTGATTCAAAAAATTACTTATTATAAATGGGAATTATATATGTAAAATTATTATTTTTTTAAATGTAAATTTATAATTGATTTGATGACATGACTATCGTGTTATAGAATAATTTTTTTAATGGTAAAATGAAAAGAGGTTTTTTTGGGGAAATAGATATATTGTAAATGAGATGTTTATATGAAATTGAAAATTCCAATTTGGGTGATTTTTTTTTTGAAGTAAAGATTTTTTTTGTATGTTCTTGTTTCTATATGGGTGAACACATCCCCTATGTGGATTTTAAATTTGATTAGTGGTTCATAACTGAGTAAAAATTTTCCCTGAGTGAATGGTTACTTTAAGATAATCGCTGGGTGAAAAAGACCCCTAGTTGGATGTCAATTTATTGTTAAACATGGGTTTATCAAGGTTCTATATGTGTATTTTTAGAATTATGGGTAAAATTGAGGTGAACACAGCCCCCAGTTAGACATTAGATCTCTAGGGATTGTAATGTTACCCCTAGATGTCATATGTTTAGACCAACGATGGGTATATTACCCCTCATCATGATATAGGTAGGCATAATCATCATGACATGCTCAGAGTTACCCTAACACTATTCAAAGAACATATAAACTATACTGAGGTTATACATGACCCGTAGGATTATCATTTTTTATGATTATAATTTAAATCCTATAAAGGTTGTAATTATAACATAATTTATCTACAATTATTTTCAACAAAATTATGTGAATCGGTTTTATACTTACTCGGGTTATTGTATCTGAATGATATTATTTCCTATGATGTTTTAATAAATTAAACTGTATATTCTTCCCACTGTACTACTATAGAAAAATTCTTCTTGTTGTAATCATCTAGAATATGAGGAGGGGAACCTATGTTCTAACAGTGTTTTGGCTAGCTCAAGTACTAGATACAGGTCTAGGGAAGTGGGATATAATAATGTGTAATCAATACCATTTTTCTTTACTTTTACTATTTGAGAATTATAGAAAGGATACTAGAAATGTTTCAAGATATTGTATGAATATTTTTCCTACAACTATCCACCCCACATAAAAAAAGTATGTTTTCCTTATATAGGATTACCATTCATAGTGTTTATTTTTATAGTTGATCATATTTGACCTTGAGAATGTGATTATGAGGTTACTAGTTTACGGGGGTTTCTATTTTGTATTGGTATAGAAAGAGAAGGTTTTATCATGCATTATATTTATTTTGTAGCAATCATGTATGTAAGGATCCGACCTTAGTTTCCCAGATCCACTGCCTTATTTGATTACATTGGTATACAAACAAGGAATAATCATCCTGAAGGATCGAGTAGTTTAGTATTATTTGAAACAATATGTATACATAAGTTCAATGTCACAACTTGACATGAAAAACAACATAGAAACTCCTTAGACAACTTCCATAACTCCAAGGTTATTTTAGAATGTCACTCCTAGAAAAAATCTTCATGTCATAATAAAATTAAACAAAATAAAGGGGTTATCTCAAATTCTTAGTTAGGGTAGGAAATACAGCGGAAGATAATATAAACATTAGACATGGTGAATAATTGAAAACACATGCCTCTAAAAATAAACTTGAACATAATATGGTAGAAATATGAGATGAGTAAATATTTACATAACATAGCATAATCACAGTTATTCTACTAGTAAAATAACCACATGAACCATTAATACTATTTTCATAATGATGGAATTTATAATGCGGGACACCATAACCATACTTTCAAGGCCTCATGCCAAGATGATAAATAATCATTAGGTCAAGGCCTTGTGTTAAGACTGTAGTTTGTCTCATGAGACCTACTGATGCACCAAGGGGATATAGGGGGCCCTACCAGACACTTAATATGTCCAAATCATTCCCCATATGAACATGGATAAACATAAACAACATATACATTCATATTGAAATTAATATATGAAAAGAAAATTACTTTCCCCGAACATTAAGCATAAACATTAACCATTCAGAGTAATTTGGGGAATGGATTTAAGATAGAAACTCCACATAAAAAGAAATTATAAACCAATAAATTAAATATTGTATATGATAACATGGCATAATAATTCCAATAATACATAATAATCAACAAGAGTGTTAAAATGGATGAAGATACTCTTATAAAATCTTCGAGTAAATCTTGAGATAAAACACTTTTACATGGAAAAGTAGAGTTCTTTTGGAAAAATATTTTTATAAAACCATAAGTTAAGTAATATGGTATTTTCATAATAAAATTAGTTATTTTATAAAGATAATGGTTTCCAAAAATATATTATATATTTCCTTTGAAAATATGTAAGATTTAGAGAAATTCCCTTGGATTGAGCTTGTATTTCAGAAACAAATTCGAATGTTCTTCTTAAAATGTGTAACCATCCATAAAAGAAGGAAATATTCTGGTTGGTAAACATATGTATAACCCAAAAACAAAATTTTTTAGGAGTACATAATAATACACAAGAGTTTCATTGAGGTAATATCCAATAAAAATTACCCAAATGAAAATGGAAGTTCGGGTGGAGAAAACCCTTACCTTAACTTCAAACGTGTTCCGCTCTTGAAATTAAGCTCCCAGAATATAAAATTATACTTATTAATAAATTATCTTAGAACCTATTAGTCTTTTATTTAGTTTATCATAATTCTATTTTTTTCATTTATTCCCTTATTGATAAGTTATTATATTAAATTTTTTAGTTCCACGACGTTCGTTTTCTTTATTTTCGTAATTGGTTCACTTGTTCTTAAGAAATGAAGTTCATGTAATTAAAAAGAATTGAATTCTCATATTATTTATGATCATCCATAGGTGTTATTTTTTATTTATATAATTTGGTTACATTTCATGAGGGTGAATTATTATATAGATATTTAATGATAACTATTTCGGTTAAATTGTGGGTTTTGATTACAAAAGACTAATTTTTCTTTATAACTTAACACCTTTTGTACAAAGGGATTACATAACCTTAAATAGGGTATATTACATATATAATAATCTATTTAAACCATAAAAATAATGGTTTCATGACCATAATTGAGAATGATAATAGAAATTGAAAGCTCATCATCCTTGAATGTGGTAAATTGATACATCTCGGATCGTGTTATTGCTACTAGTATAAAAGAAGGTAAAATGAAGAGATGATGATAACTTATTCCACTATCAGGAAAAATTTCCAGTACATGTAAGTTAATGGGGTCATCAAAAAATTTGGATAAGTAGAGATAATAATAGAAAAACAAAACAAATGAACTTGAAAGGAAAGACAAATAATTGAAAAGAGGAATTTACCTATTGACCCAAACTTCCTTGAGAGCCTCTTTAAGTGAGAGGTTTTGGTCTGTTTATGAGACCAAGGATTGCTATACATGGGAGAGGATGATGGGAGGATATTTTTATAGAATTTGGAGAAGGCACAAGGCTTGAGAGGAGTGAAGAAAAGAGGGAGTGAGAGGGGGTTTTATAGTTGAGGAGAGGAGGGTTTTCATAATTTTTTAATATTTAGTTTATTAATTTCCCTCAAGACTAGAAATAGTGATGATTACATGACCAATAATAGTGATAAATTCATGTGAGTTCGATCCAAGTGGGCTTACATCACTTGCGATGTCATAAATAGTGTATTTAACTGATAATTTGTATATACAGTATTTTACCATATTTCACTATTCATTAAAAATTCGAGTATTTCAGAAAAATAATAAAAATTTACCCTAACAATTTTTTTACATTTATAATAATAATATTTATTAAATTTTTTAAAAATAATTTTCTAAATATGATTAATTTAATATTTAATTAAAATCATAATTTATTCTAAAAACAGCAGTTTTAAAACATTTATTTACTTATTCCAAAGAAAAGGTATATCATACTTCCACTTGAATATTATTTATATACCATCATAGGTAAAGTAAATATTAATTATGGTATGTCACTATTCATAAGGGTATGTTACTATTCATAAGGGTAGATTTCTGTTCACCAAAAATTATGTTTTTCTTATCAGACTCCAAATAACTTACTGATCACAACTGTGGATGTCAGATTTTCAAAATTCACTTCACAGAAGTGAAAAAATTATGTTTTAAGGGTCACATAGCACTTAGTTGTTAATTATCTCATGATTTCATTTGATTATGACATATTTATAATAAATGGATTTCCATTGAAGAAATATTGGGTAATTACATTCTCCCCCCTTCAGAAATTTTGCCCAAAAATTTTCATTTTACAATCTAGGACAAAAAAAGGTGGGGGTACTTTTCCTTCATTTCTTCCACCACTTCCCATGTTGCCTATTCGTACTTATAGTTTCACCATAGTACCTTGACCAGATGAGTAGTATTGTTGAGTAGAACATTGTATCTATGATCCAAGATTTTCACTGGCTGCTTCTCATATGAAATATTGTCCTCCAACTGTTCCGCCTCTAAGGATAGAACATGTGAAGGGTCTGGTATGTACTTCTTTAAGAGGGATACCTGAAATACATCATCCACATTCGACATGGTAGGTGGAAGTTCCAGTCGATAGGCCATAGCTCCGACTCGATCAAGGATCTCAAAGGGGCTGATATACCTGGGACATTACTTTCCTTTATTCCCAAACCTCGTGACCTTCTTCCATGGAAATACATATAGAAATACTAGGTCACCAACATTGAATTCAAGGTCTCATTTATGGTTATCCGCATAACTCTTCTGTCGACTTTGGGCTGCCTTGATATGCTACTAAATGGTTTTTACCTTCTCCACCATTTCTTCAACCATTTTAGGCCATAGCAGCTTATGCTTACTGAATTCATCTGAACACTCCGGTGTTGTACACATTTTCCCATAAAGGGCTACATATGGTGCCATTCTGATGCTCGAGTGGAAACGGTTATTGTAGGATAATTAAACCAGTGGAAGATGTTGGTCCCATACTCCTTTAAATTCCATAGAACATGCTCTCAACATGTCTTCCATTGTCTGAATAGTCCACTCAGATTGGCCATTAGCTTGAGGATGATAGGACGTATTGAAGTTTAGTTCAGTACATAGAGCATGTTATATACTTTTCCAGAACATTGAGGTGAATCTAGGATCACAGTCGGATACAATAGATAGTGGTACTCAATGAAGCCTTACCACTTCTATGATGTAAATCGATGCATGTTAATCCAATGAGAAGTCCTATAGAATCGTGATAAAGTGAGATGTCTTTGTAAGATGATCCACAATGACCTATATAGCATTTTTTCCTCTGGATTTCCTTGGAAGTCCAGTGATAAAGTCCATGGTAATTTTCTCCCATTTCTATGTTGGTATAGGTAGTGGTTGCATCATCCCCTTAGAATTTTTTCTGTTATCCTTCACTTGTTGACATACCAATCACTTTTATGTATATTCAGCAATATCCCTTATCATATTGTCCCACAAAAAGTTTTCTCAGAGATCTTGATACATCTTTGTGCTACCAGGGTGTATAGGGAAATTAGATCTATGAATATCATCCAATAGTTCCTTCTTTAGCTCCGAAATAGCGGGAATACAAATCCTCTTTTCAAATTTCAAAATTCCACCTTCATATACAAAGTCAATCAACTTCCCATCATTTACAACATTAATTTTCCTCTGAAACTCCTCATCATCATCCTAAGAACTTTTTATCCTCTCCAGTAAATAAGGTTTGGAAACTATTTGAAAAATTAGTGATGTGTTACCTTTCTTGATAATTCCCATATCCATCTTTACTAGATCCATGAACAAATGATCACTTTCAACTCTCATCTTGTTTAGAACTCCATGATCCTTTCTCCTCAAATAATATGCTACCTTATTTTCCTTCCCTGGGTGGTTGTGTATTGTGAAATCATAATATTTGAGTAGCTCAATCCATCTCTTTTGTCTCATGTTGAGTTCTTTCTGTGAGAACATATATTTCAGACTCTTATGATCTGTATATATCTCAAATTTTTCGCCATAGAGGTAATGTCTCCAAATCATCAGAGAAAATATTACCACTTCTAACTCAATATCATTAGTTTTATAATTTTGTTCATGAATTTTTAGATTCCTATATTCATAGGAAATCAGTCGATCATTCTGCATAAGGATGCAACCAAGTCCTTTCTTTGATGCATCAATATAGATAACAAACCCATCATTATCTGATGTTAGGGTTAGGATCAGAGAATTAACTAACTTCCTATCCAATTCTTCAAAACATTCTTCAGATTCCTTTTTCCATATGAATTTAACCCCTTTTCATGTGAGCTTGGTCATTGGGTTGGCTAAATGGTAGAAGTTCGGAATAAAACACAAATAATAACCTGCTAAACCAATAAAACTATGTACCTTAGTTATGTTTGTTAGAGTAGGTCATTCTTGCATAGCCTTTTTCTTCATAGGATCTACTGATATTACAAAATTAGAGATAATGTGGCCTAAAAAGGAAGCTGATTGGATCCAAAAACCACACTTGCTAAACTTCATATATAATTTATTTCTTCAAAGTGTCTTCAGAATAGTGCACTAGCAATTCACATGATCTTCATGGATTTTAGAGTATACTAGTATATAAGTAATAAACACCACAGAAAAGTCATAAATATATTACTCAAAAACTCTATTCATCAGATCTATAAAAACATATGGTGCATTAGTTTGTCCAAAAGGCATTACTGTAAACTCGTAATGCATGTACCTAGTTTAGAATGTTATTTTTGGAATGTCTTCCTTCCTCACAAGAAACTGATGATATCCATATCGAAGATCAATCATAGAAAAATACTGGGATCCATGAAGTTGATAAAATAAATAATTAATTCATAGCATAGAATACTTATTATTTATTATAGTAGTATTGATTTCCCTGTAATCAATTCATAACCTCATGGATCCATCTTTCTTCTTGAAAAAGAGGACAGGGGATCCCTATTGAGAAACATTGGGTCGAATAAATAATTTATCAATCAATTTCAATAGTTATTTATTTAGTTCCACTAACTCTACAATGGCCATTCTATAAGTGGTCTTTGATATGGGCCTTGAACTAGGAATTAAGTCAATGGAAAACTCAATTTCCCACTCTGGAGGATGTCCAGGTAAATCATTTTGAAAGATGTCAACATATTCTGGTACAATAGGTACATCCTCTATCTATAAATTCATCCCTTCACCTATATTTATTGCATTCCCTTCCTCTCCAATAATTGAATTCAGTAGAGATACTGGGGGTGGATCTATATGAGAATCAAATGGCGAGGTTTCTACTCTAAAAATAAGGAATTATACACCATTTTCCAAAATTGAAACTTTATTCTTCTTGAAATAGATCTTCGCATCATAATTTGATAGCCAATTCATACCTAGAATCATATCATATTCAACCATTGGTATGATGATAAGGTTAGAAAGTAAAGCACATTTATGTGTCATGAGGGGGACTAATCGACACGCCTTTGTTGCAATGATACATCCACTAGGAGTTTTGGCTGATAACTCCTTTATTAAATCAAATTAGACATGTCTAATTTTCTTAGAAAACTGGGAAGATATAAATGAATGAGACAATATAAAATTAAATAAATCATTGGCTAAGTTTGATCAAATGATCAATGTACCAGCCACCACTTTGTTAGGAACTTCAACCTTTGCAATTGTGACCACATAATCTTGGCCTTGCTCTCTTGGCCTTATTTGGGGAACATTTGCCTGATTCTTAGGAAATTCATGTTCATAGTGTCCTATATCCCTAAAATTATAGCATATAACATTGGTAGCTTCTTTTTTTCCCTTACAATCCTGAGATAGGTGGCCTTTTTCTCTGCACTTGTAACAGACTCCCATTCCTTTCAGGTAAGTGACAGAGTGTTTCTTCCGACAATTACTGCATGATGGAAATTAAACTCTACCCTTATTACCCACTTCTTTATTTCCTTTCCTAGAGTTTTCAAAAACCCTATTATTCTCTTACTTTTTCTTAAAGTCATAAGACTTAGAGGATTCATTTTCTATCTTGATATCACTTGAGATTATGTCTTCATATGATGAGAAACTTTGGGAGACTAGAACCCTTTAGAGGAATGGTTTTAAACCATTAAAAAATCGATATATTTTTCTCCTTGGGTTATATATGTAGTTTGCAGCATGCCTTTCCAGCCATGTAAAGTTGGATTTAAAAATGGAAACATTTTCATCTTCCTTCTTCCTCAGATTCAAGAATTGCCTCTCTATATCTTCTCGCTATTCATGGGGGAAATATTTTTCTAAGAAGATTTACATAAAATACCTCCATTACATCTATTCTATATCTTTATTCTCCTTTGTGTTTTGGATTAATGACCACCACTGATCCAAATCTCCTGTTAGATGATAAACTCCCATAACAACCATCTCTCTTTCATTACATCCCAAAGCGAGAAATATCTTCTAAAGGGAACATATCCACTTCTCTGCTACAAATGGTTTTGTAGTCCCATTTAATTATGGAGGTTGTTGTCATAAAATGTGATCTAACATAGCTTTTCTAGGTGGTGGATCCAGATTCTCCATACGGGTAAGGTTATTATTCATAACCTGAGTAAATTTTCCCAGTATAGTTATGACTTTCTCAGCAATAGTCATAGTACAAGAGCCAACATCATTATCTTGCATCAGAGGTAAATCCGTATAGGGGACACATGCGTTCAAGCGGTTTCCATTCCTTCCACTAGTTTCCATCTCTAGATAATGACATACACTATATTAGGTTATGAATCATAATGTATAATCTTAACATAACAAAATACTTAGAAAAAATTAAAATCCTACTCATGGATAATCACATAATCACAAAAAATAATTTCTTTGAAGAAAAATTTACATTTAAATCCTTCATAACATATCATAAAGAAAATGTGAATTATCCTAAGCATACCCCCAGGAGTGTCGTAACCAAGAGTGTAGTAAGGTCCTTTGTCATGTTCAAGGATAACCCGAGTCAAACCCGAAACTCATTGTTGGAGCTTTTACTCTTAGGTACATTTGTGCTAGAGCTGCCTCTACATAATAATATTCTAGATAGGGATGTATTTCTAGAAAGATCCACATAATCTATTCCTTACCAAAATACCATGACTTTCTTGTATGTTATCCTCAATGATTATCTTAGGGACTCTTCGGTAATATACATTTTCTAAATCTATTTTCAATCTTTTTTAATAAACTTCCTTTGATACCAATTGTAAGTACCCAACCCCAGTTGCCCAGAGTTGGTGCCTTATTTGATTACATTAGCATACAAAAAAGGAATAATCATCTCAAAGGGCCGAGTAGTTAAAAATTTTTAGAAACAAGATACATAAATAAGTTTAACATTACAACTTGAAATATAAAACAACATAGAAACTCCTTAGACAACTTCCATAACTCCTTAGTTATTTCAGAATGTAATTCCTAATAAAATTATTCATGTCCTAAGAAAATGAAACATAAGAAATGGGTCATCTCATATGCTTAGTAAGGGTAGGCAATACAGTGGAAGATGACATAAACATTATACATGATGAATAATTGAAAACACATGCCTCTAAAAATAAACATGAACATAATATTGAAGCAATATGAGCTGAGTAAATATTTCCATAACATAACATAATCATGGGTATTATACTATTTGAATAACCACATGAACCATCAACACTATTTTCGTAATGAGGGAATGAATAATGTGGGACAACATAACCATAATGTCAAGGCCTCGTGCCAAGACCATAAATAATCATTTTGTCAAGGCCTTGTGCCAAGACCGTAGTTTGTCTCATGATACCTACCGATGCACCGAGGGGTTATAAAGGGCCCCCACCCAAAAATTAATATGTCCAATTCATTCCTCGTATTAATGGTGATAAATATAAATAACATATACATTCATATTGAAATTAATATTGAAAACCAAATAACTTTCCCCGAACATTAAGTATAAACACTAACCATTTAGAGTAAATTGGGGAATGGATTTAAGAAAGCACATCCACATAAAAATTAATCATTAACCATTAAATTAAGTATTTTTTATGATAAAATTTCATACTAATCCAAATAATACATAAGAATCAACAGGAGTGTTGAAATAAATGAAGATACGCTTATAAAATCTTCGAGTAAATCTTGAGATAAATACTCTTTTACTTGGAAAAGAAGAGTTCTATTGGAAAAATATTTGAATAAAACTAGAAGTGAAGTAAGATATTATTTTTATAATAAAATTAGTGATTTTATAAAGATAATGGTATTCAAAAAAAGATTATATAGTTCCATTTAAAATAGATAATAATTAGATAAATTCCCTTGGATCAAGATTGTATTTCGGAAACAATTTCAAAAGTTCCTTTTAAAACATGTAACCATCCATAAAATAAAGAAATATTTTTTTTGGTAAACATACATATAACACACACAAAAAAAAATTTGGAGTAAATAATAATACACAAGAGTTTCATTGAGGTAATAGACAATAAAAATAACCCGAATTAAAATAGAAGTTCGGGTGAAAAAACCCTTACCTTAACTCCGAACATGTTCCGCTATTGAACTTAAGCTCATGGAATATGAAATTAAAATTATTAATAACTTATTTCAGAACATATTAGAAATTTATTTAGTTTATGATAATTCTTTTAAGTTCATTTATGCCTTTATTTATAAGTTATTATATTGAATTTCGTCATTCCGCAATGTTCATTTTCATTATTTTCATAATTGGTTCACTTGTTCTTAAGTAATGGAGTTCATGTAAATCTCCAGAATTGAATTAGAATATTATTTATGATCATACATAGGTTTTATTGGTTATTTATATAATTTGGTTACATGTAATGAGGATGAATTATTATATAGATCTTTAAAGATAACTGTTTCGATTAAATTTTTGGTTTTGATTACAACAGACTCATTTTTCTTTATAACCTAATACCATTTGTACAAAAGGATTAAATAATATTAAATAGGGTATATTGTGTATATAATAATCCAGTTCAACCATAAAAAGAGTTGTTTCATGACCATAATTGATAATGATAATAGAAATTGAAAGCCCATCATCCTTGAATGTGGTAAATTGACACATCTCGGATGGTGTTCTTACTACTAGTATAAAAGAAGGTAAAAGGAAGAGATGATGATAAATTATTACATTATCATGAAAAAATTCTAGTACATCTAAGTTACTGGGTTCATCACAACATTTATATAAGGATAGGTAATAATAGAAAAATAAAACAAATGAACTTGAAAGGAAAGACATAGAATTGAAAAGAGGAATTTACCCCTTAAACCAAACATCCTTGAGAGCCCCTTTAAGGGAGTTTTTTTGGTATTTTTATGAGAACAAGGCTTTTTTGAAATGGGAGAAAAGGTTGGGAGGATATTTGGACATAATATTTTGAAGGAACAAGGCTTGAGAGGAGTTAAGAGAAGAGGGAGTGAGAGGGGGTTTTATAGTGGAGGAGAGGTGAGTTTTCATAATTTTTTAATCATTAGTTTATTAATTTCACTAAAGACCAGAAATATTGATTATTAAATAAGCAATAATAGTGATAAATGCATGTGATTTCGAACCAAATGGTCTTACATCACTTGCGATATCATAAATAGTGTATTTAACTGATAATTTGTATATACAGTATTTTACTGTATTTCACTATTCATCAAAAATTTGAGTATTTCAGAAAAATAACAAAAATTTACCCAAACCGTTTTTTGACATGTAGAATCAAAAAATTAATTCCATTTTTAAAAAATAATTTTTTAAATATGATTAATTTAATATTTAATTAAAATCATAATTTATTCTAAAAACAACAGTTTTCAAACATTTATTTACTTATTCCAAAGAATAGATATATCGTACATCCACTTGAATATTATTAATATAAAATCATAGGTAAAGTTACTATTAATTATGGTATATCACTATTAATGAGGGTATGTTTCATTTCATAAGGGTAGGTTACTATTCACCAAAAAAATATGTCGTTCTTATCATACTCCAAAATAACTTACTAATCATAACCGTGTATGTCAGATTTTCAAAATTCACATCACAAAAGTTAAAAACTTATGTTTTAAGGGTCACATAACACTTAGTAGTTAATTATGTTGTGATTTCATATGATAATGATATATTTATAAGAAAATAATTTCCATTGAAGAAATATTGGGTCGTTATAATGTATGAGACTTCCTGTGGCTGTTTACCAGGACTATAACATTGGTTGGATATTTAAATTATATATATCAATTTATCTAGAAAATTCATATAATTTTATTATGGAATCTTACATAATAAATCCTATAAATTTATGAAATACTCATGGAATGATTATTTTGGTTTGATTATTATGAGTTATTAATAAAATAAAAAACCAATTTCAATATATAATGTTCTTTCCTATAAAAATAGAAATTTAAATCTGAGTTAACTATGATAAATTTATTAAATGAATCTATTTAAGAAAATGGTTAATTTTTTAATGGGTTTAAATTTTTTGGTTTCATGTGAAATTTGCTAAGTCAAACACCAAATACTTTATATAAAGTATTTTCCATTATAATTGTTACTTGATAATTAATTTAACTGAATCCTTGTTTTGGAATTTTTTTTTAATATAAAATTAAAATATATAATTTTAAATCATATGCATATATATGATGTGTACCTAGATGGGAATGTTTTTGAAATTATGTATTGGTGGTTATGGATATGAGAGCACCCAATATTAGTGTTGTTCCCTATGACCTTGAGACCTGTGAAATATTGGGGGGGGGATTATTAGCTTGAATGGCCTTGTAATGGGTAGGATAGGTTAGAGTTGGGAATATGTATAAAACCTTGTATTGGGAGTTTATCTTAGTGGACATCATGATAACTTGAGAAGAGGTGGATTTTATCTCATGAGTTGTGTTCTATGTGAGGCTTGTTGAGTGGGATAAGAGGGAGAGCCTACATAATTTCTTAGTGTGGGTCTAGGTTAGGGAGTTAATTCATTGTGGATTTAGTGTGTGATCCATGAGTGGGGTTGGATGAGCTATGAAATCCTCTCGGTGCATGAGGCATATATGGACATGTGAGCCTGGTTCAGATGATATGTGGTTTTATGGAGCATGAGTGGATGTTTTATGATCGATTTTCAGAAGAGTGTGAAACCATTTACCTTTAATGGAATCATGGGTGAAAGTGTTTTATAGTGGTGAGTTTTCTTGTTAAACTTGTAGATTAGGTGGAAAGAGAGTTCACATCATGATGATTTGGTGAGTTAGTGGATAATGTGTATGTTTTGAGTAACTTGTGGGCATTGTAACCAAAGGAACTCTAATAAAATTGTGATGTTACGGTAGGGGAATGAGAATGTGGATATGTCTAGTATAATGACATTACAATTTTGATAATGAACCTAAATAGAAGAGTTAGGGGATGACATGATGAATACATGATCATGGATCAGGATCAGTGACATATTTATTAGTTCAATGGATATTCTCAATATTGTGGAATAATCCATGATTTGTTTCAATGTGTAACCACATTATCCTTGTATTTTTTTAGTGAAGGACTAAGGTAATGAATCTATGAGTCGAGAGAAGGAGATAGTTTAGATTTCATAGTGATTCTAAGGGATGAGTTATCTCGACCCTGTCTAGCCATCATGAATAGTGATGGATAAAGTGATGTCCATATTAATAAAAAGTTATTTTGGAAAATAGGTATATGTTTGGTCTTATAGTGGGGATAAGGATGTAGATCATGGTAATTTGATGCTCATGTTAGGGGGATCAGTGGATCATAAGCCTTATCCACAGATGATTGCTTTAGAATTTTTATTCAAGGGGATAAATGAGGTCAATTTCAATGGGTACATTAGTTATTATCTAGTGGAAATTTATGTGGTGTTTGTTGGGGACAGAGCATTAGCCTCAGGCCTAGATAGTTTTTCATGATATAAGAAGGAGTTGGGTCAATAGTGCATTGATTCTCATGGTGTAGCATAGTAGTGGTTTCTATAAGATGTTATCTTAATCAGAGAATGTAACTAGATGTAAGAAAAAGAAAGACCAGAAAAATTAAATATATTAATGGGTTTTTATTTGATATGGTTTTAAACACCTCCAAAAGGTCTCACTACAGTTTTATAAAACCATCATGAAATATACAACCATTAATATTGTTTTTCTTATTTTCATGAATGTTTTGGTTTTAGATGATATCATAAACTTTTTTGGCAGTTTTTTAGATTCGTGGTTGGTTTCAAGGAGGAAATTTACTAACAGCTTAATTAATTGGTAGTGGATTTCCTATAGAACTAATAGTTACCAGTGATTATAATTTCAAATAATTATGGAAATTTACCACATTTGGTGGTTCTTTTAGGTTCCCTATGTTTATTATTATTTTTTAAAACCACCTCTAAACAATTAGGGGAAGCTAAAACTGTAATAATTTATTCAATTTAAAAACACCAATCAAAATACGGACCAGTCCTCTAGAAAATAATATAAAAATAATATGTACAAATAATTGTTAATAAATACAATATAACATAAACAATAACATCCATTATTTAATCATCATTCCATTAATTATAATATAACATAAATTACATCATAGTTTAAAAAATTTCATGTTTCACAAAATGATAACACAAACATGAGTCCTGGATACTCTACTAATATGTTTGTCCCTCTCCCTCCACTACTATGTTAAGAAGATTTCCATTACCTCTTTACCAACTCTCTACCTCTTTTCAAGGAACTTATATATGTTAACTGAACGTCTTTAATGAGTGTACTCAATGAATAATAAATAAAATAAAAATAAAATTATATTTGATATGATCTAAATTTGGTTTATATAATGGTAGAATAAATAAATGATAAATTGGTATCCATGACCATGACAAGAATTATCATGGTATATGATAGACTTAGTTATAATAAAAGAGACAAGAATTTTCTTAAACAATAATTCAACCATTCGACATCAGTTTCAAGTTATGGTGACTATTCAAACAAATTAATATAGCCATAATTACAATTTAATTACTTCCTAAACAATATAAATACATGAAATTTATTGACAAAAACTAAAATATTAATATAATTAATTAATTTAAATGTTCAATGAATAAGATTAATTAAATTACCATAAAACCAAACACACTCCCAATTACAAAAATCATATTCATTACAATCATTTTCTTATACATGATTATAAGTATAAACATTAACATTGTTGTTTCATTGAAACCTATAGGTAATTTTCTCATCTTATTTCAATTTCATAGACTCTATAAAGAATCATAAATAGAAAATCTGACATTAATAAAAAATAATATATGGTTATCAATATTCATAACACATATTATACGAAAAATGGTTTTCTCGATACAATATTATCTTTAAAATCACTAGCTCATGTACCACATGTTTTGATCAAAACATTAATTATATTATATAGAATTTAATGAATTATTGATTGATTAAAATTTGGATTAGTTATTGAATTGATGACCTATTTTTATTAGATATTATAACTACATATTTAAATAAACTAGACTTATGAAATTTACTAATCAATAAAAGTAATACTAAATAAAAAAAATAAGTATAATGTTTTGAAAATTTAATTTCACTTTATGTCATATCATATTCCTCAAAATCATTTTTATATGTCATCACTTTAGATGAAATTGTATTAGGATAAGATGAAATGGTATTAAAATAGGTTCTTGTGGTATGTGATGAGTTGAACCATGCGTTGTAGAAGAATAATGAGAAGCCTATGTCGTATAGTGGGTGCTAACACTAATCCTTTTCCCACATGGCATACCTATAAAAAAATAATTCATTCATTATGTAAAATAAATATAATAGTCCTTTAATTTATTTATATATAAAATTTCATTAGATTTATTAATAAAATAATCAATAAAATAATTATATTCATGGTTGTTCATTTTTTATTAGGTTTCATTATTTAAATTATTTTTTCATCTTCTCTTTCTTTGTCTTCCTTTTATTTACTCTCTCTTCTAAGACTAAAATTTGTAAATATCATTATCTACCTGAAATTTAGTCTATTATTCTTTATGGGGTTTACTATCATAAAATATTTCCCCATCATCACCCATATCGTACATGTCTCTCAGTTTCATGTGACATAAATACTCCACCCATAAACTAATAAATTATCAATATAATATACCATTTTTTATTTTGAATTTATAATATTGGAATTTATTTATTCCTTCTCACCAGTATAAATCAACTGAGAGAAATTGGAATAATTAAATTGTAACAAATACTTGAAAATAAAATTTTTAATATTGTCCATTAAAATTTAAATCACGAAACTACAAATTTCCCATGATAATTTATGTCAATAATATCAACCAACATTATAGATTAACCTTGATCATCAATTGTGAATATACACAAGTTTTTTCTTTTCAAACTTTCCTTGGGATAAAAATTATAAAACATGAGGCCACCAATATTATATTCAGGGAATCTCAAAGTATGCTCCAAAGGACATCGAGCTAAAAACATCAAATCATCTGATCTTTCAGCTTTATTTTAATCATTCAATATATATAAGATGATATAAAAAATTATAATTAATTTAGATAAATTTCAACATTTTAGAAAAATACATTCAATTAAGAACAAAAAAGATGTGTAACCATTCAAAAATTTTATTGGTAATAAATTTTGTTATCTCAATTTCATTATGAATCCATATCATAATGAATATTTTAATTTTTTTCCTTCATTATTCAACATTTTTATAAAAAATATTAGTATTGATTAGTACAAATCAATGTGATTTTTTTACTACATATATATTAGTGAAAATGAATAGATCTATCCAAAATCTCAAACTAATGTTGGAAATATTGATAAATCGGTATTAGCCTGAATGTAATGTGTAATATCATCCACACATCCCACTTAGTGTAATAATGTATCTATTGAATCCAAATACCATGAATATAAGTTAAAACACTCTTTAGAAAGGTAACCATCCATAATAGGACCTTCTAGATGAGATATATTTTTTACATAAGACTTACAATGACCACGATACCAAATAATAAATGGTATGAAACTAATAAGTACTGTTTTCAAATATTAACTTACAAAATTATAATTTTATTAACGGAAAAATTGTAATACTATAATACGTTCAATGTGATAAATCCAACCAAAATGTATGGCCCCTCCATGCTTATCTTATTTATAAAAATTCTACATCAGATGAATCATCCTAGTGTAAAATGATGAGGGGAGGAAAATCTCTATATTACATAGAATCCACCCAAATTTTTACTAAAGTTTATTCAATTAATTATTGTTTATTGTATTCCCACAGTGTTATCTAGAGAATGCATAAAAGTCAATTAATATTATGGATATTTTACCAGAAAACATATTATGGATCTCCAAAGGTAGTGACTAGTACATAAATACATGTGAGTGATGAATATTCAATCCATTTATTTTATAATGATTAAAATAAAAAGATATTTAAATATTACTAGAATATATAGTGATCACTATTTCATTTTTTTATTCATCAATGTAAAATATCTTTTTGATTGTTTTTTATTACAAAAACAAATGATCGATACTTTCCATTCTCATTTTTTCATAAATCATTTTTAATATTCATTCCTTCAATTTCCATAAATAATTTCATTGATCCTTTTAGTTTCCCATCACATTATGAAATGAAAACAAAACATTATCACAATAATTCATCTTAATGTGAATAAAATAAAGATTATAACATAGCAAATTAATTTCCCAATATTGCATTTCAAAAAATATTCTCTTTTTATTCCATTTTTGTGATCAAATTGTAACTGAGGGTGTTCTAACACTTTTTTTATTTTCATTCACCAAAACATATTCTCAAAACACTATACGAAAATTTGATAATTTTGTCAGAAACTGTGATCCAAATAATAATTTTATAGAGTTCAAAAAATTATTTTTCCATTCAAACACGACTCGATAAAATGAAATATTTAAGATGTATCAGGGAAAAAATGATGACACATAAAACACAAATATTTGATATAATCTATCCTTTGAGACCCAAAATCAATTTTATAAATAGGATGAGTAAAACTAGTGTACATATTTCAATAAACAAAATTTACTAGTATGATAAAGTCACTAATGGTCGAAGAATGGAAAACATGAATTTTGAATATTTTTGTTATAGATGAATCATATGTTTCTATAATGTAATTTCATAACACACATAATTCGAATAAGAGGCCAAAGGTATACATCAATATCATTTCCATGCATTTGATTTCTTGGAATAATCACTGATATGATAAATGAAATCAGTTTCATACACCTCATGAGAGGAAGATTATAAGGGATGAAGTCAATTGGTAAAATGTTGTAACTACTAGTTAACGCACCAAAAGGATTGAATCCATCAGATGCCAATCCCAAATAGATTATCCTTTTATCAGAAGAGAAATCTAGATGTAATTAATCAATGTTATCCAAATCTTTTGAGTCCCTCAGATTCCATATGAAGTCATTGTTATTATTTTAGAAATCATGCCACTTCATATTCTCATTGGTTTTAGATAAAATTAAAGATCATTTTAATCTTGGTTTTAAGGTATAATAAGGATAAACCCTCACCACAATTTCATTTTTATATTCTTTTAGGTTAGTATAAAGATACTGAAGTCATTATTTGTATATTTCCATCTCAAAGTGAAACATATTTTTAATTTTCTATATACTAATATTCTTTCCAATAATGAATATAATATTTGGGATATTCATGTATCATTATATAATTAAGTCCATGATTGTTAATAGTCTTCTCTAACAGAGAAACTTATATAGGGATCTTATCTTTATCAAATTCAACACTCATAATTATAATATCATAGAAATTTATTTATTATTAACTATATATAAATATTTGATGTGTTGTAGCATTATCCTAAAAATTATATTAATATATGACACAAAATTCATAAAATTATATATTTTCAACTTTAATTGATATATAAAACTATATTTTTCTAATTTTAGGTTTCCATTGTATTGGTTTTCTCATCATCATCCATTTATATGAAATAATCTTGATCAGGCTGTCATGTAATAATAAAAACACAATTAATATCTGAAACATCAACAAATAAATTAAATGGTTTATTATATTGTTGATATTGTTTCTATAATTTTTTGAATTCATCAATTATCATGTCTTTAATTTCATTACAAACTATCAGAGCATTCAATTGTTCATATTTTATATTTAAAAAACAACTTGAATTTTCTCTAATGTTTGATTAACCATTCCTATCTGAATTCATATAATTAAGAGGTAATTATATCAATATCAAGTGATCAGATAAATCATATCTCTTCAACCATCATCCAAATTTAAAATTTTGACCTGGAAATTTGATTCTTCCATGGATAGTTCAATATTCGAATGAAAAATTTTAAACAATGACCAAAACAATAACTTATTGATATGTGTTAGGAGGTATGATAATAAATCATATATCCATATGTAATTTAATTCCTACGATATCAAAAATAAATATAAATTAAAATATTATATATAATAACAAATTATAGTTAATTTTGAAATAGAATAATAAAACTCAAACTACCACAAAAACATAAATAATTCTGAAATATACTAAAATAAAATCATTGAAGTAGAATTGGAATATGTAAATTATTAGGCCCAACTCATCAAAAAAAATTCTTCAACATAGAGCATATATTCAACTACCTATGATTAAAGAGAAATAAATAAATTAATCCTCACCATAAATCATTGTGAGGGATCAATAATGTTGGGTTAGAGACTAAATTAAAGAGCGGGATTAGGTATTGGTGCCAATATACACCTCATATAGGGTTGAGACACACTGTGGGGGTTCATCCAAGAGGGAGTCAGGCATTGAGAAAATTTAAGGGGAAGGATGAAATGCTTCTTACGTTGAGTGGTGGTGAGATGGATTCTATGATTTGGAGTTGAGTGGTGTTTCCAAGGATGAAAAAATTCATCAAGTTGGGGTGAGGGTGAACATCATTTGACAATAAGGGGGAGACCGATAGGCAGTATTAAGCATGGGTGATGAGGTTGAGAGGGATATGTGTGGGGTGAGTTAATTTCCTAAAAAAATATAGTGATTATTTTTTGGTAAAATAAAAGCTAAATTAATTTAAAATTTATTTACCTATAATTTTATTTAAAATCAAAGCTAAATACTAATGCATGGAAAAAGATTTCATAAAATAGAAAATAATTCTATGGTTTTGTATTTAGAGTAAGACTTATAAAATTCCCCTAAAAACCAATGAAATTTATTATTATTTTTTTATTTTGGGATTCATTGGGAATTTCAATTAGATCATAAGATGCATTATGTTTTTAAAAAGTGGTACCTGGGTAGGTTAATGATGCGTAACGGGATAGAGCATGGAATTTTTGAAAAAAGTCAGCTATAGAAGGTATGGATAATGTTTTAGAATTTAATTGGATATAGTGGATTAGAAACCATATAGGGTGATTCATTTGGGGTATGATAGGTGGCTTTTAGATTTTTGACGATGGAATTTTTAGGAATGGCCAGATCTTTATAATGAATCTTAAATAATGGAGAATCATCTATTGTATTATGAGTTTTGTCTATGAAGATAAGTGTTGGAGTTGGATCAGAATCCTTATAAATTTTGGGAATGATGAATTGATAACTAAATATAGGGGCATAATTTGGATGCTTGAATAATGTTCATTATGAAATTCCAATGGTGTTTTTTGTTCTGTACCATAATTATCCTCTTCTAGTTGTGTCCTATAGTGAGGGAACTATAGGTTGTCTATTGTTTGGATGAAGAAACGTCCATTTATTTTTATAGATAGGGTAAAGTGAAAACCATTTAAAAATTTAGTTAAACTTAAAATAACTTGTTCAGGGTGTGATATACTAATGTAAATTTTCAAGTTGGATCACATGTCAAACCATGTGCTTCATGGAATACACCATAGGAGAGATAATATTTTATTACAAGTGTATTTTGTTAGCAGTGTGATATTTTATCAGTTATGGGACTTCATTAATTGCACCAGATATTTTTTATTATGTTGTCTTGTTTAAAATAAGGTGATTTTGAAGCACGATGTGATGAGGTTGTGGGTATTGTAGTTATATTTGATTGTTTTGGTCAATAAATAAATGGATGAAAGTTATAAAAACTATGATGTTTATATTAAATCTCAAGTAGGGGACCAAAAGTAATGTTTTTTAGTCTACATGAATCATGAATATATTTCTCACAGAAAACTTGATATAATGTAGGGAGATTGTAAAACCATCTATCATATGGGTGTTCTAAATTCACGAGGAGATGAAATTTGTATTTAGTGAATGGTTCATTTCAAGAACTGGTCATTAGGAGAGCTATCCAAAGGATTTTATCCATTTAAATGGTGATTTTAGATAGGGTTTCACTATTTTATGTTTTCTGAGTATAGATATAATGAACTATAGATAGGTTGGGTGGACGAGACTATATTCTCTGGCCTCGATTCAGTTATTAGTAGGCCACTAATATGCTTGTAGAGGGTGGAAGGGGCATGGGAAACTACATGAATCCACTAGCTATCTTGTAGACTCTACCATCTTTAAAAAAACCATATTCTAGTAACCTATAGATGGATTTTAGATTTTACATCAGTACAAGTTACAAGGGATTTCACAAAATATGATCAATCGGTTTATCTATCTTAAAAAATGAGATACATAAATGATTTTCACATTACATTGAAAATATATAATCACATATTAGTAAATATATCATTCTCTATAATACAATTCATAATATAAATCACCATATCTGGGGAAACAGAAAAAATAATGGGTGAGATAATATTCTCTATAAGTGTTATGTATAGAAAAATCAATATGAAGTAAATAATGAGTAACAAACATGGATTAATGGATAATAAAAAACATCACATTCAATTAAAAAATTAACTTCAATGATCATAAATGGATAAAATTAATATAAAAAACACCTTTATAATAAAAATTTTATTCTTAATAAAGGAGATACACATTTAATGTCATTCAGGATCAAGGAATATCAACCAAGATATCCAAAATTTTATTATCATGGTCTGTCAAAAAAAACATTCTTAAAAATGGGTTGTTTTGAACCAAATTCCCATATAATATGGAACTCATACTATTTATTTTTAGGTTTCATGTTAATGAATAAGGGGGTACCTAAAACCATATCCCACCTTTCACATTCATATTCTATGCATTCCTAATATTTTGAATGATCAATACAATTCATTCTAAAAAATTTATTATAAGTAAAAAATTATCTAAATTAAATGAAAAATATATAAGATAAGTATTTTATCATCATAAAACTTACAGATATGGAATAAAGATGTTATCATTTCTTAATATCCCCAATAACTTCAATGGGTTCTTTTATATTTGAAAATATCCTTAAAATGTTACTGGTGAATTTATCAAGGAAAATAGCATTTTAATTTTGAAAAAAAGTATTTAAAATTAAAAAAATTACAATTATATTATGAAAAAAAATTCATTTTAAATAAAAATGAAATAAAGTAATTTAGTATTCAATTATAAGACAATCAATGATGGTAGGAAGAGATGTTATTTCATGGTACCTTAATATAAATATTTTATTCACAAGTTTGGTAAAAACTATTACATTCATAAAATGAAAGGAAGAATAAATTTTATTTAAATTCATAAAAGGGTAAAATTGAATTTAAAAAATCATTGAATAATTTTAAACATATACTTTAAATCATATTAAATAAAACATGTACATCGATGAAAAATAATCATAACCAAAGTAGAAATAAAGGCTATTTTTATTAAAACCACATTCCCTATCATTTTATATAACAATGAGTGGAAATTGGTTCTACTAATTGAAAATTCATTGAATAAATAGAAAATAAAAAAGTGAAATGGTTTCATTATATAAGTATTACATAATACCCCTTAATGGAAATTTGAGTATAAATAATCCCAAAATAAAATGATATTGTAATAGAAATACCTTACCTCATGTTCAAAATTCCTCATAAGTTCATTTAAATTCATATATAATAAATCCATATTTATAATAATTAATTAAAATTGCCATATAAATACATCAAATATCATATATTATCCACTTATTAAATTCTGAAACTAATTTATTAATAATTCTTTAATCAAATCATCATTTCTAAGTGTTAACTATAATATTTTTTACATAATTTTTGGTTCAGTGGTTCAATCCTTGTAACTTGATAATGGTTCCATCATATGTAGAATTAAAATAAACATATAAATATCATATACATACATTATATAAATTTATAAAATCATTCATTAATGGAGTATATGAAAAATTAATCACATAGCTTCGTGGAGGTGGGAGACACCCGTACACACGAGCAATGTTATCCTTTTTTAATGAGTTGAAGGGTAAGAAATTAAATAATTTATTATATTTATAGATTCATAATCATGTCATAAATATAATATATATTCATTATATTGATTTTTATAATCATCTAAGAAGAATGTGGATGAAGAACAAAATACAATGTTGTGTGGAGACAATAAGTCATATGTATGCACGAGAGTTGTTTTCTCCATTTCAAGAATGAAAAAGTAGTGAAAAATTGTTTCTACATAATAATAACATATCAATATATTAATGATAATTTAATCATTATTTTAATATAATTATAATAGATTTAGATGTATCATAAGAAGAAATAAATTCTAAAGAGCCCTAAAAGGATTACCCCTTATTTGATGGAAAACCATAAGATCCCTCCATAAGGACCCTCATAATAGTCATCTAATAATTATAGTGCCTATAATTATTTTTAGTGAAATATATAATAGAATTTTTCTAGGTTATTTTAAAGGAGGTGGATCATGGTTGTATAAAAATTAGAGGGGAGGTGTGTACTTTTATAAGTGGAAGAAATAAAACACCATTAAATATTATAAATATTTAAGTATAATGAATTAATTCTCATGGTATAGGGGAATGATGTGGCCATAATTATGAATCAAATATTATATATGGTTCAAATACATTTAAAAATTAAAAAATTTAATTATTGAAGTAGAATTTTATATATTATCACATTTTTTTCAGAACTTTGATAACCAATTTTATCCTCTTATACATTATGAATTTTTCAATATTAAACGCTTAAAATATTACTATCACGACCCCCTCCCACCAAAGATGCCCCTCATGAGCTGTTAATGGTGAAAGGGAGATAATGACCCCCCGATTCCCGCCTCCAGTAGGCCTTGGGGTAGCGACTAGTACCAAGGGTATGAGTTTCTATAAATATGGGAGGCATTACCCTTTTTATTATTTAGGATCGGGAAATAGGATGAGTTAAACACCAAAAGAAAAAAAAGAACATGTAAATGGAAATAAACCCAAACCAATACCACATGCATGTTTAAATAATTCCTAATCAATGTAAAATTACAAGAAAGCTCAAAATTACAATACCAAAAGAAACAAGAGTACAACAAACTGCAACAACTCCAACTGTCTCGACTAGTAGGGTCCCGCAAGGCTCTGGTAGTCCTCCTGGAAACCTGAAAGTAAATGTAGGGTGAGAATACAAGTATACTCAGTAGAGAAACCTAAATCTCTCCTGCACAAGTGGTGAGACATCCTAATGTCCTGTGAGAACAACAGAATAAATCAAAACCTAGCAAGGAATTCTATCCACCCAACCTCACCAGCCACGCTCACCAAAAAACACAAAACAACAGGTAGTAGTAGTATATAAGAACAAGAATATTGGGTACCCCACACCATTTTCCACTAGTTAGCTACTCTTCCTAACGGCGAACATCCTGACGCTACCACACTCTTCCTGCCCGCACACACCTGGGCCTCATCACGAAGATTCATTGAAAAAAGTAAACTTTCCCAAAGAGTATTGGGCTAAAACCACCCCAATTGAGACCTACCCAAAGAGTCTTGGTGGTAAGATTACCTCAAGCCATCACAGCCTATGGAAGAAGGAGAAGGAAAGAGATAGTAACTAAGGGGGAAACAATCTCTCCCATGAAATGGCAGTGTTTGGCACTAAGTTCTCAACATGGGTGGGGTGCGACAAAACACAAAGATACGGATATATATATGTATACCAAACACACAGCCCAACCTATGGATTCTAAACAGAGAAACTAAGCATGTGCCTCAGCACTGATATTTCGAAGCAGGCATACAAAAAACAACCCCAACCCCATTTAGGTTTTCTTGTTTCAACAGATTCAGTTATTAGTTCCTTAACTACTGGGAAATTATCCACAACCAACCACATCGATCGTTCATAAAACAAATCCCTGCCATCCAAAAATCAAGTTAGGAAAACAAAAGCAAGAAAACCAAGTCCCTTCTTATTTACCAACCAACCCCATTGAATATTAATCTTTTTCCATTACTATGCCCCACCATTCATTAACTCTTCCACTTTTATTTATTATTCACAACCCAAAGTTCATTCACATTCAAACCCATCCCTGCAGCCCCGCTGCAAACCACCATAACCACAAACACACCAAAACTCATACATCATCATCCCTTGATACCATTTATCATATCCCCGCTGCCCATCACCAATATAGAATTCACACCAACCCACAACCAAGCCAACTGCAACCCCGCTGCTCACCCGATCCACAACTACCCACAAACCACCCCCTTTACATAAATAAACCCTAACCAGCACCCACATGTTTATTATTTCAGTTTTGTTCAACTGGGGTGATCACACAAGGGTTACGGATTTTCATTTAATCATCCAACTTTACGTGATTAACCAATTTCCAAATTCAACAAAGTTTCTATCCATAAACAGTCTAGAAAGATAGGAAAACATTTAATTGCACAAGCAAAGGCCCCCAACGACCATGATTTTCAGTAGGCATAAGCCTATTCAATTAATAATATCACATGATATAAATAATGTAACTACATTCACAAACTTCCCATCCCTATTATATAAGCCAGTTATTATCTTTATTAAACCGGTTCAAATGTGTTTCGCGTAAACAAGAGGACACCCACCCCGTATGATGCACAATTTAGAGAGACGAAGGTATGATCCCTACCTCAATAGGTTCTGGTCACAACGATCCCCCGAATCAACTTTAGAATATGTCGGTCGGCGTCCGTTGCTTCTGGAAAAACCCTAAATAACCTCCTCGGGTGGAAGCTGGGAAGGAAAGGTCGAAGGGAAAGCAACTGATCCAATATAAAAAGTTCCGCCTCGTCGTTATGATCCCGTCACCACTGACGGATCGTAAATTGGAGCTCAGATGAAGAAGTTATAGAGGAAAGGAGCATTGGAGTCTCTTGGGAGAGCTCTGCTCAAAGGAGAGGGGAGGAGAGGAGTGATTTGAAAAAGGAGGAGAGGCCCCCTCCTTTTATAGGCGAGAAAAACTAAAGTACATGGCATGTACTTTATAGTACATGGCGTGTACTCGGCCATTTCACACGGTCGCCACACGGCTTCAACCACGTCCTTCAACGCGGCACATGGTTGTTTACTGGTCAACACATGGTTTGAATGTAACGTATATGCGGGAAGATGCTACATGGCCTGTAGTATGGGCTACAGGGCGTATACTCATTTATTTTACATGGCAAGGACACAACTTCAACACGACACACGACCGTTGACTGGTCAACACACATTTTGAAGGTAACGTGTACGCGGGGAGACACTACATGGCGTGTAGTATGGGCTACATGGCGTGTACTCGTTTATTTCACACCGTAAGGACACAAATTCAACACTGGGTATACCTGGAAAGGTGGTACACGGCGTGTACTCGCACTACACGACGTGTAGTTACAAAATTCTAAAAAGTGTGGGAAAAGTCCCTTATACCCTCCAGAACACTTCATTACCTTATTTTCGACAAAGGAAAGGGCTGGAGAGGTCTGGGAAATTACATTAGATACCTCTTAAAACATTCTCATCCCTGAGAATTCAAAATCCAACCCAGAGGAATCCAACAAGATACCTCTTAGGGTTCTCGTTATAATAGGAACCCAACCAACAACCCTAATCATAGGTGTTAGGAATTCCTTCTCCTACGTCGAGATATTATCCTCTTTAGGTATCATTGACTCGCCTACATGGGTTTAATCGCATCCGCATTAATGTGTCTCGATTAAGGATTGTGTCTTCCCACTTCCATATATTAGGATTTTCCAACTTAAACTACCCCCAACACCATACAACTAACACACTGCCTAAACACATGGTTTGGGGAAATTCCTTCTCCTATGTCAAGATATTATCCGCTTTAGGCAGAACTGACTTTCCCGCACGGGTTCAATCGCATCAGCATTAATGCATCTCAATTAAGGATCAGGTTTTCCCCTTCCCCACACATTCAGACATGTTACACACTTCCAGAGAACAAGGAAACAAAATTCTCACAACCGACAAGACAAGAATTCCATATATCAAAGGTACAGAGTATAACATCAAAACAAAGCTCAGAAGAACAAGGAAAAACACTAATCAAAAGAACTATGAGTACTGAGCGTGCATCTGAGCCTCCAGCTCCCAGGTTCTCTCCTCAAGGCCGCCATGCCTTCAAAACACACGAACCAAGGCGATTGTTCATCCACGGAGCACCTTATCTTTACGATCCCCTATTCTGACTGGTCATTCCTCGAAGGTTGCGTCATCTCCCATATCTAACTCTCCCTAGTCGATAACGTGAGAGTCGTCGTGTAAGTATCGACGAAGCTGGGAGACATGGAAGACGTCATGAACATTCCCCAACTGAGGTGGAAGGGCCAGCTGATATGCCACCTCGTCGACTTGCCTCAGCACCTCAAAAGGTTTGATGAACCTAGGGGAGATCTTACTCCCTTTCCCAAACCTCTGCTTCCCCCGTTGAGGGGAAACCTTCAAGAACACATGATCTCCCACCTTGAACTCCAAGGGCCTCCTCCGACGATCAGCATAAGACTTCTCTCGGTCCTGAGCCGCTTTCATCCTTTCGCGCACAAGCTAGACTTTCTCTGTGGTGCTCTGTACTACCTCTGGCCCAAGAGCACCTGTCTCACCAACCTCTTCCAAGAAAATGGGTGAACGAAATGGTCTTCCATACAAATCCTCAAACGGTGCCATGCTAATAGTAGAGTGGAAGTTGTGGTTGTAGGAAAAATCTACTAAAGTCATGTGTTGCATCCATGATCCTCTGAAATCCAAAACGCATGCTCGTAGAATGTCCTCCAATGTCTGGATAGTCCGCTCTGTCTGCCCATCAGTCTGGGGGTGGAAAGCAGTGTTAAGGCGTAGATGGGTGCCAAAAGCAAGCTGTAACCCCCTCCAGACTCGTGAGGTAAACCGAGTATCCCAGTCTGAGATGATAGTCTTCAGAACTCCATGAAAACGCACCACCTCATCTACAAACCTATGTGCTAAGGTAATCATCGGGCCCGACTCCTTAATTGCTAAGAAGTGAGATGATTTCATCAGTCAATCCACAACTACCCAGATAGCATCATTACCGCCCAGATCTCTAGGTAGTCCTGTGATGAAGTCCATTTAGATGTCATCCCACTTCGACTTGGGGATATCTAAAGGATGCAACAAACCACTGGGAACATGGTGTTCAGCCTTTACTTGCTGAAACACTAGGCACTTTGCCACAAACTCCTCCACTACCCATTTCACCCCAGGCTACCGAAACTATTCCCTCAAGCCTCAATACATTTTTGAAACTCTCGGATGCACCGCCAAGGCTGAGCTATAGAACTCATAGAGAACTCCCTCACACATTGCATCCAGAACAAAAAACCTTCCAGGCATCAGTCGATTCTCGAACCACTTCCTTATGCGACTTTTTTCTCAAGGCATCAGCCACAACGTTGCCCTTACCTTCAGTGTAAGAGATATCGAAGTCATAGTCTTGGAGAAACTTGACCCATCTCCACTGTTGTAAGTTCAGGTCACGCTGGGAGAAGATATAACGTAAGCTCTTGTGATCTTAGTTGACCAACAAGTGCTCCCCAAAGAGGTAATGTCGCCACAACTTCAGTGCGAACACTACTACTTCAAGATCTAGGTCATGGGTGTCATAGTTATGCTCGTGAGGGCATAACTGCCTAGACCCATAACAGAACACACCCTTCTCCTGCATCAGCACGCACCCGAAACCAAGGATAGAATAATCACAAAACACCTCATACAAAAACCCTTCCTCTGGAAACCTGAGTACTAGAGCACTGACCAACTTCTCCTTCAGGTAGTCGAATGATTTATGGCACTGCTCGCTCCATAGGAAGACCTGGTTCTTCCTAGTCAAAGCTGTCAATGGAGGAGCAACTCGAGAGAAGTCTGAAATGAATATCCAATAATAACCTACCAACCCCAGGAAACTAAAAACTTCTGCCACGCTCTTGGGTGCTACCCAAGAAACAACTTCCTCTACCTTCGACGGGTCCACTGACACTCCATGTTGAGACACCACGTTCCCAAGGAATTGTACTTCTTGTGTCAAGAACTTACACTTCGACAATATCCCATAAAGTTGGTGGTGTCGAAGGACTTCCTAGACTACCCTGATATGCTCAACGTGCTCCTCCTATGATCTTGAGTAGATCAGGATGTCATCGATAAACACAACGATGAACCGGTCCAGAAAATCTCAGAAGATAAAGTTCATAAGTCCCATGAACAAAGCTGGTGCATTCGTAACTCCATGCAACATCACTAAAAACTCGAAGTGCCCATACCTTCACCTGAAAGCCATCTTCAAGATGTCACTATCCTTTACCCTCAGCTGATGATATCCAGATCATAGATCAATTGTAGAAAACCAACATGCTCCCCTCAGTTGGTTGAAGAGATCATTTATCCTTGGAAGTGGGTAACGGTTCGTGACAATTACTTGATTTAACCTTTGGTAGTCTATGCATAGCCTGAGACCACCATCTGCCTTCTTCACGAAAAAAACTGGAGCACCCCATGGCGACACACTGGGTTGAACAAAACCCTTCTCCATCTGATCGTCAATCTGAATTCGCAACTCTCGTAACTATGAAGGAGCCATCCGATAAGGGGCCATCGAAATCGGATGGGCACCAAGCTGTAAGTCTATCTCGAACTCAACGTCACGTCGGGGGGGGGGGGGGGTAGAGTCACAACCTCCTCAGGAAAAACATCCAGTAACTCCCCAACAACCTCTGGGACATCCATCATATCTGTATCAGCTGAAATCACAGATAACCCACCTAACAAGGAAAGTAGAGGCTTCACATGCCGACTTCCAACCTAATAGATCCTCTCACAAATGAAAGATACACGATGCCCATCCACGTCGGAGAACACGACTCTTCTTCAGAAGTAGTAGATAACGGAACAAACAGAAAACAACTATTTGATGCCTAGGATGACATCATATGGTTGAATATGTAGTAAAAGAAGGTCCCCACTAGATCGATGTGGTCCCAAGGTCAGCCCAAATCCCCGGAAAACACAAGATACGCTGGTATGGCCTCCAACTGCTGTACTCGGCACCAGTGGTATGGAAAGTCTCTCTACGTCTAGTCCCAAATCATGGGCTAGACTAGGTGCAACAAAGGAGTACAATGATCCCGAATCAAACAAGGTAGAAATGAGAGTTCCGAACAAACAAATTGTACCTTGCACCACCTCTGGTCCTTCCAGAGCTGCCAACTCTGCTGCGTGCAACTGTCCACGCCCAGATCCTCTGACTCCCGGATGTCAACCACCTCCCTGACCATGCCCTGGTCGAGGTCCCTGAGGAGCACCCTGAGGTTGTCCTCCTCCTGCAAAGTATACTCTCGGAGGAGCAGGGTCCTGCTCCTACTGGAAGGGCCTTGTCGGCAACTGGTGCTGCTGAGGCGAGTGTTGAACCTGCCCACTTCCACCGTACTGAGCTCAGGTCGGGCGCCGAATTTAAATGTTCCCAAAACCTCTAAAAGAGAAACACTTTCGTCCTAGGATCGTGAAAAAGGGACGAGGACCTGAAGATCTGAACTATAACTATTGGGGCCTGCTCCCTACTGGCCTGAATCTGGAAGGTCCCGTCGCAGGAGACCTGCTGCTGGCTGCCTTCCCCTTCGATGAACCCGGCTGGATCCCCTCACGTGGTGCACCTCCCAGTGAGTGCTTCCTCTCTACAACCTCTGCCTTCTTATGTACTGCCAAGTATGTCAGAAGGGTGAAGGGGGTGACATCATACTGGAGTAAAGGACGAAGCGCCTCCTCCAAAAGTCTCGCCCGAGACTCCTCATCTGGAATGAGATCCGGAAAAAATCATAGGAGATCCTTGAACTTGATCCCCAACTCCCAAACTGACATACTCCCCTGCTGTAGGGAGAATAACTCCTGCCGGTTCTCCGCCTTGATCATGGAAGAATCGAATTCCTCTCAGAATTACTTCTCAAAGTCAGCCCACAAAACCTTTTCCTCTGTCCTCCCTCTGAGGTAGAGCAACCACCACTTACGTGTCGCACCTCTCAGCTGACTGACTGCTAGGGGAACCCAGTACTCTCTCAGAGCACGGATCAAAGTAAAAAAGATCCCTAGCTCTTCAAGCCACCCTTCCATCTCCATATCTGAAGTACTACCCTCGTACTTCTTGAGGGTTTGTTTTTGGAAAGAACAGAGAGTCTTCTGCCACTAGTTATCTTCGTCTTCTCGGTCAATCCTCAACTCATCGACTGCCTGAATCTGCTGGGCCTCGGCTGTCTGAGCCACCTGGGGATGACGTCTAGGTTCCATAGCTATATGGTAAACAAAGATCGCCTAAGCCCAAGTAGTAAGGAAATTTTCTCATGGTTTTATTTTATCATTTTATTTAAATTTATTTCCCAGAACATCCAAATCAAGTTAAACACAATCATGATGATGTATGTACCTTCCCTAGAGTCTCTACCCTACAATCAATTTAGTCTCACTTGGTCGTTCAGTAGGCTCAGTCCTTGCATCGAATCACGGGGGGCCCTAAAATCTCGTGTCCTAGCCGATCTTCCCTGGCCTATGTCACACACCAAGATCATCCAACACCATTTCCCTACCATCCCATGCAATCCTCACTGTGCCTAACTCCAAACTTCATCCTATCTCTCAACCATCAGCTCTGATACCATTCTGTCAGGACCCCTTCCCACCAAAGATGCCCCTCTTGAGCTGGGAATGGTGAAAGGGAGATAATGAACCCCCAAGTCCCGCCTCCAGTAGGCCCAGGGGTGGTGACTAGCACCAAGTGTATGAGTTTCTATAAATATGGGAGGCATTAGCCTTTTTATTATTTAGGATTAGGAAATAGGATGAGTCAAACACCAAAAGAAAAAAAAGAACATGTAAATGGAAATAAACCCAAACCAATCCCACATGCATGTTTAAACAATTCTGAATCAAAGTATAATTACAAGAAATCTAAAAAGTACAATACCAAAAGAAACAAGAGTACAAAAAACTGCAACAACTCCAACTGTCTCGACTAGAATGGTCCTGCATGGCCCTGGTTGTCCTCATGGAAACCTGAAAGTAAAAATAGGGTGAGAATACAAGTATACTCACTAGAGAAACCTAAATCTCTCATGCACAGGTGGGGAGACATCCTAATGTCCCATGAGAACAACAGAAGAAACCAAAACCTAGCAAGGAATTATATCCACCCAACCTCACCAGCCATGCTCACCAAAAAACACAAAACAACAGTTATTAGTAGTATATAAGAACAAGAATATTGGGTACCCCGCACCATTTCCCACTAGTTAGTTTCTCTTCCTAACTGCGAACATCCTGACTCTACCACACTATTCCCGCCCGCACACACCTGGGCCTCACAACCACGTATCCTGCCCGCACACACCTGGGCCTCATCTCGAAGATTCTTGGGAGAAAGTAAACATGCCCGAAGAGTCTTGGGCTAAAACCACCCCAATTGAAACCTACCCGAAGAGTCTTGGGTGTAAGGTTGCCTCAATCCATCACAGCCTATGGAAGAAGGAGAAGGAAGGAGCTAGTAACTAAGGGGAAAACACCCTCTCCCATGAAATGGGAGTGTTCGGCACTAAGTTCTCAACATGGGTGGGGTGCGAAAAAACAAAAAGATACAGATATATATATGTATATCAAACACACAACTCAACCTATGGCTTCTAAATAGAGAAACTGAGCACGTGCCTCGACATTTCTATTTCGAATCATGCATACAACAAACAACCCCAATCCCATTTAGGTTTTCATGTTTCAATAGATTCAGTTATTAGTTCCTTAACTACTGGGAAATTATCCACAACCAACCACATCAATCGTTCATAAAACATATCCCTTCCATCCACAAATCAAGTTAGGAAAGCACAAGCAACAAAAAAAGTACATTCTTATATACCAACCAACCCCATTGATTATTAATCCATTTCCATTACTATGCCCCACCATTCATTAACCCTTCCACTTTTATTTATTATTCACAACCCAAAGTTCGTTCACATTGAAACCCATACCTGCAACCCCGCTGGCAACCACCATAACAACAAACACCCCGAAAATCATACATCATCATCCCTTGATACCATTTATCACAGCCCCGCTTCCCATCACCAACATAGCATTCTCACCAACCCACAACCAAGCCAACAACAGCCCCACTGCTCACCCAATCCACAACAACCCACAAAATACCCCCTTCACATAAATAAACCCTAACCAGCACCCACATGTTTACTATTTCAGTTTTGTTCAACCGAGGTGATCACACAAGGGTTACGAATTTTCATTTAATCAGCCAACTTTACGTGATTAACTAATTTCCACATTCAACAAAGTTTACATCCATAAACGGTCTAGAAATATAGGGTAGAATTTAATTGCGCAAGTAAAGGCCCCCAACGATTGTGATTTTCAGTAGTCATAAGCCTATTCAATTCATAATATCACAGGATATAAATAATGTAACTGCATTCACAAACTTCTCATCCCTGTTATATAAGCCAGTTATTATCTTTATTAAACTGGTTCAAATGTTTTTCGCGTAAACAAGAGGACACCCACCCCACATGATGCACAATTTAGAGAGACGAAGGTATGATCCCTACATCAACAGGTTCTGATAACAACGCTCCCCCAGATTAACTTTAGAAGACGTTCTTTGGTGTCTGTCACTTCTGAAAAAACCCAGCAAAACCTCCTCAAGTGGAATATGGGAAGGAAAGGTCGAAGGGAAAGAAACAGATCCAAGATCAGAAGTTCCACCTTGTCGTTATGATCTCATGGCCACTGACGGATCATAAATCGGAGCTCGGACGAAGATGTTATAGGGGAAAGGAGCCTTAGAGTCTCTCGGGAGAGATCTACTTGAAGGAGAGGAGAGGAGAGGAGTGATTTGAAAAGGAGGATAGACCCCCTCCTTTTATAGGCAAGAAAAACTAAAGTACACAACTTGTAATTTATAGTACACGGCATGTACTCGGCCATTTCACACATTTTCGCCATGCGGCCTCCAACATGGCCTTCAACACGGCACACGGTCGTTGACTGGTCAACACATGGTTTGAAGGCAACGCATACGCGGGGAGACACTACACGATGTGTAGTATGGGCCACTGGTCATGTACTTATTTATTTCACACAGCAAGGAAACAGCTTCAACACGGCACACATCCGTTGATAGGTCAACACACAGTTTGAAGGTAACGCGTACGCGGGGAGACACTACACGGTGTGTAGTATGGGCTACATGGCCTGTGCTCATTTATTTCACACGGCAAGGACACGGCTTCAACACGGGGTATACCCGGCAAGGTGGTACACTGCGTGTACTCACACTACACGGCATGTAGTTACAAAATTATGAAAAGTGTGGGAAAAGTCCTTTCTACCCTCCAGAACACTTCATGACCTTCTTTTCGACAAAGGAAAGGGTCAGAGAGGTCCGGGCCATTACAATTACTTATATGGTATTAATTCTCTCATGAATTGAAAAGGAATTAATTTTTGAAAAAATTATCATTATGATTTTTCTATATAATTTTTTTTAACTTTTATTTAATTTTAAGCAAAATTAATTAACATAAAATAATATTATAGGCATTTAAGAACTAATCACATAATTTGACATTCAAAACATAAAAAAGATATTGAATTTTAATTTCAGACATTTAAAAAATAATAATACATTATTATGAACCTGAAATATAAATTTTCACCATAATTCATCTAAAATACGTCACTTTTAACATTTTTAAATATATTTACATTGATTTTCCACAACTTTCCCATGCACTGTGTCGGTATCGTATAAGCATTTAAGGAAATTGAAAAATCCCTAAAAATTGTAAATAAGTTACCATCAAGAATGTAATTCCATTATGATTAAAATAATATTTAATATTCATTCACAAATTATTTTAAACCCATTGTGAATATATAATAGAAAAATAAGTGCAAGAGAGTTATATTTTTTATTTTCCTTTACTAAAAATATTATATTGGTCATTACCAAAGCTAATAAATAAAAATGGATATAAAATAAAAATATTTATAATTACATACAAACTCCAATCATAAAATTGGGTAAATTCATTTGTTATATATATTTTTAATCCTTTTTAAATTAGTTTTGAATTTAATTAACCTGATTCTTACTTTCACCGGGGTGACAAGTTTTTACTTTTTTAACTATTCATTATAACAAAAACGTTATTTTAAATTATAAAATTATTTTAATAATAATGATTAAAAATATTTAATAAATTTAAATTTATTCAATATATATATATATATATGAAATAAATTAATTTTTATATAATCCCACAAAATCTGAAGAAAAATGTTTTCCTAAAAATTTATATTTTGAGTATATAAATATTTTTAAACCCAGATCAAATATAAAATTAGAAAAAAGGAATAATTCAAATAATTTTTAATAAAAAATAAACCAATTAATTTTTAAAACCAATCCAAATCCAAATGGGTCATTTAGAATATTGAAAAAAATACAATTTTATTTACAAATCGGTATTTACACTATTCACACAAAAATCACCTTTTTTGAAAATTATCGAAAATAAACCAAATATAATTTATATATGATGATTTAAAAAGTGATAAAATTTATGAAATTCAACTTCAAAAGTGTATTAAATTAATTATAATATTTATACAAAATTTCTAATAATTATTTTGGATGAAAAAATATTTTCAATGGATAAATAGCTTTCCAAAAAATTGAGTACATATTACCTAAAAATTTATTAATTTATTTTTATTAAACAAAATATTTATACATATTTTTTCATAATTTTAATAGTCATATTCATACTATTAAATATAATTTTTTTGGAGATAATGTTAACATATTAATATTTCTATAGTATTCCATTGGTTGTTTAAACTCAATGTTGAATGTAAAGAAATAAATAAAAGAAAATAAATATATTCATAGAAATATATATCATAAAATGTTATAGTGTACACTCTTCCCCCATTATAAAAATTTCACCCTTAAAATTTCCTCACATAGATAAAAACACTATGAATAATTCTATCTAATTTCATCCTCAGGTTCCCACATAACTTCTTAAATTTTATGATTTCCTCACAAAATTTTGACCAGGTGACATGTCTTATTTCGTATCACTTTATATCTAGGATAGAAAATAGCTATCATTTATTCAAAATATAATAGATCATTCTCCAATGATATGAACTCTAATCATAGTTCATGTTATTGATCAAGTATATACTTCCTTAGGATAGGTACATAGAACACATCATAATCTAGATTTTTATTTTGTGGAAGCACAACGCAATAAGCTACCATCCTTATCTAATAAAGAATTTCAAAGGGAATTATAAATCAATCTAATAAATTGTTATTTTATCCAAATATCATATCATACATCCAAGGATATATTATAATGAATACCATAGTGTGAAATTCAAACTCTAGATCCCACTGATGATTTTCAATGTAAATATTTTTTATAATATACATTGAACATATGTGTTGTTGAATGGATCAAACCTTCTATCTCATTTCCTCATGTTATCCCCATCCCAGAAGAATTCAAGCTCTAACTTCATCCTAGCATGTTGGCTTTTTTCACATCCTACCATATAAGGCCTCATTAGGAGTCATCCTAATGCTTGATTAAAATCTATTTTTAATAAAATTACACTAAAATAATATGATGATCCCAACCATGTTTGAAATACATAGATCATGTTATAAAATTTTATTTTAGTTTACTAATGGTCCTCTAAATTGTGATTAGATATGATTGAGAGTTGTACTCAATTATATCACACAATATCCTAAATGTGTATCCTACTAAGATGATCAGGAGGAAAATATTATCAAATAGCGTCAAAAGGTTCTAATTTTATAATATAATCAGCAAGAACCAAAATAAAATTGAGGACTTTATATGTTTTTAGAATTCTGATGATAAAATCCATGGTAATAATTTCCCATTCCAATCCCGGTATTAGTAATGGTTTTAACATACCCATAGACTTTATTCTCCCATAATTTAATTGTTCTCATTCCAAGAACCATGATACATACTCTTAAAAATGTCATTTCCTATTATCCTAATAGAAATACTACTTCAGATCACTATAAATATTCATAAATTCAGTATAGAGTGTGAATGATGAAATATGAGCTTCATCCTCTAGATCCTTTTTCTAGTCTGGAATTTAATTATCAAATACTTGGTTCTGAAATTCTATCATTCCATTATGATCATTGATGAAATCCAGAAAATTCCTCAACATCAACTGTAAATCAATATATTCCTTATATTACTTCATAATCATTTATTTTATAGATAACTAATCATTCATATGAGTAATATAATAGATTTACACATTTCCCATATTTTTATGATCCATATTCTAAAAATATATAAAAATTATGTTCCTTTAAATGATTATAATGAAAAAAGTATCATGGCCATTCAAACATAGAGAATAAACCACATTGTTCTAATTTATACAATTGTAATGTATTAAGAAGTGATAATCATTGATCAACTACAACCATATTATCTAGAACATATTCAACATTTTATGTTTAAATATATACTTTATGAATTAATTATTAGTATATATCACACCATTCACTCTATTGGTAATTACACATTGTATTTAGCAAAACATTTACCTCTCCATACTCCAAATCACTAGTTAGGTAATTTTTGTCATGATTTCTTACTATTGGGTGGAATAGATTTTCCCCATAGTATTTTTCATAAGGACTCATCCCAATACCAGAATTGATGAATCACTATATATCACATACCCATCTCCACTTCATGTAAGTGTTTGTATAGGTTTGTTGACCCACCATATCTTTTGTTTTTTTAGAATTCTCCTTGAATTAATTTTTTTATAGGAACATATCCCCTACCCATGTAAACCATGTTAGTTGATAATATTTTCAATATAATTATCTCACAAACCATTGGTAGAATCCATCCAACCAAATAAAACTACGCATCTCAGTTACTATGGTTGGTCTAGGCCATTTATAAATAACATATACCTTATAAGGGTCCACATATAATCCCACACATGAAATTATTACACACACAAATGAGACATTCATATACAAAATTCTCACTTGGTAAATTTAGTATAAAACTTCTCTTTCAAGGTGATCATTTTCACAATCCCCAAATGTTCATAATGATCTTCTATTATCTTCATATATATAAAAATATCTTATATAATGTTTATATAAAATTGACCATGTTAATATCTAAATACTATATTCATTAAATCCATGAAGATAACATGATCATTTGTAAGTCTACAAGTAATTACTATAAATTTAATATGACCATACCACTTATAGAAGGTTAAAAAGGTTAAATCCTCCTTTTTGAACCTTATCCGATTATATCAGGTTTGAAGATAAATCTTGTAAAAATAAAGAGATCCTCATAATTGATCAAACATATCCTCAATATTGTCAATAAGATGATTTTTCTTAATAGTGATGTTATTAAGTTTGTAATAATCTATACAAATAAGATCTAAACAATCATTATTAATAAATCAAAGAACATGTTCAAATCATTGTAATGAACTAGAAGGAATAAATCACTTGTCTAGATTATCCTAGAATTGTTTATTGAATTTATATAACTTAATCAGTAACATTCTATATTGAGACTTTGAAATATATGTAGCATAAGTTGTGATTTATACTAGAAACTCAACATCAAGGTTTTGTGGATGATTTGGAAACACCTATAGACATAAATAAAAAACAACCCATAAAATTGGTATATTCTCAATTTTTTGTTTCTCCCCAACCATAAGAGATAAACATTCACAATTAATTGGTAGTAAAACCCATATAATGGAATTAATTTCCAATTATAATTTAGGTTCATCCTCATTCTGATGGTGATCCAAAGAAGATTCATCACATCGAATGTAACATTCCTTTATAAAAAATTTATATGGTATCTATATTTGGAGATGTACACCATGACCAAAATTACATCAAATTCAACTAGGAGAATATTAACAATAATTACAGGGAGAAAATTCACACAAAAGCCTATCAGAATGGCGTTATACACATGATATGCAATGATCTTTCCCTTATGAATATTCAATACCAACCAATATAAAATCATTAGTGTGGTGATTTGAAACTCTTATAAATTAAACATATATAATTGATTTAGAAGAACCTGAATCAAATAAAAAAATCACTTTCAATGTGTATTATAATTAGTACCTTTCACCACATAATTTGTAACTTATACTTCAGCTATAGTAATTGCATAGGTTTGGCCTTATTCTATTTTATCATTCTATTTACATTTTCATTGATGTTTAGGACATTGGTTTGACTAATTACCCATCCATTTAAATATGAAACATTGGATATTAGTTTTTTATTTTATTTACATTTATTCAATGTCCTTATTACCTAATTCTTTATAATATAAATAAAATCATCTTCCAATAAAGCATGTACATAGGTGTTTCATGAAAAAATTATCAAATATTTAAAATACCATTTTAAATAAAAAATATTTTGATACACTTTTTAGTTTCTTGGTTCTTATCCAGACACTTATTTTATTCACTTCCAATAAAGATATAATACCTAAAAACTTATGTCATTGTATTTACAACACCATAAATTATATCATCATATGATGAATTTTTTTGAGAAACCAGTTCCCTTTCGAGACATAGCTTATGAACTTTGAAGAAATGGTTTACATTTTATTCCAAATTTTTATTACAGTCTATATAATTATGGGATAATTATTTAATGATAACCCTATACTACCACAACATCATCTTCCATCTTCATTGAAGTAAGGAATTTCCACACTATTTAAACTCACAATTCTCAAGAGAAGTATATCTAAAACAATATAAAATTTATCTTTATTCAATCCATGATTTATATATCATCAACCTCTTTAGTTTTTTAGATTAATGACACCAAATAATTGACATATCCTTTCAAAAAATACACTATAAGATTAATCTTTTCACAATCATACTTCTTAAATACCAGAATATCATTTCATGGGACTTAATCCTTTATTCATCAAAAAATGGATTTTAAATTACATATCTAGATTGAGGATTATGTCATATTAAGTGATAAAAAATATATTAATCACAATGTTAAAATATAGTTTGTTCCTTATGGAAAATTGTATTCACCATAAACTGATTCAGGTGGTCCAATACCGACATGATATACTCACTTCTGATACTATCTATATTGGTATGATCAGTAGGGAAATCCATATATTTAAAAGGGGTATTGATTAACATTATTTTATTAGGAACCATCACCAATCAATGAGGCATGATGAGTTTTCTCAAAATCACCATGGATATTTAGTAATAAATTATTAATCTCTATAATGGTACAATTTTTCTAATACTATAATGGATTATCAAAATTCTCAAGTTAGCTATGTTCATTTAAAATAAAATTCACAATATTCCTATTAAAAATTATTCTAATAAAAAATCATCTTGACTCTACAACATGTAGGCATTATTTACATTATTACATTGGTATAAGATACCAAGTATATCACCATGTAGGATCAATCAATTCAGTAGTCTTTGAAAACTAAATACAATCCCAAATCCCAAATTACAAGTGAAATATTTAAACATAGAAAAGGAAATAAAATTTATTACTTGATATCATTCATAATATCCATCATTAAATACCACATAAAATAAAATAAATATAGTGTGATTTCTGAAACTCATTATGGTTTACATATAAAAGAATAAATCATGAGTAAACAAGGTATAATAAACATGGTAGATAGGATAATCAACACACATTATATTAAATAAAAAACACAAGTTTAATTATAATCCATGAGCAATATCAACATAAAAACTCATGGAAAATAAAAACTAAATTCTTAATAAAGGATATGTATAATTCATAACATTACTAATAATTTTCTCTCAAACAAGATATCATTATTCTTACCATCATGACCTCTTAGCCGACACATAATTATTAATAAATTGGTAGGTGTAAACAAAATACCCATATAAAATGGAATTATTATGGATTTGTCTCATGAGACCTCTTGATCCATCACATGTTTATCTATAACTATTCAATAATCATCACTTTCACATCCTATGAATATCTTGTGTATTGAATAACCAATACTATTCATTCAATAAAATTCATTATAAGTGAACAGTTATTCATATTAAATCGCAAATAAGTTATATAAATATTTATTTATTATAAAAAAAATATAATGAAATTATATTGATGGAAGCAATGGATTATATCCCATGTAAAATCAATAGTGATTACATAGTTAAAAATACCATCACAAAATCACCACAACATTTATTGAGGAAAATACCTTTTTCAATTTTAAAAAATTGTTTTAAATATTTATTTATTTTATTTTAAAAAATATTTTAAATTAATTTACCAATGAAAAAAATATAATGGGAGATTTAATTAAAATATCAGTCTTGATGGAAACAAGATTCATTCATGTAGTTTATGATAAAACAAATATTTCTTTCATACTTTTATTAATAATTACATTGTTCTAAAAAATGAAAAGTGGATTTCTTTGTACCATTAAAATAGAAATTCAAAAATGGGTAAAAATGAATCTTATAAATCATATGAAAATAGTAAAAAAATTATTGAAATGATTTTAAAGAATACATGGATATATATGAAAATGATTTTTGACTAAAGAAAAATTAATGTATATTTCTTCCTTCAAAACATTATCCAATACATTTTATGTACCAAATATAGGATGTTGATTATATTATTTTAAAATTCCATGAATAAATATAGGATTATAAAATTAATGGGGTTTATCAGATAAATATTATACAATTTCTATTAATGGAAATTCTAGCATAAACAATCTTTAAATAAAATGAGATTGCAAAAAAATTCTTCAACTAAAGTTTAAATTTATTTGTAATTACTTTTAACATATAGTATAATAAATATATATTTACTATAAATATATACCAGAACCATATACTTATATATATAATCACATATGATTCATTTATAAAATTCCAACACTCTTTTATAAAAAATTATTTATTAAAATTTCAACTGCTAAGGGTTAATAACTATGTTTTTCATGTAATAGTTTTAGTACAAGAATCTTTCTCATGGATACATAATCTCAAAAAAATTAATCATTATATAAATATAATATATATTCATTATATAATTATTTAAAATCCTTCATTATATATGGACATGAATAAAGAATCATGTCACTTCATGTTGGTGGTAGTCCATATGTACACATGTGCAACATTAATAATTTTAAACGATTTAAAAGGTAACAAGATAAATGATATTATATATTTAAATAATATAAATTATTTTACAAAAATCATTTATTTTAACTAGTTCTATATTTATGATAATTTAAGTAAAATGGTGATCAAAAATGAATTACCCCACTTCATGGACACATTAAGATATGTGTATGCACGTGCGATGTATTCCAATTCTATAGAATAAAATAGAGGAGGAAAATGTTTTTTGGATATTCATAATAACATATCAATATATTTATTATATTTTATAATATATAATATGTATGATCTAGAACATCGTAGAGGGGTTTGGGAAAATAGTGAAAGGAAAATCAGGCCAAACTATGCAAGGTGTACGGTTTCCTCACAGTTAATTAAACCATGTAGAATTTACTATGTAACCATGAAGCCTTGGAAATATGCCTAACACATGGATGGAACAATATTAGTTAAACTATGTGGAGCTTAATAGGTAACCATGTGACCCAACATCCTCAGACAGTGGCTTGTACGCGATTTGCGCGCGGTTTGGCAAACCATGTGGCCCAGTAATGTTGGAAAGAATTATAGAAATGATATTATCGGATTATAAACCCTCAAAATATTTTCACCCATTATTTTATCCTTTTAAACATAATTAAAAAAAGATCTTATAGTATCTTCTAATTGTGGTTTTCCTTCATACCTAGGACGTTTGGAGTTCCATCAGTTGAAGATCAAAGCTCCGGGTATGTCTAATCCATCAATTTTTTCTCTTTTTGGTTTTAGGTTTTCATTATTATCTTATAACCATAAAAAGAAATTAAACAAATATTTTTATATGATATCTATGTTGAGGCTTCAAAGATTTTTTGAATAGGTAAATAAGTCTTTTCTTATGAGTCTATTCACTAATGTATTTGAGGTAAGTGGTATATAAGTTATATCTCATATTTTCATTGTATATTTTTCCATGTTCAGTTTTGTTCTTGGTAACCTATTATTTTGATTTTGGATCTATTGGGTGAGTTTTTCTAAAATATGTGTTAACATATAATTTATAAACCTTCATGGTTCCCATAGGAAGCATTGAGAATGATTTGATCTATTTAGGGCCACCCATGGGGTGTGCCGATATTTCCTAGACCTAGAAATTAGCTAAGTACTCGGTCATTATGGGATAATATAGAGCCTTAAAAAGTTTGATGATATGTTTAATGGAATTGGAAATGGAATATTGGTCATGTGTCTCTATATTTAATGAATTGAGGGGTTGTTGGTATGGTGCAAAAATTGTTGAATTTGTTTAGTTGGGATTAGGGTGTGTGGATTATGAATTATGTTAGAAATGCCTTAGAGGGTTAGTGCATATGAAACGATGAATATGATAAACATGTAATGGTATGTGAAATGGGAAGTATTTTAAATGGTATTTTATAAAGGGATTGATTAATATGATAAATGGGTTGATATGAAGGAATTATTGAATATACTTAGTGATCTAGTCTTGAGAATGGGAATTGGGAAAAATGGGCTAAGTAATGTAAATGGAAATAGTTTTAATGGGTTATGGAATTATATTAATTCCCATATTATTTTTTATGGATTATAATTGTTATATGTTTTAGTTTTTTTTAGTTTTGGTATGGTTTTTGTGAGGTGAATGGATAAAATAGCAGGTTCACATGACATGAGGTGTGGGATAAAGTACGGAGGCTCCTCCCATGGGTCAAGTTGGAATGATGTAATAACTCCACCCAAAATTCATAGGTTAGGGAAGGGGGAAAAGCTATATTCCCCTAATAGTTTCCTTCCACCTAGAGCGAGGCTTAAGTGAAGGACATTGTGTTGTTGTGATATGTTATCCCTAGTTAGATAGGGGCTTGACATGTTTCCTTATGCAAAATGATAAATTCCATAAATCTTATGTGAATGATGTGGATACCTAACCTTGGATTATGTGCTGATGATGAACTAGTAATGAAGAAGATACTCATAATGAAATTTTCACTTGGGTTAGTAATATATAAGTAAATATTGTTAAATAATTAACCTGAATTGTATTTTATTTACATTACATTTATTCATAATTCCATGTACTAACTGTTAGACTATATATTTTGTAGAAACCATTGGTTGTGGCCTACTGAGTTTCACTCACACCCAACTCAGGTGGCCATTGGGTACACGAGAAGGTTTCATAGTTACTGGTCATGAAAAGGGAAATGGCCTCATACTTGGGAAGTGAGTCTATTTCGGGATGTGCATGGATGAGGTTATGGACTAGGAGTTAGGACCAATTTGGGAGATAGTTGTTTATGAATGTACATTGGTTATTTCATGTTGTTTCCTCTATTTATTCTATTTTTATGTTGTGTCATACTCTTGTAAAGAGGGTATATTCTACCTATGTGACCTTTAGACCCTCGCTGCTAGTAAAAAACCGTTGACATACGAGAATACACACTTGAGGTCATGTAATGAACCAGATTGGGGAACTGGTTTAGTTGCTCTTGGATTAGGGACATTACATTATAGGTTTATTATTACATATTTATAAAATGTACAAGAAGAAATAAATTATTAATATTCATAAAAATAGTTATATCTTCTTCAGTATTCCTTATTTATATCCCTTACTAATGACCCTTGTAAATTTATCTTAAGATTCAAATAACCCCCAAACCATGTATAGATAATTTGAGAAGATAATTTTGTAGGTTCTGGTCATTCTAGGTGACTAACAATGGTGTAAAGAAGAGTGGTGTGGGGTTTCCTTTTATAATTAGGGGAATGAACATACAGGAAAATAATAAAAAGATAGAAATATAGTAAATATATTTTAATGTGAAACTGGAACCATGTGAAAGTATTTCATTTTATACAATATTATTTTCTTAAAATCACTTCTACCATTTTTTTTATAGTTTTATATTTTATTTTGAACCTTATATTATGTTTTAACCATGTTGTTATTTTTTTTACCATAACCAGGGTAATAACTTTTTCAATCTTAAATGTTTACATTTTAATTTATAAGTTTAAAATTTACACATAAATGTCTAATAAATGTAATTTTAGAAAATCCCAAATCCTACATGTCCTATTGGAATATTTTTATGACTTTTAAATAATTTAGACAAAAATTGAACATAAAATACTATTAATTTCATTTAAATAACTATTCATATATATTCACTTTAAAATAATCTAGGAAACCCTATAATTATAATATAATCAATTTAACCAAAAAAATATTTTAGTATTAACTATTAAATTCATTTTCAATTAAATTAATCCAAATTACATTACTTTTATTGTATTTAAAATAAATACTTTGATTTTTTAATTGTTTGTAGAAGAAATATATTGGTGTTTTATTAGAATATAAGGTGATTATATAACCCCTAAAAACAAGAAATAAATTTAAATTATGTAAATAATTTCGTTTTTCTTAAATTAAAATTTAATATTCATTCTCAAATTATTTTTATCCTTATATGAATATATAATAGAAAATTAAAATCAATAAAATGACTTCTTGTAATTTTTATCAACTAAAATATTATATCAGTCATTATCAAAGAATTTAGTTCCAAATATAAATAAATAAGAAGCATGGATGAATATGGAGGAACTCAACTCCTCGAATAGGGTAAATAAAATTATTTAGGTAACCTTTAAATCATACTCACGTTAGACTTAAACTTTATTTACCTGATTTATACTTTTACCGTGGAAATAAATATTTATATTAATTACATTTAATTATGACCAAAAAATAATTTGATCATCTTAATTAATATTAATTATGATGATTTAAAATATGGAATTCACAATATTGGATTGAGTTTCTATCATTTAAGGAATTTTATTTTAAAATAAACCCAAAAAACATGATTTAAAACATTTTTTAAATTATTTTTTAAGTCTAAAAATATTATTAATCATGTAAAATATTGATCCAATAATTAGAAATAGATTAATTTGAACAAAAAAACCAAATTATTTTTTTAAACCAATCCAAATTAAAAAGGTTTCATGAAAATACTATAAAAAAGGATATTCTTCTTGAGGAATTGGTGTTTTCCCTATTCAGATAAAAATAAACATTATCAGAAAATTACATAAAAATAACCCTAAGATAATTTTTATATATATTGATATAAAAAATTATCTCTTTTTACTTAATTAAATTTCTAATAGTCAAATAAATTAATTTTAATATCAAAACAAAAAATGCAATAAAACCATTTTACGAATAAAAAATAAAACTGAATCATAAAACAAAATTTTGGGAAACTAATTACTTATTTCCTAATTATTAATCAATACACTTTTATTAATTAAAATATTTATACATTTTTTACCTAATGTGGTGAATCCTTTCATAAACAATTATCCAACAACTTGTTAATAACTATCACATACTAATAATTCATTAGATTGAAATGGTTTGTCTAAACTCAGTGTTTTGTGTAAATCAAGTTATCTAAGAAATTTTATTATTTTAACTAGAAAGAAATCATAAAATATCGGGGTGTTTCAGGCTTGATATTTGAATTTTTAGGGGGCAGAATCACCCCCCACACCCACACCCTCTATTTTTAATAGAATTACCCCCTCTTTCACTCTTATATTAGGCTTGAGCAGATGAGGGACAACTTATCATATCCTCATTTGATTCCCCAAACACATTGGGATTATTATGGTACTAGTTATTAGAATTTATTTAAATGTTTTTTGGGATATTTTTTATCCTCCTCTTATTCAACCTAAAATTTTTGAGTCTCCAAGTTTGGAATTTAAGAAACAATTAAAACATTAGATAGTGTAATATTCTAGATATGTTGATGATTTAATGATTCCTAGCTAGATAAATTTCTGGGGATACTTCTATATATCATCGTTATTAATTTTTATGGAAGTAATTTTCTTAGAGTGTTTGTAATGCGTTATTTTGGGTTAAATTAACTTTTATTCTTTGAATTTTTTAGTTCTAATTAAAAGGGAATTTAATTGAGTTAGTTCTCGTAGGTTGAAACATGACACCAAAAAGTGGAAGTCCTAATTTTAGGTGTATAGAAGGAACCATATAATTTAATGTCCATTTATCCAAGTTCAATTAGATTGGTTAATTAATTTAAAATTTTTAGTTAATTAAAACATCATTTTAATTAATTTTTTTTGATTTTGGGATGCATGATAGGACCACAAAAAGTTTGGGAATTTACCCTTGGTCTTGGATGAACTTTGGTGGGGGTTGTTGTGTTAATAGTTAAATTGTATATTTATTGTTAATGAGGTAGTTTTTAAAAATAAATAAAATCTTACTCTCACTTAAATTAACGGCTGATGTGTTGTGAATCATGCCAGCCTTTTCTTACATTGGCATAAAAAATTAACTATTTAAATTGTTACTTACATTATCCAAATTACCTAGTTAAACATATATATTCACAAATTAATGAAAATACCAGTTGGGTTAATTATTAACATATAGAATATAGTTTTTGAAATAAAAAATTATGTAATAATATATGAGGTGGTTATAACACCCTGACCCCAGAAGCCCATATTCAGTGCCTTATGTTTTACATTGGCTTGATTATTAGGAATCAAATAATGAATGATTGAATAATTTAACCATTTTGTAAAAACGTGATACATAATGGAAGAATACATTATAGTAGAAACTCAAAAATAAAACATAATTATTCCTTTATGAACAACATTATACTCATAGATTATTTTTTCTTGATAAACATAATATACATCTACGCATCTTGGAAAAAATAAAACATACTAAAGGGGTGAGATAACTTTATCATTATGTATAAGAAATACAGAGGAATATATCAAAAATAAACAAAAAAAATAAGGCAATGTGAATAACTAAAAACACATGCCAATAGAACATAATAATGAGCATAATATGGTGGGAATAAAGTCTTATTAAATAATTCCATATATATAATCATTTGAGATTGAAACATGAAAATGGATATTATACTAGTCGAGTAATCACATGGACTATCAATTACTATTATAATAATGAGCGAATACATATTTTTGGAAATAATAAACATACTATAAGGGATTTTAAAATGGCACCAATTATAAATGGGTAAAATCTCGATCTAGTTTGTCTCATGAGACCTGCTGATGCATTGAGGGGCTATACCGGGCCACACCCAACACATAATAAGTCCAATGAATTTCTTGTATATCAAAAAAAAAAATTAAAATATATATTTAATTAAATTTTTTCCAAACCACATTGAAATTTTTGATTCATAATTATAGATGAAAATACTCCAATAAAATCCTTGATTTTTTTTGAGGGATATAAACTTTTACTTTGCAAAGAAGAGTTATTTTGGGAAATCATTTGTATTTTTCATAAAATAAAATTATTAAAATGTATATCCTATAAAATAAAAGCGATGTAAATTGAAACTATGTTTTAAGAATATAATTTGTGCAAAATATTTTAAAACATGTAAAAATAGTCTTTAAGAGACTTTTGAAATGCACCACTTTAGTGGGGTTTAATGGAAAAAATATATAAATGACTTTAAAATGAAAAAATGGTTATTTTTTTACATAAAAATAGAAAATAGATAAGATAGTTTCTCGTGATAAATATATTGATTTTATAAAAAAAATTGGTGTCTTTAAAAGATTATGGATTGTACTTGAAAATGGTTAAGAAATTGGGAAGTTCCCTTTAACCAGGCTTGCTTATCATGAGGAATTGAAAATGAATCCTTATAAAACATGTATTTCCTAAAAAATAAAGAATAATTGAGCTATTTAAACACCATTATATTATAAAAAAAGAATTTAGGAAGATTAAAAAATAATAATTAAGAATTTCATTAAGTTAATGAGAGAGAAAGTGTAGCCCGAAGGAAAAAATTGATGATCCGGGAGAATCCCTTCCCACATGTAATCATTAGAATCATATTACCCATAAAAATAATTATTATTATTAAATGAAAAATTTAATACCATGATGATAATAGAGACAATGATATAACATATCGAAGGGAATTATACATACACCAATAATAATGAATAAGTGGTAAATAAGGAATATCTAACAGAAATAAGAGAAAGATGAGGAACCCATTACCTTATGTCTGAAAGTGTTCGGCACGTGTTCTTAATGACTTAAATAATGAAATTAGATTCATTAATAATATAATTAATAACCTATTAAACAAGTATCTATTTTATTAAAATTTTATTAAGTTCATTTATGGCCTGTTTGATGAGTTGCAATATACAATTTAGTCATTCAGGAGTGTTAATTTCCTCGGTTTTCATGATTGGTTCATTTGTATACCTGTACGAAAGATCATGTGAAATAGAATTTTTTTATAGAATTGAAATTATATATTATTAATGAAAATATAGAATATTTAATTTTCATATATATCATTTTAATTTAATATATGAGTATGATTAATTAGATAAATCATTAATCATAACCATTTAGATTATTTTGTGTGTTTTGTCAATCATCATGATCTAATTTTGTCTAATGAATTATTATTATGTATATATAATAGTTCTAGAATATTAGATAAGTTTTATTAAATATTTTAATTTTATTTTTTAACCAAAAAATTTTTTTTATGACCACCCTTGAAGGAGTATTTGAAAAATGAAAACCTATCATCCCCGAAGGCGTTAAATCGACACCTCAAGGATATTGTTTTTATTTTTATAAGAAATAAGGTAAGTGAACATATTTGATGTTTAATATTACATTAACATAATAAAATTATTATATATATATGATACTAAAGTTATCATGTATTTTTTTATTGAGGAGGTATGAAATTTGAAGGAAAATAAAAAAAGAAATAAAAACAAATGAAAGAAAGAAGATTTTACCTCTTGAATTCCTCTCCTTGGGAACCTCCTTATAGAACATTTAAATGATCTTTTGAATGATACCAGAATGACCAAAACACGGGGGAGAGGATCAGGAGTGGTTTTGGGATGAAATTGGACAAGATTCAAGGCTTTGGACATGTGACAAGAAGGGGTGGTGAGTGGTGGTATTTATAGTGGAGGAGATGAGTGTTTTTTTGAATAGTGTATACATTTTATTATGATTTTAGATCAATATTATGTATAGTTTTATCATTATAACTAAATATATTAAAATAATTACAGGAAGTTTAAGATTATTTTTATTACATCATAAATGTCTCAAGGAATATTTTATTAAACTTATAATGTATTTATACAGTAAATTACTATATTTTACAATTCAACAAAACATCAAGTATTTTAAAAGAATCTAAAAAATTAACCCTAACTATTTTTAGAAATTTATAATTAAAAAATAAACTCAATTTTATGAAAATAATTTTTTAAATATTATAAATTTAATTTTTAATTAAAATCATCATTTATTAAAAAATTGCCAATTTTGAAATTCTAAATATTTTTATACCACATTAATAAAATAATAAAGTTATCATAAAATTATCACATAATAATAGGGAAAAATATTTAATTCATTAATCTACATTATTTTAAAAAAAATATTTAAATTTAATATATTAATAAGAAAATTATAAACCATTTCTGTTTCATAGAAGTATCAACACTTAATTTGTCATTTATAAAAAAATTAATTACTTTTTCAATAATATATATATTACATTATCATTCATAATATACCTAAATTTTATTTATATATTCATAGGTGAGGTTACTATTCAAATCAGAAATATACTATTAATATAATGAAAATTACAGTTTTATAAAAAATCGTGATTTTTTACTATTCTCTGGAAAATAAGTGTTTTTAAAAAAATACAAAAACATCACCCTATGAAAATTTTTCCTTTATGATTTAAAAAAAGTTTATTTTGATTAATATAATTAATAAATTTGTCAAAATTTAGTTTTAAAACAAGTGCGCTATTAAAAAGGAGATAAAAATTCCTTTAGAAAAATATAGATTTTTAATGAGAAATGTTTGATTTATTCATTACATATGGCTATAAAATCATTAGAACGAATATAAAAATACTTGATTAAGTAAAATATATATAAGTTTAATAATTTGGTTAGTTCTATTAATTTTTAACTATTTAACGACTATTATATAATGTTTATTTCAAAAATAATGATATTTAAATTTCTATCATTGTTAGTATAAGCATGGTGTTGTGTGAGACCTATGCTACTAGAAAAATTAAATTTTAAAAGATACATATCAAAAAATATTCGAGTGATACATTCCCCACAACTTCAATAATGTGTGTCCTTGTAATTTGAACAGGCACTTCAAAAATCAATGGTTGATACTTCACAATTACATTATGGGAAACCCACTTCAGAAAAAATGTTAATAATATACCCTATTAATAAGAGAGAAATGGAAATGAGAATGTTACCAAACAAAATTAGGCATTAAAATAGGATAACATTAATATGAAGTGAATATATGGACATGGAAGAATAATCTAACCATCATGTTCTGATAGAGAGTGATAGAGAACATGGTCATTAAAAAGTTAACCATCACAAAATGATAAATCATGTGATCAGTTAAAATACCATTGATTTATCAGAAAATAAAGTAAATGAATAACATTTTTGGTCCAAAATATTTTTCCAATAATTAATGGATTATTTTAATATTATTATAAGAACTTGATAAAGTAATCATTGTTGATAACATTCCATGTCATAAGTATAATATCATCCTTTTTTAGTGCTTTGATCTATTTTCACATCATCCTTTAAAACTGGAAATGAATGTTCATGAATAATTTTTCATTCCTAAAGAATTTTTAATGAATAATATGGTCTTTATGTTATTCCTTATAACTTTATATGTTTACTAAAACCAATAAAGTAATTATATGTTTTCAATGATAAAAATTTACAATGTTTAACTTGATCCATTCCAAATGTAGTTAATATTAAGAATCGTCTAAAACATGTCTTTACATATTCAATAACTAATAAATTTAGAATGAAGGTCAACTAATTTACAAAATAAATATAACATAAGATTCTCCAAACAATGCATCTCTTAACCCCACATAACAAAAATTATGAATACCTTAACACCTTAAAACTGTAATGAAAACAAGAATTATTCCAACTCTATAAAGAATAAGTACTATAATACAATCCTTTTATATCTCATGAATCTTATAAACATATAATTATTGAAAAAATAATAAAATAACATAATTCTTTAATAAAAACAATGGTATACTATTCACTCATTTTCATCTGATCAAGTAAGATAAGATTGACCATGATCCCTTTTATTCTTTAGATCTATATTACCTTGATGCCCTGGACATTCATTTGTGTAGTGCTCCATATATTTATAGTTGAAGCATTGAATATTGGAAAATTCTTTCCCTCTCATGAAATTATGAGCATGGTATCCTTTTTCTTCATGCATGAAGCAAAATATTTTTACTCTTAAGCATATAACATGGTGTTACCTTCCATAATAATTAGATGTGGGATAACACTCCCTTCCCTTATTCCCATTATCTATCTTCTTCCCATATTTACTCTTCTTATCTTTCTTCCATTTGAATCCATAATACATTTATAATTCTTTCCCTGACATGTAATAACATGATATTATTTCCTCATATGATTAGAATATTTTTGAGGTTGAATCCATTTAAAATAATGGATTAAGCTCTTAAAAGACTATATAATTTTTACTCTTCATATTACGTGCATTGGTGAGGTTCCCATTCCTTCTACTATCTTCCATTTCGAAAAACTTTCATATAATAAATTAGGTTATGAATCATAATGAATATGTTTTAAGTAGAAAAAAATAACAAAATAAAATAAAATTTATGCATAGATAATATCCTATTCAGAAACATGGTTTCTTTGGGTACATGTTTACCTATAAATCCTTCATAATTATTTGTAATTAAAATGAGAATTATCCTAATAATATCCCCATGAAGTGTTAAACTAGGTGCACAGTAAGGCCTATTTTCATGTACCATGTTATCCCATGTGAGGCCTGACACACCTTGTCAGAGCTATTAACCCTAAGTACATCAGTTCTAAAACCACATCCATTGGGAGTATCTAGATAAAGATGTATTTTGAGGAAGAATAATACAATATCATCCTTACCATAATTATAAGATATTCTTCTATGATTATCCTCAAGGTATATATAAGGGTTTCTAAATCTATTTTCCAATGTTGCAGGTAAACTTCCTTGGATACCAACTATAACACCCCAACCCTAGAAGCCCGAAGCTGGTGCATTATTTTATTTCATTGGAATTATTATAAGGAATCAAATCCTGACAGAATTAATAGTTTAGTAGTTTTGAAAAACTATATATATATATACATTAATAACACATTACAGTTGAAACTAAAAAATATAACATAATTATTCCTTTATAAACGCTATTATCCTCTAGATTATTATTGTATGATAAACTTAACAAACATGTATGCATCTTGGAAAAATTAAAACATTATAAATGGGTAAGATTATATTCCTAGTAAAGGTATGAAATATTTAGTAATATATCATAAATAAACATAAAAAATAAGGAAAAATGAATAACAAAAAACACATTCCATTAGAACATAATCTAGAGATTAATATGGAAGGAATAAAATCTGATTAAATAATTCCATATAAATAATCATATAAGAATGAAACATAACCATGTATATTCTATTAGTTTAATAATGATAGGGAATATCAATTACTGTTATGAAAATTAAGGAATGATAAATTCCTAACCACATAAAAATACCATCATGGATTCGGCCAAGACACCAAAAAAATGGGTAAAATTGCAGTCTAATTTGTCTCATGAGACCTACCGATGGATTGAGGGGAAATAGAGGTTCCCATCAGTCACTTACTATGTCTGATGCATTCCTCATATGTGAAATAATAATTTTTAAAGAATATAATTAATTAAAAGTTTCCCATACAGCTCTGAAATATTTGAATCATAATATTAGATGAAAATATTCTAATAAAATCAATGAGAATTTCATAGGAGAAATACCCTTTTTACATTTCATAGAAGAGTTTTTTTTGGAAAATAATTTGTAGTTTTCCTAAAATTTGATTATTAACATGTATATATAAAAAAAATAAAAGGGTTGTTGTTGGTCGGAGTGGACACTCAAGAGGGGGGTGAATTGAGTTCCAATTACAATTTCTGTTAAAAACAATTTCTATTAAAATCCCCCAATTTCAAAAACAGATTAAACTGTAGTGAATTTATACAGATTATAAAGGTTCAATTAGTTTCTCAAAGATTGATTAGTTCTCAGTTAACTTAATCTTATGATTAATTTAACTTTTGAAACTAACTTACTGGTTTACAATAAATATAAACACTTGCGAGTTTAACTATCAAAGTAGCTTTGAAAATAAATTATATTTCAAAGTAATAGCAGTGGAATATGAAATAAATATGTACTCTATGGATATAAACTTTAACTGAAAACACAGAGGAGTTAACCAAGAGGTTCAGTCTCAAGCCGAGACTTAGTCCTCTCAAAAGTTTATATAAAGATGATCCACACCCTGGATCGGGGTTCAACAGTTTACAATTGTCCAGGTCCAAGACCTCTACCACTGTTATTCGTGGGAAACAAAACAACAGCAACCAGCTGTTCAGGTCACACAAGACCTCTACCACTATCCACAGTGGGAAAATGAATGAAAATATAGTGAGTGAGGATTTACAAATCCTCCAGTTAAGGTTCAGGAGACAGTGTGTGTGTAAAATACAACAGATAACACACACTGCTCGTAATGTAAAAAGTAAATCACAGAGATAAAGATTTAGAGTTTAGAAATGGCTCTAGTGATCTTCTTGCAGCTCTTGACTCCTTTTGTTGATTAGAATTCGTTCTGAGTCTTCTTCTGGTTTTTGTCTGGAAAACAGAGTATCATCTGTTTCCTTTACTTCCAGGTTCAGCTTGCTTATCAGCTCAAAGAATGAAGAGTTTTGTGTAGTTCTTCTTTAGCATAGATTGCTTGATGTATGCTCTATGTTCTAGAGGCTGGTAGTAGTAGTCTCATGAGTGCAAGTTCTCCAGTTGTTCTTGGCACGTTTTGAGCTTGATTGCAAGTGTGTTCTGTGTGCTCGATCTTCTTTTAGTCTATTGTCTCACCCTTCTTTTTGATACATACACGATTTCCTTTTTATGCCTTTCTTTTTTTGTTTTTCTGAGAAGAAGGAATGATTATGATTTTTGATCGTACTTGGTACGGTTTCCTGAAATGGCAACATAAATCATTTAATAACATTAAATGCATCAAAAGTAACAAATGTAACCGTTAGTATAATAAACAAATAGTGTCAAGGATATAGGATTTGACTCCCCAGTTCATTATAGGTAGTCGTTTGTTTGTAGACGTGTACGGTTGACTCGGTGTAGGATCTTCCATCGGTAGATCTTCAAACTCTTATCGGTGGCTCTTATCGGTAGCTCTTATCGGTAGCTCTTATCAGTAGCTCTGTGCATCGGTAGCTCTGTGCATCGGTAGCTCTGTGCATCGGTAGCTCTCTGTCCATCGGTATCTCTCTGTGCATCGGTAGCTCTGGCTATCGGTAGCTCTGGCTATCGGTAGCTCTGGCTATCGGTAGCTCTGGATATCGGTAGCTCTGGCTATCGGTAGCTCTGGCTATCGGTAGCTCTGGCTATCGGTAGCTCTGGCTATCGGTAGCTCTGTGTCTTATGCAAACCACATCTAATTGACTTACAATTGTTTCAAAGCTTGTATAAACAAGGATAATTGAGATTATTTAAACATTATCATTAACTTGATCACTGATTTGAAATAATTAAAATGTAGATCAACAGGAATTTAGAATAGCATAATATATGAACACATAATTGGGATTATCAAAACATATAAATACACGATTGGGATTATCAAACCAGGTGAGGTCAACAATCTTCCCCTTTTTGATAATCACAACTTATGATATGACCAAAAATAGTGAGAATATAGTATAAGAGAGTATAACATTTATATTTGAATTTCTCAAAGAAGGCAGTATCAGAGGAAATAGAGGAAATAGTAATAGAATGAGATAGATCAAAAATTATCATAGTTAGTATTAAATACAATAGTATCAGAGATAATCTTTGAGAGAATTGGTACCAAAGAAGGAAATGTAAGAAATAGTATCAAAGGCTCAAATTTCTCCCCTTTGATATTTCTCCTCCTCTTTTTATATTTTCTCCCCATTTCTTTATATTTTTCTCCCCCTTTCTTTATACTTTTCTCCCCCTTTGTGATAAAAAAAAGTGGGAAAGTAGACATAGAAAACGGATAAACAGAGATAGTGTAAAGAAAAGCATTTTTATTAGATCAGACAATACTTACATAAACAGAATAGAAAAGAAAAAAAAATCCTATCAAACAGCCTGGCCACTTTAGCAATCCTGATCTTCAACATGAGATTTTCCTTGTGGATCAGAAGAGGATACAGGAGGTGAGGATGTGGGTGAGGGCTTTGGAATTCCAGAAATGATTACAGGAGGCTGAGCCACTGATACAGTGCCTGGCCTGTATGGGGAAGTTCGTTGAGTGATCATAGGTGTGAGGCTTCTAATGGCCTGAGAAGGAGTCATATGGACGGGAGACTCAATAGAGGCAGAGGTAGGCAAGGCAGGAGGGACAATAACTGGTCTGGCATCAACATGCAAAAAGGGCAGCAACAGATTTCTGAAATCCATAATGATTCCTCCTCCTCTTTCCATAGCAGATATAAAATCATCTTTGTTATCCATGAATTTTTCTAAGGCAGGAGTCAGCTGCCTTAGCTTGCTCACTTGTTCTCGGAAGGCTTGAGTTACAGGGGGTAACTTCATGTTTTCCAACATCAGCTTGAAATGATGGTTGAGTTGTTTCTTGGTAAAAATCCTTTGGAAATAATAATCCACCTTGTTCTTGATTTCCTCCTGAGAGGAAGAGGCCTCTTTCATATGGTCGTGGACGATTTTCACTATTTCCCTGACTGAATCTCTTGTAGAGAGCACTACTCGGCTTAGATCTGATGAGTCCGCAGAGCCAATAGTTGAAATAGAACCAAGCTCCTCCTTCATCATAGCTCGTAATTGATTCAAATAAAATGCAGGTTTTGAATCTAGAGGACCAACTGAGAAAGATACAGTTTCTTTGAAACTTTTGGTCAAACCACTAATCAGAGTTTGCAGTTGAGAGTCCTGATTTTTAACATGATCCTTTATAGAAGATTTGAAATCTTCAAATACTGAGACCATTTGTCTTACAACACATTTCACATAGGCTAAATCCTTATCAGCTTGAGGCTTTGAGCTCATGTAAGAATCTAAAGCAGTAACAGACTTATTTAAGGCTTCAAGATCTGTTCTATTCTAGAAGATTGGGTCTGGCACTCTTTGACTGCTTCCATTAGCTCACCCATAAAAGTTGACAGATTGAAACCAAGAGAAAGCTCAAGAGATTATTCTAACAACTTCATTTCTTCACTAAAAAAGTGCTTCATCTCAGCAACTGAGTCAATGAAGGATTCTTTCAGTTCATGCTTTAGGGATTCAAGATCAGACTTTGTAACAAAATCAGTAGGAGCAACTGTAGTAGATACTCTTGCAGAAGCTAAACTGACGACAGAGTCATTCATGACTGATTGAATCGAGGATACTAAAAAAGATTCCATTGTCTTTACTTCTTCTACAAAACTGACTTTGAGATTTTCTTTCAGCACATCTAAATCATGTACTCGGACCACATCATCAGGTAATAACTCAGAATTGATGTCATAGCTGATCTTTGGTCTATTCGAAGATACTTCATTATCCGAATCAGGATAATCCAAACCACAGACTATAAAACCTGGGTCTTCTACCCAGTCTTCAACCTCAACAGTCACTGTAACATTTCCAAGATTGGAATGATGCTCCCCCTCAATGGGTGAATTCTTATGTACAACAACTACATTCTCTGCTGGTGTTTCTTCATCAGAATCTTCCACAACAACTTCCATCTCAGTAGCGGTAAGGAGATTTTCTGTAAAAGGTACAGCTTCTTCTCTTTCTTTTTCTACTTCAGCAGTAGGCACAACTGAGTTTCCAATCAATGGACTTAGACTCAACCTAGTAGAATCAGACAATTCAGCTACATTCTCTTTTTCTCCTTCTTGCTGAGGAACTGGCTGGTCTTCCTCATGAATAGATAACACTTCCTCTACTTTTCCTTTTCTTGAGTATACAAACTCAGTAATAGGACTTGGGGGAAAGTCTGGATCTCCTCCAATATCCATAGGATTTTCTTCCTCTTCTTCTTCTTCTGACTCATCATTGTACTCAGGTTCCTCTTCATCAGGTCCTAAACCTGGATCTCTTTTATCCTTTGGCCTTGAAGGATAATCCACAGGATTAAATTTATCATACACCTTCTGGTCATCACTGACCCATTCTCCTTTCCACGGGTTCCAATTGATTTTCATGTACTTACAAACTGTAGTAGTGATACAGAAGTTATTCTTAACTACAACTGTCTCATCTTGAGACTCAGCTATCCCTTTCACTTTTATCATCACAGAGATCATTTTGGCAAAGAATAAAGAATTAGTCTTTGATTTCGGCCTAATCATGTTTTCCATTTGACTCAATAGCAGTCTGCACAGATTAACTTTCACACCATGTCTTAACAGATGTAGAAGATAAATATCTTGATATCTCAGATTAGAAAAATCTCCTCTCCTCGGTATCAAAACATGTTGAACAAATTTGAAAAGAAATCTGTTCTCTCCATCCAATTCAGTAGCAACCACTTGCCTTTGACTTCCATTACCCGTTAGTTCTTTTAAAGCGGTCTCATAGTCAAAGATGTTACTGGTAGGTGGAATTGCTCTTGAGACATACCCGGATACACCTTCATGTGGTACTTTTAAACATTCAGCCCACTCTACTGAAGAAAACGATATTTCTTTTCCATTTAAAAAAGAACTTACCCGATTCTCATTCTCAGACTTCTCGAAGCTTACGAATTCGTAGAACTGTTTCACTAACTTCGGGTAGTAGGGACCATTGTTATTTGAAAAACAATCTACCCATCTCTAATCTTCCAGAATTTCAAGCACCAACGACTTGCTTGGTAGCAGCCAATCTACGCATAGCTCCTTTTCAATCACAATATCTCTATTCTGCAAATGAGGGTTTACTGGTCGCTTTCCCGACCTAGTTCTGACATTACTTCCACTGGCTTCTTGCTGCACTTTCTGCTTCTTTGTTTTAGGCTCTACACTTTCATCTCTGCTGGCAGGAATCTTGGTTTTTGCCATCGCGGATTTAGGGTTCTCAGTCGATTAGGGAGCTAAGATTCGAAGGTGAAAGGTTTTGGGTCCGGTGGAGTGAGAAGCGGCTTAGGCTTAGTTTTATCATGTAGTAATCATAAATAAACGAATAAAGTAAAATAAAATAAAAATAAAACGATTCATATTCTTGGCGGCAGACCGAAGTTTTAAAACATTGCATCGATGAGAATTGATCATCGGTGAGAATTGATCATCGGTGAGAATTTCAACATCGGTGAGAATTTCAACATCGGTGATAATTTCAACATCGGTGAGAATTTCAACATCGGTGAGAATTTCAACATCGGTGAGAATTTCAACATCGGTGAGAATTTCAACATCGGTGAGAATTTCAACATCGGTGAGAATTTCAACATCGGTGAGAATTTCAACATCGGTGATAATTAAACATCCCCAGCTCGTGCCTAATGTAACTTAACCTATCAGAACTTAAAGGTTTAGTGAAAATATCAGCCAATTGATGTTCAGTTCCAATAAATTCAAGAGTAATATCACCTTTTTGATAATGATCTCTCAGAAAATGATGTCTTACATCTATGTGTTTGGTTCTAGAGTGAGATACAGGGTTCTTAGATATGTTTATTGCACTAGTGTTGTCACAGTTAATTGAAACATGTTTAAACTCAAATCCATAGTCCAATAAAGTGTGTTTCATCCACAGAATTTGTGCACAGCAACTACCAGCAGCTATATACTCTGCTTCGGCAGTAGACAATGCAACTGAGTTCTGTTTCTTACTACACCATGACACTAGGGATTTTCCAAGTAAATGACATGTTCCAGATGTGTTCTTCCTTTCTAACTTACATCCAGCAAAGTCAGCATCTGAATAGCTAGTTAGGTCAAATGATTGTCTTTTTGGATAAAACAAACCTAAATTTATAGTATGCTTAAGATATTTAAAAATCCTTTTAACAGCCAGTAAGTGTAATTCTTTAGGATTAGCTTGAAATCTGGCGCACATACATACACTAAACATAATGTCTGGTCGACTAGCAGTAAGATAAAGTAAGCTCCCAATCATACCTCTGTAATTGGTTTGATCCACTGGTTTCCCAGCTTCATATGTATCCAACTTACAGGTAGTACTCATAGGTGTATCATTTTCTTTAATACTATCCAATCCAAAACGTTTTAAAATATCTTTTGTATATTTACTTTTATTTAAAATAATTCCATCTCTAGTTTGAAAAATTTGAAAACTAAGAAAATACTTAAGCTCTCCCATTAATCTCATTTCAAATTCATTTTGCATACTTTTTGAAAAATCAGTACATAAAGAGTGTTTAGAAGATCCAAATATAATATCATCAACATAGATTTGTACAACTAAAACATCTTTAGAAATTATTTTAATAAAAAGAGTTGGATCAACAATCCCTTTAGTAAAACCTTTTAAAATAAGAAAATTGCTGAGTCTATCATACCAAGCTCTTGGAGCTTGTTTTAAACCATATAAAGCTTTAGAAAGTTTAAAAACTTGATTTGGAAAATGAGGGTTTGTAAATCCAGGTGGTTGTTCCACAAAAACATCTTCAATTGTAAAACCATTTAGAAATGCACTTTTGACATCCATTTGATATAACTTGAAATTCAGATGTGATGCATATGCAAGTAAGATCCTAATAGCTTCCAGTCGAGCTACAGGTGCAAAAGTTTCTCCATAGTCTATACCCTCTTCTTGACTATATCCCTGTGCAACTAGTCTAGCTTTGTTTCTAACTATGTTTCCTGATTCATCAACTTTATTTCTAAAAACCCATTTTGTGCCTATTGTCAAGGTGTCCTTGGGTCTGTCAACTAATTCCCAGACTTTGTTTCTTTCAAATTGATTTAACTCTTCTTGCATGGCTATTACCCAGAATTCATCTTTGATAGCATCATTGATATTTTTGGGTTCTAGCTGTGACAGAAAAGCTTGATGTTCAACATGTTTCCTTAGAGAAGCTCTGGTTTGTGTTCCTCTATCAAGATTACCAACAACAGCATCTAAAGGATGATTCTTTAGAATCTTAGTCGATTTGGTAAAGGTTGGACTAGAAACTTCAGGTTCATCTATAGGTTCGGGTTCAACAGAAGCAGATTCTGGAAAAAGTCCAGAACTGGATGTTTTTATAACAGGTTCTTTAGATTTATCATTAAGGTCCAGAATAGACAAATCTTCTTCAAGATTCTCAAGAGAGGTTTTAGGCTCATGTGGATCAGTTTCATCGAATTTGATGTGAACAGATTCTTCCACACATTTGGTTCTCTTATTGAAAACTCTATAATCTTTACTTGAAATAGAGTTGCCCAGAAAAATTCCTTCATCACTCTTGGATGCAAATTTGTCAAGATTGTCTTTGATATTGAGAATAAAGACTTTGCATCCAAAAACTCTGAAGTAGTTAACCTTAGGTTTCCAATGGTTCCACAACTCATAAGGAGTCCTCTTAAGAACAGGTCTGATCAAGACTCTATTGATAACATAACAAGCTGTATTAACAGCTTCAGCCCAAAAGTAAATAGGCAGTTCATATTCATTGAGCATGGTTCTAGCTATTTCTTGAAGGGTTCGGTTTCTCCTTTCTACTACACCATTTTGTTGGGGTGTCCTAGGGGAAGAGAAATTGTGAATATAGCCATTGTGTGAGCAGTAAGATTCAAACTCATGATTTTCAAACTCACGACCATGATCACTTCTTAGGGTTTTAATCTGAAGTCCACTAAGGTTCTCTACAGACTTGGAATATTTAACAAAGTAAGGAAAAGCTTCACTTTTGTGAGCTAGAAAGTATACCCAAGTATATCTAGAAAAGTCATCTACAAGGGCATAGACATAATGCTTCCCATTTAAACTAGAAACTGTTGATGGTCCAAACAAATCCATGTGAACCAACTCAAGTGGTTGAGAAGTTGAGACATCTTTCTTTGATTTAAAAGAAACTTTGTGTTGTTTTCCCTTTTGACAGGGATTACACACTTTGTCATTTGGGAATTCTAATTTAGGTAAGTCTCTAACTAAGTTTTTCCTAGCCAGTTTTCTGAGTGAGTGAATGTTGCAGTGTCCTAATCTTCTGTGCCATAGCCAAGATTCTTTATGAAAAGCATTCAAACAAGAAATATTTTGTTTGGATAAAGAATTTAAATCAACATCATAAACATTTTCATTCCTTAGAGCAGAAAATACTAAAGAATTTTTGGAGTTAAAAACATCACACGAATCATTTTCAAACTTGACATTGAAACCATCGTCACATAATTGAGATATACTAAGAAAGTTATATTTAAGTCCATCAACGAATAAAACTTTAGAAATTAATACTGAGTCAGTGTTACCAATCTGGCCTAGGCCGATGATTTTTCCTTTAATGTTGTCACCAAAGGTGACATGACCTCCATCAACCTTTATTAAGCTCTTGAAGCAAGAAAAATCTCCAGTCATGTATCTTGAGCACCCACTGTCTAAATACCATATCTTCTTGTGACAGCTCTTCAAGAAGGTCTCCTATAAAACAGATTTAAACTGGAAATGACTTTGGTACCCAGATTTTCTTGGGTCCAGATAGGTTAGCAATCAGGGCTTTAGGTACCTAGATTTGTTTTATTGGTTTTATACAATTAACAGAAGTAACAGATTTTGAAAGATAGACTTTATTTGGTCTATAACCATATGAATATCCTGTTGAAGCATATGAATTTCCAAAACTATAACTAGAAATATTTTTTTTCAGACTTAGGAATAAATTGGGTTCTGGTGAACTGTCTCTGTCCTGGTTGGTATCCTAAACCAGTAGCATATCTAGGTGCAACTTGCTTTCCTAGCATTTGAGTTAGAGCATCCTTTACATTTGTGAATTTTTCTAAATCCTTTCTAAGTTTCTCATTTGACAGTTTCAGTTATATATTTTCCTTTAGTAGTTGATCATTCTTTTCCTTTTCTATATCAAGATCAGTTTTATGCTTAACACTTAAAGCATACTGTTTCTTTAAACCTTTGTATTTATCTTTAAGCTCATTATAGGTTTCTTCCAACATATCACAGTACTCAAATAGTTCAGCTTTTGACATGTTTTCCGAATCAGAATCATCTCCAGAATAATATGAATTTAAAACAGGAGTGTCAGCTGTTACCTCAGAAGTATTTGTCATGAAACACATGTTGGCTCGATTCCTTTCAGAGTCCGAAGATTCGGCTTCACTAGTGTTGTCTTCTGAAGCACTCCAGGTAGCCGTCATGGCTTTCTTGTTCTTCTTGTCTTTGTAATCATATTTCTTTTTGAATTTCAACTTTGGACAGTCTGCTTTGATACGTCCTTTTCTCTTGCATTCATAGCAGACAACTTCATCAGTCCTGTCAGCCTTCTTCCAATCCTTTTTTCATTTTCCTTGTTGATCATACTTTCCTTTGTAATTTGGTTTCCTAAAGAATTTCTTTTTCCTATAAAACTTCTTGAATCTCCTGGCTATTTGAGCCATCTCGGCATCACTTTCAGATTCTGAATTCTCACTCATTGAACTCTCTGTCTCCATTTGTAGTTTATCCTTGTCTTTACTCTTAAAGGTAGTAGTTTTAAACGCTACAGATTTTCTTTTGGGTTCCTCAGCTTCTTCTTTATTTTCTTTAAGCTCTTATTCATACATCATCAGCTTAACAATTAACTCCTTGACAGGCAGTGCTCCAATGTCACAGGATTCTATAATTGAAACGGATGTACCTCTCCATCTATCTGGCAAACATCTCAGTATTCTCATAATTTGTTCTTTTGCAGGAACAATCTTTCCGAGTGAGCTCATTGTGTTTACTATCTCATTGAACCTGAGATACATGTCAGAAATAGGTTCATCAGGCTTCATTTTGAAATTATCATATTTAATAGTATAAGTTTTTAATCTCATTTCATTAACATTATTTGTTCCTTCGTGAGAAACAGTCAAGGTATCCCAAATTTCAAAAGCAGTTTTGCATGCAGAAATTCTGTTGAATTCTTCATCTCCTAGAGCACAGTACAGAGCATTCATAGCTTTACAATTATTATTGTAAGCAGTCTTTGTAGGTTCATCCCATGTAGATCTATCAGTAGTGGGAATTTTATATTCAGATTCAATAGCAGTCCAAATATCAAAACTCATGGTTTCTAGATGAATTTACATTTTAAGTTTCCACTGAGCATAGTTATTTCCATTAAAGAAAGGTGGCCGGTTAGTAGCAGCACCCTCAAGTCTATTATCCATTATAAACAAAATTTAAAGAGATAAAAATTTAGAAATAACAGAAATTTTAATAACTTTAAAATACAACTAAAATCACAGTTGAAAACAGAGTAATTTAGAAGATATTAACTCCATTTGATACCAAATGTTGGTCGGAGTGGACACTCAAGAGGGGGGTGAATTGAGTTCCAATTACAATTTCTGTTAAAAACAATTTCTATTAAAATCCCCCCAATTTCAAAAACAGATTAAACTGTAGTGAATTTATACAGATTATAAAGGTTCAATTAGTTTCTCAAAGATTGATTTGTTCTCAGTTAACTTAATCTTATGATTAATTTAACTTTTGAAACTAACTTACTGGTTTACAATAAATATAAACACTTGCAAGTTTAACAATCAAAGTAGCTTTGAAAATAAATTATATTTCAAAGTAATAGCAGCGGAATATGAAATAAATATGTACTGTATGGATATAAACTTTAACTGAAAACACAGAGGAGTTAACCAAGAGGTTCAGTCTCAAGCCAAGACTTAGTCCTCTCAAAAGTTTATATAAAGATGATCCAGACCCTGGATCGGGGTTCAACAGTTTACAACTATCCAGGTCCAAGACCTCTACCACTGTTATTCATGGGAAACAAAACAACAACAACCAGTTGTTCAGGTCACGGACGACCTCTACCACTATCCACAGTGGGAAAATGAATGAAAAGATAGTGAGTGAGGATTTACAAATCCTCCAGTTAAGGTTCAGGAGACAGTGTGTGTGTAAAATACAACAGATAACACACACTGCTCGTAATGTAAAAATTAAATCACAGAGATAAAGATTTAGAGTTTAGAAATGGCTCTAGTGATCTTCTTGCAGCTCTTGACTCCTTTTGTTAATTTGAATTCGTTCTGAGTCTTCTTCTGGTTTTTGTCTGGAAAACAGAGTATCATCTGTTTCCTTTACTTCCAGGTTCAGCTTGCTTATCGGCTCAAACAATGAAGAGTTTTGTGTAGTTCTTCTTTAGCATAGATTGCTCGATGTATGCTCTATGTTCTGGAGGCTGGTAGTAGTAGTCTCGTGAGTGCACGTTCTCCAGTTGTTCTTGGCACGTTTTGAGCTTAATCGCAAGTGTGTTCTGTTTGCTCGATCTTCTTTTAGTCTATTGTCTCACCCTTCTTTTTGATACATACACGATGTCCTTTTTATGCCTTTCTTTTTTTGTTTTTCTGAGAAGAAGGAATGATTTTGCTTTTTGATCGTACTTGGTACGGTTTCCTGAAATGGAAACATAAATCATTTAATAACATTAAATGCATCAAAAGTAACAAATGTAACCGTTAGTATAATAAACAAATAGTGTCGAGGATATAGGATTTGACTCCGCAGTTCATTATAGGTAGTCGTTTGTTTGTAGACGTGTACGGTTGACTCGGTGTAGGATCTTCCATCAGTAGCTCTTCATACTCTTATTTGTGGCTCTTATCGGTAGCTCTTATCGGTAGCTCTTATCGGTAGCTCTGTGCATCGGTAGCTCTGTGCATCGGTAGCTCTCTGTCCATCGATATCTCTCTGTGCATCGGTAGCTCTGGCTATCGGTAGCTCTGGCTATCGGTAGCTCTGGCTATCGGTAGCTCTGGCTATCGGTAGCTCTGGCTATCAGTAGCTCTGACTATCAGTAGCTCTGGCTATCGGTAGCTCTGGCTATCGGTAGCTCTGGCTATCGGTAGCTCTGGCTATCGGTAGCTCTGTGTCTTATGAAAACCACATCTAATTGACTTAGAATTGGTTCAAAGCTTGTATAAACAAGGATAATCGAGATTATTTAAACATTATTATTAACTTGATCACTGATTTGAAAGAATTAAAATGTAGATCAACAGGAATTTAGAATAGCATAATATATGAACACATAATTGGGATTATCAAAACATATAAATACACGATTGGGATTATCAAACCAGGTGAGGTCAATAGTTGTAAATTGAAATTATATTTTAGGAATAAAATATATCCAATTGATGTGAAAATAATGTAAAAAAGTGTTTTCCATAGACTTCCGAAATGGTAAATTTCAGTGGGGTTTAAGAGAAAAAATATAAAAGATTATTTATATTGAAAATGATTAATTTTTTACGTAAAACCAGAAAGAAGATAAGAAAGTATCTCATGATAAAAAAATTTATTTTAGAAAAATATTGGTTTCCTAAAATATATTATGGATTGTACATAAAAATGAGTATAAAATTTGGAAGTTCCCTTTAATCAGACTTTCTTATCATGAATAATTGATAAGGAATCCTTAAAAAACATGTATATAACATAAAATAAAAAATTATTGATCTAGGTAAATATATTTGGAACATACACACAGAATATAGGAAGATTAAAAATGAAGAATTGATAATTATATTTTGGTAAAGAGAGAGAATGTATAACCCAAAGGAAAAATAATGGTTATAATAATATCTCTTTTTATATGAAATAATTAGAATCCTTTTCCATATAGAAGTAATAATTATTAAATGAACCATTAAATACCATGAAGATAATTAAAATCATAATATGTCATATCAAAGAGAAGTATAGAAACACCACAAATAAGGAATATATAGTGAATAAGGATTATCTCACATAAATAAGAGTAAGAAGAGAAACCCCTTACCTTATGTATGAATGTGCTCTGCACTTGTGCTAATGTCTTGGATAATGAAATTAGATTCATTAGTAATTTAATTCATAACCTATATAAAATTTATTTTTTAGTATAATTTTATTATGATCATTTATATACTTTTTGATAAGTTATGAGATTCAATTTCATCATTTGAGAGTGCTTGTTTCCTCTGTTGTCATGATTGGTTCACATGTATACATGTATACAAGATCATGGGAAATTATAAAATTAATATAGATTTGAAATTATACATTATTAATAATATTCTAGGCGATTTAATTATGCTATTTATCATTTTTTCAAGATATGTGGATGATTCATTATATAAAGTGTTAACAATAACCATGTATATTATTTTGGTGTTTTTTATTATCACAAACTTATTTTGTCTTATGAATTAACATTATATATAGATTATTGTTATAGAACATTAGATAGGTTTATTATATATATTAATATTTTTTGTTAACCATAAAAATTGTTTTATGACTAGACATGAAGGCATAACTGAAATATGAAAACTTATCATCCCATAATATAGTAAATCAGCACCTCAAGGATAATGTTTTCATTTTTAGAAAAAAGGGTAAGAGAGGAGAATTAATGGTTCATATTCTATTTACATAATCATATTAAGGTATATATATGATACCGGAGTTATCATGTATTTTTTTGATAGAGGAGGTAAGGAATTGAATAAAATATAAAATAAAAATAATGAAAATTAAAAAGAAAAATGGGGGATTTTACCTCCTGAATTCCTCTTCTTGAGAATCGCCTTAAGGAACATTAAAATAGTCTATTTGGTGAGTCCATATAGAATATGATGTGGATGAGAGGTTTTGTAGAGATATTTTTATGTTGTTGGAAAATCATAAAAGCTTTGGATATGTGAGGATAAGGTATGGTGATGGGTTTTATTTATAGTAGAAGAAAGGGGTGTTCTTTGAATATTTTATTTATTTGTTTTTTATTTTGGATCAAAACAATGAATAGTTTGAGAATTATCACTAAATATATTAAAATAATTATCTTATGTTCTAGACTTTCGTTATTATATTAGCAATAACTCATGGAATATTTTAATTAACTTATAATGTATTCATATTGTACGTTACTATATTTTACTATTCACTAAAAACTCATGTATTTTAGAAAAAACCCAAAAAATCACCCAAACCAGTTTTTGATGTGTAGGATTAAAAAATTAAATACATTTTATGAATATAATTTAATATATATGATAAATTTAATTTTTAATAAAAATCATCATTTATTCCAAAAATACTAATGTTAAAATTATAATTTATTTTATACAACTTTTAAAATTTAATTAATGTTTAATAAAATTATCGTGTAAAATTAATAAAAGAAATCAATTCATCAATTTATTTATTAAAAATAAATATTATTTTAAATCATTATATTAATTATAAAATTGTAATAAAACATGTCTTTTCACAAAAATATCAAAACTTAATTTATCATTTTTAAAACATTTATATACTTTTTCCATGATATAGATATATTATATTATAATTCATAATATACCTAAATTTTATTTATAATTTCATAGGTTATTTTACTATTTAAATCATAAATATACTACTAATATAACAAAAATTATAGTTTTATAAAAAATGGGATTTTTCACTATTCACTTGAAAATAAATATTTTCAAAAAAAAAATTCACCATTAGATAATTTTGAAATTCTAATTTAAAAAACGAATTTTATTTTGTTAAATAGAATTTATAAAGGTCTCAAAATTTAATTTCAAAACAAGTGCACTGCTAGATGTAGGTAAACCATCAATTATAAATATATAACACTTTTAATGTGTAAAATGAGATTCTTTCAAATCTTATGCATATAAAATTATTTGGATGAATTTAAAAACATTATATTAAAAATATATTATATAAATTTCAAAAATTTTTAATAAAATTTATTCCCTCTAATTTCAAATCTATATTATAATGTTCATTTAAATGATATTTATATTTAATTGTATATCATTGTTTTTTTAAGTTAGGTGTTGTGTAAAACCTATGTTTCTGAAGAAATTAAATTTAAAATGAGACATACCATAATATATTGGGGTGTTAGAGTGGTATTTTGAAAATAGATGTTGGAATGGTGATTCATATAATAGGTTTTTTTAGAAACAGGAATTGAAAATGGTTAATTTGGTTTAGTTTTTGAAATGAAAATGCTTACTTGGTTTGATGAAATGTGTATGTTATTTTCAAATTGTATTTTGAATGGTAAATAAAAAAAATTCAAAATTTTTATATTATAAATGATTTTATTTATATGGATTGGAAAAGGACCATTGAGGTGATCTATTTTAAAGGAAAGGAAATGGTTTTGATTGTGCTTTTTAAACCTATGGAGGACATGGAACTTAGGTCGATTTTGGTTGTTATTTATGGTTAACCCTATGTGGACATAGTAATCAAGTTTCCTCTAGTTTATATATAAACTTGGGTTGAATAGGTCCCTTAGGGATATCTTTGTATTATTGATAAATATATGGGGAACACAAAATCTTGGTTGATAGTGATAATTGTAGCTAATCTTAGGGTGAACATGATATCTGGGTGGATGAAAGGGCTATAGTGATGTGTATATAACCCCTATATGGTGGATGATTTGGAAAGGGACAAGTATACTAAAAATAATTGGTATATTGGTTTTAACTACCATCATGAAATGTTTAGAGACACCCTGCAACTAGCCAAAGAAGGTGTGTATTGTTCCCAGTGTGAACCAAACCCTCATGTTTTTCATTTGTTTATGTTTTTCAATTAAATTTTTTAATTATAGTAACGATATTCTTTTATCTTAAGAACATCTCCATACACTATATATGCATTCCTTATTTTTTGGAACTCATTAGTTCAGGAATACTGAGTAGTTGTCACACCATTCTTATGAGATGACCAAAAATATTTTAAATGGAATTCCCTTCTAAATAATGTCATTAATTATTATTTAATAAGGATATAGAAAGAAGATTCACTATTTTTCTTTTTCTTTTTTGATTTGGAACATTATAAAATATGTCCATAATGTTTTTAAAAAGATTAAATATCAATTAGAAATAAAAACCATTGATAATATATTTTGTAACACCCTGACATTTTAAAATAACATTGTTCTCAATAGAGTATTCAAACAATACTGAGTATAAACAAACCTCTATAAAATATGAAAATATTATTTTTTTATAAAATAGTGATATAATCTAGTCATTACATTGGAAGGTACATGTAATATTAAATACATTGTCATATATATATATATATATATGTCATACACAATTTAAAATTTTTATTTATTCAATATTAATATAAACTAATCTTTAATAAAGATAATTTATTTTTAAAAAAAATTATTTTCTATAAAAATGATTTTAATTTCATTTATGATAAAGTACTATAACTAATTTTTTTGAAAAAATTAAATATTTTATTTTATAAAATAAGTCTCATATTTGAAATAGTCGTATCTATATTAACATAGGGTAAATTTTTTTGTTTTTTTGGAAAATATTTATTTTTCATTATACAGTGAAACATACATATTTTTTGAAAAAAGTTAATTTTTTTTAATTAAATTAAGTAATTTAAAAGTCTCATTGTTCTTATAGGGACCCATGATTCTCAGACATAGATATTTCATCTTTTTTATATGAATATTCATTGCAATACACAAACACATGACTTCAAATCATAAATGTATAATGTCATTGGATACTTGAAACACAGTCTTTGAATTTTATGATATATAATCAACATATTCTAAAATGATGCTTACACATTGTACTCATCATTTTCATAAGCTACCTAAATCATTCCTTTTATCATAGGGAAGGAAACATAAGAAATAGTGAGCTCAAATGACCAGTAAGGTTAACCATAATAGATATCAATCTATGATCATTTGAAATAATAAGCTAAGAATAAGGGTGTGTGATCATGGAAATAATATATTAAGTTCATACCCAACTAGTCATATATCATATATATAGGCTATGGAATAAAACTTTATCATCTCTAATTACATGTCCTATAAGAGTTAGAAATATTCATAAATCAACCATGAACCATAATCTCATGTCATAAAATCTAGGAACTATCATAAATATTGAAAACCATTTCATATGTCAAGGTTAACTACTAAGATCATCAACATAGTGGATTAGTTATCATCAATTATTTTTCATTATGGATCCGGACACCCATGTTTACCAGAATGGATCAAGACTTACATGTTTACCATAGTGTAATTGGTTTACTACCCAAATCATCATAGTAATCATGGTTCACTCTCAAATCTATCATAACGTAAAAATTCATTTACAGAACCATGTTCACTGCCCAATACAGTTTTGTCTATCTCATGAGATCGAAATATTTATGCAATTAAATATAGGGATATATAGATCTTAATCGTCACATAATTTAAATCACATGAATATGGTATACATGATCATAAAAATTCCATTATATCATAAAACATGAAATGAAAGGAGTTTAATATAAATTTCATCATATCAAAAACTATGGAAAATATACAGGTTTGATAATCATTTCATCATTTCATCATAGCATAACCCATTAAAATAAGTTGGTTTCATAAGCATTTAATATTTGTATAACCTTTGGAAGAGAAAATGGTTCTACAATCATCATTTCGTCTTTAACATAAACCATCCAAATAAGGAATAATAATTGAATATATTGATCATATCCTTGGTAATACATTAGTAGCATCAAAGGATGTAATATTGGTGGAAAATAATTTTTAAATATCACATGTAATATTTCATGAGGTAAATAACCATTCTTTTAAAATCACCTTTTTAAAAATAAAATATTTTGAAAATGTTTTTCTCTAAAAATAAATTTGTAATAGAGAAAGGAATCTTTAAAATAATTTAAAACATTTCATGAGGAAAATATCATTTACTCATTGTAAAACACTTATTAAAAAAATTAAACATTATAAAAAACATTTTATTTTAAGATAAACTTAGAATATTATAAAGTAAGATTAAAACAAACCAATGTTAATGACGGTGTAAAATTCAGTTTATCTCATACATGTTAAAACAAATATTCCTTTCACATTTTCAGAAAAACACAAATTAGATTAGTTTAGAAAATGATAAGAATATTCCTTTAAAAACATATTATAAAAACTAAAAAATAGGTAAAAATATATTTAATAAATATTTTGAAGAATTTTTGAAGAATTTTAGAAATATTTTTTATAAAACATTTCCTTAGATGAAAATTGGGTTTTTTACTGAATAGGGAAATAAAAATGATACTTAATAAAAGAATTATTTTAAAATATTAAGTACATAAAGAGAGTAAAATTATTGGAAAACATATATTCTCATTAAATAAACATATGAGAATAAATTTCATAAGTTTCATGAGAGTTGGATCATAATATTTTATCATTTGATACATAATCATAAACAATCCTGATAAATAATGATATTGAATTATAAAATCTTCATAACTTTGGTAACATTTAATTTTAAGCCCCATTAAGGAATAAAAGTAAATTCAAATTAAAATAATATGGGAAAAAATCCATACATTACATGTAAAATGTGATTTATATAAACTTCATATAAAAGTATAGGTATTTAATATAATATATTTCAAATTTAAGGAAATTTAAGATAAAATCCCTTACTAATTTGGTAACTTTTGAGCCATAAATCCCATTAAAGAGACATACCCAATTGGATAAGTAAATATAAATAATATTAAACATAATAATCACAACATTAATTGTTGTTATGTATATACACTAAATAAATAAAATATATGGTGAATATGGAATGTGACCCATTGAAGAAAAAAATGTGATAGAAATTCCTTAACTTGACACTTCACATCCAACATACATGTTCGAACATGCTATATAATAAATATATGATTATTAAAAAATGATAAAAAAAACATAATTATATATATAATACCATTTATTATTTTATTAAAACCTTTTTTACCAATTTATAAACTATTACATGTTAAAGTCACATTTCAAGAAATAACTACTTTATTTTTTTGTATATTTTGATTTTTTATTTTTGGTCCTCTTACTTTTATCATGGTTAAATCATCTCCATAATTGTATAAATTATATTAATATCATAAATATTAATTATATATGGTTTTATATTAATAATAAGAATTATATATATAATGAAATTTATTGTTCCTTGAGATGGTAGGTCATATGTACGCATGAACATTGTTTCCATTTTTTGATAGATTGAACGAATGAATGTTAAATACTATATTACCATTAGAAAATAATTTTTGAGTCATATATATCACAAAATTTCATTAAAACCACCATTTTCAGCTTCAATGTAAATCATGAATGAATCAAAATGCTTTACGAGGCGATAGTCCACCGTACACACGAACAACATTATTGTATTCCCATGGAATTAAAAGTAATAAGTAACATTTGATGTAATTATTCCAAAAGAATAATAATATCATTAATATCACATAATGAAAACAATTATTTAATCAAATTATTCCGTGATAGGTGGTGATGGAAATTGAATTTAATTAGTTTCTGAAGTGGTAGTTCGCTGTATAAATGAATGACGATTTCATAACCCATTTGATGGAATTTGAGGTGGTTGTATGTAATCACAATTACATAATAACATATCATTATGTAGTACATATTGGTGAAATTATATTTTATGTTTTAATATATAATTTAATGTGTAAGAAGAATAATGAAAAAATAAATAACTTAATAAAGACAATTACTTTCACTTAGAAGAATCGCCTTTGTATCTCTTTATAAGGACCCTAGTGATAGACTTTTTAGAGGACCAATTGCTCTAGAAAATGTATTAGATTTTATAGAAGTATTTTGGAAGGGTTTTTATAATATATATGTCCTTATTGGTGGGAATAATTTAAGGGTGGTGGTGTCATTTTATGAGTGGTGGAAAGGAACCCACTTGAAAACTACTTGGAAATTTCCCAATAGAATAAAAAAATAGAAATTAATTCATATGAAAAAGCCTCAAAAGGACCCTTGATTAGAAATTTGGAATGATAATATTGAAATATTTCCATCAAATTTTTTATGCATGTGATTGGCCATTTTTAAAACATATCTTTTTAGTTTAACTCCTAATAAAAATCAATTTTTTCCTTAACTGTGAAAATTAATATTTATAATTTTCACTATTCATTACTATAAAAAATTAAGTCAAAATTATTAGATAGTTTAAATAATTATTATTATAAATATTTAATACATTTTTTCAAAATAAAAATCATAAAAGTGGGAAATTATAATTAAAAATTAATCTCAAAGGAGTGATGAGAATGTGAGGTTTCATAGAGAAAATGTTCAAAAGATTATACTATATTTATATAAAAAATTAAAATTAAATTATCTATAATGACCTAAATTGGATTAATAAATATATTATTTTACTATTTTTACGTTATAGAACCATATTACATCAATTTTAATGTTTTTAAAATCATTAAAATAAATTATAATTCTTAATAAAAACTAGTATTTTTCACTATTCATCAAAAATAAATTTCTATTATAAAAATTATCAAAAATTCACCGAATTATTATTCTAATAATATGACTTCCAAAATTATTTTTCTTGTATGAAATTATTTTTATAGATGTTTTAAAAATTAAATTTAATATATGATCTAAAAATTTTACAAAATTATTTTTTGAAAGATACATATTTTAAGCATAAAATTGGATTTATTCTTATCTCTTGCCCATAAAAACAAATTAAATGAGTGTTAATTTTTTTATTGAATATGTAATAAATAAATTTAATTAAAATCATTAGCCCAAAATTATTTAGGTAATTTATTATTTTAAAACTCATGTTTACGCATAAAAATATTTTTTCAGAAAATGATTTTCATTATTTTCAAATGATACTTATTTTTATTTCCAATAATTTTTAATCAAATATTTCATTTTATATAAATGTACAAACCATATATTTTCATTATTTAGTTAACCCTATTCATACCATCCATTCATATTTCTTAGTGATAACAATCAAATTAAACAATAATATTTTAATAGTATTAATTTTTTTGTTTATCCTTAGTGTTATGTGCAACACATGCTAAAATTGAAGTTTATTGTAATGAAAATTAACAATAGTAATGTGTGTCACACATAATATTTAAATATTAAATTTATTTGGAAAATTTATTTCACAAAATCTTGGGGTGTAAAATTATACCCCACTGAAAATAAATTTATCCCTCAAAATTTGTTACTTTAGTACCAACGTCTAAGGATACTTATACCTTATTACATACTCCGGTTTCCATAAAGCTTATTTTATCTAGTAGTTTCACTAGAAAAACTAAACCAGGTTACTGGCCTTGTTTTGTATATCATTCAATATTCATTCCATAATCACTACTTGTTCTTCCTAAAAAATATCATATTCCAATAGTATGACCTTTGAGTTTAATACATGTGATGGAATAGGAATGAACTTACTTAGATGAGATACATGAACACATTTTGAACCTCAGTTGTTTTTAATGGAAGAAAAAATTTATAGGCTACCATCCCAATATAATCATGATTTTCAATGGTATTGATATACCTAGGGATTAGCTTTCTATTTTATCACAAGAACAATTTCATCATTTTGTTTTGGTTTGACCATGTTCAAGTTCATCTCTTACTCAATGAAATGAAAATTGTTATTTTTTTATTTTACCCAAATATCTACTAGATCACAAGATCCAAAAAATAATGATAAGTCATTATTTTTATTTCTATATATATCCAAATGGTTATCAGTAGTTATACCATATGCACAAATCTTCATATCATGAAGTAATAAATTAATCTCTAAAACCTATTATATATTTCAACATAACCCATTTCCTAAATGGTTAACCTTATAAACCTTAAAAAGGATTAAAATAAAAATCCTTAGAAGGAATTTCACTAAATATTCAAAATCAACCAAACATTAAATCCCCAAACAACATGAAGTGGATCTTATTATTTATATACAAAAAATGTGAATAATTTCATTATGTATTCTCTTGAAACATGAATATATCATAAACTACCATAAAAATTTATGAAAACATTCACAATATCTCATTATTTGAATAAAACCATATATTTTAAATATATTCCATAAATATAATAATGCAGTAAACTCCAATAGTGATATCATTAACCACTATCTCAAAAAATTATTAATATTTTCCAAGGTAATCACTGTCATTTAGATTATATTATATTTATAAATTATATCTTTATCCCCTACTAAAAACCATTTCCCCATCATTAATAACATATGAAGGGTTGTGTTTCCTTAATCATGATTTTCAATAAAATTTCACTTTTCCATTAAATCACATTTCTTCTTTATTAGTACTATTCAAACATATTCTTGGAAATCATTAAAAAATAACTTATATGAAACAACCCATATATATTTCATTATTAATATAACATTGTTCTTGAACTCCAATATACAAACTCTTCACTCATTCAAATTCATAATTAAACAATTGACAATCTTTTTCTTCTTATTCCTTAATACATCATTCTTATCATAAGAAATAAGAATCGCGTATTTAAATTCCTCAACATCAATTTAATCAAGCTTCATACATTTAACACAAAAAATATTGTTAGAATAGCTCCTAAATTTTACCTGTAATTCATGGCCTCCTTATATTCATTAGTATAACCACTAGTCATACCACCTTTCCCATTTTATTCATTATCTTTCACCATAGGACATTAATTTTGATAATTCTCAGACATTAAACAATTAAAACATTCATCAATTGATAATACGATAAGTAGAACAATATTCCCTTCCATTTTATTAACTAAACTTATCATTTTCCTTGATAATTACTTAATATCTGCCTTAATTATCCACACATAAAATATCTTCTAGTTCCTTTAAGAAATTCCCTGGAGTCATTCTTCCCATAGTCTTGACATATAGAAAACTAATTCTTCTTTTATATACGGTCTCTACCACCAAAGCTCTCAGTGAACATTATCTATCACATCTGTGGTGATCATGAGATATTTTTAAGGTGCATGTTGTTAATTGTATATTAATATAGATGAGTACACATAATCACAATATCCATCCCTATAGTCACCACCACTTTTGGTTTCTCATCCAAACATTTTATATCACGTTAAATGGTAACTGAGTCCCATATTATTGTTTTAAGTGACTAAAACAAAAATATCATAGTCTGATAAACAATAGTCATAGTGGGGAACCACATAATTTTGAAAAATCACATATATGCAGTCTAAATCATGACACATTCATGACACCTTAGGTATATCATAGGTCATTATTCAAATCATTCCCGATGGTTCATAATGAGTCTATGAATTCCAAAAGAATATCCCCTGAGAGTATCAAATAAGGTGGGTAACAAGTCCCATTATCGTTTACTAGGTGATGATAAATCCCATATCAATGTTAAATTTTCAGAGTTATTATCACTTGGTACCTTTATACTATATCCACATCAATTTGTCGTTTTCAGACAGGGATATAATTTATTGGAAGCCACTCTCTCTATCCTTAACCTAAATTTTAGAACATTTTTCTATACTTTGACTCATCCATAGAAACATCCTTAGACATGTTATTACAGATCTCACAGAATTTTTCTCATCATAGTTTCAGAATATTAACAGAACCTCCCTTTGATACCAATATAGTGGCCCAGGCTTATCACACATAGATATTTTATCTTTTTTGGATAAATATTCATTATATTACACAAACACATTCTAGGGGATCATAATGGTATAGTGAAATTAGATACTAGAAACACAATCTTCTTATTTTATAAAATATCTTCAGCATGTATCACAAAGATAATCGTATATTGTACTACTCTTAGGAACACCCTACCTAAACCCTTCTACACAACCAAGGAAATTAACCAAAACAATAGCTGAGCATATATTTTTATTATGGGTAAACATAAGATATTTCTATCTATGATCATATAAATGAATAAGATAGGAATTATGGAATGTGATCGTGAACATAACTTATGATGTTCATACCAAACCTATCATAGATTATATACTTAATTCATGAAAAAAACATTATCATTTACAAAAACAAGGATCCTAAGAGTAAGAAATCATCATAAATCACTCATGAACCATAATTTCATGTTGTAAAATTTTGGTACCATCATAAATATTGAAAACCATTTCACAAGTCAATGTTATCTTCCTAGACCATAACATAGCGGATTGAGACTCGTCACTTTTTTCCCATTGTAGATATGGATACACTTGTTTCGTATAGTGGACCATGATGCACCACTTTTCCATAGTGGAATGGGTACAAACCCCAAACCACCAGAGTAGCCAAGGTTAACTGCCAAGACCATCATAGTGAACAAAGTCCCTTAATGAACACTATTCATCCACAATTATATTAATTTTTTATCTCATGAGATATAATTATTTACCAAATGCATCTGGGGGTGGTATAGGTCCCACCCATAATATAATGAAAAACTTATGTAAGTGTGCCACAATATCATAAAACATTTAGAATATCATATCTGATGAAATGAAATGGGTTTCATAAAAATTTAAACATATTACAATCAATGTAAAAGATAAATGTTTTATAATACTGTCATCATTTTATCAAATAATAACATGTCATGACCCCTCCCTCCGAAGATGCCCCTCCTGAGCTAGCAATAAAGGAAGAGAGATAATGACCCTCAAGTCCCACCTCTAGTAGGCCTCAGGGTTGCAACAAGCTCCAAGGGTATAAAAATATCACAAAATGGGAGGAATTATCCTTTTTATAGTAACAAAGATTAGGAAGATAATATGTGCCAACCTAAAAACAACACCAAGAATAATATAAAAGATAAACGAAAATCCATACCACATGCATGTTTAAAGTAAAACTACTATAAATACAATTGAAAGATCCAAATTAAATACCCAAAATTAAATCTATCCAGTGATACAACAAATGTCCCAAATTCATAGCTAGTAATGTGCTGCACGACTCTCATAATCATCCTAGAAACCTAATAGTAGTTTTATAACATAGGTTGAGAATAGAACCATACTCAGTAGAAAAAACCAAAGGATCTTATGCACAAGTGGGATACTCGTACTAATTCTACCATGAGAAAATATAAGAACCAATAGAACCTAACAAGGTATCATAACAATCCCCACCTCACCAAGGCACACACATCAAGAAACAAAAGTAAATAATTTATTATAGTAAGCATATCCATGATAGGGTACCCCAAACCACTTTCCCACCAATTAGTGTCTCTCACACCATAACAGAAAATAATCAAGCACTCTCACATCTTTTGAAAGTACCACGTTACAACTGTCCCACACACACCTGGGCCTCACAGCTAGTCCCACAACCTGGGAAAATGAATCTCATCACATCTCACCCATACACCTTTGATCCTCACAACCATGTCCCACCACAGACACCTAGGCCACATACCACGTCACATCCCAGAAAAACCTAGTAAGTTATAGTAGCTCCCAACCTAAAGACACCTATGAAACCACAACTCATCTCATCCCAATGACACCTGGGAAAACCAAAACTCACCTTCACACACATGGGCCTCAAAAACCACTAACTTTCTGGAAAATCATGAGCTACCACTTCCTGGAAGAGGGAGCCGGGAAGATTAGTTGGCCATCCATCCATCCTCCTACCAGGATGTTTAGAAAAGGAACACTCTTCCATGACAATGGGGGTGTTCGGCACATAGTGCTCAACTATGGTTGGGCACGTATAGAAAACCCCGTGAAAATATAGGTATGTATATATATATAGTATCAAACACTCTAGACCAAACTACTAGTTCTTAATAAAATGATCAACCACCCTATGATACTGCCCACTCTTCTGCTAACTCTAAATGAATTTATTATAACCAAAAATAGTAACTTAAGATAATTTGATAAATTATAGCCATCCAAAATAAGCCACAACTAAAACATACCCCCTATAAAACTCATTTAAAGAAAATTAATTCTTTATTAAGGAAATTTATTCATTCCATCCCTACCAGGGAAATGACCAACCATATCATACAATATGAAACACAACATAAAACATGCAGAGGAAAAATAACCACAGTAAAGCAGCTCACTTCATATTTACACTCCATTTAACACCCATACCAACCAATTACATTGTCATTATTTAATGTTATTATTCCCAATCCTTCCCATCAACATGAAACCCCCCAAATTATATCCAAACCCCACTATAAAAATTACCACAACCAACCTAATAGCACTGCTTTATAACAATATGACACCCATCACACCCTGTAAGAAAAAAATTGCACCACCCAAAACTAAATCCTCACTGCTCAAACACTGCCCATCCATTCCACAATCAGTCAATCTCTCAACCCAAGATTCCATTACACCACTCGTACTACCCACATAAAAACTGTGCTCTCAACCCCATAACCACAGAACTACATAAGGAACAAGATATAACAAAACCAAAAACAACACATAAAAATACCAAACAAGGAAAGATGTATTCAGATTTAGAAAACACACGTTCATTAATTCCACTTTGAAAATTTAGGGGTTATCATAGAATAAGTGTGATTCTAGGGAATCCATTTATTTGATTGAATATACATAGATAATAATTTCCACACACACACATAGATATTTATATATACATCCTTTCAACACATGATAAAAAAAATCCATCACAAGTCATCCTGAGTATAGAAACAAGACCCCCAACAGCCATGATTTTTATTATGCATACAACCTATACAACTCAAAATATCATTAAACAATAAAACAGAATCATGTGTCACATTTTTTCCAACCCCTATGTATTGATATTAAATAGGTTTGATTATCATTATTTATATGTAATTATTATATCTTCACAAGAGAAAATTCATACACCTTCCACACATGATATACAAATTAAAAGAGATGAAGGGATCCCTTCCTAAAGAAACAGATGATCAACACCTTCTCCTTGCACAAAAGAGGGGGTGATCAAGGGAACAGAGAAAAAAATCAAAAGTTGCAGATATATTATAGCTCTGATAGGAAAAAAAAGGTTTTGTGATGCCTATGTATCAAGAGAAAAGAGAATGAACGAATGAAGGAAAGGTGTCCAGATTTGAAGGGTTATATCTGAGAATCAAGGGATATAAAATCTTTTTAAACTCACCATTAAAAGTGAATCTTGACCATGAGTTTTTAAAAGTATACAACCTCCCAAGAGTTAGTAAATTAAAGATATATTTTACAACCTTTGAAATGTCTTCAAAAACACTTAAATATGGTTTTAAACCCAATTTATGTCCAATAAAATGTTTAAGGGGTGAATCTGGGAAAACTAGAAAAACCCAGATATTTTGAAAAACGTATGAAATGACTCACCATTCACTAAGGCACCATTCAATGAGCTCTGGTTCATGACTCACCGGTGAAAACCACAGTCAGTGAGTCACTATTTTGAGTCACCAACTCGACTCACCATATATGATTCACCCATTTGACTCACCATCAGTAAGTCACCAAGGAGACTCACCATTGTGAGTTATTAATGCGAGTCATTAGTGTGACTCCCCAACAATGAGTCATCGACATGTCTTCACTTTAGTGAGTCACCAATGCAACTCACCTTTGCGAGTCACTAGAGAAAGTCACCATTATGACTCACCAGTCCTGACACACCATTGTGACCTAATAGTGGATGACCCACCATCAAAAGTGCTACCTCTAGAGACTCACTATCATGACACGCCATTAGAAAAAACTATATTTTTGGAAAACTCTTGAAATGTGTCACCGTTTCCACACAAAACACCTCAATCACCATATTTTAACAATGTAATAGACTGGGGAGATCTGGACCATTACATCAGATACCTCTCAACCTATTCTCTCCCTTGAGAATTCAAAACCAACCTATATAAAAGAGGGGTCCAAAAAACCACCTCGTAAGATACATCTCAAGGATCATTCTAAACTTGAAACACCGTTATGAAAAAACACACCAAAGTTCAATGATAAACCACCCTACGTTTCTCAAATTATGGAGTGAATCCTTAACATCCAAGACCACCTCCTCTGACATATACTACCCCAACTGACCACAAGACACACTACACAACCACCAAATTACACACTATCCAGAAAAATGAATTGGTGAATTTCTTAATCCAGGTTAAGATACTATCCACTCTGTGTAGCACTAACTGACCAGGATAGAATAAATCGCATATTAATTAATGAATATCGACTAGGAATATGGTCTCCCCCATTATAATGTGAGGATGTTATCACACATCATGAAATAAGAAACAAATCATCTTATAACAAACAATGTTGAAGCATTACATTACAAATGGAATCACAAAAAGGAAAAAACTCATAGCAACTCTAGGTGTTGGGAATGTATATGCATCTATCATTACCAAGTACAAAACTCTAGGCCACCATTCATCAACAACACACAAACTAAGGGAATGGTCCTTCCAAGAAGTACCTTCTCCAAATTATCCTTGATCTCTTCTGGCTGCTCCACAAATGGTGTGTCATCTACGAAATCCAACTCTCCCCATTAAATGACATGAGTTTCATCGTGAAAATACTAATGAAGCCGAGAGACATGAAAGACATCATGGATCCTCTATAACATTTTTGGAAATTCTAATTGTTATGTCACTTCACCAACTTGTCCCAACACCTTATAGGGTCCATTGAACCTGGGAGTAAAATTACTTCTTTTCCAAACATCCACCGCTCATGTCGAGGGGAAACCTTCAAGAACACAAGGTCACTATATTCAAACTCCAAGGGAATCCTCCCTATGATTGACACATGAATTCTTATGATCCTGTTCCACTATCATTTTATCATGAATTAGATGAACCTTCTCTGTCATGATATGCACAACTTCAGGACCAATAACAACTATCTCCCCAACATCTATCCAACATAAAGGCAAACAACACAGTATTCCATTCAAAGATTCAAATGGATCAATTCCAATGGAAGAGTGATAAATATTATTTTATGGAAAATCAATCAATGGATGTGTCTCACCCAATATCCACAAAAGTCAAAGTCTCATGCTCACAACATGACCTACAACATCTGGATAGTCCCTTCTGTCTACCCATCTATATGAGGTTGGAAGGTAGTGTTGAGGCATAACTGAGTTCCAAAATTATGTTGTAATCCTCTATAGACTCACAACATAAAACATGTATCTTGATCTGAGATAATGGATCTAAAAACTCCATTTATCTACACTACCTAATCCAAATACCTCTTGGCCAAGGCATCCACTACACCCAACTCCTTGATCACTATGAAGTGAGATGATTTTGTAAGATGGTCCACCACTAACCTAATTGCATCATAATCTCCCTAATCCCTACTTAATCCCGTGAAAAAATCCATTGATATTTCACCCCACTATCACTTAGTAAAATCTAATGGCAGAAAAACCCAAGATGGAACATGATGCTCAACCTTCACCTGTTGGCACACTAGGATCCTAGCCATAAACATTGTCACTTCTCTCTTCATCCAGGGCCACTGAAACTGCATCTTCAAGACATGGTACATCTCAAAAACTTTTGGGTGCATCGACAAATGAGATATAAAAAACTCACTGATAACTCCTTCATACACAACCACTGGAACAAAAAACATTCCCTAGAACTACATCCAATTATTACCATTCTCTGACCATCCTTCTGGAGCATCACCATGGTCAATGCAATCACACATCACCTTTTCCTCCAAGTCTCCCCACTAAAAATCCTCCACCTTCTATATTGTAGAATACTGCATTGTCATCTGAACCAATTATTCTCTACGACCATTCTCCCTTGCATCTATGTTCAAGGATTCCACTCTTCCATCACCTTCCAAGAATTCAAAGATTCCCAAAAAACCTATTTTTTGACTTCCTTCTTAACGTATCAGCCATGACATTTACCTTTGTTGAGGTGTAAGAGATTTCTAATTCACATTCCTAGATGAACTCTATCCACCTCTACTATACCAAGGTCACATATCACTAGGAAAAGATATAACTTAAGATCTTGTGATCCATAAAGACCACAAACCACTCCAGAATGAGGTAATGTTGCCACAACATTAGTGCGAACATGACTACCGCTAGCTCTAAATCATGGGTGGAATAGCTATTTTTGTGGGGATGTAACTATATAAACCCATAAGATATCACTTACCATTATTTCATCAGCATGAATTCCATGCCCAAACAGGAATAATCGCAAATAACCTCATGAATCACCCTTTCCTTTTGCAATTAGAGCATGAAATCACTAACTAACTTCCCCTTTAGATAGACGAACACTATCTGGAATTTCTCCCTCTACAAAAGGCATGGTTTCTCCTTGTCATGGCCATAAATGGAGCTTCTACTCGAGAGATATAGGAAAAAATATCTAGTAATAGTAGGACAAACTAAGAAAAATACAACCCTATATAACATTATTAGGTTTTTTCCAATAAAAAACTACCTTAATCCTCAATGAGTCAACTTCTACACCCTAATGTGACACCATAAGTCCATGGAAATGAACCTCTAATTTCTAGAACTTGTAGGTAAACAAAATTCCATAGATTTGGTGGTGTCGAAGGACCTCTACGATAGTCCTGAGATTATTGGTATACTTCTCCTTAGAAATTGAGTGTATTAGGATTTCATAGATGAATACAATGATGAACTAGTCTAGGAACTAATGGAAAACTGATTTTATGAGCCTCATGAACATTCTGGTTCATTTGTAACACCAAACAACATAACCATGAACTCGAAGTGTTCATACCTAGAAATGAAAGAAGTATTTAGGATATCCCCATCCTTCACCCTCAGATGGTGATACCCCGACCATAGATTGATCTTATAGAATAAACATTCTCTCCATAGCCAGTCAAAAAGTTCATCTATCCTCAGGAGAGGGTAACAGTTTTTTGATAGTAGCTGATTTAATCTTTAATAGTCTATAAAAAACCTCAGACCACCATATGTATTCTTTGTAAATAAAAATTGATCACCCCACGGTGGCACACTAGGCTTGATAAAGTACTTATTCATTAAGTCATCAATATGAATCCTCAACTCCCACAGATCTAAAGGTGCCATCCGATAAGGAGCCATTGAAATCAAAGAAGCATTATGCTACAAGTCTATCCTAAAATTAACATCATTTCAAGGTTGTAGAGACACAACCTCCTCAAGGAATACATCCAAAAACCTCTAAACAATCTTGGGAACCTTTTCCATCTTTGTATCCACCGATTCCACTAACATCTCAATAAGAAAAAAAAGGGGATTCATACACTGACTGCCTATCTGACAACTATACTCAACAAAAAAAGCCACATGCTGGCCATCCACATATGAAAACACGACTCTCCTTCAAAAGGTTAAAATAATAGCATGCATAGAGTAAAACCATTCAATACCAAGAATGACATCATATGGTTTCATCTGTAAAACGAAAAGATCCCCATCAAACAAATATGGTCTCCTCATCAGCCTACATCCTAGACACACATTAAACAATATGGTATGACTTATGAATTCCATACTCAACACTAGGGGTACAATAATCCTTAATATGTCTAGTCCTAAAGCATGGGATAGGTTGTCTTTAACAAAAGAGTGTGAAGAACCTGAACCAAACAAATCTCAAGCAAGAGTACTGAACAAACTGATCATACCTCAAACGATCTTCAGAATTACTGGAATTGATGCCTCTGTGATGTGTAACTGACCACACCCTTATCCTCTACCCCTTTTCTTATGAACGCATACTCCACAAATCCTAGGACGATGTCCCTAAAGAACACCTTGAGGTCAGACTCTACCTACCCTATATCCCCTTGGTGGAGCAAGAGCGTTCTATACCTCTTGCTAAAATAGCCAAGTTGGAAAGTAATTTAGAGGTGGGAACTAAACCTACCCACCTCCACCAAACTGAGATCAAAAGACCATCAAGCACTAAATATGATGATTTACATAAAATGTATAGATAAAAACACCGAACCCAATCCCATAGTATTGGAATGAGGACCAGAATGTAAAAACATAAACTGCTACGTTTGCCTCTCTACTGGTCTAAACCACAAAGGCACTACTCCCTAAGACCTGCTACTGATAACATTTCCCTTTGAAGAACTAGGATTCATCCCCTTTATCTGTAGACTTTTTCAGGATTTCAACCTCTCAACTACCTACATCTTCTTATGTGCCACCAAGTACATCGGTAAGGTGAGGAAGTAACCACTTACGAAAGATAAGGATGAAGTTACACCTCTAAGAATGTCATAGGAGACTCCTCATGCAGAACGAGATCCAGAGAAACATGAAGTAGATCCTTGAATTTGATCCCCATCTCCCATACTAACATACTACCATGCTGGAGGGAGAGTAGCATATACCTCTTCGAAGCCTTCAGGGTCAATGAAAGGAATTATTCTCAGAGCTTTTCAAAATTGACCCACAGAACATCAAACTCCTTCATAAAGCCCATGTAAATTTCCAACACTAATGTGTAGCTCCCCAAATCTGGCTCAATTCCAAGGAAATCGAGTACTTTTTCAGAGACCAGATCAAATTGAAGGTGATTGCAAGCTCCTCAAGCTAACTCTCTATCTACATGTCTGAAATGATTCCCTCTTACTTACCCAAAGTATGTGGCTGGAAATCAAGTGATTTTTTCTACCATTGGTCATCCTACTTCACTAGGTCAAATCTTCTCCGATCAACCAGGTCAGCCTACTGATCCTCCACTACCTTTACTACATTAAGATGATGACTGGGTGTCATGGCTGAAAAAGGTATACAAGGAACTCCTATGCCTAAGTAGTATGGATATTTTATGATTAATTTATTTATTTAAATTCACTAAAACTCACAATTGAATTAGTAAATCAAGTAATTATAATGCATGTACCTTTCAAAAGGTCTCTACCTAGAAAATGGTGTAGCCACGATTGGATTTTTGGTAGACTCAGAGTCAGTTATTTAGATCACGGTGGGGCCTAAAATCCTAGGTCATAGCTGGTCTTCTCTAGCCTATGTCACACCAAGATCACCTTCCACTGTTTCCCTACCAACTCATGCAATAATCACTATTACTAACTCTAAACACCATCTTATATCTCAAACATCACCTCTAATACCATTATTTAATGACCCCTCCATCCAAAGATTCCCCTCTTGAGTTAGAAATGAAGGAAGATAGATAATGACCCAAGAGTCCTGCCTATAGTAGGCCCTGGGGTGGCGACCAACACCAAGGGTATACAAATCTCAAAAAATTGGAGGCATTACCCTTTTATAGTAACCAATATTAAAAGATAATATGTATCAACATCAAAAAAACTCCAATACATAAATAATAGAAAAACAAAAATCCATCTCACATTCATTTTTAATGTAAAAATTACTACAAATATAATGGAAATATCCAAATTAAATACCAAAAAGTAATGCTAAGTAGTGATACAGAAACTGCCCCCAAGTCTGAGCTAGTAATGCCTAGCATGGTTCCCGTAATCCTCCGAGAAACCTAAAATCCATTTTATAATGTAGTTTTATCATACAAGTATAATCAGTAGGAACACCAAAGTCTCTTGTACACAAGTGGGAGAAGCATACTAATGCTCTCGTGAGAAAATAGAATAACCAACAACACCTAAACAGATATCCTATACATCCCCACCTCACCAAGGAATTCTCACCATGTAAAGAAAGTAAAGTAAAGTAATATAGTAAACACATAAATGATAGGGTTACCCACACCACTTTTCCCTATGATTAGCCTCTCTCACACACTAACAGAAAATGTCCAAGCACTCCCACCACTTCTGAAAGTAGAACATCACAACCCACCCGCACAAACCTAGGCCTCACAGCTAGTCCCAGAACCTGAGAAAACAAAGCTTATTACATCTTTCCTACACACACGTGGGCCTCATAAGCATGTCCCACCCATAAACACATGGTCCAAATACCACTTCAAATCCCAAAAAACACATGGGAAAGCATAACACATCTAATCCTATAGACACTTGGGAAACCTGAACTAATCTCATCCCAAAGACAGCTAGAAAAAATAAAACTCACCCGCACACACCTGGGCCTCACAAACCATTACGTGGCAAAAGAATTTTTGGCTATCACTACCTAGAAGAGGGAGCATGGAAGAGTGGGTGGCCAGCTAGCCATCCCCCCAGGATGTTTGGAAAAGACATGCTTAGCCTTGACAGTAGGGGTGTTCGACATGTAGTGCTCAACTAGGGTGGGGTGCGTATCGAAATAACTATGAAAATACAAGTATGTATATATATATAGTATCAAAAACTCAATCACATCCCATGGTTTCTTAATCAAATAGCCAACCACCTACTAATACTAACAACTATGCTTCTACCTTTAGTTGTATTTATTAACACCGTCAATATTCACTTTATATGTAGATGAATGAAATCTATCCACAACAAACCAAAAATAAAAAATCCCCCCATCCAACACAATTAACCAATAATCATTTTTTTTAAGGAAACCATTTACTCATTATATTCCTACCTGATAAACTACCAACCACATAATGAAACAAGACACACAACATAAACCATGAAGAGAAAAAAGAACCATAGTAAATAAACTCCCATCATATTTCCACTCCATTTATCACCCATAACAACCACTCCTACCATCATTCTTGAAATTCATTCTGCCCAATCCTTACTATCAATATGCAACCCCCCCCCCCCCCCCACAACTTACACCCAAACCCCACAACAAACCTCATAATAACCATCATGATAGACTTTCTATATAAAAACACCACACCCATCACACCCAGTAACAGAAACATAGCACAACCCAAACCTACAACCCTGGTTCTAAAACACCACCCAATCTATTCCATAATCAGTTAATCTCTCAACCTGAGATTCCATTACACAATTCATACTACCCCACCATATAACTATGCTCTCAAACCCAAAACCACACAACCACACAAGGCACAAGATAGAACAAAACCACACAAAACACACAACCACACCAAAGAAGTCATGGCGTATTCATATTTAGCAAACACTCATTCTTCAATTCCACTTTGATAAGTCATGGGTTATCAAAGAATAAGTTCGATCCAGGGGAATAAATTTATTTAACTGAATATATGAAGTTAATCAATTTCATATATACATCTGTTCAAAACTTGATCAAAAACAATCAATTACAATTCAATATGAGTTCATAATAAAGACCACCAATGACCATGATTTTCATTAGAAATACATCCCATACAATTGACAATATCAATAAACAACAAAAGAGAAGCACTAGTCACTTTTTTTATTTCCCCTATATATTTAAATAGGTTTTATTATATTTATTTATTTGGAATTTTACTATATTCACAAGAGAACATTCATGCACCCACTCTGAATGATAAAAAAATTAAAAGAGATAAAGGGATCCCTACCTCAAGAAACAGATGATTACCACCTCCTCCTTGCACAAAATAGTTGGTTCACAAAGCTCCATGGAAACATAATCCAAGGGTGAAACACAGACACATGGCTCCTTAGGGAACAAAGGTTATATGATGATCATGTATCAATAGAAAATAGAATGAAATAACGAATAAATGGTGTCTGTATTTTTTGTATTATATTCAAGACTCAAGGGATATAAAACTATTTTGAAATCCACATTAAAAGTGGATATTGACCATGTGTTTTGAATAACATAGAGAGTACCTAGCATTAGTAAATTAAATATGTGTTTTAAATCCATTTAAATGGATTCAGAAACAATTAAATAAGGTTTTAAACCCAATTTACCTCAAATAAAACTTTACATGGGTGAATCTAGAAAAACTAAAAACCCCAAAATTTTGATGAACTGTTGAAATAAATCACTGTTAGGTGAGTCGCTGGTGTGAGCAACCGGTGGTGAGTCATAGTTAGGTGATTCAGTATTAGATGATTCACCATTCGGTGACCCACTTTTTGGTTACTCATTGTTTTTTGATTCACCATTTTCAACTCACTATCGCAACCCACAGTTAGTGAGTCACCGTTGCGATTCACCGACACAACTAACAATCAGCAAGTCACCAACGCGACTCACTGTCAGTGAGTCACCAATGTGACACATTGTGGAGACTCACCAGTGAGATTTATCATTTTGAATCTCTTATTGTAACTCAAAATTTTGACCTACCAGTGGATGACCCACCATCAGATGAGCTACCGTTGTTGACTCAGCGTCCAAACTCACCATTGGAAAAAAATGGATTTTTGTAAAGCTCTTGAAATGAGTGACCTTTTCCTCTAAGAAATACTAAAACACCATATTTTCTCAAATTAATGCACATGGGAGATCTAATACATTACATAACACATGAATCAAAGAGAATTTGATAATTATTTTATCACGGTATTACTCATGGAAGATAAATGGGTTTTGTAAAAAACTTTTCATATTAATCATAAAACAACCATAAAATGTATAATAATTGATTCATTGGATCATATCCTCTGTAAATAATAAGTATCATAAAACGATATCATTTTATATGGAAAATGATTTTGAAAGATCACCTGGAAAATTTCTTATGGAAATAAAATTTCATTAAAAATCATATTTTTTAAAATAATGTTTTGAATTTTTTTATTTGAATATACAATTTCAGGCTTATAAATGATTCTTTAAAATCATTTCAAAACTTTCTTGAGGAGAATAACCTTCCCCTTTCTTTTCTAAAAACACAGGATTTTTTTGAAAACCATTTATTTAAAAATAACCATTGAATATTATAAAGAAAATGTTAATGTTAATAATGATCATTATAGTGGGAAACTATATTAATTCCATACACATTAAAACAAATATTCCATTTACATTTTTTATTAAATGAAAAAATTAATTTTTTAAAGAGTAACATGAAAATTCCTTTAATTTTTTTTAAAAGTAAATCATTGGTAGAAATATATTTAAAAAATCATTTTAATATTTTCAATCAACTTAATGTGTTAGCTTTATAAAAAAATGTTTCTGGGAGAAAAATAGGTGTTCAACTGAAGGGACAATTAAATATAATTTTTTCTTGAAAACATTATTTTGAAATAATTATTACATGAAGATAAAAAAATAAAAGGAAAAACATTATTCTCATGAAATAATGATATGACTAGAAAATTCATAAGTTTCTTTAGATATTGATCATAATATTTTATCATTAGAAACATAATCATAAATAATCCTTATAAATGATAATATTTTACTATAAAATCATTCAAACTTTAGTGACAGTGAATGGTAAGCCACATGAAGGAATAAAATTAAATGAAACATAAAATATAATGAGATTAAATTAATTTATTATATGAAATATTAGATATAAAACTTATAAATTATGATATGTTCATCACATAAAATATATATAAAATAATTAAAATTGAGACAAAAACCCCTTATTGATTTGGAAGCTTTTGAACTATAAAACCCATGAATGAGAGATCCTAAAATGGACATGTAAATTAAAATATTATTCAAGAGAATCATCATAAATTAAATTCTTGGAAATTTCATACACCATATAAATGAAATAATTGGTGAATATGGCATGATTCTAATAGAATTAAAATAGTGAGACCAAAATCTCATTCATTAATTGTTGACTTCCTTTGTACATGTTCAAAAATCTTGTATAATAAATTTATATTTATTATAATTATATAAAATAACCTTAAATATGTAAATCATACCATATATTATTTTATTATGACCTTTTATTACCATTTGTTAATAATTCTATGTTATGTCACATTTCGGGAAATAACTACTTTATTTGTCGTGTATGTTTTTTATTGTTATTTTCTTTCCACTTACATAGATCATAATTCCACATTCTCTAGAGTATTATTAAAGACTTATATATATATATATATATAATATACATTATAGATGTTTTTTTTGTAATCCATATAAGTTATATATTGAAAATTAAATACACCATTAATGGAGATAGTATGCCATGCATACGCATAAATGTTATCTCCATTTTCTAGAATGATTGAAAAAAATAAAGGTAAATAATATATTACAATTAAAGAATAATTTTTAGGTCATAAATATCATTTAATTTTAATAAAATTATCCTTTATTCCTTCCATGTAATCCTTGATTGAATCACATCAATTTGTGAGGTGGTATTATGTTGTACACACGAACAACATTATCGTATTACCCCAGAATCGAAATAAATATGTTACATGTGATATAATTATTCAATAAGAATAATAATTTAATAAATATAACATATAAACAATCAATAAATATTAAATCTTTATGCGGGAAGTTGTAAATGAAAAAATAACTCTGTTTATGAGGCGATAGTTAGTCAAACACCTGAATGGTGATTTCCAAACCCACCTAATAGAAGTTGATATGGTTTTAGGTGAATACATTGACATAATGACATATTAGCTAATATGATGTAATGGGTTTGTTATATTCTAAGTTTTAATACATAATTTATGGTGGAAAATAAATATATACAATGTTAGATCTTGATGACGACAACTATCTTCGCTTAGAAGCACCTCCTTCAGATCTATTATTATGATCCCCAATGTTGGTCTTTTTAGAGGAACAGATGATCTAGAATATTTATAAAGTTTTTCGGGAGTGGGGATTTTGAAATGGTTTGTATGAGATATATAGAATTAGATTTCTGAAAAAGTGAATGGTGGTGTTATGATTTTATAAGTGGGGGAAAGGAACCCACTTGGAAACTACATAGAAATTTCCCAAAAGAATAAAAATGATAGTCTTCAAAATAAAAAAATAATCAAAATGAAACTATATTAAATATAATTAAGTATAATATGAAAATATGTCCATAAAATATTATTTATACTTCTGTTCGGTCATTTTTAATCCTTTTCTTTTTTATTTTAACCCCCCAATATACATATTTTTATATTATCTGTAGTAGTTAATTATTAATATTTTCACTAATAATTATGGAAAAAAACTAAGTTGGTCATATTTTAAATTATAAAATATGATTATTCAAAATATTCAATTCCACTTTTACAAATTCAATTAATATAATTTGAAAATATTAAATTAAATTTAATCTCCCAATTAGGATGAGAATGTGTGTTTTCAAAGAGAAAATGTCAAAAATGTACAATGTTTTTATATAAAAATTCAATATGAAATTAATTCCAATGACCTATGATTAATTAATATATTTATAATTGAGTAAATTCTACTCTTAAACACATATTATCCAAATTTTTATGCTTTTAAAGTCTCTAAATGAAATGAAAATTCAAAATAAAAAAAAGTATTATTCACTTTTCATCGAAAATATTATCTTTTCAGAAAATCATTAACAAATAACTCAAATATAAATTTTATAATATGATTTCCAAATAAAATTATTATGTAAAATTAATTTTCTTAAACAATAAATAATTAATTTTATTATATATTCTCAAAAGGCATTACAATTGTTTTTAGAAAGATAACAGTTTTTAGTGTAAAATTAGATTTATTCTTATATATTGACAAAAAAACACATAACATGAATGTTAAAAATTTTAATTAATTTATAATATTCCAATTTCATTAAAATAATTAAATTAAATTTATTTAGATAATTTATTATTTTCAAACACATTTAGTTTCGTAATAATATTTTTTTATAAAAAAAAAATTCTTTATATTCAACTATTTCTTATTTTCATTTATAATTTAGTTGTAATCAAAGAGTTAATTTTATATACATGTATAATCTATATATTTTAATAATTTAGTAAACCCTATTCATACCCTCATTCAAAAATCTCACTGAAAACAATCATATTAAATAATAATATTTTTTAATATGTCATGTTTCATTTAAATTTAGTTTTTAATGTAATGAATGTTGAACATGGTCTTTAATGAATTTAAAGTTCAACACAATGTTTCATGTAAATAAACATATCAGAAAGATTAAATTTAGTATAAAAAACTGTTTCACAAAATATCAAGGTGATAGAATTATGTAATATGATTTCAGTGTAACATAGTTATTTATTAGTTTTATTTCATCAAATTAATTACATTTAAATGTTCTTTATAATTTATTTTAATATATGTTTATTTTACATCTTTGAAATGCATTTTTTAAAACTATTTTATAGTTTATATTTTATCTCTATTTTTTCTAATTAAAAAACCACTAATAAAGAATAATTTTAATTAATTGTTTTTAATATATACCTATAAATATTAATTGGAATTATTTTAATTATTATTACTTGTCATATAGTATTTTTAAACTCATATTATGTTTGAAAATGAATTTCATGAAAAACTGTTCATTCTATACGTCTACAGGTTTAGTTTTAAATTAAATTCCACCTGATCTAGGAAATGAATTTGATCAAATTGATTTTGCGTTTTGAATTTACATATTTCATATTATATTATAATGTCAATATATTTTTTTCATAATGTTTTTTAATAAAAGTAAAAAAAGTAATCATGGTATAAAACAAAAATGAAAAAAGTGAGAAACATTAATGGTAATGTGGATAACATGTTGAAAATATAATTATTTTAAACTGTATAGGTTTTTCCCACCCATATATCTCCTCAAATCCATTATTTACCATTTTAGGCACCTGTATTGAGAGTGAATTCCCATTATTAAATAGAGTTGGGAATTTACAATAATTGCACTCATCCTCCCTTATAAAAGGGAACCCCATATCCTCTTCTTTCCACACTTCAAAAACCCAATGGCTTATCCATGACCTATACAAATAACTTAATTACTAACCTTTTATAACACTCAAATAATTATTAAGGATATAAATCTAATCTAGGAAGGTTTTATGTAGAATTATAAAGATGTGGTCTGAAAAAGTGGCAATTATACGACTCTAACCATAAATATTACATAATCTTGAGTTTTTTTCAAGAAATTTCTTTCTTTAGTAATGAGGAAATTTTTATTTTTAGAGTCATAGAGAATTATTACATAACTCATACATAAAAAACCATAAACAAAAAAGTAGACGCTTCTAAATAGTATCCATTTTTTCCCAAAATCTAAAACTTTTTAAGTAAATCTTGATCACTTTTATGAAAATTGTTCATGAATTTTGGATCGACTTATTCGAATCCCTTACTCATCTGTAAATCCTATGAAAAACCACAAAAAAATTTCGAATAACATTAAAAACTCAGTAAGGGATATAAAATAATAAAATCATAATTCTATTGATAAATATTAAATCCCACAAAAAATTATCATAAATTAATAATTTTCACACATAAGAATTAGTAAAAACATCCCTTTGAAAATAAACCCGTTATTTACCCTTTTTGTAATCAAAATATTTCTGTGAACCCCATAGAAGTAAAAGACAACACATAACATTTTATTGGGGCATTATTATACATTTTACTATGAAAAAAGTAGTAACCACGTGATTGAATTACAAACATTCACCTCATACAAATGAAGTAGTCATATAGACAACATCCATACCCAATGCATTGGAGGGATATCATAGACCCACCCATTGTTGGTTTACTATAGAACAACCTATCATTGGTTTATCACAGAACCACACATCATTGGTTTTATAGGGAACCACCCATAAAATTTTTAAGTACCATTATATAATCATAACACATAAAAGAGTGAAATTTTAAACATGTCACTAATAATATTTCATTTTCAATTATAATAAAACATTTAAATTATTTAAATAATCAATAAAATTTTTAAAACCATTTGAAATTAAAAAATACCCTGAAAAAGAAAAGATGATATAAGTTTTTATTCAAAAACAATAAGCCTTATAGAGAAACTCAAATCTATAAATATAAATAAAATTACATTTATAATACATTTTTAACCGTATAAAAAATGTTATATATTAAAAAGAATATTTAAATGGAGATAATAATTTTTAAATTAAATCTTTAAACATTCAATGTATCCCATACCACTTTGAAAATTTAGATAATAATCCTCGATAAATAATAACATTTAACCAAAAAATTAAATAACATTAGAATATATAAATTCATGATAGTATATATCAAATGGTTTGTATATACACCTCATCAAATAAGGTCTATGTATAACATAAAAATATACCACAATGAGAGGAGATTGATATGAAATCCAAAGCCTTATGTTTAACTTGTCACATGTGTCTTCATCTTCATAAATAATAAAACCATGTTAATTAATTAATTGATTTACAACCTTTTTCATGTTTATAATTACTTTTATTTATCTTCTTACATTTTTTATACAACTACCTAAACAATTATGTCTATTTAGGGTGTTTTGACCCAATTTTGTCTATCTATCAAAAATGAATTTTGTAGGATGACTATGGTTGAACGAGGTCATTATATAAACATCTAAAAAATAATAATTATGAAATAATTATAATATTTATACATCAATTATATTTTAAAATTAATCATGAATTATGGTAATTGAAAATGAACCAATGTTACAATCATGGATATGGTAGGTCATATGTACGCACAGGTAACGTTCTCATTTTTCGATGATCATTATGAAAAAAATGTAGGTAAAATTTATCTTCCTAGAATGATCATTATGTAATTAATTCCATTATGTATATATATATATATAGATATTGATAACTCTATTTTTTATACATATTTAGATTTGTTTTTATATATGAATCCATTGCATATTAATTTTTTTATTATGAAATCTGCACGTGATAGGAATGTTTTGAAAATTATTATGCAAGATTAATATTTGGACAAATACTAAGGAAAACATGGGAATTTAGGAAAAATATGACACTTCTCACCATTAGTAAAGACCGTGGAATGACACCGGATGTTGAGTATGATAATGGAGAACTTATGGGGAAAAAACTAAAGAATTGGGATGAAATAGAGATTCCTCTTCTGAAATAACATATTACAAATCATGTAAATTCATTACATTATGTGAAATTGAAAGAGGTGAAGTAAGTCATGAAGCATCATTACATGAACTAGCATCTAGGTACACGGCGTGAGAAGGGTCAAAATTATAAATCCCAGACAAGATTCATGTGAGATTCACACAAATTCAAAATTCATGGAGGAAATATTGGATCAAAATTACATGATGTGAATAACTATTAAACATCGTGTAATCCCCCGATATAGTAAAAACTTTTTATTTCTAGCATATCATCCGATGTTATTTCATTAAAATCAGATGACCTAGATAGCCATTTAATTCCATATTTTACTCAGTGAAATATTAATTTTTACTATGAGTCTTATAAAATAAAGATTCCTGCTAAGACAAAGCCGTTATATTCCAATTTTGATGCACAACCATTGAGAGGCCATCATAGGGTTCTGTCTAGCCATATATTGGGTTTTCATTATGTTTTTATCTTCTTTTCTTTCTTCTTATTCCATGTAATGTCAAATTTTATTTATTTCAATTCCAATATTTTTTTCTTTATTCTTGTCTCGTTCTTTATTTCTCAATCTCCCCTATTTATTTGGGATTAATCTTCATTGGAGATCAACCAAAGATGGTCGGATAAAACCCATATGGGAGAGGGGAATCAATCAAAGGGTGTATGTACCATAAAATTTCTATTTATCTACACTCATAATGATGATTTTATGCAATAGTATCATATTGTAAATGAGTTTATATTTTATTTTTCATTGATTCATCATCAATATTTTTTCAATAATTAATGAACCCTGACGTGATTGGGATAATTTTTTCACCATCCTACCAACGACCCGAAGGCCTTCAATTTGTTATTTTATTAAATGATAAAACCCCTTTTAAGGGAATAAGCGGGGAACCCAGACTTCATGGACATAGGAAATCACATGACTCGAAGGTAAAATATATTAAAACCAAACAACAACATAGTGAAACCACACCCCAGCAAATGATCCTGATTAATCCCTCCACCTTTGCATGGAAGATCAGCAAGAAAGTGTCCTATGTAAAAGAACATACCCAATTCAATGGTTAACACCATACCATATCAAACAACAAAATCTGAAAAGCCCTGAAAAAATAAAATGAATGTTATGAATCCTCCTCTTGGGCGGTTTCATGCGGTCAAGTCTAGATGCACACTAACCCAAATGCTCGAATAACAGGATGAAGCTCGCTAGGAGTAGACAACCCCAACCTCATCACCATCCTACATCAAACCTTCATAGACCAGTCACCAAGAAGACTTAATGATCAATTGTGCCTCCACCGAAGATAGCATTGAACCCTTACACCTTCCCACTGCCACTACAACTATAGAAGAAACTAGAAGATGATCCATGGAGCACAAATATGGTACATCATCACCTAGGACTGGATTAACCAAAAAAACACTAAGGGAGAAGCACCGATAAAGGTATTTGGGCTGCTATGAACCCAAAATGCCTATATGGGCATGGATCCACTCAGATGTAAACCGAAGATGCACCCTCACTATATTCCATAGCAAGAAAACCAAATACAACAGGGAGAGTCCAGAAGGGAGGGATACCAAAAATGCGACTCCACAAATCATACCCACAAAATAACTAATCTCAACTCCATCACAAAACAAAAAATAGAAAACCTATAATAATGCACTGAAACACCGCAAACAAAAGACCCTCCTCCGTTCAAACCACTCTGGAGCCGATGAAGATCCACACTGAAAGACCTTACTTGAGACATTTCTGATTCGCGCCATAGACAACTCGAACCACACCATGATGAAGCCATCGAACAACGCTGAATCCACTGAGCCACATCGAAACCACACCGTCAAGGCAGCCGAAGATGACCTGAGATAAACCGCCTCTGAAACAAGATCTAGGTGAAGTTGACACTGAGCTACTGATCCATGCTGAAGAGTGGAAGGAGAAGGGTCCCATTAAGAAAAACCCATATTCCCATAGAAGGAGAAACTCACCGCTCAGAGGCCCTTGAACCCTCTCCAAACCTTAATTTGTTCACAATCATTGAATTGAATTACTATTCTACATAAATAAATGTGAAATAAATTTACTTTAGCTATGTTGATTGATCTAACCAAGATGAATTGGGATTATAGTGTAGTATTTTAGGGAATGAACATTTCATATATCATTGAGACTGTTTGGTTGCATAACTATTTGATAAAATTATTTTTTGAGAAAATATGGATGAATTTATTTAGAAAAAATGCCCCTGGAAAATGGTTCCCCTATTATATGTTTCCATATTTTAATTTATTTATTTTAATTTCATAATTATTATAATAAAATAAATAATAAATTAGAGAAAACAAACATTAAGTCACGTGTTTACATCATTGTTTACCCTGATCTCTGTGGGTTAGACCCCACACTTCAACTATACTATGAAATTGTAGTTAGTGTGGTTAAGGTTAATATAAATTTATAATTTTATCCATGCCTAAGAACACCCACTATTTTCTCTTCATGGATTCTTTGGTTGGTATCAAATTCACATTTCATAATATGATCAGCAGAAACCCACTCCCACATGGCCCTTTGGAACCTTTGTGTATTCGAGGATGCCCATTGGTCTGTGTAATGATCCTAGAGATTTTCAAAGGTGTATGATGAGTATCTTAACTGAATTCAAACATGTATGGATTTTTTATGGGAAACTTAACTATTTATGGCACATCATTTTGACTTTTTGTGAAAAGTCTAGATCATGTTCTAAAAACATTCATTGATAATAATGTTGTTCTCAATTATGAAAAATGACATTTTTATGGTTGGTAAGGGTATTGTTATTTTCCATGTTGTTCCCCTCGATGGAATTCAAGTTGATCAATCCAAATTTGAGATTCTTTATTAATTTTATTACCCAAAAACTATGAGAGATGTGAGATCCTTCTTTGTCATTACTCGTTTTTATAAAGGATTCATAAATGATTTTAGTAAGGATGCACTTCCATTGTCCATATTGCTCCAGAAAGATGCACCATTTGTCTTTGATGAGAATTATAAATATAAAATTGGGGAGATTAATCAAAAACTGGTAACCCCTCCCATTGTTCAACCACCCAAATGGTATTTTCCCTTTTAAATCAGTACTGATGTATCTAAATTTTCTCTTGGGAAGTGTTAAGTGAAAGGTTGGAAATGAAATATTATGTGATCACATATGAATTTATAACTATAGATAAGTCCCAATAAAACTACACAATAACTAAGAAGGAACTATAGGCTATTGTCTTTTCTTTGTAAAAAAATAGATTCTATCTATAAGGATTTAATGTGATTGTTTTCATAGATCGGTCTGCAATCAGGTATTTAAGGATGAAACATGATATAAAACCAAGAATTTTCAGATATATATTGCTATTGTAGGAGTTTGATGTGGAAATAATGGATAAAAATGTTGTGAGAACCTTGCTGCTAATCATTTGGTCAAGATACCATCTATTTTGAATGGGAAACCTCAGATCTTACCACTGATTAAAGAAACCTTTTCATTTGAGGAGTTATTTTCTTATCAAATTGAAAGACCATGGTTTCTAATCTTGTAAATTATTTGGTTGTTGATGAATTTTTCCAATGTATTTATAATAAAAAATTATAAAACGTGTGAGTGATTAAAATAATTACATTTGGGATGATACTTACTTGTGAAATTCTGGTAATTATCAAATGTTTATGAGATTCATTCCAAATTCATAATTTAAATCTATCCTAAATTTTTTTCATACTTTTAGCTATAGAGGAAATTGTGGGGAACATTGAACTAAAAGAACGGTGATTAATTTTAGTTTGTATTATTCCACTATTTTTAGATATTCTTTGGAATTTTATAGAGCATGTAAAAATTTTCAATTCCAAGGAAACATTTCCAAATGGAATGAGACGCCAAAAAAATATCTTTTGTTTTATGTTTTCTCTAATGTGTGGGGTATGGATTTTATAGTCCCTTTCCCAAATAATTTGGATATATTTACATATTTATTTATTTTTTTGATTATTTCTCTATGTGAACAAGAGTTATTCCCATAAGAACTGATGACTGAAAATTGTGTCCAAATTTGTGAAAGGAAATTTGTTTTCATGGTTTGGATTTCCAAAGTTTCTTATTATGGATCCAGGTACCCATTTTTGTAATAAGAATTTATAATCTCTTTTAATGAAATGCAGTGTTCATCATAGGGTCTCTATACCCTATCATCCTCAAAAAAATATAATGGACGAGTTGGACAATAGAGAAATAAAAAAAATTATATAAAAACCTTTGAACCCAAATAGAAAGGATTCGGATTTTGAGACTTAATCATACACTCTGGCCCTATAGGACTACATTAAAAACCACAATGAGAATTTCATCATTTATATTGGTCTATGTAAATTATTTTTACCTACCGTAAGAGTTATAGTACAAATATTTTTAGACTATCAAAACATATAACATGAATCTATTTTCTGATAGAGAAGACAGAAAACTTTCTTTTCTAGAGTCAGAGGAAATATAAATTAATGCATATGAAAGGTCTAGGTTATAAAAATAAACTACCAATGAATTTTATAATGGAATAATAATCAACAAAAACTTCAAGGAGGGAGACAATGTGTAGCTCTTTGATTCTGGATTAAATATTTCCTTAGGTAAATTTCATTCCAAATGGAATGCCCCTTTCATTGTTACTCGTGATTTTCATTTAGGTGAAATATAGATAAATTAAATAGATAAAAAAGACAACATTCATAGTCAATGGTCATAGGTTGAAGCTATTTAGAGAGACTGTTAAAGATCCATTAGGGGAGGAGATCCGGTTTCATGACACTGAATACAATTTATGCTAGGTTGTGTATTTCCTTATCACTTATTTTTGTTATGTAATTAATTGCATAAATTAAATTTTCACATAAATTTGATTCAAAATGAATAAATTTCATTTAATAAGTGTGGGTGGAGGAAAATGTAGGGTAGATTATTATTTTCCCTTTTAATTTTTTTGTTTTCAAATTTTCATTAAATTTTTAATGTCTTCCTTTTATTCAATTTCAAAGGCTATTCATTTTCTTTTCAAATTTTGGGTGTTTTATTTCAAATTTTGTTAAAAACATGTGATCTTTGATTATATTTTTCATTTTTAAAACTCATTGAATGGATTGAACCAATTGATTCTTTGAAATTGAATGTAAATGGATATTTGAAAATGGTAGTATTTCATGTTCAAAATTTTGGAATCTTCTTGAAAAGACCATTTATTTTTGAATATCATGCCACATATTATAAACTTTATCATTGAAATTACCATTAATATGAGGATTATGAACCCATTTTTACATCTTATTCACATTCACCTCTTTTCTTGAGATAAACAATCCATGTTTGTTTGAACTAGAACTTGATTTATTTCTATCAAAACATGAGGGTTGGGGTACTTGTGATTAAAATAATTAAGGTATTTATTTGTTTTTTGATGGCCCATTTTCATGATTATCATTTTTATTTGGACTTCTATATACATTTTAAATTTCTTAATCACTTAGTATTTATGTATAACCTACTAGGTTGTCCATATAAAAGTCCAATTTTCCCTTTCCAACCTGATATGGAAAAATAAATGCATGATATTTTTGAACAAAAGTGTGGGGGGAAGATAATGTCTGATGTAATACCTAATTTGATGTTTCTTTGGGTGGATATTCAATATTTAAAGAGATGATTTTTCTGCTAGAAAATATTTGGTTGAGAGATGTTCCCATATGATCCCTCAAATAAAATGGAGCTATGCATATCAGGAGCTCTCAAAGGGAAGATATTTGTGTCATATCTAGAACATTCAAATAAAAAAGAGATAAATATTTCATTTTTTGCTACTCAAATATTGATATATTGGGATGGAAAAGAGAAACTCAGAGAACATTTTCACTAAAGGAGAGTAAAGAGGAGACCATACTTGAGTGAAAATTAGAATCATGCATTTTTTCTTTAAAAATAACAAAACCCCCCTTATCTAGCCTTATAATTTTTCACATTTAAAAACCACCAACCTCAATCCACAGAACAACATTTGTATAGTCCACATGATGATAAAATGTTATTAGATCACCTAAAATATATATATAAACAAGTATCATACCAATAATGATTATTGCATGAGTTTTTATGAGAAAATCCTTCTCAAAAATCCATATTTGTGTGTTGAGAGAAAATTAATGTGAGTTAAGTGTGTTGTGTCCACGAGAGGAAAAAAGAAGTGGAAATGGATTAAATGATCTAAATTGAGAACATTAAATATTTTCTTTTAATGAGGCATGATATCTTTTGATTATTTGTAATAAATTGTTGAACCCCATTGGTATGTGTTTTTAATTTTCATTGATTTTGAGCTCACTTTTCCAGGAGTCCAAGTGCTATGTGTGGTGGAATTGATAGAGATAATATTTCCACTATTTTCTATATATAATTTAAGGATTTAAACCCCCAAAAATTATTATTTTATGTGAAATTTAATTGTATTTGAAATTTAGGGATGTTTTGAGAATGAAATACAAATTTAACAATTATGGTATTCTTAACTATTTTTAATAGATTCTATATTTCATGGTGTGGATAAAAGACACTTTTCACCACGAGTGAAGAAAAGTAGAGTAATAATGGATTTTTGATGACAAAATAGAGGTGAAAATAGAGGATAATGGTTATATGAAGTGTAACACAACTACACATCATGACTTTTCCTAAAGTAAATTTACATGCAACAACAAGTTGTGACATCATTATAGTACATGAAAGATCGATACAAGATGTGTAACTTCATTACATGACATGACTTGTTTCACGAATTTTTTTTGGGGGAAATCAAGCCGAGATTCACAGCAAATGTTGATCAAAGGATTAAATGACCCTAAACCTGATTTAAACATGTGAATATAGTGAAACACTGAATAATAAATGTGTTTTTTTCAAGAAACTTTTATAAGGCCTCAGCCTTAAAACATTACATAATCCTGAATTAAATGGATAATTCACATTGAGGATCTTTTCAGGTTTATAGTTTTAGAGAATTTGGCCATAAATATTACATTACATATCAAAAATTATAAATTAGACACTTCTACTAAGTTTACATTTTTTCATAAAATAAAAACTCTTCAAAAAAAGATTCATTTATAGTTCCATGTTTTAGACAACATGACTTTTCCTTAATCCCACCCCTGACCCTATTCATATTTAAGTCTTGTGAAAAACATTTCAAAACATGGGATGATCATAAAAAGCTCAGTAAGGTTTATAAAATAAAGACAGAAAACATTAGTCCATCAAAACACAATATTTTTAACATACCTCATGTAATAATAATATTTATGAATAACACATAGTAATAATAAATCATAAAGGTATATTGTGGAATCCATAACATACTTATGTTGTATCTTTCACAACCACGTAGGGAGTTACATTTGGAATACCCATAATAGTATATTCCCTAAATTTCTTAGAAGAAACATTAATGTTTACTTCTGTAACATTACCCAATGCATTGGAGAGCTATCTCGGGATCACCCGCCTTAGGTTTATCACGGAACCACCCGTATGAGTAAACAATGCTAAAAAACCACAACATAATCATAACACATAAAACAAACACAAAGGAAAGATAACATTTACAAATTTCAATCAGAATATATCATTTAAATATATTAATATAACCAATCCTTTATCAAAACCATTTTCAATACCAAAATACATAAAAGATTATATGGTATTTATTTTCTTTTTTAAAATATTGTGTCTTGTTAAGGAAGCCATAGATCAAATAATACACGCGGTGGTGGAAAAGGTAATTGTCACCAATTATGTTAAAATAAACATTATTTTTTATCATTTAGTAAAACAACTTAAAGAAAAATATTCCCTTTGAAATGAAATAAAAAGTCAGTGGTTTTTATACACTTTATAAAATAATGTTGTGTATAAATCAATGTATGCCTCAATTAAAGGAGGTAGAGATAAAGTCCCTTACCTCGTGTCCGACTTGACCTGTTTGTTATTTAATATCTTGAATAATAAAATAAACTTAATTTATAATTTATTAATAACCCTTTTCATGTTTATTATTCCATTTATATCACTTATTACCAAGTTATAAGCATTATGTAATCATTTAAGTCAATAATGGTTGTTTTTTTTTATATTTGGTACTTGAGTAAAAAATAAAATTATTATAATTACAAGTTATACATGTGGTAAAAGGTAAATTATATCTAGAATGATATAAATGATTTAGATATCATATATATCTAGTATATATAATTATTTATAATAGTACATAACATTTGGAGATAAGAAATGAAATGCACCGTTCATGGAGACGGTAAGTCGTACGTATGCATGAACACTACTTTAATTTCTATTTTTTATTTTAATGGAATGAAAACGTAATGATACATAGGTATATTATAATTACAGTATGATATAATATATAATTTCATTAACTCCATCCTTTATATGTCCCACGTATGGCATGAACGAGTCATATCACTTTGAGGAGGCGGTAGTCCGTATTTCCTCAAATGAAATTATCGCATTTACCCATTATGGAAACCATAAAGGTATGATATAAATGAAAAATACAGATGCATATATACAATTTAAATATAAAATATAACACAAATAAATATAATTCCATCTTAATGTCAACCATAAGAGGTGTTGGTAGAAGATTGAAAAATCATTGTTTTGTGAGGCAGTAGTTCACCGTCCATAGAAACAGTACGTTCTTTACCCATTACACAGAGGTGTGTCTAAGTGTAGTATGAATAATTCTCATAAAAACAACCTAGTAAATTTAGGATACTGATGTTTTTATAAAATAGGGGAATAAAAAGTGTTTAGGGGGTTGGAGAAGTAAAATAAAACAAAATAACTTAAGAGAAGATGTTACCTTTAAATTGGGCATCTCTCATTGGTTTGAGCCAAAAATTTTGCTTGAATTGCCTTATTCATAAAGTAAGGATTAAAGGAGGAAGATAGGGATCTTGAGATCTAATTTGGATAGAGGTTGGATGAGACAAGGGTCTTGAGAGGTGTGAGTAATGGGTTAGAGGTGAGGGCTTTTTATAAGGGATAGGAGGGGCTCTTTAGGAATGTTTAAAAATATTATTTTATTATATAATTATTATCAGCTTTTAAATGTCTAAAACTTATTATATTTCAAGATAATATGACTCATGTTTGAAATAAAATCATAAAATAAGAATTAGATATTTTTTGTATATTGTTTTAAGTTTTATAAACTTATTTATTTAAATCGTTCATTAATGAGGTAAACACTGAATCATTATTGTTTCATAAATAAATTTATTTATTTTATGTCTAAAAATTATAAAAAAATACCATGACATAGGAAATATTTTTATCTTTAAAATAAATATTAATAGTCGAAGATATAACCTATATAACCCCAGGTAATAATTGATTTAATAAAAGATATATGTTTATGTCATTTTTATCTTTACTTTGAATTAATTAATATAAAGTGTCATTATCACTTCCAAGTGGCTCCATGGGGTCCCAAAATCGACCCAAGGATTAAAAAGTTTGGAAATGTATCAAAAAATAGTATTAGGACACAAGTTAGGGTAATTTAATGTTATTATAATATTATTTTTTACCCTTATTTACCAGATTTACCCTTTAACCATGGTAAATAAAATATTTATTGAAGTAAATATTCATAATGTCAAAAAATGAAAGTTACATATTTACAAAATTTGGACCTCATGAATAAAAATATGGAATCAATTTTTCTAAATTCAAAACACAAAAGTAGAATAAATTAATTTTATTTTATTTCTGTTGTCAAAAAAAAAGCATGTTTTTATGAAATAATAACTATCAAAAGATTGACACTTGTTTATGTCCAATTTCAACATGTAATTACTTCCAATGAAAAAAAATTGGATTAATTGGTAAAAATATAATCTAATTACACTTCAAAAAAAATTAAAAAGACAATCTATCCTTATAAATAAATTAGATTTAAAGGCATTTTTGAATTAAAATATAGTATTTTCACTATTCATTAAAAAAATGAACATTATCAGAAAAATACAAAAATTTAATCCAAAGTAAATTTTGATGTCCCAATTCTAAAGAAGAATTTTATTTTTTCAAAATAGAACATATAAAAGTGACAAAAACTAGATTTAAAAATGGTTCGCTATCAAAAGGCGGCAAATCGACCCTTGAAACAATATAAGAGTATTTATGCTTAAAATTAGATTATTTCTTATATTAATCCTCTAAAAATTATTTTATAAATGTAAAAACATTTAACAAACACATATATTCATATTGTAGTTAGTTATATCCATTCCCGCCAATACAACGACTATGCATTAACTACTGTTTAAAATAATATTATATTATTATTTTTCGGTATGACCCTATGTTGCATGAAATGTAAGATTTCAAAGAAACCCATTTTTTCATATTAGTTAGGCCATAAAACATAGCATCCCATTTAAAATAACATTAATATTTAATTAAAAAATATTAAAAAAATATGAAAATGTATTATTCTTTATTTACATGGGATGTTACATCCTTCACCCCTTTTGGAAATTGCATCCTCATAATTTTTATTCACATGTCAAATAAGTGGGGGTATTTATCCCTCATAGAATTTTCATATTTCTACATTTCCTCTTTAACCATATGGTTTTTCCAAAAAACCTTTACCTAATGAATTACTTTATTTAGTAACAATTTCTCTCTACAGTCAATAATATGGACTGGTTGTTCCTCATAAGAGAGATTCTTTTCCAACTGAACTACCTCTGGGCTCAAAACATGGGATGGATCCGAAATATACTTTATAAATTTTGAAAAATGAAAAACATTTTGTACCTAGGATAAAATTCTATGTAAATCCACTCTTTAGGCAACTGATCCAACTTTCTCCAAGATTCTATAAGGTCCAATGAACCTTGGACTCAACTTTCCCTTCTTACCAAAATGCATCACCCTTATCCATAGAGAAACTTTAAGAAAGATGTAATCAACAACCTCAAAAGATAGATCCTTCCTCCAGTTATCCCCATAAATTTTCTATCTTCTCTAAGCTGTTCTCATGTGCTTCGGAATCTACTGAACTTTTTCTACCATCTCTTCTACCAATACTGGTCTCATCAGTTTCCTTTCACCTAATTCATCCCAAAAAGATGGAGTTCAACACCACTTCCCATATAATCCCTCAAATGGAGCCATCTGTATACTGAAATGAAAACTGTTATTATAAGAAAATTAAACCAAAGAAAGATATTGGTCCCAACTTCCTAGGTAATCCATTGAGAAAGCACATAACATACCCTCCAAGGTCGGAATTGTTCGTTATGACTTCCCATCTGATTGAGGATGAAAAGTTGTAATAAAATTTAATTCTGTACCCAACGACTTCTGAAGGCATTTCCAAAAGTTAGAAGTAAGCCTGAGATCATGATTAGATACAATGAAGAGGGGAACTCCATACAACCTAACTATCTCTTTAACATACAACTAAGAAAGTTGATCTAGAGACTATGTATCTTGAATAGAATGGAAATGAACATATTTTGTCAGTTGATCAACAATAACCCAGATTTCACTGTTACATTAAGATGTATTTGGTAATCCCATAACAAAGTTCATGGATATATTTCCCCATTTCAACTCTGGCACTGGTAAAGGCTGAAACATCCCTTTCGATAATTGCAGCTCTTCTTCAACCTACTGACAAGTCAAACACTTCACAGTAAAATCAACAATATCTCTTTTCATTCAATCCCACCAGTAATACTCTCTAAGATCCTTGTACATCTTAGTACTACCAGGATGAGCTGAAAACGGAGAACTATGAGCTTTATATAACAACTCATTCTTCAACTATGAATCACAAGGCACACATAATATATTCCAAATCCTCAAAACCCAATCATTATCAATGTTAAAATCATGAAACTTTCCATTCTAAACAAACTCTACCTTTTTCTGCAACTCACTTTCTTCTTTATGCACTTGCATAATTCCCTCTGATAGATATGTTTTAACTGACACCTGAAACAAAATAGAGGAATTTCCTGCACCAACAACTTCTATTCCAAATTTCATCAAGTCTTTAATCAATGGATCTTATTCCAAATTTAACAAGGTTAATGTAGCATTACTTTTTCAACTCAAATCATCAACCACTTAATTTTCATTTCTTGGGTGGTAATGAATCATACAATCATAATCCTTGATTAATTCCAGCCATACCCTCTGTCTCATGTTCAATTATTTATGAGTAAATATATACTTTAATCTTTTATAGTGAGTATATATTTCATATTTTAATCCATACAGATGATGCCTCCATATTTTTAAAGAAAAAACAACAGTAGCTAATTCCAAATCATGTGTAGGTTAATTTAACTCATGAGGTTTCAACTGACACGAAGCATAAGAAATTACCTGATCATTATAAATTAGAACACAACCAAGTCCTTTAAACGAAGCATCACTTTAGATAACAAACTCACCATTTCTGGAAGGCAAGGCCAAAACAGAATCATTCACCAATATTCATTTCAATTCCTTAAAACAATCATCACATTCTTTTTCCCAGATGAACTTAACACCTTTTCAAGTTAACTTGGTCAGTGGGATAGATAACCGTGAAAAATTTTCAACAAACCTCCAGTAATAACCCACTAATTCAAGAAAACTATGAATCTTGGTTATATTTGTTTGTATTTTCCATTCATAAACAACTTTTGTTTTAGTAGGATCAATTTTTATTCCATTTTTTGAAACAATGTGTCCAAGGAAAGAAATTTTTTGTAACCAAAACTCACACTTGCTTAATTTCCCAAAAAATTTCTTTCTTTTATGGTTTGCAAGACAACCCTTAAATGACTTTAATATTCCACTTTAAATTTAGAATAAACCAAAATATCATCAATGAACACAACCAAAAACTTATGCAAGAACTCACGGAAAAATCTATTCATAAGATCCATGAATACAGCAGGTACATTGGTCAAACCAAAATTCATAACTACAAATTCATAATGGAAAAATCTAGTATGAAACGCAGTCTTCAAAAATTCTACATCCTTTAATTTGAACTAATGGTACCCCGACCCCAAGTAAATCTTCGAAAAATACTGAGCTCCCTGGAGCTGATCAAATAAATCATTGATATGAGTCAAATGATACTTGTTATTAATAGTGGTGTTATTTAATGATCTATAATCAATGAAAAGTCTCATTGAACCATCTTTCTTTTTAACAAACAATACAAGATCACCCCATGGTGATGTGCTAGGTCAAATGAAATATTTATCTAATAAATCCTGAAATTGCTTCTTTAACTCTAAAAGTTCAATTTGAGCCATTTGATTAGGTAGTTTTGAAATTGGCATAGCATTAGGAACTAAGTCAACATTCTGATCAGGTATAATACCAGGAAACTCATCAGGATAAACATCAAGATTTCCATTTACCATTGGTACATCATTAATCTGATTAGTTCCTTTTTTTCAACAATATGGGAAAGGTAACATTCATTTCCATCTTTTAATAGTTTCTCAGCTTCCTAATATGTTATCAAAATTAAGGGTACATTCTTGTACACAAACTGAAAATATTTCTGAAAATAAAGCTCTTTAGCTCTGTAGTTAATCTTAGGATGATAAATAGAAATCCAATCTATACCAAAAATAAAATCAATCTCTACTAGAGGAAAAATAATAAGGTTTTCAGTTAGATTCTTTCTGCACACAAGTATAGGAAGGTTATTTTTTTCATTTTGTATCAACATTTCCTCCATGTATTTTTACTATAATTTAAGGATTCATATCTTGAGATGGAATTCCCAATTTACTAGAAAAATTCTCATAAATGAAAGAATGTGTAGACCCTAAATCAAACAACACATTGGCATAATATGAAAAACAAACGTTGTACCTGATACTACTTCAATTGATGGCGTAACATCTACTGAAGTAGTTACAAAGGATTTCTCCACCCCTTTCTGCTTGTAGTCTAGCCGATTTCCCTCAGTTTAATTCTTCGTTGGACACTCATTTTTATAATGACTCATTTCATTGCACTTAAAATATTTTACTGACTATAAATCATATTTTGTATTACCATTACCCTAAACTTCTTCGGTTCAGTTACGAGCCTTATGTCCCATTTTACCACATCAGCATCACTTACCAGAATTCAAAATCCATTCCCCAGAATGCTTTTTACCATAATTTTCACAAACTATACACTTAATTTTCTTACCATCATACTTTTTTGAAGAGTTATTCCCCTTCATCTTCCACCTCGACCTCTTATTCTGTTATTTTTCAGATGACACATGATCATTAGAAAACTCCATTTCCAACTTATCCTCTCATCGAACAAGATTTTCATAACTTTTGAACTCACAAAAAGCTAAATACTTTCAATACTTTGTCTTTAATACTAAGTAAAAATGATTGATTTTACTATCAAGATCTTGTATGAAATTTAGATCATACCTTACCAGTTGAGTGAATTTTTCTTCATAAGAAGCCATTGAGTCATCCTCCTGCCTCAATTCTAGGAATTGATTATCCATACTAAGATGAACCACCTTAGGAAAATATTTATCAAGAAACATACATTGAAATTAATCCCAGTCAAGAGAATCAATCTCTTCACTATCCATGATATTCTTCACCATCAACCACCACTGATCGGCTTCACCTTCAATATGGTAAACGACAAGACTAACATTTTGATATTCTAAACACCCCATGACATAAAAAATATTCTCTAATTCTTAAATCTGACCTTCAGCTAGCACATGGTCAGATGATTCTATGAATGATGGGGAATGTTGCCCCATAAAATGCTTAACTACTGACATCTTCTTATGTGGTTGATCTGGCTAATCTCGTGCATTAATACCACCACCATTTATATCCTGAGTCAACCATTCCATCACTACAACAAAATTTTCAGTAATGATTCTGACCATCTCCGGTTACTGATTTGGTAATTTGTCTTCCTCCTGATGTCGTCCCATCATAGCTACCATGTTTCCTCTACGGAAAACCAGTTTGAACACATAAATATCTTAGGCGAAGAAAAATGGTAATTTTTAAATGCTATATAATTTCTATATTACCATAATTTAATTTATGGATATTAATTTAACAATATTCTAACTCCTAAAGTTGTCTAAACTGACCTCTGATACCAACTATAAGTCCCCGAAATTAAAACAATACATAATCTTGAATTAAATGGATAATTCACATTGATGATCTTTTTAGGTTTATATTTTTAGAGAGTTAGCCCATAACTATTACATTACACCACAAAAATTAAAAAGTAGACACTTCTACTCAGTTTCAATTTTTTTTCGTAAAATAAAAACTCTTGAAAAATAGATTCATGTCTAGTTACATGTTTTAGACAACACGAATTTTCCTTGATCCCATCCTTGACCCTATTCATCTTTAAGTCCTGTGAAAAACATTTCGAAACTTTAGATGAGCATAAAAAGATCAGTAAGGGTTATAAAATAAATGAAAGGAAACATTAGTCCATCAAAACATAATCTTTTTAAAATACCTCATGAAATTATAAGATTTATGAATAACACATAGTAATCAGAAATCATAAAGGTAACTTATGGCATCCATTACATACTTACGTTGTAGCTTTCACAGCCACATAGGGGGTTACATTTTGAATACCCATCACAGTATATTACCTAAATATCTTAGTAGAAACATTCATGTTTACCTCCTTCATGTAACCCAATTCACTGGAGAGCTATCTCAGGCTCACCCTCCCTAGGTTTATCATAGAACCACCCATATGCGTAAACAATGACCAAGAACCATAACATAATCATAAGACACAAAACAAACATAAAGTAAAGATAAAATTTCCACATTTCAATCACAATATATCATTTAAATATATTGAAAAACCCAATCCATTATCAAAACAATTTTCAATACCAAAATATGTAAACGAGTATATGGTATTTATTTTCCTTTTAAAAACATTACATCTTTTTAAGGAATCCATAAATAAAATAATACTCGCGACGAGAGAAAAGTTTGTTGTCACCACTTACGTTAAAAGAAACATTATTTTTTGTTGTTTAGTAAAATGCCTCATAGAAAAATATTCCCATTTAAATGAAATAAAAATTCAAAGGTGTTTATACACCGTATAAAATAAAGTTGTGTATAAATCAAAATATGCCTCAATGAAAGGAGATTGAGACAGAGTCCCTTACCCCGTGTCCGACTTGACCCGTTTGTTCTTTAATCTCATGAATAATAATCTAAAGTAAATTTATACTAGATTAAGAAAAAAAATTAAAGTTTATTATTCCTTTTATATCACTTATTAAAATGTTATAAACATTATGTAATCATTTATGTAAATAAGGGTCATTTTGTCGATATTTGGTACCTGAGTCAAAAATGAACTTCTTATAATTAGAAGTTGTTCATGTTGTCAAAGGTCCATTATCTACAGAATGGTAATAATGATTATATATCATATATATCCTATATATCGGGTATATATATGTATTTATAATAGTACATAACATTTGGAGATAAGAAATGAAGTGTACGGTTCATGGAGATGGTAAGTCGTACGTAGGCATGAACGCTACTTTCATTTCTATTTAGTATTTGAATGGAATGAAAACATAATGATATAAAGGTATATTATAATTATATTATAATATCATATATAATTTCATTAAATCTATACCTTATACGTCCCACATATTGCATGAACGAGACATGCCACTTTTAGGGGGCGGTAGTCCGCACTTCCTCAAATGAAATTATCGTGTTTAACCATCACAGAAACCATAAAGGTATGCTATAAATGAAAAATAAAGAATCATAGAGACAATATAAATATAATATATATCACATATAAATACAGTTCTATCTTACTGTCCCCCATAAGAGGTGGTAAGAGAAGATTGAACAATCATCATTTCGTGAGGTAGTAGTTCACTGTCCACAGAAACAGTATGTTCTTTACCCATTAGATGGAGGTGTGTGTAAGTGTAGTAAGAATAATTATATTAAAAACAACCTATTATATTGAGGATACTATTTTCATTATAAATTAAAGTAATAAAAATAGTTTAGGGGGTTTGAGTAGTAAAATAAAACAAAATAACTTAAGAGAAGACATTACCTTTAAATCTGGTATCTCCCTTTGGTTTGAACCAAAAGGATTAATTGAATTGCCTTCTGCCTATAGAAAGGCTTCTAAGATGAATATAGGGATATTTAGAGATTATTTGTATAGATTTTGGATGAGACAAGGGGCTTTAGAGGTGTGACTAATGGGTTAGAGGTGAGGGCTTTTTATAAGGGGGAGGAAGGGATCTTTAAGAATGTTTAAAAATATTATTTTATTATATAAATATTCTCAGTTTCTAAAGGTCCAAAACTTATTAACGTCAAAGATACAAAGATTAATATTAGAAATAAAATCATCCAATAAAAATAGGATAGGTTTTGGGTACTGTTATAGTTTTTATAAACTTATTTATTTAAATCATTCATTAATGAGGTAAACACTGCATCATTACTGTGTCATAAATAAATTTATTTATTTGATGTCTGAAAATTATAAAAAATACCACGATGTATGAAATACTTTTGTATTTTAAATGAATATTTATATTTTAAGAGATAAATTATATAAACCAATGTCAGAATTGATTTACTAAAAGATATATGTTTAGGTCATTTTTTTCTTTACTTTAAATTAATTAATATAAAGTGTCATTACCACTCCCAAGTGGCTCCATGGGGCCCCAAAATCCACCCAAGGATGCCATTAGTTGGAAATGTATCAACCAATAGGATTAGGACACATGTTAGGGTAATTTAATATTATTATAATATTATTTTTTACCATTATTTACTATATTTACCCATTAACTATGGTAAATAAAATACTTAATAAAGTAAATATTCATAATGCCTAAAAATAAAAGATACCTATTTACACAATTTTGACCTCCTGATTCCAAACATGGAATCCTTTTTTCCAAATTAAAAAGAAAAATGTGTCCGAAATTAATTTAAAATTAATTCCCGTTGTCAAAACAAAATGCATGTTTTTAAGAAATAATAACTATCAAAATATTGACATTTGTTTATGTCTCATTTCAAAGTGAAATTACTTCCAATTACAAAAAATGGATTAATAGGTAAAAATATAATCTAGTTACACTTTAAAACCAATTAAAAATATAATCTATCCTTATAAATAAATTAGATTAAAAGGCATTTTTGAATTAAAATACAGTATTTTCGCTATTCATTAAAAAAATGAACATTATCAGAAAAATACCAAAATTTTATCCAAAGTAAATTTTGATGTCCTAATTATAAATAAGAATTTTATTTTTTAAAATAGAACATATAAAATTGAAAAAAATAGATTTAAAAATAGCTCTCTAACAAAAGGCGGTAAATCGACCCTTTAATGAATATTAGATTATTTATGCTTAAAATTAGATTATTGATTATTTTAAGCCTCTAAAATTTATTGTATAAATTTAAAAACATTTAACAAACATTTATATTAATATTTTAGTTAGTTATGTCCATTATCACCAATATAACGGCTAGGCGTTAACTACTGTTTAAAATAATATTATATTTTTATTTTTCAATATGACCCAACATTGTGTGCAACGTAAGATTTCAAAGAAATCAGTTATTGCGTATCAGGTATGTCATCAAACATAGAATACCGTTTAAAATAACATTGAAATTTAATTCAAAAATATTAATAAATATGAAAATGTATTATTCATTATTTACATGTGATGTTACAACTTTACTGGAAAATCCTACAAATACCAGCCTCAGGTGCCCGTCTAAATTAGTCTGTGATGAGAGGCAGGAGCATGACACAACAAAACATCGACCAAATGATTTAGAGACTTGATTCATTATGGTGAATATTGAGATATTTTGGAATATTCTATGTTTTGATGCTAGAATAGAGAATATGGAGGCTTCTCAAGTAATGTGCGGCTAATCACTATGTGGTTGCAGACGGTGACAATAGACATGCACTCTTATCCGAGTTGTATTATTATTGTGTAATCTCTTTTTGAATTTCTCTTGAACATATATTTTTTATGGTTGTTTTCCTTCTACAATATATTTTTATCAAATTTATTTGGTTAGTTTTCTATATATCAATTAAATTAATTGATTTCACTATTTAAAATTATTCGGTTAGGTCTTTCCATTGAACATAATGATTTCAATTAGGTTTGGTTTCATGTAGGACTTCATGTAATTAAGTAACTTCTATATATAGGAAAACAATCATATTGAGGTCTTGATATGATGTCTATTCAAATTTGACTGTTCACAAGGGGGTCTTTGGGGTGTATTTCGAAATTCAATTTAGGTATATTTTGATACAAGGAAGAGGGGAGTGTCAAAGTGGTTTAATATTGTCTGCACCCAGTATTTTAATCTTGATTTAAAACTCTTATTATTTCTTATAAATTTTATTTCTTGTTTATGAATTTAATTTAATTTAATTTTATATTAATACTATGTATTCACACTTTTAATCAAATCCTAATTTTCTCTTCCTGTAAAATCAAATCAAACGAAAGTGACAATTTTAGAACTCAAATTGAATCTTCCTAGAGAGAATATCATAGGAATGCTATATTTCATTTCTCTAGGGGATAGATTTCTTTTTTATTTTATTAAAATATTTTTTCAATTGAAATAAATGAATTAAACAAGAGAAATAGAATAGAGGGGAACTAGTTATATGGGTGGTTTTTCTAAATAAATTCAGCCATATTTACTTGAAAAATAATTTTATCAAATAATTTCACAACAAAACAATTTCATAGAAAAATAAAATGTCCATTCCTTGTAAAACAACCCTATAATAAAAATTTATCCTAGTTATATGAATAAAAATATCTAAAATGAAGTTAGTTTATATTTCTATATGTAGAAGAGTAATTCAATCCAATGATTGTGAACAAATTATCTCAGTCATGTTGGTGTTCATTCATTATTGAAAACATATGGTCCCTGAATCAATTAAAAATAAAATATACGTGAATTGAAAACATGATTATATTATATAAAATTATCATTATGGGAAGAGATAAATAGAAATATGATGGCACAAAAACCCATTCTTCGATTCCTCTCTCCCATATGGGTTTTAGCCAACCACTGTTGGTTGATCACCAAAAATTATTAAGCCTAAATCCATATGAGTGAGAATAAGAAATAAATAATGAGACAAAAATAAATAAAAAAATGATTATAATTTAACTAAATATAATTCAATATTAAATGGAATAAGAAGAAAGAAAATAAAATTAGAACATAATGAAAAAACTATATATGGCTGGACAGAACCCTATGACAGCCTCACGATGTGTGTTCCTCAAGCATTGAATGAAATGAATTTATATTGGATGGAATCTTCTTTTTATAAGCCTCATGGTTATTAATAGGATTTCACTGGGTAAAATATCTTATTAAATGGTCATTCGGGTCATCTAATTTTTAAGAAATATCATAAGAAGATACAGTTGAAATCATTATTTTTTACTGGATTAGAGAATTTCATAACATGTGATAGGTATTCACATCATGTAATTCCAATCAAATATTTACACCCATAATTTTAAATCTATGAATATATCATTCTAATATCATCTGAGATATATAAATTTGACCCTTCTCAAGTCATGCACATGTATGTTACGTCATGCAATGATGTTTCAGAACTTTCAATTTCACATTATGTAATAAATTTACACAACATTTAAGATTTTATTTGAGTATATGAATCTCTTTTTCATCCCACTTATTATTTTTTAATCCAAGGATGTTCTCCATTATCATCCTCACAATCCAGTATCACACCACGATCAATTTTCTTTGTTTTCCTTGGTATTTCTCTAAATATTAATCCTGTATAAGAATTTGCAAACCATTAACATCATGCACAATTATCATAACATGGAAATGTGGCAACAACACTTAACATGATATTATCATGATCATAGGATCCTTGCACATAGAGAATGATTAAACCCTCATTGAACTTGAATTATCATGACTAAACCCTCATTTCACATGACGTATCATGATACAAATCCTTGCCCAATGCATTGGAGCACTATCAGGGTGTAACCTTCTTAAACATTTCATTTAATGTGTAAGTGTGCCACATGGATCATACAATATGGAATAATTACAGTGAATAATTTATTCCCTAATAAATAAATGTGGAATTAATACATGAATATATAAAATAAATAAGTAAATGTGTATAAAGGTGAATACCCTTGATAGAGAAATGAGTATTGTATTCATGACACAATGACTTTGGCTTTGGAAAATCGCAGTGCAATTTTGACAGCATAATGATGCGACATAAAAATTCATAAAAATGGTTTATGAGAGAGAAAGATGAGTTACAACATTGGTACATAAATTGGATACTAACAGGTGTAAATTGGGAGGCATTAATGAAAGGGAAAGGGGTCAATTATCATTAAACAATAAATAGGAATGTTTTGGGGAGGTGATAAATCATACCCCAATATTTTAAAATGAAAATAAAAGGGCATAACAACATAATGAAATTTAGACAAAAATGAGAAAGGAAAAAATCCCTTACATGAAAGTGTGAACCCAAAGGATTGGGAGGGGCTTTATAGAGTATTCTTGGGAGATTGGAGAATCTTTAGAGGATTCTATAGAGAGGAGGGAAAAGTTTGGTCGAGCTCCAAGGGATTTAAGTGAAGAGGAAGTGGGAGTTTGGGTGGGTTTATATAGGAAAAGAAAGGTAATTCCCTATTATTTAGGGTTTGGACCTTACACATTAAAATAATCAAAAACACAATCCATCACATGGTTTTTGCCAAAATGTTTTTACAAATGGGAGTGGAAAAAAATATTTTATAAGTCCAATGGCCTAACATATTAATATATTTGGCTTTATTATGTGAAGGTGAGTCACACTCTCTAGGAAATCAATTTAAAAAGATAAAATGTTTTATAAGTCTTGCAGGGTCTACTAAGGCTTTGTAAAATAAATCAAATAAACCTAAAATCGCATTATTTTAATGTTAGAACATATATTCTCCTAAAATAATGTTTATATTATTTTATTACATCACTATTGGGTCATTATGATGTCATAAAACACATCATATATTTAAACTGTATTTAATTATTACCAAAAAATTCGACTGTCTCAGAAAATTTTAAGAAATTCACCATTGGATAATTTCGACATCCTAATTCCAAAAATAATATTACGTTCGTTCTAAATAATTTTCTAAAGAAGTGAATTTTTACTTTTAAAATAAAAACCAACATTTATCTAAAATTCATGGATTTTGACAAAAATGGCTTTCAACCCATAATAAAAATCACAATTGTATTCAAAATAATTGTATGTTAATTTATACTTAATAAAAATTAATTTAGTAATAATATTTTATTAAAATATTATTTAAATAAAAAATATATTAATTCATCAAAATAATTTCACAATTTAATATCAACTAAAAATACTATTTGTTCTTTAAAAACTATTTACAAAGTAATAATAATAAAATGAATGTATATTAATTATTATATACCAAAATAATGCACATAATCATAGTGCTAAGGTATTTTTACATAATCTCTTATAACACCTGCTATGGACCTAAGGGTATGGTGTGCGATGGTGAAAAACTCTTGGGGTGGCTTAGATAACATCACTCGAGTGGTAATCTCTATCAACATCCACTTCTCTCATAGGTGATTCTATTCGACCTTATTGTGTTGAATCTCAGCTTGGTATTGGTCAAGAGCACAACCCAACAAAGCCACCTCCTTTCTGATCTCTGACAAATGGGCTTCCAATGGGGAACATCTACTGGATGAGGCCATCGCTTCCATTTTCTGATTAAATTGGGTTTGTTAATGCCCTATATTTACACTAATCATGTGATCACTGTTTAACAACTATATTATCAAAATTCACAATTAATAAATATATTTTAAAATACAAAAAACCTAAAACCAAGGAAGTGTATTTTTTATATAACCATTTCACATAATAAGACTTGTAATTATATCAATATAAATTATTGTTAATGAATGTTTTGGTTGTTACAATATTCCTCCCTTAAGAAATTTCACCTTCAAAATTTTCTTTTCCCACACTAAAACAAATTTGGATAACTCTACTTCATCACTTCCTCTAATTCCCATATTTCTTCTTCAAGCTTTTGGTTTCTCCACAACAACATGATGAGGGGAATTGTCTTATATTGTAGATCTTTTTTTCTATGATCTAATATCTTCACCGACTTCTCTTCACAGGAGAGGACATTCTCCAATGGTACCACCTCTAGATTGAGTATATGCGATGGGTTAGGTATTTACTTCCTCATGAGTGATACATGGAATACATCATGTACTTGAGATAGGTTCGGTAGGAGTTCTAGTCAAAAGTTCACTTCTTCAATGATATCAATGATCTGCAAAGGGCTGATGTACCTTGGAATAAGATTTTCTTTCTTCCCAAATCTTATAACTCTTTTATATGGTGATATACAGAGGAATACCATATATCCAACATCAAACTCTCGGTCTCATTGATGATTATCAGCATCATTTTTTTGTCAACTCTGAGCAAATTTAATGTGCTACTAGATGGTCTTAACCATCTCCACCATCTCTTTGACCATTTCTATACCTAGGATTTTTCTCACCCCAATGTCATCCCAACGTGACGGTGCTCTATAACTCTTCCCATACATGGATTCATAAGGACCCATTTGGATACTTGAGTGGAAACTATTGTTTTAAGAGAACTAATCTAGAATGAGATATTGATTTCATCCACCTTTGAAGTCTATTGAGCACTCTCTAAACATGTACTCCATTGTTTGGATAGTCCACTCAGATTGGCCATCAATTTGGGGATGATAAGCTGTATTTAAGTTCATCTCAGTATTCAGAGAATGTTGAAGACTCTTCCAAAACATAGAGAGGAATCTTGGATCTCGATTAGATACAATATATAGTGGTAATCTATGCAGCCTTACCACATCTTTGATGTATATCTGTGCCTGTTGATCCTGTGAAAAATCCTCCCGAATTGAAATGAAGTGTGCAGTCTTTGTAACATGATTCACAATAACCCAAATAGAATTATTTTCTTTGGATGTCTTCATAAGTCCAATGAAAAATTCCATGGTGATGTTATCTCATTTCCATGATGGTATGGGTAATGGTTTCATCATCCCCTTATACTTATTCCTCTCAACCTTTACTAGCTGACATACTAGGTACTTTGATGCAAACTCAACGATCTCCTTCTTCATGTTATCCCACCAATAATTCTCTTGGGTATCTCGATAAATCTTTGTGTTTCCTAGGTGAATCGATAAATTTGAACTATGTGAATCATCCAAAAGTTCATTCTTTAACTCTAGATTCGATGGAACACATATTCTTGACCCAAATCTCACAATTCCTTCTTCATTGACATTGAAATCTGATGATTTCTCTTTTCTAATAGTTTCCACCTTATTATGAATTCCCACATCATCCTTTTGAACATCCTTTAACCTTTACAAAAGAGAAGGTTGAGAAATCATTTGTGAAAGGATTGATGATGTCTCATTTTTTATGATTTCCATGTCCATTGTCATCAAATCTATGAAGATTGGATCCTTTTCAATTATCATCCATGATAGAATTTCTGGGTCCTTTCTACTTAGAGAATCTTCCACCTTGTTCACTTTCCCAATGTGGTAATGTATTGAGCTGTCATAGTCTTTGATAACCTCTAACCATATTTGTTGGGATATTCTCAACATTTTCTATGTGAATATATACTTGAGGCTTTTGTGGTCCATATATATTTCACACTTCTCCCTAAAGAGATAATGCCGCAAAATTTTTAAAGCTAAGATCACTGTATCCAACTTTGGATCATGTGTTGGATAATTTTTCTCCTAAACATTCAATATCCTTGAATCCTAGGCAATGAATTTGTCGTTTTTCATCAACACACAACATAGAAACTTCTTCAAAGCATCAAAAAATACTATAAAAAGTTCTCCACTTTTGGTTAAAGTTATCATGGGGGTAGTGATGAGCCTCATTTTCTACTCCTTGAAGATCTATTTGCATTCATCACACTAAGAAAACTTGACTCCCATCCGAGTTAGCTTGGTATGAGGGTTTTAAAATCATGAGAAATTTCTAATAAAATGGTGATAATATCTAGAAAACCCATGGAAGCTAGAGATATCCATTACCGATGTTGGGCACATCCATACCTTAATTGCATCTGTCTTGGAGGGATCAATAGATATCTAATTTCTTGTGATGATATGACCCAACAATTAAATTTTCTTTAACCAGAACTTACACTTGTTGTACTTTTCATAGAGATTCTCTATTCCCAAGGTCTCTAGTACATCTCTTAGATTCTCCTCCTGATCCTTCTTGGTTTTGGAGTATATTAGAATATCTTCTATTAAGACCACCATAAATTTTTCTAGGTAATCTATAAATACTATATTTATCAAGCCCATAAATATTGATGGAGAATTAGTGAGTCTGATAGGTATTACTATGAATTCATATCCCTTGTACCTTATACAAAAAGCGGTATTGGGGATATCCTCCTTATTCACCCTTACTTGGTAATATCCCAGCTTCAAATCCACCTTGGAGAAGTATTATGCCTCTCTTAACTGATTGAACAAGTCATCAATTCAGGGAAGGGGATACCTTTTCATTATCGTGATTTTGTTGAGTTCACAATAATCAATAAAAAGGAACATTGACCCGTCCTTCTTCTTGATGAAGAAGATCGGTCCACCCCATGGTGAAGAACATGAGCATATAAACTCTTTATCTAGATTCTCTTATAGTTGTTTATTCAGATCCTCAAGCTCCACAATTGAAATTCTATATAAAGTCATGTATATTATAAATGACCTAGGTACAAGGTTAATTGAGAATTCAACATCTCTTCTAGGAGGAAGACCATCCAATTCATTGGGAAACACTTCAGTGAATTCCCTCACAATAGGCATGTCTTCGTGGATAGTATCTTCCTTGGACTCAATAATCTGATCCAAATACGCGTGCTTATAGGGAATTAATATCCATGCTTGTCATGATGGTTCTAAGGAAGATTCATCCTCATCCTTACACTTTTATAGAATCGGGGGTTGATTCACCATATGGAGAGTGATTTCCCTCTCATGACAATTTATGTTTGCTCTATATAAGGATAGAAAATCCATGCTAATAATTGCATAAATTCCACCAGAGGGAGTATGATGAGGTTTTCTGGGAAGTTCAATCCACAAATTATAATAAGGGAGGAGTTATATTCCTAGGATGCAATGATTTCCCCATTTTTTGTACTCACCGACATCTTTACATCCATAATTTTTTGTAGTGATGGGATTGTTCTACAAAACATTCTGGATATAAAAGAATGCATATAACCAGAATAAAAAAGTATGTTCTCTATTCTTGAATAAATAACTACTATACCTATCACCACTTATTTTTCAGGGCTCAATTTAGTAGTTGTGGCGGAAAAATCTATCTCTTGATTTCTTGGAGGTTGTTGGTTTCCTCTGAAAACCCTTGAGTTAGGGAACTAATTTGTAAGGTGCCCTATTTCTTTGTAGTTGAAGCAATGAAAAATGTGTTGAGGGTATAATATAGAATTTCTCTCCTCTATCTCAACCACAAGTTTTTATTCCCGATAGTTAATGTCTAGGTTCCCTTCTCTTCCAGACCTAATGCATTTCCTCATCACCTTTAGGTAATTTCTGGGGTGATTCTTTCTAATCCTTTGGAAAGTAAGGTGCTAGATTTTCTAAGAAATGTTAGATTTACCCATCAGACCTCCAGAATTGAAGTACAACTTACACTTATCAACCCATGATACACCTGATATTCTCTGATATCCATTTAGAGCTTGAGGGAACATCTGACAATTTCTTCATAGCTATCAAATTCACGGATCACCAGGGCTTTCCATAGGATTGGTTTCATCCCACCAATGAAGTGGTAAACCTTGAATTCTGGGGTAACGAAAAATCTAGAGGCGTACCGTGCAATCCTTGTAAAGTTTTCCTCATATGATCTAATGCATTTGTTGCATTTCTTCTTGAGGGAAAGGAAGTCCCTTTCCATCTTACGTTGGAGGGTGCGGGGAAGATATTTTTCTAAAAAATATTCTAGAAATCCTTCCATTACAATTCCTCAATCTCTTCCTCAGGATTCATATTATTGATCAATGTCCTCCATTGATCAGATTCACCTTCCATATGATAAGAATCCAGAATAATATTCTCTTTTTTGGAATATTTAATGATGGAGAAGATCTTATAAATGAATTTTATCCATTTTTTAGTGATTGAGGGATCAGATGATCCATTAAAATTAGAAGGCCATTATATCATGAAGCTCTTGATTGTGACTTTTTCTTTCATAAGGGGGTTGACCATTCCTCTTGACCCATGTTTCTTTTAAAATGTTGATTTAACTGAGAGATTATCGTGACAAAGTTCACAATTCCCACTCCCCTCAGATTGGGAATCTCGTTTGAACAGTCTTCACATTGATCTTCGCATCGGTTCTTAGCCCGAGTTATCCTATTACCAGCCATTAGCTTGAATAAAAGGAAATTTAGGGGTAGAACATAAAGGTTAATCCAATAGAAAAAATAGATGACTTATAAATTACTTTTATTTCCTTAACTTATGAATCAATAGGCTTCAATCTATGTTATCCATGATCTTCTTCCCAACATATATTCTTACGGGAATATTTTTATACACTTAACAAAGGTTCATACTAAGCTTGTGAATTTAGCAAAGCATATCCCCTAGTAGTGTTGTAAAAAATAGTGTAACAAGGCATGTTGTTGTGTTCCAAAATACACCAGGTTAAACCCAAAACTCCTTATTAGAGTTTTCACTCCAAGGTATATCTGTGCCAAAGTCGTTTCTACCTGATCGTTTCCAGAGAAGGATGTATTTTCATGATAATCCACTAACTCAATAAACACAAAAATTTAGGGATGTTTTTATTATACTTAGTCTTATCCATAATCCTTTCACTAGGGTTTTCTAATCATAATCCCAAAAATAACTAAACCTATCCTCTAATACCCACTATGACAACCTTGATCTTTATTACACACCTAAACATGATTTATTACATAAAACTATCACTTGATAAAACATAGAAGATTGAGATGTCTAGTGTATTTTGGGATTAATAACATTATATAATGACTTAAAATGTGAAACACAACATCTTTATTGAAATCATCCTTTAAATGACCACTACATTCCCTTGTACATAGCATTTCATAGGATAACCTGAGGACATGCATTTGAAAAGGGTGATATATAAATCCCAGTAAGGGAGTAAGAAAATAATAACATGATGAATACAATACATGTTAGGCATCAGGCACATCAATAGAGTATAAAATAAACATGAACATAAAGGCATGATATAACATGCTTATCATAACATAGAAATGTGGAAACAACACTTAACATGATATGAGCAAGAGGCAAGGCTCATTGCACATAAGGAAGGAGTAAACCCTCATTTCACATGAATTATCATGAGTAAACCCTCATTTCACATGATGTATCATGATATTATTCTTTACCCAATGCATTGGAGTGCTATTAGGGCACACCCTTCTTAAACATTTCCTTTCATGCATAAGTGTGCCACATGAATCATACAACATGAAATCATTAAAGTTAATCATTTATTAAATGATAAAGTAATGTGGAATTCATATAGGAAACCCTATAATAAATAAGTAAATGTGCATAAAGGTGAATACCCTTGATAGAGAAATGGTCAAGGAATTTAAGACATAATGACTTTGGATTTGGAAAATCACAGTTCAATTTCGACAGCATAACAACATGACATAAGAATTCATAAAAATGGTTGATGAGAGAGAAAGGGGTGTATCATCATATGTACATAAAATGGACAGTAAGGGGGTTATATAGATACATTTACCAAAAAATTTAATGGAATTTTTGATTCATAATACAAAAAAATTGCTTGAATGAAAATGGGGGAGAGAGAAATTACTTACAGAATTTCAGCATGGTAACAGTTGTACATTGGGAGGAATTAATGAGAGAGAAAGGGATTTCTAATCATTCAAACATTAAAAGGGAAGTATAGGGGAGGTGTGAAATTATACCCTAAAATTTTTAAATGAAGATAAAACGTTATAACAACATAATGAACTTGGACAAAAAATGAGGAAGGAAGAGATCCCTTACCTGGAAGTGTTATCCCAAAGGCTTGAAAAGGGATATAAAGAGGCTTCTTGGGAGCTTTAGGTGCCTTTGGATGGATTATAGAGAGGGAAGGGAAGAGGTTTTTAGAGCTCCAAGGTATTTTAGTGAAGAGGAAGTGGGATCTTGGGTGGGTTTATATAGGAAAAGAGAGGGAATTCTTTATTATTTAGGTTTTGGACCCTACACATTAAACTAATCAAAACCACAAACCATCTGATGGTTTTTCCCAAGGTTTCTTCCAAAGGGGAGTGTAAAATAATATTTTATATGGACAATTAATGAAAATAGTAAAATATTAGTCTTGCTTATGTTGAGGTGAGTCACACTCTCAAGGAAATCATTTTAAAAAGATAAAATGATTTATAAGTCTTGGAGGGTCCACTAAGGCTTTGTAAAATAATTAAAATAAACCTAAAATCACATTATTTTAATTTTAAAACATATATTGGCAGAAAATAATGTTTATTGTATTTTATTAAATCACTATTGGGTCATTATGATGTCATAAAACACATTATATATTTAAACTATATTTAATTTTTACCAAAAAATTCAACTATCCCATAAAATTATTGAAAATTCCTATTAGATAATTTAGATTTCTTAATTCCAAAAATAATATATTTATTTTATCTAAATAATTTTCTAATTATTTGAATTTTGATTTTAAAATAAAAATGGACATTTATAAAAAATTCATGGATTTTGACAAAAACAACTTTCAAACCTTAATAAAAATCACAATTTTATTCATAATAATTATATGTTCATTTATATTTAATAAAAATTAATTTAGTAATAATATTTTATTAAAATATTATTTAATCCGAAAATCCATTAATTCATCAAAATAGATTTCATTAATTAATATTAACTAAAAACTATTTGTTCTTTAAAAACTATTTACAAAGTTACAGTAATAAAATGAATGTATATTCTTTATTATATAAAAAAATAATGAACATAATCATAATGATAATGTCTTGTAACAAAACCCCTTATAACCCCCGTGTATGACTAAAGGGTATGGTGTGCTATGGTGAAATACTCTTTGGGTGGCTCAGATAACATCTCTTGGGTGGTAATCTCTATCAACTTCCACTTCTCTTGTAGGCGGTTCCATTCAATCTTAACATGTTTAAGAACGGATTGGGCTTGGCCAAGAGTGAAGCCCAATGATTCCACCTCCTTCCTGAGCTCTGAATAATGGGCTTTGTATTGGGAAAGTCTATTGGATGAGGCCATCACTTCTTTTTTCCGAGTAAATTGGATTTGTTAAAGCTCTATATTTATACTAAGAGTGTGATCACTATTAAATGACTATATTAGCAATGGTAAAAATTATTAAAGGTATTTTAAAATCCAAAAACATAAAAACAAAGAAGTCCATATTTTATATAACCATTTTACATAATAATACATTTAATCAGATCAAGAGGAATTTTTGTTAAAGAAAGTTTGGGTCATTACAATAAAAAGGAAAAGTATTTAATGTTTATATTCTATAGGGGAGAAAGTACTGACCACATTGACTATAATCAAATTACCAAATTCATTTTTGACATATAAGACAAATATGGTCAAAGCATCCAAAGTAAATATAAATGATTAAATTATTATGTATATCAAAGAAATATATAAAATAAAATGAATCAAAAAATTTAAAAAGGGTCCAAAGAAACTAAATAAATAACCTAGTTTTATTATGGATGATAAATAATATATGTGATGACTTAAACTCCATGTAAGGGACCCTTTTAATTAACATTACATTTTGACAAGTTTTAATGATTTATTTTCTAAGTATTTTTATTCTATGTTCTTAAAAATATTTCAATAAAATTATTACTTTTATTTAAATTGATGATATATGACATTTTTACTGTATTATAATTTCATTAAAATGTAAAAAAATTGGAATCCATTTGGGTATTTACATGAATAACACATTCATTTAATTTTTTTTTAAATTTTTTTAAATATTTATTTTCTATGATTTTTTCTTCCATATACACATTCATGAAATTATTTTTTGGGTTTATTTATTAAGATATAAAATTATTATAAAGAATTTTTAATATCACTCTTTTAATTTCATTCAATGTTTTTTTAAGAGGAATATTTATATGTGTTTTATACAAAATATTTTGATAGAAAATGTTTTATTTTAATGTATACAGTGAAAATGATTTTTCTCAAAACCATAACCATTATTTAATTTATGGATTTTATTATAATATTTCATGTTTTATGTAATGGAAACCCCACTTTATCTTTTTTGGTTATTTTTTTATTGAAAATTATTTTTTAAAATGGATATATATTATAAAATTTGGAAATGTTTTCTTATGGATGAAAAGACTATTTTATGAGGGTAAGGTTGAAAATTGAAAATTTTAATTATTTATAACAATGTTATAGTTATTATAAATTATTTACAATGATGGGTTATAGTTACCCTATATTTTCATACATCAAAATTATATCACTTTTGTAAAATACATAATACATTACACAAATAGATTTCTGAAAACCATATTAGACTTGTTTCTTCGGACACATAGAAACATAAAGACTGCCATATAAGTGAGATACATCATCTCAAAATAGTTTCTCCATGTATCAAGGCCTTATTAGACACATCATACATAATACATATCATAATGACCTGGGGAAAAGGAAATATAAGAATGGGTGGTCTTAGATGCTCAGTAAGGGGAAACAAGGGACATATATATGCATAAACATAAGAATACGGGTACAACAACATGATAATAACATTTCAAGATCATATCAATCATATCAAAGATCATAAATATAAGTCATGGAATAAATGTTGATAGTTCATAAGAAAATAATCTTATAGGATTCAAAATCATAAGCTATAAAAGCATAACATCGGAGTAAGACATAGTATTGTGTCATACACATAGAAATGTAAAATAATCCTATATAAGATAGGATTCATTATTAGAAAATATCAAGGAACATAATGTGAACTACAACTACTAGGAGGGAAAAACCACTATCCCATATGGATGTCTTTTCCTTGTAATGGATTTAGTTTCCCCATATTTCAATAGTGGACTGTGTTTCCCCATATTCCCTTAGTGGATTGAGTTTCTCTATCTTCCTATAGTTGATCAAGACTGTCGACTACATTCACATCACTATCTCATGATATATAAATCATTTTTCCATTGCATTGGAGGGAGATATAGGTCCCACCCATATCATAATAAAATCATACATACATTTTCTATAAGATCATAAACCATTATATCATAACCTATGAAATGACATGGGTTTCATAAACATGTAATCATATCTTAACCTGTGGAAAATAAGTAGGTTTTAAAATATTTTCATAAAAACATACCCCATGAAAAGAAGTGGGTTTTATAATAATAAAACTAATGAATGAGAGGTGTTATTAATTCAATCAATACAGAAACCATTTAGTTAAAGAATATAAATGGAACTATTGGATCATTTTCTTTGAAAGGAATGAGTAACAGCAACATATGTTATCATAGGTGAAAAATAATTTTGAAATATCTTAAAAGAATATTTCTTAAGGAATGTATCCTTTCTTATTTGTAAAAATTATTTCGAAAACATAACACTTTTTAAAATAATTTTCTTGAAAATAGACTTGAAAAATTATATAGATATCTAGAAATCATTTTGAAAACAATTTCATTGAGAACACTTTTAAATGTTATAAAGGAATTCTAAAAACGTTTTGAAAAGAATTTTTTTAACAACACTTTGATAACATAGAATGGATTAATTGAGAACCATATAACAATTTTAAAAACCTTTTTCCATGAAAATTTTCTTATTTTATCATATATAAAAACATTTTTGAATATATTTTTGAAAACTTGGTTTTTTTGAAATTCATGGCATCTATCATAAAGAAGGAAAGTTAAGAAAAAATTACTTTACAACTTTGGTAACTTTTGAGACATAAACCCCATAAAAAAGATATATTCAAATGGATATGTGAATAGCCACACAATTAAGTATAATTATAATATAATATATTCAGTGGTAGTATATAACCCACCAAAAAGAAACAAGTGGTGGATAAGTCATAAATCTCAGGGAAATAAAAGTCCGACCAGAAATCCCATTATCTTATGTCTTGAATCTCATTATACTCAAAAAATCACATGTATAATAAATATTATTATAATTATTTTAAAAAATAATAATATTATATATAATACCATATATTTTTTGATTATGAATTTATATTTCCCTCATGATAATTATTCCCTATTAAGGTTATGCTTCAGCTAATATCCACTTTGTTTTTTTAGATATGTATTGATTTTTCATATTTATGGTACTCATGATTATATCACAATTTCCATAATTTCAACCATGATATAAAAATAATATTATTTTATTTTTCACATTTTTTATAATAATATATAAATTATAGAAATATGAAATGGAACACACCCTTCATTAAGATGGTAGGTCATACATACAAATGAATGTTGTTTCCGTATTATTATCATAATAAAATAAAAAAGAATTTAAATTACATATATGAATAAGTATCATCATTATATTATAATATTTAAAACATATTTCATATAATTTCAATATAACCATCCCTAATACATTCTATTTAGAGTGTCAATGAATCACATTTCTTTGAGGAGGCGGTAGTCCACTCTTTCCCAAATGAAATTATCATATTTACAAAAAAATGGAAGTAATTAAGGTATGTGTAATAAAATAACTAAAGAATCATAAACGTATAATAAATATCTTATATATCATATAAAAAAGAGTTTCCATCATAATTACCAACCATTATATGTGGTAAATAAATAACGATCAACATCTTCTCACAAGGCTGTAGTGCATCGTAAACAAGAATGATAAGTTGATTACCTATTAGATAGAATTGTGTGTAATAATAGGCGAACACATTATAATAAAAAAATATTAGTATATTTATAATGCTTTTTATATCATATTTACATGGATTCATAAGAATTTAGTTGGTGGAGAAAGAAAACAAAGGAAAGGAACCTGAGGAAGCTTGTTACATCTTATTTTGGTAACTCCTTTTGGTTTACACCAAATGATTTCCATGCTTATATTTATACCAAACTGATGTTTTTTATGAATATAGTTATTTTGAAAATTTAATATGGTAAACATTGTCTTAAACTATGTGTTCTCAGTTGTGTAAAGAAGGGGGAGAGGTGGTGGCCATTTTAAAGGGGAGGGGAAACAAATGATATTTTTTTAAAACAAGTTAGGTTTAACCATGTTTTAGACTTATAAAAGTTTTAAAAACAATAAAAAAGAATAATTGATTGATTATGGCCAAAATATGGCCAACCAATGTGTTTTGGAAAGGTTTCTAGGTCATTTTCCCTTTAGTTTAATGTTTAGTCCCATGATAAGCTTAATTTTAAATTAAATGCTGTAATTAATTGTAATAACTTTAATTATTATTTTTTTGGTAAAATATTAATGTGATATTATTAGAATATAAATATTGTACATAAAAAATGTGTATTTACATTTTTCAAAATTCAATTCACAGACTTAAAAAGATTATTTTTAATGTTAATCCTATAGATGTAGCAAAAAGGCCGGGTTTTAAGTGAGAATATTCAAAAGTTCATTAAGATTTTATCTCTAAATTAAATATAAAAATTATTACAAATAACTATAATGGATTAATGGATTTATAATTTATTTATTGTGACTTTAAAACCATCTTAAATGTTTATTTAACAAAATAAATAAATTATATGAAAAATTATTTTTGACCTCAAATTCAGTATTTTCACTATTCATCCAAAAATAAAGTTTCCATACAAATCTAAAAAAATGAACCCTAAGATATTTTTTAAAATATTAAATAAAAAATGTTGTTTAATTTATAAAATTTTCAAAAATTTATTTTATTATTGTTCACTGATGTTCATAAAAGAAGTTTCTTTAATAAAATAGTATTTATAAACATATAAAGACTTCACCAAAATTTATATATTTCATTATCGATATGTTTTATTGATAAAAAAATAATATATATATCATTTATAAATTAGTCATTACTTTTAATATTTCTATGTTAAATTTCAAGATTATAACTATCTCATTTGAATAATTATAATAATAATGTGTTGTTCCATAGAAACTCGGTGTTGCGTGTAACATAAGCCAAGTTGGTGTTTCATGTAGTGTAAGCTTCACTTGTTTTGGAGTATCATGAAATTATAAGACAATATATATTTCAGTTCAATATATTAAAGGAAATTAATTTATAAGAAAAATGGCTCACAAAAAACTCGGGCTGTTATATTCTACCCCCCTTCAAATGAATTTCACACTCAAAATTCATCATTATCATACAAAAATGAAGACATTTCTTCCTTATATTTTCCTCACATTCCTAGGGATATTACTATAACTGGTGATTTATCCACAAAAAAATTGACTAGGTGGGTAGACTTGTTTCATATAACATTCTCTCTACGATCCACTATTTCATATAAATTTCTTGATACAATCATGAATTTAAAAGGGATTGATATACCTAAGGCTTAATATCATTTTCTTATCAAATCAGATATCTTTATTCGAGGGAGATAGTCAGATAAAAACCATCTCCCCAACATGAAATTCTTGATAATGTCATCGGTTATCAAAATAAAATTTCTCTGTAAACATAATTACTCCATATCTTTAATTCAAAAATTACCACTAACTGCAAATCAGGAGTTGGGTAATTTTTCTCATGGATATTCAACTATTGTGAGGTATACGTTATAACCATGTTATCATTCATAAGAACACACCATAGTCCCTCTATTTATTCATCATTATAGAGTAAAAACCATTATCTACTCTAGGGTAATGTAATAATAGTTGTTCTAACCAACCTTCTATTTATTTCCTTGAAATTTTCCATATATTAATATGTCTAGAGGAACCTGTCACCCTTTCAATTTTACTTTTTCAGAGGATTTTATAGTCATGAGAAATTCTAAACAAAACATCTATAATATAAAGATAATACAAGAAAACAATGGATCACAATCACCATGGTTGGTCTAGTCCAACAATCAATATCCTTTTACTTTTTTGTATATTCTATTATACTATCTCTTTAGCTTATGTGACCCTAAAAATAAAACTTTTTCATAAAAAATTCTCATAATGAAAAATTTTCATACATCTTCTCCTTCCTCAGGGTCTTATGTTTTAAGTCCTCAGCCTTAAACATTTCATAATCTTGAGATAAGTCAATAATTTGACTTTAATTTATATCATGGATCTTTTCATGATTACATATTTAGAGATTTAGGCCATAACTATTATATAACATCTCAGATATTACAATGTAGACAAGTCTATACTCTATCTAGTTTTTCAAAATCTAAAACATTTTAAAATAAAACATGATTTATTTTTCTTGATTAATTCTTTATAACATTCATCTTGATTTCATCCTTCCTCATACCCATCCTTATAAAATGTGGAAAATATTTCAAAAATATGGTATGTGCATTAAAATCTTAGTAAGTAATATAAAATAAAGAATAAAACTGTTAGTCTATTAATATTTTAAACCCATGAAAATATTTTAACAATATCACAATTTTCACCCATAAACATAAAATTTTTAAGATACCTCAATAAATTATAATATTCCAAAAAACAATTCTTAGAAATCACAAATCATCAAGTTAAATTGTTGTATTAATATCATACATACAATGTATCTTTCCTAGCTATATAGAGAGTTACCTTTATAGTTACTTTTGGAATAACCATCACAGTATATTCCGACCATTTTATTGGAGAAAACTTAAAGATTACCATTTTCTCATTACCCAATGCATTGGAGAGATATAATGGGCTCAACTACCCCCGTTTTATCACAAAACCACTGGTATACATAAGAAATACTCAAGAACAATAACATAATTGTAAAATATATGACATGTATAACGGAAAGAAAATATTTCCACATTAAAATCACATTTCATTTTTACAATGCCACACATACATAAATGAAATCACTTTATTTGAAAATTAAAGTGTAAAATTTTAATTTAAACGTTAAAATATTAAAGTGAAATAAAGGTAAGAAATTAGGTTCATGACCTATATATTGAATAAAACATTCCATGTTATTGAAATAATCAATAATATATTTTTTAAATAATTAAAACATTCCAAAAGAATACTTTTGATACAAAGTGTCCCATACCACATTGAGACTTTTGAAAGGAATTTAAAATTTAAAACATTTATTTAAATATCAATAAATCCATAAAACGTTTTGAAAATATGGACAGTAATGATAAGTATTCAGAAGATTAAAACTCTAAAACATTTAAAATGGTGTTTTAGTTAAAGTATATTATACCACTTGAGAAAAAATTGAATAAAAATAATTAAAGAATAACATTAAAAAATTCATTTTATATCATGAGGATATAGTAGTTCATGATATAATGTGTCCAATATTTTATATATGAACCTTATTGGATAACAAAGGTACATAATATCAAGATATTCTTTAATGAAAGGAGATTGAGATGAAGTCCCCTAAAAAGATCCTATCATTATATCAAGGATAAATCAATGACATGATCATGTGTGAAAAACTAAAAAAAACCCCAATACAATTGGATATTCAGCATAAAATTTCATAGGTCATACACACATAATCATGGAAATAAAAACCAATGACATGGATATTTAACTCAATGAATGGAGATTGACTTAATATTTCCCTTACCTTGAGTTCGACTTGTCTCGTTCATTCTTTATCATCCTGAATAATAATAATATGTTAATTTATAATTGATTGGTATCATTTTTAATGTTTATTTTTCCTTTATATCACTTACTACCATGTATTAAAAATTACATAATTATTTAAGTTCATATCAGACGTTTTTTCAATATTCAGTACATGAGTTGAAAAGAAACATGGTTTTGATATCACTTGTCCATGTGTTCATAATTCCATAATCACCATAATAGTATTTATGACCTAATAATCACTTTTATTTTTTAATAATACTTTTTAAATCAAACCATTATTTGTGGTTATGAAAAATGAACAATGTTATAATCATGGAGACAGTAGGCTGTACTTACACAAGTGTAATGTTTCCATTTTTAATTGATGATTATAAAAATAAAGTAATTATCATTTTATCATTCCATTAAGTTCATGATATTATTAACATCATAATAATTATTTACATGTACTTATATATATCATACAAGTTATATATTGAATCAAAATGAGCCACACCGCTTTGTGAAGGTGATAGTTCACACGTACGCACGAATGTCGTTATCATTTTTTTGCACATGGAAGTAAAAAAATAATTGATATATTATTATATTGTAATGATTAGTATTTCATTAATATAATATATTATCTTTAATTACATTACTATAACCTGTGATGAGATATGGTTATGTAAAACAAATTAGATCAGTTCGTGGAGGTGATAGTTTACACGTACACACAAATGATTAATCACATTCCAATTTAATGAAAGTGAGGATGGATTTTGGTGATGATATTAACATAAATAAATCTTAGTATATTATGTATATTAGATTTATTGTCTCATAATTTTATGAGAATATTTTAAGGATGTGTAAGATGAAATAAAATAGAAACACTTAAGTAAAATGATACCTCTTCTTCGGTTCACCGCCTTTGAAGAACAACTTAACACCTCTAAGATGGGTGTTCTTCCAAAACTAAGGTTTTAATTATGTGGGTATGGATTCTAGGAAGAGTTTAGGATATATATTTTCTAAACTAAAAAACTTTGTAAGTGTGAATAAAAGAAAAGTACAAGTTCCCTTTTAAAGGAGAGATGATGGGCACTTTAGAAAAGTCTTGAAATATTAATTTATTTTAATTTTTTTTTCAGTTTATAATGGACCAATACTAGTTTATTTAAAATATAAGAATATATTGAGAGATATTCCAATTATAAATATAAAATTAGACATGTTATGAATAAATTTTCAATCATTTCTTTTTTGTTTAACCCCTATTTTACCTTTTTTAATCTTACAATGATAACTTGTTATTTTCACGCCGTGTGTTAATATAATTACCATAACATATCAAACAAAAAAAGTGTCATTTATGAAATATTAAGATTTATACTAACCATTTGGTTGATTATTATATTTTTATGAATTTTTTAACATTTAATAAACTATTTTATATTTTAAGTTATGAATTTTGTCAATTTTGACAATATTCATACTTTTTTTTTCAAAAACTCATAAAAACTTGATTTATTCTAATAAATTAAATTAAATAAATTATAACATGTCATATTAATCCATAAATTTCGTGTATGTTACCAAATATTTCAAATAATATTTATTTTAATATTTATAATATCATTTATTAGAATATTTTATTAATGAAATAATCATTGCATCACTATTGTGTCATAATTAAATTTCTTTAATTTATGTATAAAATTTATATATAAAAGATAATGATGTAGGAAATATTTATAGATTTATAAATAATATTTATAGTTGAAGAGACCATTTATATAAAACCATATTAAAATTGTTTTAGTAAGAATATTCATGTTTATAACATATTTTCCTTCACTTTAAATAAAAAGTTTTAAGTGTTGTAATCATGACCAAGTGGATTAAAAATACCAAAAGTTTTGATACAAGGGTTTTATTGGTTGACCATATTTAATAAAATAGTATTATTACATGTTTTAGGTTAGTTTTATATTATTATAATATATTTTTTACCCTTATTTACCTTATTTACCCTTTAACTGTGGTAAATAAAAAATTACAAAAGTTACTATTGATAATGTCTAAAAATAAAAGGGAAATATTTACATAATGTATAACTTTTTAATCCAAATATCGAATCCATTTTTCCAAATTCAAAACATAGAAATTTCAGTAATTAATATAAAATTATTCTGTGTTCTCAAAATGATAAAACCAGTTTTTTAAAAGTAAAAACCATCAAAAGATTAGCATGCATTTATATCAACTTTTAATGTGAAATTAAATATAATGACCATCATTATATTAAATTATAAAAACATAATTCAATTACACTTTAAAAACAATTAAATGGATAACCTAACTACATAATAAAATTGGATGAAAATTCATTTTTGAATTAAAATCTAGTATTTTCACTATTCATTAAAAAGTGAATTTCATCAGAAAAACAACAACAATTTAACCAAAATAAATTTTTATGTACCTATTTAAAAAAAGCTTATTTTTTCAAATATAACTTATAAAAGTGTCAAAAACTAGATTTAAAATGGGTCTCTATCAAATGGCGATACAAATGCCTTTTTTGAAAAATACTTCTTTTATGCTTAAAATTTATTTTGTTCTTATATCTTGTCTAGGAAACATTGAACATAAAATTTAGTTTATATTTCATTAATATAATCCAACATTAGTGATATGATTTTATAAACAAAATTATTCTCATTTAAATAGGTTTTCATAAAAACAGATCTTTTATATTCAATTGGTTTTTATTTCCATTTATAAAAAATTTGGTAACCAGTGATTCATTATATACACATGCATAAAAAATATTTTTATAATTCAGTTGATACTCTTAATTCCTTACATTGCAACAACAGGGTTATAGTTGTATCATTTAAATAATAATATTTAGTTGGTCGTTTAATCTTTATTTAGCGAATAATTTATGATATTGAACATAATGTTTCTTTCTTAACACTCAGGATGTTACATCCTCCCATTTTTTAATGAATTTAATCCTCACAATTTGAATTTGGGGTCGGTAAATAGGGTCTATCTTTTGGATGTAGAGTGATATAAAACATGTTTATGAGAATGTTAAAAATTATAAAAACACAAACTTTTTATGGGTTAAACGGTCTTTGATTTCACAGTAGGAAAAGTAAACAGATTTTTTTGTTTTAATATTCTTTTCAAAATGTTGAGGAATTGATCATGACTATAAACATAAGAAAAAACAATTCTTTTTAATGTATAGTTTCTTCCTTTAATAAATTTCTATCAAACTCATCTTTTCTCCAAACGATGATGAGTATTCAAGGCCACTTGGTCACGCCTAAAGCACAAGAATCAACTTCTAGAGAATAACATAATCCATAAAATATTAACTATATTTTAATCTTGTCTTGAAATTTTAACCAAAACCAAAAAGGTTCAGATAAAATCAGATAATTACCCCAAATGAATATACCATTTTATGAATAAAAACAACATTTAAATATCTAAAATTCACCAGTAATATCCAATGTTCAACAAAGACCATTTAAAAAAAATTGTACTTAAAATTCATCAAAATAATCAAAACTAATATTGAAACCATAAAATTAGAATGATTTGATAAAATATTATTGTTAGATAAATTGTAACATTTATCTACAAATTACATAAAAAACTCTTAGTGTATCATATGAAAAATTAATTAACCTAATCACAATTTCTCCAAGATAGGATAATCACTTCCATAAATAATCTATGTTTCCATAAGATCATAATTAAATAAACTATTTCCCTCAAAATAATTTAAAATTTATTCCCCAAATAAAATCTCCCAGTACTCTATTTTCCATAGGCCTATAGGGTTCCCAAAATAATGAACATCTTATATAATGACATTTTTCACATAATCCCTAAATCATTTTACAATACCAATTATATCCATTTGATAAAACAAATTTTAACACAATCAACTTATTATTAATCCGTAAAATCATTTTTTTTAAAAAGAATAAGTCATACTAACCATGGACTTTACATAGGCCATTGGTAGACGTAAAAGGCATGTTACACTCCAGTTGTGGGTTTGATTCCCGTAGCCTTGTGTGATATGACTGGTTGTCACATGGTATACATCTTATTATTTTTCAAAAAATTAAAATTCTTATAACATTACCAAAATGAGATAAAATCCTAAATAAAAACCATAACATGTTTTAACCTCAATGGTTATTCTATACCTTTCATTTTTTAGCACCAAAATTACAAACCAATTACTATAGTCAAAATAAATATCTCCAAAAATACTATTAATTACCCTGAAAATTCCTAACATAATCCTTAAAATGGATTTATAAGATATTGATATTATGATAAAACTAAAAATTAGAAACATATATTATATCCCTATCACTTATGAAGACATCCAAATCTCAACAGTTTTCTAAACCATCCTCTAATACCAAATATAAGGCCTCGACCATAAAAATTACATAATCATGACATAAGTTAATAATTTAACATTAATTATTATAGATGATATTTTTAGGTTTAGAGTTTTATAGAATTATAAAATAAATATTACATAACATCTCAGACATTACAAATTAGAGAAGTCTTCAATTTATCCAGTTTTTGATAATCTAAAATATTTTAAAATAAAAGATGAATTATTTTTCTGATTAAAATATTCATAACATTCATATTTATTTCTTCCATTCTCTTACCAATCCTTAAACCATGTGTAAAACATTTAAAAAAATTGTGATGAGCATAAAAAACTCAGTAATTAAAATAAAATAAAGAGTAAACCAGTTAATCCATGTATTTTTTAAACCCATGAAAATATTTTCATAAAATCATACTTTCTATCCCTAAAAGACAAACATTTTTACATACCTAATTCAATCACAATATTACTGAAAAAATTATTATAAATAATAAATCATTATGTTAACTTGTGGAATCCATATCATACTTAAATTGTAGATTTCACAACTATATAGGGAGTAACCTTCATGGTTACATTTGGAATACCTATCACATTGTATTCCCCAAATCACTTTAGAGAAACCTTAACATTTACCTCCATATCATTACCCAATACATTGGAGAGCTATCACGGGCTCACCTACCCATGGATTATCACAAAACAACTTTTATACATAAGCAATTCCCTAGAACCATGACATTATCATAACACATATAACATGCATAAAGGAAAAATAAAATTTCCACGTTGAAATCAATTATCATTTTTATAATACCACACACACATAAAAAAATCAATTTATTTGAAAATAAAATTGTAAACATGTGAAATAGAAATCATAACATTAAAGAGACATAAAATAAATAAATTCGGTTCATGTATTATATGTTAAATAAAACATTCCAAGTTATTTAAATAATTAATCAAATTTCAAAAAACCTTTTAAACATTCAAAAAGATAAGATTTATATCAAAGTTTCCCCTACCACTTTGAATATTTTTAAATGAATTTAAACATTGAAACATTCATTTATACATAAATAAATCCTTAAAACAATTTTTTAAAACACGTACATTAATTATAATGATTTATAAAATTATAACATTAAAAAATTTAAAATGATGTTTTAGTCAAAGATTCTGTTACCACTTGAAGAATAATTGATTGACAATAATTAAGGTATAAAATTAAAAAAAAGCTATATAACCAAGATATTTTAATTCATGATATATCATTTTTAATGTGTTATATATTCACATTATTGGATAATAAAGGTGTCTAATATCAAGATATGCCTCAATAAAAGGATATTGAGCTGAATTCCTCTACAAAGATCGTATCTTTAGATCAAAGCTAAATCAATTCCATATTTATGTTTGGAAAATATTTATACACCCAATTAAAAGTGGATATTCATCATAAAACAATCATAGTTCATTGAAACATATTCATTAAAAAACAAAACCAATGACATGGATATTTAACTCAATGAATGGAGATTGAGTTATGATTTTACTTACATTGACTCTGACTTGTCTTTTTCATTATTTATCTTCCTAAGTAATAAACATAGGTTATTTTAAAAATTATTTAGAACAGTTTTATGTCTATTTTTCCTTTTATATCACTTATTACAATTTTATAAAAATTAAATAATTATTTAAGTTCATATCCGACATTATGTGGATATTCGGTAATTGAGTCGAAAATGAACATGTTTTTGATGTCACTTGTCCATGTGATCATTAGTCCATAAAATCTTGAATAGTATTTATGAAATAATAATAACTTTTATATATTAATAATAATTTTTAAATAAAACTATCAATTATGGTTATGAAAAATGAACAAAGTTATAATCTTGGAGATGATAGGTCGTACGTACACATGGGTAATGTTTCCATTTTTCATTGATCATTATGGAAATAAGGTATTTATAAATTTATCTTTATATAATTATCATGGTATTATTAACGTCATTTTAATTATTTAAATATACATATATATATATCATAAATGTTATATAATGAATCAAAATGAGTGACACCACTTCGTGGAGGTGATAGTTCACAACTATGCATGAACAACATTGTCATTTTAATGAAAATCAAAGTAAGAACTCAATTCATATATTATTATATTATAATAATTAATATTTCTGTAATATATCATGTTAAAATTAATTCTATTATTATAAAAAGGTAGATAATGTGGTTATGAAAAACGAATTAGATCGGTTCATGGATACGATAGTTCACATGTACACATGAACTATTAATTCCTTTCCTATTTAACAGAAGTGGATATGGATTTAGGTGATCATATTTACATGTTAACATCTCATTATATTATTTATATTGGAGTAATTATGTAATCATGGTTGCATGAGATTTTAAGTAAGTGGGAAAATAAATAAAAAAGAAACACTTAATGAAAATGATACCTCTTATTTGATTGATCACCTATAAGGACACCTTAACACCTCTAAGAAGTGTATTATACCTAAAACGGATTTAAGAATATGGGGAGGGATTCTAGGAAGAGTTTTTATAGATATTTTATAAACAAAAAATCTTTTTTTTCATGAATAAAATATATGGATAGTTTCCATTTTGTATGAGAGACGAGGGTCACTTTAGGAATGTTTTGAAATATTAATTTATTATAAATTTATTTTCTATTTAAAATGGTCCCCAAATAATTTATTTTAAATATAAGATGATGATGGGTCATATACCCATTATCCAAATAAAATTATATAGGTTTTGAATATTTTTTAATCCTAATATTTTTAACCCTTATTTTACCTTTTTTAATCATACCTTGACAATTGGTTATTCACACTTGTGTGTGAATGTAATTACCATAACATATCAAAAGGCCAAAAAAGTGTCATTTATGACATATTAGGACTTATACTAACCATTTAGTTTAATCTTAGTTCTTTAAGAGTTTTATAACATTGAATAAACTATTTTCTATTTGAAGTTATGAATTATGTCAAATTTGACACTATTCATACTTGACTTTTTAAAAAATTCATAAAAAGTTTATTCCTTAAAAAAATTAAATCAATCTTTACATGTCATAATTATCCATGAAATTAATGTATGGTATACAAAATTTCTGATACTATTTATTCTAACATTTATTATATCATGAATTGGAATATTTTATTAATGAAGTAATTATTGCATCACCCTTATTTCATAATTAAATATTTTTATTTAATTGTTAAAAATTATAAATAAAATAACAAGATGTTTTGGATGTTTTTGTGTTTTTGTGATGCGTTTGGTCTGATGTGTGTTTTTCTGTTGGTTGGTTTCTTCAGGTGTTGGTCATCGATGTAAAGGCTTCAGTGAGGTGGTGCGGTAACCTCTATAGTGTAGATGTTTTGTTGTTGAATATAACGGTGATGATTATGTTGGACTTCTTCGGCATCGAAAATTCTAGGATTTTCTTGCTGCTGTTTCGACCTACATTTTACCATTTCTTTCCCTACTCCAGAACTAGGTCTCCCCCAATCTCTCTGAGGTGGAGTTTTTTGGTGGACATCAAGGCTCCTTGGGATATGACCTTGAGCGAGCAACATCAATAGGAAGACGATGACAATAGCTTGATCCATAATGACAATGAGGAGTTAAGCTCCAGTGATCTCGATGAAGGTGATTGGTAATGACATAACAGCTGGTTATCGCAAGATGAAGGCTATCTCTCGACCTAATTATGACGATGTCAATCTGTTTAATTTTTGAATTTTATATTTTTGACCGGTCCTTGGTTTTTTAAAATTGAATTTGAATTTTCAATTTTCTGTGGGGGGGAGGGTCTGGTACTGCTTGAATTTGTAATGGACAGGAGTTGTTTTGGTTCACACATACCCTTAAAAAGTGTCATTAGAAAATAAAAATATGGATTGACTGTGTGGGGTCAGGGGATTAGTTGATGATATCATTTATAAAAACCCATATTAAAATTGTTTTAGTATAAAGATTCATTTTTATAACATATTTCCCTTTACATTAAAGTAAAAGTTATAAGTGTAATAATCACACCCTAGTGGATTCCAAATGAAAAATTTTCATCCCAAAGGATGTCTCGGTCAGTCATATGTCATCCAATAGGATTATTACATATGTTATTGTAGTTTAATTTTATTATAATATTAATTTTACACTTATTTACCTTATTTAACCATTAGCCACGGAAAATAAAAAAATTACTAAAGTTACAATTCATAATGTCAAAAAAAGGCTCTGTTTACATAATTTGGAACACATGACTACAAATATGGAATCCATTTTTCCATATTCAAAACATATGAACTTGCAATACATAATCTAAAATTAACCCCCGTTGTTAAAATGATATGACATGGTTTTGTAAAGTAAAAACCATCAAAAGATTGACGAGCCTTTATATATAATTTCAATGTGAAATTACATCCAATGAACATATCTGAATTAGATGAAAAATTAATTAAATTACACTTTAAAACCAGTTAAAATTATAACCTAACTAAAAAAATAAAATGGACAAAAATGTAGTTTTGAATTAAAATGGAGTATTTTCACTATTCATTAAAAATGAGTTTTATAAGAAAAACAACAAAAATTTAACTAAAGTATATTATTATGTCTTCATTTTAAATAAGATTTTTTTTCAAATAGAAATTATAAAAGTATGAAAAAATATATTTAAAATGGATTCTCCATCAAAAGGTGGTGAAAATTCCTTTTTTGAGAAATACTTCTTTTATTCTAAAAATTTATTTTGTTTTTATATCTTATCTAGAAAGAATATAATGTGAATTATAAACATCAAATTGAGTTCATAATTCATTAATAAAATCCAACAAGAGTAATATGATTTTATAAACAAAATTATTCTCATTTAAATAGGTTTTTATAAAAAACACATCCTTTATATTCAATTGGGTTTCATTTCTATTTCAAATAAATTTGGTAAAAAATGAATCATTATACAATCATGTTTAAACCATATTTTCATAATTTAGTTTATACTATTCATTCTTGACATTCTAATAGCTGGGTTATAACGGTAACATTTAAATAATAATATTTAGTTGTTCATTTAAGACTGATGTAGTGTATCATGTACTCTATTGAACATAGTGTTTCTTACTTGAAGCTTAGGATGTTGAATAAGTAAAATTATAAATTGGTATTCTTTCTCTACCTTTCTCATTGAATACATTAAGATATCATCTATAACTTCTAACAAAAACTGATCAAGGAAATCTATAAAGACTATATTCATCAAATCCATGAAGATAATAAGGGAGTTAGTATGGCCAAAATGAACCACTGTATATTCATCGTGTCTATAGCATGTATGAAATGTAATAATGTGTATATAATGTTTCTTGATCATCAATTGATGATATCCAGAGAAAAGGTCAATATTGGAAAATTATTGATCAATTTGCAGTTGATTAAACAATTCATCAGTATTGGGAAGAGGATATGTGTTCTTGATGATGATATTGTTCAACTCTGGATAATAAACATAGAGTTTAATTGATCTATAATTTTTTCATGATGAGAATAGGATGAAACCAATGTGACAGACTCATCTAAATGAATCTATTATCAAGGTTTTCATGGTGTTTCTTCTTCAATTATTGTAACCCAATTAGGGTTATTCTATAGGGATTCATTGAAATTGGTATTGAAGTAGGCATGAGTTCTAACAAAAAGAAACACCATGATTTGATGTAATTCTAAGAAACTATTCTAGGAACAAATCCACAGATTCTTGAACAATAGTAATATAATTGATGTTGATTTCTACCCAATCATTTGAGAAAAACATGCCATATAAATAAGAATTATGACCCATACACTATCTATAATCTCTATAAGATGTTCATACAAATCATCACATTGATAGATGGTGATATGTTGGTTTGATATATGAAACATAATTTCCTTTACTCAATAAAATATGTTGGATTTATGCATATAAATTCAACACATTCCTAAGATGACATCAAATTCAACCAAAGGAAGAATGAAAATATTTGCAGGAAGAATATTCTCATAAACATCAACTGGAGAGGAATCATAGAGGTGAGATAAAATCATCAAAAAATTATAGCATTTCATTAGGAATTCCACATCTAATAGTTTGGTTGGAATCTCAATACCCTTATAAAATTCTATAGATATGAAAGAGTGGGTAGATTCTGAATCAAATAAGACATTATTAGTTCTAGATTTGATGGTACATGTACCTTTAACTAGGTAATTATCACACCCTCATCAAAAATGGTGATCAATTGAGATTTATCTGTGTACTTATTTTTAAGAGGGTTTGGACGCTGATCATCATCCCCAACCCTTGGGTTTTGGCCGTAGTTATCATAATTTCGATCCTCTTTACACTTGTATCACAGAAGTGTGGGAGGTGCATTCAGTGTAGCTTTCCCTCTATTTTCATCATTGGAAAACTTATTTCTATCAGTTTAGAAATCAATTTATTGATGGAATTCCTTTATAAACTTAAAACACTTATTATACCACATTTGAAAATTCCTTCCATTCTCTTTTCCACACATGAAGCCAAATGAAAGGCTCATTTTCTTATCTCCAGGGTTTTTAGATTTTCCATTGAACTGCATATTCCTTTTCTTATTAAAACCATGAGATTTATATATAACTCAAACCTCTATTTCAACTTTTATTACACAATTCATAAGATATTTGTAGATACTAAAGTCTCTTATGGCCCATACCCTTCCTTGATTTTTCTTTATTCCACTGAAGAACCTATAAATTTTACTTTTTGGTTGGGTGATAATACCTGAAGTGTACCTCAAACCTCATGTGAAATTATCTTCATAGGTACTGACAGATTCATTATCCTTTTTCTTCAACTCAAGAAACTAATTTTCCATCTTCCTATAAAGAAATTTATGAAATTACTTATTGAAAATTATGTTCTTGAAATTATTCCAATCTATGGATTCAATTTATTCTTTCATCCTCATATTATTGATTTGACTTCACCATTGGTATGCTTCACCTTCTAACCAATAAATAGAAATAATGAATTTATAATTTTATGAACACTAATGAATGGATAATATATTTTTAGTGGTACCAATCCATTGTTCAATAATAATTGGATCAAAAGATCTTCTAAAAGAAGGTGGAAATTTCGTAAGGAATGACTCAACAAAAGGTTGTTCTCTTATTTTCTTGTTTGGAAGCAATTCATGATTCATATATTGGAAATGTTGTTTGTGTATAGAAATGTGGTTTTTCATTCCAATTACAATAGAATTCATATTCTTATGATAATAATTATATAATTTTCTATCGTAATCACCATAAATTTGGTTCTTTTGGGTTCCATCAATTGAAAAAACCAAAATACATAGAGTAAGAAACAATTATAATTGAGAGGAACCATATTTTAATGAAAAAACACTTATAGGTTGTCTAAATTATGACTCATTATTTAATTTATTTCACACTATTATTATCCTAGTTTATTCATATCCAACATACTTTTAAATCCTTCATGATGATTCATGAAGGGTTTGTGAATTTCCAAATCACATCCCCCTAGAGTGCCAAACCAGCTGCACAGTAATGTTCCTTTTCATATATAATGTTATGGTCGAGTGAGGCCCAATTCACCTTATTAGAGTTTTTAATACAGTGAAAATATGTGTTAAATCCACAACCACTTGTATTATACATCTAGTAATGCATCTCTAAGAAACTACTTTCCCTATCCTTTACCAAAATTCTAAGTCATTTTCCTATACTTTAGTTTATCCAAAGACTTATCCTTAGCCATGTTCTTATATTTATAACTATGGTTTTCTAGTCAAATATTCCAAATGTTAACAATAATTTTTCTTTGATACCAACTCTAGGGACCCTCACTTTTCATACATTAACATTACATCAATTTTACGAAATACATAATACATTAAAAAAAAGAATAAAAAAGACAATATTATGCTAATTACTTGGGAAACATGTGAACTTAATCATAGGTACATAATTGAGCAACATTTTCTCCCACTAGGTTTTCCATAACTTGAACCCTTCTTAGACACATCATACATAATAAATATCATCATAAACTATGGGAAATGAAACATAAAAATGGGTGATGTAATATGCCTAGAAAGGGTATACAAGAGAGATATGCAAGCAAAAAGATGAGTATAAGGGGATAATAATGTGATCATAACATTAAAAGATCACACCTTACATATAAAATAAAATAATCAAAAGTCATGGAATAAATATTTATAATTTATAAGACATGAATCATAAATGAGTAAAAAGCATATTCCATGAAAGCATATCATTGGAGTAAGATATGGAATTTTGTAACACATATAAACATGTCATATCATTCCATATAAGTCAAGACGCATTTTAAGAACATATTAGGGCACTTTATGGGGAATAATACTACTTAGAAGAACACACCACCATGCCCAGTTGTAGTCCTTTCCTTATAAGGGGTCATATTTCTACATCTCCCCTATTTGTACGGGTTTACCCACCTTATTATAGTGGATATGGTTTCCCAATATTTCTATAGTGGATCAAGATTCACCATTAACCCATATATGATCGGGATTCCATATCATCACATATTGGATTAAATTTACCCATCTTCCCATAGTATATCAATACTATCACTTGGTTCCCATCATTATCTCATTAGATATAAATCTTTACCCAATGCATCGGAGGGAGACATGTGTATAACCCATATCATAATTATATGATTCATATATATTCCCAAAGTTCATATTCAATCATATCATAACCCATGAAATCAAATGGGTTTCATAAACATATAACCATATCTTAATCTATGGAAAATATAATGGATTCATAATTATTTCATCAAAACATAAGAAGAACAGAGAAGTGATATTAATTAGAATGTAACCGAGGAAAGAGAAATAGGTTCCATTCAAACAATTTATAAACTATACAAATAAATAATATCAACATATCCTTTGGATAATTTCCCTAGAAGTCATGAGTAGCACCAATGAATGTCTTTTGATATGGAAAATACGTTTCCATTATATTTAAGAAACATTCCTTGAGGAAGGAATTCTTTCAACTTTGGAAAATGATTTTCCAGAAACCATTTGAATTATTTTTCATGAAAATAAAAATCAAAACATATAAAGAAACCTTGAAAACTTTTTGAGAACTATTTCCTTAAAAAAACATTTAAAATATTTAAAGGATGCTTGAAAGCATTTTGAAAACCATTTGTCTGAAAACACCTTGAAAAAATATAAAGGATTATTTGAAAACCAAAAAAATGTTTAAAATACATTTTCCAAGAAAATGATAATAAAATATCATATTTAATATCCATTTTGATTTTTTTTTGAAAACATGGATTTTTTGAAAATCATGGCATGTGTCTCAATGAAGGAAAATTGAGACAAAACTACTTTACTGATTTGGTATCTTTTGATACATAAACACAGTGAAAGGGATATCACCAAATAGATATGTGAATACCAATAGATAAAATGATAACAATCGTTTAATATATTCATGGGTACTATATACATCACAAAAAAGAAATGAGTGGTGAATAAGGCATTAATCTCATGAAAATAAAAGTGTTACCAGAAATTCTATTAACATATGTATTAAATCTCGTTATACCCTTAGTAATATCCCATAAAATAAATATAATTTTATTATAATTACTTTAAAGAACCATATTATTATTTCTAATACCATTTATGGTTCGATTATGACTTTATATTATCCTCTTGTTAACAATTCTGTGTTGATGTTATACTTCGGGTAATATTCACTTTTTTTTTCTTATTCGTGTCTTAATTTGTCATATTTTTTCCCTCATACATGTATCGTGATTTCTAGAATTTAAAAAATGATAAAAAATAATATATATTCTTTATATATGTATTCATGATAATCTATAAAATATAGAAAGATGAAATGGAATCCACTTTTCATGGAGACGATAAGCCATACATACGCATGAATGGTGTTTTTGTTTTATTATCGTATTTAAAAGAAAGAAGGAAGGTAAATGGAATATATCTATATATATATATTTCATCATTATATTATATTTTTTATATTATATATATTATATAATCTCACTAAACCCATCCCAAATACATTCTATGTAGAGCGTGAATTAATCACATCGCTTTAAGGTGGTGGTAGTCTACATCTCCCCAAAAGAAATTATTGTATTTTTATAAAATTGAAATCATGAAGGTATGTGATATATAATAGTTTTAGAAGCATAAATATATCAGAAATATCAGAAATATCATATAAAAATATATTTTCTATCATCATTTCAAACCATGAGAGGTGGTAACAGAAAAATGAACAACATCGTCTCACGAGGTCGTAGTACGCCGTACATAAAAATGAAAAGTTTTATACCCATTAGATATAAGTGTGTGTGAATATAGGTTGAAAAAATATAATAAAAGAACCTATGTATATTTAAGATGCTATGTTTTTAATGTCCCATAATTCTATGTCATTTTTTTAAAATTATATGGGATTATTTTGAGACCAAATGCTCAGACGACACCTGATTCTGAGGCCCAGTGATCCCGAAGTAGAGTTCAGATTATTTTTAAGAAAATTAAAATAGCACTCATGCACGGTTTTTGGAACTTCTAAACAATTTCCCTGATTGATAGTATGAGGGAATTGTTGTGTCTGGAATGAAAACATTAGCTTAGAATGGACCTAACCGCCACCGGCACCGGTCAATGGAAAAGTTATATTTCAGACGTTTTAATAAAAATAAAATAAACATAAAAAAATTATTTTATTCAAATTGTTTCACTACAACACAGTGACGAGATGAATGTTTAATTCCACAAATTAAATAGTGTAACAAATATTTAATTGAAGCGTAAAAGAAATGTTGTTTCATAAATTAATCTGCATAATTATGTGAAGACTCAACATAACATAAACACTGTGACACATTTCTCATTTAATGAGATAACGAGGTTGGAGAAATGATATGGATCTGGAATTATTCTGATTAATGGTGAAGGAATTCATTCCAATGATGAATGGCGGTGAATCAGAAAGTGGCAATGACTCTTTTGGAGAACAAAGCCAGGATCAGAGATCGACAAACACCAACAACTTTGAGCAGTTCCCTTTTCTCTCAAGAGATCCCACCCTCAACAATAGATCAAGGATATTCGTAGAGGGATCACCACCTACGATGAGCCTTTCCTCTGATCAAATCTTCTCAAGGTAGGTGTTTCATTTTTTTAAATATTATTTTCTCCATTATTCTTTATAAACAACTAACACGAATTAACCCACCAACAGGTTGATCCATAGGTCGTTGACCTTGAGGGAGGATTTCTTTCTCACATGGTTTTTGATCGGGGTAATCCATGATGGAATCATTAACATTTCCAATGTTGTTTTAAAAAAATTATAATGCGGATGGTGCAGTCTGACACGAACAATTCCTGAGCCCCTTTATTCGGGAAATTATTGTGTTCTTCATGATCGAATCTCCGAATCGATGGTGAGGAGCACGTGACAGTGATGGTGATGCCCCAAGGATCCCAAGGGAACAGATGTTTTCGGAATGAAACCATAAGAGAAGACCTGGTGGCACATGGATAGGACCGCCGGTGGCCCGTGGCTATGGCCACATGTTGGTGGTGGTGCATCATGACGGAGCACGAAGGCGGGGAGGCCACAACCAATTGGGGCCAAGATGGTGAAGCAGGGGCCACCGACATGTAGGCTGGTGCCTGGTGATAGGCGGACGTGGCCACCCGACTACATCGGAGGTGCGAACCATGTACACAAGCCATAATGATATGTTGGAACATGGTCTAGCAGGGACCATGTGTGGAAAGAGGTTGGCTGACCTCGGCTGTTCCCGTGGCCGAGGAAGCCGGATGCCAACAGACATTTGGGTTGGAGAAGGGTTGGCCCGCTCATAGGGGGCTATGCAGAAGATAGTCTGGGACATCTAGTAGGCTGGGATGCCCATGAAAGCTAGACACATGGAACAATAAAACAGGTCAGCCCCAAGTCAGTTTGGCGGACCCAAGTCGGGTCTGGTTGAGTTGGTCCGACCGGGTCGAACCAGAATCGGACCCAACCGACCACGTTTTAGAAAAATTTCCAGAACATCCAAACCATATGTCTGATTGGAAATATGTTTGTGTTATTGGAACCCGCATAACGAGACAGTTACTTTTGAATGATCTATGTAGGCTTTAATTGAAGTTGAGATATGAAGAATGGATTGAGTAGTGGATTCTACTGGAATCAAGTGTAATACATTCGAGAATCATGTGGCTGGATGAGAGTTCAAGACTACTAACGAGTAGGTCTAGGTGACCCAATAGGAATAGATGATAAGAATCCCTATGTGGACTAGCTACAAGAGGATCTATGTAAACATTCTATAAGTGGATCTATGTGAACCAGCTATAAGAGGCCCTATGCAGTCCAACTATAAGTGGTTAGATCTGAAATAGCTATAATGTCCTAAGTGGGGAGAAACTCTTAGTGACCCGACATACCCATGGCAGGGACTGGCTCTTAGAGATCCATCAAACCCACGGTACTCATTAGTCCAAGTTCTTATATGTTACTACTGATAGTCTTTCTTTCCATACCTTCGATTATACCTCTGTGATCTGATAGTACCTAGTTCATACCTTCTTTTGTTGTATTTCCCAAGTGTTTTAGGGTATTTACTAAGTATTTTGTTACTCACCCCAACACAGGCTCCACCCGCACATATCATGTCTAGTGCAGATGAAATTTGCTTCGAAGGAGACCTTGGTAACCCTAGACTACGTAGTTCCCAGTGAGATACGACAGGCAGGAAGTACTTCTACAGCTTCTGTTATCCACTCCTTTCTTTCCCATCAAGTGGGGTTCTCAAGCAGATGACTTTTTCAGAGAACTTTTGTACTTTTATTTTTTCAATTTTTATTTTGTTGGGTTTGTATTCTAGCCCATTTTACATACATCATGTACCATTGCTCAGTGGCTGTTTTAGTTGATTGCATGTTTTCCTTTCATGATTTTTGTGATGTGGTTGGGTGTGCATGTATACAGGTATTTAGGAAAAGGCCTCTCAGTAATGGGATATTTCATTTAGTGCTATTCACCATCCTCTAGAAATTGGGAGGTGGTCTTGGGGTAGTCATGGCATGGGACCTGAGGGTTGGGTCATGACAAAGTGGTATTTGAGGAGGTAGGGTTCTACATTGGGATCGTGAGTCTGTGAGTATAGTTTAAGGGAAGTGTGCTAAGTGTTTCAAGTTCAGATTTTAGGCCAGTGATAATAGTGTGGGTGCTATAACCAATGTATCCATACACCAGGATTATGAAAAACTTCATTTCAACTTGGTACATAGAAACACTGGTTGCAGAAAATAAAGGCTACATGCATCATATATAATTTTGATTATTTTTTCCTATTTTACTTCTTGAGAGAGCTCACTAGGTATGATCTATTGAATTTGGTACATCTAGATCTATTTTTGGATGACTCCATGTAGACAGCTAGCCCGGATTCTGATGCGTGACTATGAGAATATCCCACCTAGCAATGAGGCATCAGTTGAGGGGCCAGTGTTAGCGATGGCCCCACCGGGTGGTTCACTAGTGTTACCACCACATGTTGATCAGAAATTAATGTCGGTGCTACTGGTAGAGGATGAACGCAAACTCAGTGCCTTACACAAGTTCCATAGGAAGAAAACACCTAGGTTTTGGGTTGAGATAGACCCCCAGGTGTCCAAAGATTAGCTTGAGGAGGTTACACAAGTCTTCTGTTTTGTGAGGATGCCTCTTGACTAGATGGCGATATTAGCTGCAAGCCATCATCAGGGATCAGCGGGGATATTGTGGAGCTTGAAGATTTAGAGACATAATTAGGTGACCCTCACTTAGACAGAAATTGAGCACTTATTCAGGGAAGTTTTCATCCTAGAGACATTATGATCTATGCACATATAAAAGCTACTACACCTATAGCAGGGTTGCATTACAGTATCATAATACTCAATGAGAATCAATTAACTTTCTAGATACACTACAGACATGGTGTGAGGATCATTATTCAAGTATTGAGACTTTATGTAGGGATTAGGCTGAGAGATCAGGACGTCCATGGTGTCTCTCATCATCCCTACATAGTATGGGGTGCTGGAGCAAGCCCTACATGTAAAAAAATTCTTCGCAGAGTAGGCACCGATAGCTGGACCGACCAGTAGACACCATATTGTAGAGTCTTCAGTGGAGGGTAGCATGCATCAGATGTAGGGACTCAACTAGGTTAGACCTTTTAGGAGATGAACCCATGAGTCAGGGTTGGTAGTGAAGGGCTACCATATCAGAGTGAGTCAGTAGAGGGCCAAACTGTGTTTCTAATGCAGCAGGTGGGGACATAAGGCTCGTGATTACCCGAATCGCCACATAGATGATCAAAATATGGTCAAGGGACTGCTGAGGCAGAGGTATAGGGTCATGATGGGTGGTCCGTAGGGTAGTGGACATGGAAGAGGAGCAGGTCAACTAGAAGGCGTTGAGTGAAGGTTTGAGGTACTACCACCACCACCCATAGGTGGCCCACCACTACCTTAGGGAGCAGGTGGACAGGGGTGGGCTCAACTTCAGGTGATGAAAGCCTATGACCACGATGCTGTGGAGATTATTAGAGGTATGATTTATGTCTTTTAAACCTTGGCTATAGTTATTATAGACACTGGTGTCAGTCACTCTTTCCATGCCACAAACCTTTTTGGATCATGGAGATTCTAGTGGAGTCATTGGCCTGATCATTATTATTAGGAACTCCTATGGGAGGGGATTCGACAATTACACACTGGTTTTGACATTGTGAGATTACACTTGGATGTGAGAGCTTTGGCTAGAATCTTCTTGTAAAGACCCAAAAATTTCAAGGAATTTTTATTAATTTCTTTGGAATTTTACGAGACTGCAGCTTCTGACGGAACCTGATTCCGAGGCCCGGTGTGACCGGAATCAATTTCTGAAGTTTAGCTCGAGTACGTTCAGTGAATGAATGATCGGGTTTTTCTAAATTTTTAACCAGTTCTCGGAATCAAAATCTGAGGGCACCGTTAAGACTGCAATTCCAATATTTACTTAAGAAGACATTTTTCAGAGTTGCATTTTCTCGGGAAGAGTTGTTTAAATTTTGTGGATTAATACTACAGAGAAATAAAATTGTGGTACTAATTTTATTTCTTTTAAGTGGTTAAATCCTAAATTTGGAGGTTGGGTGGAACTAAGCACCCATGTGAGGTTAATAGTGAGGTGGGGCCCACACGAGCCCCCACCCCTTCAAATCCCCTAAACCCCCCTTTAATGTTGGCAACCCCCCATATGTTTATGACCTTCTCTCTCTCTTAAATTGAATGCCAACACACCCATTCAATTAATTGAATATTGTTAATTAATTAAATGAGGTTTTTGATTTTTAAAAATGTTGGCAATTGTGGATAAATTAAGACAAAGTATTAGTTTGTTTTTGGGTTGGTTCGTTGCGTGGAGTCTGGGGAGAAAATAACCAAGGGCTCGAAGAACATCATCTTCCATGTTGAAGAATGTGAAGAACGTCAAGACCTCGACGAAGAATGTCGACACCGCAAAGGAAGACTGTCGTGCTGTCTTCTCTCCTCTCCACAGCCGGTGAGAGACGCCGTTTTCCACGACGTGCTTTTCCTGCGAAGACCCTTGTTCGAAGACTTCATCAAGTTAGGGGTTTGGTTTTGTTCATGAATAATTCCTTGCGTTCTTCGTTTAATATTCAGGCTGCATATTATCAATTTAACGGGAGGAGGTCTACCACCCGAACACGGCCGATCCTCCCCCTCCTTTGATGTTGTGTTCGTTGAGGCTCAAACAAAGGCGAACGGTGCAATAACACTGCATGGAAACTTGGAGGAATGTGGAAAAGAAGCGAGACGCCATCGCACCGCGTCCTTGAGGCCGAATGAAGCCGCAGCCGGAGCTGGGCCACGGAAAAGGGGCGCGGCGCCGTCGCGTCGCGTCGGAGAACCATGAAGAGACCTTGGCCGGAGCGGGGCCACAACGGAGGGGCGTGGCTCTGTCGCGCCCTGCTGGTTGGACCAAGGCTACGACCTTTGTCTACAACAGAGCAGGGAGCGGCAGCCGGAACCACCGGCCGGCGGCGCGTCGGAGGGGCGGGACCACGGGGTCCCGCAATGGCACACCGGCCGGCCAAACCAGCCGACCAATTTCCGAGAAATCCGGGGGTCGTAACCCCCGGCTGAGAAAGGGCAGGCTCCCCATGGGGGGGGGGGGCATTTATCAATCAAGGGGAGGGGCTATGCCCCCCCCCCCCCCATCCGTCTCCCACTCGGCCAATTGGCCGAGCTGCCTGGACGCGCGGGCCACGCCCTAATGGGATGGACCCGGACTCGGGTCGGGTCGACCCAGTTCGGGCCGACCTAGGGGGTCTTGGGCTGGGTCGGTCAGGGCCCAAAACCCCTTAAAACCGGTCAGGTTCGTTAAAATGCCAGTATCATGGGCTACGAGCCTCCGATCGATGCACCGTCAGTTGAGATGTGATCCTTGGATTGAGATGGTCGTTTTGGTATATTAAAATCAAGGTTTCAGCAAACTTTGGGTATGGTCGGGTTGGTTCGAACACAAAACCAACCGGGCCCTCGGAGTAGAAACACTTATAACTTGAGCTCCGGATGTCCGATTGACGTGTCGCCGACTTTGTTGGATTTCTCTTAGTGAGACGGACCTTTTGGCTTACTCCGCTTGAGGTTTGGACACAGTTGGAGTGTGGTCGGGTTGGTTTTGACTTAAAAACCAACCGGGCCCCTGGAATGAAGAAGCCAATAACTCTCAGACCGGGCGTCCGATTGACGCGCCGTCGGTGACGTTGACTTCCTACTGACGTGACGGAACTTTGCGATACATCAAATCTGGTCTACATGACAGTTGATGCATCAAAATCTTGGCTCTTGGAGCGGACCCTCCCGGAACAAGCATTCTGTGTGTGGAAACCCTAAAGCTGGCTGAGACTTGACGACTGCTGATCGATCGACTCGGAGTGTTTCGATAGCCCAGTGGGGAGCTCTTGGTTGTAGCAGCAGACCCACGGCAGAGGAGCGCTTGGTTGTAGCGATAGACATGCGGTACTCAACAGAAGGAGTACCTCTGTAGGCTATGATGGGGAGCACTTGGTTGTAGCGGCAGACCAATGGTGAGAAACACTTGGTTATAGCAGCAAGCCCATAGTACTCGATAGGTGGAGTACTACAGCAGTCCAAGGTTAGTGGGAAGCGCTTGGTTGTAGCGGCAGGCCCACTGTACTCGATAGAGGAGGAGTTCCCCAGCAGCTATGGGTTCGACGGTGAAGACTTTAGTACTGGAATCCTCCGTGGGTTAGGTGACGATGACAACCTTATTGGAATCCTCCGTGGGTTCGACGGTGAAGACAACCGTATTGGAATCCTCCGTGGGTTCGACGGTGAAGATAACCGTATTGGAATACTCTGTGGGTTCGACAGTGAAGAATTTCATACTGGAATCCTCCGTGGGTTCGAAGACAACGAAAACTGTACGGGAATCCTCCATGGGTTCGGCGATGACGACTAGTATACTTGTAACCTACGTGGGTCCGACAGTATTGACCTATGTTGTGGTATCCTATGTGGGTCTGACAGCTTAGCTGGTCTAGTATCCTATGTGGGTCCCAACTTAGATGAATCAGTGGCTACATCTGATCATCTCTATCACCTTACGAAGAAGTATACCTGTGTGAGCTGAGTCTTGAATTTCAATCATCATCTTCGATATGATTGACTTTCTTCCTATGTGGATTGAGTTGTGATTTCCTGTGTGGATTGGATTATGCTTTCCTGTGTGGATTATGTTTTATCTTCTTGAGTGGACTGGATTGTACTTGAGCTCGTGAGTTAGAGCTGAACTGGATTTGATGACTTAGGTATATGTATGGGCATATACCTAAGTAGTGTTGGATGTTACTTGATGATTGTATCTTTCCTTTGTGGATTATCCTTTGTGGATTCTGGGAGACCTTAAGGGGTCTCGGGGTCCTTACTAAGTATCTTATACTCACCCCTGCATGGGATTCACCCGCACTACGTTGTGTTGGTTACATACGATGAACATCACTGATCGAGGTTGAGGTTTGTAGAGCTGGACGGTTCCTGGAGGAGGAACTCATGACGAGTCGGTGTCGGAGGTGGATTTTACGACGAGTCGGTACCTGGAGGTGGACCACTGGGTGGGACGTACATGGGGTGGATGGTAGGACCCGAGGAGTTGAGGAGGCGATCTGTACCCACCCTTTAGGTGGGATTTTCAGTGGATGGATCAGTGTTGCTGCTTTACTTTTCAGTTGTTGTACATCCTTTCCAGTTGTACTTTACTTTCAGTTTGGGTTTGTATTCTGACCCACTTACTTTTCTGCACTTACTTTTGTACCCTGTTTTACTTAGTGTTTTCTTCTGCTGGCTTACTGTGTGGTGTTTTTGTAATATAATGTCAATCCATTCCCCTTTTTGTCAAGTTTTACGCCTTGGTGCTAGTCTCCAGCCCCTGGCCTTTGGAAGGCAGGCTTGGGGTAGTCACAACACGGGTCTCGAGGACGGGTCGTGACAAATTGGTATCAGAGGAGTTCAGTTCTACCACAGAACTCAGGACTCCGATCATTTATTCTAAGTGAAGCAATAATGTTAAGGGTATTGAGTGTGGTTATCAGTCCAGGGAGTCCAGTGTTGGTGCCGCGGCCGACGTATCCGTACACCAGGACCCTGACTTCTGATTTCCGACTAAGTGCACGAAAAAATTGATTGCACGTGTGTTTCAAAATTTTTCTTTGTGATTAATTTGTGTCAGATCACCAGTTATACATCGTTGACCATGGTGCACCTGTCTCTTTTTAGGATGGACCCACGATGACAGCCAGCTAGGGTTCCGAGTGTTGTACGAGATAACGGCCCATCGAGAGATGAGGTTCTGATGAGGGGCCCTCTTACTATGTTGAAACTTCGGGTGGTGTACCAGCATTACCACAACCCTTTGGGAAGCATAGGCCTCTGAGGTTTTGAGGCAATATGGTTCCCAGACAGTAGAGGACTGGATGAAGGCGATTGTAAGAGTTTCCACCCAGTGTAGACACTAGTAGAGAAGATGGTGATCTTAACTACTAGTGTTTTCTAGTGAGTAACCATGAGGTTGGTCTTTTTAGTGAAGAGGCTTCGGTATGTGGACAGATGCCTGAGATAGTAACTTCGGGTAGTGTGTCAGCTACATCACTACCTGTTGGTCAGTAGACACTACGGGCGGTACTGGTAGAGGAAACTTGTAGTCTTGGTGCCTTACATGTTTAAGCACCAGATATCCATCGATTTCCAAGGCAAGACCGACTCACAGTTAGCTGAGGATTGGCTTGAGGAGGTGTCTAAGAGTTTCCTAGAGCTTATATAGCTTCGGTAGGACGTGTCGGTAGCTGAGAATTCAATGGGGTATACCGAACCATTCCTGGTACTCGATGACTACAATGCAAACAGTGCTTCAGGGCTCGGACATCTGAGTGAGGTGTGTCTAAAGGACATCCGAGCTAGAAATTCTTCCTCTATCTATTCCTACTTATACTAGGGTGATAGAGAGAACCTTTGTGGTTGATAATTCTTTGGCTGAGTGGATTTAGCCAGTTAAGGTTAACCTTAGGAAATCAGGAAACTGGCAATAGTCTCGGAGACTTGGGCATGTAAAATGTTTCAAGTAGAGAAAGTGAAAAGGACAGATGAATCTGGAGGGCAACAGACGTGGAAGTAGAGCTAGGAGAGTATCATGGGGTGGTGAACATTTTGACATGTAGCAACCACCCGCCTTTGTAATACCCGTTAGGCTCATGGAGTTGTAGGGTAGGGGAAAGAGTAGCTTCATGCGGTCAAGGAGTGTGACAGAAGGGCTCTAAGGATGATTCGAAGTACAGACCGTGTCTTCTACTAGCTTCCGTAACAACATAAATTGATACGAATCATCCCTTCCTTCCATGAATCTTGTCCCAGACCTAGAGTTTCTGATTAAGACGTTGACTTGACCCTCACGTCTGGAGATACCTTTGGGAGGAGACTCGATAATCATAGTTGTGCCAACGGTGTGATCTGACCCTTCAGGCGAGAGTTTCAGTTGGAACCTCTTGGTGGCAGCGTTGATTCCTTACGACGTTAGTTTGAGTATGAACGGGGAAATCACAGTTCATACACAAATTGACGGTATTAGGAAAATGTCGGGATGTGTTTTCCTTGGTCGGGGAAAAGGAAACCCCAGGAATCACAAGATTAACTCTTCCTTAGGAGGGTGTAACCGATCACTCTTGGGTCATCCAACCTTACCCTCGTGGCTGTAGGAGTTTTGAGATTCAGTTCTAATCAGAAAATGGAGGCCTTTAGAGTTTGAGGATGGAGACCACGTTCTTATACGGGTCTCACATCGACGAGGTTTACGGAGATGTAGCCAAGGCAGTGAGATATCTCCGAGGTTCAGCGGACCCTTCTAGGTCCTCAGCAGGGTAGACGAGGTGGTTTACCGCTTGACCTTTCCACCTCAGTTGCACAGGGTACACGGTGTCATCCATGTATCTTATCTAAGGAGATACGTGCATAAACCTTAACACATCATCGATAGCAGGGAGTTGGACGTCGATGACAGGGTGGCATTTACAGAGGTTCTAGTGGAGAATGAGGATCAACAAGAGCAGGTCCTATGTGGACGGTCGATTCCTCAGGTGCGCTTTCACTGGCAGCACGGGAACCTCCAGGAGAGCACATGGGAGCGGGAGGCTCAGTTGCATCATCATCACCACTTTTGTTTCCCTAGTTTGTGTTATAGATTTACGGGGATGTAAATCCCTAATGTGGGAGTAATGTAAAGACCTAGAAATTTGAAAGATTTCTTTTAAAGTTCTTTAGAATTTTATGAGATTGCGGCTTCTGACGGCACCTGATTCTGAGGCCCGGTGTGCCCGGAATCAATTTCCGAAGTTTAGCTCGGGTACGTTCAGTGAACAAATGAGCGGGTTTTTCTAACTTTTGAACCGGTGCTTGGAATCGAAATCTGAAGGCACTGTTGAAACCGCAATGCCTATATTTTCTTAAAAAGTCCTTTTTTAGAGTTGCGTTTTCTCGGGAAGAGTTGTTTAAATTTTGTGGATTAAGAATACAGAGAAATAAAATTGTGGTACTAATTTTATTTCTTTTAAGTGGTTAAATTCTAAGGTTAGAGGTTGGGTGGAACTAACCACCCATGTGAGGTTAATTGTGAGGTGGGGCCCACACGAGCCCCCACCCCTTCAAATCCCCTAAACCCCCTTTCTAATGTTGGCAACCCCCCATAAGTTTATGACCTTCTCTCTCTCTTAAATTGAATGCCAACACACCCATTCAATTAATTGAATCTCGTTAATTAATTAAATGAGGTATTTGATTTTTAAAAATGTTGGAAATCGTGGATAAATTAAGACAAAGTCTTAATTTGTTTTTGGGTTGGCTCATTGTGTGGATTCTAGGGAGAAAATAACCATGGTCTCAAAGAACATCATCTTCCACGTTGAATAATGCGAAGAATGTCAAGACCTCGATGAAGAACACCGACACCGCAAAGGAAGACCGCCATGCCGTCTTCTCTCCTCTCCGCAGCCGGTGAGAGACACCGTTTTCTACAATGTGGTTTTCCTGCAACGACCCTCGTTCGATGACTTCATCAAGGTAGGGGTTTGGTTTTGTTCGTGAATAATTCCTTGCATTCTTCATTTAATATTTGGGCCGCCTATTATCAATTTAACGGGAGGAGGTCGGACCACCCGAACACGACCGATCCTCCACCCCCTTTTATGTTATGTTCATTGCGGATCGAAAAAAGGCGCGTGGTGAAACATCACCGCATGAAAACTTGGTGGAATGTGGTGAAGAAGTGCGGTGCTGTCGCACCGCGGCATTGAGGTCGAAAGAAGCTGTAGGCAGAGTGGGGCCGCGACAAAGGGGCGTGGCGCCGTCGCGCTGCGCTGGAGAACAACGAAGAGACTGCGGCCGGAGCGAGGCCACGGCGGAGGGGCGCGGCGCCATCGCGCGGCGCCGGTCAGACCAAGGCCGCATCCTTTGTCCGCGGCGGAGCAGGGAGCGGCGTCCAGAACCGCCAGCCACCGGTGCCTCGGAGGGGCGGGACTGCGGGGTCCCGTAGTGGCACACCGGCCGGCCAAACCGGCCGACCGGTTTCCGATAAATACAAGGGTCGTAACCCCCGACTGGAAAAGGGCGGCCCCTCATGTGGTGGGGGGCGTTTCTCCATCAAGGGGAGGGGCTACGCCCGCCCTCTGTATCCCGCTCGACCAATTGGCCGAGCTGATTGGATGTGCGGGCAGCGCCCGCGCCAGGCCAACCAGCTGCGCCCAGGTCGGACAGGCAGCACCGGGCTGCACCGGCAGGGCCAGGCCGCGCCGGTGGAGCCAGGCCGTACCGGCTGGGCTGGGCCGCGCCCTAATGGGCCGGACCAGGACTCGGGTCGGGTCGGTCCGGGCCCAAAACCCCCTAAAACCGGTCAGGTTCATTAAAATGCCCGTATCATGGGCTACGAGCCTCCGATCGATGCACTGTTAGTTGCGATTCGATCCTTGGATCGAGAAAGTCATTTCGGTATATTACACTGAAGGTTTCGGAGAACTTTGTGTACATTTGGGTTGGTTCGAACACGAAACCAACCGGTCCCTCAGAGCGGAAACGCTAATAACTTGAGCTCTGAACGTCCGATTGACGTGCCGTCGACTTTGATGGATTCCTCTTAGTGATACAGACCTTTTAGCTTACTCCGCTCGAGTTTTGGATGCAGTTGGTGTGCGGTTAGGTTGGTTTTGACTTAAAAACGAATCGGAACCCTGGAACGAAAAATCCAATAACTCTCAGACCGGGCGTCTGATTGACGCGCCGTCTGTCATGTTGAGTTCCTAATAACGTGATATAACTTTGTGACACATCAACTCTGGTCTACATGACAGTTGATGCATCAACCTCTTGGCTCGTGGAGCATCCCCTCCCGGAACAAGCGTGCTGTGTGCGGAAACCCTAGAGCTAGCCGAGACTTGACGACTGCTGATCGATCGACTCAGAGTGTTTCGATAGCCCAGTGGGGAGCGCTTGGTTGTAGAGGCAGACCCACGGCAGAGGAGCGCTTGGTTGTAGTAGAAAACCCACAGTACTCAACAGAAGGAGTACCTCTGTAGGCTATGAGGGGAGCGCTTGGTTGTAGCGGCAGACCCATGGTGGGAAGCGCTTGGTTGTAGCAGCATGCCCACAGTACTCGACAGGTGGAGTACAACAGTAGTCCAAGGTTAGTGAGAAGCACTTGGTTTTAGCGGGAGACCCATTGTACTCGATAGAGGAGGAGTTCCCCAGTAGCTCTGGGTTCGATGGTGAAGACTTTTGTACTGGAATCCTCCGTGGGTTCGACGATGATGACAACCGTATTGGAATCCTTCGTGGGTTCGACGGTGAAGACAACCGTATTTGAATCCTCCGTGGGTTCGATGGTGAAGACAACCGTATTGGAATCCTCCGTGGGTTCTATGGTGAAGACTTTCGTACTGGAATCCTCTATGGGTTCGACGATGACGACAACTGTATGGGAATCCTCCGTGGGTTCGGCGGTGATGACTACTATACTTGTAACCTATGGGGGTACGACAGTATTGAACTCTGTTGTAGTATCCTTTGTGGGTCCGACAGCTTAGCTGGTCTAGTATCCTACGTGGGTCCCAGCTTAGATGAATCAGTGGATACATCTGATCATCTCTATCTCCTTATGAAGAAGTATACCTGTGTGAGCTGAGTCCTGACTTTCAATCATTATCTTCGATATGATGAAATTGCATCCTATGTGGATTGAGTTGTGCTTTCCTGTGTGGATTGGATTGTGCTTTCCTGTGTGGATTATGTTTTATCTTCCTGAGTGGATTGGATTGTACTTGAGCTTGTGAGTTGGAGTAGAACTAGATTTAATGACTTAGGTATATGTATGGGCATATACGACATAGTGTTGGATGTTACTTCGTGATTGTATCTTTCTTTTGTGGATTATCCTTTGTGGATTCTGGGAGACCTTCGGGGGTCTCGGGGTCCCTTCTGAGTATCGTATACTAACTCCTGCACGGGCTTCACCCGCACTAAGTTGTGTTGGTTGCAGACGACGGACATCACTGATCGAGGTTGAGGCTTGTAGAGCTGGACAGTTCCCGGAGGAGGAACTCATGACGAGTCGGTACCTGGAGGTGGACCACTGGGCGGGACATACACGGGGCAGACGGTAGGACCCGGGGAGATGAGGAGGATATCTGTACCCACCCTTCAGGGGGGATTTCTAGTAGACGACTCAGTGTTGCTGCTTTACTTTTCTATTATTGTACTTCCTTTCCAGTTGTACTTTACTTTCAGTTTGGGTTTGTATTCTGGCCCACTTATTTTTCCACACTTACTTTTGTACCCTATTTTACTTAGTGTTTACTTCTGTTGGCTTACTCTATGGTGTTTGTTTACTATGTAAAGGCAATACCTTCCCCTTTTTTTGGGTTTTACGGCTTGGTGCTAGTCGCCATCCCCTGGCCTTTGGAAGGCGGACTTGGGGTAGTCACTGCACGGGTCCTGAGGACGGGTCGTGACACTTCTAGTAGCGGAATTAAGGTCTTACGATGTCCTTTCAGGTAAGGAATGGTTGTACACATTCCATGCTCAGATTGACTGTTTTAGGCGTAAGTGCGGTGTATCCACGAAGATGGAACCATGTTCTCGTTTACTATTGAAATGAGGATGATTAAAGCGTAATAAAAACATTCTTAAAGATGGGTGCATCTGATCACTCTCTAGTTGGCTAACCTCACCCTTGGTGTAGTGGAGGAGGAGAGTCCCTGGTTCCCTGTAGTGGTGGATAAGTACGAGGATGTCTTCCCCGAGGAATTTCATGGATTACCATCTCGTAGGGAGGTCGACTTATGCATCGTACTATACCTAGAGACATCACCGATATCTACACCTATATATCAGATGGCTCCCACCGAGCATCAGGATCTGAGGGTGTAGTTGGAGGAATTGTATAATAAGGGGTTCATAAGGCCCCACATTTCACCATGGGCATCCCCAGTGTTTTTTTCCAAGAAGGTAGATAAATTCTTAAGGGTATGCATAGACTATCAGTGCATGAATTATGATACCGTGAAGAATAAATATCCACTTTCAAGAATAGATTACATATTCAATAAGCTGAAGGGACTAAAGTGGTACTCGGAGATAGACCTCAGGTCTGGCTATCATCATACTCATGTATAGTATGAGGATGTGCTGAAGGCAGCCTTTAGATGTATATATGAACACTATGAGTTTTTGGTGATGTCTTTTGGCAGGACCAATTCCCCAGCAGTGTCAATGGGACTCATGAATAAGACCGTATAGCCTTATATTGACCAGTTCATCATGGTCTTTATTAATGACATCTTATTGTACTCGGCATCTAAATAAGACCATGAGAAACATGTGTAGATAGTCTTGTATATGCTCTGATAGAACCAGCTTTATGGGAATGTGTCAAAGCACTAGTTCTTGATTTAGGTGGTCCACTTTTTAGGACATGTCTCTCATAGGCTGAAGTTGCAGTATATATCCTATGAAGATAAATGAAGTGCTTCTTGGGAGCCACCCAGAAGTGTGTTTGAGGTGAAAAGTTTCTTGGGGATGAATGGATACTACCGAAGGTTCATTCTTGAATTTTCAAGGGAATTAGAACCCTTATTGGCTCTAACAATAATGGGATAACCATTACTGTGGATGGATAAGTTCCATCAATGTTTCCAGGAGAAGATGCAGAGACTGACGAGTTCCTCTATCTTTCGGCTTCCAGAGGAAGGTGTTGGATAAGTAGGTTTCTGTGATGCATCAGGGATCAGACTGGGTTTTTTCCAAATGGAGGGGAAAGTGGTGATTGCCTATGGTTCAAGACAGTTGAGGCAACATGACTGGAACTAAGTAACCCACGACCTTGAAGTAAAATTAGTAATCTTCTCTTTTAATATGCAGCGGAACAAATTGATGGTGAGAAATTTATAGTCTACTCCAACCACAAAAGTCTCAGGTATATATTATCCTAGAAGGACCTGAATTTGAGGTAATAAGGATGGATAGAGTTTCTTAAGGACTATGATTTCTAGATAGTCTATACTCCTGGGAAGGGAAATGTGGTGAAATACACACTTACTAGGAGATCAGGGTTGTAGTTGCTGAGTGAGGCATCAGATTTGTTGGTCACAATACATATATCCTTCATGGATGATTATAGAAAATCCTACCTTCAGTTAATGGTTGTCACTCCCCCACTATTACAACGAGTTAAGAAGGCCCATCTCGGAGATACCGGCTGCGAGACCTGACTTTCTTAGTTGCCCACAGGACAAGATCTTAATGGATTTTCGATAGGTATGGAGCACATTATCCTTTCCAAAGGTGGCATAGTAGTACCAGTATCATTGTGATAGGATGTTTTGAGGGAGTTCCATACCTTTTATTTGGCGGTACATCCTGGAGTGGAAATTATGTTCCAAGATCTCTGACCTCAGTATTGGTGGATAGGGTTGAATAAATGGGTACAAGAATTCATTTCATGGTGCCTCACTTATCATCAAGTGAAGGTTAAACATCCCGTTCCAGCAGGCTTGACCCAACCAGTTGAGCTACCAGAGTGAAAGTGGGATGATGTCTTGATGGACATCATGATGGGATTAGAACAGACAACCTAGGGTCATGATTTTATCTAGGTGATCATTGAACGACTCACCAATTCAGCACACTTAATTCCTATCCAAGAGTAGGGATCAATAGAGATCTTGGGATGCCTCTACATCTATGAGATAGTGCGGATTCATGGGGTTCCTTCTATAGTCATCTCAGACCATGATGCTTGCTTCACATCCTAACTATAGAAGGGATTACATGAGGCATTTGGGACTCATCTACACTTGATCATGTCTTTCCATCCCCAGAATTATGATCACACAAAGAGGACTATTCGGGTGTTAGAGGAAATGTTACATGCTTGTATCATGAAGTTTGGTTGCAGTTGGGAGGACCACTATCTACTGGTGGAGTTTGCGTACAACAAAAACTATCACTCCACTATTGGTATGGAACCATTTGAGGATTTGTATGGGGGACCATGCATTCCCCTCAATGCTAGTTATAACTAGGGGATTCAACACTCATGGTCCCATATTTGGTATGATCTACCACTGAGAAGGTGTAGATAATCATGGAGTGGATGAGGAATGCATAGAGTAGGAATAAATCTTATGCTGATATTTTCTGATGTCCCTTGATGTTTGAGGAGGGAGAACAGATGTTTTTTCCAGTCTCACCCTGATGAGGTTTGCATAGATTTCACTAGGGCGACAAGTTATCTATATAATTCATCAGACCTTTCTTAATTCTGAGCAGTGTTGGCAAGGTGGCGTACCGCTTAGATCCCCCCACATACGCACCAGGTGAATGATGTTTTCCACATGTCATAGCTGAGGTAGTACGTGCAGGATCCATCACATGTCATCGACTGGGGGGAGCTGGAAATTGAGGATTGGGTGACATTTATAGAGTTCCCAGTGGAGATAGAGGATCGAACTGAGAAGGTCCTTTTTTGGTGGTCGATTCTTCCAGTACAAGTTCAGTTGTATAACATGAATCTTCAAGAGAACACATGGGAGCGAGAGACTCATATTCATACTCAGTACCTCCATTTGATTTTTAACCATTGTTTTGTCTTCTGAGGAAGTAAATCCATAAGGTGGGGAGAATGTAATGTCCCATAATTCAATGCAGTTTTTTTAAAAATTTATAAGGGATTATTTCGAGACTAGATGCTCATACGACACCTGATTTTGAGGCTAGATGATCCCAAAGTAGAGTTTTGAACTTTTTTTAATCAAATTAAATATCACGCATGCACGGTTTTGGAAACTTCTAAAAGAGAGCCCATATTGAAAATATGAGGGCATCGTTGCATCCAGAATAATGAAATTACCAAATAATGGAACTAACCATGACCGGCGTGGGTTGAGGAAAATAATATTTTACAAAAGTTGTAAGAAAAATAAAATAAACATAAAAAAGTTTATTTTATTCAAATTGTTTCTCTACAACGTAGTGACAATCCCACAATTTAATTCAATAATTGAAACAACATAATTACTCTTTAATTGATTCATTACAAAAAAGGAGTTTCATAATTGAAACAAAATAATGGTGTGGTGACTTAGCATAACAGAAACACTACAACACATATCTATTTTAATGAGATAATGAGGTTGGAGAACAGATCCTGGTCTGGAATTTTTCTGAAAAACGATGAAGGAATTATCTCTAACGACAAATGCTGGAAAATCAAAAATCAGCGACAACAACCTTATAGAACATATCTGAGATTAGAGATTGATGAACGCCAAGGGCTTCAGGCAGTTCCATTTTCTCTCGAGATATCCTAACCTCAAAGATGGATTGAATATCTTCACGGATGGAAAAAAACAAGCAATGAGCCTTTCCTATGATCAATGATTCTCCATGTAGGGGTTTACTTTTTTTAAATTGGATCTTCCCATTCTTCTTTCTAAACAACTAATGCGGATTAACCCACATATATGTTGATAAACAAGGTGTTGATATTCCAAGAAGATTCTTAGATATCAAGGTTTTTCATCGGGGTAATCCATGATAGAATCTTAAATTTTCCCCATGTTATTTTAAAAATACTATAATGTAGAGGGTGCGGGCCGACACGAACAAGGCCGGGCCCCATATGCTATGGTAGTTCTTCTGTTTTCATGACCAAAATTCCAAATTTATGGTGAGGATCACGAAATAGTGATGTTGATACCTAAAGATCCAAGAGGAATAGAAGGTTTGGGAATCAGACCACTAGAGTGAACCCAGTGACCCACATAAGGTACTGCCGCCAGTGGCAGTGGCTACTAGTGGTGGTGGTTCGCGATGGCAGCCGCGGGTGGGTGGTGGCATACCACGACGATGTACCCCAATGACGCACCAAGATGGAACACCAAGGTGGGAAGGCCATGGCGGTGTAGCAGGGTTTAATGTCATGCAGGATAGTGGCTGGAAGTAGGCGGACATGACCACCCAGCCACATCAGAGGAGTGGCTGATGTCCGTGGGCCACAATGTTCTGCCAGGATGCGGTCCCGCATAGATCATGTACAGGAAGAGGGTGGACGGACTTGGTCAGTCGTGTGGCAGTGCAAGCCAGACTCTAGAGAGAATCCAGGCTAGAGAAGGGAAAACCCGCCTAGTGGGTTTGACCCATGGCCCAATGGGGCGGGTCATGTCGGGTCAGTCCTATCGGGTCTGGCCAGACTCAGACCCGACTGAACCCTTTTGAAAAGAAGTAATAACATCGAAACCATACACCTGATTGGTGAGATGTTTGCAGATTTGGAACCCTAACGATGAGGCAGTTCTTTTGGAATTATCTATGAAGGATTTCATGGAATTTTATATATGAATAATGGATTCAGGTGTGGATTCTCCTAGAATCAAGCACGCTACATGCGGGAATCTTTAGTTGGATGAGACTCGAAGACTATTGACGAGTGGGTCTAAGTGACCCAACAGGCCTAGACGATAGGTGTCCATATGTGGACCAGATACAAGGGGCTCTATGTAAACCATCTATAAGAGGCCCTGTGTGGACCATATATAATCGGTCCTATGTGGACCAGTTAAAAGTGGCTCTATGTGGCCCAACTATAATGGCCAAAGTGGGTAGTGACTCTTAGTGTCCCAGCTAGCCCACAGTGGGGAGCGGCTCTTAGTGACCCAAAAAACCCACAGTACTCAACAAGGATTAGTACCTCTATAGTACAAGGTTTTTAGTGTTATGAATTATAGTCTTTCTTTACATTAATTAGATTATACCTGCATGAGCTGACAGTACATTGTGCATACCTTCTTTTTTGGTCTTTCCCTTGTGTTTCAAAATCCTTACTGAGTATTGTGTTACTCACCCCTACATGGGATCTGCCTTTATGTATTGTGTCTAGTGCAGAAAATAGTATCTTCGACAGATACCTAGGTGGTTTGGGACCAAGTAGTGGCCAGTGGGATACGACAGGCAATACGCACTTCTATATCTTCTGGTATCCACTCCTTGCCTACCCTTTAGGTGGGGTTCTACTATAGATAACTTTTTCAGTGATATTTTAAACTTTCATGTTTTTAGTTTTTTTTGGGGATTTTATTCTTAACCATTTGACTTACATATTGTACCTTTACTCACTGGTTGTTTTAGTGGAATGTATATTTTACCTTCCAGTTTTTTGGGATGAGTTTGAGTGTGTGCGTGCATATAGGTATTCGTGAAAATGCCTCCAACTCGTTTGATAAATCCTTCGGTGATAGTCACTAGCCCATGGACATTGGGATGTGGGCTTGGGGTAGTCACAGTATGGGCCCTAGATGATGATTCATGATATAAGTAATCATATAATAATGGAATAATAATAATTGAGGTGTTGGAGAATGAAAATATTGGAAAGGATCTCGAGGAATGATGTTACTTTTTCTTTGGGTAACTCATTTTGGTTATCACCAAACGTCTTCCTTGGATAAATTTAAACCCAATGGGAGGATTATAATATTAAGGGAGGGATGTTGGTATGTTCATTGGATAATAATTCACTAAACCAATGAGGTTTATGAGCTGTGAAGAATGGAGATAGGTGTTGGCCTTTTATAAGAGAGGGAGATGACAAACATAGTATATATTTGAAACCAGTAAGGTGTGCCCACGTTTCTACCTAAAAATTTCATAAAAATAAACCACACACAATAATAGTAGCTTTATGGACTATATATGTCCATAAAATTGTTTTTTGACAAGTGTATAAGTCATTTTGGCCCTTATGATTGAGGTTTAGTCCCTTGTTAAGATTTATTTTACCTTAACCAATGTAGTTAATTATAATAACTTTCATGAATATTTTGGTAAAAATTTATGTTGATATTAGTAGAATATAAATATTATAATGATTATAAACATTTATTTTCATTTTTATAAATTCAATTCATAGAAGTGGGAATTTTTTGTTTAATGATAATACTACAAACGTAGGGAAAAAGTGATTTTTTAAAGTGGTAATATTCAAAAGTTCTTTATGATTTTATATCTAACTTCAATATAAAAATTATTAGAATAAACTAAACTGAATTAATAGATTTATTATTGATCTATTGTGACTTTATTAAAATATAATTTTACTATATAAATAAATTATAAGAAAAAGATGCTTGGAATTAAAATTCAATATTAATAACTATTCATTCAAAGATAAAGTTTCTCTGAAAATTCCTAAAAAATTACCCTAAGATAATTTCAACACTGTGAACTCAAAAATGATGATTATTTTGTAAAATTAGATTTCTAAATGTCTCTAAAATTAATTTATGTTTAGATAAGGACATAAAAATAAATTCTTTTACGAAAATAATATTTTTTTAACACATATAGACTTTACCAAAAATTATATATTTCATTATTAATCTAAGTAATTTATATTGAATTATTATAAATAAAAAATAAAAAGTAGTTATTACTGTTCAAATTACTAAGTTTAATGACTAGGTTATAACTATCTCATTTAAATAATTTTATTTATAAAGTGATGTGTCATAGAAACCTAGTGTTTAGTATAACACATTTCAAGTCAGTGTTACTTGTAGCACAAGATTTCCATGGTGTAGCATATAATGAATGTCTAAATTAGTGTAGCATAAAACACAACACATAATAGGAAATTAATTAATTCAAAAATAAAATAAAAAATAGGTTGTTACATTGGTGGTTATGTTATGAACCAATGAATGGTGTTTAGGTTATTATCTTAGGATAAGTGGTTACATTATAAAATAAGGATGGGAAGTTAAATTACAAATCATGTATAGATAATAACTTTATATCCCTCCAATTCATTTGGTATTGAAGTTAATGTATGGTCATTCAATTTGAAAGTGTAGCATGGATAATGATGTCCCAAGATACATTTATTATTTTTCAATTCATGATATGGTTTTTATGGTAGTAAGATTATTTTTAAAAAGGTATTAAATGAGATTATTTTTAAATAAAGTATTTACTACTTTTTGTTATTGAAAATTATATGTTTGAGAAAAAAATTTCACGAGTTTATCATGTTTTCATGGAAAGTATTTTGAGTTTTATTTTACCATATTATTTTATTAAGAATTTTATTAGGAAAATATTTGGGTATAGAAGGGGACTTCATGGGTGCGAAAATTTATATTTTGATCCCAAATCATAATTTGATATGGGATATTTTTATAAGTTTTCATATACAAAATACTTTATTTCATTCTCTTTTTATTTACATTACATAGATTTTTGTGCTTACCTCACACTTTAAAATTTATCCATAGGGTTTATGCATTGGTAAGAATAAAAAATAATTCATGTTTAATGTTATGAAGACTTTTCATGAAAATTAAACAAATTTATTATTAAATGTTTAATATTGTGGTAATTTCTATACTAATTAGAACATTCCTATTTTTAAAATTATTGTTTTCTATGTATGAGTTATGAGATAATTCCCATAAACTCTAAACCTAAAAAGATATTCAAAATGAGAGAATATGATTTATTCACTAAAACACAATAATATGTTATGTTTAAGGATGTGTCATTATAGTTGGTAGTATAATAAATGATTAGATAATTTTAGTGGTTAAGATAGTGTTAACTGAATATCATTAAATGATTATTCTTTATATTTATTTTTAAATGATATAGATCTTTAATATTACCATGTAACATAATTTGGAATATGTTTTTTCAAATGTTTTTGTGTAGAGGAAATTTGGAATCTATATTAGGAAAGCTCAAAGAGGACGATATCTATCCAAATCAGAATCCCCAAATGGTTAAAATTAGAATAGATAATTTTTTTCTAATGGATTATTTTAGAAAAGATATAAACGGAGGTGCTATCCATTCTAATGATAAAATAGATTTACCATATAGGAACATAAAAATAGTTGATAATATCATGAGGAAACATCTTCTAACATTTAGTGTATCTTCAGACTTATAGGTAGCTCTGGGATGGATTAAATCAATTGAAGATATTTCTGGATTCTTGGGTTTTCTATATCATTGAAAGGTAATTATTTTTAACTAATTTTTTAAAGGTGATGTATACCAATTTTGGTCAATGATAAAGAATATTAGTGATATGGAAGACATTGATACCTTGGAATGTGATGAATTTAAAAATATTTTCCCTGAAAAATGCTTTCATAACGTTGTTCAATATAGGATGGATAATATTTTTTTTTTGTATTTGAGGAATAATGGGGAATATTTAGTGGCAACGTATGAAGAAAATATCACCTGATTAGAAGGTTATATACCAAATATTTTATTGGATCTTGATAGCAAGATTAATCAATTTTAATCAGGATTAAAACTAAGATATCAAAAGGAGTTATCATTCCAAGAATCCAAATGTTATAAGAAACATGTTTGATGTGAGGAGAAGTTAGAAATATATTTTTTATATGGTATTGAAATCCATGAAGTCATGTAGAAGTAAAGATATGGATGAATTTTAATGGGTAAGAAACAATCAATGAATTCTGGAGGAAATAAAATCGTGTTCCCATCTTGGGACAAGTGTGGTAAAATGCACCCTGAGGAATGTCTTACAAATTCATGGCAATGAATCCAACAATAAATGATTTAAAATATGGGTCATGACTATAAAGATAATTATATATAAAATAATGGGATTTTAAATGTAAAATGATTTAATTTCAAGGAGAAAGAGAATCACAATAACTTTTTTATGAAGTTAGTCACTCATTATAAAAATTTAAAAGATAAAAAATAATTGTTATGGATTATGAAGAATGTTGAGGAATTATGGTGACTACATATAGGGATTAAATAGTTAAGATGAATTTTTAATAATGAAGGATACTCATGAGTTTAATATAATTTTTAATCTGTTGACGTTTTTTATGGAAGTACATTATGAGAAATTTATTGAATTTTGATAGATGTTTATGGTATATGTAACCCTATATTTAACATGTGAAAATATTATTATAGGGAGAATGAACTTCTTATTTTATGGAAATATATTCAAAGGTATTAATAACATTTAGGGTTTATATTATATATGACGATTAATAATTTTTTTAAGATATTTATCATATTTATGGGAATGTTATAATAATTATATAAGAATGTTTTAAAAAATCGACAACTTATCACATCTAGAAATATTTTATTGCTTGAACCCACAAATGAAAGGTGAAAAGGGTTCATCACTTACCGTAATAATATTTCATTGTTTTATTAGTAGGATTTTGTTAACTTAAATAGTTTGAAAAATAATGACTAAGTTGATTTTTGGAACATATGTTTTATCTTATAGAAAACAATGGTATTGAAAATTGATTTTTTGTTTAGTTGATTAAAGTTATTTTAAAATAAGTTCATTATTTTAGGGACCTTATATGAATAATTTACTCAAAAAATTATGATAATTGATTTTAGGAATAATGGTTGAATTATATATATACTATGGATTTGGGGTAATTCAAGTAATTTATTTAAATGATTAGTATATCTTGAAGACTATACGATTATGGAATATACATTTTTAGTATGAGACATTAAGAGTGATTTATGTTATTTTGAGTGAAATTTTATATTCATGATGGATGATTATGTGATAAAATAATTATAATCCTTTGGTTTGAATCTTAGTTATGAATATTTTCACAAATTATAAGTATAGTTATTTATGGAATGATTTAGGTAGATCTTTGGGTATTACTGTTGAATTTTGGAGATTAATGTATTTTTTATTTAGATCATAGTTTATTAATTTTAGAAACAACTTACATTTTCTAAAAATTTTGGTTATAGATGATGTATAAATATATTATTAATATCTATTAATAATATTATTGAATTATATTATTCATTAGAAGTAGATTTTAGATTTTCAAGCATAAAAATCATCTTGAATACTCATTGTTTGGAGAAAAGTAGATATTATGTTATAAATTGATAAAAGGATCAAATTAAAGGGATAACATAAGATTATTTAATTATATTCATAGTCTTGATGGTATGGAATTCTCTTACCCAAGGAACAAAATTTTGAAATTGAAAATGTTATCTTTTTTATGTGCATTTTCGATGAAACAAGGTTCTTTTTCACACCTCTTTGGTTTGTGGTTCTATTGATGTTGGGTTTCTCATGATCATTACCATTCATTTGATAAATGATATATGTCACTCTCCATAATTATTTTCGAAATATTCTTGTCTTCTATCTCTATATCTTCACATACTACCAATGTTATCCCATTCAGAAACCTAGTATATGTTATTTTAGATGACTTTTCTTCATCATTTTTCACTTATCAAGGAGAATTTTCATTAAACATTTTATGATGTGAGACTTAAATAAAGGTATTTTAATATTTACATCTATTTATTATCAATATAAAGGTAAAATTTTTCAAATTAAAATTATTAATGGGGGGTATAATGTAACACCCTGACATTTTAAAATAAGAACATTATTTTTGATAGCATATTTGATACACAACACCAAGATTAAACAACCAATGAAATATATGACCATTATAACCTATATACTAAATTGGATGTGTTGATAGGATTATATTCTTTTTGAAATATATATATCAATTTTTTACTCAATATAAATATTGATATAAATTTATAGTAAATAATTATTAAATTTTTAGTAATGTCTTTTTATTCAATAAAAATATAGTTCCTTCAAAAATGATATTTTATTAATTTTTTTGATAAAATAATAAGAATAATTTTTAGATTCATTCAAAATTTAATTTTTAATATAAAATTAATTTTTTAAATAAATATATCTAAATTAACATAAGGTATAATATTTGTTTAAAAAAATGATTTCTAGTTAATATTAAAAAATAATGATTCTTGTAAAACTCTCATTTATTATCAATAAATTACGTATTATAAAAGTAATAATATGATTTAAATTTAATTTAATGTAAAAAATTATTATTTATTTATATTTAATCCAATTAATTACATTTTAATAATTTTTATCCCATAATTAAATAAAAGTATATTTTTGAGATTAGAAGTGGGGTTTTTAAACACCTTTAATGTGATTAATGTTTCTCCAATTTAATTAATTAAAAAAACATTTATGAGAATTTATTTAAATTAAATATATAGATTTTTACATGTAAATATTAACTTATATTTATATATTTATTATTACTAGTCAGGGAGTTATATAAAATCATATGTTTCATGAATAATACACTTGTTAATAAATAACTTTTTTATCTATTTTGTGGGATAAATTTTAAATTAAATTATGAAAATTGAATAATTTGAATTTGGTAAAATTTATTCGTTATTTTTAATGTCCATATTTTATAATCTATAATATGTTCCAATTTTTTCTCCTCATTATGAATAGTGAAAACAGTAAAATTATTTTACCACCGTAAAGGTAAAAAAGGGTTTAACAATGGGTTAAACTAAACTTATATGTGTTAAAATGAGATAAATTTTTTTATAAATTTTATTGTATGTCCATATTTTGACCTTGTATCACATAATACTAAATAATGATCCATTTTTGTGAGTTTTGTCGTGAGAAAAATGTTTCTACAAAAGTTTCTTTGCAAAAATTCCAATTGTGCCCTCTCCCCCTAATAAAAGGCCACCCCTCTTCTCTCATCATTAAAACATCAAATACTATTGTATCGGTAAATAAATACCCAAATAAGTTCATTAATTACCACATCCCATGATCTTGAAACCATTTTTGGTTATAAATATAATTAATTAAGACTTTTGGTGATAACCTAAAGCATTTTTCTAGATAAGATGTGTTATTCTTAACAAAGTGTTTTTTGTTTTTATCTTCTTCCACATAATTAAAAATTTATAAAATTATGATGAAATTTTAAAAAAATATAATATAATGATATGTTATTATTTTATTGTAACAACCAATATCTATCTTCACTTACATAAAATGGGAATCGAAACAATCATTCTTGTGCACGTAGGACTACCAGCTTACAAACCAATGTAATTATTTATTCATCCTCACCTATAAAATATTATTATAATTATGGATTAAAATTATATATATAAGATTTGAAACAAAATTAATTTTTTTAAATTATGATATAACATATACCTTCTTACATTCCATTCCATGCGGTATACGGTAAGGTCAGTCGTGTGTACGATAGACTACTGACTAATGAAGCGATGTAAATTATTTTTCAGAAACTCATTATATGGAATTTAAAAAAGATTAATTTAAAGAATATATGTTATATAAAAGAAAAAATTATGATATTTATGAAAAATTTATCACTATAAAAAGATAATATATCATTTTCATTCTTACATCAAAAAATAACAAGGTCGTTCTTGTATACGTTTTGACTGCCACCACCAAGAAGCGATGTGATTATTTATCATAACCAAATACCATGGATGATATATTTAATAAGTTTTAAAAAATAACTTTTTGTTTATTATATTATTATTATTCCATAAATATAAAATAATATCATCTTTTTTCCATAATTATCATTGAAAAATGAAAATGTTAGTCATGCATATGTATGGTATACGGTCTCTGTGATCGTAACTTAGTTCATTTTTCCTAACCATTATTAATGATTGGTTTAAAAGGAATAAATTATGTATAACAATTATAATTAGGTCATTATTATTACTCTTGATATGTTGATTTAATTACCTATATTACCATAGTCAACCTACCCAATTCATTTTTGACATATAAGACAAATACAGTCAAAACATTTGATGTAAACATAAATGATTAAATAATTTTGTATATATTATTTTAAAAAAATATAATGTAATAATAAACATGATTATCTATCTTAATAAATTAAATATTTAATATATATTTTTTATTCATGAAGAAAAATAACATATGTGACATGTCAAAATCTTGTTAAGGGTGCCTTTTACATAAAACCTCATTCTTAAAAGTTATGAAGATTTAATTTGTATATAATTTTCTTTTATGTTATTATAAATGATTCATGAATATTATTTGTTGTGGGTCAATGTATTATAGAGTTAATTTTTGACCATATTTTAATTTCATTCAATTGTTTTAAAAGGAAAATTCTTATAGATTCACATAAGGTACACATTACATTAAAAACCTTATTTTTAAATGTTTTGAAGATTTATTTGTTGTGTCTTTTCCTTCCATATCTATATTATTTAAATTCATTTATCCATTTATTTATATGAATATCAAAGTATTATAAATGAAATATTATATCTATTTTGACATACTTTTTTATGTTTTCAAAAGGAATATTTTTAAATATTTTATATGAAATGTTTTGAAAAAAATACAAAAGGAATGTTCTATTTGGAAACGTATATTGAAAATGTTTATTCCTCCCACCATAATAAATATTTTATTTATTAATCTTATTGAAATCATTCATTTTTTATAATAAAACACACTATATCACTTTTTTTGTATTTTAGAATTGAGAATTGTTTTTTAAAAGGGATGCATATTTTAATATATATAAATTTTTCTTATGGGTTCAAAGAATATTTTATTATTATAATATTGGAAATGAAAGGCTTCTATGTGATATGATTATTTTATTAATATTTTTCATTATTTAAGATGATGAGAGGTTTCATTATAAACCAATTATTGGTTGTCACATTAAAATCTAATGATAGGAGGTTACCTTTTGAAAAAATGATGTGTAGTCATAATATAAACCAAGGACCAGTGGTAACTGTATAAAAAAAGAATGGGTGGGTACATTATAGCCCTCCAATGAATTGCTTAGGGAAGTCATCTATATGGTTATTCAAATTCTAAGATTGATATCGATAATATTGTCTCAAGATACCTATATGTTTTATCCATGTTTTCTATGGGATTTTATAGTAATAAATTGTTAACAATTTTATTTGAAATAATATTATTTTCAATGGAAAATTATTAATACATCTTATGTGTAAAAATTATAACTTTTAGAAAAAATATTCACGAGTATACCATGTTTTCAAAGAAACCCTTATGAGTTTTATTTTACCATTAGTTTTTCTTAAGATTTTTTTTGAAAATATTTTGAAAAAGAGTGTAATTTATTTGGAAAAAAATTATTATTTTGATCCAAAATATTACTTTAAATTGGAAAATATTTATATTCTTTTATAGACTAACAATTTTATTTCAATATTATTTTTTATTTCCCTTAATAATATTTTATTCTCATCACAAATTTGAAAATGATATTTATAAGGTTTAAGGATCAGTAATAAGAGAGAATAATTCAAGTTGAATGTCATAAATAATTTTTTTGAAAAGTAAATTTTTTTCTTTATTAGATGTTTTATACTGGGGAAAAAATGGGTACTTTTTAGAAGTATCCATATTATAAAATTATGGTTTTTTATTTATATGTTATTCTCTATTTATCTAAAACATTATAGTTAAAAATATCTTCAAAATGAAAGAATATGATTTTTGTCTTAAAAAAAGATGGTGTAAGTTTTATTGTCAAGTATTTATATCAAGAACAATTATGATTATAGTTTGAAGAAAATTGATGTTTTGAAAATCATTATAAATAGGAAATTTATATATCTTGAGGTCAAACTAATATGTCCGAAACATACTCAAGAAGTGCCTTCACAACAAGATGATAAAATTTATATTATAATAAGTTCTATTCCCACACAAACATTCAAAGAGGATTATTATCTTAAAATACTTCTACATGGTGGAAGAAATGTGTTTAAATCATTTAATATTAAATATAAATTAGTCTCTAAGTATAAGGTACTATCATCTCCAGGTAATTCTATTTTTTAATCCATGTCTTAAGAAAAATACTTGGTCAAAACCAAAATATGAGAAAATGGATGATGATGAAGGGAAAGGATGTGCTATCCATTATATATATGTTGAAAAAAGATAATTGTATATGAATATATTACCTAAAAAATCTCATCAAATGAATATAAAATAAAAATGAATTCATATCAATTATTATAGAGTATTAATAAGAATAAAATATCAATATTTGTTTGATATGATTGGTTCTAGGAAAGATTCAGAAACATTGAATATGAATTTTGGTATAAATTATCATTATATAAAAATCAATGAATACCTACATCAAGGTGAAGAAAAGTAATGATAATGAATATTCCATAGAATAAAAGAAATAATTTAACTGTTATAAATAAATTTGAAATTTTGAAGAGAGTATGTATTATTTGAAATAGTAGTGATCTCAATTAAGTCGTATGCAAGTATAAATCATTAAAGCTTTCCACTAAAACATGTGAAAATAAAATAACACAATATCTAATGAATGGTGATAATACTTCATTTGGAATGTATTAGGGTAAAAAAGTTTATATAAATATCTAAAGAAGTTTACAAAGAAGATATGTAAGTCACCCTTAGATGAATATCCCAGGAAGACTAATGGTAAAAAACAAAGTTGAATAAAAATGTAGTTACAACAAAGAAAATTTGATTTTTCATTTTTTGAGAAGTGGCCACAACATTGATCATTATGATTAGGCCATGGACATATACTAAAATAGATGCAGGCACAATAAAAAAAAGTAGAAACCAGTCAAGGAGAAAAATAAAAGGACTAAAATGGTAAGGTGAACACCTGAGAAGCCATATTGAACTTCCAAGCATTTAGTTTATATTCCAAATGATATTCTAGTCATTTGGATATATTATTTGAAAATAAAAATATAATTGGGAGAAGAACATATGGAATTATACACTGAAGGAAAAAAATAATATTCCATATGTTGAAATAAAATTTCATGAGATTTTAAAAAAAATAAAATAATCTCCAATTTATTGTGTGGATGGAACAAAATGGGTAGACATATCTCTGATTATTAATTTTTTTCTATAATATTAAAATTAGAAGAAATAATAATGATCATATATCACTAGGTGATTAATATTACTTGATTTCTAGTGTAAATATAAATATTTCTTAATATTATGTTTTTGAAAAAAGACACCATTCTTCAGAAAAATCAATGAAATCCATAAAATTCTATATGAAGAGTTTTCCCTCACATGGAAAAAAATGAGAGTAATATAATTGTATTGAAGAATCTCTCATCAATGTTTAACTCATTGAAACGTAATGGATATTAATGATATTCTTGTATAATTTTTATTTTTTCACTAGTTTCACGGAATTGAAGGTGATGCACCTATGATGGTGGTGAACATAAATAATGGTTTTATTATTATTTATAATAGAATAAAAATTCAGTCCAAGCATTATAGAAGTCACCGTACTCATTCAATATATTTAGTGATATATTGAAAATTATTTTTTTAATAGATCAATGTTCACCCTTGATGAAGACGGTCCATGTACCATAGAAAATAATTAAATTTTATATTAACCACGGTAATGATATCATAATATTTGGTACTCACATAAATTTGAATTTACATGTAAAACTAATGAAATGTTTTATCTTAAAACAGTGAATGTGTAGATCATCCTAGGAGGGGGAGAATCTAATAAAGTTACCATATACTTATATATCATTAAGAATTGATATATATTGAAGGTTCTTATTTAATAACTTATTATTGAGTTATGTGAGCATACTCCACTATTATTATATAAAAAATGAAAAGACGTGTGATATTAAGGGGGAAACATAAATGAGATAATAAAATGAAGAAAAGAATATTTATAACGTATCGAGACTAATTTTATGAACATATATTCCAATTATAGTTAAATAATATTAATATGTGAATTGAGAAGACTGTTGGAATTACAAATTGAATGTATCTTGAAATTTTTTCTTTATAAGTGATATCAGAAAAGTTCCATTTTAAATATATCAATCACAACTAGTTAACTAATATCATTATGGAAAATATTTTAACAGTCTCTGATGATTGATAGTAGTTTTTCTATATCATTTGGAATCCTATTATTATTTGAGAATTCACATTATTTATGTCTAAATTAGACCCTATTGTTTTCCAAGCCAACCGCGTATCATGTATACTTTGGGTGGAATAATTGATGGATGTTTCTTAATAATGAAATGATATTATCCCCTCTAAACTTTTTTGAAATTTATATTAATAAGGTGTTATAAGAAAATGAAAAAAGTGGATAGAATAAATGTAGATAACATATTAAAAAACCTTGTTCTTTATTGGTATTGACATCAGATACAAATGAAGGATTGATGATGCCATTTTTTGTATGTACTATATTTTTAGTTAACATGTTTGTTGGTTATGAACTACTTGATGCCAATATGTATTGTAGTATGTGAATTAACTGAAAGTATTCCGAATATACCAAGCTTCTTGTTGTTGTTGAGAATAATGTACAGATGTTCAATGGTCATATATAATATTTTTTGGTGAAGTATACTGAACTATGAAGATTCATTAACTAGTCAAAAAGCTCAATGACCTATAAAAATGGAAATTGTAGTTGTGAAAATTATTTTCATTAGTGAATGAGACTATAAAATGTTATTTCATGAGGAGATTTATAAATATCACACAATTATTTATTTTTATGAATAAATTAACATTATTATTGAATTTTTTTACATCCATGAGAAAAAAATAATTTATTATTTTTCATGATGAATAATTTTGAAGAATTAGTTTTTTTTGTATTGGAAATGTCAACCATGGAAATTACTATATATTATATGTGTGTTAACCAAATAATAGAAAAACATAGCCAACTAAATCTACTCTAGCTTGATCACACACATGTGGGAGAATTCTCAAATATAAGGGAGAGAAATCCTTACCAACCGACTATGATAGTTGTTAGAGGGAATTAATTGTGCCTACAGGGAGTGCATGGTTTTCCGTATAGTGGATATATATGGTTTAAATGTTAAGGCCCATTTGACCACATAATTTTGTGGCATGGATCGTATGGGCCATGTGTGTAGGTGTATCTCGGTACATAGCCCTTTTCCAACTCAAATGGTTAATGATAATAGATACTGTTTTAAGTGTATCATGAAAGAGATGAGGTTTAATGAGGGATCCCACATCACATGTTACTATTACTTAGATAAAAATTTAATTTCTTTAGTGCAGAGTCCCATTAAAATGAATTTAGGTCATCTGATAAGAACATCAATCATATTTAACATTCATCTATTGAAGGGGTCTATGCGACCTCTTGATAGCTGATGTATGTCCATCTATAGTAATATTTATAATTTTATTTCACTCAATAGAACCCCTCAACACCAAGCATGAAATATTCATCTGGATTGAATGAAGTAATTTAAAAAATATTCTTTGTATGACCATGAAATTAATTAACAAAAGTATCCTTAATAGTACTTGGAGTCAAAGGTGTTGATGGATGTGATTCTCTATCACATTCACATGAGAAAGATTCAGGAGGGGTTAAGTTGATTTCATGAAGAGTCTATATATCTTAGTGTCTTTTGGTATCCAAAAATAGGATAAAAACATTCTTATGTGTAATCCCACAAAAGTTGATGTCTTTAGGCGTTCAAATTTATTGAATAATAGGATATAAATATCAGCCATATGAGTTGGTGGAAGTCATACCATAGGTATGAATCTTGTATATAAATATTTAAGTATCAGTTTTGATTTATTGTGATGAAATATTCAATATTTCTATGAAAACAGATACTATACATAAATTCCAGGTGAACTGGTTTTCTTGAAGGAGGAGTTTTAAACACTCATTTTAGAAGGATATATCAAAAAAACACTATTATGTTCAAAAAGATAATGCGAAATAATCATATGAATGTTATATGAACTAATAAGAGTGGTATTAATTTATATAAAAAATGATATTATAATCTCATATGTTTAATAAAGGAAAATATAGAACCTACATACTATTTTTAATTGAAGAAGAAAAATCTTCATGACGCAAATAGTTTCATGAAGGAATTTCCTCACTAACTCGCATTTATGTGATGAAAAACAATTTAGAATCCATGTTATTTTTGACATAAAAATAATATTTCTTCACATATATGACACTATGGGAAGGAATAAGGATATATTTCATTCTTATATAGTATAAAAAATAAATACGATAAGCAACATATTTACTTATGCACATGAAGAGAGAGAAAAAAGGGTATTTATTCCCATATTCTAAACAAAACATTCATGTGATGAGTACATCAAAATTTAAAGTGATATCTTAAATAATTAATTAATGTTATATATATATTACCCTAGGAAGAAATCTGGAAGAAAGTGAATAAGAATTTGTAAATGTAATAAAATAATAATATTTCTTATTTGATTATTGGAAAGGATGTTTTCAATGCTTGAGTAATGATCATATGAATGTATATATGTATATATTTTTATATATTAAAAAATTAGTTTTTTCAATAAGAGGAGAAGATATAATTCTTGATAAAAATTAAATTACCAATGTTATGTATCGAATATTGAGATTCTGATGTTTTAATTAAATATATCATATTGTTTATTTAAGTTCAAAAGTAGATCAAGAACTAATGAGGAAGAAGTTATTGACAGATAATTAAATATTCTAGAGAATTATGAGATTCCATTTTATAACATATTCATATTATTATGGATGATGGAAAGTGAGAGGAATACTATTTGACTATATCATGATTGAGATAGACCACTGATCACTATATTCGAATAATTCCATGAGAATCATTCCTTTTGGAGAACCAAATTATATATCATTGGTTCATATTAAAGGTTACTAGTTATACATTGATGATCACTTCATGAGGGAATTTCCAAAATCATATAGTCATGTTATTTAATTATAAATATTACTTTGTATATGGTCATTTCTAGTAAAAAGTGTCAATGGAAATTCCCTTGATCATTATTCCTTTGATAATTAAATTGATAAAATATGTGTGTGGGATAATAACCAACAATCACTGAGGACATAGTCATCAAAACTGGAGATGGAACTTATTAAAAATCTAATTATTCATTATGGTTTATTTTTTTCTATGCATGCCTACTAATTAAAATTGAAAATGATAAGATAACCATTCATTGAATAAGAGATAGATGTTTCAAAAGTGATAAATATTCAATCATGTTAAAATTTAGTCTCATACTAATTAACCCCCATTATAGTGGTCATCCAAATGTGGTACTAATATCCATACCATGTACCTTTTTTAAATTGTGGAGAGTTTTACATTGGAGTAATGTTTATTAATGGAAATAAAATGTGTTGACTTTATAAGGAAACCGACTAAAAGACAAATAAAATTATGAATATTATAAATTTTGGGGAGTCCTATTATGATTTTATAGTGATGTTTTATTATTTCCATAATTCTATGGGTAATGGTTAGAACATCAATATAGTAATTTTCAGTTTATCCTTAAATTAATGGAATACCTAGCTTCGAGAATTAAATTTTTAGATTTCTCTCTTTAGATTTTTCCACCATATGTTTTGATTTATATCTATATAAATATTAAAACTTATCAAATGTATAGATAAGGAAAACCTATATGAATAATAAAAAAGTTACACATTTATTTCATAATATTATGAGAAACATATCTATGTTCTGAACCCTATAAATATATTTTTATCAAATATGATCTCCATAATATATTCCACTTTTTTTCTGTACATCATCTTTCTGTTCATCGAATATCCTTACATGAATAGAAGGTTAACAATTCAATTTGTAAATATAGTTCTTATCTCCTCCCACCATAACTTAAATTCTCATTCTTTATAAATTTATGGGTATTATGTATTTTTCATCCCTCATCATGGATTGAGTATCATGGAATTTCCATCACACTACATCATCCACATTATTTGTCTTCACTAGGTGGTAATGTATTGAGTAGTCACAATATTTTACCAATTATATCTATCTATATTTTCATATATTCCATAAATTATATGTAAAAATATATTTCAATCCCTTATAATTAGTAAATATTTTAAACAATTCCCCAGAGAGATAATGTCTCCGAATCATTTATGCAAAGATAACTGATGTCAACTCTAAATCATGCATTGGGTAATTTTTCTCATGAATATTTAACTAGAATATAAAATAAAAAAAATACATTAAAATATTATTTGTGAAAATAACCAAAACTTTTTTTAAATCATGATTATATATTACAAACCCATTTCCACAACATAATATTGTTTGTATAGTACTAATGACCAATAAATCGTTTAGTTCCTTATATTTTCCCCAGTATTCCACTATCTAAAAGAAAATTTACTCTCATTCTTATTAACTTGGTTAGTTGATTAATTGTCCAGAGTAGTTTCTAAAAAATAATTGGTAGTATCCTAATACCTTAAAAACTATATATTTTAGTTACAAAGGTTGTTCTAGGATATTTATTTATAAGTTTATTTTTTGATGGATCTACCAATATTCCTATACTTTTGATTATATGACCCAAGAATGAGAATTTTTGTAGTAAGATTTCACATGTATTAAATTTTTTATATATTTTAACCTTTATCATATAATTTAACACAATTTTAAAATAACCTTCATGAACTTAATTTATCTTTGAATATATGATATTATTTTCTATGAATATTGAAACAAAATGATCGACATATTCTCTAGTGACTCTATTTATTATATCCACGAAAATGGACAACATGATTCTAAGTCCAACAAGAATATCTTTTTATTCAGTTCATTAATACCTCATATGGAAAGATATCAGGAATATATATTCTATTTTAAGCCTTCATAAATGATATCTAGATCAAAGATCAATATTTGGGAATTATATGGCTCTTATGAGTTGATATAAGGAAACATCGATATAGGGAAGGGGATACTAGTTCTTGGTCATGATTTTATTGAGATGAGTAAAATCAATGTAATAATATATCTCTCTATCCATATTTTTTGAAAAAGGGGATTAGTGTATCTCATGTAGAAGCACCTTGTAAAATAAAAAACTTTTTTAACTTTTATTTTATTTTATTCATTAATTCATATAATTCAATGGGATATATTCTATTTAGACTCATTGAGATAGGAACAGATCTAGGAATGAGTTAGATTGAAAACTCAAACTCAAGATCTAGGGGAATACAAGGTTTTTCATCTAAAAATATATCATTATATTCCCATACAGTAGTCATTTAATTAATTTGGACTTCTTGTTTGATCATTTGTGCCATGAGTCCCTCATTGTTGTGTATCGTGATCCATATTATATAATTTTACTCAAAAAGGGGTTCATAATAATCCTCTCAATTATATTTAATAATATGACGATTTAAGAAATGAAATGTGACCACCATCCATTGAAAATTGATATGGGATATTTTTTTGATATCCAATTCCTACCCAATTATATATGAAACTCAACCATGTGAATTAGAATTAAATATATACAAATTATACTCCCATAATTATAATATAAAATTGATTTTAAAAAATCATAGATGTGATCATTATGCCACTATGGATTTTCACAGATATCTAAATAGCCATTGATTGGGGAATCTAAGACACATATTTAGAAATATTAAGTGATATAAGTGACAGTGAAGAACCATTATCAAATAATGTTATATAATATATAAAAATATGATCATGAAGACCTCACATAACTTCATAATCATGACCTACCTCAGTGGTAGTGGTCATGAATATAGTTCCCTTCTACCAAAGAGAGAAATGTTTTTAGGGCCAATTTTCTTCATTATCTTAAGGGTTTGGAAAATTATTCCTATAATGTCTAAACTCTTTGTACTTGAAGAATTGTAATACATGTTTATATTTACTGAGGAACACCTAATCTTCTATAGTGTCCATAATCCTCTTAGTATTAGTTCAATAATTGCAATCTTATTGAATAACTTTAACACACATAAAACAATTACATGATCCCCAAATAAAAATACCAAGGTTATTTCTCAAAACTTTTATGCATGTAGGATTTTGTTATTTCTTCCCACAATGTTTCGTATCATCGGTTCTTCCACGGTACTCCAATTTTATTTTTTTCCCAGAATATTAAGAGGTTTTGGTTTCCATTTGTACCTTAAGATAACATCAAATTATATCATAATACCTAACTAAATACTTCATGTATAACACTATTAAATTAATATGATTATTCTAGTAAAAAATGATCTCTTTTTCACTAATTATTAGTGATCAATGTAGAGGCACACCTCACATGTCCTATGAAATTTACATCATAAGATTTTATAAATCTAACGTCCATTTTATTATACTCTATGAATTACCACTTTATTTTTATATAAATAGTCTGAATAATACACTTATTGAAAAATATCGTCTTTAACTCTTCCCATCCCCGAGAGTCTACATCCTCATTTTTTCTGGTATTCTAAATGAGATCCCATAATTCTTTACGCTCACCTTACAAATGGTATAAATCTAGAATAGTATTCTAATGGTCTATGAAGTAGATAATGAAAAATATATTTTCAATTTCATAAATCCATTACTCAATGATAAGTGGATTTGAATAGCCATAGAAAATGGGTGGTGGTTTATGCATTAAAGACTCATTGGAAAGTTACTACCTCTTTGATGCATTAAAGAGATCAATTTTTTTCAAATTATTATTAATATATTATAATTATTGAGTGAGAATCTCTATGATGTATTTTACTTTAGATCCCATGTCATAGGGTTATTTATTTGGGAAACCATCAAATTATCCCTCACACCCATTCTTATAATGGTTCATTCTAGTTCTATCCATTACTAAAACCAAATAAGGAGACACTATGATTGAAAAATACTAGAATTATAAGGCAAAATTTCATGAAATGAATTCAGCCATAAAATGTCTTATCTTGTTAGTCTATACTTCCTTTAGTTATAACTATACCATTGTTGGCCAAACAATATGTTTGGTTCTGTAAATTTTTTTAACCTAATCCCTCAATGTAATAATGAAATAAATCAATAATAATAGATTGGAATGTGTATGAATTCAACCAAAGTACATTACAAAGGAGTTTCTATATAGGTGTGTAGTTTTTCCTTTTTTACAAGAAGTAGTTCAATGTTATGTAATACCCAAAACCACATATTGAAATTTTTATCCCTAGTTTCAACTATGATAAAAAATTCATCTACATTCACATATCATGAAGTGATTTAGTTTTCATTCATAAATAATTACTCAATAAAATACTAGAATTTGAGGATATCATTCTAAATATATACTCATCTTTATGGTTTTCACTAAGGTTATCAATCTATAAGACAAATTTAATCTAAAAAACTAAACACTCCATTGATAACCACTAAAAAACCCATGATGAACATGACATAAATAGTAAAATAACATCATGAATTTGATAATACCTCACACAAAATGTCACTTTACCTGAGAAAAAAATTATTTAGTGTCATAATGATTAGATAAATAAATAATATATTTTATTACACATTCAATCTCCACTCTATAATCTGGTTTATCTATACCTTTTTAGGATTATTGTATGATTTATTTATCTTTTACCTAGATTATAGAAACATAATAATTGGTTGAACTCATATTATATGTAAGGTAAAAAAATAATGTGTTAGATCATAATCATCATGGAGAATGTGTGGAAGACAAAATAAATAAATAAAATATAAAAAGACCTTATATGATAATCCTAAAACATATTTTAGAAACAAAAGATAATAAAAATATCATTAAGGATTTATAAAAGATATAAAATGGATAAATATAAATATTAATAATCATATAGTATTTGAACATGAAGTAAATTTTTGGATTTATTTAAAACAATAAGGCAAAATCATAAAAAATAAGAAATTTCATGGGAATAAAATACATCATAAAATTTTTTCATAACCTGATAAATAATAAGGAAATGTAGAAAAAACCAAAAGAAACGTAATTCCACTCTGTGAAAACCCATTATTTCCATGTTAATTTGAAAATATATCATTATGTCCATGCCTAAAAAATTAAGCAAACCCATTATTCACAAACCTATGTGTGGAAAATCCTTATATCGATGCCTAAAAATATCTTGAGATATAAACCTAAAACAATAAATTAGAGGGAAATATATGAACTCCCATATCATCATCCAACCATATTTTTTACAATAAAATTCATTAAAAAAATATATTAATAAACCCATGGATAATAATGGGTTTTATAAAAAAGAACTTAACAAATCATTACTGATCAAAACATCATTTTGAAAAAGGAATCAAAAAATAATTATGTGTAGAGGATGATCATAACATCAAAAAATAATAGTTAGACCTTGGAGAATAAATAGAATAAAAAATTCAAATGTTTTCAAAAAAACTTATAGATATTGTTATAAAATTGAAGTTTAAATTACTTTCAAAAATCATAATTTTTATAAGGGAAAAGGGATTTAATATTCGAAAATTTATTATAAATAGTTCCAAAATATATATAAACTAAATGAAATAAATTTTATCCAAAAAAATTTGATTAATATATAAATCTCTATATTTTTTAAAGGATTAAAAATCCATTATTTATCTTTTGAAATACCTTTTTTTGAGAGCCCACATTTGTTTAGAAAGCGTATTAATTGTTCCTTTTGAAAATGGTGAAATAGATTTATGGTAATAATAGAAAAATATTTATATTAAATATCCCATTATGTAAGGATTATATTTTGTAGAATGAAACATAAACATGGTAGGGTGGGTTCATTGGTAATAATGGGAGTTATTCCATCCAATATTACACATTTAATTCAGAAGACATTTTATCAAAGAAGTTGTTAATGATGATGATATTAATTTTATAATGAGATTAATTGGGAAAATAATATAATTTCTTGGAATATTTTAATTAAATAAATCATGAATATTTATATTCATGTAATCAATGTATGGCCATATGAGTTATAAATTAAGTTGATGAAACCAATAAAATGAATTATCAATTAGTTAAACGCATTATATACCCTAGTATAACATACATAAAATTTAGTGTAACCTTATTAAGAAATTTTTTTATGTATATAAACTTTTATAAAATTCATTTATAAAGAAACCCTTAAATGATTTTAAAGTCAGGTATTAGCAATAGGAGGACATAAAATCAATGATTGATTTTAGCAGTATGATGGGTATAAAAATGGGTTTAATGAGTGATAATGTAAGTATATCATTAGTGGTAAACTATTTAAGGATTAATGGATTTATTATTAATATATTAAATCATAATTATATGGAAATTTAAATTCTTAAAACAAAATAAGATCTTGAATTGAAAAGTGGAGGGAGAGAATCAAGGAGGGTTTTTTCGAGCATGATAGTTATAAAAAATGTCTTAATAAATAGGTTTAATGGGATATAAGTTTAATATATTATTAATATAGAATAATTTAAATAGTAAATGATTGGTCATGAACACATATAATCATAATAATATGTAAATAAGAAAGGTCTAATCATAAAAAAAGTTCATAAATCAAATAGAGAAGGAGAAGAACCTTTACCTTACTAAATAGCTTTTAAAAGAACGAGTTGACTACATAGAAACATAATAACTCCTTGGAAGAAATTTAATAATACATAAGTGTGGTAAAATTGAGATAAATTACATCCATAAGGATTGGGATGATATAAAGGATACAATTCATCCACAATTAAATTTAGAAAAAATGATAGTTTCAGGGAAATTAAAGTTAGGTGGGGTGTAAAAATGGTATCACATGGGCATTACATGGGATAAGCGAGTAAAATAAATTACATGAAGAAATGATAGATGATGGATATTATTATTAATTTAATACCTATAAAGGATTTATATAAATTTTAATTTATTTTTTAATATCTCTAATTCATGATCCATTATTTTCCAATTTTACCATTATTAATCTTGATAACAATAATTAACTATTGTTTTTATTTAATTACATAATATATAAGATGCACCTTATTATGAAATTTAAGAACGTTTAATGTTATTTTGGTCTCTTTTTAACATAATTCAGTTTATATTTTGGATAAAAATAACTTTTTTAATAAAACATATTTTGTGTAAAATATTCCTCTTTTAGAAAAATAGTGATTTAATTGTTAAGTGTTATCAATCTTGTTTAAAAATGATTTACTAATGAATGATAAATAATTTTTATATATATTAATAATATTCATATTATAGTCCTAGTTTCAAATATATTAATTAATTTAAAAAAAATACACAGTATTTAGAATTGTACAATGCGTTGAAAAAATAATTGTTTTATCATGGTAACTTTTGTTTTTCTTTGAAAAATAATTTTAAAATTAAAAAGGAACTGATGAAACCATATATGATAATAAATATAATTAAAAATAGGCTAATCAATTTTTCAGATTATATTTATAAATGTGGAAAAAAATAATTTTAAAATAATCTTATAAAAGATATAATTTTTATAGAAATTAATATATTCTAAGAAGAAAATTATATTTTTTATTAAACCCTATTATATATTTTTCCTAATGTAGCTACATATAATGATGCCCACAAATTTAATAGATAGAATATAATGAAAATATTAATTAATTTTACTATTAACCTTTTTTTTCTTTTAGTTTAGTGTTATGTACAAGACAAGATACTCACATGGTATTTAATTAAGGACATATAATTACCAAAATCATGGGTCATTACAATTCTTCATTGATTACATTGGTGATCATGTCCATAATATTATTGAAATAAAATAATTCAATCAATTTCTAAACAGTAATATATCCCTTTGGAATTTTTCATCAATAAACAACACATGTTTCTCAATGAATGTTGTTCATATATTCCTTTTGTATTTTCCCACATAATGATAATGAACATAACATTATGTAGATGAATTATCAATTTAAGCACTTATTCTACCTATTCAAATCAGAATAGAATCCTTTATGTATTTTTAAAATAATAATGATACCATAAAAATACATAACCAAGATTTTTTACTTGATATTCTCTATGTTTACATGGGAAACCCTAGTGTCAAAAATAGTCTATATTTTCTTATGACATCAGGAATATAAAAACATTAAAAAGTGATATCAAATGAAATTCTTCTTTTGGGGCTTATAAAAATAGATTTATCAACATATATTTACCCTCAACATATCTTAAAATTCAAGTGCATGAAACATAAATTCAACTATTTCCTCCTGTTTTCATCAACAAACAGTCCCCCTTAATAACCAAGTTTGATATTATCAAATATAAGAATCAAAATTATGATTCAATACCATATTCTATAGTTCTCTAAAAATATATAAAATTACTTTATTATTGGTATGACATCTTCATATCATTTTTCTCCCCTCAATGGGATGATCTATATCCTCTCACATCATGTAAATTGATATATGGAATGAAGAACATCGTATTTATTGACTATCTGTAATGTCACTTAATTTTATTCTTCTATTCCTTAAATGTTAAATCTTATAAATAATAGAATACAGAGTGACATATTTTTCTCAAATTTAACACTAATATTGAGAGTTTCCTCTCAACCATGGATACACTTTTATTCTATACTCATGAATTGTATTTTTATCTATATTACTAATAGGTTTGTCACTCATATTCTTCATAGGAACTACTTATTTATGTGATTCAGTTTTATTTTACTTATAAATCAACGAAACATCATTGGATTTTTCTCCTATTGATATATTTATCAATTATTCATGGATAATAAGGATAGAAAAACAATTATTCTTATCATTCACTGGTTTTTCCACATTTCTCACAACATAATTAAACCTCCAAATCATTATTTATGGATAATATCTTGTCACAATTATCCTTATATTTTTAAATCATGTGATTTTCCTTATCTTTAGAATCAACATATGTTTTTTCCTCTTAATTATCGGAAACCAATTGGTCTAGCCAAACAATCAAAAATTATTTTATTATATTCTCATATTGCTAGAATTTTTCACATGATTAATGATCATGCTCATCATTTTAAAGATTTTATTGAATTTTATATTGAATTTTATATTCTTTCAAACTTTAGGGATCACCTAATGTAATATTATTCCCGAACTCCACATCATTTGGACTTTATTTCCCACACATGCCACAAACCTCTTCCAAATATTAATGTATATTTAAAGTGGGGATATTTGGTGTAGTTATAGTCACATTATGTATTTTTTGACTATTATCTCTCATTTTAGGTAAAAAATTCCCCTTGGTTCTTGGTTAGTCCAATTAAGTGATTTATCAAACAAAAAAGAATAATTTTTTTATACATGCCTTCCAAAACATGAAAAAAATCCATTAGAACTGTATCTTCCTATTGATAAGAAATTCTTCATGTTTTTTATATTGTTTTACAACTATAAATCATACATATTTTTTCATATGGGTAATGGTATTTGTGTAATGTTCTACAATCCATTTTATATGTATAATTTTACCAAAATAATTTTCATAACCCAAACAGATTGATGTTTTTCTCCAAAACCTAAAATGTTATATATAAAAAAACTTTTTGATATATATCATTGATATATTTACCTTAACTCATAGTGTTACTCTTGTCATAATACTATTAATATTAAACATTAAATTCAATATACATGGTAAATTTTTCTTTGAATTTGTACATATCTTTTTGAGGAACAAGTCATCTTAACTCTGTATTATCCAGTTCTTATTCTATTTCAACTAGTTTCTCCTCAAGATAACCCACAAAATTCTCATATTTAGATTCTCAAATATTTTTTTAATGATTTAATCAAAAATTTCATAATACTTTATTACCATATCCTTCTTTTCATCAGTTGTTAGGTTCTTCAACTTCTATAAATTTATATTTTCTTTTATTGATCTATAAAAACAATAATAGATGGTCTCTAAATTCTATTCTAAAATTTCATTCCATCTTAATATTTTATTCTCCATTATAAATTTTAGATAAATAATAACATCTCTTAAAATGAGAATGGTAATTGAAATTATTATCATGTTAAAAAATTCATATATTAAAATTTCATTCATTCTAATCAAATAAATTTTTTGTTTCGAAAATTCTTCTTAATTTTATTCATTTTTCTGTGTTGATATTTCCTATCCTTCTCATCCGATTCAAATTTTATAACATTTTTTCTTTGAAAATATTTTTCCATATTATTAGTACCTTTATAGTTATAATATCTCTATAATTTATTACCTTCTCATAATATTTTAACATATTGAAACTATTATATAAAATTTCAATAATTTGTTTAAATTCCCCACCATACTCATCATAATCTAAGTCACATAATCATGCCACTTTATCTTCATTTATATTTATTTATCTGATGGATTGAGTGGAAATCTGAAATCTTTTATTCTTATTAAATGTTATTTCCTTTCAAAATTGAAAATAAATTTCAATTTGGTGATGCTCATATAATAAAAAATATTCCTAATCATATAAGGAAAAAAATTGGGATCCAATCAACTTAGAAAATTAACAATAATATTTGTGACATTTTTAGAGTCTTCTAGCTTCTCATCAAACCCAAAATTGAAACTAAAAAATGTCACTGATTATTTTAAAATTAATATCAGGGATTTCATCATCAAACATCATAATATATTCAATTTTTCACCTTAAAACATTAAATTTTTCTTATTTACCAATAATATTTCTTTCATAAATACTTCTCATTTTTTCCAAAATTTACTTCACATTTTGAAGCCATATAATTGTATTGTACACTTTTTTCAAAATTGTCACTACTAGAGAACTGTTTTTTCCATCCATCTCCATATTTCCCTTGTCGAAAAATTTCATATATAATCATCTAAAAATGGGTGTAAAACCAATTGTTGAAGTATCCATTACCTCCATGCCAAGTGGAAGAATACCAGACAATATCCTATTCCTCTATTTATGGTAGTTCATTCCATCGAAATAGGTTAAACATGGTTGTTTAATGTTTTTTTAATATCAATAATTAGTAACTTCTTGGATCATTATTAGAGTTCCTGGATTTTTGATTATGCCACTAGTGATTAGAAAAGGGTGATTAACCAATGAATGGGGGTTGAATCCCCGGTATTATTCAATAAATTCACTTTTTAGAAACATTAAAATTATTTGTTTTTTTGATCAACTCAGTATAAAATATTTACCTCACCTCATATGATGTATCCATAAAATAGATAAAACATCACATAATGATTTTCAATAATCATCTTTAATGGAAAACTCCTTTTTAGGACTTCTAATACACCCTAATCATGGATTAACCTCTATATTTTTAAGAATTTAAACCTATAATAGATGCATATTTCTCAACATAGAATCCACTATATTACTTCTCCATATAACGATTTATACCCCTAGTTATATTTTCTGCTTCACAAAATTGGCTATACACCCAAACTTTAAACTAGTCTCAACAATAAGATTTTGATGATCCCATTGTTATCCTAGATTATTATGAAATACATTGTAATTATATCACTCCATGGGATCATAATATCTATTTCACTCATTTACACCTCACAGACCTCTATAGTCCCCAACAATGATTATCAATTTCAGTCTCGAAACATACACAATATCTTAAATGATATGTGCCCCTGATTTACTTCTAAATAATCGCATAGTTGGAATTATTATCCTAAAAAAGTTCACAATAGATTCATAATAAATATTTATCATTTATACTACATATTATTTGTCTCTAAATGTAACACCATGTGTTTTTAAACATACATTGTGTTCGATATCGTATGTGACATGAAAATTAAAACCCAAACAAATCATGATTATTTCAATATGATCATTATAACCTTACTATAAAATTAAATGGTACCAAAAGGACTATCTAATTTATAAAATTTAAAAAATTCACTACTAAAAATATATTTATTTATAAAGTATTATTAACTAATCATTTAATTTTGAATAAAATTCATGGTATTCATAAAAAATACGCTTTCATTGAAAAATAAATTTTATTAATTTTTTTTGAAAATACTATAGATACTTTTTCAAACCTTTAAAAATTTAATTTTATAAAATAAAAATAACTTATGATATAATAATTTTGATATTAACTTACAATTTAATTCAATAATTTTTTTCGTAAATATAAATCATTAAGTGAATAATGAAAAATAATGTTTTAATAAAAATTTCATTTCAATTTATAAAATTAAGTCCCATTTCTCATTTTATTATATTTAAAATTATCCTAATTATTATCTAGTTATATAAAAACCTAATAATTACTTTTAAGTAAACCATATTATTTTATATTAGTATAAGTTTATTTTTATCCTTGAAAACATCTTTTCTAAAAACAATTTTAAACTGCATAACATTTCTCTATATTAAAAATTTAAAATAACACCTAAGGAAGATTTATTTAAATTATTTATATATATTTTATATCTATAATTAGTAATATAAATTAATATAGTTATTATTACATTGAATAATGTTAAATGAGATCATCCTTTTAATAAGAATGCATTTCGTAAAAAACTATTTTTCGACACTTTTGTGGTTTTAATGTTAAATTAAATTATGGAAAGTATATTATTTAAAATTTTTAATGTTTATTCCATATTTATAATAATCATAATTTATATTATATAATATTATATTCTTAATTTTTCACGATATTGAATAGAGAAGATAGTAAAAATTATTTACTGCATCTAAGGTAAAAACAAGTTTAACAAGGGTTAAACTAAAATTATATGGGATACAATTGACCCAAAACATGTATATTTTTAATTATATACCCATATTTAAACCTTATCACTTCCAAGTGGTGGAAATTACATATTATGGATCCTTATTTCAATGAAACTGGCATGGAGTTATTGAAAATCATCTATAATTACAAAGTGTGGCACTCACCTCAATTCCAAAAGGACACCCACTTTCCTCTTATGTTAACAGATTAAAAAAATTTATTTCTTATAATACCACTCAAATTAATTCCTTAAATATCACCTATCATCATAGAATAATTATCTTGATCATAAATCTAACATATTTAGACCTTTTGTGAAAACCTAATGAAGTTTTCTAGAAAAGTGGTAATATCCTTAATCGGGCGTTTTATATAATTTTTTATTTAACCACATTATAAATATATTAAAAAGTCATGATATATTAACCTGATTATATTTAATATAATGATATGTCGATATTTAAGGGAATTACCTGCAACCATTTTCTACCCCCTCAAATGGGATTCAAAATTGTTGATCATGCATACAGCAGACCACCACCTCACGAAGCGACAAAAGACATATTCCATTACCACTTATCATGGATTCATATAACAAATTATATATATATATATAATATAATTATTCCTTTTTAATATTAAAATCACATACACCTTCTTACTTTCCATTATATTGGGAACATGATAAAGTCTCTTGTGTGTACAGTGGACTAGTACCTCAAAACATTTTGGGATTCATTTTTCACATAACATTTAAATGGAAATTAATATGAATAAATTTTTTATATAATATTCATTAAAGATTAATCATTATGAAAAATAAATACATCAATAGTTTCTTACCTTATAATCGATTGAATAAATGAAATGTTTTTTGTTTGTATGCTGGACTACCACATCATGATGTTCTATGATTCATTTTTATTACCACTCCACATGGATATTATGTGTGAGGGTATTTAAATAAATAATAAGAATCTTTTTATATAATGATCATACTTGAAATATAAAAAAAAAGTTAACATAATTTAATCATGCTCTTTAGAAAATAGAAATGTTACCCTTGCATATGTATGACCTACCATCCCCAGGATTGTAATATACATAATTTTTCATAACAATTTTTAATTATTTATTTTAAAATTATAGTTTATTTATAAAAATTATAATAATATCATGTTTTACATCTGATAGGAAATTAATTAGTAATCACTTAGACCTTATTCAGCATGCAAAATTGTTTGTTTAATATGATCCCTTTATCATTATAACATATGGCATGATATTAATTGGTTGTGTAATTTGTTATGACACAATTATAGTTAAAATAAAAGGAATAATGAACATGAAAAGGGTTATTAATCATGAAAATAATTAACTGATGTTTATTATTCTCAAAGACAAATAATACACTTGAAAAAAATAGCCCATGGTAATGGATCTTTCTAACCCACATTTTTCTTCAGGTTGTGACTATTCTATCTCGAACTCACATTAATATATTTAAAGTAATGTAATGCTTATAAGTTTTTTATATAAGTCACTAAAAGTTATACCAATTTTATTATCACTTCATCTGATTGGATAATACATTTTTTATAACCATTTTTCAAATGCCTTCTTTAAGAAATCACTTTTGATTATGAGACAAGATTATGCCAATCCTTTATTTACATGGGTGATTATTATGTTTATGACTTATGGTCCATTTCCTCATGTGGAAGGAATATGCATGTAAATTAATTGAATGAGATGGCGTTACCAGAATTATATATCCCTCTAACTCATTGGGTAATGTTTTAGTGTCATCAGATGTCGTGTATGAGATTAGGGAGAGAACCTAATTTAATATGGGACTATTTCCACCATGTGATGTTGTTTTGAAAGTACACCTTGAATTATGTTTCTTTCATGTTTTAGATAACTTCCACATTCCCATGTTTCCATGATATTATGATACCATGTCCTATTTTTTTCATTCACTTGATTACTCATGTATATTTACTTTTTTAATATCATGTTATACATTTTACTCACATTTTATGATTCCTTATCATGTTTATTCCCATATTAATATTTTTTAGATATACTATTTATTTCATGTATTCCCAATTTTACCCCGTATAGTTTTATGATCTATAATTTATTTAGCAGACCACTTTGTAGAATAAAATAATTATTCCATAGATTAGATCCTTTTTCTATATTAGAAACCCAGTCTTCCAAAGTCAATTGGCCTATATAATATTTGTATTCTATTAATGGATTTATATGTTTTAAAATCATGTAATAATATGTATAAAAATTCATGGGGCTATATTTTTGGTATCATAGAAAATGGTTAGTTAAAATTTGGAAACATAGATGGGAAAACCATAGTGATAATCTTAGGTATATGACTAAAGATATTTATAAGGATAATACTTTGTATTGAAAAATATCCTAGAATATTGGTGACATATTCAGTGAGGGGTTTCTAGGTAATCACATGCCCGTTTAGATATTACAATTAGATATTTTTCTAGAATAGATGTTCCTAGGGTTAATAAATATGAAAAAGGCACATCGGTCACAACTTGAGCATTAATTGAACATGTTAATGGGCCTCACTGTACACCTAGATTGAAGCTTCGAGATCAAATTCTTGGAATTTAATAGAAACTATAAAAACCATTATGATGAGAAAATTCCCATAAGATTTTTTATTATGAAATAAATCATGGATAACTTATGATAAATTGTTAAAATTAATAAAGTAATATATTTATTTTACAAGATATCTATTTAATGTCCATAGTTTATCATGTATGTGTTTAATAGTTTAAAAATAACCATCCCTGTTTCACCTTTTATTTTATGGAAATTGATGTAAACTAGAGAAAATATGTCAAAACCCATTGTGAAGGGAAATTTTATTACATCCCAAATTATATTCCCAACCATATGGCAGTAGGTAATGGTAATACCGTGAAAATACATTTTTCATTAACTCAATTCATGAACTAAAAAATGAATCAGAATGACTATTAAATCCCCTAAGAAAATATAAAAATGAAATTGGAAAGTTCATGTTAAAAAGGAAAATAATGTTTAGTGGATCATATGATCCTTTAATATACTGGTAAATGGATCAAAAACATTTAAAATATCTTCTCTATCATTTATTTATTTGAGTAAGAGAAGGATGTGCTAGATTTTTACTATATAGAGGGATAATTATAACAATTATAGATGTTGATCTAAAATTTGAAGCCCAAATAAGATATAAAGTATAGTGATTTAATGAACTTTTGAAAAAATATCTAAAAATATTTTCCTTGCACATTTGGATATAAAATGGAGAAGGATTTCAATTGCCTCGAGAAAATGGATGATGAATCCTTTGGTACATATGATTAAAACTTCACAAGACATGCAAGATACATCTATTTAATTATCATATCAATTAAAATTAATGTTTCATGATTCATTTATGGGATAAATATATGTCTTAGAAGAGCTTTTTCCATTCCTGAAATCAACACCTATGTGGAAATTTTATGATATTCCCTTAAAGTCAAAATGGAGAGAAGAAAATCTCAAGGATATTATGGTGATATGTAGTAGAAAATGAAGTTTAAATTTTCTAGTATGATGGTGAAATCAATGTGTGCAAGGAAATTTAATAACCCCACTTATAAAACGTGTGGGAAGAAGTATCCTAATTTTTTTAAAGGAAATAAAGAAGTTATTAGGTGTGTGAAGGAAGGGTTCCTTTCTAGTGATTACTGATAGGATAAATTTGACAATGTTATGGAAGAATTGAATTCACTAACAAGTTATGTACCTGTTATTTGATGTTTCAACATCAATGAACCCTGACTCTATAAAAAATAATTAATAATTCCAAGGGATTTAAATAAAAACTGATAACAACAACCTCCAATACCTAGAGAGAAAGAGAGATCTTATTCCATCACAACTTCTGATCTGGATCCTAAAAATGAAATAGGGACAGGTACTCTGCTTATTCATTAAAGAATATAGAAGAAAATTTTTTATTCTATTTCAACACATTCATTCATATAATTTATGTTTAGTATAATTATTCAAGATCCACCTTAAAAAATAGAATTTTAGTTATTAATGAGGATATAAAATGGGTTATTTATATAATTCAAATCATATAAGCCATCACTTTTCCATATGTTTAGGGTGAAATTAAGAAAACGTATGATACTACCATTAGTTTAATGTTATGAAATTATTGGAATGGATTGTATTTCTATATATAGATCCTATTTGATGCTTCTATATATTGAAATCACCCTAAAAATTGCAAATCTCCCTCTGATTCATTTAAGAATCATGAATGTAGATGAATCTCATTTAATATCATCATTTAAATCAGGGGTATATTTTTACTTTTAATAAGGTGTATCTTTCTCACATGATAAAGAATAAGTAAATGATCATGATTAAAAAGATTCCCATTGTGATGGAATATACTGATGTATTCCCCAATGATTTTCCTAGTCTTCCACATAGTCTTGATGTTAAATTTTCAATAAAACATATATTTGGATCTTTACAAATATCAAATACTCCATATATAATTTCAATTGTGATTTTTTAGGATATAAATAAGGAACTAAAAGAGAATCTTAAAAATGGGTTTGTATACCCATGTGTTTCACCATGGGGTGCCCCAGTCCTCTTCATCAAGAAGGATGGGTCAACATGCCTATACATTTCTTATCATGAGCTCAAATATATCAATATAAAGAACATGTATCACATTTTGAGGATTTATGACTTGTTTCATTAACTATGTGGGGCATCAAATTTCAACATTGAGGACCTTTGATTAGTATATCTCCAATTAAAGGTGAAGAAGGATGATATTCCCACTACTACCTTTTGAATAATGTATGGACACTATGAGATCATAGTAATTCCTTTCAAAATCACTAATGCTCTAGAAATATTTATGGACATAATGATTTTTTTTATAAATTACCTCAACAAATTTTAGGTAGTCTTTATTTATGATATTTTGATTTACTCAAAAAGTAATAACGAGCATGAGAAGTATTTTAATACTATTCTAAAGACCATGAGAAAAGAGAACCATTATGAAAATTACAATAAATATGAGTTATGTATGATATAATTTTCATTCATAGGGTATGTTGTCACTAGAAGAAGGGTATCTATGGACCCTTTTAAGGAAATGGAAATTGAGGACTGTGAAGGACCAATATCTGTTATGGGGATTTATAGTTTCCTTGAACTAGTTAGGTATTATTGATGATTTGTGAAAAAATATTTCAATATTTTAAAACCCACAAACCATTCTAACATAAAAGGGAGTAATGTTTTTCTAGAACAATTGAGATGAAGAGAGATTTATAGAGTTTTAAAATAGACTTATCATTACACCCTTACTAATGCAACCCAAAAGTGAGGAAATTTTTAGGAATATTGCGATGCTTCAAATAAGGATTTGTTATGTGTAATAAGGAATAATAATAAAGAGATAGAATATATCTCATATAAGTTTACAGTTAATGATTAGAAATATCACATACATGTTCTAGAGTTGGTTTTAATGATCATTACTTTGATGATTAAGAGACATTTTCACTATGGGGAGGAATGTGAAATATATACAGATCACAAGAACATTAAATATATATTCTCACATATGCAACATAAAATGTGATAGTGAGGATGGTTAGAGTGGATCTTAGGATATGGATACTCAATTGATTACTATCCTTGTAAAGAAAACAATTTTTAAAATTCTCTATGTAGAAATGATCTGAAAATTTTATTAGTATTGAGAATTTAAAAGGACGTAATAATCAAATTGTTGGGAAAAATATCTCAAGGAGTCCTCTCAGTATGATTTTGTTGTGGTTGTGTTTTCTAAAAAAGCCATATTACTACAAATGAGTATGGTTGGTGTTTCTTAAGACATGTTTTTAAGGTGGAGTAATTTCCCAGTGTTTTCCAAATTATTAGGCTTTAAAATTGGGAGTTTGATGTTGGAAAAGGAAGAATTTCATCATTAGAGTGAAATGTATAAAGAACATTGAATAAAAACATCAAAGGATAAAAACCATGTACCAAAATTAATGGACCTTGTACCATGTTCTAGGAACGGTACACAGAGCAGAAGAAACGGAACGTCGAAATGGTTCAGGAAATCAAAAATGGTTCATAATGGAAGGAAGTGTAGTACGCTGATGGAGTGTCATCATAAAAAGAGATTGATCACATAGAAGCATAGGAATTATGCCGAGCACATATGAAAAATGGTTCTTAGGTGGCTTACTTTTCATGGGGACAGAAGGAACGGTAAACGGTGAAGGCAGGATTAATGATTTGATAAATCATGGGTTAACGGATTTTGCAGATATCATTGTCAATATAAGAATTGCTAATCTCAAAGATTAGTGTGGATATTGAACATCATTATAGAACATATTTTACTCTAGGAATTTGGTAATGTTCAAGGCAGTTCTTGAGGGGGAATTCCACGGAAGCCGAAGGTGGTTCTTGTGGAAGAAAATCCACTGAAGGTGTTTGTGGGGATTCATAACCCATAATAGAAAAAATGGTACGTGGAAGGAGTTGACTCGATATGCAAAAGAGAAATATTCGGTACGTGAGATATAGGATTATAATAGTTTTAAAAGGAGGGGGATCTCCATTATATGAAGGAGAATACGATATGTGAATAGAGAATAGTTCACAGATTAGGAGAAGTTCGCCGGGGTAGAATAGAGATAGCGGTACGTGGGGGAAATAACTTTTGGTGGGAGGCAGAAGCAGAACACGGAGAGGTGTTTCATATACCAAACCCAGTACATAGTACGCTGAAGAGCAGTTGGTTCACTATTTTTCCAAGGAATCTTGTTAAAGCTTCAAATCAGTTCATGAAAGGATTTTCTAGTATCTAGCAGTACTCGGGAAGGTGGGATTTATCTACTAGGGAAATAGAACTTTAACAGATCATCTGACTATATTTTAGGATGTATAAATTATTATAAATGAAGGGACCAACATGTCTATAAACAATTTTTGTCCTACATGTATATAAAATGAGAGTTGATTCCATTCCAAGAGAAGTGAGAGAAGGAAGAGGAATATGATGACCCTTTCCACCGACAGTGATCTTGAGAAAATGGCATAAGGAGTGACCGTTGGGAATGCAGTGAGAAGACCGTAAAACTTGTAAATGTATTCAGCCTAGGCATAGAAGATTGATCCTGAACATTGTGCTCATTATTGGTTATGAGCCTTAGTAAATTTGGTACATCAGCACATTGTCTTCATATGTTCCTTGGATGTATCCTAGTGAGGTTGAACTAAGTAAATATCGTTGTGTCCTATGCATGATTTCATATATGTTCTTATATTTCTACGTTATGAAGAAAGAATTTAGTTTTTTATAACAACAAAACAAGATCCGAACAAGAAAAAGTTTTAATCTGTTATACCCTGATTCACCCCCCATCTTAGGGTATTCAACCTAGTGGACCTAACACATAGATACTCAAATGGTGAATATAGAAATAGTAAATGGATCTTCATCCTAACTTTATAAAATACATACACATCCATACATTCTTGTTAGGATCATTAATTACCATAAAGATGATGAGGGTCTACCAATTTTTTTCGATATTTTAGAGTTCATCTTTTCAAAAAATGGGGTTATATGTTTTTAACTTGGATTTGTGTCTCATAAGAACTAGAGTTGAAGAGGGAGCTTATATATGATAAGAATATCTTAAACTTATCTATTCATCTAAGAAGAACCATGTTTTTTAAATATTTAATGAAACAAATTTGGTGACATAACATGAAGAGGGAGATCACAAAATTTTTATATCAAATATTCTTATGCCAACATGTGACAAATGAATGAAAATATTGTATGGGTATGATGTAAATATTGTGAATTCTTTTATGGAAATGAGAAAACATAACAGTGGATTTTTTATAGGAATACCCATGAAACCTTATAAAAATAACACCATCTATGTGGCAGTTAATTGCCTTACAATGTCAAAACATTTCATTTCTATCAAGGATTATTTATCTCTTGACCAACTCTCTATGATATACATAAGAGAAGAGGTAATATTACATGGAGTGACACTTTCTGTCATTTCTATTAAGATCTAAGGTTTATATAAATGTTTTTGAGAATTCATTATAAATAATGGAGTAATAAACTCAGTTTCAACAATATGTATCACCATCATATAGATGGTTAATCTGAGAGATCCATCCAAACACCATAGGATATGTTGAGGTTCTATTAAACAGATTTCCAAGGATTTTGAGATGATCACCTTCCCCTTGTTGAGTTTTAATATAAAAACTAGCTACATTCAAGAATTAAAATGGAACCCTATGAGGATTCATTTGGGAAAAAATTACAAACTCATAAATTCTTGGATAATTCTAGAGATTAGAATCTTATGGGACATAATCTAGTCTAATATTTGAATAATAATGTTTAATTCAATCAGTGTAATTTAAAATCCACATAATAATGATATAAAATATATAAATACAATCATAAATGTGACCCACAATGTGAGGTCAGAAATAAGTTTTTTTCTTATTATATCACCATATAAAAAATTCATTAGGTTTGTGAAGAAGGAAGAGATTAGTCCTAGAAACATTATCCCTTTTGAGGTCCTTTATCACATCGATTTGATGGCCTATCAACTATCCCTCGCACCTAACCTAGATTATTTATATGAGGTGATCTATGAATAATGCATGAGGATGTTCATACCAGACCCCTCACATGTACTGAATCAAATTGTGGTACCATTGGATAATGAACTTTTTTATGAGAATAAGTTGATTAAGGTCATAGATTATAGAGGCAATGTTTTAAGAAACAATACTACTCATATAATGAATGCGATTTGGAGAAACCAAAAGTCTGAGGAAGGAACCTGAGAAGTAGAAGATGAAATGAAATAGAATTAACCTCACTTGTTTTCACATAGGTTTTATTATATAATTTCAAGGTTAAAATTCTTTAATGGTTGAATAATGTAAAAACATGAGTTTTTAAAATGGAAACTATGCTCGATAGAATATGCAACACACAACATGAACACATAAGAATCATGATTATATATATATGACTATTATAACCTAGTTGTTATATCGATGGTTATGAATAGGATTAAATAATTTTTTATATATATATAAAGGAGTTACTCAATATAATTTTTTTAAAATTCTTTTTAAATAATAACTTAATTTTAATGAAAATTCATCTTATTCATAAACAATATGTTTCTTTCAAAAAATAATTTTTATTCCAATTTATGAGAAAATATTATATTTATATTTTATAAATTTTATAAATTATATTCTATAAAATGATTAATATTATTGAAATTATAATATCAGTATTAACTTATTTTTAAATTTTGAGGTTTTTTAGAATATATTAATCTTTTTATGAATAGTGGAAAATACACATTTTTATAAAATTATCATTCCTTTTTAATACATTAAGTCAATTATTTATTATAATTTTCAGTGAAATTAACATAAATATTATTTATTAATATTAAATATAATTAATTACAATTAAATCATTATTATAATATATTTTATTATAAGTTTATTTTTAGGTTTTGAAACACCTTTTTCTGAGATCTTTTTTACACTGCATGTTGTTTCTAAATTTAAAATAATTAAAGTAACCCTTATTTAGGAATGATTTAAAATATATTTATATATTATATGTTTATAAATATTCAATTCAAAAAACCTAATTATGATTACTTTTCATATTGTTAATCTGAGATCTTTTTTTCCTTAGAAAATAATTTCACAAAAACTATTTTTTTTGACACATCTATGAGTTTTTAATTAAAATAAATTATACCACATATATAAGTTGAATTTGAGAAATATTAATTTCATATTTTGAATTTAATTATTTAATATTATGTAACATGGAAAATATAATTTTTTGACCTGACTGAAGAGTGAAAAAATTATTAATTAATCACCATTTTAAGGTAATAATGAGTTTACCACATATTAAACTAACAAATAGGGGTTAGAAACGACCCAAAAAAATTTTAATTCATATTTTAAAGAGATATTTTAAAAAAAACATTAATATATATTTTAATTTCACATTTTTGGATCATTATGTGCAGCAATATTACCTGCAATTATTGAAATTTTTTGAAAATTATAAGGTGTGTCGCTCACCTCAATTACAAAAGGGAACCCCTTATCCTATAATACTTACAGATCAATATCACATTTTTTGGCTATGAAATTCCAAAATACATTTCATAATTACCTCCCCTTATCCTAGAATCTTATTTTCATCCTAAATTTATCCTAGGATGTATTTTAGTGAAAACCTAATGAAGTTTTCCGTAGAAGAGGTAACATATTTAACTCAGTGTTTTATTTTATTTCAGGTTACAATTAATTAAAATGTTATTAAGAAATAATTATAAAATTAACATGATATATTAAATATATAAATATTTTTATTTTAATTGAGTTACATATAACCTTCTCTTTATCCCTCAAATGAGAAAGACAATCTTTGATCGTGTTTATGGAGGACAACAACTCCACCAACCGATGTAACTTTTTTTTTTCAAAAGTTGCATCTCTTTGATTGATATAATTAAGTATTTATTATTTATTAATGATATATATTATAAACTTATACTTATGGAATTATAACACCCCATATTACATATTACATTCACTTTGTATGGAAAAATGATAATGTCACTCGTGTGTAATGATGACTACCACCTCAGGATGCGATGAGATTCATTTTTCACATAGGATTTAAGTGGATGGTAATAAGTATTAATTTAATGTTTGTAAATGATTGTTAATTTATATCAATCCATATTTAAAAATTATATATCATATAATTTATTACATTATCATCTATTATATAAATTTTAACATTGTTCATTTTTACGGTGGACTACCACCTCTCTAAGAGATGTGATTCATTTTAATTACCATGTCACATAGATGATATGTATAAGGGTATTTAAATAAATAATATAATAATTATTAAATAATTACAACAATGGGATGTTGAAATTAAAATTACCTTTTTTTCCATCGTGATCTTTGAAAAATTAAAAAATTTCCCATGCATATATACGACCAATCATTATCCTGATTGTAACATGGTTCATTTTTCCTACCCATATTTCATGGTAAGATTACAAATTATAGTTTATGTATAAAAAAGAATGTTTTTAATGGTTTTATTTCTTTAGATTATGAATTAATAATCTCATTTACCATAATCAACTTACCAAACTGATTTTTTACATATAATTCATGTATTGTTAAAACATCCGACATGAAAATAATTGGTTATATAATTGAATATGACATGATAAATAAAAAAAATAAAAAAAGGAATAATAAAATTTAAATTTTGGGAAATAAAGTAAATATTTAAATTAATTTTATCAATAAGTGATTTAAATAATGCACATGAAAAATCAAGCTCAAGGAAAGGGATCTTTCTAACACAACCTTTTATTCTGGTTAAGACCATTCTCCCTCTGATACAATTTATCTCTCCTTGATGTTATTTAATGATTCTAAATTATATTTATTTTTCTATCACATTTATAATTATATTATTATCCATTTCATTTATGGGACATTACATTCCATATGATCTTTTCTCAATCTCATTCATTAAGTAATAACTTTTGAATATATACAATATTATGAAACCCATTTATTTCCATGGGTAATTATTATGCTTATGCATTATGCTTTATATCATTATATAGAACACATTTGGATGTAAAAAAATGAATTTTATGGGTGGACCTAGAATTATATATCCCTTCAATTCATTGAATAATGTTTTACTCTCCTAATACATCATTCATATAATTAGGTAGTGAACCTAATCCATTAAGAGACTCTATCAACAATGTGATGTTTTTTGGTAGAAATACTGGACCTAGGTTTCTATCATGTTTAGTGTCATTGAAACATTCCCATGTTCCCATGATCTTATGATTCAATTTTCATTATTCTATTCTTCCACTTGATTACTAATGTACATTCACTTTTATGATATCATGTCATACTTTTGAATCTCATGTTTTTCATCCTTATAATTTTTATTACCGTATTGGGATTTTTAGATTTACCCTTTATAAAATATATTCTATATGTTATACCATGTAGTTTAAGGAGATAAAATGGATTTAGGAACTCAATATGGAGAATAAAATATTGATTCATGTTGTAGTTAATTTTTTTAATTAATAACCATGTGTTACGAAGACACAATGATTTTATAACCAATGTGTGGTATTAATGAATATCCATGTTTAATAATAATGTAATAAAAAGTTAAAAAATTATTCATTCTATATATTTATTTCTACAGAATTCACACACTCAGAATTTTTTGAGCTCTCTAAATGGTTCCACACATATTCATTATCATTGCATCCATTAATATATTCACATACAGTATGAATAATAATTACAATATATATGAATCCTAAAAAGATCTATAAATCATGGATACAGGTAATCCATATCACTATTCAATAGTGTTTAGTTATTCATATTTAATTACCTTATTGAATATCTGAGTTTATTACATATTTGTATCTCCAAAATAATTATAATATCGTCTTAAATTATTAAAAATTATCAAATATTTGTCCTCCAAAAAATTCTACTGAATATTATTTCATTTAAACTCACTAACAAATTAATCTATGGGTTTTAAATATAGTTCCTATAAATCCCTAATAGAATATAAATATATAACCATGAAAATTTCTCTAATTCTAAACTCATTAAATATCTCTAGGTTATACTCCCATTTAAAATTCCTTAACCTGATCACCATGGTGTGGGGTAATGAATATCTGGTAAAAATGAACTTTTAATACTCTATTACATTACTCACTTCCCATTTTGTCTTCCACCTCAAATAGTAAAGAATAATTAATTTTGAGTTATTTATAAAAAAATCTACACTCATATTGGGATTATTCATTTATTATAGACAAATATGACATACAAAATTACTACCACCCTGTAGTCAACTTTTTAGTATTTCTATTTTTTTTAAATATTAAAACATCCAATTTATATATAACCCACTGTGATTAAAATTCCCTATAAAGATTAACTATAGTCTATTCAATATATGATTCTCATTATATAGTGAATATAACTTACACTATGATTTGTATAACTCCTAATTTTTGAATTAAAAATAGTACTATATCACATCATGGAACCTTTCCCAGCTCTAAAATATTCCATGGGTATACTTCCGTAAATATAGTCTTAAATAATAAAACAATTTTGATGTTTTATACATGAAGATATATGAATAAGGAATCATTATATTTATTCGTAAAAAAATTATTTTGGAAACTAAAAATAACTTTTTGAAACATCTGGTTTTTAGTGTTACTCTTACATAATTCCCTACGACCTTTATGTAGCTTAAAAAAACTAGGAAACCATTATATAGCTTGGAGTATCCATTACATAGTCTACTCCTTACCCTTATGTTGAATTTTCTTACCCATGTATAACCATAATATACTTTATATAACTATTATAATGGTACCTAATTACCACTATGTGGATTCTAGATGACCCAAATATAGGTTGTTTTCCTTTGGGATGAAAATTATTAAACTAGATGTTACCTATAGAAAAATCATGGGTATTTAAAGTTTCTTCAATATAGCTGATGTAATACCTTTACATTTCCATTAAAATTTAATGTTACCTTGCTATAGATCATTTTAAACTACGGTTATTGTTGCACATAGTTTATACTACCTCTACACAGCTTGTACTTTTTAGTATAGCCTTAACACATCTCACAAAAACCTTTATAACAATAGTGAAATTGATGATATAATTATACATATTAAGAAATATTTCATGGTTTCTATTATATAGTTGTTGTAATTACTATATATTAATTCAAAATAAAATTAAATCTTTCAAGAACCACAATATCTCAACTCGACGCCTTCTCGACAAACTGAAACACAATTCCAACTTTTGTTAGCAAATGTTTAATCATCCACTAAAACTGTTTTTTAATTCCTTTGATGAAAATATCCATAATATTATTGGAAAAAATAAAACTTCAATCCAAGTAGTCACGAAAACACTAATAATTATAATTTCTGAGAGCATAGTTTTGATGATTGATATATCAAAAATGTATAAAAATAAAGAAATAATTTGTTTACAAAATTGAAAAATACTGAATGAAGATTATTTAAATCCCTTCCTTGATATTCAACAATCCTTTATATATGATGAACCATTACTTTTCTATATGATCATATCTCTATATGTAATATCCATCTTTATATATCTTTTTATTTTATGTAAAATTTATACAAACACTAATTAAAAAAGTCAATGATGAAATTACATAGAATAAATTGTTCAACTAGGTATTTTTTTCAGCAAACCAATATGTGATTAATCATGGGATGGAACTCATATGGAAAATACCCCACTACTTAGTAAAACACTCCAACAAAAGTTATAATATTATGATGTATTTTCTAACTATGGATCTATTTAGAATATATTGATGTTTTTTTGTAAATGTTGAAGGTCTAAAATCTTATAATCCAAAATAATACATATTTATTGAGATTCTATAGCACCCAAAAATTAAAATTATCATGAATAAACTAAATAAATTATTATTAAAAATATATTAAATGATTTAAAAAAATTGGGTTAATAATGTAGTGTTGTTTGAAGAGAATAAATCCTTATGATATTTCAAGGATTAGAATTTCAATGGTGGGGAGATGACTGATATTATTAATCTAATTGTTCAATGATATTTTGAGTTTTAGTGATTTGGGGATCCATCTATGGAATTTTTGGAGTGGTGGTCAGGGTTACACAATTGACCACAATGCCTTAAGGACTATGTAGTGTCACTATATAATACACAAAATTTATATAAGTAGGAGTTCATTGTCCGTGTATAATCCCAGTTAATTATACATCATGAGTGTTTATTCTAGGTTTGGTGGAAGATGAAGAATACACAGTCATTTCACGTTCCTTGGTATTATATAGGGTGACCATGAAGTAAGGTTCTGATTATGTGACTCAAATTAAAAAATTAATAGTAGCCTATAAATGCTATTATATTACCTAATATAAACATGTGCAATCCCAATTCTTCTTTAGATAAAAATTGGTTATTTACAATCAAGGAATAGTGATTTTTTCTCTATGATTGATCATTTTAACTTTAGTTGAATGGGTTTATCTTGATTATATCATAAACACTTTGAGAAATCATCTTTCAATATATTATTTTCTCTTTATTTTTACCGATCAATCCCATTTGATTGGAACTATTGAATTGAAATTACTCTTTTTGAATCATGGATTTAAACAAAAATTTAATTTTGTATCTATAGTATGAGGAATCATATCATTATTTTTCACATTTTGACTAAGGGTTTTAGGATCATTACACTTTACTTCTCTTTGTTTGGAGGATCATATTCAACAATTAGATGATTTTAGTTCATCTTAAAGTAAATGATGTTATTTTAAAATATTTTTTAGTGATTGGTATTTATCAAATAATAATATTTATTCATTAGATAAATTATAACTTTCTAGATATTACATATATTAGATAATTTCAATTTTTACATATATAATTTTATTTCATATTTTTTTTTATAAAACTTGGTTTTAGGGTATATTAATCTATTATTGTTTAATATTTGGTTTTGGTCAGAAATTTATGTAATATATTTTTTGGAAATAAAATATTTTTGACCATTTAATTTCTAGTTGTGACCAATGGTGGGGAAGTATCATGTGTTTAACGAAATTATAGGAAATTTAGATAAATTTTATGTTTTATCATGTATATAATATATAAGGGGAATTTCATGAAGGTTAGGAAACACTTGGGTGGGCGATGATTCATAGTGTTTGTACTCAATGATCATAGGTAGGAATTTATATTAAGTGAATATTTATTACTATTATATCCATGGTTTATATCAGAATTATGTTGTATTATATCCAAAATGGGTTTCTTATCTTTTGGAGTAAAATATTAGGTTCTGTTATTTTCAACCAGTCTTTCTTCATTCATTTTCATTGTTGAAAAATTGTTTTTTAAAATTCTATAAGGTTTTCAATTTAATTTGTTATTTGATTGGGAATAGGAAAATCTTGGAATATATTGAGTTTAATATAGGTAATTTTATATGGGTAGTTGCTTACTATCTAATAATCACATAATTTTATGTTCATGTAGTTGAATTATATTGTGATGTAGCTATGGGAAAGTCTTAGGAGTGAAGTTCATGGTATATGTGGCATTGTTTTTCATGCATCTTATGGAATATTTAGTCCAATGACATTGGATGTGTGTCATTTTTTATCCATTACATCCTTTTATCCTCATGTTTTTTTTGTTTCAACTTCACATTGTTCAGTTTATAGATTACAAAAAATAATTAAAATTCAGTTATAGATTTATAATGAATGTTATGTATATTATCTCATATAGTGGGTTATTTATTTTAAGGTAATAATTCCCCAATGATTCTAATTATCATTTGGTACATGTTTCTAGACACTGGTGAAAATAAAACACACTGATGTCTTTATGAAGGTCTTGTCAAATGTCACTAGATTTAGGGACCTTGGTTGAGATCATTATAGTTTAACATCAAAATAATCAATAGAGGAGATAAAATAATTATGGGGGGAGAGGTTCATAATATGATGGTGTGAATAGGAATGAAATTTTCACTTATTAAATATAGAAATCTTCACAGAGGATTTAAAAATAGATATAGTGATGTTTATAAATAGTAGATGTGGTCTATCATATTCTCTTGATTAACTCTATCTTGATTTTAAATCAGTGGAATATATTTATAAATTTTTTTGAATAGAGGTAAGAGATAAATAATATCATTAATTTATGAGAAATCAATTGTTATATATATTTAATTTGAATTATTTATAGTGTTTGGTGTTGTTTCAATTCCCTAAAACTCTAATTTTTTATGTCCACATATTTTAAATATTGGAATGAATTTTTATGGAATTTGAAATAGGTGTATTACAACATGAATAGATGTTGATCCATTTAATATATTAGGTCATCGACCTTAATTCTAAATTTCATTATAAATAATGAGTTACATGAGTTTTTCCAATGTTTCTAAAGGACAGTCCACTCACTAGAGGTCAGGTGATCCACCAAGAGAGTCACAAGAAGACTATTATATTTATGCACTGGCCACACAAAAATTGCATGGATGCCTTGTTTAATATACATATATCATATAAAACAAATTTTATAGATAATTTTTTTCATTTTGTTGAAGGAAAATTATTTATAGAAGAATGTTGATGAAATTACATCATGTGTCACTTAATTATGGTCATAAACTCTGGAAGGTGCATAAATTTAAAACGAATGAATTTATGTTTAGTGGATCATATTACATCACCAATTTATTATAAATCCTTGAATTTAATATGATATTATTTCAACTTATTTATTTTAAATGATAGTTTATCAAATAAATTTATAACATTATTTAATAATGTTTTTATCTAAATTTGTATAAAATAGAAAAAATTTGATTTTCAACAAAATAATTGAATAACTCATTTTCAAAAAAATCAGTTTGGATTTATAATAATGAGTATTAATTTCATAAATTATATTTTAATTTATGATATATATATATATATTTATGATTAATGTCATCTTGGAATAAAGATTCTTTCTTTCACAAACTAGTTCAGTGTTATGACTACTAGTGTATCATAGGCTATTAGAAACAAATGTGGCATAGTCAGATGCACCTTGATCATGTGGTATGACCCATATGGATTCATGTGGGTGGATGGGGATTCACTATAGGTGAAATATTATCATTTTTTAATTGTTTAATGTTTTGTATCAAGATTATTTATTTTAGATACCACTCTATGTGCCTAAAATTATAGAAATATGAAGTAATAGTTCAGTAATTATATGATTTATTACTCTATAATCTGATGGGTTTTTATGGAAAATTATTAAAAAACAATTATTTATTTTCCAAATGGAATTGGTTTTATAGTTTTGAATAAATCATACAAGGGTATACATGGAATTTATTCAAGGATATCATTTTGAGTAATGTGTCACTTGTCTCTTCTCATAAATCATAACGTATGTATACATTTTTTTTCATCGTACATGAGAAGAAAATTATATCTTATACATTGACGAAAAATCATAGGAGATGTATAATGAATGGATTTTATAGAGTTTAGTGATATCTAATTTAAGAAAATCATCACTCAGTGATGGATGGGTCTCCATCATTTAATTATATCATCACATGCCTTGACATTGTTATCTTTATTCTATGTTATTATTGATACTATATTTCTATTAATGTGGGTTTAAAATAGTTTTTTGTATTAAATTAAATATAAATTTAATTTTTATAAACGTGTTTTCATTTTAATTTAGTTTAAATTGTTTCATGATGATTAAATTTTATACCTCATCACTTATATCCAGACATTGGTGATCATAGAACATGTTTGAGGTCATGTGGAAGAAGAAAACAGGTCTCAATTGTTAGGTACTTGATTTGGGTCATTCCATGAGTTTTAATTCATATAGTGATAGTGAGAAATTATAGCACCAAAATTTTCACTAGAAGAGGTATATTTATCAAGATGATGATATAAATAAGATAAAATAATGATGTGGGATTCTTGTGATAATGCATTAAATGTCTCATGATGATGTGGATATTGATATTTCAACCAATTGGTGAATATATATATTCTTATAATTTATATATTCTATCTATTATATTTTTATATACTAATGGATATGAAAATCCAAGATGATGATATGACATATATCAGTTAATATGTGGAAACATCTATGTGACTAGTAGATTGATAATTTGTTAAGTATATTGATTTCATGCCAAATAATCTTATATTGTATATATGATACTCTTTTTTTCACTAAATTTCCCGTGTTATTGATTGATGAGGATAGATACATGTATATATTCCCATTCTCACCATTATACATATGTTAGGGACCCTTGATAATATACATAGGTATTTATTCATATTTATACACATTAACATTTTTTATGGTAGTTGATGATTCTGATGAGTGTTTATTATCTTTATCTCTTACAACTCTTTGATTAGCATTGAGGATGATTAATTAATTACTTATTTTTTCCACCAACATCTTTAGGTATATGGGAATGTTTCTATAGAGGTTCTTTTCTAGAATGAGTATGTGTTTTATCTTATGTGATCTATTATAAATTAATGTAATGATTGAATATGAGATTTTATTATAATATTTTTTTTTAAAAATGAATTATGGTTCCACCACAGTCCATGAGTGTGTTCTTATGTTAACCTATGTTTCTTTAACAAATACTTTACATGTATCAAAGAAAGTTAATTCAGGGAGAAATATTCTTGAGTTTGGATGAAGTGGGAAGTCTTTATGATTCGACTAATAAAAACCTGCATTGAGATTTTTTCATTAGATGAATTTAGATAATTTGTAACAATGTATATAGAGTTATTATCTCATATATATGTTATTATAGGTAATGATTAAACTATCTTCATACAATTTAGGCCATATGCCTCAAATTTATAGCATTCAAATAAAAATTTTGTGTACTCATCAATATCATTATTAATGTTTTCCTACAAAAGGTGTTATTAAATGTCTCAGTACATCTTGGTAATTATGTATTGGATAGATAAATAAAGGATATGTGTATCATCTGATACCTCAATATTCATCACTAATGACAATGGAAGCTAGAAAATAAATCAAAACTAAATGAATTCACATTTATTGATGTTTAATTCATGATTTTTTACTTCCTCTATTTCTCTTATAATATTTCTAATGCTTTAAATCAACCTGTTGCGCATCCTTGATTTTTACTTCGACAGATGGTTTATAAATTATTTTTGGAATGTTTTGATTTATTATCTAAATTTATTATTTTTAGATCCATCATGTGTATGTATAAGTACATAATTTCATTTTTAATCTTAATTAAGGGAAATTTAACGTGTTTCATTATAATAATAACATCAACTAACTTAGTCTTCATTCTATGATGACATTGTATTGAGTAATCATGGCCATTAATCAATTCCAATATCTTCATTGATGCATCTTCTACTCATTTTGTGTAAATATATAATGTAAACACTTATGAAAAGTATATATGTAACACTTTTCACCATTGAGGTAGTGCCTAAAATATTTAAATAAATAGATAAAAACTCTATACTATATGTCTTCATTCAGGTAGTTCGGTCAATGGATCATCAATTTTCATGAGTTAGTGGCCATGAATTTTTCATTTTTCATGAGTAAATAACCATATATATTCATTAAAGAATTAGTATATATCATAAACCCACGTTTAGTAGAGTGTAGTCCGAGAATATTAATAATGAATTTTTAATTTTTTTGATTCATAAATATATCTTCATATTATTCAATTTTTATATACTTTACTCCAATTAGTGTAAACAAATGAAGTGTTCTAGAAAATCCAGATAAATTTCTCATTTATTTTTGATGTTTCCTAGATAATCAAAGAAAAATATAGATATATATAAAAAATTTGGTTTGGAAGTTTTTTAAATTGCCATTGTTATTGAAGGATACATATGGATTTATTCTCTTATTATCACATTCCATAAGAATGTGACTTTCTATATCCAGATTTTAATTTTTTTCCTCATTATATAACATATCATCCTATAAAATAATCAGTAAAATCTTTTGATGTTCACTATAATCTTCATTTCTATTAGAGTATATGATATTATTTCCAATAAGTATCACCAAATATATATCAACGTATCTTTAAAGACCTTATTTATCATGTCTATGAATACTACATGGGCATTTTTTGTCAAAATGGAATCACTATGAACTCATAGTGTATATATCATATATCGAAGACTATATTTTCGTTATCTTCACCCTTAAACTTCAACTAATGATACCCTAAATGAAAATATACTTTTTATGTGTATTGATATATTTATGGTTGACTAAAAAATCATAAATACTTACAATTGGATACATTTTTTATTGTTATGTTGTTAATATTTTAATAATTTATTAAAAGCATCATGTAAACATTCATATCCTAAAAAAAGTTCATCGATATACCCTTTAGAGGGTGCACTTTGGCGAATAAACCTATTTATAATATTCCATTATTGTTTCTTCTTCAACTCCTACAATTATATTATTTCCATCCTCTATGAGATCTTGTATATATGTATACATCCAAGTATAATTTCGATTCATGACTATATATCCAAATCTAGGGGGAGGCGTAATTTGTTTTTGGAAATATATATGGATATTACCACATAAAATTAATGTCACTAAGTATGATAGGTTCAGTTATGCTAGTCATTATAGAAAAATATAATTCTTTATTAGTAATTAATACCCATACATTTGAAGAATTTTCTAAAAAGGATTAATAGTTATCCTTGTATATGTATAAGTGAATGGGGTGGTTCTATATATTTTATGTGATTTAATTTCCTTTGAAATTGATATGAGATCCAGATAATGAGAGTTAACTAATTCCATGTTTAGTGTCAAATTACACCAAATGAATTATAATTATTTTTTTAGAAGAATCATCCCAAAAACGCTAACATAGTAAGATTCAAATACATGGGTTGTAATGATTTCACAACATGGTTTTTTCATTAATATATCTAGTATAATGTTTCATGATGGAGTTTTAATATTTAAATAATCCTTAAATGATATAAAGTAATGTGATTAACCCAAAACAAAAAATAATTTCTCAATTATTGAATGAATAATAAGTTTACCTTTCAACACTATATTACGTTTCTCAACTTCAATGGTGAAGATGGTGTAATATTTTCCTTTCTAAAAAAGAATTGGTTTTTTTATTTCCATCATAGGCCATTATTATAGTGAATTAACCTACATATAACTCATGAAACTCATAGTAGAAGTGTTAGAACATATGTGGTAATTTAAATGGTGTATTCATTTCCTTTTTTTATATGTTCTAATTTTCATAAAACTTTTTAATTTAAGGGTTGATTCCCTTGTTTCCCACATTTTATGAAGATCCTTATTCCATTGAAGAAATTCCCTGGGTTCTTCCTACCTCATCAATTTCAACAAAGATTGAATGATGATATTTGGGGATACAAACTCATGGACACATTTTTAAAATAAATAAAAAGTTAAATAGGGTTGAGGGGGTGATGATTATATAGGGTGATTGTTGACGCTCCTTTCGTCACGGAATCTAAAGTTCGGAAAAGGGAATATCTAAGCAAAAAGTGATTCATCTTTTGAAGAAACATCAAAAATCGACAAAGGGATGAACAAGGAGAACATTGCCCATAGGTCGCGCAAGTTCCCTCTTGGTCGCGCAAGTACACTTGCGCGCCGCCTCAATACTTGCGCGACCCCTCATGGTCGTGCAAGGAACTTGCGCGACAGATCTGGTAACCGCCCAGTAACCGCCCGGGGTCTTCTTTTGCCTATAAATAGACCCTGTGGGCCCCCCATTCGGGAGGATTTTTTTCCAGAAACTCGGATTGAAGCTCCCGACGCCCAAGTCTCTTCTCAAAGCTTCCAGAACACTTCTAAGGTAATTTCTTACCTAGAATGGAAGATCTAAAGGGAAGAAGGAAGGCTTAAGTGTTGAAACTTATCAAACACTTGCGCGCCCACTTAATTCCTTCAATATAACTTGCGCGTCCCTCTTCTGGAAGAACCTCAAGAGGATGATAAAGGGTTTAATAAAGATTCGCTCAAGTATTTCAACTCTGGTTGAAAATCGCGCAAGTATCCCTCATGTCGCGCAAGTATACTTGCGCGACCAATACTTGCGCGCCGCCGCAGGACTTGCGCGACTTTTAATACTTGCGCGCCCCTATCTTTTTGGGTGCCCACCTTGTCCATTTTTACCCCTCTTAAGCCATTTCACCCTTCCTATTCAAGATTCAGTCTTCAAGATACTCTTCAAAGCCATTTATGGCATGATTTCTTGGTTTGACATCCTTATCTGAAAGGAATTCTGTGAAATATCTCTCAAAACCTAGTGATTTAAACATCTTTATGTCACCAAAGATTGAGAGTTCATTCATTCAACCTCATCCTTTAAAATGAGAGAATCCTAACCTGGGTCTCCTTTTCAGGAATAATCCCCAGTTATAAAACCTTTGATCTGGGCATCTTTCTTAAGAATAAGCCCCAATCAAGTCCTTTAATCTTGGGCATCCTCCTCAGGAGTAAGCCCCAAACCTTAATCCCTAACCTGGGTCTCCTTTTCAGGAAAAAGACTCAGTCATAACCTTGGGCTTCCTTTTCAGGAGTAAGCCCCAAGTCCCCTAACCTAGGCTTTCTTCTCAGGAATAAGTCCTAGTCATAAATCTTGGGCATCCTTCTTAGGAGTAAGCCCCAAGTCTCTTAAAATTTCTCTTAACCAGTCATAAATTACCTTTGATTTGGGTTTCCTTTTCAGGAATAAAACCCAATCATAAGTCCCCTCCTAACTTGGGCATCCTCCTTAGGAGTAAGCCCCAAGATTAGAGTATTCAAATCTCCATAAAGCACATATAACTTTGTGGACCCTGTTCTTGGATTTTCTCCCTAAAAGTAAATCCTAAACTTTCGTTTATCTGGGCAGTCATCTATACATAAGCCCCAAAACAAATTCTTATGATTTCATCTTTTATGGCACAATTGTCTGAATTTTACCAATACCTCTTGTTTCTCACACCGAGCATGACTCACGTGAGCTTAGAGTGTAAAAGTAATTATGACATTCATCTTTGAGCCATCAATCATAAAACATCATATCCCATTCCTCGAACTACGTGGGTTCTGATTCCTTTTTCAAAACAAAGGATACGTAGGTAGCCCATTTATGGGTTCGATCCCAACATTGAAATAATCTCTGTCCTTCTGAATGACGATAAACTTCAAGTGCCCCACTGAGTGGCTTTAAAACCAGCCTGGTCATCAAAATGACCAAGAGACTTTTATATAAATGTTTTGAAGGATACCATTGACCAATAATCTCTAAACAAATATAGATGATTCTATATTGATGAAGAACCTCGAATACATATAAAATATTCTCTAAATTTCTTGCATATTTAATCATTGATTGTTAAAACTAAAGGAAAGCTCATTTTATACTTGGTAACGTAATAAGGATTCACGAACTTAACTTAAATCTATAAAGAGAGTCCCGGAGTAGACAATAATTCCCCTCAAAAAGGTGTGATGAGTCCGACCTCCCATCCTCTCGACCAATGCAAATTATTAAGCCTCATTAGTCCACAAGCTAATGAGCGCCTGCCTTTGGAAAGTAGGTCCAAACGGATGTGGAATCATTGGATGTTTCCGGTTCTACGAACAAACCCGTTAGAAACCGATCGGAACGTTTGAATCTCTCGTCCAGGAGGTCATCCCCGGATTCCGCGCGAAACAAAAATGGTGAACCCGACGTGAATCCTTAACCAAGTTAAAGTGATGTTCTTCTTATCTGTTAGGCCCTTTGGGCCAACAAGGCAATCATTGACATATGATCATCCAAAAGATGCAGTAGCCGGATTCATCTTGATTATGTCTGTTACATGGAACAGGCACTCTTTTTTCAAAATCTTCTACAAAAAAATGGCTTTCCTTAAATTCACCCCTGTGAATACTGCTGCTGGAAACACCTCTACTGTGAGGTCTGCTGCCGTGAAAACCAATACTGCTACTCCTGCTGGAACGTCATCCGCTCTGAGGATGACATCACCAACTCAGCGTCTTCAACGCTGTGTTTCTAATGCACTGGTTAAGGAGTACCGTCGAAACGGTACTATCCCAACTCTGGAGGCCGCTCGTCAAGCCCTCCAAGTTAACAATTCTACCTGGTCGTCCGGACAATGGAGACCAGCAATCAAGAAGCAGACGGTGCTGACTACCGTCTCCAACCGTTTCGGGTCGTTATCCCCGGAACGCAATTTCCATTCACTCCCTTACTCCGAGGAAGTGAATGAGCAGGTCCCGCAGGACCTTAATTCAAAAAGACAGGAGTCCTTCTCAAGGGCTCCCATCAACAATCGCCGCCAGACTCGTGCGGTAGTGCGCCCTCAACATGATGAGGGTACCGACTCCAGGCGTTCAGCTCAGGTTCCTCGAACCCGAGCAGGCAAGATGAATCGCCAGAGACGGAATCCGGTTAACAATAGGCAGGTTGTCATCCCTTCCATCTCCGGAGAAGTCCACCAACCTAACTTGGTGGCAAACAACGAGCAGGCATACACACCTGCCCGTTTTAATCCCGCTGTCCAGCAGACTCGTCTGGCAGCATCAAGCCGATCCCGCCAGGCAATTCCGGCGGAGTACTATAGGCAGGAACATACACCTGCTTATACATCAGCAGTTAGTCAGCAGGCTCGTCTGACTACATATGGTGGATCTCGTCAACCGCGTTTGACGAAGTGTAATCAGCAGGCACATACACCTGCTAATACTAATCAAACCTACCAACAGTCTCGCTTGGTAGCGCACGGAGAAGTAAGTCGGAAAGCCCCGAAGACAAACAGGAGGCAGACTAAACTCTCTGCCTCCACACTTGAGTACTGTCAGAATTCACTGACAGGAAAAGGAGGACAGGAGCAGGCACATACACCTACTCCAAGCCCGGAATGGACGTATATCCCTGTTCCGGCGGCTGAAGTCACCAAACATATTTTGTCAATGGTGAAAGAGCAGAAGCAAATTCCTGCTCATATTCTGGATGCTTGCCAGGATATCATAACAGCTTCAGCATCATCTCAGGGACAGACACATAAATCTATCCCTAGCAGTGGAGTGACACATCAACAATTCACTCCGGAACAGACACACACATCTGTTCCAGTCCAAGAGGGTTGTGGGGCCTACTCCCCCATATCATATGGACAACCAAGTCAGGCACATACACCTGATTTGAGCGATGATCGTCAGCCTAACCTGACCATCTTTCCTGATCAGGCACATACACCTGCTCAGAGCAATCACTTTCGTCATCAAGTGGTTTCTAAAGCGAGTAAGAAGGCATCTAAGAAAAAGACCCGCCCAACACAGTCAGGAGATCAAAGGCCAATCTGCAACAAGGCCTTGCTCGATGCTGGAGTTCTTGAAGCCCTCAGACATTTATCTGTCGGAATTCAAGATTCTACTCCCTCAGTTCCCAATAACAGGAACATTAATCCCGAAGGTCTTCAACAGACACTTCCTCATGAAGACTTGCTTCATGAAAATTCGGTCAATCTTGAAGTTTCTTCTTCAGATGAGAACCACAGGAACCCTCTGTGTGGTCAGAAGACCAAGGAGCAAGAGATCTCATCTTTTGCTGTAACCCATCATGAAGGTCCTCCTCATGGTGATGAACTTCGCTGCGAAAGTCCTCTCCGCAGTAGTGATTCACATTGTCTCGAAAATTCTTCAGAAGGCAATGTAGTGACGAGAAAGCCCTCCTATCTCGAGGCACTTGCAAACGTAAAACCAGTCATGTCTGATGTTTTACTATCGGCAGGTGAAACTCTTTCTCCATCAGAAGATAGCTTGGGGTTCAGGTTATTCTCCGAACCTTCCCTGGGTCATTCATCTTCCAGCATGAATAGTGATTCCTCTACCAATCTTTTTGAATCCGATGAAGCAACAAGGAAACACCAACTCTGGTCCAAACAGGTAGAAGAATCTTCATTTAATGATAAAGAGGAAATGCTGAACATGAGGAAAAAACTGGCAAAAGGTGAAGTACCAGTCATGTTTTGGCCTTTGGCTGACTCACAGTATGACATTCCAAAGATGTTGACGGATGATGGAATCCATGATATTCGTCTCAACATATGGAAAACTCTTTGTCAATTAAAGAAGAAGGTATTATCTTATGATGAATATGAAAATCATCTTAAGATAATAGAAGGGTTACAACGCCAGATTGATTTGGCATCTCTATCAGTCTCTCGGTATCCGAAGGTTGAAAAGCAACAGAGAACCCTTCAACGTTCATGCCTTGGCGCACTAAGAAGATTGCGTCAGTTAATTTCCAATGCTCCATCTAATGTTCATATCAGAGGATGGGGTATTCATGGAGCACTACATTTCACAGTGCTTTCCGGTCAGCAAAGCCCGCCGAAAATGGTCTCATGCAATGTTATTGCCCATGGCCGGCCACAGTCAATGGGCTTTGTTCATAATCAAAATCTTGCTCGAGATCAAGCTTCAACTAGTTCCTCTCAAAATCAAGTATATAGAGAACAGGTTGTTGAATTGCTCCTACACCAAGCAGGCGAGAATATTGCACAAGCCTCTCGTCTGGAGCAAACACGTCATCAAATGACAGAAGTTTCGGAAATCATCCAACGGTCTGTTGAACCAGGTGATAAAAGTGGATACAGGTTAATGCATCCAGCTAATTTCCGAACTAAGATTCTCAAGATCAAGAGAGATTTTAAAAAGATCTCAGACATAGAATGTCAAGAGACACCCCAGCTTGCCAGACTGGGGACTTCTCTAACCCAACCCTCAGAATCAACGAATGGGATTCGAGGAGTTGAGCGGAAGCAACAGGAACACCCCCAGTCCACCGGACTGGGGACTTTTTCAAATCTTCAATCCCTCCCTCAGAGAAAGTCAGTATTCTCTCGATTAGGGAATAAGCCTCAAGTGGAACGAAGAGCCAAGATGTCAGGAGATTCTCTCCAAGTGACGGTTCTCCAAGAAATTCCTGAGGGATCAAGTCAACGGAATGCCATGTCTTATCATGGACATAAAAGAAGACAATATCACAGAAATGCTGATAGAAAGGATTCCATGAAATATGCATCCATTAATGTCATCACTGCCGTTGCTGCTGATTCACCAGATGAGGCTCAATCAGAGGGATCAGATGAAGAGGTTCCAGCTCAAGAAGTTGCACACACAGACCTAAATGAAGAAGGTGTGCGCACACGTAATCAAAGGCTTACCCAAAATCTGGGTATTCCTTCAAGTAACCCACTTCCCCCTCTCCGAAAAGGATCCAATAAGGGGAAAGGAAAGAATCAGGTTACTTATCACCCTTCCTCTGAAGGAGGTCAATCGCTCTCATTAGAGCAAAGGTTTGCACAACAGGAGGAAGAAATGAAAGAATTAAGAAGGTTGAATGCAGAACTACTTCAGAGTAGTCTTCTTCTTAAGAATGCTGAAGTCCGACAGCCGAAGGAATTTGTTGTAACTACTGAGATGGATCAGGAATATCCTCCTTTATCAGTACACCCACGGAGGTCTAATCCTACGGGTCAAACGCAACAACGGTTGGCAGCACTACCATTAGTTGCAGCACCAACCTCCACGGCTGTCCAAGCTCCATTCATTGCACCTACCCAAAACCAAGTTCAACCTGACGTTTCTCAAAAGTTAATAACTACTATTGAGTCATTAACAGCTCGGTTAGAAACTATGGAAGGGAAACGGGCGCAAGTTCAACCTGAAAAGAAAGTTTACCCTGAATGGGTAGATTCAATTTCTCCTCCATCCAGTTTTGGAAACCCTATTTTCCCTACTTTCAATGGATCAGGTGACCCTGAACAACATTTGACGCATTACGTGTCTTGTTGTGATCCTATGATGGGAACTCCAGAGCAACAAGAAGCAGTGAAACTCAGATGCTTCGTGCGAACCTTGCAAGGACCAGCTTTTGTCTGGTATACAAGCTTGAAATCCCGGTCAGTCATCGGATGGGAGGATCTTCGTCAAAAATTCCTTCTTCAGTTTAGCTCAACTTTGCCAAAAACGACAGTTTTCGATCTTACAAACTGCAAGCAAAGGGAGAATGAAAGAGTCTCTGATTTCATTGCTCGTTGGAAGGGATTAACGTATTCCTTGAGTTTATCACTCCCTCAGGAGGAATTGTTGCCAATCTGTGTGGCAAATTTGCATGACGAATTACGCACGCCATTGATCCCTGTGAAATACACAGGAGGGTTTTGAGACCTTACTTCAATCGCTCAACAGATTGAAGATTCCCTTATGCAGGCTAAGGTTAAATCTCGTGTAATTCCATCAGCTCCAGGAAGAAGAATGGGTAAAGCAGAAACGGCTACAGTTATGCTTAAACAGGCACCTGTACCTATTTCTACTTCAAAACCTTCATCTTCTCGAAGGGCTCCACCTCCTGAACGCCAACAACAAAGGCTGTTTCGTCCAAATGATAAAAAAGATCAACGACGAAAACAATTTGAGGATATGAAGAGTAAAACATACTCTTTCCGAAGTGAGCAAGTTCCTGGTTACTTCATTTCAGCCCTGGAAAATAATTTGGTTCAATTACCAGTGCCGAAGAGACCAAACAAGGAAGGAGATGAAGACCGTCCCAATTATTGTCCCTTTCATCAAATGTTGGGACATCCCATCCAGGAGTGTTTTGTCTTTAAAGACCTCCTACAAAAGATGGTTGACTTGGGACAAGTCAAATTGAAGGGTTCTTCAGCTCATGTAGCGTGTATTACCGCTACAGATCCAGAGGAAGGAGGCGAGTGGCAGGAAGTCAAAAGCAAAACTGCGAAAAAATATGATGATTGGATGGTCAGAAAGTCAATCAATCGGACCCATTCCATTTTGCGAACACAATTGAAGAAGCCAATTGTGTCTCCTACAAAAGCTGCAGTAAAGCCTCCATCAAAGGACAAATCCTCAAAAGGGCAGCGCAATTCAAAGAAGAAAGAGGAATCAGGAGAAGATGAGTATGTATCAAAGCCTAAATTGTCTTTGACTCTGGCAGATTTCATGCCATCTACTTCAAAGCCACGGGCACCGCCCCATCAAACGGCACAGCCTAAACAGGCTAATCAAGCAGAGTCTTTATCAGACGAAGAATTAATCTTTGGTTCTGTTTAATCTCAATGGATGGAGAACACATCACGACTCCAACTAATGCCAGATTTCTGAAGAAGTATTTTGTATAAACACAAAATATTGTTCCCAGAACCAAGACTTACAATTGGTTCATACAGAAAAGGTCTGGTATGACCTTAAACTACACCAAGGTCCGGTATGACCTTAAACTACACCAAGGTCCGGTATGACCTTAAACTACACCAAGGTCCGGTATGACCTTAAACTACACCAAGGTCCGGTATGACCTTAAACTACACCAAGGTCCGGTATGACCTTAAACTACACCAAGGTCCGGTATGACCTTAAACTACACCAAGGTCCGGTATGACCTTAAACTACACCAAGGTCCGGTATGACCTTAAACTACACCATGGTCCAGTATGACCTTAAACTACAACTTCGTCCAACATGACGTTAAACTGTGTCACCTTCAATGTCCAAGATGACATTAAACTAAATTTTGTCCCTGCAACATGACATTAAACTGTGCAGCACCAATAGTCCTAACTGCAAGACTTTAAACTGCATAGTCCCTGATTTTGTCCTACATGACAATAAACTGTATAGAAGTTCCTATATTTTTGTCCGAGATGACATTAAACTATATTGTGTCCTAGAAACATGACAATAAACTGTGTGGCACTTCCAACGTCCAGCATGACGATAAACTGTAAAAAGATCAGAACTGATATCCTCATATTGATTCACCTTAGTCTTAGCTACATGACTTTAAACTGTACAGCACCAGATCGTCCTTGCTATATGACGTTAAACTATACAGCAATGGTCCAGTATGACTTTAAAACTGCAACTTCGTCCCGCATGACATTAAACTGTGAAAAAGTTCCATAAACCGTCCAGCATGACCTTAAACTGCATCATCCCTGGTCCATGTATATGACCATAAACTATTTTGCAAATCCCTTATGTCCAGCAAGACGTTAAACTGTGACGTCCTAACTACATGACGCTAAACTGTATAAAAGTCCCTCACGTCCGGAAAGACGTTAAACTATATAATCTCAAAAGTCCAGTATGACATTAAACTGCACCATTCACGGTCCATGCATATGACCTTAAACTATTCGCACTTTCGTCCAACATGATGTTAAAATGGTACACTCTTTTGTCCTTACTGCATGACATTAAACTGCACAGTCCCCCTTTTTTTCGTCCAATATGACGTTAAACTATTTTATCCCCATCGTCCTAACTAAATGACGCTAAACTGTACAGAAAATCTTTGATAGGTCCTACATGACATTAAACTGTGCATCGTTAAGGTTGTTATTACCTCTTGTTTCTCACACCGAGTATGACTCACGTGAGCTTAGAGCGAACATCAACCATAACACTCCCTTTGGGCCACTAACTATGTGTAAGTCCCAACAACATTTTTTTTTATTATTAGATCATTGTCCCCAAAAACAATTTGATCGTTAATTCATTCTTTAATTGAACTACACGGACTTTGATCCTTGCCCTCCAGGCTGGGTATGTAGGCAACCTCTAAAAGGTTCAAGCCCAAAAACAATCTCTTCACATTGGTTCACCACCATCTCATAGATGATGATTTGTGAAACCACCCCTGGAATCAATATCTTTACATTGATTCACTTTCGTCCTTGTTATATGACGTTAAACTATACAACACTTTTGTCCGGTATGACAATAAACTACAATATTCTTTGATTTCCTCATTTGAGAAGGAACCATTATTAACATTGATTCTTTTTCAATCATGGTTTTCATTTTTCAAAAGACTACGTACATACATGGTAATGCCTAAACTTTTTATCTTAGGTTAAAACCATCATTGCACTAAAGTCCCTTTTCACCCTTCACATGTACGAACCAAATTTGTACAAAGGGTAGCTCTAGAACTACGTGGACTTGATTCCCATCCTTATGGGATACGTAGGAACATTCGAGTGTCCCTCGAATCCAGTCCCAAGTCTTTTGGGCCTAACCCCAAATTTCACTTTCAGTCCCTTGGCTGAAAAGTCTTCATGAAAACACACACTGTGTATTCATTATTATGGTCCGAATTCTATGACCCTAAACTAAGATCACTCATACTTTCGTCCTGCACGACGTTAAACTGCATTTCAAGAACTACGTATGGCTTGATTCTCATTCTTATGAGATACGTAGTGAAGTCCAAGTTTCAATTCAGGACCCAGCCACAACATGATTATGGTTTTCATTGACCTATGTATCTCTATATACATTGGAAAATACCCATCTTTATGTATTATAATCCTAACCTTAAATATTTTCAGATCTTCATAACCCTTTTCATGACTTCTAGTCACAAAAATGTCAAACTTCTGAGAATTCTTTTGCCTGACTATGCAGCACGTGCCCATAGGTGGCCTTGCATAAACAGTCCACATAAAAGACTTGTCAGCCAAGAGATGCTATTTATTTGACCATGCAGCCAATGCCCATAGGTGGCCCTGCATGTTTCAACCCCCTAACGGGTTTGTTAAATAATAGTAACTTCATTCTTGGGAAGAATGCCTCTTTTGTCCTTATTTGTCTTAAACGACAGTATGTAGGGATCGGCAAAAATAGCCATCCTTAACGTATTTGTCCCATATCATTTTTCATGATCTGAAAGTATTCAAGTCTATGGTTTATTCTTCTTCCCTACGTTTGGGTCAGACCTTCGTAGGAGTGATATTCATCCAATTCTTCGATATTCTTGTTTGGAAATATCTTCTCCATATTCAAGTACCTCTTTCCATACAACAAACTCTATGCTTTAGAAAATTTGAATCTCCATAAACTTTCACTGGCTTTTAGCACTAGGAAAGTAAATTTCTGAGAGTTCTTTTGCCTAACTATGCAGCATGTGCCCATAGGTGGCCTTGCATAAACAGTCCACATAACAGACTTGTCAGCCAAAAGATGCTATTTTATTTGACTATGCAGCCAATGCCCATAGGTGGCCCTGCATATTTCAACCCCCTAACGGGTTTTGTTAAATAATAGTAACTTCATTCTTGGAAACTACTTCTTCTAATGCTATTTAGCTCTTTTTCATATCATTCCTCAGATTCAAATATTCTTAAAGCCATAGTTTACATTTTTTCCCTCATACTTGAGTATGGTAAATATGTTTTCAGATAAATTGTCAAGGAATTGAATCCATTTTAATCCATTTTTCGGTCAAAGCTATTTCGACCTTAAACATTAGCCCCTTTATGTCCGGCTTGCATGACTTTAAACTGCCCACACAAAAGACAAAGGAACTCCGAATAAAAGTCAAGTTCCAGCTCACTAAATATACATTTTTTTGTATGATTTAGGTAATATTGAGCAGTTAAAAGGTTCAAAGTTTGTAGGGTTATTTGTAATAATCCTAGTAAAAATCAAACTATGCTTACTAAGCCCATTGGCTTAAGTAAATTTGAAGCAGGTAATGGAAGAATGCAAGTACAAATGATTGAAGACAAAAGTGTTTTTCATTGATACACAAGAGTTAGAAGGACATCCACAGATTGGAATCTCTTCTCTTTTTCAAGAAATTACAGGAGATTGTCAACAAAAGTCTTCATTTGATGTATAGCATCCTGAGCCTAATCAACAGTTGCTTGAAGCTCGTGCACTTGACCAGCTTCACTCTTTTCAGCTTGCTGAAGTGCCTTCTTAGCATCTGCAATGGCTTTCATGCCATTTATATGAGTTTCATCCAATGATTCATTAAGCTGATCAAGTTCCCCAGTAACAGCATCTAACTGTTGCTGGAGTTGCACCTGCTGGACGACCTTTTCTTTGATTTTTTGCTTCAGATCCTTCATCTTGACAACATAATCAGCTTCAGCCTGGGATATCGCAGCCTCAAATTCGCCTATGTTGACTGACAATTTCACTCTGGTCAAATCATCGCGACTTGTCTGCATTTGCTCCCTCCTGAAGATAATCTGTTTCACTGCAGCATGGATCTTTTCATACCCAAAACCACCAAGTCCCATTATAACAAATTGGGATGACAATCGGGAAATTTTTGATGGTAGCTCTTCTAAGGGCACCCCCGATATGATGTTCCATATATTGTTCCACGCCTTACGTCGTGAAAAGCTGAACGCTTTGAGCATCTCTGGATCTGATTCAACATCTTCTTCAGAAGGGGGTATGTAATCTGGAATTAACATGCTTAAGGAAGTGCCTCGTTCTGCTCTTTCCCCTCTGACATGGGCTTCTTCACTTTCAATTCCCGTTGGGGCAGAGGCTGAAGCCTCATCTCCGGATCTAGCCATTACAGTTGATGGCCCTACATGATCAATTGAAAGATTTTAGTTGAATCTTAAAGGATAACAAAAGAATGGATTGTCTTGCAAATAAAGTACAATCACAAATATTGTTATCCCTTACCCAATGGTGGTTCAGCAACATGAGAAGACTTCTCCCCATCTTTCCCGGTTTCAACAGGATTTTCAAGATGGGTCTCAGGAGAGTTTATTGGATTTAGCTCTACTTGAGCTAATGTTTCTGCAATGATAGGGTTGACATCAGTGTCCACACCCTCTTCAGGCATTGGCAGTTCAGCAGCTTCTACGGAAGAAACTGTATATTATTTTACATCATGGTTAGAAATATTTTTCTTTTAAAAGAAAAATTTGGGCGAAGGGTAACACTCACGCCCAAGGTCTTCTAAATCACATGACAATCTAGCATGATCATAAAATTCTTCAAAAGTCATTCCTTGATTCATCATTTCATCCAATGATACTTCAGAATCTTGGTTAGTCTCACCAGTGGGAGCATTTGCTATGTCTTCTTGCTGACTTATGTCCTGCAACCCCTGACCCTGGACAGCATCTTCAGTAGTTGGAGGGATACTGGGAATGGATGGTAGCTCTTTTCCAGGAGCTACCAAGTCATCTTGAGTCTGTGGTTGTTCTACAGCACCCTCCACGGCCTTTGAAGAAGGATCAGTCCCTTCCCTCAAGGGGGAAATTGAAGAAGCCCCTGCAATCCTCAGAAATATGAGTAACCATATGATTATGGGTATAAACTCATGATTGTTCGAAGGACTTACCACTGCTAATGAAACGTTTAGCTAAGGATTTCCTCCTTCGTTGCCTTGGCTTCTTTTGCTTTTTTGGAGTTTCAGCTGTCTCCTTTATTGGCACTTGGATTGGCGAATGAAAGGCTATGTCCAGTGCCTCATTCATGGCCTGCTGGCCTGGAGATATCTCGCCTGGTTCGCGAGGAGAATCAGCAACAGCCCCAACAGCGGTACCACCAGGGCTATATTGTGGCGAAGGAACCCCGGTCCCTTTCTTTGCAAGCTACAAGATGAAGAAAATAACTTCCTTAAGAAACAAAGCTTCAACTGAAATCAAGTTGCAAAGAAAATAAGGAAAGAAAACTTACATCTTCAGGAGCCACGTACTCTTGCCACTCCTCATCTCCAGAACCACCAGCCCCCTTAGTGGTGCCACGATCAATCATTTCCTTCACCCGCCTGGTGATAGGAGCTGAATTATCGGTGGCATATATGAGCATTTCCAGCTCTCTGATGTAAGCCCGCACTTCATTGGGGTTATCTCCGTATTGAAGGTCTTTGGAAGCTAGAAGATATCCTATCCCAGGAAGTTGTAGGCCCTCACACAAATCCAGCCAGGCGGTTTCAGTATCACAGTATAAGCTCTGCCATAGCTGAACAGCCTCTGGTCTTAGATATAAAGGCTGTGAGGAAGGTCCTACAATTTTTGATTTTAATTTCTTCCCAACTCCTGCAACTACAGATAGAGAATAAGAAAGTGAGACTTATTACTTTATAAAGTAGCAGTGATTGAAGTTATTACAATCAAATAACTCACCAGGAGCTGATGGAGTGGGTCTTTTAACTCTGGCCGGAGGATTATATCGGGCACGAAACCGCTTTGCTGCCGGTTGTGCCTCATCATCCCCATCATGATAATCCGAGGAATCAGTTCTAGAGGAGGAGTCTGTTGAACCTATTTCAGGAGGAGAAGCAGCACCTTCATGAGGAAGAGTTTCTTTCTCTACAGTCCTCTTCCTCTTTCCCACTTGATATACAGGATGATTCAATATCCCTTTGGGGTATGATGCTATCCAGTGTTCGGCATAAAATGTAGTCAGATAATGTGCCGCTTTTTCAACTGGTAGATCAAATACTGCCCCAGTCTTCTCTCTTGATGTCAGCAACCATAGTTGTCGAGCAACCATCGGATGTTGCTCTAACCTGACATGTACTGGAGGGGATACAACAATCTGTTGCAAACATTTGAATTGGCGTGCAAATCTATATGGAGCATAGGCCTCGCATATGATTTCTCCATCAATCCTGGCTACTAACACGCCATCCCTGCAAGCTAGCATGTATTCCCTCAAATCCAAAGGGGCTTTCCCATCATCAACAAACCGCCCAGATGGCGGACTTCCATAAGGAAAGAAGTTGAATTCCTTATACATGCTTAGTCTTACTTTTATGTCATAACCATTGACATCTAATGGAGCAATTCCAGAGAATGCTTGCACTGACGGTCTGAAAGAGCTTCCAGGAATTTGTAATCCATTCTGTACATTGTAAGTCCTGAAGTGAGTGGCGATCCATCCCCACAAAACCTGGAATGGTCCCACTATTCTTAAAAGAGATTTACCCTGGAAGACGTGAAGTAAACTCCTGTGGATCTTTGCTAAAATGGGGGTGGCTAACCCAACCATTTTTCCCTCAGCTAACTTGGCCGCAATGATGAAGGTCCCTGACCTAACGCCTCCCTTCGAATCCCTGACCGGCAAGAGGTAAATACTGAGCCACATTGCCAAGAAACCCGCCAGACGAGTTTTCTTTGGAATTCTTTGATTCACTTCATAGCCCCATTTTTCAAACTCTCCTGCTTCTAGAGTTGGCCAGAATGTGCCAGGAGCTCCTCTCTTCTCAGGTTTTGGGCAAGTGGTAGGACGTCTGGGCCGGGTATCCTTGGATTTCTTTTTCTTGGATCCTTTTTCCTTTGGCTCCATCCCTTTCTTCTCAGTAAGAAACACCTTCATCCATTCTTCCGGATGGATATCTTTTCTGAAATGAGTTAATGAGGTCTCTGAACTCTTGAGCTTGTGAAAGATTTTGAATAATTCTCGAGCCAAAGCAGGAGTCTTCTCTGGATCATTCCAAGTCACCTTGGGAGGAATAAATTCATCATACATATCGCCCAAGATTGGAGCTCCTGAAATCTTGTGGACATCCCACAAACTGATACCTACTTCTCCATGAGTCAAGTGGAAAGAATTAGTCGCTGGACTCCAGTGGCTGAGTATCTCTGGCACGAAGATATCATGTCTGTAAATATATGTCTGCCCAACCCAAACAGCTTCATATATTGCAGCTCTCTTCAGATCCTCAATAAACTCTGCGCAAGTCTGTCGCACCCAGTATGCCCACATCCAAGTTGGCTTCACACCTCCCCCAGGGCGGAAATCCCAACTTTTCTTCCAGCCTTTGGACTGATCCATCTGAGCATCTCGGAAGATTGAAGGATGACAATGTGGTTGAAGCTCAGGTGTATGTTTTTTCAGATCTGGTGTGCAAGGGCTATGATGCATCACATAAGCCTTCTCTACTGTTCCAGCAGTTTGAAATACTCCTCCGCCTGAGATATTTGCTGAAGCAAAATTGGTATAATTCTGAAACCAAGAAAATGGAAGATAATTCTTTACTTCTGGAATAATGACTTCTTGCAGATGACCATGACCATACAAAGGTAGATAAGTGCAGTGAGGAAAGTCGTGATGATATTTCTTCAGATACTTAGCCAAATCTAGAAGAGTGCTGTTTTTGACAGTATAGTAATCAGGGCCAATGATATTCATCATATCATCTATCCGCTTGCTAGCCAGTTCATCAAGTAATCCAGGTCTAAGAGCCATTGAATCTGCACAGGAGTTGAATAAATTAAACTCTTAAGTGGGTTTATTTTTCATAAAATTTTGTGAAAGAATTTGAAAAAATGGCCAAGGCATTAAGGCGCGCAAGTATGGAGATGTCGCGCAAGTGGTACATATGTCGCGCAAGTATTTGTCGCGCAAGTGTGTTCCGCGCAAGCCTTATTACCTTGAGAGTAGCGCGGCAGCGAGGAAACAGCGAAAATAGGAGACTTGCGCGGCGACAAAGACTTGCGCGGCGAGAGCTCGAGAAATTTCGGGGTCAGATGCCATCTACGGCCGGAAGCGGCATATTTATAGGCCAAAGGGCCTATCTGCGCGCCGCACCCAGAGCGCTCAATGCCTGCGCGACGAAGACTTGCGCGCCGACTTCTGTGCACTGGAGACTTGCGCGCCGCCCTTTTCCTTTAGAGGGATTCGATTTCCTCAGAGTCACATCCTCATTTTCCTCCGGATCCAACTCTGAGGGGGGACTTTTGTTGACGCTCCTTTCGTCACGGAATCTAAAGTTCGGAAAAGGGAATATCTAAGAAAAAAGTGATTCATCTTTTGAAGAAACATCAAAAATCGACAAAGGGATGAACAAGGAGAACATTGCCCATAGGTCGCGCAAGTTCCCTCTTGGTCGCGCAAGTACACTTGCGCGCCGCCTCAATACTTGCGCGACCCCTCATGGTCGTGCAAGGAACTTGCGCGACAGATCTGGTAACCGCCCAGTAACCGCCCGGGGTCTTCTTTTGCCTATAAATAGACCCTGTGGGCCCCCCATTCGGGAGGATTTTTTTCCAGAAACTCGGATTGAAGCTCCCGACGCCCAAGTCTCTTCTCAAAGCTTCCAGAACACTTCTAAGGTAATTTCTTACCTAGAATGGAAGATCTAAAGGGAAGAAGGAAGGCCTAAGTGTTGAAACTTATCAAACACTTGCGCGCCCACTTAATTCCTTCAATATAACTTGCACGTCCCTCTTCTGGAAGAACCTCAAGAGGATGATAAAGGGTTTAATAAAGAGTCGCTCAAGTATTTCAACTCTGGTTGAAAATCGCGCAAGTATCCCTCATGTCGCGCAAGTATACTTGCGCGACCAATACTTGCGCGCCGCCGCAGGACTTGCGCGACTTTTAATACTTGCGCGCCCCTATCTTTTTGGGTGCCCACCTTGTCCATTTTTACCCCTCTTAAGCCATTTCACCCTTCCTATTCAAGATTCAGTCTTCAAGATACTCTTCAAAGCCATTTATGGCATGATTTCTTGGTTTGACATCCTTATCTGAAAGGAATTCTGTGAAATATCTCTCAAAACCTAGTGATTTAAACATCTTTATGTCACCAAAGATTGAGAGTTCATTCATTCAACCTCATCCTTTAAAATGAGAGAATCCTAACCTGGGTCTCCTTTTCAGGAATAATCCCCAGTTATAAAACCTTTGATCTGGGCATCTTTCTTAAGAATAAGCCCCAATCAAGTCCTTTAATCTTGGGCATCCTCCTCAGGAGTAAGCCCCAAACCTTAATCCCTAACCTGGGTCTCCTTTTCAGGAATAAGACTCAGTCATAACCTTGGGCTTCCTTTTCAGGAGTAATCCCCAAGTCCCCTAACCTAGGCTTTCTTCTCAGGAATAAGTCCTAGTCATAAATCTTGGGCATCCTTCTTAGGAGTAAGCCCCAAGTCTCTTAAAATTTCTCTTAACCAGTCATAAATTACCTTTGATTTGGGTTTCCTTTTCAGGAATAAAACCCAATCATAAGTCCCCTCCTAACTTGGGCATCCTCCTTAGGAGTAAGCCCCAAGATTAGAGTATTCAAATCTCCATAAAGCACATATAACTTTTTGGACCCTGTTCTTGGATTTTCTCCCTAAAAGTAAATCCTAAACTTTCGTTTATCTGGGAAGTCATCTATACATAAGCCCCAAAACAAATTCTTATGATTTCATCTTTTATGGCACAATTGTCTGAATTTTACCAATACCTCTTGTTTCTCACACCGAGCATGACTCACGTGAGCTTAGAGTGTAAAAGTAATTATGACATTCATCTTTGAGCCATCAATCATAAAACATCATATCCCATTCCTCGAACTACGTGGGTTCTGATTCCTTTTTCAAAACAAAGGATACGTAGGTAGCCCATTTATGGGTTCGATCCCAACATTGAAATAATCTCTGTCCTTCTGAATGACGATAAACTTCAAGTGCCCCACTGAGTGGCTTTAAAACCAGCCTGGTCATCAAAATGACCAAGAGACTTTTATATAAATGTTTTGAAGGATACCATTGACCAAGAATCTCTAAACAAATATAGATTATTCTATATTGATGAAGAACCTCGAATACATATAAAAGATTCTCTAAATTTCTTGCATATTTAATCATTGATTGTTAAAACTAAAGGAAAGCTCATTTTATACTTGGTAACATAATAAGGATTCACGAACTTAACTTAAATCTATAAAGAGAGTCCCGGAGTAGACAATAATTCCCCTCAAAAAGGTGTGATGAGTCCGACCTCCCATCCTCTCGACCAATGCAAATTCCTAAGCCTCATTAGTCCACAAGCTAATGAGCGCCTGCCTTTGGAAAGTAGGTCCAAACGGATGTGGAATCATTGGATGTTTCCGGTTCTACGAACAAACCCGTTAGAAACCGATCGGAACGTTTGAATCTCCCGTCCAGGAGGTCATCCCCGGATTCCGCGCGAAACAGTGATATAGAAAAAAGAGATATCAAAAAAAATTCTAACAAATAAAAAAAATCTCCCTCACACCATCTTCCATAATAAATAATTCACCTAAAAAAATATATCAAAATAGGATATCATGGATTTTATCAAATGGAGATGTCCGATAACACTAAAAAACATCATACCACATCATTAAAATCATTAAACTATAAGAAAAATCAATGAAATTACATGAAATAAAATCTACTCCATCATAATAAAGTACTAAATTTCTAGGAACCTATTCATAATGACTGGGATAAAAATTAGTTTGGATGTATAGATATGATTAATTGATAGAAGTATATATGTTAGATCTAGTCATATGAAAAGTAAAATAGTTTATAATTTTTCCTATACTTTATCTAAGATCCCAAAACTTCATCCACTTTTTCCATACCCTTAATTAATGAATCTTTTAATGTTTACTTACTATAATTTACAACACATGACTAATTCATAGTTTCAGCTCTATTTCTGATATCTCTATAAGAATTTGTTACATCACAAACCTGATAATTATTATTTAACTTTACAAGGACCATTAAAATAATCATATTAATTCCCATTCATCACAAACCTATGAAACTATTTTTATCTTGAGTTTTATCACCTGAATGATCTTGAGTGTGGTTTCCAACAAGGTCACCTTCATCATATGACTCATTAATTTTTCGATCCACATCATATATATAAAAATATATCCCTTTATCTACATTAACATTGTTATATATTAATTACACACCATATTATACGTGTTTCAACTTTCAAAATCTAAAGATATTTTTTCATGAAATATTTTATGAACTAAAATATCAAATACTACATCACATTTCACAAAATGAACATAATGATGCGGTGGCATCTAATCACCATGATAACTAACCTCATGATTTAATTATAGAAATTCCCACACAAATTATTCATCATTAATATTAAAATTATTGAGATCCACACATCCCTTCACACCATAGAACAAATCGTAAACATGACCATAAATTGTTGGTGTCTCCCTATTCTATTGCATCACATCCAAATTCTGACACCACCTAACACAATTTTATTAATTGGATTCATGTAAATCATCAATATTCCCCTAACATTTACTAATGAATAACTTTATGAGACCCATATTTTTAAAATAATAATTCACAGTGTGACCCTTCATAGAGTATAATTACAAAAATGAATCCATAATAAAATTTTCTTTAGATTGTATAATAAAAATACACATGAGGAAAAATTGAGGGATTTAATCACATGAAATATTTATAAAAACATCATCATTTTCAAAAGAGAGAAAAAATTTATCAGCTAATATATAATTTTGATCCACTTCAACTGACACCCTTGAAAATTTCTATAATGATCCACTATAGTTAATTTTCCCATATACATTATGATTTTATTAAAATATGATGTATCAAAATTTATTTTCAAATGTCATATGATGCAATTAATTCCATAAATTTTGACCTACTATTAAAAACATATGTTTTAAAATCAATGGAATTAAAATTAAGATTCAACTCATGACTTTAAAGGGTATTGAGTTTTAGATAAAGAGATGTAACACCCTATTAATTCCCAAAAAATTCAACTACTGGAAAAAATATGAAATAATATTTTCCTTAAATAATTTCACTTCCAGTCAATGAATCCTCCAACATTATATATATAGCTTCCAGAATCATAAAGTTTTGATAGATTCTACGCATTCTGTAAAGAATATTGAAAAATAATGGAACACATTCATAGAGAATTTCATTATACTATGGAACCACAACTAGCCATAACATGTAAAGTTCTTATTTTATTGAAAATAAATTATATAGAAACATATTTAATAGAATAAAAAGGTATGATGTAGCCTAAATCCCTATTATGTATATTTCTATTTTATCCCTTCATCTCAGGATCATGATTAAAGAAACACCACCTTTTCAAATAGGATATCCTCTAACCACATAATTAGTATTAGGATAATTATATCTTTTTCCCACCATGAACTTTTTAATTTGTCCCCCCATCATTAAAATACATCATTTCATATCATTTTCATGTTTATGGGACTATTCATTAAACTCCATATCTACACTAAGAGTGCAGCAATGAACTACTACACAACTCCTAGAGTGTCATAAATGTAGAAAGTTTTTGATTTGTGGTCTTAATCCAATTTGTTTTGTGTTACTAAAATAATTCCCCAATAAAATAAACCATTCTAAAATAAAAATGACTTTATCATTTTCCTTAAACACAAGACCATTTCATAATTTTTAAGATAAACATATATGATAGTACAAATACCCAAATTCTTATTTTTTGTTTATTAAGAAAATTAGGTTTACACAACATTAATACCAATGAAACAATAAAAATTATTATATTACTAAAGTATAATCCACATATTAGATTTCATAATTCTCATATTATTTATAGTCACATGGGAATATATGTCAATGAATGGGTGAGGTAAAATCCCAATAAGTCAAAGAATAAAAGGAGTGATCACGAGACATTAAATAATATAAGTTCATTGGTGAGAAAAAACATCATCAATATATCATAATAATAAGAACATGATTATAATAATAGGGAAATCATTTAAAAGATACATTCTATATAGAAAATTCATAAAATATATATATAAAAAATAATTTGGACAAATCTAACTTCATCATGATCATCCACAAATTGTTAATAATGTTAAAATCATGTTCATGCATAACATATCTGTATAATGATAACTGAATCACATGAATGAATATAGAATAATGTAAATAGATAATAATAACAAGAGGTATAAAACATTATATAATTAATTATAGGGATATATAAATTTGGGTCCACCATTCATATTATACCATGCACATAATCATCCATGTCTTGTAAAAAGGGACAATATATTAATCATACACATGAAATAAAACCATAGAAAAAACCTGTCACATTTTGTTGGAATAAATAATATGTAAATGAATAAAAATAACGGTTACCAAAAGAATAAGTTCATGCATAATTTTTGAAAATAAATGGTTTCATTTATAAATAAAACACCACATTCTATGGTGATGATAGAATTCGAATAAGATGAATAAATGAGAAGTTTCATGGATAATATATTTATGAAAGATTATTAATGAATATAAATGAATTCATCTCATTGATGTATAAAAAATATATAGAAGAATAAATTTTTAGAAAAATAATTTGAATATATTTTATAAGAATCATAGGGAAAATAGAGATAAATAGGGAGTAAACTGAAATGAGAAGGGAAGAGTGTTGAGTCCCATTTTGTTAGATATCATTTTTTAACATATTTAACCCACTGTATAGCCACCTTTTGGTTATTAAAATGTTAATTATGAATTATACTATATCTATTTATTTTATTATTGGTCACACATTTTCATTGGAATTAGTTGATAACAGTATGTCAAATTGAAAATATTTTTTGGGCATGTTTGTTTGAGTTATACCATTTTCATTTTAATTTTATGATTTTGATTCATTTATTATTATCCATTAATAATATTACCACCACATACAAAAAAATAAATAAAATATCATTTTTATTCATTATACACAAGTTACTTTAACCATCTATAAGGTTATTGATAAGTAATGTAATGAAAATTCTATCTTAGGGGAGTAAAAAACCAATAACGAGACACTATAAAATCGGTGGATAGAGATAGTACTTATAAATTATTTATATTTTATAATCACAATTTTTTATAATAATAAATTTTTTATATTTATATATGATCTAATATAAATATTTTTGAATATGGTGATAAAAAAAGAATTGAAAACGTCCTCAAATGTGGGTAGACAAACATATTATGGAACATTATCATAACATTTTAAGATATTATATTTTTAATAAAAATAGAATATGATAATTTTATATTAGTATACTAATATTAATATAATTACAACAAACTAATTAATTTATTTTATAAATTTTATTTTTGATATTAATAGGATAAGAAATAATAATGAAAATTGAATGGAAAAAGTAAGGGATTGTAACTTGTTTTTAATGATTTGCTGTTGATAAGAACATTAATGATCTTATACTTTTGGGTTGGTTTTTACAATAATGTGTCTATTATCTATAGAATATAAGGAATAATGGGTTTTAGAGGTCATAAGAAAATTGATGAATTTTAAAAGGGGTATTCCAAGAGTGGATGGGTATTTATACTCGTAGGGGTGTGTATTTTGTTTTAAAATTGTGAATTATATATTTCTTCCAAAAGTGAAATTCAAAATAATGATATCTTCTAAAATATTAATTTATGTTTCACTAAATATTTATGTTTCGATAAATTTTAAACCCTATTAACATTGAATTTATTTTTTTAAAAAGGAAGAAGAAATTATAAATATATTATAATGGGTATACATTATATATTTATAATTTCAAATTAATTTTTTCATTTGGAATATTTATTTATTGATATTAAATAGATTATTTATATTATTAAATATTCTTTTGGGTTAATTTTTCCATTATATAATTTATTAGGACATAATTACATCAAGATATATGTATTTAAAACATATCTTTAATCTAAAACAATTTTTCACTGATTGCGTAATAATTAATATTTTTAAAAAAAATTCAAAAATACAATCACATAAAATTTTTATATAATAATTACAAAAATTCAATTCACATTATAATATATACACTTATACATTATTTGAGTTTTTTAATTATAATATTTGTAATATAATTGTTATATTTATAAATCTTATTATTTTGATATTGTAAAATTTTATTTACCTTCCTTATTAAGATTTCAACGGTCACGATACTAATATAATGTTCACGTTACTATTCTAATAATTTTTTATGATTCTAATGGTCATGTTTATTATTACAATATCTTGTTACCTATATATTAGGTATGTCATAGTCCTCATTTTATATTTCCTTTTTCATTGTTTAAATAGGGTCAAGAAAGAATTCGGAGGGTACTTATAATGGTGAGGACATAGATTTATTGGAATCATAGATATTACTAGAATTTTCTATAGGCTAAAATAGGATTTCACACCAGGTAAATAGGTTACATAATGAGTAAGAATTTATGGATTCAAGTCATAAAAGAATTCACAATGTGAAATTTTAAACGATGTGAAGATACCTTATACATCATGAGTTAATTAAAGGTTAGTTTTTGTTCTGAGTCGATGGGTTTTTGGAATATGTGGGACTTTGGTAGTTACACATCGTGTGACTAGGTTACATGTCATGTAATAACCCCCATAATATTTTTAAAACATAGATATGATAGTTTTTTGTAGGTTCTTCATCTAGATCACTTTCCCTTGACCTAGGGTAGTTCCAAGGTGGTTTTGAGAGACTCATATCCTTATAGATCGATCCCTTCAATGGTTGATCTTTGTTTCTGTTCGGATACGTCTCTTTGGGTAATCGACCATTCTGTTTCTTCATTATCACTGCTCACGACAACACCCTTGGGTTGAATTATTAGATTATAATATGTTGGTGTTTCTTCATGGATTCTTCTAGATCAGTTTTGTGATCCCATTCTACAGGTCATTCCTTTTCTAGTCATGTTAGAGAGGGTGTTCGTTCTGGATGTATGTGGGTTAACTCATCACTGTTGATCACTTTTTTCTAAATTGTATCAATCTTGTGTTGTGGATTGGATTCTAGGGCCTTAATTGACATTGTTGGGTTTCTATTGTTGGTGGATCCCATTATGGGCATGTGGGAAATGATTTTTGAGGGAGGTGGTTCCATATCTAACATATGTTTTCCAAACCATATTGTTTCATTTGTATAAATTGATATAAAAATAAATTGCTATGAAATTTTCATGATTAGTTATGTGTGCTGGAATTGGATTTTGAATCAAAGTGGGTTTTCATAGTTTTTTAATAGAATTAAAAGGATTATTTTTTAAGTATTGAAAAGGGTTTTCTAGAATGGTTATGAAATTATTTTTGAATTATTGAAATGATTGTGAAGATGATGACTTGGGTTACCTTGGGCACTAGGTGGAAGTTTTATCTTGGGGCCTTCATACATTGTTGGCGTTCACTTTCTTAGGTGTTCCACTTGTCCTAGAGTTTAGATCATTATATCAAGGTTAGAATATGATATTGGGGTTTCACTTTCTAGGTTGTCTCTCTAGTCTTGGAGTATAGATAACTGTATTTAGGTACTGTAGTGCACTGTTTCATTGGAAAATGGGTATGATTATTTTTCTTCCTGACCTATTGTATTCCTTGGTAGTATGATGCCTACGATTAAACTATTCTTTTGTATTACTTGTCTTTGTACTATTTTTTTCTTTGTCAGCATGTGTTTCTTGTGAAATATGATATGGAAAAATGTTCTTTGAAATTAATGTATCTACTTTTTTTTAGAACTATAAAAACGAGAATTATTTACCATGTTTTCAATAAAATTTCTTCACTTCTTATCATTCATGTTTTATTTTAAATGATCATTCAGTAATTTTTATATAGAGACTTTATATGGGACACCTAGGTAGGACCATAATGAGCCTGTTATATCACACCCTATGTACCTCTTCAATGGTTCATAGACATTTTTTTATCTTTCTATCTAGGTAAATTCATGGCGCTGTAGTGATATGGCGAGGTTTCATGTCAGAAGGGTTGGGTAGTTGGTGGTGAGATGGTGGAAGTTCATCTATGCCATCACATGGATTAGCTGTTTGGTCATGGTCCTTTGAAGTTAGACTTGTCTCTTGGATATTTGGGTTAATTTTAAATCTGATACATATCTAAAGCCTTCTTCAATTTTATTAATATATTATTAGTCTTCTATTTTTTCTTTCTGCATCATGTTGTGTATATATATTGTTTATGTTAGTTTAGATTGTGAGAACTCATTCACCCTATTTGTGTTTTGATACCCAGTTTCTTTTCCCTGGCCTGTGGGGATCAAGAACTCCCTTTAGGTATATGACATATCATTTTGGATGCATGTTATATAGGAAAAATGGGTTAGTTAATTAAAAATTGGAATCATATTAGAGTTTGTCCATAAGAATCATTGTCTTGGGAATTCTATTAGACTAGGGATAATATTTTTAGGACATGAGAGGTATGTTACGATGAGTTCCTGACTAGATAATTTTGTGAAGAGACACATGTTTCCATGAGATGATGGGATATGTGTCTATAGTGTTGGATTTTTTTTAATCACAATTTATACTTATGGGTTTTCTGATTTGAACAAAGATTTACTTTGTTCACTAACTATTTCTTTTGTTTTAATGTGCGGTAGTATTCCTCTGAGACATCTTCCACAAGTTCCTTAGGAGGGTGCAGATAATCTTCCTCAAGGAAATCTTCCTATTGATTAGAATCTCATCGAAACTATCATCCATATAGTTTGTGATCTAGATCAGGATGTACCGCTATCTAAAAGCACATTTTTTTAATCAAATCTGGCATTTGGAGGAGAAAGTGATCAACTGCAATAATTCATTCATGAGAAGACACCATATTTTAAAGGAACGAATGAGTCTTAGGAGGAGGAGGACCAGATGGATATGGTTGGTCAAATTATCATATTCTGAGAAATAAATTAGGATATTAGGTTGAAGTGGGTATTTTTTATACTTAAGGGTTATCGTATGCGATGGTGGGATTCTATTGTCCAGGAGCACTATCATGTGAGACTATATTGGAAGTGTTTTAAACCCTTATTTTTCCATAAAATTCCCCCAATTCAGTGATATTAAAAAAGAATTTGGAATACCTCTAGTTTCCAAAAGTGGACATTTGGGGTTTGTGTAAGCCAATTGGTTGGAATAGATTCTCCATTTTTCTCATGACATGGTGAGGAATGACCAACTGAAGGCTAAGAAGTACCAAAAGGGTTTACGATCAGACAATAGATCACAAGTGGTTATTCTAAAAATTTCTACTATGTAGAAACTATAGACTTATATATGATGGCTGGGATGAATATAGTAAGAAAGGATAGTTTTTACACCTCTCTTTTCCAACTAGTGGAATTTTTAATAGGGTGCATGGGAAGAACATGAAGTAGCAGGATCATCACAAAAGCAATGGAGGTGGGTCCTAGAACGGAACCTCCTTCGCACTGTCTGGTATAGGTAGTAGTCTTCCTCTAACTTTGTATCAGTGTGGAAGGGTCCGAAACCCCAAAAAGTTTTTTTCATATGCTCGGGAATATGTACAATAACTATGTGTGTGTGGTCCATATACAATGATTTAGTAAGGCCATGACTATGCCACATTATGGTCAGGGTACTCTAGCTCCAAAGTATATTGCATTGTGGTCTGATGATTCAAGAAGAATACAGATCCATTTATAGGAATCATGAGAGAACAAAATTCTTGTAGTATAAGTGTATCTATTGTAAGTTATTGCAAGTATTCCATTAGTGATATGAATAATACTAATTACATATTCCATAGAAATTTCATTACTTGACATGGGTTCCTTAAACTCATTAATATCTACACATTTTTTTGTCGTTCTTAATCATCTAATAGAACATATTTTCAATGTAATGGATTTAGAGAAACCTCTTGGTAAGAGAAAAGATCAGGGGTTTTCATGTCCTTCCCGTTTGTTACAATAGATGATGCAGAGTTGGTCTTGGATTTTCTCATTCTTGATCTAGATCAGTTTGAAATCGTAATCGGTATAGATTGGATTATTTATCATCGAATAGAGGTTTATACTTATCAATAGTGTTTTTGGATTCATGCGGCTTATAGGAGACCTTGTGTGTTTCAGGGGGAGTGGGACCTGAGGTTTGGTCATGCATGACCTTCCCACCCGGAGCACAAAAGATTTTTGTTTGATATTGTGAGTGAATTCGATGATGTTTTTTCTCTCATTGACCTTACCATTGTTGAATGGGAATTTCCTAATTTTTTCCCATAAAAACTATTTAGTCTTCCTCTAGAGATATAGGTAGAGTTTATGATTGACCTGGTGCTATGTAGGCAACCGATATCAATACCTTTTTATCATTTGGCACCCACGAAACCTAATAAACTCACGATTCAGTTGGATGACCTACTGAAAAAGTTTTTTTCACCCAAGTGTTTCTTGTTGGGTAGCCTAGGTGCTCTTTTCCAAGAAGGAATATGGTTCACTTGGATTTTTTTTGGACTCTAATAAGTTGAATCAGGTAACAGTTAAGGGCATGTATTTGTTTCCTCATGTGGATGATTTGTTTGAATAGTTAAAAGTGGAAAAGTGATTTTCAAATATTGAACTTCATTTTTCTGATCATCATATTAGATTTTGAGAGTTTGATATACCAAAGATATATTTCCAAAGCAATTATGGACATTATGAATATCTTTATATGCCTTTTGAGCTAACTAAAACTCCTTCAGTTTTTATGGATTTGGTGAATCTGATGTTCCATCAATATCTTGACACTTTTGTGGTAGTATTTGAAGATGATATCATGGTTTATACGAACTCTAAGAATGAGCATGAGAACCATCTAAGCTTGGTTATAGAAATTCTGAGAGATCTCAATTTGTATGGGAAGTTTTTAAAATTTAGTTTCTGGAATCAAGAAGTGAAGTTATTAGGGAACTTAAATTTTAAACATGTCTTATCACATTATCCGTAGAAGTTTAGGCTATCTTGTCATGGAAAGAACCAAAAAATGTTCTTTGGTATATGGATCTTGCTTGGTCTTTCTGGATACTAATAATGGGTTTTAAATATCTCTATAAGATGGTGTCAAGATTGAATACTCTTACTAGTAAAGTGGTGAAATTATCATAATATTTGATGTATCAGTCTTTCTTCAATAAACTAAAATTAATTATGACATTGGATCTCATTCTGATCTGACCTAAGCCTGAAAAGGAATATGAGTTTTTTTTGTGATGATTTTGGTGCTAGTTTGGGGTGAATTATTATGTTTGATGACCATGTTGTTTCTTACGACTCTCATGAGCTTTGACCGCCTAAGAAGAATTACCCCACTCATGGTTTAGAGTTTTCTGTAGTTATTCATGCACGTAAAAGTTGGTGGCACTATCTTTTTTTGGAAATGATCAATATATTATCTTATCATAAAAGTTTGAGTTATATATTTTCTAAAAAATACATGAATATTAGATAGAGAAAATGGATGGAATACCATCATATGTTTGACTTAGATATATCCTATACCCTAGGGAAAGAAAATTTCATTGTATATGCTCTTTACCAGAAATTACAATATTAGGCTATTATATAATCTACAGGAGAGGGAAACCATATGGGGATCTTCACTTAATTTCAAATGAATTGTCAAAAGGATGTTTCATGTATGGTTCTGACGAATGTTCCATTACTATCATGTCTCTTGGAGTCTATTTTGGAGATTCAACAATATGATGATGATTTCAATGAAGTTTAAGAAGGCCTATATTCTAGGGAGGATGTTCTAGTTGGTATCTCTCTTTGGATAGTATGCTCGACTCTAGAAAGTAGTTTTTCATCCCAGCATATGTGAGGATTTCCTAATTTTTTAATAGTTATAGCTCTTTGTTATTTATTCATCCAAGAACAACAAAGATATATTATAAAATGATACAATGATTATGGTTTCTAAATATGAGGTGTGACATTGCAGAGTATGTGTCTCGACATTACACCTACCAACAGATAATGGTAGAGTACTTGAATCCCTCTAGTTTTCTTCAACCTCTTATGGTGCTACTTTAGAAATGGAATTAGGTATCCATGGATTTTTTCAATGGATTACCATGGAATTATGAAGAGAGGAATGTTATCAGGGTAGTTTTTGATCAGTTAAAAAAGTCTTATCAATTTATTCCAATCATGGATACCAGTTTGTTTGATGATCTGGGTATTCTTTACGTGAAAGATATTATAAGGATACATGGGAATCCTTCTACCATTATTTCAAATAGGGATCCTATTTTTACCTCAAAATTTTTGAGAAGTATCCAATAGGTGTTGGGAACTCAAGTAAAGATGAGCAAAGCGTACCATCCATAGACAAACAATCTGATGGGGTGTGTGATTCAGATGTTGTAGGATATTGTTTTTTACTATGTCTTGGATTTTGGTGGATCATGGGATGTCTATCTAGGACTAGTTTATTTTTTTTACAACAATAGTTATAAGTCATCAATAAAAATGTCTCCCTTTCAGGCCTTGTATGGTTGCTCGTGTAGATCACCCCATTATTGGGATGAGGTGGGTGAAGTGCAATTTGTGGGACTATGTTTGGTTCAAGAAATTTCTAGAACGATCCAAGAAGTACATTGAAATATGGTAAAATCCTAGAGTTAAAAAATATCATATATAGATCGATGACGTTTTCCTTTTGAGTTTTCCATTAGGGAATATGTTTTCCTAAAAATTTATTCTCGATTGGGTCTTCGTCATCTTGGAAAATAATGAAAGTTGTCTCTACGATATGTTTGACCATTTTAGGTCACTGAGTAACTTGGGTAAGTATCTTATCTGTAACATCCTAGGTAAATAAAGAATAATACATTTTCATATTTATTAATATCTTCTAATTATATATTAATTTTACTTTAAAGGGGTTTCTATGTTCGATAGAGTACCCGATATGCAACAATGAGTTTCTTTGAAATCTTACGCTGCACACTAGTAATATAATAATATTATTTTAAATGGTAGTTATCACGTAGCTGTTGTATAGGCGGGAATGAATAGAAATAACTAAAATATGATTATATATTCCTGTTCAATGTTTTTACATTTATCCAATAAAAGATTAAGGCTTAAAATAAGAAAAGAATTCAATTTTAGGCATATATACTCTTATATTCACTAAAAGGTCGAATTATCACCTTTTGATGAAGAACCCTCTTTAAATATAGTTTTGGTCACTCTTATACATTCTATTGAACCAAATAAAATTCTTCTTTAGAATAGGGATATCAAAATTTACTTTGTGTAATTTTTTGGTAGTTTTCTGATAAAGTTCATTTTTTAATGAATAGTGAAAAATGGTGTATTTTAATTCAAAACCACTTTTTAATATAATTTATTTATTTGATTAGATTATCATTTGAATTGGTTTTAATGTGAAATTAGAATATATTTTTACTAATCCAATGGTGGTCATTGGAATTAATTTTACTTTGAAATTGGACTTAAAATAGTGTCAATCTTTTGATATATATTGTTTCATAAAAACACGCTATTTGTTTTGACAATGAGAATTAATTATTAAATTAATTAATGAAACTTATATGTTTTTAATTTTGTAAAATAGACATCATTTTTTAATTCATAATATCAAATTTTTCTTAGGGTGAATTTTTGGTATTTTTCTGAAAAACTTCTATTTTGATGAATAGTGAAACCACAAAGTGGTAGTTAAAAAAACTGATTTTTCGTTTAAATGAAACTTTACCAATTTTTTTAATTGAATTTCAAAAATATGACATACATGGTTTTCATTAGGTTGTAAAATTTGGTTCAATGGGATTAAAATAATTTTTTGGTGAATAGTAACTTTTAAGTTTTATTAATCGCGATTAGAGGTAATTAGTGTAATTTAAGGTAAAAATAATGTTTTAATAATATGAAATGACCATGACACATGTCCTAACCCTATTGGATGTGTCATGGAAGACCAAGAAAATCCATGTGTCAACTTGGGGACCCCATGGATCCACTTGGGTAAGAAAATGAAATCAATAACTTTTTATTTAAAGTTAAAATAAAAATGTCACAAACATGTATTATTTTACTAAAACAAATTTTACATGGGGTTATACAAGTCATATTTTTTTACTATAAATATTCATTAGAAATATAAAAATATTTCCTACATCATGATATTTTTTTTTATAATTTTTAGACATTAATTAAATTAAATTTTTTATGACACCATGATGATGCAGCGATTACCTCATTATTTAACGATTTAAATAAAATGAAATGATAATGTAAAATATAAGACCTAAACTTGTCAAAAACCTATTGGATGGGTGTATTTCGAACTATTATAACCTTTTCCTCGAAATATATAATTTTGGGACTTTTAAATTCCGAAACTCATTGTGTAATAAAGTAAATTTTATAACTTTCCAAGAGTGCCCCTCCTTTCCTCTTATAAAAGGCCCCCACCTCTACCACATTACCCACACCTATCAAGACATTGTATTGGACAATATTTACTCATTGTATCTCTCCAAATCCCTCTCCTAATCCTAGATTCCTTACCCTAGCTAGAAATCTCTTCAAGATACCCTTTAGGTTCAAACCAAGAAGAGTTACCCAATTTAAAGGTAATGTTTTCACTTGTGTTCTTTTGTTTTATTTTGCTTCTCCAACCCCGTAAACTCTTTTTATTAATTAATTTTGTAAAAACAACAGTATAATAAATATAATAGGATGTTTTTATGATAATTATTCTATTTACACTTACACACACCTCCGTCTAATGGTTAAAGAACATACTGTTTCTGTGGTTGACGAATTTCTGCCCCACGAAACGATGATTGCTCAATCTTCTTTTAACACCTTTCATGGTGGACATTAAGATGTCACTCTATTTATATATGATATATATTATGTTTATGTTTTCCATATTCTTATGTATTTTTCATTTATGGCATACCTTTATGACTTCCATTATGGGAAAACGTGATAATTTAATTTTAGGAAGTGCGGACTACCGCCCCCTTAAAGTGATTTGATTCGTTAATGCCATATATTGGACGTATAAAGGATGGTGTTAATGATATTATATATGATATTATAATGTAATTATAATATACCTTTATATCATTATGATTTCACTCCATTAAATATGAAATAGAAATGAAAGTAGTATTCATGCGTATGTACGACTTACCATCTCCATGAACGGTGCATTTCATTTTTTACCTCTAAATGTTATATACTATAATAAATACATGTATATTATGGATATATATGATATATATGACATCCAAATCATGAATATCATTCTGGATATAATGAACCTTTGACCACAAGAACAACATGTAATTGTAAGAAGTCTATTTTTGACTTAAGTACCGAATATCGACAAAATGAGCATTAATATCTTTAAGGATTACATAATGTTTATAACATGGAAATAAGTGATATAAATAGAATATTAAGCTTGAAAAATGTTCTTAAGAAAGTATAAATTAACACTAGTTTATTATTCAGGAGATTAAAGAGCGATCGAGTCAAGTTGGGAATGAGGTAAGGGACTTCATCTCAATCTCCATTCATTGAGGCATATTTTGTTCTAATACAAGACTTTTTTTATACACTGTATAAAAAACCTTTAAATTTTCATTTCATTCAAAGGGAATATTTTTCTACGAAGTGTTTTACTAAATGACAAAAAGTAATGTTTTTTTTAACACACGCAGTGACAACGACATTTTCCGTCGCCGCGAGTATTATTTGGTCTTTGGATTCCTCAAAAAGCCGTAATGTTTTTAGAATGAAATAAATACCATATACTCTTTTATTTATTTTGTATTGAAAATGGTTTTCATGATGTACGAATTATGTCAATATATTTATGTGATATATTGTGATCGAAATGTGGAAATGTTTTCTTTCCATTATATTTATTTTATGTCTTATGATTTTATAATGGTACTTGGACAGTTGACGGGTGGATACATGATAAACCATATGACAGGTGGTGCCGTGAATAACAGGATGGGTGGTTATGTTATAACCTCCAATGCACTGGGTATGGAAGTCGGCCGTATGGCTATTCCATTTAGTGATATGTGTGGAAGTTGACAGTATGGTTATTCCATTTAAGTGTGTTTATATCCCAAGTTACCTTTATATATTATCTATTCTTTATATGGGATTTATGGTAATGTTTTTGTTACAAAAGTGTAAGTAATGATATTTTATTTAGTGAAGAGTATTTACTACTTCTTAAAGGTGAAAAGTGTTACTTTGATAAATTATTCATGGTTTACTTGATGTTTTGAAAAAACTAACAGTTTTCCTTCTTGGTGTATCCCTTACTGAGCTTTTTATGCTCACCCCATGTTTTTTTGAAATGTTTTTCACAGGAAATAATGTGGAATAGGGTCAAGGATGGGATCAAGGAAAAGTCATGTTGTCTTAAACATGGAACTAGACATGACTCTTTTTAAGATTTAATGTTTTGTAAAAAAAGAAACTTTGTAGAAGTGTCTTCTATGTAATCTTTTGAGATTTAATAGTTATGATCTAATTCTCTAAAACTATAAACTTGAAAAGATCCTCAATGTGAATTATTAATTTAATTTAATATTAAGTGAGATTTAAGGCTAGGGCCTTATAGTTGGCATCAGAGGTCGGTTTAGATAACTTTAGGAGTTATAATTCTATTAAATGATTTTCAAAAAATATTTTTTAATGGTAAAATTGAAATGATATAGCATTTTAAGATTACCATGTTGCTTCATCTAAGAAATTTTTGTTTAGAATGGTTTTCCTCAGAAGAAACAAGGCATCTATGTTGGGACGACATTAGGAGGAAGACAACCTTCCAAATCAGCAACCTGAGATGGTCAGAATTGGAATTGAACAGTTTGTTGCAGTGAAGGCATAGTTGACTCAAGCTATAAATGGTGGTGGTATCCATGCACAAGATCAGCCAGATCAACCACAGATGTACATGTCAGTGGTGGAACATTTCATGAGGAAACATCCCCCATCATTCAGAGGGTCATCTGACCCTGTGCTATCAGAAGGGTGGATTAAAGCACTGGAGAAGATTTTTGATGTCATGGGGTGTTTAGAACATCAAAAGATTAGTCTTGCTGTTTACTATTTTGAAGGTGAAGCAGATCAGTGGTGGTCGATGATGAAAATTATCAGGGATAGTGATGAGATTGATGATCTTCACTGGGAAGAATTCAAAGGTATGTTTCTTGAGAAATATTTTCCTAATATGGTTCGTCTTATGATGGAAAAAAAATTCCTAGAGTTGAGGCAGGAGGATGACTCAGTAGCTTCTTATGAAGAAAAGTTCACTCGACTGGCAAGGTATGCTGTAAATTTAATATGAGATATTGATAGTAAAATCAACCATTTTTACTCAGGGTTAAAGCCAACGTATCGAAAGGATTTAGCTTCTCATGAGTTAAAAAGTTATGAAAAACTTATTCTATGTGCGGAGAAGGTGGAAATGGAGTTTTTCGATGATCAGGTGTTCTTTGACAAACAATAGAATAAGTGGTCCAGTTGGCAGGCAAAGAGGAAGAATTCATCAAAGAAGCAAAGAGTTAAGAAAACCAAATATCCATCCTGTGAGAAGTGTGGTAAAATGAATCCTGGAGAATGTTTATCCAAGTCTAGAAAGTGCTTTCGGTGTGGTAAGTCTGGTCATATTGCTCTTAACTGTAAAGAATATGATCAAGCAGGCAATGAAAAGCAAGTGGTAAGATGTTTTAAGTGTAATGAAATAGGTCATTATGAAAATGAGTGTCTAACGAAGAACTCAATTGGGGGAAACCAGCCAGACTACAAGTAGGATGGGGTGGTGAAATCCATTGCAACTACTTCAGTGGATGTTGGGCCATTGAATGAAGTGGTATCAGGTACATTGCTTGTTTGTTCAGATTATACGAATGTGTTGTTTGATTCAGGGTCTACACATTATTTCATTTCTGAGAATTTTTCTAGTAAATTGGGAATTCTAACTAAAGATTTGAATCCTGTACTTATGGTAAAAACACCCAGAGGGAACGTTGAGACTAAAATAAATATAATAACCTTCATATCCTTATGTGTGGAATGAATCTACCTTCAAACCTTATTGTTTTTCCTCTAGTAGAGTTTGATGTTATTTTGGGAATGGATTGGATTTCTGTTTATCATGCTAAGATTGACTGTAGAGCAAAAGAGGTTTCTTTTCAGAAATATTTTCAGTTTGTGTACAAGAATGAAACCTTGATTTTGATAACATATCCGGATGTTAAGAAACTAGTAAAAGAAGGAAATGAATGGTACCTTGCAAATATTATTGAAAATAAAGGAACTGTTCATATTAATGATGTGCCAGTGGTAAATGATTATCTTTATGTTTTTTCTGATGAGTTTCCTGGTATTATTCATGATTAGGAAGTTGAATTTACTGTTGACTTAGTTCCTGATTCTAAGCCAATTTCAAAACCCCCATATCGAATGGCTCAATTTGAACTTTTAGAGTTAAAGAAGCAATTGCAGGAGTTATTAGATAAAGGTTTCATTCAACCTAGCATATCACCATGGGGTGCTTCGGTCTTGTTTGTTAAAAAGATAGATGGTTCAATGAGAATTTGCATTGATTATAGAGCCTTAAATAACATCACTGTTAAGAACAAGTATCCTTTACCTCATATCGATGATTTGTTTGATCATCTCCAGGGAGCTTAGTATTTTTCGAAGATTGACTTGAGGTTGGGGTACCATCATTTGAAAGTAAAAGAAGCAGACGTTCCGAAGACTGTGTTTCGTATTAGATATATCCATTATGAATTTGTAGTTATGCCTTTTGGGTTAACCAATGCACCTACTGTATTCATGGACCTTATGAATATAATTGTCCATGAGTTCTTGGATAAGTTTGTGGTTGTTTTCATTGATGATATTTCAGTGTTTTCTAAATTTAAAGAGGATCATGAATGTCATTTAAGGGATATCTTGTAAACATTAAAAGAAAAGAAACCGTATGGAAAATTCAGCAAGTGTGAGTTTTGGTTACAAAAAATTTCTTTCCTGGGTCACATTGTTTCAAAAAATGGAATAACTATTGATCCTTCTAAAACAAAAGTTGTTGAAGAATGGCCAGGACCTACAAATGTAACCAAGATTCGTAGTTTTCTTGGTTTGGCTGGTTACTACCGATGGTTTATTGATAATTTTTCATGGTTATCTAGTCCAATGACTAAGCTAACTCGGAAGGGTGTTATGTTTATATGGACAATATAATGTGATGATTGTTTTCAGGAGTTGAAAAGAAGATTGATGAATGCTCCAGTTTTGGCACTTCCTTCCAGGAATGGTGAGTTTGTTATCTATTGTGATTCTTCATTGAAGGGACTTGGTTGTATCCTTTTGAATAATGATCAAGTAATTGCTTATGCTTCACGTTAGTTGAAAACTCATGAGGTAAATTACCCTACACATGATTTGGAATTAGTTGCTGTTGTTTTTCCTTTAAAAATTTTGAGGCATCATTTGTATTAAGTAAAGTGTGAAATATATATTGATCAAAAAAGTTTAAAGTATATATTCACTTAGAAATAATTGAACATGAGACAGAGGAGATGGATGAAATTAATCAAGGATTGTGATTGTACAATTCATTACCATCCGGGAAAATAAAATAAAGTGGATGATGCTTTGAGTCAAAAAAGTAATGCTTCATTAACCATGCTACATTTGGAACGAGATTCTTTGGTTTTTGATTTGATGAACTTTGGCATAAAAGTTGTTGGTGCATGAAGTTCTTTTGTTTTGTTTCAGGTGTCAGTGAGATCATCTCTATCAGACAGAATTAAGCAAGCGTAGAAGAAAGATAGTGGGTTGCAGAAAAAGGTAGAACTAGTTCAAAAGGGTAAGTTGCATGAATTTAACATTGATAATGATTTTGTTTTGAGGTTTGGAAAGAGATTATGTGTGCCTTGTGATTTACAGTTTAAGAATGAGTTGTTATGTGAGGCTTATAGTTCCTTGTTTTCAGTTCATCCTGGTAGTACTAAGATGTACAGAGACTTGCAGGAGTATTACTCATGGGATGGAATGAAAAGAGATATTTCTGATTTTACTGTGAAGTATTTGACTTGTCAGTAGGTTAAAGCAGAGTGGTAGTTACCGAAAGGGATGCTGCAGTCATTACCGGTGCCAGAGTGGAAATTGGAAAATTTATCCATGACTTCGTTGTGGGATTACAAAAGATATCTCGAGATAATAATGCACTATGAGTTATAGTTGATAGATTGACAAAATCTACTCATTTTCTTCCTATTCGAGATACTTTGTCTCTAGATCAACTTTCTCAGTTGAATGTTAAAGAGATAGTCAGGTTGCATGGAGTTCTCCTATCCATTGTATCTGATTGTGATCCCAGCTTCATTCTAACTTTTGGAAAGGCCTTCATAAGTTGTTGGGTACTAAATTATATTTTAGGACATCTTTTCATCCGCAATCAGATGGGCAGTCAGAACAAACAATTCAGACCTTGGAGTATATGCTATGTGCTTGCTCGATGGATTATCAGGGATGTTGGGACCAACATCTTTCTTTGGTTGAATTTTCATATAATAACAGTTTTCATTCCAGTATACAGATGGCTTCGTTTAAAGCATTATATGGGAAGAGGTGTCGAACTCTAGCTTTTTGGGATGAAGTGGGTGAAAGGAAGTTGATGGGACTAGAATTGGTAGAAGAGATAGCAGAGAAAGTTTATTTGATTCAAAAGCACATGAGAACAACTCAGAGAAGATAGAAAATTTATGCGGATAACCGGAGGAAGGATCTATCTTTTGAGGTTGGTGATCATGTTTTTCTCAAAGTTTCACCATGGAAAAGTGTGATGCGATTTGGTAAGAAAGGAAAGCTGAGTCCAAGGTTCATTGGATCATATGAAATTCTGGAGAAAGTTAGATCGGTTGCTTACTGAGTGGCTTTACCATGGAGTTTATCTCAGGTACATAATGTTTTTCATGTTTAGATGTTGAGAAAGTATATGCCAGATCCATCTCATATTTTGAGCCCAGAGGTAGTTCAGTTGGAAGAGAATCTCTCTTATAAAGAACAACCAGTCCAGATTCTTGACTGTAGAGAGCAAGTGTTGCGGAATAAGGTAATTCACCAGGTAAAGGTTTTGTGGAAAAACCATATGGTTGAAGAGGCAACGTGGGAATCTGAAAAATGCTATGAGGGATAAATACCCCCACTTATTTTGATAAGTGAATAAAATTGCGAGGACGCAATTTCTAAAAGGGGGGAAGGATGTAACATCCCAGGTAAATAAAGAATAATACATTTTCATATTTATTAATATTTTTTAATTAAATATTAATTTTACTTTAAAGGGGTTTCTATGTTCGATAGCGTACCTGATACGCAACAACGAGTTTCTTTGAAATCTTACGTTGCACACTAGTAATATAACAATATTATTTTAAATGGTAGTTATCACGTAGCTGTTGTATTGGCAGGAATGAATAGAAATAAAAAAAATATGATTATATATGTTTGTTAATTTTTTTTACATTTATCCAATAAAAGATAAAGGCTTAAAATAAGAAAAGAATTCAATTTTAGGCATAGATACTCTGATATTCACTAAAAGGTCGAATTATCGCCTTTTGATGGAGAACCCTAATTAAATATATTTTTGGTCACTCTTATAAATTCAATTGAACCAAATAAAATTCTTCTTTAGAATCGCGACATCAAAATTTACATTGTGTAAATTTTTGGTATTTTTCTGATAAAGTTCATTTTTTAATGAATAGTGAAAAATAATGTATTTTAATTCAAAACCTCTTTTTAATCTAATTTATTTATATGAATAGATTATAATTTTAATTGGTTTTAAATTGCAATTAGAATATATTTTTACCATTTAATCCAATGGTGATCATTGGAATTAATTTCACTTTGAAATTGGACTTAAACTACTGTCAATCTTTTGATATATATTGTTTCATAAAAACAAGCTATTTGTTTTTACAATGAGAATTAATTATTAAATTAATTAATGCAGATTATATGTTTTGAATTTTTTAAAATAGACATAATTTTTTAATTCATAATATCAAATATATATTAGGGTGAATTTTTGGTATTCTTTTGAAAAAATTCAATTTTTGATGAATAGTGAAACCACTAAGTGGTAGTTAAAAGAACTGATTTTTCATTTAAATGAAAAATTAGCACTTTTGTTAATTGAATTTCAAAAATCCGACATAAATGGTTTTCATTTGGATGTAAAATGTGGTTCAATGGGATTAAAATAATTTTTTTGGTGAATAGTAACTTTTAAGTTTGATTAATCGCGATTAGAGGTAATTAGTGTAATTTAAGGTAAAAATAATGTTTTAATAATATAAAATGACCTTGACACATGTCCTACCCTTATTTTATGTGTCATGTATAACCAAGGAAATCCATGGGTCAACTTGGGGACCCCATGGATCTACTTGGGTAAGAAAATGACATTAATAAATTTTTATTTAAAGTTAAAATAAAAATGTCACAAACATGTATTGTTTTAAAAAAACAATTTTTACATGGGGATATACAAGTCATATTTTTGACTATAAATATTAATTAGAAATATAAAAATATTTCATACATCATGATATTTTTTTATAATTTTTAGACCTTAAATAAATTAAATTATTTATGACACCATGATGATGCAGCGATTACCTCATTATTTAACAATTTAAATAAAATGAAAATATAATGTAAAATATAAGACCTAAACTTGTAAAAAACCTATTGGATGGGTGGATTTATAACTATTATCACCTTATCCTCGAAATATATAATTGTGGGACCTTTAAAATCTGAAACTCATGGTATAATAATGTAACATTTTATAACTTTCCAAGAGTGCCCCTCCTCTCCTCTTATAAAAGGCCCCACCTCTACCACTTTACCCACACCTCTAAAGGCATTGGATCGGCCAATATCTGCTCATTTTATCTGTCCAAATCCCTATCCTCATCCTAGAAGTCTTACCTTAGGTAGAAATCTCTTCAAGAAACCCTTTTGGTTCAAACCAAGAAGGGTACCTGATTTAAAGGTAATGTCTTCACTTGTGTTCTTTTGTTTTATTTTACTTCACCAACCCCCTAAACTATTTTTATTCCATTATTTTGTAAACACTCCAGTATAATAAATATACTAGGATGTTTTTATGAGAAGTATTTGATTTACACTTACATACACCTCTGTCTAATGGTTAAAGAATATACTGTTTTAGTGGTTGGCGAATTTCTGCCTCACGAAACGATGATTGTTCAATATTCTTTTAACACATTTCATGGTGTCCATTAAGATGTAACTCTATTTATATATGATATATATTATGTTTATGTTTTTCTTATGCTTCTGTATTTTTCATTTATGGCATACCTTTATGGTTTCCATTATGGGAAAATAAGATAATTTCATTTTAGAAAGTGCAGACTATCGCCCCCTCAAAGTGATTTGATTCGTTAATGCCATATGTGGGACGTATAAAGGATGGAGTTAATTATATTATATATGATATTATATTGGAATTATAATATACTTTTATATCATTATTATTTCACTCCATTAAATATGAAATAGAAATGAATGTAGCATTGATGCGTACATACGACTTACCATCTCCATGAACGGTGAATTTCATTTCTTACCTCTAAATGTTATATAATATTATAAATACATGTATATGATGGATATATATGATATATATGATATCCAAATAATGAATATAATTTTGGATATAATGAACCTTTGACCACATGAACAACATGTAATTGTATGAAGTCCATTTTTGATTTAAGTACCAAATATCAACAAAATGAACAGTATTAACATAAATTATTACATAATGTTTATAAAATGGAAATAAGTGATATAAAAGGAATATTAAGCTTTAAAAAGGTTCTTAAGAAAGTATAAATTAACACTAGTTTATTATTTAGGAGATTAAATAGCGATCGAGTCAAGTCGAACACGAGGTAAGGGACTTCGTCTCAATCTCCATTCATTGAGGCATATTTTGTTCTAGTACAAGACTTTATTATATACGCTGTATAAAACACCTTTGACTTTTAATTTCATTCAAATGGAATATTTTCCTATGAATTGTTTTACTAAATGAAAAGAAGGAATGTTTATTTTAACGTACATGGTGACAACAACCTTTTCCATCGCCGCGAGTATTATTTGGTCTTTGGCTTCCTCAACAAGTCGTAATGTTTTTAAAATGAAATAAATACCATATAATCTTTTATGTGTTTTGGTATTGAAAATGGTTTTTATGATGGACTCGTTATGTCAATATATTTAAGTGATATATTGTGATGGAAATGTGGAAATGTTTTCTTGCCATTATATTTGTTTTATGTCTTATGATTTTATAATGGTACTTGGACATTTGATGGGTGGTTACGTGGTAAACCATATGATGGGTGGTGCTATGAATACCAGGATGGGTGGTTATGTTATAACCTCCAATGCATTGGTTATGGAATTCGGCCGTATGGCTATTCCATTTAGTGATATGTGTGGAAGTTGACCGTATGGTTATTCCATTTAAGTATGTTTATGTCCCAAGTTACCTTTATATGTTATGTGTTCTTTATATGGGTTTTATGGAAATATTTTGGTTACAAAAGGGTATGTAATGATCTTTTATTCAGCGAAGAGTATTTAATACTTCTTAAAGGTGAAAAGTATTACTTTGATAAAGTATTCATTGTTTACTTGATGTTTTAAAAAAACTAACAGTTTTCCTACTTTGTGTATCCCTTAATTAGCTTTTTATGCTCACCCCAAGTTTTTTTGAAATGTTTTTCACAGGACATAATGTGGAATAGGGTCAAGGATGAGATCAAGGAAAAGTCATGATGTCTTAAACATGGAAGTAGACATGACTCTTTTTAAGAGTTCATGTTTTGTAAAAAAAAGAAACTTTGTAGAAGTGTCTTCTGTGTAATTTTTTGAGATGTAGTAGTTATGATCTAATTATCTATAACTTTAAACCTGAAAAGATCCTCAATTTGAATTATTCAATTAATTCAATATTTAGTGAGGTTTAAGGCCTAGTCCTTCTATTATCAGTTAGAATTTTCAGTTCCGTTTATGGATATTCAAGATGTTTTCTATGTATCTCAGCTCAAGAAGTATCATTATGATCCCACTCAATTTTTGAGTTGGGAAGAAATTGAGTTAAAACCATAGGTTTCTGTTTTGGAGAATCCAGTTGAGATAATTGACTCTCAATTGAAGGTCTTGCGTGAGAAGTTGATTCTATAGGAAGAGTTCTCCAGATACATGGATCGAATTTTCATAATAATTGCGAATGAAAGTCATTGATGATGGATCAGTGGCCTCATCCATCTCCTAAGTGTAAATATTCCATATGACATTATAGGGATGTTAGGTATTTATTGTGGGGAGTTTGTAATATATCATTACTGATCATTCATGTACATATTTACCGTCATCATAGATTTCCATTTTCATTGTTTGAATAGGGCTGAGAAGGAACTGGGAGGATACCTATAATAGAGAAGATATATATATTTGTACTCATAACTCTAACTAGATTTTTCTATAGGCTTCGGGAGGATTTCACTCTGTTAAATTAGGTTACATGATGTTTAAGAGTTTCTATATGAATGTTGTAAAATACATCAGTCTGTGAAGGTTATACAATGTTAAGATACCTTATACATAATGAGATAATAAAAATATCTATTTTTAATCCAAGGTGGTGGATTTTTCAGTGTAATGGGACATTAGAGGTTACATTCCATGTATCAAGGTTACACTTCGTGTAACGGCCCATGAACAGTTTTTAAAACAGACATGTGGTTGTTTTTGTTTTTGTTCATCATATGGACTCTCTTTCTTTTGACCTAGGGAAGTTCCATATAGTTTTTAAGGACTCCCATCCTTCTAGATTGATCTATTCGATATTATATCTCTGTTGCTGATGTGGTGAATCTATCTAAGTGACTTTCATCTTCTTCATTACCATTGATTATATTAGCACCCTTGGGTTGCATTTTCATATCTGCTTGTTTAAGTTGACGTTTCTTCATGGTTTTTTTGAGATTCATTTTGAAATATCATTCGAGAGGCCATTTCATTATTGTTTGTGGTGCGGTGGGAATTTTTTCGTGTGGTATGTGGGTTTTCATATCTCTACATCCCCCTTGTTTTTTTTGAATTGGATCAATTTTGTGATGCGGATTGGATTACAAGGACTTCATTCTAATTATTGGGTTTTCATTGTTGGTGGATACCATTAAAGGAATGTGTGACCTGAGTTTTGAGGTTGGTGGTTCCATCTCTAGAAAATTCTTAATAAACCACATTTTTCTTTTTAAAAAAATTTATTTAAAAATAATTTTTTTAGAAATTGGAATGATTATTTATTTGTGATGGAATTGGATATTAAATAAAAGTGGGTTTTCCCTAGTTTGTGATAAATATAAATAAAATGTGTATATTCCCTGAATTAAAAATGTTTTTTTAAATAGTTTAGAAATGATTTTTGGAATATTGAGATGATTGTGAAAAGGATCACATCGTTTAACTTGGGTATTAGGTGGAAACTTTTTCTTGAGTCTATCATCCATTGTGGGAATTCACTTTCTAGGGTGTTCCTCTTGTACTAGATTTTAGATTATTATCTCTAGTTTGGTATATGATATTGGGTTTCACTTTCTAGGTTTTCTTGAGTGTATATCATTGGATTTATATATCACAATGCATTATTTCATAGAGAAATAGGTATTTTTGCTTGATAGTTGGCATATTCTATTCCTTGGTGTTGCGTTGCTTGTTCTTCTACTATTGTTTTTTATTTCATGGATTTTTACTATTTTGTCCTTAGTATTCTTGTTTTTTCTTTTGAACGATGATATGAAAAAATGTTCTCTGAAATTGATATAAATTCTTTTATTTTAGAATGATGAAAAATGGAAATGATTACCATGTTTTCAATTAAATTAATTTACTTATTATCATTCCATGTTTTTTTTGAAATGATTATTCATGAGTTTTTATAGAAATACATGTTATAGAAATCATGAGTGGGATCCTACTGAGCATGTTAGGTCACACCCTACCCACATCTTCTGTACTAAATAGACCTTTTTATATCTTCCTATGCTAGGAAATTCGAGGCACTATAGTGATACTAAAATGTTTAATGTCAATCCAGTTGGGTAGTTGGTGATGAGATGGTGGGAGTTCATCTACGCCATCCCATGGAGTAGCTTTTTGGTTGTAGTCATTTTTATTTGAACTTATCTCTTGGATATTTTGGCTAATTTTATAGTTGTTTACTTTCTAATGTCTTCATACATTTATGGAATATATTATTAGTCTTCCACTATTTCTTTATTCTTTGAGTTTTTTATATTTAGGAATTATGTTTGTTCATATTAAGAAAAAAATTTCCCCCTATTTTTGTTTCGACTCCTGGGTGGTTGTCTCTATACCATGGGGATTGGGAACAACTTTATAGTATGTGATAGATCGAGTTAGGTGTTGGGTCTAAGGGAAACCCATGCCAGTTTGTTACAATTATGCAAGTGGTCATATTGGATTTTATAATTCTTTTCCATAACACATATTTTATTTATTTCTCAGTTACATGGTTTTCTCTCAATGTTCTCAATAAACATTTTTAAAATTTCAATCATATTGCTATTTTTTATTTTTATAGTGTTTTATTTGACTATAATAATTCATAGATATTGTTGTGCACTATTATTTCATATTCCAGTTATGTTTTTTATTTATGTTTATTGTTACATTACACTATTAGTAATTTTAAACAATGTTTTTATTCTCTATATGTATTTTTCAGTATTGTTGGTGAAAATGTGGGGTTTTTATTACATGGTTAACATGTTTTATTATACATATTACACATAAATATTATATAAATATATAATAAGAATGAATTTTTTTATAGAATAGTCTGGGCTGTTATACACTTACATCATGTTGTGTTATTTCCCACACAATTAGCACTTTTGACAATTATATTAAATTTATTTTGTTATTTACCTAAAAAATAATTACATGTGTCAAATGATATGTAATAAATAATTCCATAAAAAAATATATAAGGATTATTTGGATGTTTTCTAATTTTTATGACAAAAGAGAAAATTTCCCAAAAGTGAGCATTTGAATCATCCACATTGAAATTTGTATTTTTAATATTATCAACTAGATTATATAGATATAGAATATATAAAACAATAAAAATATTTAATATTTCATAGAAAACGATTCACTGGTATCAAAATATCATTATTTTAATCATTAAATAACATAAATTATTTGCTGAAGGAAAAATGTAAATCCAATTTTTATTTATGGTATGAAGACTGTATTAATGTATTAATTAAAAAATAAAAAATAATAAATATGTAGATCATATGTTCAGATTATTATTGTAGAAAAACAATATTCATTCATATGTGTACATTTTTTATCCATTATATATTTATATTATATTTCTCTTTCTTTCTATAAGAGCACAACTATGTACTAGACAACCAGTATCCAATCCCCCATGTTAGAATTATGACAATTGATTTCTGTAACATTAAATTAATCATTATTTGTTTCCCTCTCTTTATAAATGAGTACCTATATTCAATTATAATACTATTCTATGGTGACCCTAAAATTTAGTGTCTGTTTAATGATATTTTAATCTACAAAAATTATATTTATCGAGTGAGTTTTTTTTTCAAGATATCCAATAATATTTTTTTAATATGATGCCACTAAAATAAAAATTACATACATCATATATATTTATGGTGTAATATACACAATTCACAAATCATTTAGTAACCATTGGATATTATCTAATTTCGTTGATAATTATATAAGAAATCATATCAATTATATCATATGAAACTCCAACATAATTGAGTTGGAAGAACATTTTGTATATGTATCTAATGAATTATCTTAACATCATTCCCCTTGAAATAAAAAAATTTGTTTGATCTAGCCAAGTGTTTCCTAAATTTAGCATCATATATATAATATTAAATTTTTTTAACCAACATTCTACATTTCTTATAAAATATAATTTTGGATTACTTAATATTTTCATGAGCATCTTGTCAATATGAAATAATTCAAAAATATATTAAATAATTTGATAGGGTTTTTATTTTTGGTTTCAATTATTTCAGAACAAAACACATTAATATTAGTGTATTGTGGATCTAGAATGAAATAAAAAATGGATTTCATTATTTATTTTCAAATCTTTATTCAATTTTTTATTAATTAAAAAGGTATAAAATGATTTATATGATTATGTGTTTGACCTATTTTAAATGCCTTCTAATATGAAACTCATTATTTTAAATCAGTAATGGAATGAAATCAATATATTATAAATTATTTTCCCTTTTTAATTAGTTTTAGGTCTAATACTAGAAAAATGACATTGGTATGATAATCACATATGACTGAAGGATCTCATATTAATCAAGGAATTGTAAGAAACATTAGTATGTAAGAATACACATATGAATATCCAGTGACATAATACTTTGTGATCCATATGATAAGTTTGTGTGAGAGGCCACATATGATAGGTATTTTATTAGAGGTTATGCATAAGACTCCATTCTACATATTAGATGCCATGTGCAAGTGGAACAATGTTAAATCCCATCACATAATGACTATATGATGAGAAAAGCAGTGTTCATGATAGTCTATGTATGAGTGGCTATGTGTAAGAATCCATGTTGAATATGATTGGTCACATATGAGTGTTTGTATATAAAACACTTGTATCATAAGACTCCAAAGTGCATACAAGAGGCCATATATGAGAGGTATCATATGAAACCACAACATAGTAATTCTAATAAGGCACTTCCCCAAATCATCCCTAGGTGTGTATGACTTGGAAATTAAAAATATTGGAATGAGAAAGGAAATGAATAGATTCCCAAAATGGCAAAGGTATGACTTACTATAAGACATTATTCCTCTGGTTTACCAAAATCCTAAAATACTTCACTAATTCTTCCATATGGAACTCGTCTAAAAGGGGATTAAGACATTGATCATGTGAAATAATTTCAAAAAATATGGATGATTCATGAGGAATATATATGATTAAATTTTCACCCTTACAATAGTAAATGTGGAATCCATCTAGAAGGATAAGAGATCATAATTGAAAACTAGGAGGATTGTGAATAAACTAGAATCTCCAATAGGAGAAAAATAATTCTTTTCAAATCAACAATGAGAGGAATATTCTAAAATATTTTCAAAGGACCTAATAAATCAACTTGTTTTATAATGTTGAAGAGATGGATTTTGGAATGGGAGGATGTTGATTAGTTGAATGAGTAAAGAACTACTATTTATTATCCCCATACCCATGTATATGGCATGAGTTTTGATGTAAAAGGGGAGATCATATATTTTTATCATAGGACATAAATAATGAACTGAGTTGGAAACATGGTTTGGTCAGTAAGTGATAGTGTTCTAGGACCCATTAAGTGTATATATGTGCAGTGTATGGCATTTTTTGAAATTATTTATCTATTTATGTAATTTTAATTTATTCCTTATACTCTATTTTTTTATTTATCATACATGATATTTTAATACATTCAATACTTGGTGATGGGGGGCATAAGCTCTTGAATTTATGTCTACATTTTTTCATGATATCTAATATATAGACTGGTTTGGATGAATTTTAGTATAATTTGGGTAAGAAATATGCACTTTATTGAGAATTTATTGGATCCCCACAACAATATTAGTACCAATCAACTATTTTTTTACCTCTTTCATATGGGGAGGCCCCATTGAAGAATTGTAAAGAACCTTATATGGGAACTATTCATGCAACTGTTGATGAAGGGCCAATAAATTGTATTGTTATATTTATTTCCCACATGCATACACACGCATATCATGGATTATATTAGGGGTATTTGGAGATACCCTACTTTGTTACATGATTAAAACCTTCATAAGAATATTGGTTTATGTGGGATCCTTATATTTTCATTTTAGTTATTGGCATAGGATTTCTAGTATATTGGGATTGTGCATCTCTAGTGTTTTAAAGATAGGGTGTGGGAGGCCCGTTGATTATATTGAGAGCTGTGTGTGTTGTATTTTTAGTTTGATTTGTGTCTCGGATTGTCCTAATGGGCTATAAGTTTAGTGTGTTGTTTGAAAACATATTTTATTAGTATATGTTATTGATTGGATTATTTCAATACTCAGATATGGTTGTTATTGGGTTATTTATTTCTATTAAATATTATGATATCTTGGGAAAAGTATCCCCAATCCAAGTTTTAGTCCCTCACCAGTAGTCAAAACCCTCTATAATATGGGGAGGAACACCTGAGGCCATATAGTGATTAAGTTTTTTTTACATTAAGAATTTCCTATGACAGAGAATTGATACAACACCCCTGAAATTATAAAATAAGAACACTTCATGTGACATTGTATGTGACACACTTCACCAAACATAGAAGAGAATATAACAAACCGAGACCTTAAAATATAATTATTTATAAAAATAAATATATTCAATATCATGATTTAAATGAAACATTTTTTTATCTTTCATTACAGGAAACACAATGTTTATCTTGCGTAATAGACAACACTCAGTTTAGCTTGTGTTTCACATAACACCAAGATAAAATGAAATGATAAATATTATAAAAAATGTTTTTAAAATTATATTAATAACATAGACCTAGTAATGTAGTTTATTAATTTTACTAAATAATATATGATAATTATGGATATCTATTTATTATAAATATATTATGAGTCAATTAAAAGAAAAATAAATGTTTTCTAAAAACCTGTAACATTCTACATAATGTATTGGTTGTGATTGAACACATTATTTTAAATAAATATTTAAATTTTTTATAAATTTTTTTTTCTAAAAAATAAACAACAGTTTTTAAATCAGTTCATATAAATTATATTAGGGTGAATTTTTTTTTATTTCAATTTTTTATGAATAGTGACAAATAATGAATTTTAATTGAAAACTAATTATTTATTTAAATAATCCTTAAGATTAGGTTAATTTTTTAAATTATTATTAAATAAGTTTTATATCAATTAATAATTTCAATTTCAATGGAATAATATTCATATTGAATATTGATATAAAAACATTGAAAACTTTTGTACGTTTTTTCGTTAAAAACATGCTTCCTCATCACATCTGTAGAATTAATTTTAAATTAAACTTTCCCAATTATATGAATTGAATAATTAAAAATGGATTCAATATTTTGAATAATAATAATTTTTAGTTTCTAACATGGTCAACTAAATTTTTAACAAAAATCAATAGTTGATGTAGTGAAAATTAACCATCAGAGTTAAGGTAAAAATGAGTTTACTGGGGGTTAAACAAAATATATGAGGGTAAAAATGGCCTAATATATTGTCTAAAAATATTTATATAGATTTATTTCAAACACTAATTATATAGGGTTTGATGATTGTCTATTTTGGACCCTTCTGGTACATGAAAAAACATGGGAGCACACATTTCTATTAAAAAATACAAAGTGTTTCATCTCCATCAGTTATAAAAGTTTACCCCATATCCTCACTTCATGAAACCATAATATGATTTTTTTCATAAAAAACTACTCAAATCACTACCTAAAATACCTACTTCTATCCCATAGGCCTTAATTTGGGATGAAATCCAACCTAGGAAGTTTTTAGTTGAAAGGTACTTGAATAAGATCTAAAGTTCTTTAAAGAGAATATTTATTTTGGTCCTCTCCCCACATCCTTAAATTCCTACTAAAACATGAAGATATAAAAATATCATTATATTCCATATAATTATTATTATTATTTTATGATAATGAACTTCATCCTTTTAAATTTTTGTTTAATGGGATACAAAATCATCCTTCATGTGCAGGGTAGACTGTCGTCCTATGAAGTTATGTTATTCGTTCTTCCATAACCATAAATCATAGTTAGGTATGATATTCGATATCAATAATATTTATATAATACAAATAAAATATATTTACCTATATATTTATTATAGAATATATCTCTTTATACCTTCCATTATGGTGACTATACAATAGTGTCACTCGTTTGTACGGCAGACTACCGCCTCATGAAGTGATGTGAGTCTTATTTTGTTAAAGCTTCTTGTGGAAGGTGTTAAGGATAAATTTAATTAAGATATGTGATATAAATGACATAATTATTATATTTATCAAATAATTATCATTCTATAATGGTAATATATATCTCTTTCTTTCATACTTTTTCATTCACTCAAATATGTTAACATCATTCGTGTATGTGTGGACTATCACCTTTCAGAAGTGATGCGACCCTCTTTTCATCATCACAACACATGGATGATATATATAAGTATATATTTTGGTATATATGTTATTTTTATAATTCCTTAATGATTATAAATTACATACATTTTTTCCATAATTATCTTTTTTTAAACAGAGACGTTACTTATGCGTAAATATGACTTACCATATTCATGATCGTAACAAGCATAATTTTTCATAAACAACTTTAATTATTGGTTTTAAAAGTATAATTGATGTGTAAATATGATAATTATTTCATTATTATTATTCTATAGATGATATAACTATATAATATGATAAATAATTGAATATTTCATTATGAAACAAGCATGAAAACAATGCAATAAAAACCTAAAATAATGAAAAAATAATAGATTATTAAGGAATGAGTCATAAATTAAAATAAGAAGATCATATATGATATTATAAAAGTGATTATTATTTTGTAATGTATTAATAAAATGATTAAAATAATTATACCAGAGGCTAAATTACATTGTAACTAAAAGAAAGAGTGTGGTAATGGGTTTTATCTCAATTTACATTCTATCAAGACATATTTTTTTTATGCCCCGATTCCATTTTTTGCGGTGTATATAACTCCCAATTGAAATAAAATATAAATAGTAACTGTTAATCCTTGGTATCATATGATTCAATTTGATTTTTTATGTAAGTGTATTTTACATGAAAATTACAGTGGTTAAAGTAATAGAACAATATCAACATCTTTTTTTAACTTTACATAAAAAAATGACATTTATGTTATTAGTTTAATTATAAATTACATTTAACATAAATATACATACTCTTTTATGATGTATATTTTTATTTCATAAACTATTTAACATTTTAACATACAGGGTTACTTTTAACTTCATGTGGTTAACTGGGGAAATATTGATAAATACGTATCATTTATTCAATATGAATATTTTATTATAAGGCATATTGACTCATGAATAAAATTTATTATTCAATATATAAGGAATGATTTAATCTACAGAAAAAGGGTGGGTCCTTGAACTATATATCCACTAGATGCATTAGTAGGAATCATGATACAATTTAGTGGGCCTATTTAAATGGGTTTTAACCTATAGTTTAAACATTATTGTGGAAGGTCCTGAAAGTATAAGTATCATGTGAATTAGATATGATATATAATAATTAGTAATTTCCATCATTCATAATTTATTTATTAATACCATTAATATTTTATCAGTCATATTATCTATAGATTCATTTCTTTCTTAGTTTATTAATTAAATGGAATTATTTTTTAGTTATTTACCGTTGCATGTTCATTATGAATTATTTTTTTATTCAATAAAATTATTAAAATGGAATGTGTATTAAGTAATTAAATTTGATTGGCTGATTATTATATATTGATTCATGATTACTTCCCTGGAACGTTAACCTTACTGTGTATTTTAGGTCACCCTTTATTTGTTTCCTTTCCACGAGTTATGATGATGAATCCATTGAATGAGTTTTCAAGGATTCTTAGTATTTATTTTGTTATGTATTACATTTTATTTTTTTCCCATAATGTAAAATTGGCATCATGTATTTATCTAGTTCTCCAAAACTACTAAATTGTTAATCCATTAAAGATTTTTCCCAATATATCTATTCCAGTATAATAAACTGAGGCACTGACTCTAGGCTAGTAGGGTTGAGTTTGTTATTGTTAATATCATAGGAAGTATAATAGAAATATTGGAAAATAGATTGAGGAAAACCTAGACTATAAAACATAACACTATCATATACTTTGATGATAAGTGTATCAGAACATATAAATGTTTTTATGTGGAAGATATAATGTTGTCTTTCCTTCAAATACATCTATGTATGGATATTATATGTGGACATGGTTCAGGAACATGGTACCTAGGGGTAATAACTCAAAAAGGGTGCATTACTCTAGACCCAATCATCACATAATGCTTGTAAACGTGCCTTATTTTACACCTAGTTTGACACTCCTTGTGGATATTCTAGGATAATTCACATATTATGTACAAACCATTTTGAAGGATTAAAAAAAAGATAACCCCAAAGAAATGATATTTATTATTATTAGATTATCTATCCATAGATATTCAATTTATTTTATTTAGTTAACTAGTTTTGGTATTATAAATTAGGTTTCATAAGGATATGATCAAGTCTATCATTTTCTATTATTTATAAATGGAACCTAAAAGGAAGAAGGGTACCAATACTCTTGGAAAATGATGGGATTTCTCTATAAAAGAATCTAATACAACTGGTATTAGAACTGTGAAAATTATTGCTATATTAGGGTAGCTTAATCAATTTATGATAAATAACCTTTCCCATATAGAGGAATATATTCCACAGTGATATTCTCTTATGTTTTATAACATTATGTTATAAAATCCCCCATCATTTTTAGGGACTTCTAATTCAGTGGTAGTTAAGAAATGAATTAATTCACTGGAGAAGATATTTATGCCCATGGTATGTGGAGAAATTGAAAAGGTTTCAAATTCTCTAGAATATCTAAAATTTGAGCCATTTATTGGTTGAAATTGATCCAAAATTCTAGGGATGAAGAAAAATATAACTCATGAAATGTAAATTATTTTTGGAGATATTCAATGAAAAATATCTCCCTCATGAAAAATAAATTGAAATGAAGATAATGTTATTAAGTTCAAATAAAAACGATGAAGAAAGTGTTGTAGTGTATGAAGCAACCTTTATAAGGATAGAATGGTATTATATAGATTACATACACAAAATAGAGTGAAATACTAACCATTTATATAAAGGTGTTAAGCCAAGTCTTCGAAGGGAACCTGTCTCTCAAACTTTTTTTCCCTATAATAAAATTGCTTTATGTTTTAATCATGATACAAAAAATAATCATCCAGGTAATATGGATTTTAAGGGAGGAAAGATAAAACAAGGATGATAGATAAATAATGGATAAAGGGAATAATGGAAAGAAGGGGTTTCACACATGGGATAATTGTGGAAGAAATATTCTTGGGAAATGGTTGAAGGGACTGATAGTTTTTTATTAGTAAGGAGGTAAGGGACACCAAGATATAGAATATTTTGGGAATAAATAAAACACTTTTATTTAGTTTTTCATCTATAAGGATATAGGGAACTATGAAAATGAATTCTATAAGCATCCAAATAATTCACCTCAAAATAAGCTAAGAGATCAATGAAAATATTATTATATTGATGCAACTAAAGATGAATTATTATTGTTCTTGTGTTCCGATTCAAGAATTATTTCATTTTATTATTTTATCAATGATATCCTAGATATAAGAATTATAAAATATATAATTATTATACTACATTACTTTTTCTATAAGAATTTTAAAGCGTATGTTAAACAGTACTAGTGATCAAGAAAAATGATTGAGTGGAAAGTGTAACTTCTAAGAAAACACATGATTGAGGGAAATATAACCCTTAATAGGTTCTTGATTTTGTGATAATGATTATGTGATAAACAGATGATTTATATGGATAAGGTAAATTAGATAGTATTGACTGCATTGGAACCGATTAATGATTTCTTGACAAAGTGGATTTTGCTATCATTGATGGAGATTACAACATTATTTTGTATTTAAGGAATGTATCCAATAATATGTGTTTTGTTTAAGGAATAACGAATCATTCATTTTTTCAATATGTTTTTATGATATTTGAGGTTATTACCATGTTTCATGAGAATACATGATGAATGTATTCATCTGTTTGGTATGTGATTATTAAGAACCACCTCATGTTTGTTGACACTTCAATTCATCACTGGGTCTAAAAAATGACAAATGGAAATTCCTTAGAAAAAAGAGGGGAAACCACATGAATACAATCAATATTTTCAAAGGATTGAAAATTGGATATCCCTAGTAAACCTGAGGATCCATAGGCACACAAGGAACTTGTGCGCCACATCCTGGCATTGAACCAACTTGCACGCCTCACCACCATTTCTCCCAAGGTCGCTTATTTTCTTATAAATAGACTCTTGGGGAATTCATTTGAATAGACGAATTTCCCAAAAGCCTAATTGCTGCTATGGTTTCCCTAGTGCTTTGCCTAAGTCCGTTGAAACCTTAAAGATAGTTCTCTAATACTTAGTGAGGAGGAATTTAAGGAGGATCATAGGACTTAAGTCCTTTTAGTGTTTGAAATAAAGAAAACTTACACACCTATAGCGCCCAACCAACCTAAATCTGAAACACTTGCATTCCACCGATTCCTCTTAAAGGAACTTGAGTGACCCACTTCTTGGAATTTTTGTGGATACTCTTGAAGGATTGATTCAAGTCTCATCCATGTATTAACATCCATGTTGTTCATCACTTATGTTGACATCAGTTCACCCAAGTTTACATGCACACCCACAACTATGTGCCATATATTTACTTGGGTTCCCTTCTTAGATTCACCTAATACATTAATTCTACAAGTCCATTCATCAAGGCTTCTTCGGAACCATTCATGGATTGTATTTCTCTTAATTGGATACCTTTTTTTGAAAGGGATTAGGTTAAAATCTCCCTCAAAACCTCCTGACTCATCGCACATTTGGGAAAGGCACATCAACATGTCTTTTATTTGGGTTTGTATATCCGCAATCAGAGGTTTCCAACATTTTTTTCAATGGGTTTTGGATTCATGGAGTGTATGTGGGTTTTTATATCTATAGTGACATGGACCTTTCTCCCATGAATAGTGTTAGGATGTTCCATGTTTGGAGGATTAGGGTTTGGGTTATGTCCTCCCCTTGTCATCTCTAAAACTCAGAACATCAGGTTTTATATCAGGAAGGTAAGGTTCAAAACTAATTTTTCTTTTGAACAAATAAAATGTCTCCCTCACCTACTAGGACCAATGTTAGGGAAGCCATCCTGGTGTAAGCCCCTCACTTTTCAAGTATGAGGTTACAATATTGTTCCTCTCTACTTTCTTCACCTTCAGTCCTTCCTTACATTGGACCCTTGTATAATGTAAAGAGAACAGAGGTAAGGCTTATCACCTCTCCCTCTTCCATAATCTCCTCAGCCTCGTCCACCCTCACTTTCATAGGCTTTTTATCTTCCACCAGCCGAGGAGGAAAACTATGGGTTCCTTTGTTGAATATTTTACCTTCTTATGTTTCTAACACTGATAATGAATCACGTGGGCTTAGATATTTGTCATGACCACAACATTTTCACAAACACCTCATAATCACAAACTATGAGAACTCTAATTCCCACAATAATTGGGATACGTAGGAAGCCTTCCTAAAGACTAATCTCCATATCATTTCATGGAATCTTCATTAGGATTAAGCCCAAAATTAAACCCCCAAACAACTTAGGAATACTTTTAAAGAAGTAATCCCAAAATAATTTCTCTCAAAGGACTACACTCTCCTATGAGACTCATCGAACTATGTGGGATCTGATTCCCATCCAAATGGGATATGAAGGAATCCTCTCTAAGGTTCAAACCCAACACTTAAAATCCACCCGGTACTACCTATTCCATATTCCCAACATGTTATAATCTAAAATATAAACCCATATTCATTCAGAGTTTCTTTGGATTCGTAGGAATAATTCCCAAACCAATCTTTGACTAAACACATTTCTCTTAGATTTCTTTACCACTTGAAAATAAAGTAAATGGATAGGTCCTTATCACACGAACATGAAATGTATGATGTATCTGATTAAGTGACACCGAACTATGAGGGTCATGATTACTTTCACATGCATATGTTGGAATCCCATTTATGGGTACAATCCCAATTCAAAACAAAAATTCATCTCCCTGGACAATGAAAAATTCCACAGTGCCCCACTGAGTGGCTTAATAAACTAGTATCATCATAACAATGTATGAGAGAATATCTAAATAGTATATGAGAGGATACCATTGATAGAGAACGTTGAATACATACTGATGACTCCATTAATGAATAACCTCAAATAGAAACAGATGATTTTAAATTTCACACATGATAATAATTGATAACAAATTCCAAGGGAAACCTATGTTATACTTGGTGAATTAATAAAGATTCATGAAAATGTCTAAAATTTAAAAAAGTTTTCCAGAGTAAGAAATAATCCCTCCAATAGACTGTGATGAGTCTGACCTCTTATACTCTTGACCAATGAATGTTCGTAAGTATCGTAAGTTCAAACATTACAAATTCCAGCCTTTGGAGAGCAGGTCCCTTTAAGATAAAGAACTGTCGAATGTTTCTAGTTCCATAAATAAATAAAATGTAAACAACCAAGAACTAGTGACTCCTAACCAGAACACATGTTCTGAGGAACCAAAAAAAACAAAAATGGTGAACCTGACGTGAATCCTTAACCATGTTAATAGTGTTACCCATCTGTCAGGCCCCTATCAATTAATATAGGAAGAATAGAAAAATGAATCAATCATGCATGTATCCATCTAAAATATGTTTCTTTAATTGAGTTTATTGTTTTTATCATGTTTTTATCAGAACTCCCCTCACTCCAAATTTATTTCATCAAGTTTACAAACATGAATTCTCCAGCCGCTTCTCAAGATGGATCCTCATATACTATAATGACATCATCACTGACTCAACATCTTCAAAACTAGGTCTAAAAATTACCGATATGGTAATATCATGAACACGGTACTATCCCAACATTAGAGGCTTCCCAACAGGTTCTCCAAGTTAACAAAACCCCTCGATCGTCCTGTCAATGATGACCGATAGTCAAGAAATAGATGATGAAAACCACTATCATCAAATATTATGTGTCCTTATCCTAAGAATGAAAATATCAGTCCATCCCATACTATAGGGAGGTGGATCCATAGGTCACTCATGGACTCAATTAAAAGATTTCGGGGTCCTTCTTGAGGGATCCCATGAACAATCATCATCAGTAGAATCACATGCCATTGAACCCCCAACATGATTGGGGGGGGGGGGGTGCCTTTGGATTTTCATTCCAGGTCCCTCAAAACTGGGCATGAAATATGAACCATTGGGGATAATGTTTGGCTTATAGGGAAAATAATATTACCTTTTTCCCCTCCGGATAAGACCATCAACCTAACTTGATGAAAAACAATGAATGAACACGTACACCTGTTCTTCCCAATTCTGCTGGACAGAAGACACATCTAGAAGAAACCCACTAATACCACTAGCTAAATCTGGTGGACCACTGTGAAGAGGCCCATACACCCATTTAAAAATTATCATCTAGTAAGTAGGCCCATCTGATGGCGTTCAAAGAAGCTCGCCAATCAAATGTCGCGGTAACTGGTAAGAAGGAACATACACCTACCTACACTCATCAATCCTACCGGCAGTCTCATTTGTCAGAATTGAGAGAAATCCATCAAACCTAGTTGTCTAAAAACAACTAGTAAGAACATATACCTTCCAACATTCATCAATCATGCCAACAGTCTCGTTTGGCAGCACACAGAGAAGTCAGTCGGAAAGCACCGATGACAAAACTATGGCAGAATCAACTATATGACCCCATACATTATTACTGTTAGTATCCACTAACTGGAAAGAGAGGCTAGAGTAGACATATAGACCTAATCCATAGACAGAATGGACATATATTCTGATTCCAGCTACTGAACTCACCAGAATAGTTTTATCAATGGTGAAGGGGCATACACAAATTCCTTACATTATTTTAGAAGCATGCCAAAATTTCATAATAGAAACTTCAGAAGTACCCGGGGATATACAAATAATTATGGCCCCACAATAGGGATGAATCATCGAGATTCCATCTTAGAGCAGATACACACCTTTGTTCTTGTATAGGAGGGTTTTTGGGGAATACTCCTCATATCACATGGAAAACCAGATCGAGAACATTCACCCTTTCCAATTGGAGATAATCATCCAATTTTGATTACCACTCTAAGTAAGGAACATACACCTACCCATGCTAACCTCTTCTCCCAGTAAGTGGACCCAACTATGTTTAAGAGGACATCAAAGAAAAATTCTCGCCAACATCATTGGAAAATCAGGATCCAATATGCTATCTGGATCTTCTTAATAATGGAGTTATTGAATCCCTCATACATTTATCTATTTCATTTCAATATTTTACTCTCCCATTACTAAATTATGAGAGTTTTAGTATTAATTATCATGTTCCCCATCGAAAAATTCATCATTAATTCTTTCTTCATGAAAATTAGGTCAATCCAGAGAGACTATTTCAGGATGAGGGCCATGAGAACCCTATGTGTGACTAGATTTCCATGAAGAAAGAGGATTTATCCTTTTCTATAATCCACCATAGTGGTCCTCCCCATAATGTAATTCACTAAAAAATTCCTCTTTGCAGTAGTGTTCTTCATTGTCTAGATAATTCACTAATCAAAATTGTTGTAATGAGAAAGTATTCTTTTCTTGAGGCACTTGAAAACTTTAGGCCAGTCATGTCACGACCCCCTCCCCACAAAGTGTACCCCTCCTAGGCCAACAATGTGATAAGGGAGATAATGGCCCCCGAGTCCCGCCTCTAGTAGGCCCCGGGTTGGTGACTAGCACCGAGGGTATAATAACATACAAATGGGAGGCATTACCCTCTAAGAGAACACATGCAGAAGAGAGAGATAGAATAGAATCCAATAAACTCCAACTTAGAACTGGGAAAAAAAGGAAACCAAGTACATATATGAAATGTCATGAAAAAGTACTACAACTGAAAGGGGAAACTAAAAGTACCCAAAAGAAAGTAAAACGACAGCGACCACAAGCCCGAACAGCTCCTCCTCCAACCGCAAGCTAGTAGTAACCAGCTTGATCTCCAACCTGCTCCACGTGACCTGAAAAACAATTTATATATACATAGGGTGAGTATAACAGTATACTCAGTAGGATCCTCCCCAAGCCTCTCACGCAAAAGTAAAGAAAGCAGGCTAATGCCCAGTGAACAACAAGTGAAACTAACTCGTCACCTAAACAGGTATACTATGTTCCCAACCTCACCATGGATACTCTCACCAAGTAACGCATACAAGAATATAGCATATAGTAAAGAATATCAAGGGTACCCCACTACTACTTCCCCATTGGTTTTCTGCTTTTCCCCAACGACATACGTCCTGTGCATCTTTCTCCAAAGGCTTGCCCGCAGACACCTGGGCTAAGCTCCACAATCTACACCTCGTGCACCACAAAGGCTTTCCCGCAGACACCTGGGTGAAGCACCACACCGTCCTCACAACCAAAAGTAACCAGGTAATTTCCGAGAGCCACCACAGCTCGCATAACATGTATCATACGTCGGGTATAATACCTCAAGCCATTACAGCCCATACACCGAGTAAGGATCCTCAACCCATCATAGCCTATAAACGTTACACCTATAGTAGTCTGTAGGATACTATATCCAGAATATATGTGTGTGAATAACCACAAGCCATTACAGCCCTCTACACACATATATGGGGTAACTAACCACTGTGCCTCATGGCACAAGTATCTACCAAGAGAAGAGAGCGGGGCCAAAGGGGGTAGTCAGCCATTCAACCTCCCATCAGAATGTTGGGGAAAACACCCCCCAGGGCTCAAAATCCCCGGGGTGTTAGTTGCCCTTACCGATAGGGTGGAGTAGCGTATAGAAACAAAAAAAGTACAGAATATATAAGTAACTCACATCCACACTATGGGCATTACCTAGTCTTAGATACAACTACAGCTAACGTCTCTCAGACTCCAGGATGCTACTTCTAAGACTAGGTATCCTATAAGAACACAAACATTTGAAGAGATTTATTAGATTACTCCATTCTCATTTTATCAGTTCCACTATACATTAATTAATTCTTTAATCATTAATTAAGATTGAAAAATTCCACATTAAACTGAATTGGCATCACATTCAAAAACAACTTCTCCTTTTTAAGATTCACATTACCTTTAAATTCCAGCATCTCCATCCCCGTGGATTTTCACCATTTAATAAAAATTCATTACAGAATTACTTTTCCACATTCACAGGCATTCTAGAAAAGCATCCTATGCTTCTAAACACAAAGGAGTCTCAACACGGTGGGTAGATATACTACCCGTCGAGTCTTTGCCGCCTATAGAAAGAGCATATACCCATTTTCCCTCGAGAGGCTAAACACGGAAAGCACGTGTCATACCCCGCGCGTCTTCGCCTCCTTCGGAAAAAGGGTAGCAAGACCAGCTGCCTTGAGCAGTGGGGAAAAGAAAAGCATATTAACATTCAAGAAAAGGGCAAGCAACCAACAACCACATCCATCCCATTCCATCACCCCTGGTGTCCTCCCCGAAACCCACATTCATAAACTGATGCATCTCGCCACTCTAGGCGTCATCTGCTGCCATAACCACAAGGCCTCCATGCCTCCACATATCACAACAACCATCCAGGCTCACATCACATCACAAGCAGCAGGAAAACAAACATCACATCATGGGCTCTTGACCCTTTAACAAACAAGAGGGTAACTCATAACCCTTTTAGAAATTCCCACATAATCTGTTCTCTAATCCATATTGAATTAACAGATTTGTTATTCGTAGGTTCCAATCATGGATACCTAATCAGTAAGCTATCACAATTAAATAACCATGCTTACTTCCCTAATTTGATTATCCTCAAATTAGAACAACTACAACAACTGCAATAACCAGATTAATTTACATGCCTCTTTATCTTTAGCCAATTAATTAACAATTAATTCTGGCTTTACGTTCGTTATTAATTTCTATCATGAACGAACAACAAATCAAATAAAACATAGATATCACTATATCTAGGATAACATGAGGCAAACCGTTATCACGGTATAAAGCAACAACATGCGATCAACCAATTCTTTTAATCCGGTTCAAGTATTTAATTAGGTCAGTTTCATTGTGATCCAAAGGAATAAATCATGCTAATTCTACGATTGCACATATACAATTAGAGAAGCCATGAATCCCCTACCTCAAACAGTTCCTCATGTTCTTTATCCACACAACAGGTCACGATCCTCCCCTCGCGACAACTGCATCCACCGGAGGATGCTGCGGTACGACAGTACCAACCAACCCCAAGAAAACCCATTAGAATCTTGGAAATTACATGGTATAATTATGGAAAGGAGGATAGGAGAAGATGAACCCCAAAAGAACGACGATACAACATACCTTATATCGAAGATTGATCGACACGGCTTAGTTGCATCCAAAACAGAACACAACCAATCCGAGGGGTAAAGATTGATTGTGAAACTCCTATGGAAAGGATTGAAAGGTTATAGCATCTCTTAGCTGAGAACAAAGGGAAAGAACAAGGGAGAATGATATCTCCTCCCTTTTTAAGATTTAATGGGAGAACGGTTTAAGATCCGGTTAATTCTCCATTAAAAACGGATCGCATTAACCCACGTGGTTTGACCAAGTAAAACATTCCAAGCCTTAGGAATAATTAATATAGGATTTATGGAATTTTAAACGGCCATAAGAGACCTTAAAATAAGGCTTTAAATGTATTTTACGTCAAAGGAAACGTCAAAAGGGGCAAAACTGTAGGAGTCTGGAAACACTATTCACCCATTGTTACTGTACATGAAACCGATCTGTGAAACCAATCTGTGAAACCGATCTGTGAAACTGATCTGTGAAACCGATATGTGAAACTGATCTGTGAAACCAATCTTTGCAACCGATCTGTGAAACCGATCTGTCAGACCGATCTATGAAACCGATCTGTCACACCGATCTGTGAAACCGATCTGTCAGACCGATCTGTGAAACCGATCTGTCACACCGATCTGTGAAACTGATCTGTCAGACCGATCTGTGAAACCGATCTGTGAAACCGATCTGTGAAACCGATCTGTGAAACCGATCTGTCACACCGATCTATGAAACTGATCTGTCAGACCGATCTGTGAAACCGATCTGTCACACCGATCTGTGAAACCGATCTGTCACACCGATCTGTGAAACTGATCTGTCAGACCGATCTGTGAAACCAATCTATCACACTAATATGTGAAACCGATATGTCACACCGATCTGTGAAACCGATTTGTCAGACCGATCTGTGAAACCGATCTGTCACACCGATCTGTGAAACCGATCTGTCAGGCCGATCTGTGAAACCGATCTGTCACATCGATCTGTGAAACCGATCTGTCACACCGATATGTGAAACTGATCTATGAGACCAATCTGTCAGACCGATCGGTGAGACCGATCTGTTACTGTTCATAAATCTGGAAACACTATTCACAGAACTGGAAAATTGGTAAAGTGTTGGGGATAAGTCCCCTTGACCTCCCAGAACACCTCCAACACCAACATTTCACAAAGTAATGGACCAGAGAGGTCCGGGCCATTACATTAGATACCTCTCAAAACATTCTCGTCCTCGAGAATTAAAAACCAACCCAGAAGAAAAGAGGGGTCCGAACAACCACCCCATAAGATACCTCTCAGGGGAAAACCACCATGAGTTGTTCGAAATTTGGAACAAAACTACGACATCCGGGAGTATGGGAACAAACAATCCATACCCAAACAATTCATTCATATCATCACATGAAAAGTACATAAATAAAACATGAAAGGTCTAACTAGAGAGGAAACATCATTACATGAAAGGTGTTAAACATTGAACAACTCTGGGTACTGAGCACGTATCTGTGACTCACATTCCCAGGTACTCTCCTCCATTCCACCGTGTTGCCAAAAGACACGAACTAAAGGGATAGAACTCCCACGCAACACCTTCTCCTTGCGGTCTTGGATCTCCACAGGTTGCTCCTCGAAGGTTGCATCATCATCAATATCGATTTCTCCCCAATCGATAACATGAGATTTATCATGAAGATAATGAAGAAGCTGTGATACATGGAAAACATCATGTATCTGACTCATCTGAGGGGGAAGTTCTACTCGATACGCCACAACTCCAACATGAGCTAACACCTCGAAAGGCCCAACAAACCGGGGAGAAAGCTTACTTACACGACCAAACCTTCGCTGCCCACGACGGGGAGTCACCTTCAGAAACACATGATCCCCAACATTAAACTCTAAGGGTCTCCTTCTTTGATCAATATATGAGTTCTGATGATCTTGTGCTATCTTCATCCTCTCACGAATCACCTGTATCATCTCTGTTGTATTCTGCACTAGTTCTGGTTCAAGAATTTCTCTCCGACCCCAGTCCAGCACAATGGAGAACGGCATGGCCGACCATACAAGGCTTCAAACGGCGCCATACCGATGGTAGAGTGAAAACTATTATTGTAAGGGAACTCTACCAAGGGTAAGTGCTTCACCCATGAACCTCCAAAATCAAGAACACAAGAGCGCAACATGTCTTCAAGAGTCTGGATTGTTCGCTCTGTCTGACCATCCGTTTGAGGATGAAAAGCAGTGCTAAGGCATAATTGAGAACAAAAAGCATGCTGGAGACCTCTCCACACCCTAGAGGTAAAACGAGGATCTCGATCAGAAATGATCGTCTTAGGAACTCTGTGAAGCCTCACCACCTCCTCCAGATACTGCCTCGACAAAACCTCCACTGAGCTCGACTCCTTGATTGCTAGGAAGTGGGCCGATTTAGTTAAACGATCCACTACCACCCATATAGCATCATGTCCTCCCGGAGCTCGAGGTAAACCTGTAACAAAGTCCATTGAGATGTCCTCCCACTTCCACTGAGGAATCTCTAATTGCTAGAGAAGACCACCAGGAACACGGTGTTCGGCCTTCACCTTCTGGCAGACTAAACATCGAGACACACACTCTGCAACCATACGTTTCAGCCCAGGCCACCAGAACTGAATCCATAAGGATCGGTACATCTTCGTCACACTAGGCTGTACTTCCAAGGGTGAACTATGGAACTCTCGGAGAACCGTCTCGCGCATCGCCAAGGGAACAAAAAGCCTTCCATGATACAAAACTCGGTGTTGTTCATCCTCCGACCAAACATCAGGGGCCTCTCCACAAACAAATATGTCTCTCCAAACTTCCACCTCTGGATCACCCAACTGAGACTCTTCCACCTTCTGCAACAGAGATGACTGCACCGTCATCTGGAAAAGACAACCTCTACCTCCAACCTCTTCCATATCAAGATGTAATGCTGACAGTTTCTCCATTACTCTCCAAGAATCACCGGATTCACGCACAGCATCACTACGTGACTTTAGGATTAGTGCGTCAGCTAAAACAGTCCCTTATCCAGGTGTATACGATATTTCAAAGTCGTATTCCTGCAAGAACTCCATCCACCGACGCTGCCTCAAGTTCAAGTCACGTTGGGAGAAAACATACCTCAAACTCTTATGATCGGTGAAAACCACAACAAACCTGTCCAGGAATTCACGGAACACAGCATTCATCAACCCCATGAAAACAGCTGGATCATTCGTCATGCCGAATGGCATTACAACAAACTCATAATGCCCATGACGACAACGGAAAGCAGTCTTTGGGATATCCTCATCCTTTACATTCATCTGATGATATCCTGACCGCAATTCGGTCTTTGAGAACCAACTTGCACCCTTTAGTTGATCGAATAAGTCATCAATCCGTGGAAGAGGATATCTATTCTTTATTGTCACTTTGTTTAATCGACGATAATCGACACACAACCGCAAACTGTCGTCAGCCTTTTTCACAAACAAAACTGGTGCACCCCACGGTGACACGCTTGGCCGAACAAAACCACAATGCAACAGACCATCAAGCTGAATATGTAGCTCTCGTAACTCAGAAGGGGCCATCATATATGGATACATAGAGATAGGAGACGCTCCTGGTTGTAGCTCGATCCCAAACTCGATCTCTCGTCGAGGGGGTAATGCTACAACCTCTTCGGGAAATACATCAGGGTACTCCTCCACAACCCTAGGAAACGCCAACTGCTAAACCTCTGAAGAACATAACATCATCCCAGCCATCATGGATGATAAGGAAGGAACTCGTCAATGACTCATTCGAGGATCTCTCTCACCAACAAACACCACTTCCTCTCCATATTCATCAAAGAAAATGACCTTCTTCCTGTAGCAATCCACAATAGCCTGCACCGAATACAACCAATCCATGCCGAGTATGACATCATATGGTTGTATTCGTAAACATAGGAAATCTCCCCAAGAGCGGTGTTTCCCCAACACTAGCTCACAGTCTCTACATACTTCAAACAAGCTAGCTCGACCTCCAACTGGCGTAGTCAACGCCAAGGGCACTGGAAGCCTCTCTACCTCAAGTCCCAAATCATGGACAAGGGTAGGTGATATGAAGGAGTGTGTTGATCCTGAATCAAACAAGGCATACACCAAGGTAGAAAACAAGCAAAGGGTACCTCGGACGACGTCTGGATCGCCTAGAGCTGGCAACGCTAGAGCATGAAGCTGATCACGACCACCTCCACGGCCTCTCTGACCCTGATGATGACCACCACCATGGCCGCACTCTGCTCTATGAGGACGGGGAGCGTCATGGGGCTGTCCTCTACCTGCTCCATCTACCCTCTGGTGATCTAAAGCTGGTGCAACCTACTGCTGCTGCATCGGCTGGAACTGCCTCAACGGAGGAACCTGGAGTGAAGCGCCTGGTGCACGATGACTGCTCTGAAAATTCGGAAACTCCCGCTGCTGATGACCACGACCACCACAAGAAAAACAAGCGCCTGATCCCTTGGCATAGGCCTGAGAGTTGCTGCCTCTGGAGAAACGATATGGGAAGGGCTGGGACCAACCCCCGGGTGAACGAAAACTCTTCTGTCCTGAAAACCGGGAACCCCAAACCACAACTCTGCTTTGTGAGGAATCATGAAGATTCCCCTCTCGTGACGATCCGGTCCTAGCCAAAGTCCTCTCAACAACCTCTGCCCTCGCCAACACCTCAAGATATGTCTTCAGCATAAATGGGGTGACCTGGCGCTGGATCTCTGGATGCAAAGCCTCCTCTAAATGCCTCGCCCTGGCCTCCTCATATGGTAACAGGTCTGAAGCATATCGTAGAAGGTTCCTGAAACGGATTCCAAACTCTCGAACACTGGAGCTCCTCTGCCGAAGGTTGAGAAGCTCCTGGCGACTGGACACCTTCGCAGTCGATGAAAGAAACTCGACTCTAAACCTGTCTTGAAACTCCTCCCACAAGATCGCTGACTCCTCACGATCACTGAGGAACAAGAACCACCACTGCCTCGCTACTCCATGCAGCATCGTCACAACCAAGGACACCCAGTGTTCCTTCCGAGCACGAATCAAACTAAATCCTATCTCAACCTCCTCCAACCAGTCTTCTGTTACTGCATCTGAAACGGAGCCCTCGTACTTCTGTAGACTCTGGCGCTGAAACTCTTGAAGTGTCTTCCTCCAAGTGTCATCATCGTCAACCTCTCCCCGGTGGCGATCTGCTGGAACAGCCTGCTGGGCACCTTCTACGCAAACCTGACGAGGACGTCGATCTGGAGCCATTCCTGTAAAATAACAACCGTTAGAGCTCCTAAGCCTGGAATATGGAAGACTCAACATTAATTAATTAATTAATTTGTTTTATTAATTTTAGGTTACCTATCCCAAGGTCTACCCATTCAAACACAGGCGCAAAGAATAATGATGCATGATCCTTTCCTAGGTCTCTACCCTGCAACCAGTATCACTTTGTTTAGTAGCCATCGTAAACTTAAAGGTCCGTGCAACAGATCATAGGGGGCCCTAAACGCCTATGTCTCTGCCGGTCTCCAGTGTTTACCCCACTTGCTAAACATGAATGACACTGTTGCCCTACCATCCCATGCATCCTCACCTGTGCCTAACTCCAAACTCTATCCTATCCCTCAACCAGACCTTTTATACCACTCTGCCACGACCCCCTCCCCACAAAGTGTACCCCTCCTGGGCCGGCAATGTGAGAAGGGAGATAATGACCCCCGATTCCCGCCTCCAGTAGGCCCCGGGTTGGCGACTAGCACCGAGGGTATAATAACATAAAAATGGGAGGCATTACCCTCTAAGAGAACACACGCAGAAGAGAGAGATAGAATAGACTCCAATCAACTCCAACTTAGAACTGAGATAAAAAAGGAAAACAAGTACATATATGAAATGTCATGAAAAAGTACTACAACTAAAAGGGGAAACTAAAAGTACCCAAAAGAAAGTAAAACGACAGCGACCAAAAGCCCGAACAGCTCCTCCTCCAACCGCAAGCTAGTAGTAACCAGCTTGATCTCCAACCTGCTCCAAGTGACCTGAAAAACAATTTATATATACATAGGGTGAGTATAACAGTATACTCAGTAGGATCCTCCCCAAGCCTCTCGTGCAAAAGTAAAGAAAGCAGGCTAAAGCCCTGTGAACAACAAGTGAAAATAAATCGTCACCTAAACAGGTATACTATATTCCCAACCTCACCATGGATACTCTCACCAAGTAACGCATACAAGAATATAGCATACTGTAAAGAATATCAAGGGTACCCCACTACTACTTCCCCACTGGTTTGCCGCTTTTCCCCAACGACATACGTCATGTGCATCTCTCTCCAAAGGCTTGCCCGTAGACACCTGGGCTAAGCTCCACAATCTGCACCTCATGCACCACAAAGGCTTGCCCGCAGACACCTGGGTGAAGCACCACACCGTCCTCAAAACCAAAAGTAACCAGGTAATTTCTGGGAACCACCAGAGCTCGCATAACGTGTATCATACGTCGGGTATAATGCCTCAAGCCATTACAGCCCATACACCGAGTAAGGATCCTCAAGCCATCATAGCCTATACACGTTACACCAATAGTAGTCTGTAGGATACTATATCCAGAATATATGTGTGTGAATAACCACAAGCCATTACAGCCCTCTACACATATATATGGGGTAACTAACCGATGTGCCTCATGGCACAAGTATCTACCAAGAGAAGAGAGCGGGGACAAAGGGGGTAGTCAGCCATTCAACCTCCCATCAGAATTTTGGGGAAAACACCCCCCCAGGGCTCAAAATCCCCGGGGTTTCAGTTTCCCTTACCGACAGGGTGGAGTAGCGTATAGAAACACAAAAACTATAGAATATATAAGTAACTCACATCCACACTATTTGCATTACTTAGTATTAGATATAACTGCAGCTAACGTCTCTCAGACTCCAGGCTGCTACTTCTAAGACTAGGTATCCTATAAGCACACAAACATTTGAAGAGATTTATTAGATTACTCTGTTCTCATTTTATCAGTTCCACTATACATTAATTAATTCTTTAAACATTAATTAAGAATGAACAATTCCACATTAAACTGAATTGGCATCACATTCAAAAACAACTGCTCCTTTTTTAAGATTCACATTACCTTTAAATTCCAGCATCTCCATCCCCGCGGATTTTCACCATTTAATCAAAAATTCATTACAGAATTACTTTTCCACATTCCCAGGAATTCTAGAAAAGCATCCTATGCTTCTAAACACAAAGGAGGCTCAACACGGTGAGTAGATATACTACCCGTCGAGTCTTTGCCACCTATAGAAAGAGCATATACCCATTCTCTCTCGAGAGGCTAAACACGGAAAGCACGTGGCATACCCCGCGCGTCTTCGCCTCCTTCGGAATAAGGGTAGCAAGACCAGCTGCCTTGAGAAGTGGGGAAAAGCAAAGAAGATTAACATTCAAGAAAACCGCAAGCAACCAACAACCACATCCATCCCATTCCATCACCCCTGGTGTCCTCCCCGACACCCACATGCATAAACTGATGCATCTCGCCACTCTAGGCGTCATCTGCTGCCATAACCACAAGGCCTCCATGCCTCCACATATCACAACAACCATCCAGTCTCACATCACAACACAAGCAGCAGGAAAACAAACATCACATCATGGGCTCTTGACTCTTTAACAAACAAGAGGGTAACTCAGAACCCTTTTAGAAATTCCCACATAATCTGTTCTCTAATCCATATTGAATTAACAGATTTGTTATTCGTAGGTTCCAATCATGGATACCTAATCAGTAAGATATCACAATTAAATAACCATGCTTACTTCCCTAATTTGATTATCCTCAAATTAGAACAACTACAACAACTGCAATAACTAGATTAATTTACATGCCTCTTTATCTTTAGCCAATTAATTAACAATTAATTCCGGATTTACGTTAGTTATCAATTTATATCATGAACGAACAACAAATCAAAGAAAACATAGATATCACTATATCTAGGAAAACATGAGGAAAACCGTTATCACGGTATAAAGCAACAACATGCGATCAACCAATTCTTTTAATCCGGTTCAAGTATTTAATTAGGTCAGTTTCATTGTGATCCAAAGGGATAAATCATGCTAATTCTACGATTGCACATATACAATTAGATAAGCCATGAATCCCCTACCTCAAACAGTTCCTCACGTTCTTTATCCACACAACAGGTCACGATCCTCCCCTCGCGACAACTGCATCCACCGGAGGATGCTACGGTACGACAGTACCAACCAACCCAAAGAAAAACCATTAGAATCTTGGAAATTACATGGTATAATTATGGAAAGGAGGATAAGATAAGATGAACCCCAAAAGAACGACGATACAAAATACCTAATATCGAAGATTGATTGACACGGCTCAGTTGCATCCAAAATAGAACACAACCAATCCTAGGGGTAAATATTGATTGTGCAACTCCTACGGAAAGGATTGAAAGGTTCTAGCGTCTCTTAGCTGAGAAAAAAGGGAAAGAACAAGGGAGAATGATATCTCGTCCCTTTTTAAGATTTAATGGGGCAATGGTTTAAGATCCGGTTAATTATCCATTAAAACGGATCGCATTAAACCACGCGGTTTGACCAAGTAAAACATTCCAAGCCTTAGGAATAATTAATATAGGATTTATGGCATTTTAAAAGGCCTTAAGAGCCCTTAAAATAAGGCTTTAAATTTATTTTACGTCAAAGGAAACGTCAAAAGGGGCAAAACTGTAGGAGTCTGGAAACACTGTTGACCCACTGTTACTGTACATGAAACCGATCTGTGAAACCGATCTGTGAAACTAATCTGTGAAACCGATCTGTGAAACCGATCTGTGAAACTGATCTGTGAAACTGATCTGTGAAACCTTTCTGTGAAACCGATCTGTCAGACCGATCTGTGAAACCGATCTGTCACACCGATCCGTGAAACCGATCTTTCAGACCGATCTGTGAAACCGATCTGTCACACCGATCTATGAAACGGATCTGTCAGACCGATCTGTGAAACCGATCTGTCACACCAATCTGTGAAACTGATCTGTCACACCGATCTGTCAGACCGATCTGTGAAACCAATTTATCACACCGATCTGTGAAACTGATCTGTCAGACCGATCTGTGAAACCGATCTGTCACACCGATCTGTGAAACCGATCTGTCACACCGATCTGTGAAACCGATCTGTCAGACCGATCTGTGAAACCGATCTATCACACCGATCTATGAAACCAATCTGTCAGACCGATCTGTGAAACCGATCTGTCACACCGATATGTGAAACCGATCTGTCACACCGATCTGTGAAACTGATCTGTGAGACTGATCTGTCAGACCGATCGGTAAGACCGATCTGTTACTGTTCATAAAACTGGAAACACTGTTCACAGAACTGGAAAATTGGCAAAGTGTTGGGGATAAGTCCCCTTGACCTCTGAGAACACCTCCAACACCAACATTTCACAAAGTAATGGACCGGAGAGGTCCGGGTCATTACAAGTTAGATCAGATGCCTTGTCACTAATAGGTGAAATAATTCTCAACCAAAAAGAATCTGATGGGGAATTTTATTCTCCAAACCTCATTTGGTTCATTTATCTTCTAATATAGTAGAGGAAAAGGTGATTTATTCCATTTTTTGTAATGAAACAATCGAGAAGTGTCCACTCTGGTCAGACCAAGTGGAGTATCCTCAAGAAAAATATGATGATGATATGTTTAATATGAGAAAATAATTGGCTAAAGGTGAAATACTCATCATGTTATGTATTTTGGAAACCTTTTAATATAACATTACAAAATTGATGTTAGAAGATTGCAATAATGATATTCACATCAACTTATAGAAGACTCTTTATAATTTCAAAAGCCAAATTATTACCATAAGATTAATATCAAAGTCATGTAAAGGTAATAAAAGGGTTGCAATGCCAAATTGATTTGGCCTCCCTCTTAGTTTTCAGAATTCCAAAGGTTGAGAAGCAGAAGGGGACCCTTCAACATGCATTCCTTGATGTTCTAAACAGGCTATGCTAGTTAATTTTTGATAACCCATCTGGTGTTTGTATCAAATTATGGGGTTCACATGGGAAAATTCATTTCAATGAACTCCAAAATTAGAAAATCCCACAAAAAGTGATCTCATCAAATGTTATTTCGCATGGCTGGTTAAAACCAATAGATTTTTTGTGTAATCAAAGATAATCTCATGAACAAGCCTCAACTATCTCTCATCAGATTCAAGTTTGAAGAGAGAAAGATATTGAGATACTATTTAATCAAGAATATGAGAAAATTATGTAGTCTTACCACGTAGAAGATTTCAGTCATCAGATGACCAAAATTTCCAAAATATGAAAACATTCATATGAAATAGGTGATTTAAGTGGTTGTCAGATATTTCACCCAGCCAATGATTGGACCAAAATTCACCAAATCAGAAGAGCAGTTGCGCGAATCTCATCTATAAAAGTTCAAGAGCCACCCATACTACAAGGTAGGTGGATTTGTTAATTCAAACTTTGAATTCAATAAACAAAGTTTGTAGGTTTGATGAAAAATAACAAGAAAAACCCCAACTTGTAGGGAATGGAGATTTTTCACATCTACAATCCCCTCCTCAACAAAAGTATGTTTTCTCCTTATTAGGGAAAAATCCACAAAGTGAATGAACAAATGAACTATCCAAGGACTCCCTTTAGACTATTGTCTGTCAAACTATTCCTGAGAATTCATAATATAGAAGAAAATAATGTCATGGAAGATATAGAAGGAGACAATCATACAAAGATAATGACAGAATTCCATCATTGGATTATGCCTCAATGAATGTTATTAATACTATTGTAGAAGATCCACCAGAGAATGAGACTAGATCAGGGGAGTTAGATGAAGAAGTTCATATCTATAATTTGGTACACACTGAAGCAAATGAAGGAGGTGTGTGTGCTCAAAAGAAGAGGCTTACCCAGTATCTAGGTATACCCTCATCTAACAAACTCCCACCTCTTCGAAAGGAATCTTACAAGGAGAAAGGTAATGGTCAGATCACATCCCACTTTTCCATTGAAAAGGCCAATCTCTTTCTCTTGAATAAATATTTTCCCAAAAATAAGAGAAGATGAAGGAGTTAAAAAGTTTCAATGCAGAGTTACTTCAAAGAAACATTTCTACTAGACATGCTCTCCAAATAGATCCCCATATTGTACATCATGTTTTAACTCTTCAGCAAAGATGGTTTGTTGAAAATATATATTTGGATAATTAATTCACTCGATTGGGTACACAACTAGGGCAGGATCAAACACATCCATATAGTCATGTACCCATGGGTTATACAAGAGAAATAAAAGCAGAAATAACACTAGTGGTTCTTCCAGTAGTCGTGCTAGTTCATGCTCCAGCTGTTGCACCTGTATAGGTACCAGCTCATCCAGATATTCCCTAACTTCATATGAACACAATTGAGGCATTAAAAAATTGATTGAAAGCTATAGAAGAACAACATGCATTAGTATAGCCAGAAATGAAATCTTACCCCGAATGGGTGGATCTGATCTATCCCCCATGAAACATTGTGAATACTACATTTCCAACAATTATTGTTTACGATATTTGGAGGATCACTTAACACATTTTGTTTCTTGTTGTGATCCCATTATAGGGACCCCTCAATAAAAATAATAAGTAAAGATCAGATGCTTTGTGCAATCATTACATGGGACAACTTATGTCTCATATACATGTTTGTAGTCTCGATCAATTGCTGGATGGAAAGACCTATAACAACAATTCCTTCACCAATTCAGCTTAACGCTACCGAAGATAATAATTTTTTATCTAAAAAATTTCAAAAAAAGGGAAAATGAAAGTGTTTCATATTTCATTTCTTGATGGAAAGGATTAAAATATTCCTTAAATCTATCACTCCCTTAAGAATAGTTGCTTCTAATTTGTTTGGAAAATCTATGTGATGAGTTATGCACACCACTAATCCTTGTGAGATATACATGAGGGCTTCAGGACCTTTCTTCAATTACCCAAAAAGTGAAGGATTCTATTGTGGAAACTAAAGAAAAATCTCATGTAATTCCATCATCTCTGGGAAGGAGAATAGGGAAAGAAGTGGTTGCTACAGTTACACTCAAACCAGCTCCGGAACCTGATTCAACTTCAAAACCTTAATCATACCTAAGGTTTTCGAATCCTGATCATCAGCAGCAATGAAAAACTCATCAAGATGATAAAAAATATAAATGGTGGAGACAGATTCAAGAATTAATGATTTTTTTTATTCTTTCTGAAATGAAAAGGTTCCCCGTTACTTCATTTCATCTTTGGAAAACAATTTGGTTCAGTTACCATGGCCAATGAAATTGAAAAAGAAGGAGATGAAGATCTTCTAAATTATTGACCCTTTCACCAAATTTTGGGGTATCTCATTTAAGAATTTTTTGTTTTAAAAAACCTCCTACAAAAAAATGGAAGAATCTAGACAAGTGAAACTGAATAGTTTATCAGCCAAAGTATCATGCGTTACTACTACTGACCCAGAAAAAGAAGGCGAGTGGTAGGAATTCAAAAGAAAAAATGTGCCAATGTATGATGATTGGATGATTAGGAAGATGATCAACTAAACTCCTGCCATTCTATGAACACAATTAAAACAATCGATTGTGTCTTCTGCCAAATCTTCCACCCCAAATCCATCTTCATCAAATGATCATTCCTCTAAAGGTCAATCCTTAAAGATGAAACCTGATCAGAATGATAAAGAGTAGTTAGAAGAGGGAATGATCATGTCAAGGACAATGTTTTTTATAACATTGGAATATTTCATTCCATCTATTTCAAAATAATGGGAACAACCCCTCTAAATGACACAACCATAACCGATCTTTCAAGAATAATATTCGTTAGATGAAGAATTGATCTTTTTTTTTGTTTAAATTATTCCCTTAATGGATCCCTATAAAAATGATGATTATGGTTATGATGATCCTGAATTATTTTTACCTGAATGGGGGACTATAGTAAGAATCCATGTTCAAGTATATAAGGGAAGACATGGATATACTATAAACTACTATTTTAACTCTACCATTTCTCGAACTGTATATGTCGTAGAAACTTATGGGAGAGTCTTTCAGTGGGCTCAACAAGAACAATGAAATTATCCCATGCATGATAGGATAGATCCTTACATGATTATATTGAAGGACTGATTATAGGTTAAACCATTATTCAATCAACAATTAGATAGTTCTAATCATACTAATGTAACAAAAGTAGAAGTATTTCTAGCTTATTCCCCGACACAGGGTACATCCACATCATGAGAATCAACTTCCAAGGCACCTACAAAAACCACATCTCCATGCTAGAAAACACAAACCTCTAGACTAGAAGTATGATGTTTTGAAACCATTATCCCATGTACTGGCCATGTTTTCAATCTTGGATGCCTTGAATATGTCAAAAGATCTTTCAGAAGCACTTAGTGAGGCATTGTGAAGTCTTCAAGAGTTTGAAATTGAATTTGATACCATTGAAGTTTAATGTATAGAAAATTATTATGAAGAATTTCATGCAGTCATTTATTTGAAGGGTTTAGAAGATAATGATATTGTACATGGACACATCAACCCCTTGTATCTATCTGGTAGAGTTAACGATACAAACATCTTACAATCCTTCATTGATAATGGCTCTGAAGTCAACCTCATTCCCATTCATACAGTTCCTCGATTGGGCCCTACTGAATTCGACTTATCTCCTTTCACATTGATGTTGTAAGGTTATGAGAATAACAAACAAGAACATCTTAGAGATATTATACTCAGAGCTCATTTTGGATATCTTGTATCTAATTCAGGTTTTATGGTTGTTCGTCAGGACACAACCTTCAAAATTCTACTTGGAAAGCCTTGGAAAAATGAACATGTGTACATTCCTATTCCATACCACAAATGTATCAAGTGTTGATTCAATCGTCAAATTGGTACATTTTATGGTGAAAATGTTCTGTTCAAAATGTGTGAATCTCAGTATATTGATGCAAAATTCTATCACACAATGGGAAATAGGTCCACAAAAAAAGGTAAAAAATGATTGCTCTAAATGGCCAAAAAAATATCCCAAATAACCCATTCAAACATCTGAGTATAGATTATATGTTTCCTATAAATGAAATATAATAGATAAAACCAAATCCAAGCACTCATCTAGTGACTACCATAATGTCAACTGTGGCAATCGAGCCTCACAGCATGAGAGAAATTGTTGATTTATCATGTAGTGGTGAAAGATTAAATGGAGATGTCTTTATTTCATCCACTGAACATTAAAAAGTCTTTTATTCCTCAATTGGGATAGAAGAATTTGTTTCAGTATGAAGGAATACAAGGATCTTGATTCCCAGCCCATCATCTTCTTTTCAATGCTTCCGGAAGACGCTTTACCATCAATAGTGTTAGAAATGGTTGCCTTTTCTTCTAGATGTTCAAATACCGACTCCTCCCCTAACTCTGAATGTTTTGATTCATCACATACTCTGCAAGATGAAAGAGAATAAGTTAAATGTAAGGAATAATATGAATAAGATATCAGGAAGGCTCATCCAACATTTGAGGAAGGTGTATCCACCACTGTGGATAAGCGTAGAGAAATAAATCTGGGTTCAAAAGATGATCCATGCCCCACTCAAATTAGTGTGTCCATGACTTATGAAGAACAAGAGATGTATACTTCATTTCTAAAGAAACCATGAGTTATATTTTCTTGTAACTATATAGAATTGTCAGGTCTTACTCCCAATGTTTCCACCCATCACTTAGGTTTTCCAGAAGTAAATTGAGGATTCATGCAGGTAGAAAGAAGAGCACACCCAACTCATTCCATTAAAATCAAAGCTGATGTCGACAATATTATTAAGTATAACTTTGCCAGTTAGGTGAAATATACCAAATGGCTGGCCAAAAATGTCCCATTGAAAAAATAAGAATGTGCAAATCAATGTTTAAATTGATTTCAGATATATTAAAAATCATTGTCCCAAAAATGACTTTCCTGATCTAATTACAGAACTTTTAAATGATGCAAAAACCAGATATGAAGCTATCTCTTTCATGGATGGATATAATGGGTACATTCATATTCAAATGGCCCCAGAGGATGATGAGTCTATAATATTCATATCCCCTCAAGGTGTGTTTTCCTATTAGGTAATTTTTTTGTATTAATGAATATAGTTGTTACTTATCAGCATGTCATTCACTATAACTTCAAACCCTTCTTAGTAAAATTTGTCAAATGATGTGTGGGAGATACGGTAGTAAAATCTAGACAATGTTCCAATAACCTAACTAATTTGGAGACCATATTCCATAAACTTCGGAAACATAATTTGAAGATGAATCTTTTGAAGTGTGCTTTTAGGGTAACCTCAGGAAAATTCCACAGCTTTGTTGTATGCCATAATGGCATCAAATTTAAACCTAAGAAGACAAAATAAATCCTTGTCTTGTCACCTCATCATAATTTGAAGGAATTAAGAGAAATTCAAGGACATTTGTTCTATATTTGAGGCTTCATCGACAATTAGGAATGCAAGTGTTTACACTTCACTAGATAAAAAAAGAATGGAGACACCTATTAATGGACTGAAAGACTACCCAGAGGAATTTTATACCATCAAGAAATATCTCTTTATTCATCCAGTTTTAAGGCCACATGTTGAAGGAAATACACTTATTCTATATGTGAAAGCTTTAAAGATATCATTGGGTTCATTTACCAAAAGAATAATGTTGTGAATGAAAATATCATTTACCACCTCAGTCAAACTATTATTGACACAAACACTCGATTTTCAAGTGTCAAGAAGTGATGCATGGAATTAATCAATGCAGTTCAAAAATTGAAGCACTACGAGAAACATAATAAGGAACACTTGGTATCTAACAATAACCCACTCAAATTTATCTTGAGTCTTCATATTATTAGAGGACGTTTGTAAGGGTAGGAAGTTATTTTGCAACAGTTCGATATCCAGTTTGTGCCTCAAAAAGCAATAAAAGGCCAATCCTTGGTAGATTTCCTTGCTGAGAATCCATCAACAAAATATACATCTTTGAATAATAATCCTCCTGATGAATAAATATTCTTTTTTCAAGATAATCCCCAAACATGGTAATTGTTCTTTGATGGTGATTCTAGTATTCCAACGGGGAAGAGAATGGAAAACCCTAAACTCAACAAAGTTGGGTAAGGAATTGAACATATCTCCCCTGAAAAAGAAGTATTTCCATATTCCTTACTATTGTCAGGAGGAGGTACCAACAATGAGAAAGAATATCAAGCTCTCATTACATGCCTAGAATCGGAACTCTAGGTACAAGTGAACCACCTGATTGTGAAAGGTGATTTCGAGTTGAAAATCAAATAGATCAAGGGGGATTATTATATTAGAAAAGAAGAATTAACCCCTTTGTGTGATTACGTAAGATGGTTAATGTCTGAATTTCCCTCAAAGACAACTTTGTCTTAAATCCCATGATCTCAAAATGCCCAAGATGATGCACTGGATAATGCATCCACAGCCCTAGAAGATCCAAATCGGGACGAGACAATCAACAGTATTTTCCATCGTCGTGTGGTTTAACCTTTCATTCATAGTAGAATGGAAAAATTTAATGAAATTAGCCCTATTTCTTAGATTTATGGACATACCATGGGATGGATGACACCCATCATGGAATAACATAAAAATAAATCACTTCAACCAGATGGAGTAGATAAAATAGATCTAACGATGAGTGTCCAATTTCACTCTTTATGATATTTTAGATCACCAGAAGATCCTCTATAAATGAGGCTAGGTTGGAGTCCTTTTCAGATCCGTTGAGGAAGACGAAACTGAAGCTGTCATGAAAGAAGTACATGTAGGAGCTTGTAGTTCTCATCAGTTTGGGCATAGGATTTCTGATCAAATCAGCCGGCTTGGATACTTACAGTCTTCTAAGACACAGTATTGAATATATTTCACCATGAAATTTATTCCTTTCCAAGTACATGCGAACTTATTTCATCAACCCCAGAAGATGATACACACAATTAAATACTTCTGGCCATTTAAAACATTTGGAATGGATGGATTAAGACCTTATCCTCTAGATACGGCTAAAAAGTTAATGTATATTTTTACTGGTACTGATTTCTTATCTAAATGGTATGAGGAAATTCCTCTCAAAGAAGACAGATCCAAAAGCAATGCCATCTTTTTCAAAGCCAATATCCTTACCAGATTTTGTGTCCCTCATACTATATTGAAAAATAACAGCACCAATTTCTATTTTGTTGAGATAAAGAAGTTATATTAGAAGTACGTTATCAAATCTCTCTTGATCATGAAGAGACCAATGGACTGATAGAGGCTTTCAACAATACCCTATCTAAAATACTCCAGATGATGGTGGATAAAGATAAGAAATCTTGGCTTGATAATCTTTTTCATGCTTTATGGTCTTATCAGACTACTACCCGTAATGACACTCAAGAAACTCCATATTCATTGGTGTATGACACAGAAGCAGTTTAGCCAATTGAAATTCAATTTCCTTCACTCAAAGTTGAAATGTGTTATTAGTTATCTATATATGAAAAGTATCATAAATGATTTGATGAGCTGGAATGATTAGAAAAAAATAAATCTAATAATTTTCATCATTTATAAGTCTATCAGAATAGAATAGCATGAGTTTTTAACAATAAAGTTTTCCTTCAATCATTTCATCAATGAGAATTGATATTGGTCCTCAGGACTCTAATGATACCCAGAATGAAACCTCCAAAATACAATCTAGTGTGGGAAGGACCTTAATCTATAAATAAGGTCTACTCTAATAGAGCTTATATGCTAATCTCAATGGATTGAGAACTTATTACAACTCCAATCAATGCATGGTTGTTGAAGAAGTATTTTTTGTAATTGCACATCATCATTTTTCGTCATTGCATGACTCTAAACCGCACATCATAAAGTCATAGTTGCAAGACATTAAACTACATAACAACCATAAGCATCCATGTTTCATGATGATAAAATTTGTAAATATTTTTTCTTATCACATGAAGTTAAAATTCCTAGCATAATATATCCTCATTACATGACATTAAACTGTACGGTTAATGTCCTCTTTATTTGATGTTAAGAGCTTCCATCCCAAGAAGCACAAAAATCAATGTTACTCCTTAGTGGCACATGGGATCCATTTCTCCCTATGTTTGAATAAGATCTGCATAGAGACCTCATTTCAAGAACTATGTATGGCTTAATTATCATTTTCAATGGGAAACATAAAGATGCCTAGATCTCTAATCTTGGCCCCAGCCGCAACCACACACATTTTTATTTCCCTTTTTTTCTACTATATATGAGCCAGATCTATACAAAGAGATCATTAAAGATACATGGTTTGATCTTCAAACCATTTGGGACTTATGTTTAACTAGTCTTCATCTGGAGTGTTTTAAAATCCCTCGTCTCCCTCATCTAACACAATTTCTGTAGGAAATGGTTTGTTATAAACTATGTGTGGCTTAATTTCCATATTAATGTGATATGTATAGACACCTAGATCTCCAATCATGGGCCCAACCATGAAAAAAATCACCTTTATTCCCTGCATATGAAATAAACCTATATAGGGAATGTTCAAAGTACTACATATGGCTTGATTCTCATCCATATGAGATAGTGAAACTAAGGTTCAATCCCCTGTTTCACCTACAATATTCCATTTTTTATATCGGAATCACTTCATGTCCTCGCTGCATGACTCTAAACCGCACAACATAATGTCCTTGTTGCATGACATTAAAATGAAAATCACCCAAATAACAAAATATGGCATGATTCTCATACCATTGAGATACAAATTGAAAATTAAACCATAGATCATATTCCCAGTCATGAGATAAATTTTTATATCTCTTCCCCATATAATTAAAGATCTATGTGGGAGTCTTCATTATAGGTCCTCTCCTTTGAGAGCCAACCAAGGAAACATGAAATGAGCCCATTTTACATATTAGTCATATATATGTAAAAGACTCTAAACTCATGTCCAATATTGATTAAAATACTTCTCTTGTGCATCAAGCATTACCCACTTTTATATTTCACAATCTTAATCGTGAATATTTTCAGATCTTCATAATCATTCTTATGGTTTTTCATGGCATAGTTTATGATATCTGAGAACTCTTTTTCCTGAGTACAAAGTATTATCCCCAAGGTGTCTTTGCAAATGTTTCTTACATAATGGACATGTTAGTCAAAAGATACTACTATTTTTCTATGGAGCATATACCCTAGACGGCCCTTCATAATATAGCCTGCATAACAGGTTTTTCAAATAATTGTAATTTTGTTATAGGTTAAATTTTCTTTTTCCCCTTTAAAATTTGATGACAATATAAAAGAATATGTATCTTAAAGTAGTCATATGTATATATTTGTCCCATTTTCTTTATCTTTGTATGAAAGTCTTCAAGACCATGGTTTATACGTTTACCTCTCCATTTTTTCAAGTCATTATGAAATAACCTTGGATCATTTGACCCCATACCATCTATTGTTTCCATTTTGGTACTTGTCATGTGATTTAAAACTACAGACACCATAATTCCTATGTTTGGGTTAGGCTTCATAGAAATACTATTCATCCATTTATTTGGAAGTCATGATTGGAAAAACTCCTTCTTTATTTAGGTACCTTTCTCCATAAACTGAACTCTATGCCCTGGAGAATAATTCTATCCATAAACATTCTTTGACTATAGTAATAAATGTAAATTTTTTAGAGATACTTTTCTTGACTATGAAGTATGTGCCCCTATGTGGCCTTGCATAAGTTTCCTACATAATGGGCATGTCAGTTAAAGATTCCCCTATTTGGCTATGCAGCATATTCTCTAGTCGTCCCGGTATAATGCAACCCCCATAATAGGTTCATCAAATAATGGTAACATTTTTCTTATAAAAGACTTCCTATAATTCCATTAGCCCTTTTCACATATCATTATTCAGATCCAAAAACACCCAAATCAAAGTTTACAATTATTCCCTTCCATATGTGAACATGGTAGTATGTTTACAAAAAAATATCAATAAATTTGAGAGTCTCAAATCTATGTTCAAAGTTAGAGACCTTAAATTAAATACACTCAATGTCCTCACTGCATAACTTAAAACTGAAAAGTATAATGTCCTCACTCAATTAAATTAAAACTACATTACATGATATCAGAATACTCCCTTTCTGACAAATTTTAACCCTTAATCATACACTATATTTGTGTGGATGTGTATTTCCAATACATGACATATGTCATCATAGATAATCCTTTATTCTTAAAATACATTTCCTTGGAAAAGCCACCCCTATGGTCTTGAGTCACCAAATCTTATTTTTTGTTGTATATAAATAATAAAATGTTAAATTGGTGACAAATATTTTTTATTACAAGGCATTATGTGCCCCTAAGTGTCCATTCATAAGTTACTTACATAATGGGCATTTCTGTCAAAAGATACAACTGTTTGGCTATGCATCATATTATCTAGTTTTCCCTGCATTATATAGCCCCCATAACGAGTTCATTAAATAATGGTAACAACATTATTGGAAAGGAAAATCTTTATTTTTATAGAAGTTTTATATTTGGTGAAAATAAAAGTTCAGAATCAATATTATCATTGGAAGAACTTATAGAATATAAGATAAATTCATAGCTACTGAGCCTTGTTTGGGATATAATTTCAAAATTTATGGTAAAGGATATTAGACCATAAACACTAGACTTTTTATTCCGACATGCATGAATCAAAAATTCCAATAATCAAGAGACGTAGTACTCACCAGATTAAAAACATAAAAATGGAACTTTGGATAAAATTCGAGTCTCAGCTCACTGGACATGCATTTTTGAATGGTTTAGGCGATATTGAGAAATAAAAATCCAAAAGATACTATGTTTTTGGGGTTGTATGTATAACCCTAGTAAAAATAAAACAACGCATTCTGAATCCATTGTCTTAGGTTATAAAAATCTAGAAAAGATGAAGACACATAGGATTAAAGATAAAATTCTTTTCATTTGTGAGTAAAAAAATACATATAGGAGCATCCAAAAAATGGAGTCTCTCTATCATAAATCACAAGAGATTTTTTACATAACATCTCATTTGATTAATGGTATATTAAGCCCCATCAGCTATCTATTGATGTTCACTCATACGACTAGTCTCATTCTCTTTATCATGACGAAGTGTTTTATTTAGCATCTGCAATGGATTTTTCACCATTCTTCTGGGATTTTCCTACTGAATCATGAAGTTGGTGAATCTCATCTGTAACAATGCATAAATCATGTTAAAGATGTAGCTACTGGACATTATTTTCTTTAATTTTCTACTTTATTTCTTTTAACATTGCAGTATGATTGGCCTCAGCATGGGATAACCTTACTTGTAATTCATCAGTGTTGATCAATAGTTTAGTTTTTTATCAAATATTGCCGAATCATCTACTCTGGATCCCTTTATTGTGTAATATACTTCACTATAGTATGAATTTAAGGGTATTCAAAACCTCAAAATCCAATTTTAATGAATAGAGATGAAAGACATAGAATTCATGAGGGAAGTTCCTCAATTGGAATTTTAGATATTATCTCCCATATACATTCCCACAGATTATGACATGCATGAAAAAGGGTCTTTTGCAGTTACGGGTCTGATTCAGAATCACTGTCATAAAGATGAATGTATTCCGGGATTATGCACATAACTAAGTTTCATGTTCTACTCCTTCCTTGATAGAGGTTTATTCACTTCCTAATACTATTTGAGCTGATGCATATGCTTCACCTCAGGATATATCCATTGATGTTTATAATTTTATATGGTGACTTTAAAATTATGGTTATGGTTGGTTTAAAAGGATAAAAAGAGTGATCACAATCACCATATCAATATACCTGACCTAACAATTGGTCGATAGTTTGAGATGACGCTTCCCAATATTCACAACTTCAACAGTTTTAGTTGATGTCTCTTGGTGGGGAATGCATTATCTAACCTCTTTTGGATCCTCTAAATAAATATTAGGAATATTTTATGTCCCAAGATTCACCTAATCCAATGCCTCTGTTGTGGTGGGATTGACAGTGATGTCGATTATTCCTTCAGGCATCATGACTGTGTCAGTTTCTTTATATGGAACTGTATATTTCAACAAATCATGGTAAGAAGATTAATCATAAGAAGATTGATATGATGAACTATGAAAACTCACATCCATTTGGTTCTATAAAAGTAACTTAAAAATTATCTAAAGTATTTATCATATTAACGTTTCCCAATATTTCTTCAAAAAAAACACCAAGATTCATCATATCATCCAATGATATCCAAGATCCCATGTTATTATCACTTATGGGAACACTCGAAGTGCTAGTTTCATAACCCTCCTCTGTCAACTTTTGACCTCAAATAGTTTCCTCAGAAATAGTTGAGGGGCCAACATTATTTGTCATAGGATTTTCTTGCGCATGTGACGAACCTAAAATATCATAGAGTAGAAGACAGTTGTTGTTACATTTAGTTCCTCATAAAGAACTTATGATGTACTAGAGGTATCCTCTCTACTGCTAGTAGGAATAAGAGGAATGATGGGAATATATGTTAGTTCCTTTGGCATAAATTCCTTTCAAGAATCACTAGGTTGGAAGAAATTTGTGCCTATTCATAAGCACCATCAATGGTTCCTCTATGATCATCAGTGATTTATCTAAGATAAGAAACAGAAGAAGCTCTAGTAGTTCCATAAAGTTTAAACACATTCTATATAAGGACCCGACCCCAGTTCCCTGGAGCCGGTGCTTTATTTGAGTTCGTTGGAATACATAAAAGGAATACAAATACCGAAGGACCAAGTAGATTAGTAGATTTTGGAAAAAAGATACATAAATAAATTCAAATTTATATATGGAAAGGAAAAATGACACTAAATTATTCCACTAGCAACATCATGTCTCCTATATTATGCTTGCAAGTCATTCATTAATTACTTTTCATGAACTGAGAAAATGAAACTTAAGAAAGGGGTGAGCTCAAATGCTCAGTAAGAGTATATAATACAGTGGAAGATAATATAAACATTATACATGGTGAATAATTGAAAACACATGCCTTTAATAATAAACATGAACACATTATGACATAAATATAAGCTTAGTAAACAATGCCATAATAAAACATAATAGACATTATACTAGTTGAATAACCACATAATCTTTCAATTGATAGCTTCATAATGAGGGAAGTTCATATGCCGGACATTATGAAACATTTTTCCAGGTCCATGGCCAAGACGACTAGTGATTAAGACCTCGGCCAAAATCCATATAACATTGGGAAAGGCCTTGGCCACTTCCACATCTAGTTGTCTCATGAGATCTACTGATGCATAGAGGGGCTATAGAAGTCCCCACCTGTCTCATAATAAGTCTAATGCATTACTCATATGAGCATTAATCAACATAAACAACATATACATTCATATTGAAATTATCATATGAAATGTAACTAATTTTTCCCAATCATTAAACATAAAACACTAACCATTTGAAATAATATAGTGAATGGTTTTAGGATAGATCATTGAAAATAGAGTTAGTCATAAACCATTAAATAAAATATGGTAGATGAATTCATAAATTATTAAACCCAATAATACCAAGGAATCAACAATATTTTTGAATTAGATGAAAACACTTCTATAAAATCATTATGCAATTCTGGAGATAAATACTCTTTTATTTTGAAAAGAAGAGTTCTTTTGGAAATATCTTTGTATAAAACCATAAGTGTAGTAAGATAGTATTTTCATAATAAAACTAGTGTTTTTAGAATAATAATGGTTTCAAAAAACAAATTATAGATTGTCCTTGAAAATAGATATGAATTTGAGAAATTCCCTTGTATCAGGATCGTATTTTTGAAAACTTTTGAATGATCCTTCTAAAACGCATAAATATCCATAAAATAAGGAATTATTATGGTTTTTAAACATATATATGATACTCCCATAGAATATATGAGGAGTACATAACAATACATAATAATTTCATTGAGGTAATTAGACAATGAAAGTATCCCGAATGAAAATGGATGTTTGGGTGGAAAACCCTTACGCTTTGTAATCAAATGATTTGTATGGTCCAAAATTGATAATATAAAAATTATAGATTTAATACCATGAAGATAGATATATTCATGATATGTGACATAAATTTTCAGTATAAATACACCATACAAAAGTATTACTAGCGAATATGGGCAATCTCACAAAAATGGAAGTGAGATGAAGAAACCCTTACCTTAACTCCAAACGTGTTCCGATCTTGAACTTAAGATCCTAGAATATGAAATTATAGTTATTAATAAATTATTTAAAAACCTATTAGACATGTATTTAGTTTATCATAATTCTGTTTAGTTCATTTATACCCATATTTCTATATTATTATATTGAATTTCGTTGTTCTGAGGTGTTCGTTTTCTTTATTTTCATAATCAGTTCACTTGTTTTTAAGTAATGGAGTTCATTTGGACTGGTTATAAATCTCATGAATTGAAATTATATATTATTTATGAACATAAATAATTTCTAATGGTCATTTATATCATTTTATTACATGGAATTATGATTAATCTTTAGATGATAACCACTTCGATTATTCGGCGGTATTTGGATTATTATGAACTAGTTTTGTCATATAACATAGTTATATGTACATATTCAAGTTAATGAATATTAATTAGGTTATAATACATATATTATAGTCTGGTTCAACCATAGATATGGTTTCATGACTAGTAATTAAGAAGTAATTGAAGAATGAATCTTTTTCGTCCATGAAGGCTATAAATTGGAACCTCATGGATGTTGATTTCATTTATAAAAATAAAAGGGAGGGAGTATGAGTATTTATGATTGTTCATTAAGTCACATGATATAATTATAGTATATATATCATAATGGAGTTATCATTTTCTTTTGTATAGAGTAGGTGAGGAGAGGTTAGCAAAAGAAGATAAATTGAAATGAAACCAAATGAAAAACAAGGGTGCTTTACCTCTTGAAATAACCTCCTTGAGAAACTCCTTAAGGGAAGGGGTTTTGGTCTTTTGGCAAGACCAGAAGCTTCTTGGATGTGGGGAGAGACTAGGGAAGGGTAATTGGTCAGAACTTTGAGGAGATCCAAGGCTTAGAAGAGTGAAGAACAGAAGGGGTGGTGAGGGGTTTTTATAGTGGAGGAGGGGAGTAAAATTTTGAATATTTAATTCATTATTTAATTATTTTCCTCAAGAAAACCAATAGTGTTGTTTCATGTGACCCCTAATAGTAAGAAGTGAATGTGAGTTCTAACCAAGTGGCCTTGAATCACTTTTTATGTCATGAATAGTGTATTTAACTGATAATTTGTATATATGTTATTTTATCGTATTTTACTATTCATAAAAAATTATAGAATTTCAGAAAAATAAAAAAAATTCACCCCTACCATTTTTCGACCTGTAGTATCTAAAATTGAACTCCATTTTTCAAAACTAATTTTCTAAATATTCTTAATTTAATTTTTAAATAAAGTCATATTTAATTTGAAAAATAAAAATCTTAAAGGTGCAATTAGTTTTAGTTCTCATTGAAAAACTAATTAAGACCACATTATCTTATTTCCTTAAGAAAATAAAATAATATTATTATTTACTATTTACAAGGGTCATATTACTATTAATATTATTATTCAAAAGGGTATGTTACTATTCACCAAAAATCATGTTTGTTTTATCAAACTCCAGATGACTTACTGATCACAACTCTAGATTACCAGTTTTTGAAATTCTAAACATAGAAGTGGAAAATTTATATGTAATGGATAGGTTTTTACTATCTCCTAAATAACATAGTGTTGTTTCAAAAGAACACAGTGATGAATAGAATGTATTTAACATAATCATACCATAAAATGTTTGGGGTGTTACATTATTCCCTCCTTCGAAGAATTGTGTTCTCATAATTCATTTCATAACCACAAAAGAAAGCTCTATGATGTTTTTACCACATCTCTCATCGTAGAGTATCCTCAGGTGCGTTCAACGGAAAACCCAAATTTATGATCAACTCTTCTAGTTCTCAGAACCAAACACACCTCGGGTAGAAGGGGTTGAACTCTTGCATCGAACACTCGGGCTTCCAGCGGGAGGCTCGAATTGTGAAAAGTTTGGAAATGTATGAATGGACTAACACACAAAGAACTTGTGGAACTATGTCTCGACTGAGGACATCTAAGTCATAGACATTGTTGTATAGGCTAAAACTGAGGAGTTGGTACATGTAGGCTGCACAAAGGTTTCCCTCCAAAGTAGCCTCTTGGAAACAGAACCCGCCCATGTAGTTCCAGCCTAGGGTGAAGCATATAAAAATCCCTTTGTGGTATTTTCCTCTTTGCCAATACTTAGCCAATTGTGTCGTGGCTATGCAGTAGTAAATGGAATCATTCCCTTGATAGGTGTAGGGAATTTACGAACTGTTTACCACTTAATATAGTTATTTAGATATATTTTACAAGGTTACGAGAGGTAGGTACTCCTCTTCATAGGTTTTGATCGTAATAATCTCCAATGCCTCCATAGGAAGAGATAACATATGGGTTTGTCCTTCCATATGAAAATTTATTATGAGATTTCACTTAGTGATACTCATTCAAAATTATAACTGATGAAAGGATAACAAAAAGAAGAGACAAAAAGTTATATTCTTATATAAACACTGTTTCAAAAAGTAAAACAGGGCTAATGGTTTCCCAGTCCCCCAATACACGAATTCCCAAAAAAGATTTCAATCTCCCAGGACCATATGCAAAACTAAACACAAGTTACTCCCGAAGTCCCTTTACCTGGAACACCACCGATGCTAGGGTGATGGCGACCTTAGGTGGATTCCTAAGGTAGTATTTAGCTACTCAATTTCCTTAGCCAATATGCACTGCATATAGCTCGGGTCGAATCTTTGCTTAAAGCACTCAGGCTTCCATAGAGAGGTGCAAGAAGTGTGGAGGTCGGAAATTTCAGTGTGGGATAAATCCCTATAATTCCCATGCACCATGTCATTCTTGAAGATATTGATGCCGTAAAGTTCTCCGTACATACTAAAACTCAGGATCTGGAATAGGTAGGCAGTTCAATGGTCACCATTCAAAGCAGCTTGTAGAAATTTACCCACAGCTCAGTAGTGATCAGCCAGAGTGAAACATTGAAAAAGAGCTTCTTGATAATTCCCTCTTTTCCTATATGTCGCAAATTGTGCATATGCAATACGGTAATAGACCAGACTTCTTACTTGGTAAAGATGGAGAATGTTTGGATGATTTGATACCTGATGGAGTAGTTTAAAAGTCTGGCATAAGTTTGCATAGGTCTGGTCCTCTTCGGAGCATGTCTTGACAATTATAGTCTCTAATAACTCAGTAGTTAGTGAAAAAATTGGTTGGTTGACTCATATCTTTTATATGAAAAGATTTAGTAAATCAACATTCAGTATGGAAAATACATTTTAAACCAATTTTTTGTTTTTTATAAAAACATATCAAAGTAGAGAATTCATTTAGACATGATTTGTAAAACTCATGAAATTACACAATCTCTTGCTCCCTTTTACAAAACACTAGTATGTACTTCCTTATATCCTCTAAAATGACTCCTTATAGATTCCACTGATGTTGGGGATTTCCCCAATTTTCAGACAAATGGATCCCCAAAGTGATTCCAAATTCATCTATCTCCTTGGTCCAGATGAAATGTATCCAACTAGGGTCAACCACCTGTGGTCATCTAGAATTCAAATTGAGAGAAGCATGTTTGGTATCAAGTTGAGCGACATCGGTAGGTTCATGATTCTGATAATGCAAACAGGTAGTCTCGTTTTCAAGGGCTTCAAAGTCCACAACTTGACTACGGAGTCCGTAGGTCAAAATATGACATAGATATGCTTCTCAGAGTTAACCCCATTGTGAAGCCTCCCCAAAGTCCCCAAGAGAAAAGAAATTATTATCTAGGGTAAAACATTTAAAGATACACTAGAAGTATTTCCATTGTCATGTGTAGAACGGGAATTTTGCGCTCATCATGAGGTAATAGATGAAACCTACTCTATGGTGAAGTTGGAGTACCCGAGGAGAGTTGGATACTCGGTAGAGGGTTCTTCATGATAAATGAATATTTTCAAAAGTATCATATTTTTCTACACATGATTTTACCACTATGGTCTCTAATACTTCTGTTGGAATAGAAAAAAGAGAAGTACCTTCATTTTCCATCTGAAAATTAATAAAACAACACTCTTATTAATGTTTAAGTATGTTTTTAATTGTTTAGTTCTGGTTTCCAGAGTTATCCAAACCAAATCCTCTGAGGAAAATTTATATTAAACTCCCTAATAATGTATATTAAGGAAAATGTGAATTATTCTAAGCATATCCCTCGGTAGTGTCGTAACCAAGAGTGCAGAAAGGCCAGTTGTCATGCACCAGTTCCCATTCGTGTCTAGCTCAATGCGGTGTTTTTGGGTTTTACCCCTAGATACATCTGTGCCAAAGCCGCCTCTACCTGCTCATATCCAGAAATGGATATATTTTCTAGAAATATTCACATAATCTATTCCATACCAAAATACTAGGATGTTATTGTATGTATATCCTCAAAGACTAACTTAGGGACTCTTCCCTAATTCTCTGTTTTCTAAATCTAGTTTCGAAGTATTCTACTAAACTTCATCTAATACCAACTGTAAGGACCCGACCAAATTTTCCCATAGCCGGTGCCTTATTTGATTTCATTAGAATACATACAAGGAATACAAATCCAGAAGGACCAATTAGTTTAGTATATTTTGGAAGAAAGATACATAAATAAGTTCAACTTTACATATGGAAAGGAAAAATGACACTAAATTATTCCACAAGCAACATCACGTCTCCTAGATTATGCTCGCAAGTCATTCATAAATTACTTCTTCATGCCCTGAGAAAATGAAACATAAGAAATGGGTGAGATGAAATGCTCAGTACGAGTAAAAAATACAGCAGAAGATAATATAAACATTAGACATCGTGAATAATTGAAAACACATGCCTTTAATAATAAACTTGTACACATTATGGCAGGAATATTAGATGTGTAAATAATGCCATAATAAAACATAATCATGGGTATTCTACTGGTTGAATAACAATATAAAATTTCAATTACTAACTTCATAATGAAAGAAGTGCATATGCCGGACATTCTGAAACATTTTTTCATGGCCTCGTCCAAGATGTGTAGTGATTAAGGCCTCGGCCAAAATCCATATCACACTGGGAAAGGCCTTGTCCAATTCCACATCTAGTTGTCTCATGAGACCTACCAATGCATAGAGGGGATATAGAAGGCCCCACCCATCACATAATAAGACCAATTCATTCCTCATATGAGCGGGGATCAATATAAACAACATATACATTCATATTGAAACTATCATATGAAATGTAACTATCTTTCCCCAATCATTGAAAATAAAACACTAACCATTCGGAATAATATGGTGAATGGTTTTAGGATAGATCATCCACAATAGAGTTAGTCATAAACCATTAAAAAAATATGGTAGATGACTTAATAAATGATTAAACCCAATAATACCATGGAATCAACAAGAGTGTTGAATTAGATGAAAACACTTTTATAAAATCATTAAGCAATTCTGGAGATAAATACTCATTTATTTTGAAAAGAAGAGTTATTTTGAAAAAAATAATTGTATAAAACCAGAAGTGAAGTAAGATAGTATTTTCATAATAAAAATAGTGTGTTTAGAAGAATAATGGTTTCCAAAAACATATTATATATTGTCCTTGAAAATAGATATGAATTTGAGAAATTCTCTTGTATCGGGATCGTATTTTGGAAAAAATTATGAAAGATCCTTTTAAAATGTTTAACTATCCGTAAAATAAAGAAATATTCTGGTTTGTAAACATATATATGATACTCCCACATGAATATTAGATTAGTACATAACAATACATAATAATTCCATTAAGGTAATTAGATAATGAAAGTATCCTGAATGAAGATGGATGTTCGGGTGGAAAACCCTTACGCTTTTTAATCAAATGATTTGTATGATCCAAAATTGATAATATAAAAATTATAAATTTAACACCATGAAGATAAATATATTCATGATATGTGGCATCAATGGTCAATATACATACCCCATACAAAAGTATTACTAGCGAATATGGAAAATCTCACGAAAATGGAAGTGAGATGAAGAAACCCTTACCATAACTCCAAACGTGTTCCGATCTTGAACTTAAGATCATGGAATATGAAATTATACATATTAATAACTAATTTAATAACCTATTATACATGTATATATTTTATCATAATTATATTTATTTCATTTATACCCTTATTTCTAAGTTATTATATTGAATTTTGTTGTTCCGAGTTATTTGTTTTCTTTTTATTTTCATAATCAGTTCACTTGTTTTTAAGTAATGGAGTTCATGTGGAATGGTTATAAATCTCATGAATTGAAATAATATATTATTTAAGAACATAAATATTTGTTAATGGTCATTTCTATCATTTTATTACATGGAATTAGGAGGAATCATTAGATGAAAACAACTTCGATTATTCGGCGGTATTTGGATTATTATGAACTAGTTTTGTCATATAACTTAATTATATGTACATATTCTGGTTCCTAAATATTAATTAGGTTATAATACGTATATTATAGTCTGGTTAAACTATAGATATGGTTTCATGACTAGTAATGAATAAGTAATTGAGAATTAAACTTCATCATCCACGAAGGCTATAAATTGGAACCTCATGGACATTGATTTCATTTATAAAAATAAAAGGGAGGGAGTATGAGTATTTATGATGGTTCTTATGTTAACAAGATATAATTACATTATATAGATGATACTGGAGTTATCATGATTATTTTCATAGAGGTGGTGATGATAGGATAGCAAAATAAGATAAATTGAAATGAAACCAAATGAAAAAACAAGGGTGCTTTACCTCTTAAAATAACCTCCTTGAGAAACTCCTTAAGGGAAGGTGTTTTGGTCTTTTGGAAAGACCCGAAGCGTCTTTGACGTGGGGAGAGACTAGGGGAGGAAAATTGGTCAGAACTTTCAGGAGCATTAAGTCTTAGAGAAGTGATGAGAAGAGGGAGTGGTGAGGGGTTTTTATAGTGGAGGAGATGAATAAATTTTTGAATATTTAATTCATTATTTAATTATTTCCTTCAAGACAACCAATCATGTTGTTTCATGTGACCCCTAATAGTAATAAGTGAATGTGAGTTTGAACCAAGTGTCCTTTCATCACTTGTGATGTCATGAATAGTGTATTTAACAGATCATTTGTATATATGGTATTTTATCGTATTTCACTATTCATAAAAAATTATCGAATTTCAGAAAAATCCAAAATATTCACCCCTACCATTTTTCGACATGAAGAATCCAAAATTGAACTCCATTTTTCAAAAATAATTTTATAAATATTACTAATTTAATTTTTAAATAAATTCATAGTTAATTTGAAAAATAACAATCTTAAAGGTGCATTTAGTTTTAGTTCTCATTGAAAAACTAATTAAGACCTTATTATCTTATTGACTTAAGAAAATAAAATAATAATATTATTTTCTACTCACAAGGGTCATATTACTATTCATATTACTATTCATAAGGGTATGTTACTATTCACCAAAAATCATGTTTGTTCAATCAGACTCCAAATAATCTACTGATCACAACTCTAGATTACCATTTTTCAAAATTCAAAACATAGAAGTGGAAAATTTATATTTAATGGATAGGTTTTGACTATCTCTTAAATAACCTAGTGTTGTTTCAATGGAACACAATGATAAATAGAATGTATTTAACATAAGTATACCATAAAATGTTTGGTGTGTTACATTCTATGAATAAATCTACCATTCATGTTATCAAGAATTCTAACCACTACTAAGAAAACATTTAACTATGGTTTTCATTCTTCAGTGTTTTTGTTTCTTCACCTTATTTGGAGGACATGCATCATCACATCAAAAAATAGGTATTGGAGAATACAAACCCTTTCTATCTAATACTACATGGCTTATTTGACTAGAGATATCTCTCTTGATTCACAAGGATATCCAATAGATCTAAGAGAAGTACCACCTTGGATATATTGTGGTGATGGAACTTTAGTCAATTTACCTTTAACCAGCTAGATGTTAAAATGATATTTCCCCTGAATAAAAATGATTTGAGTAAATTGAAATTTAAATGAAGAAAATAATGTGGTAAAAAGAAAACTAACATCTTCAGGATCAAAAAAATCAAACTATTATTTATCTAATGAAAGTTAAATCCCTTCAGTGGAACCATGATCTATCATTTATTTCACTCACTTTGTGGTGGGAATTCATTCAGGGGTTGTTTATACGAGTATCTCCTATTCTTGGATATAAGTTCTCACTTCATAAAGGTTATTCTTAAATAAAATATCAAAAGAGGATCGTAGATCCCCTATCTTCGGAACATGAATCCCTTCACATAAGTCTATCCTCTTTGTTTTAGAATCCCTGAATGGACCAAAGTCCTTCTTTTAATAGATTTTTGATAACCCCCCATTCAAGTGATAAGGGTTAACCCTTAAATGTTTTGTATGCTTTGAGATTACAAGACCCGTAGGTCTTAAGAAATATACAGACCATATATGGAATTTCTCTTCCCTAGCTTCTTCATCGTGATATTTTCTCTCCACATTCGCATGGCTTGTTTGGATCGGCTTCCCATGCAAGAATAGACTGGTATCAATGGAAATTACATACCCTTTATTTCTAAAAAATCCACTTAGCTTCTTCTTTGGGAATGTGCCTGCTTTGAATCCTCATCTGGAGTCTGCACCTTGTAGAGTCTGTCTGATTATTTTAAGCTTATTTCAGGTGGTCTGAAGGCCTTGAGGTGGCCCGAAGGCCTTGAGGAGGCCCAAAGTCCTTGATGTGGCCCAATGTCTTTGATATGGCCCAAAATCCTTACTGGCCCGAAGGCCTTGGGTGTCGTGAAGGCCTTAAAGGACCCAAGGCCCAAACCGGTGGTCTGAAAGCCCAAATGGATGAATAGTTTGGGCTACTATAGTACCGAACATTTTCTTCTATAGTAACACTACAGTGCTCCTACAATACCCCCAAAAAATAATGTCCCCTCCTGGTTTTGAGCTCGGGTCTCATGGATGCACTGTCGAGTCCTCACCAACTGGGTTGAGGCTCTTGTGCGTGTTTTCAGAATCAAAATGTAGTATTTTACAGGTTTGAATCACCTCGGTTCATATATATTCAGAGTAAATTCCAGAGGGATGTGAACATGATCCTGTAGTTTTACATTTTAACTTCTTCCCAATTCCTGCAGTCATAGATGGCGGATGAGAAAATGGGACCCCTTTCTCTTCTAAGTGATGGAGACTAGACCGTAATGATACAACATCTGTAGAGATTGATGGTGTGGCTCTCTTGACTCTGATAGGTTGATTATGTCTTACATGAGCTTGCTTCAGTGAGATTGTAGCCCCGTCATCTCCACCCTCTAACTCCAATTAATAATCCCCTAATGACAAAGAATTATATTTTAAATGATATGGTTTCTTTTTTATAATTCCCTTTATCAATAATCATGGGAAAAAATGGTTTAACACCCCTTTTGGGTATGACATGACCGTGTTCTCAGGATAACATATATTCAATATTATTATTACATCGGTGGTAGGTAAATTGAATATTTACCCAGTTTTCTCTACAGTTGTATTCCACTATAGATGTCAGGATACCATGAGGTGTTTCTCTAATATGACACGTAGTGGAGGAGATACGATAATATTTTGTAGACATTTTAATTGACGTGCGTGTATATACAGATAATAGGCCTCACATATGATTTCCCTAAAAATCCTGGTTGCCAATATGCCATCCATGTAAGCTAACATATATTCACTTATCTTTCTGCTGTACATCCCATCATCAACAAATCACTTTGTTGGTAGATTCACATAAGGTAAAAGATAAAATTACTTGTATATACTCATCCTAGAATTATTATCATAAGATTTTAGAGACAATGGTGAAATACCCGAGAAATCCTAAACAGATGGTCAAAACGAACTTTTAAAGACATGTACCCCACTTTGCACAGAATAAGTTCTGAAATGAGTGGCGATCCACCCCCATAACACCTAGAATGGTCCCAATATTCTGAAATGAGACTCCCCTTTATAAATATATAGTAATTTCTTATGAATATTTTCCAAAAATAGGGGTATCCAATCCTTCCATCCTCTTCTCAGCCAGCTTGGCTGCAATAAAATAATATCTTAGCCTTATGCCTCCCATGGAATCTCAAACCAGTAATAGAAACATGCTTAGCCACATGTAAAGGAAACCTATAGGACGTGTCTTCATAGGAATTTTGGAGTTGACTTAATACACCCACTGTTTAAACTCTCATTTCTCTAATGTTAGCTAGAAAGTTTCGTGAGTAACTATCTTTTCTGTCATTGGACATCTTGTTGGATGAGTGAATGTGGGACCCCTATCCTTCTTCTTTTATCCATAATATTTCCATCCACTGCCCGAGGTGAATATTTCTTATTGTGTGGGACTTTTCTGTGTTTGTATTCTTGAGTTTATTAAATATCTTCAACAAATCATGATCCAAGTATGGGGTCTTTTCCGATTCCTTCCATGTTACCTTGGGAGCAATAAACTCATCATATATATCTCTATGGATTGGAGATTTAGAATTATTTTAGACAACCCAAAAAATTATTCCTACTTCTCCATGTGTAAAATGTAAGGAGTTAGTCTCTAGACTCCATCAGAATAATAACTCTCACACAAAATCATCATTCCGATATATATAGGTTTGACCAACCCATACACCCTCATAAACCCCAACACCTTTTAAGGAATCCATAAACTCTACATATATCTTGTTATCCAAATATGACCAAATACATATGGGTTTAACACCCCCTCTTTGGCAAAACACCCAACTTTTATTCCATCCTTTTGATTGATATGTATGAGAATCTTGAAAAATGGGAAAATATTAGTGTGGCTGTATCTCATGTGTATATGCTTTATAATATTGTTAACACGAGCTATGATGCATGAAATGGGCCTTATCTTCTATCCCAATGTAGATATATGTGCCCACAATATAAAAATTTTTAGACGAGAAATTTGTATAGTCGTGAAACCAATAAAGTGAAATATAATTTTCCGTGTCCGTTATGTTGAAATACCGAAGATGTCCATAACCATACAGAGGAAAATAAGTACTCCGGGGAAATTTGATGTGATATTTCCTAATATTTGTTTCCATGTCTGGGATAGTACTGTCACATACATAAAATTAATAATAACCAACAATATTCATCATTTCATCATTTCTCTTACTGTCCAATTCATCAGCAATTACAATTATTTTAGGAGACATCAAACCTATAATAGAGATCAAAATTCATCTTTAAAAGTAATATCATTTTGGATGTTTTTTGATAGTGTAGTTAATAAAATTTGAAAAATTCATTAAGGTGGGAAAGTATGGATTCAGAGTGCTAGTATAAATCCAGCATGGGACTGAAAACCCTAAAGAAGAAGCACTACCAACAAGAGCATCTGAGTGAAAACACTTGCATGCTGAGAGATGGATTTCTAGAATTATTTGTAATTTTTTTTGAAGTAAAGCCACTATATATAAGTGATGAAAATTAATCTATATTCCATCACCATGCATGACCATTTTCTCTCACTCTACCACTTACGCATTATATCAAACTCATTTTTCCCTTCTCATAACATTACCTTAGTATAAGATCTGATTTTAATTTCAGGTCTGATTCGTAGGGGGGAATTTTGTGGAAACTTTGTTCTGAAACAGGTTCTAAAAACTGAAAAAGTGAAATGCCCTAGAAAAATGAGGGGAAACACATGAATGAAATCAATATTTTCGAAGGCTTGAAAATTTGAACGCCCTAGTCAAGCTAAGGATGTGTCAGTATACAAGGTACTTGAACGCCACATCCTCGAGCGCAACCCAAATTCTCACCTCACCACCATTTCTCCTTAGGTCACTTATTTTCTTATAAATAGACCCTTGGTGCCTTCATTTGTATGGAAAATTTCCCTAAATAGTAATTGCAGCTCTGGTCTCCCTAGTGCTTCGCCCAAGTATTATGAAACCTTCATGATAGTTCTTTAACACATAGAGAAGAGGAATTGAAGGAGGATTATAGGAATTAAGTCCTTTTATTATTTGAAATACATAACACTTTTTTTCCTAAATATCCCAACCTCCCTAAATTAGAAACGCTTTAAAATAACCAATTCCTCTCAAAGGAACTTGAGCACCCCAATTTGGGGAATATTTGTGAATACTCTTGGTGGATTGATTCAAGACTCACTCAATTATTAACATCCAGGTTGTTCATCACTTAAGTTTACATCATGTCTCCCATGCCTAGTTGTGCGTCCATGCCTGCATTCCAGATATTTACATCATCACCCTTCTTTGATTCATTGAATCCCTTTAGTCTACAAATACTTTCATCAATCCTTCTTCAAAACCATTCGTGGAGAGGTTTATTATTTATTGTATCCCTTGTCTAAAAGGGATTATGTGGAAAACTCAACCAAAACCTCATGAATCATTAAACCATTGGGAAATTCACTTAATCATGTCTCTTACTTGGGTTTTTATTACCATAGTTAGAGGTTTTCCACATTTTATTGCAATGGGTTCAGAATTCATGGAGTGTATGTGGGTTTGTATATCTATAGTCAAGTGGACCTTTCTCCCAGGAATAGTGTTGGAAAGTTTCTGGTTTAGAGGACTAGGGTCTGGGTTCTGTACTCCCCTTCTCATCTCTAAAACCCAAAACCTCAGGTCACTGGTAGGGAAAGTATAGTCGACACCCACTTTTCCTTTTGAAATAAATGAATAGTCTCCCTCCACTACTAGGTCCAATGTAACACCCCGAGCTTTTATGAAAAATATTCTTAATTTCATTAATGTCTTTTGTTGTACGCTACAACAAAAGGAGCTTGCACAACACACATCCTTGAATTTCCTTGCATTACATGCAATCGTGACCTTCCTCGATAGCGTGTGTAGTACGCAATACCGAGTTTCACTAAACAACGATATGCTATTAAAATATTATTAAAACTAGCAATTATGAATAGTAATAACCACTTTTTGAAATTTTGTAAATTTTATTTTTCAAAATGGACTTCATTTTTGGATCCAGAATATCGAAATTAGACTAGGGGGGTATTTTGGTACTTTTCGGATAACTTTCATATTCTGATGAATAGTGAAAAATACTAAATTTTAATTAAAAACAACTATTTTAATTGAAATAATTAATAGTGATAAATTATTAATTTGTGTGGTTTTAAAGTATATTTAGAATATGTATTTACAATATAATACAATGTTGTTCATTCGATGTAATTTCACCTTTAAACCGGACATAAACAAGTGTCAATATTTTGATAGTTATTATCTTTTAAAAAACACGTTATTTGTTTTGATGATGGGAATTAATTTTTAAATTAGTTAATGTAACTGATATGTTTTGAATTTGGTAAAATAAAATTTTTTTTTGAATTCATAATATCAAATATAGCTTAGGCCTAATTTTTGGTATTTTTCTGGAAACTTTCATTTTTTTTGATGAATAGTGAAACCACTAAGTGGTGGTTAAAAAAACTGAATTTTTCATAAAACTTAATTTTACCACTTCTATGAGTAGAATCTAGAAAATCCAGGAGACACGGTTAATATCAAGGACTAAAATTTTGTTCAATGAGATGAAAATAATTTTTGGTGAATAGTAACATTTTACTTTTTTTTTACCACGGTTAAAAGTAAATAGGGTAGTAAAGGGTAAAAATGATATTATTATTACCCTAAAACATGTCCTAATTCTATTGGATAAGTGTAATTAGACCAAAAACAACCTGAGGAATAAAATATGACCATTTAGGACCACTTGTATTAGATTAGGACAAATATTATTAATTTATTTAAAGAAGGGTTGAAATAGTTAAAATCAAAGTTTAATAAGTAGATAATTTTTAATATAGGGTTATACATAAGATACATTAAAATATAAATATTAATTAGAAAGATAAAAATATTTCCTACGTAATGGTATTTTATTTTTAATTTTTAGACATTAAATTATTTAATTTATTTATGACACAACGATGATGCAGTAATTATCTTATTAATGAAATATTGACTTAATTAATGTTATAAATACCAATATAAATGTAATTTGAGACTTTTTATGAATTCCACTAATTTTAGAGGTGAATATGACATTTTAGTATTGATTTAATTAACTTTCTTCGAATTAATCATTCTGTTATGATTTTCAAAAAAATCAATTTCTAAATAGTGTCCAAATTGACATAAAATAGTTTTTAAAACAAATATTATATTATTAATTGTTATTTTATTATTAAAAATATAAGGTTCGGCCAAATTACTTAGATAAGGTTATATATATTAATAATAAACAACTTGGGGTTCTTTTGTCTTGTTATAGTAAGTTTATTAACCTTATATTGTAAGAACACAAAAAGACACGGTAAAAGTAAAATTATCTAACTTAATGTTAAATCTAAATTATAAGGTTAAAATAGGAACCTAAACTTGTCTAAATTCTATTGGACGAGGGTATTTTGACCCATCCCCACCTTACCTTTGAAATAAATCAATTTTGAGCTATTTAAAACCGAATTTGGCTTTATAATAAAATAATATTTTTAGTTATTCCAAAGGTGCCCCTCTCCTCCCTTATAAAAGGGCACCTCCTCCTTCTATTCCTCACACCACTTTGAGCCTTCAAGCTCGGCCAACCCCTTCCATATTCTCTTCTACACTTCCCTATAAACATCCTAGAGGTCCTGGTCTTCTTCAAAGACCAATTTTAGTTCCCTAAGAGGAGGACTCAAAGAGGCGCTTCAAAGAAGAGGTAATGTTTGTTACCGATTCTTTCAACTTTATTTCTTCTTCCAATTCTTCTTATTAGGTTGTTTCATTATGAAGTAATAACATAAGTTTCAATAATATACTGATATGTTATTATAAGTATGAAACAACACTATTTCTCCATCTATCCATCCTACGGAAAACGAAATCACCGCGCGTGCGTACGTACGGAATACCGTCTCCATGCCGTGGTGTAATCTATTTTCCACCACCACCTTACTTGGATAGGTATAATGGTGTAAATATTAACTATATATAATTATTGTAAATTGATATTGATTCTGAAATAGTATACATACAATCCAATACAATTCCACGATCATGAGAACGATATCATCACCCGTGCGTATGTACGGACTACCGTCTCCACGACGCGATGGGATTAATTCTCCACGTTAACCATTCATGAATGATTATAAAGTATATATAATAAGTAATCCTGAAATATATGACATAATAATGATACTTTATTTATGTGTATATATATTTATGTCATCTACTTAATTCCTTTCAACTCAATAAGGAAACAAAAACAGCGTTCATGCGTACATACGACCTACCGTCTCCATGAATGGTGTATTTCTTTCCATTTACTGATCTATTATATATATGTATATTCTGAATATATATTATATATAAATCATGTTTTATATTCTGGAATTAAGTAATCATGATATAAGTAATCATATGAATAATTACAAGTCAAAACACGGACGACAAATGAAACGATTTTACCCAAAACGCTCTTTAACATGGAATTTACAAAATAACGGGTAATATAAAGTCATAAGTGAACCATATATGATATCATAACAATGAGTATGATTCTGTAATAAGTCAATGACATTATTTAAATCATTATACAGGAGGTTCGGACACTTACGAAGCAAATCGGACCTAAGGTAATGGAAATATCACAATCTCATTTTTATCCGAGATTGTTTATACTTTGGTATTTACTGGGGTGTATTTTATCATCCAAATCCATGTTTCCTCAATATTTAATATTTTTTACATCCACCTACAATTGTTTAAATCCATTTTTACCCTTCGGTGAGTTTATAGTAAAATATATGAAGGGAATCTTATGTCGTTTTTCGTACGAGGTACTTTTTGACTTTTCTGACAAAAGTACGAGAAGAATGTTTTTTTACCTTATACGGCATGAATGTATTTTTAAACATTATTTCCAAGAAGATTCCTTTACAATTTTTCAAGTTTATTTTTAATCAACTTCTTTTAGTTTAAAATTTTATGACATGTTAAGAAAGGAAAATGTTTTTGAAGTATATTTTCCTCAAGAATGGAGTTCAAGTGTTTTATCAAAATTATTTTCCATCTAAGATAATATAGGGTTCTTGTTTCTATCCCTATTATTACATTGATTTGATTATGTTGTGATGGAATTATTTTTATGAATTCATTTATCTTATATGAATTGTTTTATGATGTCATGATGTTTAAAAATCCCATTTTTATTACATGGGTTATGCAATGATGTATGATTTTGTGGCACACATATGAATGGTATCATTATGAGATGGGTGGGACCTATATCTACCTATAATTCATTGGGTAATGATTTTATATCTCATGAGATAGACATGGCTGGAACGGCAGGTTAAACCGGTTCCATGAAACAGGACTGAAACAAGGAATGAACTCGGTTCAGAAATGGACTTTGTCCACTAAGATAGTCTTGGAAATGAGTCTTGACTAATAAGAAATGATTATCTATGATTATGTGTGTATGCCACAAAATTTCATGTTTTAAGTTATTATTATTGGGATTACATTTCACTACTATGATTTATCCCATGTCATGATATTATGATCTCTTTTGGAGGTTATGATTTCCAAAATGTTATGTTCTTATGAATATGATGTGATTGATATTTTTTTATTTACCCTTACTGAGAATTTGAGCTCACCCTTTTATGTTTTCTTTTCACCAAGATATAAAGAAAGGTTTTAAGTTAAAGAAAAGGAAGATCTTTATGGGAGATGTTGAAGATATTTCACCATGATTAGAAGATTATATTCAGAGTTTCCAAATACACTAAACTATTACAGTCCGTGTGTGTGTGTTTTTGTTATGTACTAAGTATTCTGGAAAAGTAATGTAATGTCCATGTATGTTAAGCTTCGGGTCTCTACAGTTGGTATCAGAGGAAAGGTTTAGTCAGCCTTTGGAAACTAGGATGCGAGAACTTTAGTGAGATCCATGGAGATATTTCTAAGGTATGTCTAGGGATGTCCCTAAGGTTAAGTATATGTATAGTTTATAGTACTAGAATTATGGTAACCCAAGATGTTATATATTGAAGGTACCCCCCCTTTATTATATTGTTTTCCCTAGCGTGATTTTTTCCTCTCACACTATTCTTTTTGGGTTTTAGAAAATGGCTGGAAACAAGATGATTCACGATAATGGAGGATATGATGGACAATGGAATGATATTTTTCATGAGAAACCAAATGAAATTGGATTTGGAAGTCCAAACATCATTATTATGCCGAATCAGCAATCTCATAATATGATCAATAAACTCAAATTTGGTAAGCTTCCTGACTCGGCTAATAAGAGAAATATGGAGTTTCATGATGATCATAGAGGAAAGAAAGTTCAATTTCCCCTATGTAAATAATGTGGGAAGAGGCATCAAGGAGAATGTTTCAAAGGAACTGGAAGATTCTTTGGGTGTGGAAAAGAAGGACACAAAGCCAGTAAGTGAAAAGGAAAAGGTTCAGTTAACACCAGGGATGGGGATAATGGTTTTGCTACGACATAAACAATGATTAAATGTTTTAAATGTGGAATGTACGGGAATTATATAAACCAATGCCCTAAGGGAAAGTCTCATGAAGAGAATCAGCATGGTCATATGGGTAGTATTTATGTTGATGATGATGAAGAGACTACAAATGATATGTTAGTTGAAATAATTGTTGAAGCTTGATCAATGGTTTAAGAAGTTAGTGGAATTATTACATGTTTATCAAGTGTAATGTTGTATAAGTAATCTCATGGTACTATGGAATAAAGAGACATCTAAGTATTGTTACACTGTTGTCTTTCCTTATGTTTTGAAAGTGTATGATGAATGGTACCAGTAACCATGAAAGGTTATTCAGATATTTTTGGAAGGTAGATGATATGTGCATAATGAAGGGATAAAGAGAAAATTAAATGTTTGATAGTATTCATGAGCTCATGACTGATATAAGGAAATATTTATATCATGGTTTGAGTATATAGAATTTTGGGGTTTTGGTATGTGGAAAGAGTTAACTTTTGACAGCACTCATGTTTTCACTAAGGTTCAGTGGGTATTCATTTTTTTCAATAGAATACATGATTAAGGCCTTAAAACGTTTGGAATGTGACCAACAAGAAACATATTATGATATATGGGGATCAACGATGGTATTAACATGCTTGTTATATGTAATCTCTGGTAATTGTTTTCACTATAATATGACAATGGACTGCAATATTATGGATAAGCCTAAAGATTGGAATGGAATAGGTTGGACATAAGTTAGTATTGTTTAAGGATAGAACCTTTTTTGATATTATTTATGGGATGTTATAGTAATTTAGTTTTAGAAAAAGGAAAACCTGCAGGATGGGCGATAGCCCATCGCGTTGGACAAGGATGTGGGAATCGAACCCACAACTGAAGTGCGACTGGACTTTATCGCCTACCACTAGCCTACAAGTAGTCCCTGTTTAGTAGAAACTAGTTTTATTATATTAAGCAGTATGATATATGAAGTTTATGTCCATTTTAGGAACCGTATATGATTAATCTCACTATAGATGGACTAATGTATTTTTTGATAACTTTTATAACCTTTTGTTTGAGACAGATGGAATGACCCATCATTCTATCACATGATCTGCTAACACATCACGAATGACAAATTCAACTTCATTTCTTTAAGAGATGAAGTGAAAATTGTCCAAAGAACGACCAAAGGTGAGACTATACCAAAATCAAGAAAGTATTTCTTTTAATTCCAATTTCATCAACTTTAGGGAAATGATCTTGAAAACCAAAAATGTTGTCCTAGTGCTCTTATATCTGATGAATCATATGGTACCATAGATCATTACAAATTTATGGCTTTGTGATTGCTGGATTTTCCATAGCCATTTTCTCTACCACTCTCCATCAGAACATGATGGTTATATTTCTCTTCTATATCCATATTTTCGCCTATGTGGAAACCCAGTGATTAGTTTATTTGGGAAACCGTTACGTTTAATACTTTTGTTTTTAAAGATTGGTTTTGGTATTCCTTTTTACGATGTGGGTTTCTATTAAAGAAACTTTCGAGTAGTAAACCATTTATAACCCCGACGAATTTCGAGGGAGAAATTCATTTTAAGGGGGGTAGAATGTAACACCCCGAGATTTTATGAAAAATATTCTTATTTTCATTAATGTCTTATGTTATACGCTACACCAAAAGGATCTTAAAAAACACACACCCTTGAATTTCCTCGCATTACACGCAATCGCAACCTTCCTCGATAGTGTGTGTAGTACGCAATACTGAGTTTCACTAAACAACGATATGCTATTAAAATATTATTAAAACTAGTTGTTATGAATAGTAATAACCACTTTTTGAAATTTTGTAAATTTTATTTTTCAAAATGGACTTCATTTTTGGATTCAGAATATCGAAATTAACTTAGGGTGAAATTTTGGTACTTTTCGGATAACTTTCATATTCTGATGAATAGTGAAAAATACTAAATTTTAATTAAAAACAAAATTTTTAATCAAAATAATTAATAGTGATAAATTATTAATTTGTGTGTTTTTAAAGTATGTGTAGAATATATTTTTAAAATTTAATACAATTTTTTTCATTGGATGTAATCTCACATTTTAACCAGACATAAACAAGTGTCAATCTTTTGATAGTTATTATCTTTTAAAAAACACGCTATTTGTTTTGACGACGGGAATTAATATTTAAATTATTTAATGTAACTGATATGTTTTGAATTTGGTAAAATAAAAAACATTTTTTAATTCATAATATCAAATATATCTTAGGCCTAATTTTTGGTATTTTTCTGGAAACTTTCATTTTTTTTTATGAATAGTGAAACCACTAAGTGGTGGTTAAAAAAACTGATTTTTTCATAGAACTAAATTTTACCACTTCTGTGAGTAGAATCTCGAAAATCCGGGAGCCATGGTTAATATCAAGGACTAAAATTTGGTTCAATGAGATGAAAATAATTTTTGATGAATAGTAACTTTTTACTTTTTTTCCACGGTTAAAAGTAAATAGGGTAGTTAAGGGGAAAAATGATATTATTATTACCCTAACACATGTCCTAATTCTATTGGATAAGTTTAATTCGACCAAAAACAACCTTAGGAATAAAATATGACCATTTAGGACCACTTGGATTATATTAGGACATTTATTATTAATTTATTTAAAGAAGGGTTAAAATAGTTAAAATCAAAGTTTAATAAGTAGATAATTTTTAATATAGGGTTATACATAAGATAAAATCGAATATAAAGATTCATTAGAAATCTAAAAATATTTACTACATAATGGTATTTTATTTGTAACTTTTAGACATTAAATTATTTAATTTATTTATGACAGAATGATGATGTAGTAATTATCTTATTAATGAAATATTGACATAATTGATGTTATAAATACCCAAATAAATGTAATTTGAGACTTTTTATGAATTCCACTAATTTTATAGGTTAATATGACATTTTATTATTGATTTAATTAGCTTTTTTCTAATTAATCATTCTGTTATGATTTTCACAAAAATAAATTACTAAATAGTGTCAAAATTGACATAAAATAGTTTTTAAAACAAATATTATATTATTAATTGTTATTTTATTCTTAAAAATATAAGGTTCGCCCAAATGACTTAGATAAGGTTATATATATTAATAATAAACATCTTGGTGTTCATTTGGCTTGTTATAGTACGTTTATAAACCCTATAGTGTAAGAACACAAAAAGACACGGTAAAAGTAAAATTATCTAACTTAATGTTAAATCTAAATGATATGGTTAAAATAGGAACCTAAAATTGCTTAAATTATATTTTATGAGAGGATTTAGACCCATCCCCACCTTATCATCAAAATTAATCAATTTGGAGCTATTTAAAACCGAATTTGGCTTTATAATAAAATAATATTTTTAGTTATTCCAAAGGTGACCCTCTCCTCCCTTATAAAAGGGAACCTCTTCCCTCTCTTCCTCACACCACTTTGACCCTTCAAGCTCGGCCAACCCCTGAAAATTCTATTCTCCAATTTCATAGAAACATCATAGAGGTTCTGTTATTCTTTAAAGAACAATTTTATTTCCCTAAGAGGAGGACTCAAAGAGGCGCTTCAAAGAAGAAGTAATGTCCGTTACCGATTCTTTCAACTTTATTTATTCTTACACTTCTTCATCTTAGGTTGTTTCATTATGAAGTAATAACATAAGTATCAGTCATATACTTATATGTTAGTATAAGTATGAAACAACCCTATTTCACCATCTATCCATCCTACAGAAAACGAAATCACTGCGCGTGCGTACGTACGGAATACCGTCTCCACGCCGTGGGGTAATCTATTTTCCACCACCACCTTACTTGGATGGGTATAATGGTGTAAATAATAACTATATATGATTATTTTAAAGTGATATTGATTCTGAAATATTATACATACACTCCAATACAATTCCACGATCATGAGAACGATATCATCACTCGTGCGTACGTACGGACTACCGTCTCCACGACGCGATGAGATTCATTCTCCACGTTAACCATTCATGAATGATTATAAAGTATATATAATAAGTAATAATGAAATATATGACATAATAATGATACTAGATTTATTTTTATATATATTTATTTCATTTACTTAATTCCTTTCAACTCAATAAGGAAACGAAAACATCGTTCATGCGTACGTACGACCTACCGTCTCCATGAACGATGTATTTCTTTCCATTTACTGATCTATTATATGTATGTATATTATGAATATATATTATATATAAATCATGTTTTATATTCTGGAATTAATTAATCATGATCTATGTAATCATATGAATAATTACAAGTCAAAACACGGACGACAAATGAAACGATTTTATCCAAAACACTCTTTAACATAGAATTTACAAAAGAACGGGTAATATAAAGTCATAAGTGAACCATATATGATATCATAACAGTGAGTATGATTCTGGAATAAGTCAATGACATTATTTAAATCATTATACAGGAGGATCGGACACTTACGAAGAAAATCGGACCTAAGGTAAGGGAAATATCACAATCTCATTTTTATCCGAGATTGTTTATACTTTGGTATTTACTGGGGTGTAATTTATCATCCAAATCCATGTTTCATAAATATTTAATATTATTTACATCCACCTAAAATTTTTTAAATCCATTTTTACCCTTTGGTGAGTTTATAGTAAAAGATATGAAAGGAATATTTTTTCGTTTTTCGTACGAGGTACTTTTTGACTTTTCCGACAAAAGTATAAGAAGAATGTTTTTTTAACTTATACAACATGAATGGATTTTTAAAACATTATTTCCAAGAAGCTTCCTTTACAAGTTTTCTAGTTTATTTTTAATCAACTTCTTTTAGTTTAAAATTGTATGACATGTTAAGAAAGGAAAATGTTTTTGAAGTATATTTTCTTCAATAATGGCGTTCAAGTGTTTTATCAAAATTATTTTCCATCTAAGATAAATTAGGGTTCTGTTTCTATCCATATTATTACATTGATTTGATTATGTTGTGATGGAATTATTTTTATGAATTCCTTTGTCTTATATGAATTGTTTTATGATGTTTAAGAATCCCATTTTTATTACATGGGTTATACAATGATGTATGATTTTGTGGAACACATAAGAATGGTATCATTATGAGATGGGTGGGACCTATATCTCCCTCCAATTCATTGGGTAAAGATTTTATATGTCATGAGATAGACATGGCAGGAACGGCAGGTTAAACCAGTTCAGTGAAACAGGACTGAAACGAGGAATGAACTCGGTTCAGAAATGGACTTTGTCCACTAAGATAGTCTTGGAAATGAGTCTTGACTAATAAGAAATGATTATATATGATTATGTGTGTATGACACAAAGTTTCATGTTTTAAGTTATGATTATTGGGATTACATTTCACCACTATGATTTATCCCATGTTATGATATTATGATCTCTTTTGGAAGTTAAGATTTCCAAAATGTTATGTTCTTATGAATATGATGTGATTGATATTTCTTTTTTTTACCCTTAGTGAGCATTTTGGCTCACCCTTTTATGTTTTCTTTCCCCCAGGATATAAAGAATGGTTTTAGGTTAAAAAAAGGAAGATCTTTATGGGAGATGTTGAAGATCTTTCACCACGATTAGAAGATTATATTCCGAGTTTCCAAAGACACTAAACTATTACGGTCCTTGTGTGTGTGTTTTTGTTATGTACTAAGTATTCCGCAAAAGTAATGTAATGTCTATGTATGTTAAGCTTCGGGTCTCTACATCCAATGTTAGGGTTTCCATCATGGTGTAAGCCCCTAACTTTTCAAGTATGAGTTTTTAGTATTTCTCCTCTCTACTTCCACCACTTTCACATCTTCCTTACATTGGACCCTTGTCTATTTTATAGAGAATATAGTAAAGGATCTTCACCTCACCCTCTTCCCATGTCACCTCAGCCGCATCCACCCTTCCCACCATATGCTCATCTTCTTCCACAAGCGGAGGAGGACAAGTGTGGGTGAATTTGTTGAATCTTTTACATCCAATTGTTTACCACATAGAGCATGACTCACGTGGGCTTATAGATTTATCAGGACTATAATATTTTCACAAACACCTCAAAATCTTGAACTACAAGAACTCTGATTCCCACTATAATTAGGATACGTAAGAAGCTGACCTAAGGCTAGAGTTTTGTCTCATTTTGTATAATCCTACTAGGGATTAAGCCCTTAATTAATACCCCAAAACAATTGGGCATCCTTTTCATGAAGTAATCCCAAAATAATTTCTCTCAATAGACTACATTCTCTTATAAGACTCATGAAACTACTTACGATTTGAATCCCATATAAATGGGATATGTAGGAAGCCTCTTTGAGGATCAAACCCAACACTTTAAATAAACCCTATTCATTCTGTAAATATTCCTAATAGGATGTAATACAAATTGGAAACCCATATTATTTCCATGTTTCTTGGACTGCTTAAGAATATGTCACACACCAAACCTTGATTAATCACTTTTCTCATAGATGTCCTTACCACATGACATTAAACTGTACGCCTAGGTACTTATCACAGGACCGTAAAAGGTATGATGTGTCCCATTAAGTGACACCAAACTACAATGGTTCTTATTCCATTCACAAGGATACATAGGTATCCAATTTATTCATATGATATTGATATCAAAACAAACGTTCATTCCTGTGGATGATGATAAATTCTAAATTGCCTCATTAAGTGGCTTAAAAAACTACTATCATCCTAATGATGGTTAAAAGAATCTCTAAATTTTATATGAGAGTATACCATTGATGGAGAACCTTGAATACATATCAATGTCTCTATTAATGAAGAACCTCGAATACATACAAATGATTTTAAATTTCACACATGCTAATAATTGATTGAAAATTCCATGGGAAACCGATGTTATACTAAGTGAATTAAAAAGGATTCATGAAAATATCTCAAATATACAAGAGAGTCCTACAGTGGGAAATAATTACCCCTAAAATAGTGTGATGAGACCAATCTCCCATCCTCTTGACAAATGCATGTTCTTATGTATTTTATGTTCAAACATAATGAACACCTACCTTTGGAATGAAGGTCCCTTTTTCATAAATAACTATTCGATGTTTCCGATTCTATAAATAAATCCAATGGAAACCGCTCCGAAGTAGTGATTACTAAGTAGAAAACATGTTCTGAGGAATAGAAGATTCAATGCTATATATAGGTTAATTTATATTGGAATTTGATTTAGCTTATTTTTATATTTATGGGTTACAATCAGTTATAAGGGTTATATGGGTAATCATTTATGAAATGGTTTATGTTGAAAATTGTATGAGTTTTTAGATATTAGTATATTATTTCACCATATGTTGATTTATAAATATCAGATAACCAATAATAACCATTTTTATTATAATTACTGTAGATCAAAAAAATACTTATCATTCTATTATGGATATAATGATAAATTAAAATATAATTTTATTGTTTCAAGTATAACAAATACACTCACATTTATTAATTTTTTATATTAAGAAATAACATGTAAAACGATTGAATCAAAACCAAAAGATGAAATTTTTCTTATGAATCACTTATATATGAAGTTAGTATATTTTTATATATTTTCTCAGATTGGATGAAAAATAAATTGTATAACATTATTAAAATGACCTTCAAATAAAAACATTGTCTTATTATCATACTTTTTATGAAATTAATGACATTTTTTCAAACCTCTTTGGTTTAATTAATTCTGGTCATTAACATCCTCATGAAAATTTTATTTTTCCCTCTTCATCATTATTTTGGTTTTAGTTGTTTCCTCTATGCCTATGTTTTGACTTTCAAAATGTGTTCTCTTATTTAGAAACCCAGTATCCATTATTCCAAATTTCTGGTGTAGTTCCCTTTATCTCTTATTAACAGGGTGTTTTATTAACTCTTTTTAATATGTATATTTTAAACAAAATTTTTTTCAAATATTACACCATTTATTAATAAGATAATGTCTAAATTTAAATGTTGAAATTTATTAAATATGGGGTGAATCAAACACCCAAAAGTTATAAAATAAGGACATTGTAATCAATTGCTTATGCGACATGTGATACCAATATTAGATGAAAATATAACACCCAAAGATTTTACAACATAAAAATTGATAAATAAATTTACTATATTAAATATATCTTATTATAAAAAACACTGATTTTAGCTTTAATTACACAAAATAATTAGTTTCTCTTGTGTTACATGCAATACTCAGTTTAACTTGCCTTACAAGGAACACCAAGTTTAAAAAAAATATGAAATATTATTAAAATATTATTATCATATATAATAAATATTAAAATACTATTGGAATGGAGGTTCTAAATACTAATGACTAAAATATCAAAATTATGGTTATTTGTTATTTAGAAAAAATTATGAATCATTTAAAAGAAAATAAATTTCTGAAAAAATATGTGTTTCTAATGGACGGATTAGTCACACTTTGTGAAAATAATTTATAAATAATTTTTAAAATTTTTATATAATTAATTAAAAAAACACAATTTTTTAAAACACAACATCCATATTAGCTTATGGTGATTGTTTTGTATTTTTTTGAAATATTTTTTTTTCATGAATAGTCAAAAATACATAATTTTAATTGAAAACTACAATTTTTTTAAATAAGTTATCAAATTAAATTAAATATTTAATTAGTTTTGAAGTTAATTTATATCAATTTTATATCAGTTAATATAATTTAAGTGATTTTATTAATTTTCATATTAAATTTTAATATAGGATCAATATAAACCTTTGTACCTTTTCTCTTTAAAAAATCATTTTCTTGTAGTGTATGTAGGATTAATTTTAATTTAAAAATTTCCACTTATATAAATTGTCTTATGAAAAATGGATTCCATTTTTAGAATCAAAATAAATTATAATTTCTAATATGTTCAACTTAATTTTTGACCAAAATGAATAATGAAGGTAGTAAATATTAATAACCATGGGTTTGGTAAAAACATGTTTATAGGGGTTAAACAAAACAGATAATTCTAAAATTAAGATATAAAAATTTATAATTTTATTCCATCCATATTTCATCCATTTCACCTATAAGGTATTATACTAGCCCATTTTTTCTCTTTTGACATTTGAAAAATTATGGACCACTAAATTATTTTTTTAAATACCATGTCTGTCCTCTCCCTCACTTATAAAATAAAAATAATCTCTTCTCTTCTCAAAACCTTCACACCTATTTGGATTAGAAAAGGCCTTCCTAAATCACATTTCAATATCCCTCGCCTCATCATAAAATTATTATTTTTCAATGAAATTCATCCAGTGATGTCATTAGTGTAGAACTATGGAGGAAACCCATAAAAGAGGTAATGTTCTTCAATGTGAATCATTATTTTTTTTATTTCTCCACCTACTTTAATTTTACTTAAACCATTATTATATAATTATCATATTTTATTACATATATTATAATGTTTTAATAATAATTTCATGAACATAAACTATATCAAATTTTATAAAATGAGTTATGTAATAATAGTTTGTGTGCACGGATGACTACATCCTCGCAAACCGATTTCATTCGTACTTCCATTACCACCATTAACAATTGCGTATGTTGATGGATATATACTATAAATATGATATTTAATAAATATTTATACCATTGGAGGAATAATAATATATATATATATACCTTTCATTCCATAAGGGATATGATAACTTCACTTTAGTGTAAGGAGGACTTTTTCCTTGTGAAGCGATATGATTCGTTATTCAAAAACATTTCACATGGAAGGTAATATAGATAAATTTAATGATTATTTTTGATATACATCATGTTATTATTCTATTGATTACGTATTTATCATTTGGTAAATATAATATATTTCTATATATTTATTAACATTTCACTCACTTATATATGATTATATCATTCTTGTACGTGTGGACTACCGCCTTCACAAAGTGATGTGACTATATTTTCATCACCAAAACACATGGATTATATATATATATAAGTACATAAGATGATATATATTATAATATTTTCATTCTAAAATGATTATAGATTACTAACTCCTCTCTCTAATGATCATTGGAAAATGGAAATATTGCTCATAGGTAGATATGGAATACCATCTCTATGACCGTAATGTACATAATTTTTCACTATAATCTACAATGATTGGTTTTAAAATTATAATGTATGAATAAATAAGTTACTAATGTCATGATTAGTATTATTTACATGATATAACTATATAATATGTGAAATAAATGGATTTTTCATAAAAAAAGATACATAAGAAAAACAAGGAAATTAACATCTGACACAATAAAAATAATAGACGATTATTAAAAAATGGGTGTTAAAATGTTATAATATGGTCATATATGTAACATCCAATTGTAGGTTCCATAAATTGATTCCCTGGGCTGGTTCACTATGGGATCTTAAGCATGTCTCCCCGCATACCAGAGGCCGCTGATTTGTAGCGAGGTTCTAATATCAATCATGTGGAAAATATACCCTAATTATTATAGTAATATCACAGAGGAAATAAAAAAAGAATAAAAAAATTATATAATAATAACCAAAATAATAACAATTTCACATGAAGACCAAAACATGAAATACAATATCCAAAACTCAATAGTATATTTTTTATGTAAAATACGTTTCATGTGAAATTATGAAAACCCTAGCATAAGTAAAGACATTGAATACTCTCATGTGGGTCCTAAACCATGTTTGGTTCCCAAATCCATGCTCTATCCCATATCATCCATAAAAAACATGGCCTTTCCCCTTATCCTATCTTATAAACAAAAAATCTATTCTGGAACCTATTAGGAATCCCGAGTAGGGTGTGAGTAAAAATAAGTAGGCCACAAAAAATGACATCTAAAACAATATTATTTGAAATAATATATCCTGTTGTATAAAGAATAATGTACAATTCATAATTTTGCAGGTATCAAATTTAATTATTCATTAATTCACCACATATACTCCTAGGTTCCCAAGGACACCCAAATCTCAATACCTAGTTCGACTCATGATAGAGTCTCAATCATATCACAAATTCAATTCAAATTTCATTATAAGATATGGTCTTTCATTATCCTTGTAATCAGAATTCAATATCATGACCAATTGGAACCATTGGTTTAATGATAACAACTTAGGCCTAGATCACCATGTCTAGGGCATTGTGGGTTTTGATGTATCAGAATATTTCTCAAACAAGAAAATCAATTTATCAATATGGGATTTTATTATAGAATACCATGTCCCACATATGAATATAAATTTAAAAACTATGGTATTTTAATGAATTATACCATGTCCCATACATTTATATCACATAATAAAATGCATCACATTATCACATGTATCTAAATATCACTTGTATAACAATACCACATCAATTGGGATTAATAAACAATAAAAATATTACCACATTTAACCATAACAATATTCCATTAACTAATTCACCAATTAATTAATAAAACTAAATAAATTACATAATCACAATAACTCCCAATAATTAACTGAAAAATAAATTAATTCAGTTTCAAAACCTCCAAAATCCATTAATTAATTTAAAAATTTATTATTCAATCTATAATTATATAATCACATCATTCTATTAATTAATTCAAAAAATAATTAATCAAATCAATTCCATTAATTAATTAAATAAATAATTCATAATATAAATCCCATTAATTACTTTGAAAATTAATTAATAACGTTAATTCCATTAATTAATTCAAAAACTAATAATTCCCATATATTCCATTAATTAATTCAACAATTAATTAATCTCATCTTGATTTCAAATCAACCAATTCCCCAAAAACAGTATTAAATCAAATACCCAATCCCTTACATAATTAAATAACCAAAATACTTAATTCAATTTAAGAATTTTAATTGCTAAAATATCCATACAAATTGATCAATTACATACCTAAAATTGAATTCAAGACTATGGGATTTGAATAATATACCACCTAACTCAAGAATTATAATTAATGATCACCAAAAATTATCCCTAATATAAGTGGAATAACCATAATCACAACAAAGAACACAATCTTGATTGAATTACCAGATCTAGGATTTAAATGTCTTAGATCAAATAAAACCAAGATCTAGATTTATCACAAATAGGAAAAAACATACCTTCAAATATTTGAGAAGAATATGAAAGAGATTTGGAACCCACCAAGATGAGATTCACATATAGGGAGTCATGAGGATGTCAAATACAATCTTTTAATCATAAATAACTGAGGTTAGAAGCCTTATGAATTTAATATGAGATCCTTTAAAGATGATTTTAATAAGTTTTTTATGAGGTGGGGTCTATTTTGGATTAATATGGGTCTTCAGTTATTTCAAAAATAAAATTGCGATTTAATTAAAAACACTTTTACAGTTTCTTGGGAAGAGGTGCATGGTTTTCCAAATCATGAATCATAACCATTTGACTCTTCTAGAGGGGGCATAGTTACTCCTAAGAGAGCACACTATTTTAAAAACCATTCCCAAGCCATGAAAATCCCTCTAGGTTGCACGATTTACTAGGGAATGACACATGGTTTGAGAAACCCATGTGCCAACTATGCAGTAAACAACATCCATTAGTTTTCTCCAATTTTTACCCAAAATTATCCCATAATATATCTCAAACAAAAAAAAATCAAAATAATGAAAAATAATACCACAAAAGAAGACTGATACATCTCCAAAAAAATGTTGGGATCTTACAATCTCTCCACTTTATAACAATTATTCCTTGAACTATCCTCCCATGTATCTCTACGATTTTGAGTTAAAAAGAATGGGTCACTAAGCCCACATATTCGCTTCTCTTGGATATTCTTCCTTCTAAACATGGTTATGTTTCCATAATTCATGGACTATCAGCACAGTCTTCCCCTACATCACAATATCACTATGATTTAATGGATGAATCTAATGATCCTTAAAGTACACATCTATATCAAGATCAAAATCATCCACATCAATCAAATAAGAAGGGTCAGGGTGATACTTCTAGTGTTGGGACACATGAATGATGCCATGGATAGCACTTTAACTATATGGTTGAGGTAATCAGTATTCCACCAGACCGATTCTCTCCAAAACCTCAAATGGTCTCACAATAATAGGTTCCAACTTTCCATGTCTCTATATCATGAGGTGACACAATATTGGTGAAACCAAAAAGAAATACACAATCAACATATGGAAACTCCAAGGGTGTCAATTCCTATCAACATATGAATTTTATCAACTCTGATCCATATCCATACACTTCCAAATAAGTTGATCATACAACAAGATCTCCTGTATAATAATTGGTACCAATATCTTAGACTCACCTTCCTCTATCCAGCATAGAGGTGATCTACAAAACCTACCATAAAATCCTTGTATGGTTCTATATATATTGTTTCCTAATAAGTATTTTTATAGGATAACTCCATTAAATATATGTGCTTCTAATAATACCCATTGATGTCTAGGACACATTTCCAAATAATATAATCAATAACCCGTAAAGCATGATATGATATCCCATCTATTAATGGGTGGATTTTCATATTCAATAGAACTTGAATACCAAGAACCTTCTGTAATCCCTACCAGAATCTTGAATTGAACTATGATTCACGGTATGCTATGATACTCTATGGAACCCCTTGTAGATAGACTATCTCCCAAAAATAAATATCTATTAACTAATGAAATGAAAATTTCATTCGTACTAGTAAGAAATGTTCCACCCTTGTCAATCGTTCCACAATCACCCAAATAGAGTCATTCTTCTGAGGCATCATTATGAGAACCACCACAAATTCCACAGTAATATTCTCTCAATTCCATTTCGGAATGGGATACACATGTAGTAAATCTCAAGGTCACTGATGCTAAAACATTAACTATTGAAATGTATAGAATCATTTCACAAACCCTACTAAATATTATTTTCATGAATGTCCACCAAAATTATCGCCATAGGTTACAGAACATTTTAGGCACAACTTGATGCACTGCCCACTTTGTGGCATGAAATTAAAGCATCAACTCCTTCAAAATAGTCGTAGACACAACATCCTGATTCCTGAAATAGATGGCCTCAACCTCATCAATAGTCTATTTCTAAGGTGCCTCCCCACCTTCAAGGATTTCCCTTAAGGCCAAACATTTTGTATCCTCATACTGTCTTTCATATATTAGACTCAAAATCCTAGACTCCACTGAAACCAATACAAGAGTCATCTTCTCTCGACTCTCTTAAACCGCAACATTCATCTCATCTAGAAAATTCATCATCCTTCACTCAGTACTAATGTTTTAAACAACTTGGTTTTGAGTTTTTATACATAAATAATCATCCACACTATTACAATTCATGGGTGTATATTCTAGCTCAAAATTAAATTACTATATATTCTCAACAAACATATTCTACTGGATTTTAAAATCTCACATTAAAAAGATACACTTTAAGTTCATATGATCAGTATACATGGTACACTTCTTGCACAATAGATAATGTCACCAAAAATTTAAAGAATAAACCATTGTATCCAACTCATGGTCATGCGTAGGATAATTCTATTCATGTGGCCTCAATTTAAATGACCCATATTCCATAACTCAATCTCCCTACATCATAACTGGTCTATGTCCAACCCCATAAGTGTTAAAAAATAGTATATACTCTTCAGATGGATTAGGTTGTATCAAGATTGATTATGTAGTTAAACGCTTCTTCAAGTCTGAGAAATCATTATTTACATGCTTCAGACCATTAAAATTTACCCATTTATTTTTCAATCTTGAAATATGTTCATCTAATAAAGAAAATTATAGGATGAACCTATAATAATCTCAACACAATCCCATAATTCTATTAATTTCATTGATGTTCTTTGGATGCTCCCAATATACATCTTTCGGAAATATTTTTTTTCCATTGACACACCTTCCTATGATATGATGTGACCCAAGAACTATACCTAGTAAATCCAAAATTGAGAAATATAGAGCTTGGTGTCTTGTCATTTAACTCTTAGTGTACTCATGATGATGGAAAGATGTTGGGTATGATAATTATAAGCCTTTTGTTACACCATTATGTCACAAAAAATACCACAAAGAACTGATCCACATATGGATGGATGATTTTATTTATCAAAGACATAAACACTATTTGTGTGTACATTATCCCAAAAGGAATCATTATGAACACATATAGACCACACCTACTTCTAAAAATAGTCCGTGGTATATCATAAGTTCAAAAATTCATCTAATGAAACCCTAATAAGAATTCAGTATTTGAGGAAACTCAAGATCCCCTTAACAAGTCAAATATATCATTAATATGTGGAAGAGGATTCTCATTCATCACTATCACCGGGTTCAACATCTGTTAGTTAAAACACAAGAAAAAACTCCTATAATATTTCTTTGTAAAAAAATAGTTGGACCCCAATGCAACATACTTGAATAGAAAAAAAACTTATCCATCAACTCCTACAGTTGATTAATAACCTATTGAAGCTCTGTGGATGCCATTTGGTTGGGTGGAATATAAATTGGCTCATCTCCTTGCATGAGTTCAATAGTAAATTCAATATATCTCTTAGGTGGAAACCCTAATTTGTCTTCAGAAAAGTAATCATGAATCCTTTCTAATATAATTAGAAAAACATTTTTCTTTTCACCCGCATCATCTAGTAACATTCTACAAATATGTGTAGTGAGCTACCCTAGTTTCTTATGAATTTTTATTTATCTTCCCTCCTAGATATCCCACTATCCACGTGGAAAATAGTCGTCACCCTTAAGGGATGTAAAAGTCACTAGACTGAGGTAACAATCAATGTGGGCTCAGTATTCTAAAATCCAGTCCATAGACAAAATAAATTCAAGGATAGACATATCAATAATATAAATATCCCATTGAAAACAATACTCTCCAAACTCAAGAAAAACCATTTTCCTAAACATATGTCTCTCGACCATACTCCTAACAGTGTATCTGTCATCAAAACCCCACTAATGAACTACACCATCATTCTCAAAAAATTCAAATGATTTGATGATATAAAATAATGATAGGAACCAATACCAAATAAGTCACTAGCTGGAATAGAATCTACAGGAATAATACCTCTAATAGTCAATGTTCCAGCCTCACTACCAATAAGTGCAGGTTTCACGACATGCAATTGTCCTACCCCACATCCTTGTGATATAGTCTAAGCCCCCTATGCTACACCACTCTATTGATACATACTATCTTTCCCAGAAATGACATGTCCTTTTCCTATACTTCCATGTCTAGTACAAATCCATATGTAAGAATGATATGGTGTTGAAGATCCCCTTTCTCACACTATAATTCTTACAAGATTCTCAATCATTCCTCATTTGTTAGGGGTTCTATCAAAACCTCAATAAATTGGCCATATTTCCATAGGCTTAGTAATCAACCATTGGTCCAGGGAACTATTATCAGAAGTTTCTTGACATACCAAATAGGTGATAAACCACTCGAGTAAGTTCATATGTAACTGACTCATCCCTATATCCACTCTTCTTCCCATAAAATTGGCTAACATTACCGTAGCGACACATCATTTTCTCGGAATTCATACCTATCTATTTTCTAGAATAAACCACATTTACACCATTAGAAGACTAATTTATCCCCCCTTAGATTTAAGATCCATAATTTCCACTTCTAAAAATTTACTCGACCTAATGATATTGGTACACGACTTAATTTCACATTTAATACCATCTTGAAACTATTTACCTAAAATAGCCTAATCTCATTCCAACTCTAGAACAAAGCACTGCAAATGCATAATGTTCCCATCACAGTCCGTTATAAACATACTCATATGATTCAAACTCATGAACTCTACTACTTCTTCGGACTTGAGAATCTCAATGTAAAAGTGATATAAGAACTTTTTTTTCAATTTCCTTTAACTCCAAATTCCCCAGCTACCCATCATGAGTCTATATATCCCGAAAACACTTCAAATGACCATTAAAAATGAAACAAATCAATTGGAATCTCCAAATAGTAGGATTTTGTAATAGATAATGTGTAGTTTGGATAGACAAAATCCATAACTCAACTAACTCAGGTCATACCTCTCTAGTAAATGTCAAAGAGTGTTGTAGCTAAAACTCCTGTGTTAGATGAAAAATTCATTTCACAACAAGCTCTCGGTTTCTTTCCATAAACTTCATGAACCAAGAAATTTTCTCATAGAACTTTTCTTCCACTTCCTCATATAAAACTATCATCTTCTCAGGTTCTACCAATGGAGGATCATCCATAGCTATGTACTCATGTCATCTTATCAATAAGTTTCATCATAGAGTCATAATTATACAATTCCAAACATGAACCATATGGAACACTATTCAAAATTAACAACTTAACAAGGATTAAAAATAAACCAGAACAATTAAATTCCACAAACCCCACCGAATGTTCAACAAAGAGGTTCTACCACTACACTTACCCATAGAACATCAAGGTCATGGTTATAAAAAGGTAAAAATCATTCCCATTTTAATTTATCTCATTATACACCCATTTATTCACATCTTACATCATTTATAATTTTCTGTTTCACATTTGGCACAACCTTCAGCCCAATTTCACTAGCCTAGTAAAATAATATGAAGATGAACAACATACCCAAAACAAGATTTTATGTGTGTACCTATAAATGATTCACTTCACAATAATCCTGAGTGACTATTAAGATGAATGAGTACTCAAATCTCAAGCCTTAATAAGACATGAGTCGAATAACATCATACTTTTACAAAAAAACATCAATAAAAACAATCCCAAGATGGGAACTTGGATTTTCTATATTACATGGGTCAGCTTCCCCAATGTACAGGATCATAACCAAGGCCTGAATCTTCCTAGTCTCATGTATAACTTTCCCAAATAGTTAGACAAAAGAAAATAAAAGAAAATTTGGAAATGATTCCACAGGGTAACATACTAACCCAGGTACCATGCACCAGTGCCACATGTCGGTCCACTATGTAACATCAAGCTAACCTCTTTGTATTCCAATGGTTTTAAACTAGTATATATGGTCTAATATCAATAATGGGGAGACTAGAACCTCTATATCAACGTAATATCATAGAGGAAATAAAACAATAATAACCAAATGATATAATCGTAACCCTAACCATACGGATATCACATGATGACAAAAATACGAAATACTGTATCCAAAACCCAATTGTAGATATTTCATGCCAAGTATGTGTCATATTTCAATATAAAAAACAAAAAAATAAAGGCCCAAACAATTCCCAAGAGGGTCCCAAACCATGTCTAGATCTCTCATCCATGCTCTATCAATTATTATTCATCTAACACATGTCCTTTTCCCTTATCCTATCTGATGAAGATGAAATCTCTTTGGGAAAAAATTTGAATTCCTTGGTCAGGTGTTAGTACAAATCAGTAGTCCATAAAAAATAGCATCTAAAATAACATCCAGTCAGACAATGTATGAATTTTTACAAAGAATAATGTAATATTTATAATTATGAAGTAATAACATTTAAATATTCATTAATTAACAACATATACCACCATGTTCCCAAGGACACCCAAATCTCAATACCAAATTTGGTCCATGATAAATTTTGAATGAAATCACACATTAAATTCACATTTCATTATAACACATTTCATTTCATTATCTATCTCATGTCAATTAATTGTCTTAGAAAATTATAACCATGGTCCATTTCCTACAACTTGCATCTAGATCACCATTCTGTGGACCGTGTGGGATTTTTATGCAGTATACCATATCCCACACATGGATATCAATATATAAATACGGGTTTTTGATGTAAAAAACAATGTCCCACAAATGAATATCAATTAAAACATTGTGGGATTTTGTTGTAACATACCATGTACCACACACATATATCACATAATCTCATGCATCACAATTTTACATGTATCTCAATACCATATGTATCATGATATCACATCAATCATGGTTAATCTTCATTAATATTCTTCTCACATTTATCCATCAAAATATTAAATCAATTAATTACCCAATTAATTAATCCAATTAAATAAATTCCATAATCACAATGCTTGAAATTAAATAATTCAAAAAATTATTAATTCAATATATAAATATTAATAATACATTAATTAATTCAACTCACTATCTTATAATCGAATTGAAACGTTAATTAGTTAAACAATTAACAAATCATATCAATTATATTAATTAATTAAATAATTAATTAATTACGTTCATTAAATTAATTAATTCAAAAATTAATTAATCACATAAATTCTATTAATTAATTCAACAATTATTTAATGAAATCCTGATTTCAAATCATCTAATTCCATAATCAAATTATTTAAACAAATCCCCAGTCCATTAACTAATTAATTAAACAAATTAATTTATTCAATATAAGAATTATAATTTCTAAAATATCCATATAAATTCTACAATTAGACACATGAATGTGAAATCAAAACTATTGTATTTAAATAATATACCACCTACCCTAAGAATAGTGAAGAACGCTCGCTAACAGATATACACAATTTAAGAAGAATAACTCTAATCATGAAGAATAAAGAGACCTTGATTCAATTATAAAATCCAAATTTAAATGTATTAGATCTATTAAAACATATATCTAGATACATCACAAATAGAGAAAAATATCCCTTTAATGTATGGAAGAATGGGAGAGAGAAAGGGAAAAAAGTTGATGAGATTCACTTACCTTGAGAGGTGTATATCATTAATATGAGATTTGAATTGGGGAAAACTATGGTTGGAAGCCAAAATAATTCATCTGGGGTCCTAAGAAAATGTATGGAAGATTTCATTTCTATGTTGGTATTGATTTTGGGTTAATATGGGGGTTCAATTATGTTTAATATAAATTTTATAATTAATTAAAAACTCATGAACGTGTTCCAATGTGGGGGAACATGTTTTAAAAACCAATCACCTCTTCTAGGGGGTTCAATGTTACTCCTAATAAAGTGCATGGTTTGAATAACCGTAATCTAGAAGTGTCAATCCCCTATATTTGGGGTTGAACGATTTACTGGGGAAGGGTGCATTGTTTGGGAAAACATTACGACAACCTGAACTAACCAAATTCCTTTCATTTTCTCTAATATTCACCCAAACACATCCATGCTACAACACGAAACCAATTTAAAAAACAAGAAAAATGAATACATGTATACAAGCCATCTCTATCTCCAAAAAATGCTGGGATCATTCAATATATGATATTATATATTTTATTATTATTATTGTATAAATTAATAACTTTCTTAAAACCATAATACACAAGGATAATGAATATTAAACTAAAGGAAATCATGAGTTAATGTTGTTCATATCAATTTATATTACATTGAAATATATTTTTTATTATACACCAATTCACATTTATGTGTTCTATACAACTCCCCTTTGACATGAAACATTAGGATTTAATCAATCTTCTTGGAATTTTTTGTTTCAATAAAAATTATTCCATCTATGGGTATTTGACTTGAAAATTACTATGTGGTAATTGTTATAGAACAATCTCACATTCTTTTGTCATTGTTAACTTTCTCTTGAAACAATCACATTCTTATAATTCTATTTAGTTGAGTTCAAATTTCACTTAAACACTCATTTTCTTGTATCATAGATATGATTATTTCATAAATCATATACCATTATTACATACAGTGTTTACTTATAAATTTATTTGATTAAATTGTGAAATATTGATAATTTTGTATCCACTACTAATTATAGATATCTGATGATAAGGAATAATTATGTATGAAATAACATAAATTGTTTGATATATGATCATCGATTTAGACCAAAATTGAAGGGTAGGGACTGAAATTATCTAACCCCTCGATGCATATATAGGTCTCAGGAGATAAATTAGTTGGAAAATTTAAATGTGTTTCTACTAGTAGTTTAAAATTCCTTGTGAATGGTCATGACATTATATATATCATGTTCCTGAGACATGATGTCCAATAATTAATAATTTCCTTTATTGGTAATTTAGTTATTATTGTTAATGATAAATTCACAATGATATTATTTTTGGATTAATTTTATTCTTAGTTTATTGACTAAATAGAATGAGATATCAGTAATTTACCTTTCCATATTGATAATTCCTATTTTTTTTCAACCATTTAAGTTTTTTAAATTAAATTTGTTTTTAATTATTTACCTTCCTATATTGATTATTATGCATTGTTTCATGATATATTTCCTTTTACATAACCCTAATAGAGCATTTCATATAATCCTTATTCTTTTCATTCCCCTAGGCTATGATGATGAATCCTTTGAATGATTTTTCAATGATTCTTGGAATTTTATTTTTTAATATATATATATATATATATTATTTTAATTTTCCAATGTAAATTGAGTATAATGTATGCATATAGTACTCCAAAAATACTATACTGATCATTCCTTTGGTATTTGAGGAATTTTATTAAACCCAGTGCAATAAAGTGTGGCACTAGATCAGTCCTACAGGGGTTGGGGTCATTAAAATTACAAATTAGTATCATAGTAATTCTTATTTAGTAATGGAACAATAGTTAATTATTGGATAATATATGAATAATCCCATTAAAACATGTTATGAAATAGTCTTTATAATAAATACCGTATTTTTATTTTTACCTGGAAGAGTTTTATTCACAAAAAATAGGATTATTCAATTATTATTCCCATTTAAATTCATCTTCCCTTTCCACTAGTCTTCACACATATGACTTGGACATAATTCATCCCACATACAATGGAGGGATGTGGGTTCATGTTCTAGAGTGATAAATGATGTATGATATGCTTTCTAGTAATGAAAATAGAATATATAGATGATTTCACTTCTACGTTCAAGTTGAAAATACCAGGTTTGGGTTTTCAGTTGAGTATTTTTGTGGTGATTATATATAGTGTGTAAGAGTGTTAATGTGAGTCATGATTTAGAATAATTGTTATGGGAATATCATTGTTAAGAACTCTATTACAAAATAATATTCACATAAGAGTTTTATTAAAATTTTAAAAATAATTTATTACTATTTTCAAAACACATTGAACTCTCACAAATAAAACCATGCTAATAAATCCCCTTCCGATCGATACAACTGGAGTCCTAATTTTTCAATATTTAAATTAGGTTAAAAAATATTGTGAGTACCATGATAGTTTCTTCACTAGACACACATTCAAAAAACAAGGTCATAAAAATTGATGATCCTTTGGGATATTTTTTGTAACATATAAATTATAATTTTTATATAGATTTTTGAATCTTAAATGAAGAAGTTTAAGTTAAATTTTTAAGGTAATGGTTTATAAGAACGTTTTTTTGATAGTTTTGTTAACAAATATCCATTATATTATGATATGAGGATGTAATATATATTAATGAAGATGATTATTGAATTCAATTAATTAATTCTTTTGGTAAATATAAGAAAAATTTTCTTTTTGAAATCAATGAAGGGTTCTATATAAAGATTTGAATGAGGATAAGACAGATTTATTTCGAAGGTTAGAAAAATTTTCTAACATGTTATTGGAGGAGTGAATAATTTATTACAAAACAATGTTAGGAAAAAATTTCTTACATTATATGTTTCTAATACATTCAACTTGTTTCTAACATAATGAAAAACATTATAATCAGAAAATTTGTTTAATGGGAGAGATCATGTTTAGCGGATGTTGACCATCAGACAAAGTTATCCAGATATAATGTTTTGGTTGTAGTTATCTACATAAACTATACACTTTATGATAGGAATGAGATGTAGTAGTATGAATTCCACGAGGAGATAATTAATACTAGAGCATAGGACATATATCATCATAGGAAATTTAATATAAATACTAGGGATGAAGTGATTGGACATAGATTCATTAGATGTAAATGCATGAGTTGTTATACAAAGGCTATGTAATGGTTATCCAAAACTTCCGAAACCTATGAAAGAGTGAAATATATTTTTTTGATTTCTATATAATGTCAGAATAAACTTATTTATGTATAAATAACATTATTCATTGTGTAAGGATAACATGACCTATGCATAATGGTAAATGATGTCCAGAGACCGATGAAATTGGATTGAGACACTAGATTAACCTCGGTTGATTTTTATGAATGAAGTGATTGAATGGTGTTTATGTTTTAATGAAAGTATAATGTTAATGTTGAAAACACTAAAAAAACATATAATTTGAAACTGGATGAATGTATTCTTATACGATCAATGTAATTATAAGTTGTGATAATGTTGAAACACATCAATGGCTCAAGATTACCTAATTCTGACTCATATAGTTTCTTGATAATCAATTTATATTTTGTTCATGTGAAAAACATTTTATTGCATTTTATATGATGTTCAGGGTTACCGGACCATGGAGTGTGTAATGTCCTGACCCCATAATCCAGAAATTGGTGAATTAATTTATTATATTGGAATAGATAAAAACTTTAAATCCCAAGGTACTGAAAAGTTTATTACTTTTAGAAAACTAGATTACACACATCATACCCATATTACATTGGGTAATAAAATATAATACATAAAAACTAAAAAAATTCATCCTTAAAACTCATTCAAATGGTTCTTCTCCATAAACTAGGTAAAGGAAACATAATAATAGTGAGGTCAAAGTCTTGGTAAGGTTATGTAATGTAAAAGAATTAATGAATTGAAAAGAATAATCGACATTGAATGGAAAATAACTGGTAACACATTCCATTCAAAAAAATAGATAATGAAATATAACTATGGAAAGGAAATAATATTGAAACATGTTCCATTTAATCAATGAACTAAATATGAAACACATACATACATATATCGATGAAAAATACCTTGTATAAATAACAACTGAAAGAAAATGATGGACATGCTTAATTATTAGACCCATATTTCTTAGCTACATAGAACCATTAATGTCTAGTCCTTTAATATCAAGATTTAAAAATATTAGTTCAAAACCCATCTAATTTGGAGAACTAATTCTTATCATGAGACTATTGATAAATTGAGGGGAAATCTATAACTAGGACCCACCCTTGTCATACATATCCAAATCATTGATCATATATCGAATAATATATTTAACAATGTGCCTTGAAAAATATATATATAGAGTAGAAAATTCATATTTATCAATAATTACCTAGTGTATGATAAATAAAAATAAGGGTTGTTGAAATTGATTTATGGAAATAACATTTAAAGATCATGAAAAATAGTCTTAAGGAAAATAGTCTTTATACAGTTCAATGTATCCTATACTACTTTGAAAATTTTGAATCATAATCCACAGGAAGTAAAAACATTAAAATTAAATCATAATATCATGAGAATAATGATATTCATAATATATTATTACAATGTGTAGTATATAAATGATATATTAAAATGAATTGGTGCATAATAATAAATAATTATAAATGGAATGTAAATTGAGATGAAATCATTTATCTTGAGTTCTACTTTTCATGTATGAATTTATATTCATGAATGATAAACTTATGATAATTATATAAATGATTTATAATTTTTTTAATTTTTATCATTACTTTTACTTCACATATTACAATGTTGTATATAATTACTTAAACAATTATGTTTACAGTAGAAATTTTGAGAAAATTCAGTTCAAGTCTCAAAAATGACTTTGGTAGGTCAACTATGGTAAAATGGTTCATTATATAAACATAATTTGAATAATAATTTAGAAAAAATTATCATATTTATACAATTATTATACATTTAAAACAAATCATGAAATATGGTTATGAAAACTGTACCAACATTACAGTCATGGAGATAGTAGGTCATACGTAAGCTTGAGTAGCGTTCCTATTATTCAATGATCTTTATGAAAAGATGGAAAGTAACATTATATATTTACAGAATTATCATTATATCATAAATAAAATTATATTTAATAATATAAACATATATATTTAATTAATATGATGTAAAATAAATCACATCAGTTTGAGGAGTTGGTAGTGCACAAATTCGCGACGGACGTTATCAATTTTTAGTCTGTGAAAAATCTAATATAGATAATGATATAATATATTTCCATAAAGGTAATTATTTAATTAATATCATATAAATTTAATTTATCTCTCATTTTTAAAATTAAAACCATCTTTTATACATTTCATGTATCGCGTGAATGAACCACATCCCCTTAAGGAGGCGATATTCCACACTTCAACAAACAATGTTATCGTATTTATACAAAATGTAAATCATAAATGTATATTCTATATAAAAATATATAATCATAAACAAATTATTAATATAAAATATATCATGTATAAACATATTTTTCATCATAATTTCTATCCATGAAATGTGATAAAGGAAAAAACGAACAATCAACGTTTTGCGAGGCAGTAGTTCGTTGTACACGAATGATAAGTTCATTACCCATTTAATAAAACTATGTGTAAGTGTAGGTAAAGAATATAACATAAAAAAAATTATTACATTTAGGATAACTTTTTTAATATAATTATGGAATAATTAAAATTTAATGAGTGGAGAAATAAATAAAACTAAATATCTCTATGAAGGATGCAACCACATATTTGGGAAACTTGTATTGGTTTTCACCAATGGGATTCCATAGATGTATTTATAAAACAATTTAGGCTTCTTATGTGAGGTGATGAATTTTTAATTGCTATTTTGGAAGATAAAGTTTTCTCCAATGTTTATTCATAGGTGTGAGTGCCTTTTTATGGCGGAGGTGGAGTGAAATTCTGTAAATTATTGGAACTGAGTTTCACCCATGTTTTTCATATGAAAATTGGATCCAATAATATTAAAAAAACTGTAAAATGGAGTACGGGGTTGATATATGACCATCAAATATATTTTTTACAATTTTCTAGTTCTTTTTTTCTCTTATGTTCAAGGTTTAGTCCCTTATTAAGCTAATTTTTTTCTTAATCGTTGTAATTAATTTCAATTACCCTCATTAATTATTTTTTGTAACAAACTATTGTGACCTTATTATAAATTATAAATTATTATGATTCCAAATATGGAAACCATATTTATGAATTTCAATCATAGTAGTCAAATAAATTAATTTAAATTTAATCCCACAGATTTGACAACAAAGCGGGTATATAATGTAAAAATGTTCAAAATTTTGAAAAGTTTTTATATCTAATTTAAAAGTTAAATTGATTCCAATGACCAAAATTGTATTAATTAATAAAATATGGATCTAATTAATCTTTAAAACCAATTTAAAATAAAAATTTTCATATTAAATAATTTTGAATAAATATCATTTTTGAATTAAAGATCAGTTTTTTTCATTATCCATTAAAAAGCAAAACATCTCCAAAAAATAGAAAAAAAAACTCATCGTAACCTAATTATTATGTTTTTATTTAGAAATTTTAGTTTATTTTTACATAGTAAATTTATATATGTTTCAAAATTTTGATTTAAAATATGCGATCCATTAAAAGTCGGTAAAATTGCTTTTATAAAATCATCTATTTTTATGTGTATAAATGGGTTTTTTCTTATATTATGCCTATAAATATCATGGATGAATGTCAAAAAAATATATTTAATAATATATATATATTACATTAATATCACTCACTAATTTTAATTAATTTAATTACTATCCAATTAATTCATTTTATATGTGTGTAAATCAAATATTTCCATATGGTAGTTATTAATATTGATAACCGATAATTTAAGAGCTAAGTTATAACTTATTATATTAAATAATAATATTTGAAGATTATTTTTTTTAGTAAAACATGCTCTTGGATGTAACACAATCCATTTAAGAAACTCATTGTTTTGTGTGATACATGCTATCTCAGTATTGTGTGCATTCAAAATCAATATCATATATTGAATTTATTTAAAATTGTAATAATATTGTAAAGTCTTATGATATTATATTCCATTACATTATTAATTTTTTGTGTCATATATTCTATCTAATAAAATTTAGTCTTTTATAATTTTTAGGGTGTCACTTTATCCCCATAATAAATAAATTTGTTCCTCACAATTTAAACTCGATTTTGGTAATAAATTGTTTTATATTTCATATGCTGAAATACCAAATTGTAAGAGGGGTTCATAGAACAACCTTTAGAAAAGATATAATGGGATGTACAAATTTCACATTGACTAAAATATAGCTAAGTACCTTAGTATGAGAACATTAGTGGAATGTAGAGATACATACATGGTGGAAAATCATAAATACTGTTAGGGAGTGATTGAGGACATCAATCAAAAATAAGTGAACGATCAATTGAACGTTTAATGACCTGAATACATAAATAATTTGTGATTTATAATTCTATATGTTTAACAAAAATAATGATATTAGGAAAAATATTTATTTTAAGATCATTTTCCTAATGTTCAGTAATTCTTCCATTCCCCATGAATGTTTGTAAATATATATATCTGTAGACTCAATTTTATCCTTTGGTTGTCCCTTGAACTATTCCTACATTATTTCTTAGAATAGGTTATGTCAACTGGTGAGCTAATACATTAAACAAAAAAATTCATACAAATACCAACATAAACCATTTTACAAATGGAGAACTTTTCAACATGGTTTTGATCCAACACATTTGATGGAAGGTTACTGAATTTTAAAAATTATCTTATCAAATAACATGAAGAGGATTTTAATCTTCACAGACCAAACAAGTGAGTATGTTACTTACTTTAATTACCATAAAAAATTATTTATAACATTTATGATACTTATTTATTATATTGAATATATATTATTGAATATATTCCTTAAATCCAAAAAATGATTGAAGATCCATCAATGAGAGCATAAACCACTTTGTCAATAAATAATTACTATGTTCCACAGATGTTAACAGTTATCTGATTTAAATTCTGCAAACCAATAATTACATTATCCAAACATCATTTCCTTAACATTAGAACCATATTAATGGCCATTTTCCCCTCAACCACATGTTTTCAAAAAAAAAAAACTACTTTCCACTGAATAAAATTTCTTAGATCGATTCAGCCTGTGATCTCAAATCCTCAATGAAAAACTATAGCAATAAAATCTTCATATATTCCATAATTCATATAACGAGTACATTGTTTATAAAATACTCAAATGAAATATTTCTTTAATCCAAAAATAAGAACATTAATCCTTATTCTTTGTCTGTGGTAGTAGAATAATCTTGACCATGATTGATTAAATTATTTTAGGGTATGTTCATTTGACACATGATACATTGTTTTTTTATTTTACCATTTGTTTGTAGTTAAATCATTGCACATTGGATTTTTCTTTTTTCCCTTGCAATCACATAGTTGGTGGAATTTTTCTACACACATAAAAAAAACTCTCACTCCCTTCAACCTTGTACTGGGGTGTTTCATTCAATAAATATCACATGTGGAATAATACTACTTTATTTTATTCTATTTATACATATTTTTACCTACAATACTACTATTTTCTTACTTTACTTTTAATCCATATGACATGGAGAATTATTTAACCATCTCTTTATCACATGATATTGTGCCCTCATATGGTGAAAATGCATGGAAGATTATTTCCCTATGAAATATTGTCTAATTACATAAATGATATGGTCCATCTCTCTCTTTGGATCATATAAATTAGTAAGTTTAATATTCCTTATAATAAAAACCATTTATGAATGACGAACTATATTAAAATAGTTCATATAATTATAAAACATTCTATATAATCCCAAAACTAGTAAAATACATTGCATAAATTCCATAATTTATTCATAGATAATCTAATAATCATAATAATGGTTTCTTTGGGGACATCACTAATTATAAATCCATCCTAGTTATTTATAAATACTATTTTAATTATCTTAATCATATCCACTAGGAGTATCCATCCAAGTGTATAGTAAGGCATGTTGTCGTGTACTAGGTTATTATGAGTCATACTTGACACACCTTATCAGAGTTGTTACCCCGAGGTATGTTTATTCCAAAACCATATCCACTTTCAGTAACCATACAATGATGTATTTCTAGGAATACAAACATAATATCTACCTTAACAAATTTCAGGGAAGTTATTTTATTCTTACCCTCAAGGTCTCTCTTATGGCTAGCTTCCCTAATCTATTATTTATAAATCCATTTTCCAAGGTTGGTACTAAACTTGATCTGATTCCAAATGTAATTTCCCAGCCCTAGAATCCCATATATAGTACATTATTATATTACATTGGAAGATAAACAAGCTTCAAATCCCAAGGAATTAAAAAATTTAGCATTTTTAAAAATCTATATTACATTCATGATAAACGCATTACATTAGAAAATAAAAACTCATACATTAAAAACTAATAAATTGAATCTGTAAAAATCATTCAAAGGATTAAAATTCATGACATGGGGAAAGTAAAAAATATAAGGGTTCTCTCAAATGATAATTATGGTTACCTAAAGAAGAATAAATAATGAATTTATGAGAATAACCAACAAGAGAAGGTAAATAAATGATAACACATTTAATTAAAATAACTAGATAAATAATTATTAATAAGAAAGGTGTGAAATTGAAAACACATTATATTTAATCAATTAACTGAATATAATATGCATATATAGATATGTCGATGAAAATATCATAGATAAAAAATAATTGAATCTAAATGGAGAAAATGATTAATTTTTGGATGCTATATTTCGTAGGTAGACAGAACCATTACCATAAAGACCATTCAAAATGTGGATTATCAAATTAGGAAAAAACCCATCTAATTTGGATAAATAATTTATCTCATGAAACAACTGATTAATCAAGGGGATACTTATAATCAGGCTCCACCCATGTCATACATTAAAAAAGAATTCATCATATTTCAAATAATAGATTTTACAATGTTCCATATCAAATATCTATATGGAGTAGAATATATGGATTTCTCAATAATTCCATAGTGAAGGATAAGTAATAATAATGGTTGTTGATAGTGATGAAATGAACTACCATCGAAAGATCATTAAAAACATTCCATAGGAAAATAATCTTTAAACATTCCAAAGTGTCCCATACAACATTGAAACATTTGAGTCTTAATCCTTACTAGGTGATAACATTAAAAGAAACTTATAATAACATGAGAATAAGGATATTAATAAAATAAAATTTTAATGGGTAGTATATATACCATATATTAAAGTGAATTTGTGAATAACATCAAATAAGTTTCGATGGAATGCAAATTGAGATGAAATCCCTTACCATAAGTCTGACTTCTCTTATGTGTATTTATATTTATAAATAATAAAAATATATTAATTATTTAATTTATTATGAAACATTTTTATGTTTATCATTTTTTTACTTCACTTATTACATGTTTTTTATACAACAAAATATACAATTATATTTACGTTGAGTTCTTTGACCAAATTCAATTCATGTGTTAAAAAGAATTTGGTAGGTCTACTATAGTGAAATGCATCATTATATAAACAAATTAAAAATAAAAATCATTAAATAGTAGTCATATTTATACATCAATTTTTCTTCTAAAACCAATCAGGAATAATGGTTATGAAAAATTAACTAATGTGACAATCATGGAGAGGGTAGGTCATTCGTACGCATGAGTAACATTAGCATTTTTCAAAGATTATTAAGGAAAATTTTTTAAATAAAATTATATCAATACATAATGATATTTATATAATAAATAAAATTTTATTTAACCATATATACCTATATATATTATTCTTTTGATGTAAAAAGAATTTCATCATGTCGAGGAGGAAGTAGTCCACATGTCTAGGACTAATGTTATCACATTTTAGTGTGTGAAAATCATATTAAGGAAAATGATATATTATATTTTAAGAAATTATATTATTTCAATAATTTCATATAGATTTAATTTATGTAACATATATTTAATTAAAATGATCCATTATACATTCCATATATCTTGTGTATAAATCACAATGCTTTTAGGAGGTTGTAGTCCCCACTTCCACAAACAATGTTGTCGTATTTACACAAAATGGAATGAAAAATGGAATGTTATATATACACATTATAGAAGAATAAATAAATAATAAATGTCACATATATCATATATAAATAGAGTTTACATCATAATTTGAAACCATTAATGATGGTAGAGGAAAAAATAAACAATCATCATTTCACGAGGCATCAGTTCACTGTACACGAATGATAAGTTTGTGACCAATTTGATGGATGTGTGTGTAAGTGTAGATAAAGAACAAAACATAACAACATATAAATATATTTAGGACACTGTTTTTTTATTTAATAATGTATATTGACAATTTAAATAGTGTACAATGAAATAAAACTATGGAGCTCGATGAAGGTTTTTACCACTTATTCAAGAAACTCTATTTGTTTTGCACCAAAGGGATTACTTGGATGGATTTATTTCAATGTTTATGATTATAGGTTTAGTTGATGGATATTTTTGGAGTTATATTATTAAATCTTGGTTGATATAATGTTTTTTTATTGGTTTGATGAAGTTGTAGGGGTGAGTTCCTTTTTATACTGGGGGAAGAGTGGCAATCTTGTAAATTTTTTGAATGGGAATTCCACCCTTGTTTTTTCTATGGCATGTAGATGAAATAATGGTTTAAAGTATATAAAAATTATTATAAGGTATAAATATTTCAATAAAATTTATTTTTTAGAAATTTCTAGGACATTTTGGCTCTTAAGAATATGGTTTATGCCCTTGTTAAACTAATATTTCCCTTAACTGTTGTCATTAATTATAATTAATTTTACTAATATCATTGGTTAAAAAGTAAATAATTTATTAATATAAATTATAAATTATTATTATTTTAAATATGAAATCTAGTTTTCATAATTCTAATTTCATAACTGCCATAAATTAATTTAAATTTAATCTTGCATATGCGATGACAAAGCAGGTTTTTAATGTCAAATTTTTTGAAAAAATTCAATGTTTTTATCCAATTTCAAATGGTAATTTATTAAAAAAACCTAAATTGGGTTAATTAATAAATACTTTTCAAATTATAATTTATAAACAATTTAAAAAATAAATAATCTATAAAAATAAATTTGATGAAATATAGGTTTTGAACTAAAATTCGGTATTTTTCACTATTCGTCAAAAAATGAAACTTCTCTAAAAATACCAAAAACTAACACTAAACTAATGATGAATTTTTAATTTAAAAAATAATGTTTATTTTTTATATTAAATTTGAAAACATTAAAATAATTATTATTTAAAATAGGAACACCATCAAAAGGTGGTAAAATTAATTTTATAAAAATATATGATATTATGTGTAAAATTGGGTTTGTTATTATCTTATACCTATAAAATATATTGGATTAATGTAAATCATATTTTACTAAATATATAATATTTATATTAAATTAATATCAGACATTAATTATAATTAATTTAATTGAATAGGAAAAACACCTTTTGAGCATAAAAATAATTTTCTATAAAAACATTAACTTTATATTAAATTGGGTCTTATATCCATTTCTAATTAATTTTTAACCAAATAATTAAATTTATATTTTTGTAAACCATATATTTTCATAATATAGTTAATACTATTCTTAATTACTAATTTAACAGTTAGGATATTTGTTTTTATATTAAATTATAATATTTTAAATGTATATTGTTCTTCCATAAAACTCACCCTTTCATGTAATGAAATCAATTTAAGAAAATAATTTTTGCGTTTGACACATGATAACTTCATATTTTGTGTATTTAAAGCTATATTATATATTTAAGTTATTTTAAATATTAATAATATTTAAATTTCTCAGAATATTATATTCCCTTACGCAGTTGGTGTTTTTTGTCATATAATATATAGAATATAAGTTACCTTTCATAATTTTTGGGGTGTTACATTATCCCCACTTTAAATAAATTGAATCCTCGCAATTTGAACTCAATAATAGTACTAATTTTGTTGTTATTTCTATTGTGGAAATACCACATCAAGAGAAGGGTTCATAAAACATTATCTAAAATGAGAGAATGGGAAGTATAATGTTCACATGGATCAACATATGACTAGGTCTTTGAGTAGGAGAACATTAGTAGAAAGTAAAGATACATACATGGAGTAAAAGTGTAAATTTTATTAGTGAGTGGTTGAGTTCCTTGATAAAAATCAGGTGAATGATCAATGGAAAGTTAGGGGACTCAAAGATATAAATATTTTAGAATTTAAAAGTCCATCGGTTCATAAAAAAATTAAATTATTAAGAATTTTTTTTGGTTTAATATACTTTTCTTAATGTTGAGGAATTATTTCATTACCTAAGAACATTTTTAAGTACATGATTCTATAGACAACATCCTATCCTTTTCTTGTGCCATGAACTATTCTTACATTATTTATTACAATAGAATGTGTCATATGGTGATGTAATACATCAACTTATAAAACATCATCCATAGATAAACATAAACCATTTAATAAATGGAAAATTTTTACAAAATATTATGATCCATCAATTTTGAAGGAAGGTCACTGAATTTTCAAAATGAACGTATCAAATAAAATGAAGTGGATTTTAATCATCACATGCCAAACATTTTAATACGGTAATAGATTGAATTACTATAAAACCTTATTGAAATAATGAATGATTCTTATTCCTTAAGTAGATTATATATTATTGGATATATTACTTAAATAAAAAAATTATGTAAACTCTATAAATGATTGTGAAAACAACTATTTCAATATATCATTACTCAATTACTAGTTTATTAGTAGTTATATGATTTATTTTTTCTTAACTAATCATTACATTATCCAAAAAACATTGTTTTAACCATTAGGAAAATTTTAATGGTTATATTTCCATCAACCATGTGTTTTCAAAAATGTAATACTTTTTATTGAATAACTTATCTTAGTACCATTTTTCATAGGATATCATATCCTAAATGAAAAATCACTACACAATTATCGTCATATATTACATAATAATAATAACCATAAATCAATGATAAAATACTCAAATGACATAATTTTTGAATCTAGACATAGGATCATTAATAATCCATCTTATTCAATTATTGTAGCATAATCTTGGCCATGAACCATTATCCTATTTTGAGGTATATTCCTTTAATGTGTGGGAAATTTATTTTCATATTTTACCATATCTTTGTGAGAGAAGAATTGAACATTATAATGTTCTTTCATTCCCTTGAAATCATGAACATGGTGGACTTTTTCTCCACACTTATATAAAACATGCAATCCCTTAAATCAAGTACAAATTTTTTTCCATAATTATCACATGTGAGAAATTACCTCCTCCCTTATTCCCATAATACATATTTTGACCTACGATCCTCTACTTTTCTTTCTTTCCTTTGAAGCCATAGGACATGATGGATTCTTTACCAAACTCATTATCAAATGATATTATGTTCAAATGTGATGAGAATTCTTTGGAGATTATTTACCTTTGAAATATTAGCCTGAGTCCATAAATGTTATGGTTCTTATTACTTTTTTGGATCATGTACATTGGTGAGGTTTATGTTACTTATTCTTGGAAGAATTTATAAATTATTAAATACACTAAATTAGTTCATATCAGTATAAAACATAATATATAATCCAAAAATACTAAATACTTAACATAAATTGATAATTTTATTCATAGCTAATCTAATAATCATAAAAATGGGTTATGAGGGGAAATATTTACTTTTAAATCCTTCATAATGGTTTGTAAATAAAATGTGAATTAGCCAAAGTGTATCCCCCAAGAGTGTCAAACTAGGTGCATAGTATGTTTCATTGTCGTGTTCTTGGTTACACCGAGTTATTCCCAATGTACTTTGTCGGAGTTGTTTCCCATAGGTACATCTATTCCAGAACCATGTCAATTTATACTATCCATACAAGAATTTATTTTTAGTAATATCCATATAACTTATTCCTTACCAAAATTCTTGGATTTTATTCAATGAATATACTCAAGGTATATCTTAGGGTTACATTGGAATAGATATAAGCTTCAAATACTAAGGGATTGAACATTTAAGTAGTTTTGGAAAATTATATTACGTACATGATACCCATATTATATTGGGATATAAAACCTAATGAATAAAAATGAATAATAAATTGCACCATTGAAACTAATTCAGATGATTACTATTCATAACATGTGGAAATGAAACATAATAAGGATATGCTCAAGATCACATTATGGGTAAGTAAAAATGATGCGATAATGAATTATAAATAATAATCAACACATAATGGTAAATAACAGATAACACATTCTATTCAAATAACTAAAAAATAACAATATATAAAGGGAATAAAGTAAAAATGTATTCCATTTAATAAATGAACTGAATTTAAAACTCATCCATAGACATATTGATGAAAAATATCATGGATAAATAAATAACTAATTATATATGAGGGAAATTATTAATCATTGGATTCCATATTTTCTAGGTACATGGAACTATTACCATCAAGACCTTTCACAAGGAAAATTAGTATATTAGGTAAAACCCCATATAATATGGCCAACTAATTTTCCTTATGATACTATTGAGGCATCGAGTGGCTATCTATAACTGGGCCCTACCCATGTCATACTTATCAACAGAATTCTTCATATATTGAATAATTGATTTAATAACATACCATGTCAAATATCTGTATGCAATAGAAGATATATATTTATCAACAATTCCCCAGTGGAGGATAAGTAACAATAAGGGTTGTTTACATTGATGAATGGAAATACCATTGAAATATCATTGAAATAAATCTTGAGGAATATATTCTTAAAACATTCCAAAGTGTCCCGGAGCACTTTTAAAAGAAAAGGTAATGATTTCCCACTATAATTTCCCAGTGAAAAACATAAAAATCTAAAAGAAACTAGTTTTGGAATATGATTCCAGCAACCAAAATACAACTCATCAAAAGAAGACAAGTTTCATTGGTAATTGTTGGAGTTGTGGAATGTTTGAACACATAGTTACCAAATGTTAAAACATCATAAAATTAAATAAATAACAATGAAATTATATATTATGGGTAGAAAATTAGACTAAAATATAAACTCAGTTATTTATAGAAAACATTAACAAAATAATAATGATCATTCCACATACAATATATTTGGATTTTCTGAATATATTTTTGATATTTGCTGAAAAATTATCCCTGACAAAGAATAGTTTTTTATTTTTATACTAAAAGCATCAAAGATACTAATATTGAAAAAAGGACACAAAATATTAAAGATCATTTAAGGAATATATATTACATTTCTACCTTAGGATATAAGAATAAAAGAACAAAATATGGCCCTTACCCCTAATAAAAAATTTCCAAATATTTTAAACCAATTAAAAGATAATACATATATATATATAAAACACTTAGTGGATATTTGTAAACATTCCATGATTGTAAAAAACAACAAAATGTATCTTAAAAAACAATTTCAAAAACACAAAAACATTATCAAATTGGAATGGTGGAAGGAAATACTAATTAAAATGATGAAATTCTATAGTTTTGACATCATAAGTGTAAACTAATATAAGATTATAAGATGTATATAAGTTTTATGATGGCTACCCACACTTCTAAAAAGGGAATAACCATGATACTAGGTCAAGAGTGGTATGAAAATAATAATAGAAGCACATCAGTAGTAAATAGTGGGACTATTGTGAAATACTTGTACCCGAAGAACACGGAATATATTCCAATCGTTTGAAAGAATATTTGGATAGAATAATATGAGGAAGAAAAAAAGTTGAAATTATAATAAAATAAGGAAAATTATATTTTATTTCCATATAAATTTTATAATTCCCCACTAAACAATGTTGGATGAAAAAATAAGATCATGAAATCCATTCCACTGAATAAGATTGATATTTTTAAATAAAAGGGAGAAGGTATGAATAAATCCAAAGAAATAGAATATATAGGATGAGAAACATTTATCATACTTATTTCAATTAATATGAATTTAAAATAGATCCAAATCATTCTATTTGTTATCTAAGTAGTATTATAATGTGATAGTGTATTGAAGGTGTGGATGTTTAGGGGGAGTCATGAAGTAGGGAGATGAAATTGTTTTTCTTGGAATCACCAAAAGGTGATTTGAAATTTTATTCCAATTAACCAAATTTTTCTAAAACTAGAGACTAAAAATCCTGATATTCATGAAATTTTATTATTATTTCATCCTTGATGTATTTTTCTTATATTCCCATTTTCATAATAATTTAACGATCATATATAAAAAGAGAATTTTTTTTGTTAATGATAATGTTTTTTTCATCGTGGAAAACAGTGAAAACATGGTCATGTTAATCAATGAATGTTTTTGATATACTTTTTAATAAGGATATAGGAAAGCAATTGAATGAAAATATGATGTACTTTTTGATAACAAAATATTTTTAAATGTTGTGGTCACTTGGATAATCTTATGTATATATTTCATGTCTAAGGTAATCACTCTGGTTTTCTATACTAAGAATAATTAAAATAGACCTATAGCTGGTAGATTTTAGGATTATGTATTTTTTTCAGATGGTTCTTTCCTTCTCAAGATAAGTTTAGAGTTTATAAACAGTTATATAATTGAATATAAGGGATGAATAAAAGATATGAATAATTATACTACATCACACCAAAAATGTGACTATGGGATATTTAAAAATTCACAGCACTAGGTGGAATAGAATAATTCTCTCTTACATTATTCTCATTGTAAAGAAATATCATTTTAATTTATTATCAATAAGATAGAAAAATATATCAATGAACATAAAAATAATTTGGTATTGAAATAAATCTACAGTTCTATATTGAAGATCCATTGAGATTCAATTAAAACATATATTGTTTATATTTTGAATATTTGTTTTCAATGTAAATATAAATGTTGAAGATAAATGACTCATTAGTAAAAATACCCATTAAGAATGTTTCCTTATTATGATTAGGAAACAATAAAAACATGATGATGGTGTTGTTAAAGAATATTTCCAAATAGTTTTAGGAAAACATTCCTTATTTTATATGGTGATAGGATATTAAAATTATTTCAAAAAACATGAAAAATCTCCAGATCTAGGTTTTTATTCAAATTGGTAGATTCTGTTTATGGAAAAAAGACAGTTATAAAAAGGTCATTTGAGATAGAGTTCTATATTCATTTCTCTGAAAAAAACTATATAATTTGTGTCTGGATAGAGATGTAGTGGTATGATGTCCACATGAAGTAAAGTAAAACATATTCAATGGATTTAGATCACCAGATGCAGTTTACTTGATATACCACTTAAGAAGTTATCAAAAAAAATATTTGTTAGAAGATGAAGTTTGAGTAGTTATAAAGAGGTTGTGTAAGGGTCGTGAAAAATTAATTATTCTTTTGTAAGGGTATAGGCTGGATTCCAAAGTCTCTATAAAGGTAGAAGAATCTAGTGTATGATAAAATATTATTAATTTTTATTTCTGTAATGGTAAAATTACAAATGAGTAAATGTAACTTAAGTCTAATGCATAAATAAATCTCATGTGGGGTCCAAAAAGAGCATAAATTATTTGTATAGATAAAATGTTCTTATGAAGATGAAGTCTGGATGACAATATAACTTTGATGATGGAATCACTATATAGAGCATAAATGTTTTAACATAATGGAGAATGTATTTTGTGATATATTTTTTCTATGAGTTGAAATAACAATGAAACACATCAATGGATCTTTATTACTATACTATAGATGTTGAAGTTTCTAAAAATAAATTTGTATATTACTCAGGTGGGATTATTTTTTACATGATTCATGATGATTGAGGTTGAAAATACATAGAGTGTGCTTATAAAAGAGGTTCATCGAATTTATTATATTGGACAAAGATCCATTAAATAAACATCCATAAAATGAATAATTCTGTAAAATTCATCAAAAGAAAAGGTGGAATGATATCATTCAGTACTGTGAAGACGTCATGTGGAGTAATGTGATGTAAATGGCTATACAAATTTGATGGAACTCATCGAGAAAAGAGTTGTATAAAGAATGATATGAAGTTTTTGTTCTATCGATTGGATAATTGAAAAAGTATTACCACATAGTGTAGTTGAATGTTAATGGGTCCAAGAATAAATTTATCAGAAAATATATATCAGGATGAGTTTTTTAAGTTAGGATAAATGTGAAAAGGGTAATCAAAAGGAATAGAATCATAAAAAGATACTCAATGTCATCTGATAGATTATTTAATGATTTTTGTCATCCTAAAGAAAGAGAGTCAAGCATGACGTCTTGAATTGAGATTGTGGAATCAGAGAAAATATTACCAGAGGGAAGATTTCATAGAATAGGAAGACAAAATATGAGAATATCCACTCATTAGAAGAATCATTAGGATTTAACAGATACAATTCCATCAGAGATAGAATTAAACGGGTGTTCATTGATCAAACATTTATGACTGCCTTTGGGCTGAGGAGGCATACGAAGAGTGATTAATGAATAAGATATTATTTATTTTTATTAAAATAATTAGTTGAATAGTGTAGTTGAATGGTGTATAAGAGGATTGAAAAATGTTATATTCCCAAGACAGTGAATAATTTCATTGGACATAACAGTCTTAATAATGTCATCATACAATCATATGTTAGATGGAGTTCTATGTATCCTTACAATGTTTTTAATGTTTTTTAATATAACTATGTAATACAGAATGTTCAATTTTTTTTATCTAGATGAGATATGAATTTATTAAAAAGTTTTTTAACACTTTAATAAAAGAAGTTCAAAGAAGGTTATAGGTACTGGAGTCTTCATGATGATTCAGTAAGAGTCTATAATGATTTAAATTAATCTAATAAAATGTAAAATATAATAGGAAAATTAAATTGTATTCCATACCATTTCACTTCAAGTGACCCTATAAAATGGGGGTGTAAAAATATGTGAAATAGTATATGAAATGTTTCCATATGCACATGTTAAGTGATATGTTGAAGAATTTAGAGCAGTGAAAGTTTATAACCAAATAAATACATGGTTGATGAAGAAGAATCATTATATAGAGGTTTTGGTCATAAGTATAGTATGAAAAAGGTTATTATTAGATGTATTGAGAAAAAAATATTTCAGTTATTGATACAATAGAAATTTTTTTATTAGATAGAAATACCATTTTTTGAGGAATTTAATAGATTCTCATTAGATGGATCATTTCATGATGAAAGGTGAGGTAAAAAATATTGAGGTGAAATGGTCAATGACACACCTGATATAGAGTTTTTGGAAGGAATGTGAGGTGAATCAGACATAGATTCCTAGAAAAAGGATTATTCAAATTGGATTAAGTAATCAAGAGATATTTATCTGAAGGCCATTAATGGATGATGTTTTCAGGGGGTTTCTATATGTTTTCTAAAGATATAAGTAATGTTTGTAATGAATGGTAGTCCTTATATTGAGATATTTAATGATAAGTAGAGCTTTTTAGGTGATATATCATCTATGGGATGCCGTATAGAAGCCCTAAAATTTTTTTGGTGAAAATATTATTATCGAAAAAATTAATAGACTAAGGAGAGTCTCCATGGGAGGTCTGTAGTTTCCTACTCACTGGTCATACATTGAAAAGAATCCAATGTTTTATTTTCCTTATATAATATTTATAGTTTAATGTTAAAATAGTGAGTAATAATTTATAATGATCTCTACATAAAATCATATATGAAAGGTCTGATCAATATAATGTAATAAATTGATCTATGTTCAATATAACTGGTATAAATCTATCAACACTATTTTAACCTTTCTCTCTAGGTGACGACACATTCCACTTGGGAACTTCAATAAGTGTTTACATTGAAAGAAGTATGATACCATGATATTTAAATGGGTCATAAATATTTCACCATTTCAGGTTTGAATTTAACATATTCACAATAATAATGCAAACTTATAGTGGTTTAATGTAAAAATATAATGACACAAACCAAGTTATCTTATTAAAGTCATGTTAATATTGATCTATTTTAAAAAAATTTATTTTTTTATATTTTTCTATAGTGAAAATTTTTATTATAAAATTTAATAAAAACCTATATGAATATAATTTAAAAGTTACATGAAACTCATTAATTTAATGGATTAATATTATATGAAACAAAAAAAATTCTCAATGGTACAAATGGTGAGACAGATAGACAACTCCCTTTTTCAAAATATAACAATAATCCCAAATACAATATAAGTTCTACCCATGGTCTCACTATAAGTAGATAAACAATAAATATAGTTCTTAATTATAATGTAATCATATATTAAGGATGATTAAATAATTATAATATTTCCACATAAAAGGTTTATAACAAAACAAGTCATTAACATTTCATTGAAATAAATTATATCTTATTTTATAACAAATATTACGGTCCATAAATTCATAGAATAATATTAAAAAAATAATTTATTAAATATTAAATTAAAACCTAAAAGAATCTTTACAGTTTATTTTAAATACATGAATATATAAAATTCAATAAAAATAAATAAATATTATAAATAGTTTTTATTAATAGAATGAATTCTCATTAATTAAATACAACATAAATTAATATGAATGTTTTATATATTCTAATGTAAAAACATTATATTGAAAATGTGTTACAATATATAATAATTTTATAAACTATATATTTATTTATTAAAATAATTTTTTTAAATGGTTGTAAGGGAAATTGAAATCAGCTTATTTTTTTCCTAAAATATAGGTGATCCATTATATCTTAGTTTTATCAAGTGATAGTGTTTAATGTATGACTAGAAATGTGATATCTTGTATCCTTATTCATAATTATTTTGATAAATTTTATCAGTATATCTTAATGTCCCAGCCACTATCCATTATTTGTTTCATGGATTAAGTTATCTATATATTGGTTCTGAGGATCTTATCACAAATCATTATATATTTAAATTTTTTGTCACAATTCTCTAATTTGGAGAGTATGGTGATGTTTTTTCTCTAACCATGATATGATAAAATCACAAGACGATATGTTTACTAGAAAAAACCATGTAGTACAAATCCCTAGGATGCGAACAAATAATGAAATTTTTAGATATTGGAATACATGTACACAAAATCCACCATTTCACAACACTACACCTCTATAAAAATAACAAATAGTAATATTAGAATTAATAATTGAAATAAAAAACTAAAAATTTAAAAGAATAATTTCATTTTTGAGGTTCAAATAAGTATCCTAATCCATAGGGAAATGATTATTTATTTTGATATCAATTTAACTGTAGGATGATTACGTTTGAATATATATCATAAAATATTATCTCAACATATATATATAGTATTTCCAAACCCATTCTTCAAGTGATCACTATCATTATATATTTTTGGAATAAACTCTATATTATCCTATTTTCATGGGAATCCCTCCTCAATATTAAAGTCGCCAACCTCATCAACTGGTTAATCTAGTACATTATTCCCAAATCATAATGATCTGATAAGATAAATTCTTATGTGTTCTGTAAAAGTGGGTCTTATAAACAAAACTTAAGATTACTTTTCAGTTACCATATCATTTGTACAGTGATATATTCATTTTTATACTTATCATTATTTAGTATATATTTCTATATTGGCTATTTTAATGATAATATAAATAGAATAATTATCAAATCAAAAGGTTTTAGAGGTTTCCAATATATAATGATAACCTTGAGATACTATGGAATCAATATTAAAATTATCATATAGTCTAGATAAATCATAGTGACTACACACAATTGGTCTTCGACTATTAGGATCTAGAGGATCATAAATTGTGAGACTCCTTCTCATGATGTTTCTACTATGTGATCTATAATTGGTGAGATCATGAAGAAAAACCTTCCAATAGGAAAACTATATGTTTCAGGTGTCATTGGTTTTTCTTATCTATAGAAATGTGTATTGGTCTCCTAACATGAGATCATTATCAATGTGGGTATTTTGATCACATTCATTTAGGAAAGGAAAAAAACATGACAATGGGGTCATGGAATGGTTTATTGTGTAGGTTTTTTCATTGGTGGTTTGGAACTTACTGAATGGTCCAGATAAAAATTTACACTTCCATATTGGTGAACATGTATCTCAGGCCTAGTTTATAGGCATGGTATTACCTTCATAAATCCATTTAAAATGAAGTCAAAGTTAACTCTTTAAATCTTGATCAAGATATAATTAATCCAGAATATATGATAAAACAAGTTAGAATCCTTCTTTACAAGACATATCAAGACAAATGGATTATATTACCTAGTATATATTTGTAGGAATGGTTTTAATTTCTATGAATTTTACTAATATTTTTTGGGGACTTATTAGGTAGCTAAAATCTATTTTTGGTGAGGGAGTTGTATTCACTATAATCATGATAAATACCTCAAGGGATATAAACAATAGCTTATTCAAGAGTATTCCCAATTCTGGTGAATAAGAATATTTGATATGGTGGGGCCCACTATGTGGTTTGATATTTTTTCATGTTTTATCAATAAATAAAAAATAAATAAATTCAATATTTTTCAGGTATTGAATAATTATGTTAAATTTATTTATTAATACTATTCACAATATTTTTAGTAAAAACAAGAGAAAATATTATATGAACAAATATTAGTTTATTACTAAATGTTCATTTCAAATTAGTTGGGATTTTTTTTTGAGTTAGTTCCATTGGTTTATTAGGTATTATATATAATGTAAATTAATATTATTTCATAAAATAAATATAAAATTTATGACACATTTATTTCATTATGAATATTTATTTATTGCTTTTTTAATGGATATTAAATATATGATGGTGGGGGAACCCTTTCCGAAAATTTCAGCATCTACTATATAAAGACAAGAAAAATTCACTCGAGTAACTACTCACTTATTTGGAATTGATAGCTTATCTATCTTCACATATCCTAGTGATATAAATTATCTCTCTGAGTGATTGATCAAATAATGAATTCAATGCATTGAATGGGATGTGATTGATATTATCATAGAAATTCTTAGGGAATCATTGGAGCTCTACTCTATCACTCAGAATGCAATGAATGATGATTATGTGGATTCATGAAGTATGTCTTCAAAATTTAGATGAGTTTGGATTTCATTTTATTGAGTAATTGCCTCCTACGATGAGTTGCAGTTGATAAAATATTATTTTTATCATTGTATTTGTTATGTTTTAATTTGTGTGGTTCGATTAATTAAGTAAATATCATTGGACCTTTATCGAATCTTGGGTCATAGGACAATAAGATGTTATGTATCTCTAGTGGAAAATTTTTTATATCTATATCCCACTAACTTCTAATGCATGCCCTGGTGCCATCAACTATTATTAGATTGATCATGTGAATTTTCCATGCATATAAAAATTTAATTTTCATTAAATTATGTACATGGTTTTAATTTGGTCCCAAGGGAATATACCATGCATTGATAATGGCTTACTATTGGCCATTATTAATTTTCAATAAGGATTTTTTAGGTTTTAATATATTATTATTAAGAAAATATAATTATCATATTTTTTAATCTCACCCATATTCATCCATTAAAATAATATCTAGTGAATTGAAGTAATTAAAACAGATCTACGTGGAGGGAATAGTGTTTTTTAGTGACTAATTTACTCAACCATTATGTATAATTTAAAAAATATCTTGTTAAAAACCATATTTCAAAAGGCTTTTGATGCTTTGTGAAAAGGGTCGTGTGGGTTGTTTTTTTCAGAATTATAAATGAAATAAAAAATGTGTGGAGTAGTGTTTGTCTAAAAATTAGAACAAATAATATGTTTTAAAATAACATAAAATGGGGTGTTGTGTACGTCTTTAAATAAATTAGAATATTTTTTTATTTAAAAAATGAAAATTCCCTTGAAAAAATGTCTATGCTTTAAATGAAAAAAACCACATTCTTATCAAAGCCTCGCCACACCATACTACATCCCTAGTACCCAACTCTACCAATGTATCCTCCCAAACATTCACATAATAAATGTTGAATACTACTTATTTAATTTACCAGAATCATTCCTTGATTTTGGGAATGAACAGTGCCACCCTATTCAAGGTCACATTCTATCATCCCTACAATTGTTGAGACCACGGGATGCCGACTCTATTTTGGATTTGGATGACACTTCCTTTACCACATCATACAATCGTGGTATCTGAAACCTAGAGATGCAACCCTCTATCATCATCCATTGTTAAGACACCCCTGAATTCTACCTCTTAGTAAGAAACCTTTAATGTGCATGTCAACCTCACCGCATTTGGATTCTACTTGGCCAACTCCCTCTCCCCCGACATTCTCCACCAAGACGAGTCTCATCAGTGACATTCCCTCCCTTACTAGTTGAGAACATTTTTTTTGACTCCTCGACCTTATCCATCTATACCAACTACTCTCTTTTCAAACCTTGGGTAAACCCCTACCGCAAACCACATATCTTATTGAGATTCCCTATGGTGTCTTTTTGGTCACCCAGATATGAAATGGGTCAGGGGAGGATCATACTAACCCATTATGGTTCACATCCAGTCAACCTAATCCATTTTTTCCATTCATGGTTTTTCCCATCCCACAATTAGTCTGGGTGGGGTTTTGAGGCCCGAGTAATATTCAATTTACTCGAAAATGAATTTAATTAATTATATAAAGAATTATAACAATTTTATTATTTAAAAACATATTAATATAATTTTTTATAAAAAAATAAGTTAATTATGAGGCAGACCAAATTAAATTATTTATATTAAAATAATTAAATTAATTTTTAAAATTCCATCATATATATATTTATTGCATTTTAATTTTTATCACACATTACTTTGTATGCACTAACCAATTTTATGTATTGGTTGGACCTTGTATTTATTTATGATATTTTATTTAATTATTTATTACCTATATCTTATGATTTTCATAATTAATTTCTTTCCTTGATGGAACAAACATTTTCATTTTGAATTCAATACATATAATGGAATACATGTCCATCAGTATATTTATGTATATTAAACTTCTTAAGAAAACCTCACCTACATGTTAGTATTGATGTAATATAGATGATGATGTAGTATGTTGCGGACCACACCTTGTCAAGCTGAAATCCAAATGAGAAGATGACACACATGACCAGGGATGAGTTGCATCCTGGGTCAAGACCCAAATCAGTTATAATACCCCTAGGTCATGGTTGATCCAATGAGTTTAAATGGATCAACCAATATTATATATTCAAAAGCAGTTGTGTAATTTTTTTCTTTTATGATTTTTTTATTATATTTTTCATTTTCATGTCTTCTAGAAACACGTAATATATTTAACATAAAAATCCATAAATACAGGATGAATGGTTTTCAATTAATGTCTAGTTTTAAGTGAGTGAACATAGTAAAAACATATTAATAGAATTGGATTATATTATACATGAAAAATAAAAATCCATCAAAGAAATATTATTTAAAAATATCCTTCTGTTCATTGAATTTTAACAAATCTGAGTGTATGGGGTTCTTGTATACCAAAGTTGAGGGCACCTCCAACTATCTGGGAGTTCTTATGAGAGTGATGTTTTAACTTACACAATGTAAGAATAAAATTAATATCCATAAAAATACTATTTCAATATTATATTCCATCATTTTGTAAACCATTCTAGAATTTTAGTTTCTAGGAAATCGCTTACCTGATCAGGGAGTCACGAGATAATGTGTTTGTCTAGGAAAATTCCTAACTTTAAGTCTCCAGGTAGTCGCATGGCCATAGCTTTTAGACTATGATTAGATTTTTCAAGGACCATTTTCACTATGATAATCAAGAAATAGTGTATTCTGATTCTATTACAAAGGGTATCTAGAGTTTCAAAAAATATTGGGATACATTTAATGATTTATGTAATTGTTAATTCCTATTTAGTAATCAAGATAAAATTAAGAATCTACTTGTTTTTTTAAAATATAATGTAATTCTATACATAAACTTGGATAATATTAGATATATAGAATATCCAAACTAGAATGTGTTTCCAAAGAATAATATTGGTTCTTTCAAAAATTACTATAACATCATAAATTCAGGGCTCTAGTATAAAAGGTACCTGTTAAGACTCCTATGGAGGAAAGGGTGAGAATAATTCTTACAAGAGAAACATATATTAAGAATATGATGATTATTTTATAATTTTTTCATCAATGATCAATGTTTTTTAGAAAAAAATTAGGACACATATTATTTCACATGTTCTTTCATCTTTGAGAATATTATGAGGATAAAGTAAAGAAATATATGAGTATGTGATGATTACAATTGTTATGTGTAAATTAAGTGATATATCAAAAACTTTAATTTCTTCAAATTATTATTTTATTTTCACCCATATTATATAGTTTAGTTTACGATTTCAAATATAATAGAACACAGACAAACTCCTTCATTATCTTCTTGGTAATGTTCATGATAAAAATAAGATCATAAAGAAGGATTAATCATTAGTTTTTATGAAGAAAAAGTTGAAAGAAAAGGTGAAATGACCAATGGAAAGTATAATGCCGAGGGAAAAATTGAAACTTCATTCAATTAAAATATGTTTTCTAATATACATTATATCATTATATTCCTATAATTTGATGGATGTTTAAATTAAATGACTATAATTGAAATAGAATGTACTTGTTTCTACTTTAGGTATATTAGTCATTATATATGACATTTATATCATATGTATTTGGTATTAAATAAAATATTCATGTCACATATTTGTAATAAAAAACAATAAAGATGTATGAAAATAAACATTTTGATAAGTAAGGTGTGTTCTCCAAACATGTGAGAATTGGTGGTTCAAAAGTTAGCGGTAAGAGGTACACAACATCTAAATGTCATGTAAACGGTTCTGGATTCACATTTGGTATGTATTAATAAAACATTAATGCAAAATATCAATTTTACATAAGGATACATTATTCCAGTTTTTGAATGGATGTATTTTGTGTTCCTTAATACTCAATAAATAGATGAGTAATTCTTGAAATATTGTAAATGACTAATTAATGTAAAATTTAAGACTTATCTAAAATGTTATGGTAGGATAGTGAATTTTTAAGAAAATATAAATATTTTTCATGGATATACCCAGTATGGTTGTATACTCATTGTAGTTAATGTCCTTATGTAATATCAACAAAAATAGGTACTTATTTTTGGATAAGAAAACCGTTAGAAATAAAGGTAAGCCACAAATCATTTGGAATTAGTTTAGATAGAACAATTCCAAGGGTAAGATAGTATGGAATATCATTCATTATATTCCTTTATGTTTTGATTATGGAACACGAAGTTCATATATGATATATTCATGGTCCGAGGATATGAGTTTCTTTGGGTTTGTGTCCCAAAGAATACCTTGACCAGGAGTCCATCAATACTATAATGCAGTGAGAAGTATTTCTTAAAAGCACATTAATATATCCACTTAAAATATATGATGTTAATAATGGTGTTCAATGATGATTCTTACATTTTAAAATTGATCCATATTATATATCATGGATTAATTCAAAAATTAAATTGTCTTCTACACATCATATTCATGATAAATTTAAAAGTAGTACCAAAGTGGAAAATTATATTTATTACAAAATCTTCAATTATTTTCAACAGATGTATAGAAAATTACATTGTTATCCCATAAAAAAGTTCCAAATATAATGAAAAATTAATATCATATGAGTCATATTATGATATATATCTATCATTTCATAAGAATACATGAGAAGATGCAAAGAGTTTTTTAAGACACAAATAAACTTGAAATATGAGAAACACAATGTGTGTCCACTGTAGATATCCAAATTTTTTCCAAGGATATCAAATAAATAATACTGATAGAAACGATATACTAAATTTATCAACTTTATTTAATTATAAGGGTACATATATATATTTTAATGGTGAGATAAATATTGACTTGGGTTTAGTCATTTCTAGATATGCACAATTAGTTGAGATAGAAACATGTTCATAAATATCATATGAAAAAAGACTATTCTAGAGACACATAAAATGTATAAATAATGAAACCATAGTGTTGGTTTAATATTCATAGTGTATGGTGATACATTGATCATTGATAATTTTAAATTTTACATTTATATTGTCTAGGGAATTGAGATAAAATTGACAAGATCAATTAGACTTCAATAACGGATTCCATGTATCAATGTATATGGGCTTATTATTTTGAATATGGTGATGGGTATTTAAGGGGGACTATACATGGATGGTTTAAGTGTTCTACTATTAAACCTAGATTTGTAAGAACTAGTTTTCATAGGGAAATACATAAGAATTTTACTCATCATAACTACTATTTAGGATCATTTTATTCAAAATTGGATATCAACACCACTAATCATGGATGGTATTTATTTAAAAAAACTATAACGGGATCGTGACACCTTATAGTGCTAATAATAGGTAAAAGATACAAAAATTTAGTTTATAATTATTTTATTTAACAGGATCATAGAATATTTATTTAGAATTAATTTTTTCTATGTGTCTAGTATAAGTTATACGGAGAGTTACTATTTTGTAATTGAAAAATGTTTGGTAACATATGGAAAATATTTATTGGTCTTATAGTTTGTAACAACCATAACATGATAAATTCAATATATATTCACTCAATATTGATATTAATATTCAAGGGTATATGACATGATTTTGTAGATCTAACTATATCATAAACCAAGTTAATATTACATATACTAATAAAGTATTGAAAATAAAAATTGGAACAATTAAAGAGTGAATTTTTTCCAATGTCACATGGAATAAATCTATCCAAGCATACATGCATGGGGATAGGTGGTAATTAATGTGGTGGGTTTAATTCCATATGTTTCCATGATGGATCATTCATTTATTCCACGATATGTTCTGAAAATGATATTTCCAACAAACACATTATGATTAGGATATATCAATTATATCCAAGAGAAATCTAAGGGATGTAGTACAAAAAATCCACATGTTCTTATACAAGTAAAAAGGATATATACATTAAATGTGGATTGGAGGATATATTGTATTTAAAAGAACACAAACTAGTCTTCCTATTTGTCAATAGGACCTAGTATAGCATTTTGGAAAATATAATGATCATTAAAAGATCATTCAATCTAGTTTTGGCCATATCTAATGATACAATATTCATTTTAACTTTTGAGGATGATAAAGAAACAATGTCTAATAAGAAAAAAATTTCTAGTTAGGAGAATTTCACCTAGTGAGTAAAGTTTTATCCCGATGATAAATTTTTGATAAGTGCCAGAAAATATGTCATGTTTAGAAAGGGAAAAATGAATATACATAAAGATATCATCTCTTAATGAGTGATACACTAGGAGGTAAGGTTACTAATAAGAAATAGACACATAGTAAATATGTTACAAACCCATGACAAAAGTTATAACTCCATATATTCTTGATCTTATCATGTGAGAGCTAACAATAATGGTTAGAAAGTGGATTATAGTGTATTTGAGAGTGTTGTAATAGTATGTTCCCTAGAAAAAAACAAACAGTACTTTTAGATTATCATTTCATGTATACAATGAGATATAGAAGATGTATAATTACATTTATAGTATTTATATTTGTACATCCCCTATTTAAATGGTAATGTCTGTAGATTTATTTTTATATCAAAAGGATATGGATGTTCGCAATATATAATGAATACCTTTATATATAATGAAATTAATATTCAATATATTTATTCTATTCTAGATACATCATATTGGCTATACGTAGTTGATTTCTCACTATTAGATTCTCAAGGATCATGATTATTAAGTCTTATTCTCATTAAGTTCACACTTAGTGATGTTGAGTATGTGAGATCATATGGAAATACCCAACAATAAGAAAACTACCTCATTTAGGATCCATTTTTTGTTACTATCAATAGACATGTGTATTGGAATCCTATCTTGAGATCCTTATTAATGTGTTTTATGTAATCGCACACTTTGGGGCACGAAAAAAACCATGAAAATGAAGTCATTTTGAGATATCTTGTGTTGGGTGTGTCATCAGTGTTGTGTAATTGATTGAAAGGTCAAGATATAATTTTTCACTTCCAAGTTTAGGAAGAGATATATCATGCCTAGTTGATCAACATATTAGTACCATCATAAATCTAGGTCCAAGGTAGTTGTAGGTATGTCATTTCAGTTAGGCAAACTAATAATAATGAAATATAGGATGATAAAATAATTGTGAATCTTTCTTTATGATATATCACAAGACAAAGAGATTATATTACACAATACATGTTTATAGAAATGGTTTTCATTTATATGTATTTTCCTTATCTCTTTAGGTCTCTTGATGGGTTGGTAGAATCCAATCTTGGTCTATGAATGGTATTAAATACTATATAGATAAGGGCCTAAAATTTAAAAAATAATAGGTCATTGAATATTCTTCCCTATTCTTGTGAATAAAAATATGGGATATGGTGGCACCCTCCTTGGGTTCAAAGATTTTTCGTTGATTAATTTATCAATAAAAAAGAAAAAAATTCATTATTATTCTTATATTGACTAATGGGTCAAATTTATTTTCTAAAATTAGTCATGTGATGTTTTGTGAATATACGTGAAAATATTATACAAATAGTTATTATTTTAATATTCAAGGTTCTTTTAATATTATATGTAATTAAATGTTGAGTAAATTAATCGGTTTTATAAAGTCAAATATATATAATATATATAATAAGTAGGTGATAAAATATAAATAATATTTACGTAATAGTTAGTTTCTTATAACTATATATTTGTAGCTTATTTAGTAGATGTTAAATATAAAAGTGTTGGGGAACCCTTTCTAGGTGTTTGAGCATCCAATGTATGAATAATAGGAGAATCTCATTCTAGTTACTATCAACTCATTTAGAATTGAGATCTTACCCATCCTCCCACATCCTAGATAGATATGTCTCTCTCCAAGTGAAAGATTCTAGAACTTAATTGACATATCAAAGGTATGGTATATAGGTTATCATCAAGACATAAAAGGAATATTTTCAGTTTGGTGATAACACACAGTTTTTAATAAACGACGATCATGCAGATACTTAAAGATTGTGTGGATGATATTGATGGGATATGTTTTGGATCCATTGAGAAACAATCGCTAGTGATGTGTTATAGTTGAGTGCACTATTTTTCAATAGGTTATGTGTTTATTTATAATATTTGTAATTTTATTATTTTATGCGATATCGTTAGACCTATACCAGGGCTCAGAATACTGAAGATGATGAACTTATATCTCTTCGAGAATAAAAAAAATTATATTCTCATCCCACCAGTTTCTGATGCATTCCAATGTACCATTAATGTGACATCCCTTGGATTATTCACTGGTAAACTAATATTATAAACCTTACGAATGACACACCTGTACAACTTAACTGCACCATCTAGTAATATTTTACAATCCACATCATCTGTTATATGTTGTATAACCACTGAATGTTTCTTCTACTACTATACCATCCAAATCTGATGACCAAAAATTATACCACATGGAGTTTATATTTCCTATGGTTTTAATGCCTTAGTAAGAAAGGTGAGAATAAAAATATACCAACATAGAATCATTTTTAAGCCACACCACTACATCCTCCACCATCCATCATAAAATATTTTTTCATTCTCTAAAATTATCTTATAGAATTTTGTGGTCCACTTAATTTTCCCTTTTGGTTAACCAAAACCAACTGAGTCTTAAGATTGACTATAGAATACTTTTGTGATGATCTTAATGAGCATATCTACTGGATGTTCAGTTCCCTATATCTTCTGGGGATACAGAACATTTTCTATAACAACATTGAAAAAAGTGGTTCTTCAACTAAATATGATTCATACGTGAGTGAATCATTGGATTTTTTGCTATGTGAATCCCACTCTACGTGTCCATAAAAAAATCTCAAACTTACAATATTCTTCAGATATTCCCTTGTAACTCTTCCATTCAAACCAACTCATTCCCACAATCTACCAATTTTATGACCTCCAATTACATTATCAAGTGTGAAACTGATGATAGATGAATCATCTTATAGATCACTGTTATTATACAAGATGTAAACACAAATTCATATATTCTCTCCATTGTTTTTTAATGTCTAGAAATTTTTGTGTTTGAAAATCCTTATAAATATTTACTATTTTGAAGAAATGTTTCAATTACTTGAAACCCTTATGGCAAGATATACTCCTCTTCACAGACTCCCATTTCCCTCCTTCGAGGTTCAACATAAACCTAGAAAAAATTTCAACTAGTTGTAAATTTTCTAAATGGGTACAAACCAAGGTACACATAAAACATATTACTTGTTCTAAAAATAGAACCTTCACCATATAATAAACCTTAGTGAAAGTTCATGGTGATTTCTAATTTCAATTATTGAAGTGTTCATTAAGGGGTTTGGTCATGAGTTTTTCTTATAATTTGTCAATCCACTACAAAATATTATAGATGTGGTATAACTATTTCATGCAAAAATTACTAGTAAAGAGGTATCTAATTATATACATCCATAAATATATTTTATCAGACGAAGATCCTTCATCATGATTCTTCTTTACATCTCTATATTGACCTCATCTATTCATCTCATCAGTTTTCCAATAATCATCATGTATTTGTTATAGGGAATTAGGATAATAAAAACATTTTCCAAATAAACCTTTCAGTAATATAAATGCACAAAATTTCTCTATATGACATTCATTCCATTATAAAGTTGTTTAAATTCATGTATTAATTCTTATTTCAATGGTTTATACTATAAATATTATATTTGTGTTTCTAAGAAATTACCTAGTTTAGTTTATCCTTAAAGCCTTCCAGTTTTTCTATTTATATTTTTTCACCAAATTTCCCATGAATAAATGTATTCTTCATGTCCAAATTCCGAAAATGATGTCCTTTGGATGAAACCATACACATAAACATTCATATAGTCATGTCCATAACTACAAAATAATATAACATTGGGAAATCCACTCCATCAATTTGTTGAATACTTTTAATAACCAGTCATTCCTTGTACCTCTCTCTACCATCTTCTACATTCTAAATACAATAAACTCATTTTTGAAATTCTTTATTCCTTAAAGGTTTCCTTTTCAACCCTCACATTCCAAACACATATAGTAATTCAAATTTATTCCACAATTATAAAATCCACTATAATATATATTTTTAACTACTCTCCTCTTTTATGGTCTTAGGTTTTTTATAAACCATTAGATATTTTACACACTACTTTGGTACCATTCCATTGGTTTCCTCACTATGGTAGGTCTATATAGTTATCCATAAATTTGTTCTCTATTCCAGACTACAAATTATGAATTTCATACTTCTTTAGTTTTTATTAATCATTTTTAGTCAGTGAACTCACTATTATATCTGGAAAAGGGAACACCGTAGTTAATTGACCTTATTCTTTTAATAACTCTACAAAATGGTATGATATTTTATGTGATAGTTTTCTTCCAAAATTTACTAGATCACTAGTATTTGGATGTTTTTCTAGGTGAACTTCGTTATTTTTCATACATTTCATTCACTAGACTAGTTCAATAAACTTTTATCCATCCATAGGATCACTTTATCAATGTTCACATTTTTATTTTTAAAACATTTTGGAGAGTCATTGTCCAAATTTAAAAATAAAAAATCATTATTATACTAGCCAAAAAGTAATATTCTAGATACTTATCCTCTAACATATATTTTTTCTTATTATTAATGTGAAAAAGGCATAATACTTAAATTATTTTTTGTAGTTGAAATCAAATTCCCTTTTATAGTAATAGATCTCATGAAGTCTCTAACCAATTAGAGATGATATACTCTAATTGATTATGTAAGTCACATAATCCATTGCATCCATTGAAGAAACCTTAGGGAACCCTAGTAAAATACCAATTCTTATATATTTATCCTACAAATTCCGATTTAATATATATGAAGCTTTGTTTTGTTTTGGTGGTCATAAAGTAGTTTAATCAATATAAACCACTTTTATAAGAATAACTTTTGAAAATTTTTTCTTCTGTAATTCCAACTATTATCTGGATATAAGAACTTCAACTTTAATCTTTCCTCTTCTTCTACCATGTCCCTTGAAAAAAGAAAATCCTAAACACTGTGGTCTATTTCCATTAAAACTATACAAAAAAATTATATGTATAATCGTCCAAGAATGTTAAATATAACATTGAACCTTCATAAGAACACCCCAGAGTTGGACCAAAAACATCCAAGTGAACCAACACTGTCTACTAGTTATTTGGTTACATCCTATCCATACAAAAAATCATTTCACTAAAACTCGATGATATAGGCCATACTTTTTGTGTTTTCCTTTGAATAAAATATCAACATACATATTTAAGTGAGTATTTTAACACCTTTCACACTAAGATGACATTAAAAATCATATAAAAACAAAATGGATGTTAACTCTATATAATCCATTCCTCCTTCTTGTAATCCTATAAGGTACAAGGTCTCATTATTTATTTATTTTCCAACAAACAGAAAATAATGTTAAATATTACATTCACCATCCACAAACATTATAAAGAATCTCACATCATCATTTTTTCCACTAAAATTATGTTTTTATTATAAACTGGTATCTGTTTCTCATACTTCAACTATAACATCCATAAATTACTTGTACGTATTAAAACTTTTCCTTTTCCCATAATAATGAGATCTTTTCACCCTTAATATTTATCTTTCCAAGTCTTATAGATGTTTAATTTCTCATACATCCTCTATTTGATGTGAGATATAATGAATCTATTGAGTCCATCACTCAAGAGACCAATGAATCAACAAAACATAAGAGGAACCTTTTCATGTAATTTAACATAGGTTCAATAAAACCTACATAATAATTTATACATTCAAGAATTCTCCATTCATTCATTGAAATCATTATTTTTCTGGTCTTTCAACTCATGGTGCCATCATAAGGGTGCATTTTTTTCTATCTCAGTTATAGCTCTACCTTCCTTTCCCATTATTAAATTTATCATCCATTGGTACATTATTATAACCAATGATTTTATATGTATTTCATTTTAAATATAACTTGAATTATTTGATAGCTTTCCATACATACACCCCGAGGTCTATATAATTCATGAAATAGAAAATTGTATTAATGTAGAAATTAAATAAGTATGTCTAAATAGTAATAAATATTTATTACAAATAAGAAAAATATCTTTATTAATTCATTTTTATTTAATTTTTCCTAATAAATAAGTACCCTATTTTCAGTAAATTAATTTTACACAAAAAAATATATATTTTCTTCTAATTTTTATCTTATTTTTGTACATGAAAAAATATATCTAGTTTATAATTTTTTTAAATTTTAATTTTATGAAATTAATAATAATTTTAAAATCATCATTTTAGTATAATATTATGTTTATTTCTTTGTATTTTTCTAAAATGATTTACCAATTAGTGAACTATGAAGAATACCAGTTTGTGTAAAAAATTCATTTATTTTGATGTAAATGTAACATGATGATATAAGTTTCATCTAATTGTAAGCTAAGTCTCATTTAATTTAATATAATATATTTAAAAACATACTAATAATCATTATACTTTATTTTTATATGAGTATATAAATTAAATGAAATATATAAATATTTTTTGTGTGAAATGTGTTTTTTTGTTAATAAATTTATAAAATATATATTAATTAATTACCTTAATTAATTTTAAAAATTATTTATTAAATTTAATATATTAACATTAATTTTTTAATTTTAAAAGGCATGGAATGGAAGAAAATTAACTTTTATGCTTAATATTGCTTTTCGAGAATGGGTTATCATTTCGAATTGGGTTCTTAATTAAATTTATATTATACCACTTATTGAAATTGAATTCATAAAAATAGATTCAATATTTATAATTGTATTAATTAATATAGTTTAATAGGTTCAACATAATTTTTTTATCATAATGAATAAAAAAAATAGAAAGTTTTTGATTCCACGATAAAGGTTAAAAAGTGTTTATTGGGAAGTTAGAAAAAAAACAATTGTATAATTTTCATATTAATCATTAATTTTTTTTGATGATGTTTTTTCAAACATATATTATCATACGTTTTAATCCCTTCCAATTGGGAGCCAAATTACCTTCAAAAATTCATTAAATTAGTGGAAACTTTAAATATATTTCTTGTGTGTGTCTTCACCCACTAAAATGAGGTAATAAATTTTCCTCCATTATTCACCCAATATTATCATTCTAACTCATGAAAAATTTATATAATAATTCCCTTCATCCATGATCTTATTTTATTCTCCTTATACTAATATTTAAGGGATTAAGAAGTAAGCTAACTGAGGTCTCTTGAAGATGAGGTAGAGACCTTAACCAAGGCTTTTCAATTTTATTTCTTGTTATATTTTGTTTAAAAATATTTAATACATAATTATTTTTACTATTTTATAATAAATATTTTCATATTATTTTGTTGTTATATCAAAACCATTTACCACCTCTTCTCAATCTATTGATTGATGGAAGTATCACTTGTGCGTATGTGTAGGCTATTACCTCCAAAAAGAGATACGATTCATTTCCCACCACCATCATTAATAGATGGTCATTATGATATATATAATGTTTATATATAATATTTATGTTTTTATTATAATTACATAAATATTAATTAATATTTACCATTGTTTCATTTCATCATTTGATATATTGAAACATCAATCATACGTACTTATGAACAATCATCTTCACATTGTGATGTAAATCATTTTCCTCATATATTTATACAGGTTGTTCTAAATATGTATATTATTATTATATATTATATTTATATAATTATTAATATTATAGAGAGAACTAAAACATGATAAATGAACAAGGATTATAATCAGTGAACCAAAACATGCATTACAAATGAGTCATTTAAATCATAATATGATGATGATGATGAAATATTTTTAATTAATAGGCGATATGATATTATAACAAAATCATGTATAGTATTATAAAAATTATCATTCTCATACTATATGACAATAATAAATTCAAATTTATTAAATATAAGGATAGATCTCTTACGATTAAAAACGGACGTTAAGTAAGGATATTATTTTACAATCTCATTTATTCTAGGATTTTTGAATAAATTTTTTAGTGATGAAATTATAAAATATATATTTTCAAAGATGTATATATTTTTTATAGTATTTATAATTCTATATGTTTATTTTTTCTTTTATTTTCCACTCTTTATGTATTGAATATAACAAAATATTGTTTTTAAGGAAATTCGACCATGATTTTACCTATGTACAGAAAACATTTTTTCCATGTAAATATTTTCAAAAAAATAATTCACAAATGTTTTTAAAATTTACCAAATATTTATTAAAATAATATTTACCCATGTTTTACTCTCTATTAAAATATCATAATGGAATCTTCTTGTCAATTTCTGAAAAAGTAAATTTTGTACTTTTATTAAAAATATGAAAAGTATTTTTATTTTAAACTATAATGCCTTAATGGATTTCTCATACATCATGAATATTCTTTTATTTTAATAAACCTTAACAAGTTTACATGGTTCCTTAAAAGATAATTTCTACCATAACATTTTTTAATATTTTAGATTCTATATATTTGATTTCAAATAAAATTTTATTTTACCTAAGAAATGTTCTAGTAAACATTTAAAGGTATTTTATATATAAAAATACCCTCTAAGGTTATTTTGATTTAAAATGAAAAAGACAAAATTTTAGTATATTTATTATTTCTATTTATTTGTATGATTATGATGATAAATAATTTATTAAACACCTATCTTTTCCAAGGGATATGATTTGATGTTATGATTAATATTTTATGAACTTGTGAAATGCATATGCTTGGTTTTCATTATGTGTTTGGTGGGCCCATAAATTTTTATAACCCCATGAAATTTGTAAAATATGGATATCTCATGAGATAATATGTACTATAATGGGCATAAAACCCAACTTAGTTAGGTATACTACCCAATAAAAGAGTCTTAGGATTGAACCATGACTAAGGAAATGATTGAGTCGTCCATTAACCCAATCTAATATGATAGTATTGGAAGAAATCATTGACTAATGAAATAATTTTAACTTATTATTTTCAATATAAAAACATATATCTTAGGGTTATGATATGTTTTCATGGATAATTATTTACTATTTATGTTTTTATCCTCTTATGTCTTATATTAGTTTTTTGAAAAAATATTATTCCATGTTTCATGATTAACTGCCTCTCACTAATTGGGTATTCATATTTTAAACCCTGATCATGTTCTCATACCCTCTGGATTTTTCTAACATATAATAATTTTTTCATATCTATTATTTTTACCATTACATAGAATTTAAGCTCACCCTTTCATAATATTCCCATCCCTATGATAAGAATAATGATTCTAAGTATGATATTTATAGGATGGGTTCTAATACTGAGGAACATATTTCAAAAGGATGTAGATAATTTATGTAATAGTTGATTATTTTTCCATGATTTCATAGAAACTAAACCTCTACGGTCTATATGAATTCATATTTTGAATTAAATTTAATATTCATCTAAATATATCTAATGTTAATGTATAAAAGGTATGGGTGACTATAGTTTGTATCATATGAATGGATTAGTAACTTATGAAAATTATGATGATTAAACAATAGTGAATAAACATAAGATAACCCTATTTATAGGAAAAAATCATATATTATAGTAATGTCGGTATGTGATTTGCTTATTGATATAAATATCCATATGGATACAATAAGGGAACATAGTTCTGTCATAGAAGAATCTAGGGGTAGTAACCCTTAAAATAATTTTTTATATATATCTAGACCATCACATTGGTTCATAGGGAATGGTCCCTTACCATGTAGTTGGTTTGACAGTATTATGATATATAATTAAGTCATTTTAAATATTCATAAAGTTTAATAGTAAATAATTTGACTTGATAATGATATTGGATTAACTAGTTTTAATATATCGTGTCATAGATTTAATATAATGTGTCATTATTTTTCATGACCCACCTTCTTCAAGCAGAGGGATGGGATGGAAAATTGCCCTACCCTACCTTTCTCAATTTGAGGAAGAGATAATGACCCATGAGTCCCACCTTCAGTAGGCTCCTGAGTGGTTACTATCACCAAGGGTATAAAATATTACATAATTTGGAAGGTATTACAATTTTTATTAAACAATATTTTAAGATAAGTTAGTAAATCCCAACAACACCAAATAATAAAGATAAAAGTAAAGCCAAGAATCAATTTTGATATAAATGTTCAAAAGTAAAGCATAAAAAAGTATGAAAAACTCCCAAATAATGTACCAAATGAAAAGAAACTAAGAACTATCGGTAACTATCTCAATACGACTACTATTAATGTCCATAAAAGTCTTCAATGTCATCCTAGAAACCAAAAATAAATTTATATACATAGGATGAGCATACAAGTTTACTTAGTAGTGAAACTAAAGCTACTCGTGCACAAGTGAGGGGACATACAAATGCATCTATGTGAAAACAGTAGAACCCCAAGCACCTACCAAGGAATACTAACCAGATTAAACTCACCATGGTACACTCACCAAATTAATGCAAGAGTAGTAAAGTAATAATATAGTCACATCAACATTTGGGTACCCCACACCACTTTCCCACTGGTTAATTGCTCATTGCGAATAACCCAACATCTTGGAGTTGTCACTCTTCCCACACACATTCCCACTACTGCAACCTTACCACACACACCTAGACCTCTAACCACTCACAACCACATCCTTAGACACCTATTCCACAAAAACCACCGCCATGATCGAAGAAACATGGGCCTTAATAACCAAACACCACATCTGAAGACACTTGGGCCTCATGTTGAAGATACATGGTAAAACATAATTAGACCCCAAACACCTGAGCCACTCATCCAAAAATCCCATGGACCTATGAATATAGGATAATGGTAACCCTGATGTCATTAGAACCTTCATAGGTATGCCTAAGTTTCAAGATCCCAAAAGTGGGTGTGAGGAAGAAAGTCAGTAACCATCCATCTTTCCTCCCCCCGAGATGTTTGGAAAGACACCATCTACCATGAGATGGTGGTGTTCAGAACATGATACTCAAGAGGAGTGGGGTGCATATAAAAATAAAAAGGAAATAATATATATATATATATATATGTATGTATATAGGTAGCCAAACACTCAGCCTCAACCTATAGGTTTTACAAAAACAGAAAACCCGCCCACATCAGCACCGTTTTTACTGCTAACCCTGTATGCACAACCATAAAAAAACAACTAAAAAGAATAATCCAACCCCATTTTTATTCAATTTCAATTTATGTATTTATGTTTATTCACTTTAAATTATTCCAACACTTTCAAGAAACTAAAAAGTGTAACTATGCCAAGAAAAAAACATAACCAAACTACAATCCCAAGGAAAAAAAATCACAAAACTAGGCTTGTAGTCTCACTGCACATCCCCATTCAACTACGGACAAAAATCATTATTTAAAGTGATAAAATTCATTCCTTCTCTCATAACCCATCCCTGTATCCCTTCTTCCCAAAAAATTCCACAATACATTCCTACAACATAAATTGTCCACAACCACACTGTAGTCCCAGTGATCGACGTTGCTTTGAGAACACATGAAAAAAAATTAAGTTTAGCTACCTTAAAGTTCATCCACTATACAATTAATCAGTCTCTCAAACTGTGACATCAACACAACAAGTGAAATTTCCATTGCCTTCATGTTATACATTTCACAATCAATCAATGTCTCAGACCGAGACACCAACACAACAAGGGACAGTCTCATTACCTTCAATTTATCCATTTCACAATTAACCAGTCTCTCAGACAGATACACCAACACACCCCCTATACCACCCCACATACCAAGCCCATAGAACCCATACAAAAACACATAACACAAAAAAACAACAATAAAGCCATTTGTATTCAAATTTAACCAATATGGGTCCATTAATTTTCACTTTAATATAACCAGGGTTATCACATAACATGTTTGATCCCTGGAAACCCCTTTATTTAACAGAGTATAAATGATTAATCAAGTTTTATGTTACATATGTTCATAAAATCATTACAATGTTATAGAACACCACCAGTTCACAAGTAAACACCACTAATTTCCATGATTTTTAGAAGGCATACAACCAAAAAAACTTTAAAAGAATCAATGATAAAAAATAAAACAGGCGACCAACATCAAACCACACCCTGTGCATTATTTTATTTATACATGTTGTCTTTTTATCATATTAAATTATTGTTTAATTGTTTTCTCAAGAAGAGTATCTAGCTGTTTCTTACAAGGAACTATTAATATGACCACCCTGCATGATTCAAAATTAAAGATAAGAAAAAAAATTCCCTACTTGGATGATAAACGATTGATGTTCCTCCTGGCATCCAGAACAAGGGATCAGATGAGCAGTAGGAAAATCTAATAAGGCCAAGCGGTAAGGGCTCCAACACGGGCGCATGACTCATCTTGGGAGGAAGTCTATAGGTTCACCTAGAGAAAATGAAATGAATAAGGAAGAGATGAGCTTGGCTTATGAAGAGGCAAGATCCTAAAATCTATGAGACCATTTTGAAGTACTTGAAAACTGGATCATGGTTTGACCACATGGATTTGTGGTTTAATAAGTCTGAATTAATTAACATCTAAAAACCCCTCTTGGAAATGGTGGAGATAGAATAGTTGATGGTTGTGAGTTGATAGATTAACTTTAAATGGAGAAAACACATAATAGGGTTGAAACTGGGAAAACATAAAAATGGGGAGAGGGTGTGTGACACGTTTGGTGGGACACCGCAACGGTGCCACCGTAAATGGTGTGACAATGATAATGCGACCGTGAAGGTGCCACCATAAAGGTGTTACCGTAACTGTGCCACCATTTTAGTGAAACTGTTTGGTGGAACTGAGATTTTTGAAAATGCCTCTAGCAAGCCACTATTACCCCTGCGAACACTACGTCCACTGGATTTTCAAAATGGAATTTCTGGGGGAGTCCCAGGTCATTACATTAGATACCTCTTAAACTATTCTCATACACAAGAATTCAAACCCAAACCAAAAGAGATATATTCTTAACAACCACCTTTAACGATAGATTATAGAGATAAACTAACCTATTTTGACAACTAGAAGGGAAACCTCAATATAAAAGAACACCTCTTTGACTTCTATCTCTTGAAAAACTGGGCAAACACTTAGGTTCTACTTCCCTAAGAAATCACAAAAACACGGAAGGTCAAACTTTCCAGACACATGGATTAGGGAGATCTTTACTCCCTATCTAGATATTATTCGCTTTTTGTGGCACTAACTCCCCCCCATATGTTTAATCACATCCTCATTAATGTTTCCTGATTTGGGATCATTTTCTCCCTTCCCACATGTTAGGACTTTTCACGCACATTAAGAAAATAAGGGAAATAACTATTCTCACAACAAACAAGGTCAAGAACTCATCACAAGCAAGGAACACAAGTAGAACATAATAGAAAAACTCAAAACAGTTCTAATTACTAAGAATGTATATATGCTTATCGCTCCCACATACTCTCCCTGAGGCCACAATGCCTCCAGACCACACAAACAAATGGAATGGTCCATCCACAAAGCACCTTCTTCTCAGGCCACTCCATGAATGTCGCATCATCCTCGACATCCAACTCTCCCTAGTAAAATACATGGGAGTCTTCATGTAGATACCATCAGATATGAGAGACATGGAAGAAAATTTGGATCCTCCCCAAATGTGGTGGAAACACCAGCTGATATGCCACCTCCCTGATTCATCCCAACACAATGAAGGCCCTGATGAACTAGGGAGAATGCTTTCTACCTATATCAAAGCCCTGCTACCATGCCAGGGGGAAACCTTTAATCAGATATGGTCCCCAACCTCAAAATCCAAGGGCCTCTTCCTATGATAGACACATGACTTGTACCATTCCCGATCTTCATTTATCCAATCACGCATAAGTTGAATCTTCTCTATTGTGCTATTCACTACCTATGGTCTGAGAAGGGGTGTTTCCCCAACCTTTATCCAGTATACTGGTGAATGAAATGACCTTTTATAAAAGTCTTAGAATGGATCCATGCTAATGGTAGAGTTATAGATATTATTATAGGAAAACATCACCATGGGAAAGTGTCATATCCATGATCCTTCGAAGTCCAGAACACACGCTCACAACATATCGTCCAGTGTCTGGAAGGTCGTCTCTGCCTGCCCATCCATCTAAGGGTGGAAAGCAATGATGAAGCATAATTGGGTTTTATATAATGCTATAATCCTCTCTAGACTCATGAGATAAAGCATGTATCCCGATACGAAATGATGGATCTTAGAACTCCATGCAGCCATACCACTTCACCGACACACCTATGTACTAAGTCATCCACTACGCTCAACTCCTTGGTCTCTAAGAAGTGACTTGATTTCATCAATTGATCCACCACTACCAAGATAAAATCATAACCTCCATGAGCCCTAGGTTGCCTTGTGAAAAAAACCATCGATATGTCACCCCCCTTACACTCAAGGACATCCTAAGGCTGTGACAGACTACTGAGAAAATGGTGTTTTTCCTTCAACTAATGACACATGAGGCACCTTGCCACAAACTTGGCCAATTATCGATTCACTCTGGGCCCCCAAAACTAACCATTCAATCCCTGGTACATCTTGGAGACTCCTGGATGTACATCCATAAGTGAGACATGGAACTCACCGACAACTCCCTCACACATCTCTATCAGTACAAACAGCTTCCCAAAGAACAACATTTGATTCATCCTATCCTTCAACCATCCATCCAGAGCATCATCCTAGCTAACATGATCATGAATCACTTCATCCTATGAGTCTTCCCACAAAGACTCATTTACCTTTTGTACTAAGGAAGACTACACTATTATCTGAAACAAGCTGCCTCTACCATCCTCCACTCTCAGACCCCGATGTAAAGGATGAAACTCATCCATTTCAATCCAAGCATCTATGGACTCTCAAACATCATCCTTCTATGACTTCCTATTCAAGGGATCAACTACCATGTTTCCCATTATTGAGGTGTATGAGATCTCTATGTAATAGTCCTGAAGAAACTCCATCCACCTCTGCTTCCACAAGTTCATGTCTCGCTGGGAGTAGATATACCTGAAACTCACGTGGCCTTTAAAGGAAAAGAAGCACTCCTTGATGCGGGGATTCCACCACAAATTCATCACAAAAATGACCACTACATGTTCTAGATCATGGGTGGAGTAGTTATATTTGGGAGGAGGTAACTTCCTAGATCCATAAGTGATCACTCACCGCTTCTGCATCATGACACACCAAAGAATAGATCCAAAGCATCAGAGAACACCTCAAACATTACCACTTCCTTAGGAAACTTCAAAATTGTGGCACTGACCAGCTTCCCATTCATATAACTAAAAGATACCTGGTACTGCTCACTCCATATGAAGTCTTGGCCTTTTCTGGTAAAAGATTTCAAAGGCACTGCAAATTGAGAGAATTCGGATATGAACCTACTGTAATAACCTACCAGACCCAGGTTACTACAAACCTCTATAATATTTTTGGGTGCAAGCCCTAAAATAGATGTTTCGACCTTTGACGGGTCCAATAAAATTCCATAATGGGGCACCACGTGTTTGAGGAAGTCTACCTATCGTGTCTAGAATTTTCACTTATAAAACTTCCCAAAGAGGTGGTGTTATCAGAGGACCTCCAAAGAAACCATTAAGTTCTCTACATATTCCTCCTATGATCTTGAGTACATTAGGATGTAGTCGATGAACACAACCATGAATCGATATAGATACTCATAGAAATAATGTTCATGAGTCCCATGAACACAACTAGTGTATTTGTAACGCCGAACGACATGGCCAAGAACTCAAAGATCCCATAGCTGCACCTGAAAGTAGTCTTTGGGATATCACCCTCCTTCAACCTCAACTAGTGATATCTATATAGCAGGTCAATATTTTAGAACCAACCTTCTCCCTTAAACTAGTCAAAAAAAATTTCTATCCTCAAGAGGGGATAACATTTTTTTACTGTCACCTAATTTAGTCTCCAACAGTCTATGCATAGCCTGAGACCACAGTATACATTCTTCTCTAACAAGACTGTAGCACCCAATAGAGACACACATGGTCAGATAAAACCTTTATTTATTAGGTAATAAACCTTAATTTTCAACTCTCACAACTCATAAGGCATCATCTGATAGGGATCCATCAAAATCAGATTAGAAATGGGTTGTAAGTATATACTAAACCCAACATCATGTCAAGGGGGTAGATTCACAAATTATTGGGTGAATATATCCAAGAAATCACTTAACATTGCTGGGGATTGCACCATTATTGAGTCTAATTATTCCACTGATATCATGGCTAACAAAGAAAGAAGGGGCACCACACACTGGCTGCCCTCAGAGAAACTCTGCTCGCCAATGAAATTTGCACGTTGGCCACCTATATTTGAGAACACAACCCTTCTACAAAATAAATTGATAAAAAAATGCATATAAAACAACAATTATATTCCTATGATGACATAGTCTGTATACATTTGTTGTAAAAGAAGATCCCCACTAGACTGATGTGGCCCTAACATCTGTCTACATACTCGACAAACAACAAATAGGCCAGTCTAAATTCAAAATGGCATACTCATCACCAGGGGAATAGAAAGTCTCTATACATCTAGACCCATGTTATGGGATAGAATGGGTGCAACAAATGAGTGAGAATCTACTGAATGAAAAAAGGAACTGGAAAGAGAACTAGACATGCTGATCGTACCTCGAACAATAGCTAGCCCTGCAGGAACTGCTGCCTTTGTGTTGTGAAACTTCCCACACCCATCCCCTCTTCCCCTAGGCTATCAACCTCCTCCCAGAACACACCCTGGTCGAGGTCCTTGAGGACCACCATGAGGTCAGCCTCCTCCAACACCATCCACCCTCGATTGAACAAGAGATCACTTCCTCTGCTTCTATAAAGTCTTAGCTAGAAATTTATACTGCTGAGGTGGGCACTGAACCTACCCACCCACAATGTATTACACTCGGTCATGGCACTAATTCTGTATCTTCCCACAACTGTCAAAGAGAATGCACCTCATCCCTAGGAACATGGGGAAATGTTGAGGAGTGAGAGATTGAAACTAGAACTGCTGAGGCTGACTTCCTGTTATCCAAAACATGGAAGGCCCCGATGCTAGAGATATACTACAGATGGCCTTCCCCTTTGACGAACTCAGATGAATCCCCTCTTATGGCACACATCCTTGGGAGTGGATTATTTCTACTACCTTAGCCTTCTTCTGAACATCTAGATTCAATAGAAGAGTAATGGTATTGAAAACATACTAAACAAAAGGTTATAGTTCCTCATCCAAGATTCTTTCCCACAAATTCTAATCCAGAAAAGTATTTGGAGAAAATTGAAGAAGATCCTTGAACTTGATCCTCAGTTCCCTCACTGACATACACTCTTTATGGAGGGAGATAAGCCCCGGGCTCTTCTTATACTTCATCGAGGAAGAAAGTAATTCCTCCAATAACTCCTTAAATTCTTCCCTTAATACATCAGAATCCTCCTCTTCTAGAGATAAAGTGTCCACCACTGATATGCCTCTCCTTGCATCTCGATCACTACCAGAGGAACCCAGTACTCTATCATAGCCTGGATCAAGCTGAAACAAATCACCAGCTCCTCGAGCTAGCTATCTGTCTTCATGTTTGAGAAAATACTCTCATACATCCCTAGATTCTTCCAATGGAAGGTAGGAAGTGTCTTCTGCCACCGGTTTCCCTCCTCCTCTTGATCGACCATCCGCTGATCAACCAGATCATCCGACTTTGCCTCAAATTATTATACCACTCGTGGACGACGTCCAAGTGCCATAACTGAAAATAGAAACAAGGAACTCCTAATCCCGAGTAGTGTGGAAAATTAATTTTAATTTTATTAATTTTTTTTTTATATTAAATTACCAAAACACACATGACACACTAGAACACATGTAATTATGATACATTTACCTTTCCAAGATTTTCTACCATACAATCAGCGAGCCTCACTTGGTCATTTGGAATGACTAAATTCCTTACATCAGATCATGCGGGGGACCTAAAATCCCATGTCCTAGTAAGTATTACCTGGCCTATTTCATGCACCAAGGTTTCCTAACACTTTTTACCTAACATCCAATACAATACTCATTACGCCTAACCCTGAACTCTATCCTATCTCTCAACTATCTCCTCTGATACCATTATGTCACGACCTATCTTCTTCAAGCTGAGGGAAGGGATGAAAAAGAGATATTCCCTTTATTCTTCATGTTGAGGAGAGATAATGAACTTCGAGTCCCACCTTTAGTAGGCCCCAGAGTGCTGATTAGAACAAAGTGTATAGAATCTCACATAATTTGGAAGGCATTACCCTTTATATATAACAACATCTTGTGATAAGTTGGTAAATCCCAGCAACACTAAATACTAAAGGTAAAATTAAATCCATGAATCCATTCCCACATGAATGTTCCAAAGTAGTGCTAATACAAAGTATGAAAAAACTCACAAATAATGTACCAAAGGTAAGGAAATGAAGCATCAACAAAAACTATCCCGACACTCGAGCTAGTAAAGTCTATCACGGTCATCAAAGTGCTCCTAGAAACCTAGAAATAATATTATATATGTGGGGTGAGAAAAAAAGTATAATTAGTAGATAATCTAAAGCTAATAATGCACAACTGAGGGGTCATACTAATTCCTCTGTGTGAAAATAGTATAACCTCAAGCACATACTACGGAATATTAACAATAGCAACCTCACAAAGGCACACTCACCAAATTAAATGAAGTCAAGTAAAGTTATAATATAAGAACATGGACATTTGGGTACCCCACACCACATTCCCAACGGTTAAATTCTTATTTGTAATGATTTAAAGTCCTGATTCTTGCACTCATCCCACAATTAGTCCCACTGCTGCTATCTTCCCACACACAACTAGTCCTCAAAACGCACACAACCACACCTGTAGAAATATGGGCCAGAAAAAATGCTACCACGTACAAAGACAAACGGGCATCAACAACCACACACCACAACCGAAGACACATGGGCCTCATCCCAAAGATACTTTGGAAAACATACCTTTATACAAACACTTGAGATCCTTATCCAAAACAATCCTTTTCCTAAAGAATCAGGGACAATGGTTAGCCTCAAACAATTACAACCTTCCTGGGTATACCCGAGATGGATGTTCTCAGAAGAGGGTGAAAGGAAGAAATTCAGTATCCAACCATGCTTCCTCCCACCAAGATGTTGGTAAAGACATCCTCCCCGTGAGATGGGGGTGTTCAACACATGGTTCTTCACAAGGGTGGGGTGAATATATAAATTGCAAAGAACAACAATATATATATATATATATATTTGTGTGTGTGTGTGTGTGTATAATCAAACACATAGCCCCAAACTATGGGTTTCACATGGATAGACAACAATCCCACACCTGCACATCTTTTACTGCTACCCCTATATTCACAACAATAAAACAACCAATATCGAGGATAACACAACCCCCTTTCGTAAAATTCCATTTATTTATTTAAGGGGATCCACTTAAAATTATTCCATCACTACTAGGAAACTAACAACCATAACCATAGCAAGAAATGAACAAAACCAAACTACAGTCCCACTACACAACAACACAAAACTAGAATTATAGTCCCACAACCCATCCCTATTCCATAGCTGGTGACTATCATTCTTCATGGTGATATTTCCCATTCCTTCTATAACAACCTAGACCTATATCTTTATCGCTACAAAAAATCACTAATGCAGTGCCACACATAATGAGGCCATAACCACACTGTAGTCCCACGGCTCGACGTCACTTCAAAAACACAACACAACAAAAAAGAAACTCCAACTGCCTGCAAGTTCATCAATTCTACAATCAATCAGTCTCTCAAACCAAGACACAAACACAACAACGAGATTTCCCACTAACCTCATGTTTATCCATTCTATAATCAATCAATCTCTCATACTGAGACACCAACAAAACAAGTGATAGTCCTACTACCTTCATATTTATCCATAATGAAATCAATAAATATCTTGGAGTGAGACACGAAAAAACCCCCTATATCACCCACATACCATGCCCACATAACCCAGAACAGAACACACATCACAAAACCAACATCAAACCACACCCTTCCCATTATTTTATTTAGGTTCCTTATCTTTTGATCATATTAAATTCATCTTGAATTCTTGTTTCAATAATAGTATATATCCGTTCATTACAAGGAACTATTAATACACCCACCCTGTATAATGCACAATTAAAGAGAAGAAAAAGAAAGTCCCTACTTGTATGATCAAATATCTGAGTTCCTCCAAACATCATAGACATGGGATCGTTTGAGTAGCAGAAAACTCCAAGAATCCTGAGTAGGAAGGGATCCATCATGGTCACACGAATTGTCTCAGAAGGAAGTTTCTAGGAACACTAAAAAAATGAAGTACAAAGAGAGGATCTTGAATTCAGAAGAGGACAGATCATAAAATTAGGGAAACCATTTTGAAGTACTAGAATGTTGGATTGTGTTTTGACTATGTAGCTTGGCAGTTTCACATGATGGAATTAATTAAGATTTAATAATTCCCCTCAGAAATGGTGGATATTGACCAGAATATGTATATGAGTTGAAATATTAACTTTAAATGGAGAAAACACGTAATAGGGGAGAAACTGGGAAGCCTCTAACAACTGGGGAAGGGGGTGTGACATCATTTGGGGAGACACCGTAATGGTGCCTCCATAAACTATGAGACTGTGACTATGTGACCATGACAGTATGTTCGTGATGGTGTGGCCGTGACGTTTCCACCATTATCGGTGCCACATTAACAATGTGACCATAACAGTTACACTGTTTAGTTGAAACCTTTTGGTGGAACTGGGTTTTTGGAAAACTTCTAGGGCAAGACACTCTGACACCCATGAACAGTACAACCACTGAATATCCACAAAGAAAAGGAAAAAGGAAACCTGGGTTTTTATATTTTTTATACATACTATAAACCATTATCATTATTATATTATTTATTACTATAATTATTGTTTCTCACACATTTTTTCTTGGTATTAGTCAACGGATGGATCTAGATTGATCAGTTTTAACACTAAATGTGATTTACAATGTAATTATTTCCCCCATTACCAACCTAATGTTGTGGGAGATGGAATAAAAAATAATGTTACTATACACACCAAACATTCTCAAGACATGAATCTTGTTGAGCCTCCAAATGATCACAGTATGGAAGAACATACTATTGAGTCTTTTAAGAGTAAAAATCCAAAATTTCTTATTGGGACCAATGATCAACTAATTATTTATCAATATATCGATACCAATGAAAATATATACCCCATTCTCTAGTTCCTGGAACATGAAAATGTTATATTAGATGTTTATCATTTTGATGGTGAAATAGATAAAGGGTGGATTCTTGTAAAAAAATATAAGGTTATAGGAAATAATTGAATCTATGGAGTGGGATGAGTTTAAGATATTTTTTATAAATATCCTTGTATTCTTCATGAAAATTTATAGAAGGAATTCCATGATTATAATAAAAAGTATGACAAATCAGTGGGAACATAAGATTAATATTTTACAATATATATTATGTTTTATTAGAATATTATTATAGAACTAAAATGAAATATTGATTAATTATTCAGTGTCTTAAAACTGTCATCAAAGTGGGTTATCCATAATAGGCTTTAGTATGTATGAAAAAGCAATTCAATGTTATATCGAGGTGGAAATGAATATTGGAGTCACCGATCTATCTCATGGATTTAATAAGTAACTAAATATAGAATTATAAGGAAATTATAATTGAAAAAAACTATATGGGGATGAAGGTGAGTTTTCCTTTATGACAAAACCACGTAAAGAAGAAAATAGAAAATTTTGTTTAGGGGACTATTAAATTTTTATGTGTGAAAAACAAGGACATCAACAAACAGAAATGCAATGTAATGGGGATAATTTTTATAATGATGAAAATTGGGTGAAATAAGCATTGAATACACCTCACACACTTCAATTCTATAATTACATGGGGTATAGAAATTATGATAACCAATACTCGAATACAAGGGTTAATAACTATGATTAACTTCAGTAGCATCTTAACCCCAAAGAAAAAAGGTAGGTATCATGTGACTATAGCTGATGCAGGGTGTCATAACAATGTGGTGAAAGTCACACTCATTGTATACTATATAACTACTTACATATTATTTGATTATACATCAACCCAATATTTTATAAAATAATTTATCTGAAAATTAATCACATTACCCCCATAACCATTAGATTTTGAAAAAGAAAAAAAACTTTTAATGGTACGATGATCACATATCACATCTATGAATATTACCCAATTGATGTTTTTGGGAATGAACTTCTGTTAAATATTTTTAATCTTCCTCTAGTTTAATTTAATATGATATTGTCTGTGGATTGGTTATATTTATATAATTCCCAAATCAATTTCCATGGAAGGTATGTTACATTTTTTATTTTCAAAGAACCTATGAGTTATTATCAGTGTGAGGATTTATGTCCACATAAAATGGTAATGACATCCATTTCATGGTTTTCTATTGACAATGAATGTGTGTGTAAATCTTCGTTGTGGGGGAGAAACTTAGAATCGAAGATATGAATATTGTAAGGGAATTTTATATATTTTTTGAATAGTTTCCTTGTCAATATCCAAATAGTGATACCTCATTATTTATAGAACTCCTTGACAATATTATATCTAACGTCCCGAACAAGATTACACTAAATGGTGCCCAGAGACTATGGTTCTAAAAGAATTAGGAATGCCTCCACATATAGTAGAGGTTTTCGACTAGCAACGAGGGCCTAAGGTGTGTTTTTGAAGAGACTATTCCCACTTATAAGTGTGTAACATAGAGTTAATAATCATACATATAAATAGAGGATGTAGATAAACAACTGATATAACATAATGACCAAAAAGGGGATATATAAACAATTCCAAAAGTAATATCATTTACAATGATGTGTCATGTCATCTATCTAGAATGACATAAAACGTGTAAGCATGAATATAGTACAATACATGTATAAAAAACAAAAATAACTGAAAATAATTATCTCTAGATAGCATCACAAGCCTAGATCAGTCTTGTGATCCCATGATTTTAACAAAGAAAAAATATCTTGCATCGTATTGCAGGCACCTTCCCCAATCCCTATATGCATGCATGAATTTTTCCTGGGTACCGAACAATGACCTAAATTTTGTGTGATATTCACTCAGTAGGATACAAAAAATATTTTCTATTACAAATATATCCTATATAAGATAAACAAAATAAGTGTGCAATTTATCATTGGTATAAAAGTACTGAATATAATGTGCCCAAGGAATATGTGATATAGTCTAGAAAAATAAGGCTCCTTAGAAATAATAGTCTGGATCTCAAAACCAAGGAAATGGTAAACAAAAACACACTAGTATAATACAATATAGTCTACCACCTAGAGTCAAATACCTATACTAGGGCTATCTGTAAACATAGACACTTGATATTCTATTCTCATAACGTATAACAAAATATAAATCATTAACCATGGCTACACCATATAATATTGTACATTAAATATTCCCTAGCCATACCATATCATTATATATATATATATAATTCACCATGGAAACACCATATAATTAGACGTTTATCACTCCCCACAGCCACACCATATAATTGGAGTCATCCACAAAGGCCATTCCATTTAAACCAATGTTTCATCCCATGAAGGGCTAGATCTGATGTATAGAAGACCAAGGAATCCGCATTGACTCATAGCAGCATCTCGATGAAAACATGGTAAATACATTGTTGGGGTCCAATGAAAATTTCAACAAACCATGTACACTACAATCCTAAGAATTCCAAATCTAAGGGGAAGAAAGACCTAGGGTATCCTACAGATCTAGTTTGAATGAGTAAACAAGTACAAGGACTCCAGTTTCACAAACAAGATATGTGGGAGAAACATTCAAAGAATCTAATTGATTTAGGATCCATGGTATACAAACCATGGAATCCACTACCATAAATAAATAAAAATATCTTTTCATTCATCATTTGATAATAAATTTCATTCCTTGAGTTCATCCAACACATATGACAAATTCCAATTAAATAATTAAATCAAACCACAACATATAATCACTTTGGAAAGAGTCATAACCTTCCCCTAAAATCTCAATTAAATTGAATTTAATTTATAAAGGACTCCCTCTAACTAGGTGAGCTCACATGAACGCCACTGGTGGTATAAAAAAGGAAAAACAATGGTGTGCTTCTTGAGTAGAAAAGGTTGGAGAAAAAACATACGACAATCTCATAGGTGAATGTGGGAGACCTAAATTGGGTTCAATTCAACAATTTAATCAATTTAAGGGTTACTATTAGAAATTATGATGCACATAACAACTATGTGATTCTATAAAATAGAAAACCCATGTGGAAAAAATTATAAAACAGCTAACATCGTTTATTATTATAAAACTCATCCATTACCTCCCTCTAATTCAGTCCATATAAAAAGAAACACAATGATTGGATGAAAAGACTCAAAATAGGGCATCTTATCTTCCACCATAATAGTGCATCTAATGCAAAGGAAAATGAAGAATGATACAAGAGTAGAATTACACTCATCCACAATGATCCAATGAAACCAATGGTGTTCTAATAATATTATAGATGGTAATGAACTCTAAATTCCTATCATAGGCATCAATGGGTTGCTCCCAAGGTGAGATGATGTAAACACAATAAAGAAGAAAAGGGGGTTTAGGTTTTAATATAATTTATTGTTGAAAATTTCATTTACCCTTTTTTAACTGGGACTCATGGTTTTTTTACATGGTTGGCCAAACCATGTTCCAAATATGTCACCTTTACTCTCTCATGGTTCACCTGGTGATGTTTCTTTTTCAGAGTTCGAATAATCATGTGAAAACCATTAAAACACCTCTACAAAAAAACTCCATTTCCCCTCATACGGGCATGCAAAAAAGGTTACAAGTTTTTTTCAAACTATAAAACATCTGATACCCTATTTTCATGCTCTCAATGTTTATGGGTTATTGTGTAGTATGCCCCACTATCTATTTTTTTTAAAATAGGTCTCATAGATTCGAACAATCCCCAGACACATCTGATACTCCTATGATCAAATTGCCTTCTCATATTGTCCCCAAAAAATGAATTTTAACCAAAATAAGATTCATAAATCATAAGAAAACATATGAACATAAAATATCACCCCTCATAAAGCAATGTGTCCCTATATTTCCCTTCTACGTGAGATCAAGAATATTTTTAGAAACACTCCAGCCACAAAGCATGAATGTTAGTCTCCCACTCCCATGTGTCATTCTGTAAATGGACATTCTACAATAACATCTGTATGGGGGGAACAAATAGGCCATAGAAAACCTTCATCCTCCTATCAACAATATTAGTAGGATTCTCCTCAAAGGAACCATCTCTTTATAACTCCATCACCTCTAGATAAAGAGTGTGAGATGGGTCTGAATGATATCATTATAGTTGAGATACATGGAAGATGAAATTCATTTGTTGGTATCTCTATTGTAACAAAAAATGACAGGATATCGACCCAACTATCACTCGAATCGTGAACGTCCCGAAATATCTCATCAAAAACTTATGACATATCCTAATACATTTCTATCCTAGCCTCAATAAGATACAAAAAAATGCATGATCCCTGACCTCAACAACTAGATATCATCAAACAATATCGACAAAACTTATCTATCTTGACTACATGGTATCCATCTATTTTCAAATCAAATATACCTAATATGAAATCTCATGAATGAGACATGGCATAAATAATGCTGCCTCACCTAACTTTAACCATCACATGGGAAATCTGTTTGGACTATTGTAAAAAAGCCTATTTATGTTCCATCTAAATAGTCTCCTTATATTTATTATAATATATGTACTCAAAAACGGGTGTATTCCTCTCCAAATATCTTTTAAAATCAAGGGTGCATGCTCTCAACATTTACTTAAGTACTTGAATCGCGTGATCTAACTGGAAATCAATATGAGGGTGGTATATCGTTCTCATAAGAACATGTGTTCCCAAATCATTATGAAAAAATTTCTAGAAATGATACATAATGTGGGAGTCCCTATTCACTATGGTCTGAGGAGACCTATAACGTCATAATATCACATAGATATACAAGATCCCAATATCATCTACTAGGATGTTCTATTAGATCCCTAGGGAAAGAGAATCCTTCATTATCCTATAGAAAACAACCCAAATAGTACCACTACCTTGATGTGAACCTATTAAACCAATCACAAAATACATCACAACATCCTCTCATTTTCACTTAGTAAATAGTTACTATATTTAAATACTATTTGGTGACATATATTTATCTTTCACCTGTTGAAACATGGAATATCTTGTAAAAAACAAATTATTTGACATTTCACCACTCGATACAAATAATAGAAACATAAGTATTGATACATATTAGTAATATTGGGATGTACAACCCAAACTACAGCATGAATCTCCCACATCAGGACAACATGTATGATTACTGGCACCCAAACATGACCATGAGTAACCCAGCTTTTACCCTCATCCAAAGTCTAGCTAGGAGTTGAGTCCTCACGTTCAACACTCTTCTATATGACTAGGCCCTTATCCTAAGATAAAAATCTCTTTATCACTCTTTTCATAAGAGTGTAAGTCACCACTAAGGATGATAGAAATTTTAGGCCTTATCTATCCTTTACCTTCATGTGCATCTCAAATAATAAGTCTGTAAGATGATAATCTTTACTGGCCTCCTAAACTGTATGTTTATGATTCCTCATTCATAGTGCATCAGAAACTTCATTTCAATTTCCAGGCATATGGGAAAGCTCAATGTCCAATTACTGTAGATACTAAACCCAACTTTGCTACCTCAAGTTAAGAACACAATGCGTAAATATATAATTGAGTATTTTTTGGTATATGTACAAGAAAAAACACTCTCCGTGTACGTAATTCCTCCAATAATTCACGGTTTGTACAAAAAAAGCTAACTCAATATCTTGTTTTGGGTATTGTCTCTCATTAAGCCTCAATTAAAAAGACCCATTTTCGAAGACTCACTCAACCTACCCTATAAATTCCCCTAGCATGATACTTGATGAATTTAAATACATTGTGTATCTCTTTCATGAATTTATAAGAATCATGAATATCACTAAATTCATTCTCCCCTTCATCTCTTAAAAGTCTTTCCCACAGGTATTAGGTCATAAAAACATCACACAATTCTCAGTCAAGCACATAATATGTGCTTCTATGTTTGATAATTACATTATAAAATTATTAGTATTATATATATATCCCCAATAAAATCATTATATCAATTATATTCTTGGAAATATCCTAGGAAACATCAAATCACTCCTTCACTAGGTAAAATTAAACTCTTATCAATGATATAATATTACTGAGAAATTTAATCTTCACCATCATGATGCGGAAATTTGTGTTTACAGAATATAACTAATTCCATGTCATTTTATACAAAATAATCTCAAGATGTTTTTAAATCTCTTTTTGATTTTGAGAATACACATGGATATAATCCACAATAACCATTAAAAATGAATCTCGGTAGGGATGGAAAAAATGGTTCATCAACACTGTAAAAAATCCTAGCATCTTTGTGAGACTAAGAACAATAACTAGACACTCATATATACCATTCATTATATGAAAATTTGTACATCGAATTTCTATGGGTTGAAAACACATCTGGTCTATTACAATTCAACCTTTGAGATAAACCATGATCCTCGAAGCTGATTATAAAGTTAACCTATCCATTGTTGGTAATTCCTATTATTAATCATTAATTAGTTCAATTGTCATTAATACACATATAATATGAGTGTATTGTCCACATTTTTGGAAAAATTGACTGGTGAACCCCATAGAGATGTTCTGGATTGTATAAACCCAAATACCTCCATGCCATGTAGCAGCATCTTGAGATCCTATAACTCTGTAGTAGCCATAAAATTAGGAGGAATGTAAAATGGTGTAGCTCTTGGAACTAGCTCAATGTTGACTCCGCCTCTCCCATAAGAGTTTAACTATAAAAAATATATCTAGGAAAACATGTCTAAAATGATCAACCAGAAGTGGGAATTATATATGATGCAATCCATGATCATCCATATATAAACTAAAAATCTGGTAAATCACTACACCAAGAACACAATGTTATACTCCATCTCATCACACATGGACATCCCATTGACACTTGTGACTGACAACTCTTCCCTCTAGTGAACTGAAGGTCACCCTCTGGTAATAACTATTAATGTATCCATGATATGTAACTATCTCTTCCATCCCAAATATGTAATTCCCCAACCCTAGTTACCCATATTCAATGAATTATTGCATAAAATTGGCATGATCACAAGAGATCATGTATCGAAATAACAATTAGTTTAGTAGACTTGTAAGTACTACATACATACATATGTTTTACATTAAATCATGAAATAATGAAAAACAACATTGTGTTCCCTTTGAACACACTTATATCATTTAGACTATCCTTGCAGGATAATCATAATATACTTTTTTATATCCAGGGAAAAAGAAAACATAAGAAATGGGTGAGCTCAGATGCTTAGTAGAGATAACAATATAGCATAAACTATTATAAATAAGCGTAAAAATTTAAGGTAGTGTATAAGAATAAAACACAAGACTTTTAAAATTTACCTTCAGCATAATATAGAAAAGATAAATCAAATAATTCCATTAACTTATTCACAAGGATATTCTACTAGTAAAATAATCAAATTTAATTTCAATAGTTAATTTCATAATGATGTAATTCATAATGTCAGACATCATAACCATATAGTCAAGGCCTCGTTCCAAGACTACAAATAAGATTTTGTCAAGGCCTTGTTCTAAGACACTGGTTTGTCTCATTAGACCTACCGATGCATGGATGAGATATAGTAGGTCACACCCATCACTTACTAAGTCCAATTCATTCCACATATGAAAAATATGGAATATAATCTAAACATTTGTATTAAATCCAGCGTAGAAAATTCCAATATATTAACAAAAATCATGAATAGTATAAAAATAGCACATCCACAGTCAAAAATATATCATTAAACACATTATGGAATATTTTATTATAATAAATCAACCACAATCATGAATAATTAAGGATATTGACATTGATAAAAATAATTAGTAAAACTATTTGAGAGAAATATGCCTTTTTCTGAAAACATTTAAAAGTATCACTATTTATCAAGAAGCCTTTTAAAAAATATTATTGAATATAAGTGTCCCATACCACATTGAAACATTTAAAAGGAATTTTTATTTTAAAACATTCTTGTCCAAATAATTAAATACATAAAACCATTTTTAAAACATGGACATTAATGAGAATTATTTAAAAGAATAAATCTTTAAAACATTTAAAATGGTATTTTAGTTAGTGTCTTTAACCAAATGAAATATGATTGACTACAAATAATTGAGGTAATAAATACCTTATAATATCATGATAATAAATTTATTCATGATATACTCTGTCAAAGTATAGTATATACACCATATAAATGTGAATTGGCTCATAACAACAAACAAGTATCAATGGAATGTAAATTGAGATGAAATCCCTTATAAAGACAACATCCTTTGGTTGAGGTAAAATAAAATACATAATTATGTGTGAAAAATATATATACACTCATATATGATTGGATATTCAGTGTAAATCAATCATATTGCATTCACACATATTCTTGTAAAAACAACACCAATGACTTGGATGTTTAACTCAATGAATAGAAATTGAGTTAAGATTATTCTTTTCTAGTTCATATAGATGAATTGAGAATTTATAAATGGATTGATTATGTGAATAAATAATATCCACACAAAGGGGAGTGGAAATTACTAAATAAATAAATAAATTGTGATTTCACACATAATCTTGGAGTAAAATACTCAATGATGTTTTCGTAAAAACCAATGAGTGGAAATTGAAATTAGAAATTTCCTTACCGATTTGGTAACTTACCAAAAATAGACCCCATGAAAGAAGGATCATACAATGAAGTTTTAAATACCCATAAATTAAATTATATTACAACAGTAATACAATCATGGGCAGTACATACACCATAGAAAAAGAAATAATGGAAAATATAACACGAATCTCATGGGAATAAAAGGTGAGGTTCAAACCTATTACCTTGTACTTTTACTTAGTATAGGGTAGGTTAAACTCATGTATAATGGTTACATAATTGTTATTAAATTATAAAAGAACCACATTAATAAATATGATTTAATATATGTTCATTTAATATTTCATTGTCAATTATATTTCAGAAGTATCATTATTTTGGGTGTTAACTGGTTTGTTTTCCTTTATATGTTTTGATACATAAGTAATGTTATTTATGGATAGGATTCATTTGAATCATATATAGAATGATATTAATTTCTTATTCTTTATTTTTAATCATAAAAAGAAAATTATTCACTAATGGTTATGATGGGGAACAAAATATCATCACGTCGTGGAGATAGTAAGATGAAATTACGCATGTGCGACAATATCATTATATTAGTGGTGAAATATTATGTAATTTGATGGTATATTATTTGTACATAATAATTTAAATGGTTATATTCATTAATATACCCATCCAAAAAATGAAGTGTTGAATAAAAAACTACACCACGATGTGGAGACGGTAAGTCGTACGTATACACGTATGGTGACTTTGTAATTCATAGGATGGATAGAATTATTAACATGGTTGTACCATATTTATAATAACATCACAGTATTTATAAGGCATTGGATTTATTATTTTGGTATGGATGCAATAATGAAATAAAAAGTGGAATAATAAAAGAAATTTGAAAGAAGTGAAGAAATTATTATCCCTTCTTCAGGTGCTTCCTTTTGATTTGATCAAAAGAGCTCCTTTGGTTGGATTTATTATCTATGTAAGGACTCTAGATTCACTTGAGGGTATATGGGAGGATATTTGAGTAGGTTTTGGCCAAACTGAATAGATTTGGAGTTGTGATTTTGAGAGAAGGTGAAGTACCCTTTTATAAGAGAGGTGTGGGCCACTTTCGGAAAAATTGAAATATTATTTTATTATAAAATCATTTTCAGATTATAATGGCTCCAAATATATTTATTTCAAGGATATGGTGGGTATGTGTTGAAATAATCTAAAAATTAGGTTTTAGACAATTTTAGCTCACCATATAAACTTTATCTTTTAGATTTAATTCATAGATAAATAGTTTAACTTTTACCATGTCTTCTTGTATTTTTATATTACATGGTTAAAAAAATACTATGAAATTCCAAGAGAACATAAAGTGGTTAAAATATTACATATCTATCGTTATAAAAGTCTTTTTTAAGAACCTAATATTTTTATTAATATTATATATTTTAATAATATAGTATTTATTTTAAATACTCACTTACATCAATTTTGACACTATTTATTAGTTGGTTTTGGTGAAAGTCAAAAAAACTTTATTACTTCGAAAAAGATAAATTCAATCAACCCTAACATGTAATATTAACCTATAGAATTCATGTAATGCATAAAAAGTCTCAATTTACATTTATTTTGATATTTATTATATTAAATATTTTAATTATTCATTAACAAGGTAATTACTGCATCATCACTGTGTCATGAATAAATTTAAATATTTAATGTATAAAAATTATATATAAAATACAATGGTGTAGAAAATAGTGTTATATTTATAATTAGTATTTATAATCTAATTTATATTATATATAACAATATATTAAAAATTTATTAGTTATTAAACTTAGAATTTAATACTTTTAACTCTTCTTTAAATAAAATAATAATATATATCCTAATCTAATCCAAGTGGATAAAATAAATCATATTTTATTTCTATGGTTGATTTAGGTCGATATAAATTTATCGAATTGAATTAGGACATGTGTTAGGATAATTATAATACCATTTTTACATTTAATTACCCTATTAACTTATAACCGTGGTTAACAAAATTCAAATGTTACTATGCACCAAAACATATTCTCATCCTATTGAACAACATTTTACATACAGATTTAAATTGTTTCTTTCAGATTTTTTGAAATTTAAATCAAAAAAGTGGTAAAATTATGTTTTATGCAAATTTGCAAACGTGCCTGGAAGGTCAGTAAAAGACTGTAAAAAGTTCAATAAAATTTTATATGTCTAATATTATTATAAAATGAATTCAATGAATTGCATTGGACTAATATAGGTATTATGTATATATTTTTACTTAAAAATAATTTTAAATTAAAAATAATTATTTAAATAAAAAGTCGTCTTTATATAATAACTCAGTGATTTTCACTATTAATAAAAAATTGAATGTTTTTAGAAAAATACCAAAAATTCACCCCAAATATAATCTTGATATTCCAGATTCAAAAATGATTTCCATTTTACCAAATTCAAATCATAGAATTTGTGTTAATAAATTTTAAAAAATATTCTTGTTGTTAAAACCAGAAAGCTCATATTTGAGAAGTTAAAACTATCAAAAGATTGATATGTGTTTGTGTCCAATTTAAATATAAAATTATATTCAATGAATAAAATTGGATTAAATGATAAAAATATAATTTAATTATTCTTCAAATTCATTAAAATATATAATTTAAAACTATAAATTATTTTTATTAAAACAGTTTCTTTCAATTAATATGTTGTATTTTCACTATTCATCAAAATATAAAAGATATCAGAAAAGCACCAAAAATTTATCCAAACTAAAATTTTATATCCTACTTCAAAATAATAATTTTATTTTGTAAAATTTAATATATATATATGTCAAATATAGTATTTAAAAAGGGTTCCCCATTAAAATGTGGTAAAATTTCTTTTTTTGAAAAATACTTCTTTTATCTGAAAAATTAAATTTGTTCTTATATTATGTATAAGAAACACATAATATGGATGTTAAAATTATATGAAATATATAAAATTTAAAAAAAAATTAATACTATTCACAACGGTTTTTTGAATGGCTAGTTTGGTAAATCGTAGTGCACTCAAACTTGGAGTTGTGTGTAGAATAAGCTATTGAATTATTTTAAAAAGAATTACTTCCTATGAAATATGGGGGGTTACATTATACCCCTGCCCCTTTTGGAAATTGCATCCTTGAAATTTTAAAATTTGTCTTCGGAACTTCATTGAATGTCCCAAATTAGAAAAAAAGTTAATAAACCTATCACTTTAAAAGAAAGAAAGAGAAGTACAACGGTCACCCGAGATAACCCATTCTAGGATTAAATACAGGAAAACATGGATATGGAACATAAAATAAGTGTAAAGTTTTGATGGAGAGTGACATAAAATATGATCATGAGAAATTTAACAAATATAAAACCACAGACTTTTAATGGGTTAAACGGTCATTAGGTTCATAGTAGGAAAAGTAAATGACCAATGTTTTTCGTTTTAAGGTCTATTTTATAGTGTTGAGGAATTTATTTTGAGATTGACTACGAACATAAAGAGATATACTTACTTTTTAAGTAGAGTTTCATCCTTTAAAAAATTTGTACCACTAAATCATATTTTCTTCAAATAATGAGAATTCAAGATGATTTGGTCACACAAGAAGTGCTAGAATCAAATTCTAGAGATTCACATAATACAAAAAAGATAATCTATATATTTCAATTTTCTTTAGAGATTAAGAAAAACTAAATGGTTAGTACAAGATCAGATGATACCCAAAATGGATAATATTTTATAGAATGAAATACTAATCATAATTTCCAACATGAAACAAACAATACCCAAAGTTCTATAAAGACTATTCAATAAGCTATTATCCTTACAATCTTTCAAAATAATCCAAACTATGATTGAAACCCAAATGTTAGAAGAATTTAATCACTTAATAATTCATAATAAATCTTAACATTTATCTCTAAATAACATCATCTACTATTAAAGTCTCATACAGAAATGTAATTACCCAAATCACATTTTCTCTATGATAGGTTAATCATTTCTATTAATAACCTGAATATCTATAAAAAACATAGATTATTCCAAAAAAAAATCCACCATTAATCCTCAAATGAAATCCTATAGTATTATATTTTCCTTTGTCATATAGTGTTCCAAACAGAGGGAACGTCTTCCAAAATAATATTTATCACATAATCACCAAATCAACTTTCTTTAATAAGGATATTCATTGAATAAAATAAAAGATCCCATATAAACTTGTAATTGATCAATAAAATTATTTAACTAAAAACAATTAGTCACACTAACCCGAGTCTTCACATAGTTTAATGGTAGGTGATAAATCCTAGTGGCACTTTGGTTGTGGGTTTGATTCCTACATCTTTTTCAGTCGTGACGAGTTTTCACACGGTCTGTGTGTTGTCCTTTTTCAAAAAATATATTTTTTGACATTCCCAAAATGAGAAAAATTCTTCAAAATAATCATAACATAATTTAACCACAAATGTTATCTTATATCTCAAATTTTTATCCCAAAAATTAACAACCTGTAATTTCTTCAAATTAAAGGATCATATAAACCAAAATTTTTCTTTATAACTATATCCAGAAAAGAAAATATAACTCTTCCTCAAATACAATTTTCACATAATAAACATCAAAGTTACACATACAAGAGAAAATTCATACAAAGTAATCCCATCAAAAATGGTAATTAATACTTTTAAACATTTCTCCATCCAATTATTTTTTTTGTAGGTTATTCCTTAACCTAGTGGTTATGCTATAGAATAGGGCATTGACTTGGTTAATTCCCAGATCCCATAAATTTATGGAAAAGGACTATAGATGTATTTTTAGGAACATTTTAATTTTCCTCCATTGTATTCTAAATTTTTCTTCAGAAATTATTTACTTTATATCCTTGATTCCCACAAATAAATCCTTTCTTTGTTCCATTGAGACACTTTCATGGGTGTCTCCTTCCACATTTCTGGCATTATGAAAATTGAGCTTTCATTTCTCCACAGTCTCCACTTCTGGAGCTCTTATCATTCACCGCCATTCTCTACTTTGTTGAGTTTTGGAGTTGGTTAATGTATATATTTTATACTATATTTTTGGAAACCTGCTTTGGAATGAACACGATATCTTTTACACCTATCAACATTCAATTTATTTTCCCATTTCCACTATCGTACCTACCTTGTACATAATGTTCAATGTTACTATGACTTCTTTGGAATCCATCCATTGACTAAAACCAGAAAGCATAGTATGAGTAACAATTGTAATAAAATAATTTAGAGAATATCATGACACCTTATTTTCATTCTAAAACACCGTAGGATTAACCAAGGTTATTTAAACTCATCTTATATTAAAATATTTTAAATCAATTTATAATGAAATTTTGAATTATCCTAATCGTATCCCCCAGGTGTGTTGTAACCAAGAGTGTAATAAGGCCCACTGTCGTACACTAGTTTTTGTTCGAGTCTTGCCAATGTAGTGTTTTCTGGTTTTACCCCTTGGCCCATCTATGACAGAGCCACCTCTACCGACTCATATCCAGATGGGGATGTTTTTTTGGAAAGCCCACATACGATTTACATTACCATTTTTTTTTGGATTTTCTTCTATACAAATAATCAAAGTTTTTCTTAGGGTACTTTTTTCTAATCATAGATATTCTAAATATGGCATCCAAGGTTTGTACTAAACATCCTTTGATTCCAACTATAACACCCGGAATCGAGTTACCTAGAGTCAGTGGTTTATTACATAACATTGGAATGATCACAAGAGATCAATTCTTGAATGACTGATTTGTTTAGTAGCCTTGGAAGTACTAGATAGATACATAAGTTTTACATTACATCCTGAAATAAAGAAAAAAACCTTGTGTCCCCTTTGAACACACTCGTATGCTTTGGCCAATCCTTACAAGATAAAAATAATATACTTCTACACATCCTAGAAAAAAGAAGACATAAAAAAGGGGTGAGCTCAAATGCTCAGTAGGGATAACAATATACCAGAAACTATCATAAATAAGTGTAAACATTAAAGGCAATGAATATGACTAAAACATAACCCTTTTTAATATATACTTCAGTACAATATGACAAAGATAAATTAAGTTATTCCATTTACTTATTCACATGGATATTCTACTAGTGATATAATCACATGTAATATAAATAGAAAATTTCATAATGATGGAATTCATAATGCCATACATCATAACCACATAGTCAAGGCCTCGTGCCAAGACTAAAAATAATATTTTATCAAGGCCTTGTGAAAAGACACTAGTTTTTTTCATGAGACATACCAATGAATCGAGGAGCTATAGAGGGATCCACCAGTCACTTACTAAGTCCAATTCATTCCTCATATTAGAATGTTGGAATATAATCTAAACATTTATATTAAAACTAGCATCCAAAATGTCAATATTTTAACAAAAAACCATGAATGGTATAAAAATAGAACATCCACAGTCAAATATAACTCATTCAATACAATATTTAACATTTTATTAAAATAAATCAACCACAATCTAGAATAATGAAGGATATTGAAATAGATGAAAATAATCAATAAAACCATTTTGTAGAAATATCCCTTTTTTTTAAGCATTTAGAAGTCTCACTATTTATTAAAAAGATATTTTAAAGAGAATTTTGAATCAATGTTTCCCATACCACTTTGAATTTTTTAAAAGAAATTTTAATTTTAAAACATTCATGTCTATATAAATACTTCTTTAATACCATTTTTAAAACATTGACATTAATGAGAAAGATTTAGAAGAATAAATCATTAAAAAGTTTAAAATGATATTTTAGTTACAGTTCCTAACGAAATGAAAGACGCTTGAATAAAAATAATCAAGGTAATAAAAAAATTATAATATCATGGGAATAATTTGATTCATGATATACGATTTCAATGTATAGTATATGAACCATGTAAAAGTGAATTGGCGCATAACAACAAAGTAGTCTCAATGGAATGTAAATTGAGATGAAATCCCTTATAATGACTGCATTCTTAGGTTAAGGATAAATTAATGACATAATTATGTGTAAAAAATATAAATACACTGAATATAATTGGTTATTCATTGTAAATCAATCAGAGTACATTCCCACATATTCTTGTAAAAACAACACCAATAACATGGATGATTAACTCAATGAATGGAAATAGAGTTACGATTACTCTTATAAAGTTCATATCGATGAATTGAGAATTTATCAATGGAGTGATTATGTGTATCAAAAGTATATCCATTCAAAGGGGAGTGTAAATTACTACATAAATAAATAAATTACGATCGGAGTAAAGTAATCAATGAAGTTTTCATAAAACCTAGTGAGTCGAAATTGAAATTATATATTCCATCACTGATTTGGTAACTTACTAAAAATACAAACCAAGAAATAAGTTTCATATAAGGATGTTATAAATACCCATAAATTAATGTATCTTACACAATGAATACAATCATGGTCAGAACATACACCACTCAAAAGGAAATAGTGGCAAATATATCATGAATCTCATGGGAATAAAATGTGAGATGAAAACCCCTTACCATGTAAATTTCCATGGAAGAGGATATGATAACCAACTTTATAATTGTAAAATCATTGTTATTAAATTATAAAATAACAATATACCTAAATATGATATCATATATGATGTTCTAATATTGTTTTGTTAATGATATTTCCGTAGTATCATTGTTTTGGGTGTTAACTGATTTGTTTTCCTTTATATGTTTTGTAACATAAGTGCTGTTAGTTATGAATAAGATGTATTTGATTCATATAAAAAATAATATTACGTTCTTAAAAATTACTTTTAATCAACACATGAAAATTATTCTTGAATGGTTACGATGCGGAATGAAATATCATTGTGTAGTGGAAACGGTAAGCCATTCATATGAACGAGCGATAATATAATTCTATTAGTGGTGAAATCGTAAATAATTGGATGGTATATTATATATATAGAATAATTTTCATGATATATTTATTATTTATATCAGTTATACTCATTATTGTACCCATAAAAATAATGAAGTGTTGAATAATAAACTACACCACGACGTGGAGACGGTAAGTCGTATATACACACGTACGATGACATTGTAATTCATAGGATGGATAGAATAATGAATATAGTTGTACCATATTTATAATAAATCATAGTATGTATAATGTACTGTATTTATTATTTTGATATGGATAAAACAATGAAAGACGAAGTGGATGATGAAAAGAACTTTGAAAGAGGTGATGATATTATTACCTCTTTTTCGGGTCCTTCCTTTTGATTTGATCAAAAGGGATCTATAGGTTGGCTTTATAAAAAAAGTAAGACCTATTGGTTCAAGTGGGGGTAGTTTTGAGGATATTTTTGTTGGGGTTGGATGATCCAAACCTCTTTGGAGGTGTGATTTTGGGAGAAGGGGACGTACCATTTTATAAGAGAGGTGAGGGTCACTTTAGAAAAAAATTGACAAATTATTTTATTATAAAATCATTTACTATTTATAATAGCCCCAAATAGATTTATTTAGAGGATAAGGTGAGTATGGGTAGAAATATACTCAACCAATAGGTTTCATACATGTTTATTTCACCATATTATCCTTGTCTTTTATATTTAATTCTTAGTTAAATAGTTTAACTTTTACCACGTCTTCTTGTATTTTTATATTACATGGTTAATAAACTTACTATAAAAGGACAAGAGAACCTCAAGTGGTTAATTAATGAAATATAAATCATTATATAATTCTTTTGGATGAACCTTATTTTTTTAGGAATATTATATCATTTAATAATATAGTATTTGTTTTAAATACTCATTTATGTAAATTTTGACACTATTTAGTATTTGGTTTTTTTGAAAGTCAAAAAAACATTATTAATTAGAAATAAAAACATTAAATAAACCCTAACATGTCATATTAACATATAAAATTCTTGTAATTCATCAAAATACTCTATATAAATTTATTTTGATATTTATGATATCAATTATTTTAATCTGTCATTAATAAGGTAATTGCTGCATCATCATTGTGTCATAAATAAATTTTCTTATTTAATGTGTAAAAATTAAAAATAAAATACCATGATGTAGGATATATTTTTATATTTATAATTAATATTTATAGTCTAATTTATATTATGTATTAATCTATATTAAAAATGGTTTAGTTATTAAACACTGAATTTTAAACTTTTTACTCTTCTTTAAATAACATAATAACAAATGTCCTAATCTAATAAAAGTTGATTGAAAGGATCATATTTTATTCCTAAGGTTGATTTTGGTTAAAATACACTTATCCAATAGAATTAGTAAATGTGTTAAAATAATTATAATATCATTTTTACCTTTAATAACCCTATTTATTTTAACCATGGTAAATAAAATTAAAAAGTTACTATTCTCCCAAAATTTTTTCTATCCTATAAAACCACATTTTACTTATTTATTTCAACCGTTTCTCCTAGGGTTTTGAAATTCAATTCAAAGAAGGAGTAAAATTATGTTTTATGTGAATTTTCAAATGTTCCAAGAAGGTGAGTAAAAGACGGTAAAAAGTTCGATAAACATTCATATATATAATCATATTATAAAATGACTTCAATGAATTAAATTGGAATAATATAGGTATTATGTATATATTTTTTCATTAAAAAAAATTTAAATTAGTGATAATTATTTAAATAAAAATTCAACTTTAAATAATAACATAGTGTTTTTCACTATTCATTAAATATTGAAAGTTTTTAGAAAAATACCAAAAATTCACCCAAAGATAATTCAAATATTCAAAATTAAAAAATTATGTCTATTTATTCCAATTAAAAACATAGAATATGTATTAATTAATTTAAGAAAATATTTCGATTGTCAAAAACAAAAAGCTAGTTTTTGAGAATAAAAAACTATGAAATGATTGATATGTGTTTATGTCCAATTTAAATGTAAAATTACTTCCAATGACCAAAATTGGATTAAATGATAAAAATTTAATCTAATTATACTTCAAAACTATTCAAATGTATTATTTAACACTATAAATTATTTTTATTAAAAAAGTTATTTTTGTTTAAAATTTCGTATTTTCACTATTCATCAAAATATGAATGTTATCAGAAAAGCACCAAAAATATATCCATACTAAATTTTTATGTCCTAATATTAAATAATAAGTTTATTTTTTCAAATTGAATATAGAAACGTTTCAAATATTATATTTAAAAATGATTCTCCATTAAAAGGATGTCAAATTTAATTCTTTTAAAAATACCACTTTGTTCTGAAAAATTGAATTTGTTCTTATATTATATCTAAACAACACATAATATGGATGTTAAAATTATATGGAGTATATAAAATTAAAAATTTAGTTAATACTATTCAAAACCGTCTTTTGAATGGCTAGTTTGGTATGACATGGTGCTCTCGAACTCAGTGTTGCGTATAGTGTCGGCTATTGAATTACTTTAAAGAAAATAACTTAATAAGAAATCTTGGGGTGTTACAAAATATGCCATAAAACCACTTTATCTCAAGGTAAAAGAATCCCTTATGAATTGAAACCCATACATCTCAAGGATGAATCTCATGCACTGGTGTATACTGTCAGTCCTAATCCCCAATGGAGTATCCAAGGTCATAATTCCATTAGAAAACATAACAAAAATACTAAGGATTTCCATGATTATTCCAGATATGAAAATTTGCGAAGCACATGTATCAAAAATATTAGATACTATTATAAAGGCTATTAATATTTAACCTCTCACTATAGATTCTCTAATGATCTACACCTCAGTGGTAGCTTGTAAATAATATATTTGTCATGAATTGTGGCCTTATAAATCAACCTTAAAAGCTAATGCAATCCCACTCTCATGTCTAGGTAAAAATGTTGTTCGGTTGGATCGGCCACAAAAACCACCTCATCTTGAAAGACTGGTAGTGCTACAGCTCCCTACCTGACATGGAGTTGTGAATCATGCTTTAGAACCTCAAGTAATATCTGACCCATTCCACTATATACTGGCGAGAAAATCTAGAAAAAATACATCATGTATCCCATTCCCTTATATGATCATCACTCGACTAGGTCTGGCTCACACTGATTCTTCATATTCCCCAAGTATACCATAGTGATGGTAAAAACAAGCTACCAGCACTAGAGTCCTGGATGGTACCTAGTTCACAAGAGGTCTCTAAATTAAACAACTGGTCAAAAGCAAATAAACCACAATGATAAGAGGCTAAACATCTATGCCCTAAACACCCAACTTATGTTGAGTTTTACTTAGTAATCAGTGTCTGATTCTCTATCTCAGTAATATTCATTAAACTGAACATGTTGAACTACCATCAAACAACATACCTGATACCTTCCACGCAGCGTCTCACCCTCGATAGCTCATCCGTAATGTATATCTACACATAAACACTGAAGCTCCATAAAGAATTCTGAATACTCAATAACTTTCATTATTCCATACTCCAGATGAAAAAACTCACCGGCCCTTTCATATCTCTAGGTATCAAGAAAATATTTTTCATAATACTAGGTCTGAAAATATCTTTAAAATATATCTTGATGTGTATCAACTTGATTCATAACATCCCAAGAGTTCTTTTCTGCTTCAGGAAGCATATAATTTATTAGCTTCAACCCCTCTTAAAAGGTTTCTCTATATGCTCAAATGTAGGAAAATTAATCTCAAGACATACCTCAACATATTTTGGGTGGTTATTATAACAACCCATACTTTTCATACATTGTTAATACTTCAAAATTGAGGCATACTTATTACAACATATAACAAATCCACGAAAGGACCGTATAGGTATAGTGTCTTTAGAAACTGGGAAACATAAACAACTGGTTCATAAAGCATCTACACTGTCTCCCATTTATTCCATCATATCTATAGTCCCTTTTGGAATATCTTACTTAATAACCTTATCCCTGACCTGGGGAAAAAAATAAAAAAAGTGTGAGCTCAAATGCTCAGTAAGGGTAAACAAAAGAAATATCAATCACATCATATTCATAAGAACATAACATTTTGGAAATCTTACCCTGCAAAAGAGATCATAATTTCTAAACATGGGATAAATCATGGTATTAAAATGTAATCACAATAATCATAACTTAAAACATGAAACTTTTTTGCATACACACATAATCATAGAGAATCATTTCTTATTAGTCAAGACTCATTTCAAAGACTATCTTAGTGGACAAAGTCCATTTCTGAATCGAGTTCACTCCTCGTTTCAGTCCTATTTCACTGAACCGGTTTAACCTGCCGTTCCAGCCATGTCTATCTCATGAGATATAAAATCTTTACCCAATTCATTGGAGGGAGATATAGGTCCCACCCATCTCATAATGATACCAATCTTATATGTGCCACAAAATAAAAAATCATACATCATTGCATAACCCATATAATAAAAATGGGATTCTTAAACATCGTGACATCATAAAACAATTCATATATCATAAAGGAATTTATAAAAATAATTCCATCACAACATAATCAAATCAATGTAATAATAGGGATAGAAACAGAACCCTTTATTATCTTAGATGGAAAATAATTTTGATAAAACACTTGAACTCCACTCTTGAGGAAAATATCCTTTCTACTTAAAAAACACTTTTCATTTCTTAACATGTCATAAAATTATAAAATAAAAGAAGTTGATTAAAAATAAACTTGAAAAATTGTAAAGCAAGCTTCTTGGAAATAATGTTTTAAAAATCCATTCATGTCGTATAAGTTAAAAAAACATTCTTCTCGTACATTTGTCGGAAAAGTCAAAAAGTAACTCGTACAAAAAATGAAAAAAGATTCCTTTCATATCTTTTACTAAAAACTCACCGAAGGGTAAAATTGGCATTAAACAAATGTAGGTGTATGGAAATAATATTACATATTGAGGAAACATGGATGTGGATGATAAAATACACCCCAGTAAATACCAAAGTATAAACAATCTCAGATAAAATGAGATTGTGATATTTTCCCTTACCTTAGATCCAATTTGCTTCATAAGTGTCCGAACCTCATGTATAATGATTTAAATAATGTTATTGACTTATTCCAGAATCATACTTATTGTTATGATATCATATATGGTCGTATTCTTAGCTTCTTATTAGTAATATTTCATTACTACTTGTTATTCGGGTGTTTATTACTTTTTGTTCTTATGCGTGTTTTGTCAAATAAATTATTATTCTTATCTTTAGGTTATAGATACCTCATTTCCAGAATGGTATTAGTGTAATATATATCATATTAATTCATTCAATTCATTTATATAATCATTATGTAATGAAGATCATGTAGAACGAATCGCATCACATCGTGGAGACGGTATTCCGTACATACGCACGAGCGATGATATCGTTCCCATGATCGTGGAATTGTATTGGAGTGTATGTATACTATTTCAGAATCAATATAACTTTAAAATAATCATATATAGTCATTATTTACACCATTATACCCATCCAAGTAAGGTGGTGGTGGAAAATAGTTTACACCACGGCGTGGAGACGGTATTCCGTACGTACGCACGCGTGGTGATTCCGTTTTCCGTTGGATGGATAGATGGTGAAATAGGGTTTTTTCATACATATAATAACATATCATTATATGAGTTATACTGATGTTATTACTTCATAATGAAACAACTAAAGAATAAGAAGTGGAAGAAGAAATAAAGATGAATGAATCGGTAACGGACATTACCTCTTCTTTGAAGCGCTTCTTTGAGAATTCCTTTTAGGGAACTAAAATTGGTCTTTGAAGAAGACCAGGACCTCTAGGATGTCTCTAGGGAATTGGAGAGGATAAATTGGAAGTGTTTGGCCGAGCATGAAGGCTCAAAGTGGTGTGAGGAAAAGAGGGAGGAGGTTCCCTTTTATAAGGGAGGAGAGGGGCACCTTTGGAATAACTAAAACTATTAGTTTATTATAAAGTCAAATTCGGTTTTTAATAGATCCAAATTGATATATTTCTAAGCTAAGGTGGAGATGGGTCGAAATACTCTCATTCAATAGAATTTAGACAAGTTTAGGTCATTATATTAACCTTATCTTTTAGTTTTAACTCTTAGTTAATTAGATTGAAATTTACCATGTGACTTTGTATTTTTATATTATATAGTTAATAAACATACCATATACATCCAAGAGACCCCCAAATGGTCCATTAATGATACACCTATCATTATATAAGTTTCTTGGCCTAACATTAGATTTTTAGGAATAAAATAACAATCATTAATATTATATTTGTTTTAAAAACTATTTTATTTCAATTTTGACACAATTTAGTAATTGATTTTTGTGAAACTATTAACAGAATTATTTGTTCTAAAAAAGTTAATTAAATCAATAATAAAATGTCATATTAACCTATAAAATTATTTTAATTCATAAAAAGTCTCAAATTACATTTATTTGGCTATTTATAACATCAATTATGTCAATATTTCATTAATAAGATAATTACCCCATCATCGTTGTGTCATAAATAAATTACATTATTTAATGTCTATAAATTACAAATAAAATACCATTATGTAGGAAATATTTTCATCTTTCTAATGAATATTTATAGTCTAATTTATCTTATGTATAACCCTATCTTAAAAATTATTTACTTATTAAACGTTGATTTTTACTATTTTAACCCTTCTTTAAATGAATTAATAATAAATGTCCTAATCTAATCCATGTGGGACTAAATGGTCATATGTTATTCCTAAGGTTGTTTTTGGTCGAATTACACTTATCCAATAGAATTAGGACATGTGTTTGGGTAATAATAATATCATTTTTACCCTTAATTACCCTATTTACTTTTAACCGTGGTAAATAAAAGTAAAAAGTTACTATTCACCAAATATTATCTTCATCTCATTGAGCCACATTTTACTTACTGACATCAATCGTGTCTCTCGGATTTTTGAAATTCCACTCACAGAAGCGGTAAAATTACGTTTTATGAAAAATTCAGTTTTCTTAACTACCACATAGAGGTTTCACTATTCATCCAAAAAATGAAAGTTTCCAGAAAAATACCAAAAATTAGGCCTAAGCTATATTTGATATTATGAATTCAAAAATGATGTCTATTTTAACAAATAAAAAACACATCAGTTTCATTAATTTATTTAAAAATTAATTCTCGTCATGAAAACAAATAGCGTGTTTTTAAGAGATAATAACTATCAAAAGATTGACACTTGTTTATGTTTGGTTTAAATGTGAAATTACATTCAATGACCAAAATTGTATTAAATGGTAAAAATATATTCTAAATATACTTTAAAAACACTCAAATTAATAATTTATCACTATTAATTATTTTGATTAAAAAAAGTTGTTTTTAATTAAAATTTAGTAATTTTAACTATTCATCAGAATATGAATGTTATCCGAAAAGTACCAAAATTTTACCCTAATCTAATTTTGATATTCCGAATCCAAAAATGAAGACCATTTTGAAAAATAAAATGTACAAAATTTCAAAAAGTTGTTATTACTATTCATAACGGCTAGTTTTAATAATATTTTAATAGCATATCGTTGCTTAGTGAAACTCGGTATTGCGTACGATGCAAGCTATTGATGAAGGCCGTGGTTGCGTGTAAAGAAAGCCAAGCTAATGTTGTGTGTCGTGAAAGATTCCTTTGAGGCTTTATATAACATAAAAACAAAATATTTCTCATAAAAGTCTCGGGTGTTACATTCTACCCACTTAAAATGAATTTCGCCCTCGAAATTCGTCACTTTGTAACAAAAAGATGAGGATACCGCTCCCTAATCATATCCTTAAGCTCCCATGTAGCTTATTCTAATTATTGGTTCCTCCATAAAACTTTCACCAATCGAGTGGTCTTGTTTCGTAGGACTTTTTCGCTACGATCCATAATCTTTATCGGCTGTTCTTCATAAGAAAGATCTTGCTCCGGCGGTACAACTTCTGAGCTGAGTACATGTGAAGGATCAGGTATGTACTTTCTCAGGAGAGATACATGGAACACATCATGAACTTGATAGAGATTTGGTGGAAGCGCCAATCGGTAAGCTACTTTCCCAACATGATATAGTATTTCGAAAGGACCGATATACCTAGGGATCAACTTTCCCTTCTTTCCAAATCTCATGACCCTCTTCCAGGGAGATATTCGTAAAAACACTTTATCACCCACTTCAAACTCTAAGTCTTTTCTTCAGTTGTCAGCATAACTTTTTTGTCGACTCTGAGCTTCTCTTATGTGTTGTTGAATAGATCTGGCCTTTTCTTCCATCTCATCAACAAGATCAGGTCCTAATAGCTTACTTTCCCCAACTTCATCCCAGCAAGTTGGAGTCCTGCATTTCTTTCTATAGAGATCTTCATAAGGATCCATCTGAATACTGGAGTGAAAGCTATTATTATAAGAAAATTCCACCAAAGGTAGGTGTTGATCCTAACCACCTATTAAATCCATAGAGAAAGCTCTCAACATATCTTCTAGAGTTTGAATTGTTCTCTCAGACTGACCGTCTATCTGAGGATGATAAGCAGTGCTGAAACTCAACTTTGTATCCAGCATATTATGAAGACTTCGCCAGAACTATGAGGTAAACCTCGGATCCCGATCAGATATAATAGAAAGTGGTACTCCATGCAATCTTAACACTTCCTTTACATATATCCTGGCAAGCTGGTCCAGAGATAAATCCTCTCTAATAGCAATGAAGTGTGCAGACTTTGTAAGATGATAAACTATGACCCAGATAGCATTATTGCCTTTGGATGTTTTAGGAAGTCCGGTGACAATGTCCATAGTGATTTTTTCCCATTTCCATTCAGGTATGGGTAATGGTTGTAACATCCCCTTAGACTTTTGTCTCTCAGCTTTAACTTGCTGACAAACCAAGCATCGAGAGACATATTCAGCAACATCTCTTTTCATGCCATCCCACCGGAAGTACTCTTTCAGATCCCTGTACATATTTGGGCTTCCCGGATGAATAGAGAATGAAGAACTATGAGCCTCATCCATCAGCTCTTTCTTTAATTCGGGGATGGGAGGAACACAAACCCGATTCCTGAACTTTATTATCCCATCACAATCAAGGTTGAATTCAGGAACATTTCTCACCTTCTTGTGTAACTCTAAATCTTCTTTCTGTGCCTCTTTAATATTCACATGAATATATGGTTGAACATTCATTTGAGAAAGATACAATTTCCCCCTTCCATTATAATTCCAACATCCATCCTTTGTAAATCCATAAATATTGGATCTTTTGTGATCCTCATCATGGATAAAATGGCATGGTCTTGTCGACTTAATGCATCTGCCACCTTGTTTGCTTTCCCAGGGTGGTAATGAATTGAGCAGTCGTAATCCTTAATCAGCTCTAACCATCTTCTTTGGCACATATTCAGCTCCTTTTGTGTGAAAATATACTTTGAACTTTTATGATCAGTAAAAATATCACACCTTTCTCCATAAATATAATGCCTTCAAATCTTTAATGCAAAGATTAACGTGAATAACTCCAAATCATGAGTTGGGTAATTTTGCTCATGGATTTTCAACTGTCGTGAGGCATAAGCAATCACAATATCATTTTTCATGAGAACACACCCCAATCCCTTCTTAGATGCATCACTGTAGATCACAAACCTTTCTCCACTACAAGGAAGTGTGAGTACAGGTGCACTGGATAACCTTCTTTTCAACTCCTTGAAATTCTCTTCACATTCTTCCGTCCATACGAACTTAACTCCTTTTCGAGTCAACCTGGTGAGTGGATTAGATAATCGGGAAAAATCTTTCACAAAACGTCGATAATATCCATCCAAACCAAGAAAACTTTGGATCTCGGTTACTGTTGTTGGTCTCGACCATCTTTCGATAACCTCGATTTTTGCTGGATTCACAGATATCCCCTCTTTTGAGATTATGTGACCCAAAAATGCAACTTTTTGAAGCCAAAATTCACACTTGGTAAATTTGGGAAAAAGCTTCTCCTTTCTCAGGGTCTTCAATATAATTCTCAAGTGATCTTCATTTTCTTCCTTACTCTTTGAATATACAAGAATATCGTCTATAAAGACTTCCATAAACAGAACAAGATAGTCTCTAAATACTCTATTCATCAGATCCATGAAGATAACAGGGGCATTAGTAAGACCAAACGACATCACTATAAATTCATAGTGTCCATACCTTGTACGGAAAGCCGTCTTTGGTATATCCTCCCTTTTGACCGTTAATTGATGATACCCTGAACAATGATCAATCTTGTAAAAGTATGGAGCTCCTCGTAGATGGTCAAATAAGTCATCAATGCACGGGAGAGGATATTTGTTCTTGATAGTGATCTTGTTAAGTTCTCGATAATCAATGCAGAGTCTCATTGATCCATCTTTCTTCTTAACAAACAGAACAGGTGCTCCCCAAGGTGACGCACTAGGGCGTATGAACCCCTTATCAAGACTCTCTTGGAGTTGATTCTTCAATTCCTTCAACTCAATTGGGTCCATTCTATAAGGTGTCTTTGAAGTAGGCAAAGCACCCGGTATGAGTTCTATTGAAAACTCAACTTCATGATTTGGTGGAAGACCTGGCAATTCCTCTGGAAAGACATCATCAAACTCCTGTACAATGGGTATATTCTTAATCGTGAGTTTCTCTCCAACCATTTGAGATAAATAACCTTCATTTAGTGGAATCAAGACCCATAAGATGGATGGAATTTCTACTGGAAGGTTATGTTCATCCTTGCGTCGATAGATGATCATAGATTGATCTGGATTATGAAATGTGACTTCCCTTCTTTGGAAATTGATATGAGATCCATATAAAGAAAGCCAATCCATGCTAATAATCACATCAAATTCCACTATAGGAAGGATCACAAGATTTTTATGAAGTACTTTCCCACAAACTTCAATCGGAGAAGAATTATAAGCTTTTGATGCGACTGTTGTGACATTAGGGGTTGTCACAGCTAACTCTACATCTAATTGTTGAGGTAATACGGTGATACCCTTAGAAAATTCTTTAGAAATAAAAGAGTTAGTGGATATAGAATCAAATAAAACATTTGCTACTTTAGAGTGGATGGTAAGTGTACCTTTCACCACATCGTTATCGTACTCCACATCGCTGATTGAAATTGCATGTGACTTTCCTTTTTCTTTAGCCTTAAGAGTTTGTTGGCGTCGATCATCATCATTAACCCTTGGATTTTGGCATTGATTGGCATAATGCCCCATCTCCTTGTACTTGAAACATTGAAGTGTAGTAGGTTTATTCTGTGTATCCCTTCCTTTGTTTTCATCCTTAGACATCATCTTCCCATCATTGTGGCATTCAAATGCCCGATGACCTTCCTTTACACATTTGATACATTTACTTGTCCCTTTAAGACAACTCCCTCCATGTTTCTTTCCACACTTTGAGCATAAGGGAAAGCTCATCTTCTTTTCAGTGTGCTCTTTTGATTTTCCTTTGAATTCCATTTTCCTATTCTTATCAAACCCATATGACTGATGGGTTACTTCAATATCCATTTCAACTTTGAGAGCACATCGAACGATTTCCTCATAGCTATTGAAGTCCCTTATGGCTAAGGCCCTTCTAAGACTTGGTTTTAAGCCACTAAAAAATCGATCGATCTTACTCTCAGGTTGGATAATAATTCCAGAATCGTACCTTGCAAGTCTTGTAAAATTTTCCTCATAGGTACCAACAGATTCATCATCCTTTTTCTTCAGTTCAAGAAACTATTTCTCCATATTTGTTCGGAGAATACGAGGGAAGTACTTATTGAAATATAAGTTCTTGAACTCTCCCCATTCCATGGACTCAATTTCATCCCATTGCCTTTTTTTCTTAATAAGATTCCACCATTGATCAGCATCACCTTGCAAACGATACACTGCTAGGATGAGTTTATCATGATCAGAACATTGAAGAACTAAAAATATATTTTTAGTAGTACTAATCCATTGTTCAGCATCTAATGGATCAGTAGTCCCGCTGAATGAAGGTGGACGCTGCCTCATGAAGGATTCAACAGAATGTTGCTCCTTCCTTTTCTTTTTTGGAAGTCTTGCATGATTCATAGCTTGAGAATGTTGTATGAGCATGGCTACAAGAATTTTCAATCCATCTCCCATAATGTTTGGTTTCTCAGGGAGACAATCATTGCATTTCCCGTCGCATTCCGCATTAACATGGTTCCTTCAGGTTCCAACCATTGACTAAAACCAAGAAGAATAGTGTGAGAAACACTAATTATAATAGGAAAACCACATAATCAAGAATAAAATTTCACACTTAAGGTCTTATCCTAGGTTATTCATAGCCATTTCTAAAACACTAAGATTGTGTTCTATGCTTAGACTTATCCTTAGGGTTCTTACTAAGGCTTTCCCATCCTAGTTTCCAAAGGTTGACTATACCTTCCCTCTGATACCAACTATAACGACCCATACTTTACATATATTATTAATACTTTAAAATTGAAGCATACTTATTACAACATATAACAAAACCACGAAAGGACCATATAGGTATAGTGTCTTTAGAAACTGGGAAACATAAACAACTGGTTCATAAAGCGTCTAGACTGTCTCCCATTTATTTCATCATATCTATAGTCCCTTTTGGCATATCTTACTTAATAACCTTCTCCCTGACCTGGGGAAAGAAAACATATAAAAGGGTGATCTCAAATTCTCAGTAAGGGTAAACAAAATAAATATCAATCACATCATATTCATAAGAACATAACATTTTGGAAATCTTACCCTGCAAAAGAGATCATAATTTCATAACATGGGATAAATCATGGTAGTGAAATGTAATCAAAATAATCATAACTTAAAACATGAAACTTTGTGGCATACACACATAATAATAGAGAATCATTTCTTATTAGTCAAGACTCATTGCCAAGACTATCTTAGTGGACAATGTCCATTTCTGAACCGAGTTCACTCCTCGTTTCAGTCCTGTTTCACTGAAACGGTTTAACCTGCCTTTCCATCCATGTCTATCTCATGAGATATAAAATATTTACCCAATTAATTGGAGGGAGAGAGAGGTCCCACCCATATCATAATTATACCATTCTTATGTGTGCCACAAAATAAAAAATCCTACATCATTGCATAACCCATGTAGTAAAAATGGGATTCTTAAACATCGTGACATCATAAAACAATTCATATATGATAAAGGAATTCATAAAAATAATTCCATCACAACATAATCAAATCAATGTAATAATAGGGATAGAAACAGAACCCTTTATTATCTAAGATGGAAAATAATTTTGATAAAGCACTTGAACTCCATTCTTCAGGAAAATATTCTTTCTACTTCAAAAACACTTTTCCTTTATTAACATGTCATAAAATTATAAAATAAAAGAAGTTGATTAAAAATAAACTTGAAAACTTGTAATGGAAGATTCTTGGAAATAATGTTTTAAAAATCCATTCATGCTATATAAGTTAAAAAAAACATTCTTCTCGTACTTTTGTCGGAAAAGTCAAAAAGTACCTCGTAAGAAAAACCACAAAAGATTCCATTCATATCTTTTACTAAAAACTCACCGAAGGGTAAAATTGGAATTAAAAAAATGTAGGTGGATGTAAATAATATTACATATTGAGGAAACATGTATGTGGATGATAAAATACACCCTAGTAAATACCAAAGTATAAACAATCTCGGATAAAATGAGATTGTGATATTTTCCCTTACCTTAGATCGGATTTGCTTCGTAAGTGTCCGAACCTCTTGTATAATGATTTAAATAATGTTATTGACTTATTCCAGAATCGTACTTATTGTTATGATATCATATATGGTCATATTCTTAGCTTCTTATTAGTAATATTTCATTACTACTTGTTATTCGGGTGTTTATTACTTTTTGTTCTTATGCGTGTTTTGTCAAATAAATTCTTATTATTCTCTTTAGGTTATCGATAACTTATTTCCAGAATGGTATTAGTGTAATATATATCATATTAATTCATTAAATTCATTTATTTAATCATTATGTAATTAAGATCACGTAGAATGAATCACATCACATCGTGGAGACGGTATTCCGTACGTACGCACGAGCGATGATATCGTTCCCATGATCATGGAATTGTATTGGAGTGTATGTATACTATTTCAGAATCAATATAACTTTAAAATAATCATATATAGTCATTATTTACACCATTATACCCATCCAAGTATGGTGGTGGTGGAAAATAGTTTACACCACGGCGTGGAGACGATATTTCGTACGTAGGCACGCGCAGTGATTCCGTTTTCTGTTGGATGGATAGATGGTGAAATAGGGTTGTTTCATACTTATAATAACATATCATTATATGAGTGATACTGATTTTATTACTTCATAATGAAACAACTAAAGAATAATAATTGGAAGAAGAAATAAAGATGAAAGAATCGGTAACAAACATTACTTCTTCTTTGAAGGGCTTCTTTGAGACTTCCTTTTAGGGCACTAAAATTGGTCTTTGAATAAGACCAGGACCTCTAGGATGTCTCTAGGTAAGTAGAGAGGAGAAATTGTCAGGGGTTGGAGGAGCATGAAGGTGCAATGTGGTGTGAGGAAAAGAGGGAGGAGTTGCCCTTTTATAAGGGAGGAGAGGGGCACCTTTGGAATAACTAAAACTATTATTTTATTATAAAGTAAAATTCGGTTATTAATAGCTAAAAATTGATATATTTCAATAATAAGGCGGGGATGGGTAGAAGTACTATCATCCAATAGAATTTAGACAAGTTTAGGTCATTATATTAACCTTATCTTTTAGTTTTAACTCTTAGTTAATTAGATTGACATTTACCATGTCACTTTGTATTTTTATATTATATAGTCAATAAACATACCATATACATACAAGCGACCTCCAAGTGGTCCATTAATGATACACATATCATGATATAAGTATCTTGGCCGAACCTTAGATTTTTAGGAATAAAATAACAATCAATAATATAATATTTGTTTTAAAAACTATTTTATGTCAATTTTGACACTATTTAGTAATTGATTTTTTTGAAAATTATAACAGAATGATTAGTTAGAAAAAAGTTAATTAAATAAATACTAACGTGTAATATTAACCTAGAAAATTAGTGGAATTCATATAAAGTCTCAAATTACATTTATTTGGGTATTTATAACATCAATTATGTCAATATTTCATTAATAAGATAATTTCCGCATCATCTTTGTGTCATAAATAAATTACATTATTTAATGTCTCAAAATTACAAATAAAATACCATTATGTAGGAACTATTTTTATATTTCTAATGAATATTTATAGTGGAATATATCTTATGTATAACCCTATATTAAAAATTATATACTTATTAAACATTGATTTTAACTATTTTAACCCCTCTTTAAATAAATTAATAATAAATTTCCTAATCTAATCCAAGTGGGCCTAAATGGTCATATGTTATTCCTAAGGTTGTTTTTGGTCGAATTAAACTAATCCAATAGAATTAAGACATGTGTTAGGTTAATAATAATATCATTTTTACCCTTAATTTCCATATTTACTTTTAACCATGGTAAATAAAAGTAAAAAGTTATTATTCACCAAAAATTATTTTCATCTCATTGAACCACATTTTACTTACTGACATCAACCGTGTCTCTCGGATTTTTGAAATTCCACTCACAGAAGCGGTAAAATTAAGTTTTATGAAAAATTCAGTTTTTTAACTACCACTTAGTGGTATCACTATTCATCAAAAAAAATGAAAGTTTCAAGAAAAATACAAAAAATTAGGCCTAAGATATATTTTATATTATGAATTCAAAAATGATGTCTATTTTACCAAATTCAAAACATATCAGTTGCATTAATTTATTTATAAATTAATTCTCGTAGTCAAAACAAATAGCGTGTTTTTAAGAGATAATAACTATCAAAAGATTGACACTTGTTTATGTTTGGTTTAAATGTGAAATTACATTCAATGACCAAAATTGTATTAAATGGTAAAAATATATTCTAAATATACTTTAAAACCACTCAAATTAATAATTTATCACTATTAAATATTTCAATTAAAAAAATTTGTTTTTAATTAAAATTTAGTAATTTTCACTATTCATCAGATTATGAAAGTTATCCGAAAAGTAAAAAAATTTCACCCTAAGCTAATTTCGATATTCTGAATCCAAAAATGAAGTCCATTTTGAAAAATATAATGTAAAAAATTTCAAAAAAATTTTATTACTATTCATAACGGCTAGTTTTAATAATATTTTAATAGCATATCGTTGTTTAGTGAAACTCGGTATTGCGTACGACGTAAGCTATCGAGGAAGGCCGCAGTTGCGTGTAAAGAAAGGCAAGATAATGTTGTGTGTAGTGAAAGATTACTTTTATGATTTATATAACATAAAAACAAAATATTTATCATAAAATTCTCGGGTGTTACTGTTATCCCCAAAAATGTTGGTGTGTGATGCAAATGGAACACATTATGCATATCTTTCATGGTTGAGGTAGTGTGTCTTGCTCTTTAAAATTTCTACATATAGAATAAGAAACCATTTTGGAACTATTCCTGAGAACCAATGTCCAGTGAAATCGTTGTTTCCTAAGATTCCACTACATGATGATATACTAGTACCCCATATCCCAGAACCACCGTATCATGGTCATCATTACCTTCTTGGTATATGACATGAGGTCATTATCATGTCATGTATCTACAATGTCAAACACATAGAATTGAATTGATCGTTAAAAAAAATAAAACAATCAAAATTATATGAAATATTAGAAAATTCCTATAAAAAAGTTATAACCCTCATACTTGTCCAAGATTTAGGACTGGGAAAAATTAAACTGCCATAAAAAGTCCAATATCCACAACCTATTCTCAGCTTTAAATCCAGGTCTAGGTCATTTACAACATTTCATAATTTTCCATTTCATTTGACTTTAGATATATATCAAAGTTTTCATTAAATGTCAAAACCGAAGGGTTCACCCACTCATATCCATAAAAAACCATACACTAATGAACAAAAATATGTGGAATACACTTAATCTAAACCATAACATGTTCCTGACCGTGCATCTAATGGTCCATGACTTAACATGCCATTGTTGATTAATAAGGTTTTCTAGTATAGCCTAGTAAAGAAAACACTGTTTAGGTTACAATAGGAACTCTAGGTACCAATTATGTTTCTCAATTCCAGGTAATAACACTTATAGGATAAAAAATATATCACACGGGGTACATATCCCAAAGTCATCCATTCATGAGATTCATCCTACATAGCATGGAATAATTCATGGAGTTTGAATCCTAATAGATACCAAAAATGATTCATGTGATTAATACCCTAACCTCATTAGGAAACAATGAAATCCACAATCATAAGAAACATCAAACATCAAGTGCATCACCTTATAGAAGAATCAAAGCAACTATAATAGGAAAAATCTAGAAAAACATGTTCTGTTTCACTCAATTTGGCATTTTCTTGTATGTGGTTTAGCTACTCCCAAGAACAACTCATTAAAAAATTCCAATTACATCTTAATCCATTTATTTTATCTCAAAATATTAACACAACCAGAAAATAAGATTCTATAATAAAACATTATAATTTCATGACCCATATTCCACAAAACAGTGCCTGGATATGGTGGTTCACATGGCCTCATGCGTGCCTCCCCGTATACTAGAGGATGTCGAATAGTAGTAAGGGCCAATAGTGTTTCATTGGGGATTAAATTCCTTATTTTCAGAGTGTAACACAACATTACAAATCATATAGATTAATATAGGAAGTAGAAAAACAACTGATATAACATAATAACTAAAAAAATAGTAGATAATAAATGACATATGTAATATCATATACAATGATACGGCATGTCATAGCTCTAAAAAATGGAAAATAATTACATAAGAATTTAGTAAAATACATTTATCAAACACTAAAAATAACAAAAATAACTACCTCCTGATAGAATTAGAAACCTAGGGCGGTCACGTGATACCCTACTCGTAAGTATCATACAAATCAAGCATCATACTATGGGAAATTTCCCTAGTCCCTACCTATATCTTTGAAGTATATCTAGGTTCCCAACTGTGGCCTAGATAGGGTACGAGATATTACTCAGCTAGCCCCCACCAATGATGTCTATTACAAATCCAGTCTATGTGATATAAAAAAAATCAGTGGGCAATATATCATAGGTATAATAGTATTTAAATTAATTTTTGTATGGAATATGTGATACTATACAACCAAATAAGGCACCATGAAAACAATAGTCAGGATCCTGAAATAAGGGCAATAGTAGACGAAAATAAAAAATTATAATATTTTCCATTCTACCCACTACAGTAAAATAACTATACCAAGGATATCTGTATGCATTGAAAAATGATCCACCATAGCCACATCATATAATCAAATTTATATCATTCACCATGATCCCACCATATTGTACTGTACAACATATTTTTATACTCAATTAGTTCTCTGACCAGTTATCCAATGGACCTTAGGCATGCCTCCCCCTTTTCCAAAGGATTTCAAATTGCAGTAATAGTGTAATGGGGTGATAGTGGAAATATTATACCCTTTGATGATGTTAATAGTAACTATTTATACATATATATAATAGTGTAAAAGAGAGGACATAATTCGATCAGAGCAGTGACCCATTATAGCATAACCAATATCATAAAACAATGGGAGAAAATAATTAAACCACTCATACTATTTATAGAATAACATGAAAAGATAACATTTAAATATATGTATACATAAATGTTAGGTCATAAAACACAATAATAAAGATGTTATCCCATGAATTCCCTCAATACATACATATAGAAAACATGATTATGAAAAAAATATATTCAAAAGAAACTCAATCTAATCAATGAACCCTTGGTATGTTTCATTAATCCCATGATAAAGGTTTGACATGACCACTAAATTCCAGCTCATGAGCTTAGTCCCTTACATAATTTCAAGAGCATAAAGTATAAATGTATCATAAAGGGAATATGTAGGGTTTTAGAATAATCTCATTAAGCCACCACAAACATATTCCAAACATAATTTTTGACAAAACAAGTGAACTAAAAAAAGACAAAGAAACACATACGCATCATATAAATGATCATTCTTCCATTTTTCTCAATATCCATAAGTATGAAATCATCCACATCATCCATCACGAATATAATGGTAGTGGAGGTTATCATTATAATATAGACCAAGAAATCCCATGATGTATAATAATCTAGATATCCCTAAGGAACCTCTTATAAATTTAATCCCAATATCACATTCCAACTGACAACTTATTACCAAAACTAGTAATAGATATTATGAAGGCATACCCAAGCATGTACTGGATCCCTCAGACATTTTCTCAAAAGGACCCTCATATACTAAAATCATGACATTTGATACACAAAGATTTATCACCTATTATAAATTAACATTTTCAGATCAATAACTAATGTCTAGATCAATGATGATATCTTTTCTCCCAAATAATCCTTTCCCAACAGCCTCATGTATAGAGAGTCTCTTCCCCAAACTGATGGTTTCAACACTGTCAACCAATGGATCCTCTCTCTCCCCATGGATTTCGATAGAAATTACGAGAAACAATATAAGTGGTAAATGTAATAGTTTGTGCCTTTCCAGTCAGTTAGTTTCTATTGTTTGTGGTTGGAGGTATTTAGGGGATGTTTCAAAAGTTTTTTTGTGAACGTTGTAGCATCATGATAGTTTATATTAGAAATACAGGTCGTGTAAATGTGTTACACGACGTAAAATTTGGTTTTATGGATTGTTCAGGAACAGTTCAAGACATGTATATTTTTAGCATTAAATAATAAAAAGGTGATGTGTTTTGTGATGAAATAGAACACTAAGGATTACATAACATGTAAAGAGATTTCTTATCATGTAAATCCCTAATGCATTCAAATTTTACAAGTTATTTCCCTGATGAAAATTAATTAATTAATATATTTCATTTTATTCCTCTCATTTTGGGTGAATATTAGGTTCCCTGAGGAGTTCTTCAATCCCTCTTCATGCCTATTTCATTTTTTTTCATAGTGGTATTTTTTGGCAATCTGTGGTAATACCTTCCAACCTCTTAGTCTGTTCCCCATCATTATTTTTTGGGGTTTCAATGCGGTGGTGAATTTTAGTTTGGGTTGTTTTTTGGGATGAGTTTTGACATATCTTTTGTGTGGTGTATGATGATATGTGATTTCCATGGCACGAGTATGGTTTTCATGTGTTCTTCTTCACCATGTAGTGGACAGCGTGTCAGAGAAGCTTCCTCGAGTTAGGTAATCCCTTGATTCTCTTTATTGTGTATCATGCAGGAGAGGTTTATTTTTTGATCTATTGATTATGTTAGTTCGGCCATATTAAAATATAAATAATTGGTTAAATATAAATTTAATGGGTAAATGTGGTTTCATTCTCTTTCTTTTACATCTTTGATGTTATTCATGATATTCTAGATTATAGTGACTTGAATACCGACAAAAAAATTGGTTTTTGGGGGCATTTGTTTCACTAGATACATGTCATGTGACTATTTATTTGGTTCTAATTGTTGTGATATCACCCTAAAATTTAAATTTGTTAAAAACATATAATTGGATAAAGAAATGGTTTCCCTAGGTTGATGGTTTATATAACAACACATCTAAAATAAACTGTAATGCCTTATAATCTCCCTTGTAAATTTGTAAAATGATATTGTTGTCATCTGATGTGTGGTTGTGTTTATCGGGTGGTGATATGTGTATGGGGTTTGTGGGGAATATAGTTTTGTGGTTGTTATTTTGGAGAGGTGATGTGGTTTTTGTGTACATTATTTTATGGTGGTGAGGTGGTTTTTGTGTTTATGCTTTTAGGGCAGCTAGTGGGTGGGTTCTTTATGTGAGATGACTGAGTACTGATTGAATAAATAAATAATTATTTAATAACCTTTTAATGGATCTGATTGGTCTTGTTAATGGAATTGGAATGGTTAATGGATAAAAATGTATGGGTTGTGTAGTTAAATTTGTTTAATTATAAACAATTAAATGAATTTGTTGATTAAATGAAATTGGTTAGAAATATAAAATAGGGGTTGTCACTAGATGTGTGGTGTTACTCATTTAGAGGTGAATGTAAAAGTGATGGTGTTGTGAGTTGGGTGGTTTGTTTGTGAAACCATAGGTTGGGCTTGAGAGTTGGATATTATATATATATATATATACTTGTATATTATTTCAATTTTTATATGCACCCACCCACACCGATCACTATTTACGGACACAAACATAGTCATGTGAGTGATATTTTTTTTGACATATGATGAGGAGTACATATGACTAGGTACCTATTCTTTCTAGCTATATTTTCTAGGAGAGGTCGGTACTACACAGGTTGTGATGGATGGAGGTCTTTTAGTTCATTATATGGTGGGTTAGATTGCCCATGTTTTTTTAGGTGATTTGTAACCTGTCTTGTGGGAAGGTGGCCCAGGTATGTTCAAGAATGATGTGATATGGTCATGGTTGTGGGTAAAATTCTAGTGTGAGTAGTGCATAGAAGGAGGAAAGCATTTGGGTGATGTCCTACATGTTCATGATACCCTAAAACTATGGTTTTGGATATAGTTTTGTTGTGGACCATGTGTTTTCAGGAGAGATGTTATGTGGTCGTGCTTGAGGGGTGGTGATCCCATGTTTCTGTGGGCAAGGTGCATTGTGAATGTACTTGTGGTGAGGTGTTGTATATGTAAGATATGGGAGAACTCAGATGTATGATGTTTAGTGTTAGAGTTCTATACCAGTGTGAAGCTGTGTGTGTACCCTTATTAATGTTATTCCTATTACATTATATTACATGTCTTGTGTTACTTGTTCAGCATTCCTTGGTGATGTTGGGATGGTTAGTGTACCTTTGTAGGTGTAGTTTTGTTCTACTGTTTTCTCACAACATCATTAGTATTCTTCTTTTACATATACATGAGAAAATTTGGTTTTATTTTTTAGTATATATGTATTATCCCACTATGTATATAAAACTATTTTTAGGTTTATAAGGGGATTATGTTGACCGTGCTTGACATTACTATCTCGGACCATTGGATAGTTGTTGTGTCACTAAATTAACATCACTTTAGGGTATTTAATATTGATATTTTTTCTAAATAATTTATATTTATACATATATTGGGGGTGGTTTTTTTCTTATATATATTAAATAGATTTTATTATTTATGATTCATCCTATCTACTAATCTTGTTTTATTATTGAGGGAAATTTGTCACATATTGTGAGATTTATATTCCCTCAATTCTAGTCACCAACCTGGGGCCTAATAGAGGAGGGACTCGAGGGTTTCATTATCTCTCTAAATTCATTGTGATATATTTGTCGAGTGGGGGTCATGAAAAACTCGTATCAAAGCTGATGGTTGAGATATGAGGTTGATTTTGGAGTTAGGTATAGTGGGGAATACATGGTTTGGTATGGAACGATTGCCAGTTGACCTTGGTGTGTTACATAAGACATGGAGACTATCTAGGAGATTGGTTTTTAGATCCCCCATAATCCAGTTCACAGACTGTAATATTATTTAATAATAAAGCAATATTGGATTGGTTTCAGGTTAGAGACTTAGGAGAGGTACATTCATCATAATAACTTGTGTTCATGTTTTAATTCGATTTATTTTTGGAAGGATAAAATGGATTAAATAATCAAAATGAATTAAAATTAACCTGTATAAAATTCCATACTACCAAGTATAGAAAATATGTGTATCTATTTGAGTTATAGATCCTATTCATTGAGTTCATGTGGATAGGGTAGTTTAGGTTCAATAGGATTGTTTGGTCGATCATTGTAGAGTCAATCTGGTAGAGGATGTTAATCAGCGGCAAAGAACATTGCGTTCTTTCCAGTGATAGGCTTTGGGAAAGCATGAGGTAATTGTTTTAGATGTGGTCATAGGGAGATAAATGAAAGTGATCAAGGTCATTTTTTGTTTGATCCGGGCCCCAATATAATTCTATGTCCCTTGGGGAGCTACGCATCAGTGGTAGATGATGTAACTGGGAGGGAAGAAGGTGGTGGATTTTGTGTGTTGACATTTAGAAGGACTTTCATGAAGAGTTTTTTTTTTCAACCATTAAGGTAGTGAATAGGTAGGATCTTATTTATCTTTTGTAGGGGCACATGTCAATCTGGGAGTTGGGAATCAGATGCAACGACATTCCTCTTTTCCCCCCAGAACCTTTCCCAGACAATGAGTCCCATGATAAAAATCTTGAGGAGGTTTTTCTTCATTCTATCTATTATGGAATTACTAATTTTATGATACCAATGTACCTAGAGGTTCATAAGAATTCATATGTGATCAATCGGATGCACTCATGATGATGTTTACAGGGATAGAAGAACCAATAAGGTTCCTCAAGAGGCAAAGTTGTCAGTGGAAGGTCTTAGGCGCCAGGACCATCACAATTTTTACTTGCATGGAGTCAACCTATGTATCTTCCTTCCTGGACCTGAGTATCCCAAAGTTGACATGATTTTCTTGGGAGGATTATGTAAACATGTTTTGGTTGAGGGGTTCATAGCTATTTCCAAAACTAGTTTTTAGTGGTTCTGTGGGTTTAGATTGGTGGAGGTGGGTATGTTCAATTCCATCATCAGTAGCAGTTTCTTGTGAGACTATTTTATTAGTAAGGGAAATAGGTTTTTTCTTTACTGAGGGGATATAGTTATCATAGAGTCTGAACATAGGATGTTACTCAATTTTAGGGAATGAAACCCTATCATGGTCGTAGATAGGGTCATCAATATAGAGGTAAAGGATCTAGGCCTAGTATTTTTTATGAAGTCCGAGACAATAGTTCTAGTGGGGCCATATATCGTCAAAGGTACAATCAGTTTGTATTTCCCTTTTTCATCCTTGTTTGATTTAGGAGTTTCTCACTACTTTGTTTCAATTTATCTAGACCCTACTCTATATCTATATGCAGAGAGGATTCTTTTTACCCTAGTGTTCAATGATCTAATTGGAGGCCAAAACCAACTTGTTCGATGTGTTTAGAGGGAGTATACTATTTATGGGGCCACATCGGTCCCCTGGTAATATCATATTTCAAAAGATGAATCCATACAATATTATCCTCGGAATCGAAAGGTTATATTATATACATGTTGTTATAAACTTCTTTCATAGGGTCATCAATTTTTTTGTGGATGGAAAAATTGTGATTTTCTTTGGTGATTGAAGTTATTAGGTGGATAGTAATCCTTTGGATCCCCTTCATTTCAATTTTTTTGTGAAATTAGTGGATGCTGGGTAGTGGAGGTTCATTGTGTCAATGAGGAGTTCCAAGATTTTTTTTCAAATGTTTCTTTAACACCCCCTAACATTATGTGGAGTTCAGGATAGAATTTTAGCCTAGTGATTCTCAGATTTCAAGGGTTCCTTAATGGGTTTAACCTTATCTGTTGTGGGATTAAAGGATCTAGATAGAATATTATATGAAGAGGGGTTTTCTCCAGCCTAGTGTATCATCATGGGGTTCTCCAGTGTTGTTATCAAAGACAGAGGATGGTAGTCTAAGTTTTCCAATAGACTATCGAAAGTGGGATCAAGCGATGATAAAAAATCATTACCCATTTCCATGGATAGATGATATTTTTTGACCAATTGAGAGTGGCGAGTTGGTTTTCCCTGATCTATCTTCAGTTTGGATATCATCAGTTGAGAGTGAAGGAGGGGGATATCCTGAAGACCGCCTTCAAATGCCGGAATGCACACTTTGAGTTTTTATTAATGTTGTTCGATGCTATGAGCATGCCAATGATTTTTATGGGGATTATGAACATCAAATTATATGTGTTTCTGGATCAGTATGTAATCATATTCATCGATGATATCTTAATCTACTTGATGTAAGAGGAGAAATACATCGACCATCTAATAAATATATTTTATGTTCTTTGACACCGCCCACTCTATAATTTTTTTTCCAATTATACATTCTACACACAATAAGTGCATTTCTTCGTGCATGTGGTGTCTCAGAAGGGTGTAATAGTAGTCACATCAATGGTTGAAATAGTTGTTTCTTGGGAAGCATCCATGAATTTGGTAAGGGTCTATAGTTTTATTGATCTCAAAGGATATTATCAGAGGTTTGCGCCTTATTTCTCTTGAGTATCATCCCCATTGATATATTTTACCTTGAAAGAAAAAGATTTAGTGTGGAGTGATCAATATCAATAACAGTTTGGATACCAAAAAGAGATGTTGGTCAGCACTCCAACACTTCAACTATTTAAGGAGGGTGTGTTGTTTGAGATTTTTTGTGACACATCCCATCTGGTATTAAGATGAGTTCTGATACATCAAAAGGAAGTGATATCTTATGTCTCCTGTAAGTTACACACACACCACTGTAACTATTCCACCAATAACATAGGACTATAGGTAGATGTTTTTCGCAAAATTTGTGGTAAAATTGCCAAATTATGGAGTGATTTGAAGTCTTTAAAGACCCCAAGTGTTTGAGCTATGTCTTTTCCTAACATGGACTGAATCTATGACAGTCAAGGTAGACTTATTTATTTCAATACTATGATTGTGAGATTAGTTACAAATCATCGAACGAGAATGATGTGGTTGAAGCTTTGAGTAGGTAGTCATATAAGGATGTTTTTCAGGATTATGAAGGTGCTTGGAGAGAAATAAAGGATTTGGAAGCCTTAAACTAAGATTCCAGGGTTGATCATTGTATAATATGTTTTTTCGGATGATGGAACAATATCATCTGATGTTGTAGGTGGAGGAGTCTCAGTGGGAAGTCTTAGAGGTAGAAGTTATCTGTGATCATGTTGTCCATGGTGATGATCCTAAGGGACTGTAAATGGATGGTCAGAATCAAGGGTTTTTTGTGGGTGGCTGTTTTCTCTGGTGTTGATGTACAAGGGAGTCCTTTTTGACTTTCATAGATCACCACTGGTATCCCTACCATGAGTTTTTAAGATGTAATGTGGTTTGAGGATGATGTTTTTGTGGCTGGGGATGAAATGGGAATTACTGGAGTTTGAGGATCATTGTTTGGTTTTGTAGTAGGTGAAGGTAGATCATCATGTTTTGGGAGGTTTTTTGAAGCCCATGGATGTTCCCAAGTGAAAATAAGAAGAAACCTTGATATATTTTTTTCAAAGGTTTACCCAGAGCACAAGGAGATTATGATGTTATCTAGGTGATCATGGATCAGTTTATGAAATCAACACACTTCTTATATATCAAGGAGTCAGTGCGGTTGATTATTTATCTAATAGGTATGTAGATTAGTTGGTGTTTTTACATGGATTTTTGATGTCCATTGTCTTGTATTGGGATTTCATGTTTCCCTAATGTGTATGGAGGGCCATGCAGTATGGTTTTGGAAGTCAATTATGCCTCAACACTACTTTATACCCTAATACAGATGTGAAGAGAGAAAAAACTATCTAGATGTTAGAGGATATGACGGGGACCTACATCTTGGACTTATGTGGATCTTGGGTACCACAAATACCCTTGGCATAGTTTTTATATATCAATAGCAATAACTACTCAATTAGAATGTTCCCATTTGAGATATTTTATGGGAGACTATGTCATTCTCTGTTGTGTTGTATAGAGGTTGGGGAGACAATTGTTCTTGGTCATAAATTGGTGCATAGAATGATAGAGAAATTTCAATTTTTCTGTGAGTGGATAAATATAGTGCATGAATTTTAGAAGTATTATGTTGATCATAGGAGGAGGACCATGGAGTTAGAGTATGGGGACCATGTGTTTTTGAATGTTTCCCCTTGATGTAGGAAGATGAATTTTAGAAGAGGCAGTAATCCATCTCTTGAGTTTTTTTGGTCTCATTGAGATGTTGTGGAAAGTTGGTGAGGTGGTGTATTTGTTATTATTTCCACTATAGTTGAAGATTATCCATGATAACATCGTTGAATCCAAACTTTTTACTTATCTTCAGAATAAATCCCATTACTTTAACTATGGATATTTGGATGTCAAGGATGATGTGACATTCATGGAACGACCAGAAGAGATCCAGGACCGTCAAGAGAAGGCATTTCATGGAAAAACCATTTTTGCGGTTGTTGTGTTTTGGAGGAATGGTGGCCCAGAGTATAGTAAATGGGAGTGATAGATGCAGATGCTTGCCCAATAACAATATTTTTTTGGGTGTTTCATTTTATCTTTTTTTCTTTGGGTGGTGATGTTTCGAATCTTGTTGTTTTATGATATGTGTTGTTTCCTTGGTTTTTTATGTGTGTGGTGTTATTTTTGATAAAGACGTCAAATGTGAAAAGGGTAGGAATTGATTCCTAATTGATATTTATTAACTAGGATGTGATTAAAACAATGTTATGGGTTAGTGTCTCAATGAGTAGATAGTATCTTGACATGGAGAGTGGAGTTCCATGATTCGTATATTTGGGACAATATAGATTTTTGGTTGCAAAAGTTTTCAGATTGGGAATATGGAGGTTAGATTATTGTGTGTCCCTATTGTTTTGTGATAGAAGGCATATAGTAATTTTGAATAGTTTTTGTGGTCATTTAGGTTGGCATGTTTTGATTGTGGTACTAGTTGAGGTCTGATGGGATCCTTGAGAGGTATCACATGGGTTAGTTGTTCGGACCCCTTTCTTTATAGGATTGGGTTTGGATTATCAAGGGAGATACTAATTTTAGATGTATTTTATGTAATGGTTCAATCCTTATCGGTCAATTACATTTCATGTTTTGGTCGATTGAGGTGTTTGAGGGAGGTATTTGGGAGTTTTTGGTGGAGGCTGGATCTACAGTAAAGTTTCTTTAGGAAATACATGCAGTGTAAATGTGTTACTTGATGTGAAAGTTTTTATCACTTTTTATCTAGGGTCATTTCATGATGTATATATTTTTGGGGTCAAATAATAATAAGGTGATTCAATTTTGGTGAAACCAAACCCTATGGATTTCACAATGGGAAAGGGGATTACACATTAGGTAAATCCCAGATGTAGTTCTATTTAAAATGTTCATTTCCGGTCAGATATTCATTCATATATATGTGGATTATTATTCACCTTGTATTTTTTTAACCTTAGGTTCCTCAAAGAGTTCCTAAATCTATCTAATTCCCTCATTGATCTATTTTTCCTTGTGGTTGTTTGTTGGTAATATGTGGTTTGACCTTCCTTATTCATGGTCTATTTTCATTCATTATTCTTAATGGTTTTGATGTGGTGGTGTGGTGTGGTTTTGTTTGTGTGTTGGGATGAATTTTGATGGAACTTTGGTGTTTTATAGGTTGATATATGGTTTTAGTGATGTAGTTTTTGTATAAAAGTGTTCTTCTTTACCCTATGGTGCACAATGAATCAAAAAAGCTTCCTTGATATTGGGAATCCCCTATTTATGTTTACTGTATATCATGTGGGAGGGTTTTACATTTTTTATCTATTTATTATTTATTTTACAGCATAATAAGATATATAAAATTGGTTAAATGGAATTTAATGGGGTAAATAGGATTTTATTCACAAGCTTGAATAACTTTGATTTTATTTTTGAAGTTGTGGATTGTACGAGCTTGATGCACCACTGAAAATTATTGTCATTTGGAGATTTGTTTAAATTGCCTATATATACTATAAATGCTTCCTGGGTTATGATGGTTTTGATATCACCCTAAAATTGAAGTTGATTAATTACTTATATTTTTCGAATTAAATGGTAACATAGGGATTATGGCATGTGTGATAACACCCCTAAAATAAAGTGAAATGTGACAAAATCCACCTTTAAAATAAATAAAATTTTCTTGTTGTGTTGTGATGCGGGGTCTTTATTTTGGGACAACAATGTGTGGTTGAGGCATGTGGGGAAGATGGTTTGGTGTTTTTGGTTTTGGTACAATGATGTGGTTTGTGTGGTTGTGATTTTTGCGTGGTGATGTGGTTTGTGTGGTCATGAATTTGGGGCGTCGATGTGGTGGTTTCATTGTGCTAGATGAACTTGTATTGGTGGAATATATAAATAATTGTTTAAAATTTTTTGGGATTCCATTTATCGGTTTTTTTAATGGAATGGGAATGGTTGATGGATAAATAAATGATGTTTTGTGAAGTCAAATTTGGATTATTCTAAATAATAAAATGAATGGTTTGATTAAATGAAATTAGTTGGAAATGTGAAATAGATTTTGTGGCTTGATGTGTTGTGTTATATATTTAGTGGTGGAACCAAAAGTGATGGTGTTGTGAGTTGATTGTTTTATTTGGTGAACTCTTAGGTTGAGATTAGATATTTGAAATTATATATATATATATAAATTTTTATATTCTTGTGATTTCTATACACACCCTAGCCATATCGAGCACTATGTGCTGACACCCGTATAATCATACATGGATGTTTTTTCTGACATCTAATGATGATTATGGATGGATTGGTACTCTCCCATTCCTCACATATGTTATAGGTGAGGCAGGTACTTCACAATTTGTGATTATCATTGACCTATTAGTCCATTAGATAGTGGTTGTGATAGCCCATGAGCTTTCGGGTGAGATGTGACCATGCTTATGGGGTCGTGGCCTATATTTTTTTGGGTGGGATGTGATGTGACTGTGCTTATGGTATAGCTTCTGGTGGGGGTCCTGCACAGTAAGAGGAGGGAATGATGTTGATGCCCTATATGTTCATGATACCCTTCTAATATGGTATTGGAAGTGGTTATGTTGTGGCCCAAGTGTTTTCAAGTGAGTTGTGATGTGGTCATGCATGTGGTGTGGCATGCCGAAGTTTATTCGAAATAGGTCTGTTCTGACCATGCTTGTAGGGTGGTTTCATATACAGAAAATATGGGAGTTATAGGATGAATGATTTTGGGTGTGAGAGAGGAATATCAGTGGGAAATAAGTGTGAGGTACCCTTATCGATGTGATTCTTATTATATTATATTACATGGCTTGAGTTACTTGGTGAGTGTGCCTTAGTGAGGTTAGGGTGGTTATTACACCTTTATTGGTGATTCTTGATTCTTCTATTTTCTCACATGTTAATTAGTGTGCTTCTTTCAGATGTGCAAAAGAGACTTTGGTTGTCCTACTGAGTATACTTGTATTCTCACCATAAGTATATAAAACTACTTTCAGGTTTCTAGGAGGATTATGTAGACAATGCTGGACATTACTAGATCAGACCTTTGGATAGTTTTTGGGTCGCTTCATTTGATTTATTTTTGGGTATTTACATCATAGAATTTTTACCTGCATCAGATTCATTTACACATGCATTGTGTGAAGGTTTTTGGTTTTACTATATATATTTCATTGAGTTGATTGTGTTTTTTTTCATCATATCCCCCAATTAAATTTTCTTATAGTGGGAAATTCTTTTCATATTGTGATGTTTTTATACCATCGATGCTAGTTTCAGATTAGAGTCTTATGGAGGCAATACTCAGGGGTAGGTATCATTATATATCTCTATTTGTTGTTGTATCTTTTGGGGTAGGGGGTTGTAATAGTCAACACCACCCTAATCCACATCTAAGGGAGACCTCTATCAACAAAAGTTATCAACACCACCTCATCATATGAGTCCTATTATTTAATCATGACTCCAATGGTGTGCCATCCAAGCATGGTCAATGGAAATCAAAAACAAAAAACCTAAGAAACATAATTTAAGAACCTCTTGACCGAATCAATATTTAGAGAAATCATATGGTAAAAACCATCCAACATCTCACAGTCCATGTTTGTAGTCGGATGACCATCATCTACTCAACCTGATGACAATGTCCCCCAAACTGTGATCAACATCACTCATAGAATCTGGGCCATGCCCAACCTGACATGAAATTCCACCTTCTCAAGATGGTGAAAACCATCTCAATATTGTTTTTTTGTGGTCTAGTTTCCATGTAACACACAAAAAATTCATACTATTAAAATAATTCAATTTAAGAAAACAAATCACAAGAAGTGTAATCTCCCTAAGGTCTGAAACCTCTCATGAGGCATAAACCATTTATTGACGGGGTTGATAATTACTTTTGGAATCACTAAAGTTATAATTAATTTATTAAAATATAAGAAATTTATTTATAGGTTATCTTTCAAAATACTCAACAAAACTCTCAAGAACGCACCCCCAAAACATCAATGAAACCCCATGTGATCTTGGCACCACATACCTCATGTGGGTAGACATAAGGTCTTGTAATATCGACCTATAACTCAATCCAATTTATAATTAATAATAATTTTAATTGAACACCCTAAAATAGGGTAAAATAGATCTCATGAATTTAGCACACTATATGGAAAGAGAAAAGGAAAAGAGAAGTATGTGGACTGAAGATCCTACTGACATAGTTCCAAAACACCCGATAACAATCGAATCAGAGCTCGGATAGAAGGTGGAGCTCATATTTTATGGGATGAAGAAAGGAGGGGTACCCTATATTATTCGTGATTAATGGAGTAGAAAGGATGAGGGTGAAGAGAAATATGGGGAATACGTATTTTTGTTCATTTCACAAATTTAATGGGTTGTATGGTTAGCTCCAACAATTTGGAGAACCGTGCACCAGCCATGTTGGACAAACTATCTAGGTCCCCAAATTCACATGGATATCCCACATGGTTTTCAAAAATATGCACTGACCATGAATGATCCTCTTTTAATAACTATAGTGTTCCCTACAAGTCCATGCACCCCCACCTACACAGTTTTTTAAACTATGCATAGAGAACCTAGATGGTCAGAATGTTTCACCTGGGAGGCCAAACGGTTTGTACAAACCATGTTCCCTAGTCTACAAACACAATAAAATTTCGGTTTTTAGCCACTTAAATACCAAAAACAATAAGGAAACCTTTATTAACATACATTGTGTTGAATTTTATCTATATATAGTTTCTTTGGTCAAAGAAACTCTCAGAATTCAGTTCTTATGATCTTGGAAATATTTGGTATGACCACCAAAATCGGAAAATTTTTAAAAGGGTGAGAATTTATACCTCCTTCAAAAATCAAAGAAGTTGAAATCTCTCCATAATATCATATCTAATCAATGATCTATAAAACATAAAGATGAAGTGGTATCAAGCATAACCATCTCTTTAAAAAGAAACAGAATCTAACCTAGTCATCATTTCAAAGGTCAAATACTTCAAGGATCTCCCCAACATAGGAGTTACCTACCTCAATTTCTTCCGAACAAAAAAATAAAATAAACTAATGGTCCACTGACTATCAACATACTCAGAATTCCTTTTCTAGAAAACCATACATCCTATACCTCATCAGGTGATCACATCATTATAGTGTCACATCAGACACCCATCAGGTACTATATCTCATTGTATTCCCACCTCATTACCAAGTTTCACATAGAAACTATGAGGTCCAATATATTAGCATATCCTCATACATGTTCTAAGTTCCACACACCTCATTTCATTAATGCCAAAAATCAGTACCAGTGCTACACACTTCACATATAGCTCACATTGCACCGATGCCCAGAGTAGTTATTGGTGTCATGTACATAAGGTGTGTGTGTGTATATATATATAACATCAGAGTTTTTTAAAACCTACTAAAAAACATATGGTAAGTCTAAATGTACATCTCGTATACCTTTTCCACACAAAACCTACATTCATACAAAAGGGTCTATGAAAAAATAAAAAATAACTGGTCACACTGATGGAGTACTTCTTACCATCATCAGCTCACAAACCTACTCTAAACCTGGATTCGTAATGGCATGCACCTTTACTAAAGCCTAAATTCTTAAACTATGGACTCCCTATGGAGCTCCAGCAACTAATGGACACTAAACCCACTTCCAAGACACACTGTCTCTTATACGACCTCTATGCACATTTAAATCATGGATTCAATCACCAGGTGCCACTCTTCATCCAACCGCAGAACCCTGATTCTGACCTGATCCTTGGCTACTAACTATCTAATAAATCCTCCTTCAAAACCTATTTAGATTCCCAACCTTGAATCATGCTCAGTACTCCTTCAATGTCCAGTTACACTACGTCTACAAATGAACTAGATGCCCACAATAGAATCAAACCATCGAGAACCCACTCCATGGTGGTCTCCTTGTCTTTAGCGTGAACACTCTGCTGAAACTCTTCATATCCTCGCATCCTAATATAAAATTTATCACCGCTATAATAACATAAAATTTTCACCTGGTTCGAATGTGACTAGTTTGTTAGATTTTTCTAGGCTATTAGTGACAAATTCATTGTCTTCGAGAATTAGGACAACTTGAAGATGTATATTTTCACAATAATGGAATGACCTAAACCATCCACAAATAATATCACCCTCAAGGTGTCATCTACCCCCATATATGGTACAAAATGAGAAAACATTCTGGAGGTAATAGAAAAGTCTATAAAGGACATGTCACTCTAATAAAGGCATAATATCTCATTATCTCACTCCACACTCAATATGTCATGAAATAAGTTCTTGAAAACCCTGATCTCAGAGTCCTTCCAAGCCATTCCCTAATGTATTCCTACAAAAACTTGCACGTCACCCCAGTAATTCATCGGTTCTATAATAATATAGGTCACCAGCTTCACCCTCCGACATTTGGGGGGGTCTCAGGCTACCCGAATATTTACCGAACATTATTGATCCAGTTCTCATCTACATGTTTTCTACCATCACAATGAAATTCAATTGGGTACTATGAAAAGAACATCCACATCATGTATTACATGGATGGATAAACTCCATCAGCGCCCTTATCAATCCCTTAAATGACATGAACCAAGATCACCCGAGCTGTTGATCATGCCATGACCTAAATGCTTTCAAATGTGGTTTCTACCCCACCTATAGTAGATCATATACCCGAGCTTCTACTTATGTATTATTTAATGCATGACCCTCTAGGACCCCATATTGGCCTTTAGGGGCCTCAACTTATGCATTCTTTAATGGTATAATATCATTTCCCTCCTGACGCTCCACTGGATCCTATCTTTGTTTAATCCCACTAAATATCGTTAACATTTTCATATATTCATAATAATATATATGATGAAAATATGGAATTCAATAATAGGAAGCATGATCCACTACCCTTACTCTACCCACCACAACCATGTATCATGATATCTGGACACTTGTTGGCTTAGCTTCTTATGTTAGACCTATGTATCATGTACAATCCTGGCCAAATTTCCCTTTCTTACCCACACAGGAAATAGTCGTCACATGTCACCAATGTTTTATGAGTAAGATTCTTCTAAATAATGTTATATAGGAAAAAACTTCATAGATTCCCTTATCGAAATTTTATACAACTCACCCCAACCATCTTCCCTTCCTTCTCCAATCATATCCAGGCCCATACTTATACACATATCACATATAGAATCAAATTAAATATTGATCTCACTAGAACCCCATTCTTGGGTTGGATGACTGGATTTCCACCAAGGAAGGCTAAGAAGGAAAACAATACTAATATTCCTCTACAAACACTTTAAACAACCCATCCCCTCTGAGTGAAATCCATGTTCTAAATGAAGTTCTGAAGAAATTTATCACAGTCACACATATATGTTTGTACAAATTTTATGTACCTATTAATAGAAAATAAAAGAACCTTTATTTCTATATTAGACCAAGGTTATTATATCCTCCATTTCAATGATAGTCCAAGGGTCACATACCAAAAAAAGATAACAATTAAATGATTTTACACCACTTGACTTAGAAATTGAATCAAATGTAAAAGGTAGAAGAACAAAAATTACCTAAAAATGGTCTATACCCCATGTATGGGGATATTGGCACCAAAAACGAGTTTTATACATATTTTCAACAATATAATAATCTTAGGTCAACCATATTAAAAATATACAAACCAATAAAAATTAAAATCCTTTTGATAACATTAGAATCCATCTAAATATTGTTACCAATTCTTACTCATGAACTGCTGTAATACTACTTCTAGTTCCCCAGCCCGGTTTTCCACTCAATAAACGATCTAGGATGATTACCCATTGCGTATTTGGGTACCTATTTATAATGAACAATACATAACATACATTGTTATTACATAAAAATTGAAACATATTTATTAAAACATATAACAAAACCATGGAAGGACCGTATAGGTATAGTGTCTTTCGAAACTGAGAAACATAAACAACTTGTTTATAAATCATCTACATTTTCTCACCTTTATTTCATCATATCTAGAGTCACTTTTGGAATATACAACTTAATACCCTTCTTTCTAACCCGGGGAAACGAAAACATACAACAGGGTGAGCTCAAATGACCAGTAAGGGTAAATGAAGGAAATATCAATCATATCATATTCTTAAGAACATAGAATTTTTAAAATCTGAATCCTGCAAAAGAGATCATAATATCATAACGTGGGATAAATCATAGTAGTGAAATGTAATCCCAAAAACCATAAGATAAAACATGAAACATTGTGGCATACACACATAATCATAGAAAATCATTTCATATTAGTCAAGACTCATTGCCAAGACATTCATAGTGAAAATAGTGCATCACTGAACCGAGTTCACTCCTCATTCCAGTCCTGTATCACTAAACCAAATTAACTTGTCATTCCAGCCATGTATATCTCATGAGATATAAACCTTTACCCAATGAATTGGCGGGAGATATAGGTCCCACCCATCTCATAATGATGCCATTCTTATGTGTGCCATAAAATCATAAATCATACATCATAGCATAACCCATGTAATAAAAATGGGATTTTTAAACATCATGCCATCATAACATTATCCATATATGATAAAGGGCTTCATAAAAATAATTCCATCATAACATAATCAAATAATTGTAATAATAGGGATATAAATAGAACCCTATACTATCTTATATGGAAAATAATTTTAATAAAACACTTCAACTGTATTCTTGAGGAAAATATCCTTTATACTTCAAAAATATTTTTCCTTTCTGAACATGTCATAAAATTTTAAACTAAATAAATTTAATTAAAAATAAATTTGAAAACTTGTAAATTAAGCTTCATGGAAATAATGTTCTATGAAATTATAAAAATCCATTCATTCCATATAAGTTAAAAAACATTCTTCTCATACTTTGGCCGGAAATGTCAAAAAGTATCTCGTATTTAAAATGAAAAAATATTTCTTTCATATATTCTAATAAATAATAAACAATGGGTAAAATTGGATTTAAACAATTTTAGTAGCATAGAAATAATATTTCCTTTTGAGGAAACATGTATGCGGAAGATAAATATGCCCCAAGTAAATTTTGAAGTATAAACAATCTCGGATAAAAATCAGATTGCGAGATTTTCCCTTACCTTAGGTCTGATATGCTTTGTATGTATCCAAACCTCCTTTATAATTATTTAAATAATGTCATTGACTTATTACAGAATAATATTAATTATTATGATATCATATATGGTCATATTCTCATCTACTTATTAATAATATTTCATTACTACTTGTTATTCGGGTGTTCATTGCTTTATGTTCTTATGTGTGTTTTATTGAATAAATTCTTATTACACTTTTTAGATTATAGATATATCATTTACAGAATGTTATTAGTATAATATATATCATATATATTCATTAAATTCATTTTTATAATCATTATTCAATGAAGATCATGTAGAACGAGTCACATGAAATCGTGGAGATGGTAGGCCGTACGTACGCACGAGCGATGATATCGCTCCCATAATTATATGAATGGAATTGAAGTTAATGATATAATATATAAGAATAATTATAATGTTATAATAATCATATATAGTTATTCTTTACACCATTATAACCATCCATGTAAGATGGTGGTGGAAAACAGATTACACCACTGCGTGGAGACGGTATTCCGTAAGTACGCACACGCGGTGATTTCTTTTTCCATAGAATGGACAGAAGGAGAAATAGTGTTGTTTCATATTTATAATAACATATAATTATATGAGTACTACTTATTTTAGTACTTTATAATGAAACAAATAAATAATAGGAAGTAGAAGAAGAAAGAAACTTGAAATAATCGGTAGAAGAGATTACCTCTTCCTCGACATGCCTCTTTTAAACTTATTCTTAGGGCACTAGAGTTGGACTTTTGAGAATACCAGAACCTCTATGATATAACTAGAGATGTGGAGAAGAGGATTTGTTAGGGGTTGGCCGAGATTGAATGCTCAAAATTTTGTGAAGACGAGAGGGAGGAGGTTCCTTTTTATAAGGGAGGAGAGGGGCACCTTAGGAAAAACTTAAAATATTATTTTATAATAAATTCATATTTGGTTTATAATATCTCCAAAGTAACTTATTTAGACTCTAGGGTGGGGATGGGTCGAAATAATCTCAAAAAATATGTTTTAGACATGTTTAGAGTACCATCTTAACCTTATCATTTAGATTTAACTCTATGTTAAATAATTTATCTTTTACCGTGTCTTCTTGTATTCTTACACTATATGGTTAATAACATTACTATAAACTTCCAATCGAACACAAATTAGTTCTTTTATGTTATATATATTATTATATAAGTCTTTTGGCTGAACCTATGATTTTTAGGAATAGAATATCAATTAATAATTTATATTTTTTTTTAAAAACTCTTTTATGTCAATTTTGACACCATTTGGTATTTTGTTTTTTCTAAATTCATAACAGAATTATTACTTAGAAAAAAATTCATCTAACTGACCCTAATATGTTATTTTAACCTAGAAAGTTATGGTAACTCATAAAAAGTCTCAAATTACTTTTATATGTGTATTTATATTATCAATTATGTTAATATTTCATTAATAAGGTAATTACTCCATCATCATTGTGTCATAAATAAATTATTCTATTTATTGTCTAAAAATTTTAAATAAAATGCCATTATGTAGTAAATCCTTATATATTTCAAATTAATATTTATAGTCGAATTTATCTTATGTATAACCCTATATTAATAATGTTTTACTTATTAAACTTTGATTTTAACTATTTTAACTCTTCTTTGAGTTAAATAATAATAAATGTCCTAATCTAATCCAAGTGGACCTAAATGGTAATATTTTATTCCTAATGTTGTTTTTGGTCGAATTAATCTTATTCAATAGAATTAGGACATATGTTAGGGTAATAATAATATCATTTTTACCCTTAATTACCCTATTTACTTTTAACTATGGTAAATAAAAGTAAAAAGCTACTATTCAACAAAAATTATTTTTATCTTATTGAACCACATTATACTAATTGATATCAACCGCGTCACTCGGATTTTTGAAATTCCACACACAGAAGCGATAAAATTATGTTTTATGTAAAATTTCAAATTCTCCTAGAAGGTTGGTAAAAGACGGTCAAAAGTTCAATAAATTTTTTATATATCTAAAATTATTATAAAATGACTCCAATGAATTAAATTGAACATATATAGGTATTATGTATATATTTTGACCTAAAATAAATTTAAATAAAATAAATTATTATTTTATTAAAAAGTCAGTTTTAACCTATGACTTAGTGTTTTCACCATTCATCAATAATTGAAAGTTTTCAGAAAAATACCAAAACTTCACCCTAGGCTAATTTCGATGTTCCGAAACAAAAAATTAAGTCCATTTTGAAAGATAAAATTTATAAAATTTCAAAAAGTGGGTATTACTATTCATAAAGGCTAGTTTATATGATATTTTAATAACATATCATTGTTTAGTGAAGCTAGGTATTGCGTACAATGCAAGCTATCGAGGAAGGTTGCTCTTGCATGTAATTCAAGCCAAGACATTGTTGTGTGTAGTGAAAGATTCCTTTGGTGTTTCATATAAAATAATACATAAAAAAAATATTTCTCATAAAATCTCAGGGTGTTACATTCTACCTCCTTAAAAAGAATTTCGCCCTCAAAATTCATCACTTCATAACAAATATATGAGGATACATCTCCCTTATTATATCCTCAAGTTCCCATGTAGCTTCTTATAATTGGTGGTTCCTACATAAAAATTCCTCCAAGCGAGTGGTCTTGTTCCGTAGGACTTTTTCACTACGATATAGAATCTTTATTGGATGTTCTTCATATGAAAAATCTTGCTCCAGGGGTATAACATCTGAGGTTAGTACATGTGATGGATCCGGTATAAACTTTCTCTGGAGAGATACATGGAATAGATCAGGAACTTGAGAGAGATTAGATGGAAGTGCCAATCGGTAAGCTACCTTCCCAACACGATCCAATACTTCAAAAGGACCAATATACCTAGGGCTCAGCTTGCCCTTCTTTCCAAATCTCATTACTCTCTTCTAGGGAGATATTAGTAAGAACACTTTATCACCCACTTCAAACTCTAGGTCTTTTCTTCGGTTGTCGGCATAAATTTTTTGTCAACTTTGAGCTTCTCTTATGTTGTGTTGAATAGATCTCACCTTTTCCACCATTTCATCAACAAGACCGGGTCCTTATAGATTTCTTTCCCCAACTTCATCCCAGCAAGTTGGAGTTCTGCATTTCTTTCCCTTGAGGGCTTTATAAGGAGCCATATGAATACTGGAGTGAATGCTATTATTATAAGAAAATTACACCAAAGGTAGATGTTGATCCCAACCACCTTTGAAATCCATATATTAAGCTCTCAACATGTCTTCTAGAGTTTTAATTTTTCTCTCAGATAGACCATCTATCTGAGGATGATAAGCAGTGTGGAAACTCAACTTTGTATCTAGAGTATGCTGAAGACTTCACCAAAACTTCAAGGTAAACCTCAGATCCTGATCAGATATAATGGAATGTGGTACTCCATGCAATCTTACCACTTCCTTTACATATATTCTAGAATGTTGACCAAGAGAAAAATCTTCTCTAATAGCAATGAAGTGTGTCGACTTCGTAAGACGATCAACTATAACACAAATAGAATTATTGCCTTTAGATGTTTTAGGATGTCCAGTGACAAAGTCCAGAGTGATGTTTTCCCTTTCCATTCTAGTATGGGTAATTGTTGTAACATCCTTTTATAATTATGTCTCTCATATTTAACTTATTGACAAACCAAGCATCGAGAGACATATTCAGCAAAATCTCCTTTCATGCCATCCCACTATAAGTACTCTTTTAGGTCCCTATACATCTTCATGCTTCCAGGGTGAATAGATAATGAAGAACTATGAGCCTCATCCAATATTTAATTCTTTAATTCTGGGATTGGAGGAACATGAACTCGATTCTTGAACCTTATTATTTCATCACAATCAATTTGGAATTCAAGAACATTTCTCACCTTCTTTGGTAACTCTACATCTTCTTTCTGTGCCTATTTAATATTCACATGTATAGATGGTTGAACATTCATTTGAGAATGAAAATATTTTTCTCCTTCAATTATAATTCCAAGATCCATCCTTTGTAAATCCATAAATATTGGATCTTTTTTGGTCCTCATCATGGATAAAATAGCATGGTATTGTCGACTTAATGCATCCGCCACCTTTTTTTCTTTCCCAGGGTGGTAATGAATTGAGAAGTCATAACCCTTAATCAGTTCCAACCATCTTCTTTGGCACATATTCAGCTCCATTTGTGTGAAAATATACTTTAAAATTTTATGATCAGTATAAATATCACACCTTTCACCATAAAGATAATTCCTCCAAATTGTTAATGCAAATATTACCGCAGCTAATTCCAAATCATGAGTTGGGTAATTTTGCTCATGGATTTTCAACTATCGTGAGGCATAAGCTATCACTATATCGTTTTTCATAAGAACACACCCCAATCCCTTCTTGTATGCATCACTATAGATCACAAACCTTTCTCCACTATAAGTAAGTGTGAGCACAGGTGCACTAGATAACCTTCTTTTAAACTCCTTGAAATTATCTTCACAATCCTCCATCCAAACAAACTTAACTCCTTTTCCAGTCAACCTGTTGAGTGGATTAGATAATCATAAAAATTCTTTCACAAAACGTCGATAATATCCACCTAAACCAAGAAAAATTCAGATCTCAGTTACTGTTTTTGGTCTTGACCATCTTTCGATAACCTCTGTTTCTGCTGGATCCACAGATATCCCCTCTTTTGAGATTATGTGACCCAAAAAATTAAACTTTTTGAAGACAAAATTCACACATGGTAAATTTTGAATAAAGCTTATCCTTTATTAGGGTCTTTAATACAATTCTCAAGTGATCTTCATGTTCTTACTTTCTCTTTGAATATACACGAATATTGACTGTAAATACTACCACAAACTGATCAAGATAGTCTCTAAAGACTCTATTCATTATATCCATGAAAATAGTAGAGGCATTATTAAGACCAAATGGAATCACTATAAATTCATAGTGTCCACACCTTGTATGGAAATCTATGTTTGGTATATCATCCCTTTTGACCCTTAATTGATGATACACTGATCTAAGATCCATCTTGGAAAAGTATTGAGCTCCGCGTAGTTGGTCAAATAAGTCATCAATGCATGGGAGAGGATATTTTTTCTTGATAGTGATCTTGTTAAGTTCTCAATAATCAATACAGAGTATCATTGATCCATCTTTCTTCTTAACAAACAGAACATGTGCTCCCCAAGGTGATGCACTAGGGTGTATGAATCCCATATCAAGATTATCTTAGAGTTTCTTCTCCAATTCCTGCAACTCAATTGGGTCCATTCTATAAGCTGTCTTTGAAATGGGCATAGTACTCGGTATGAGTTGTATTGAAAACTCAACTTCACGATTTGGTGGAAGACATGATAATTCCTCTAGAAAGACACCACCAAACTCCCATACAATGGGAATATTCTTAATCATGTGTTTTTCTCCAACCATTTGAGATAAATAACCATCATTTATTGGAATCAAGACCCATAAGATGGATGAAATTTACACTGAAAGGTTATATTCATCCTTGCATCGATAGATGATCGTTGATTGATTTAGAATATGAAATGTGACTTCCCTTCATTGGAAATTGATATGAGATCCATATAAATAAAGCCAATCCATGCCAAGAATCACATAAAATTCCACTATAGGAACTATGAAAAGATTTTCAGGAATCATTTTCCCATAAACATCAATCGGAGAAGAATTGTAAACTTTTGATGTGAATTTTGTGCCTTTAGGGGTTGTCACATCTAACTAAACATCTAATTTTTGAGGTAATTTGGTGATAACCTTAGATAAATATTCAGAAATAAAAGAGTGGGTTGATCCAGTATCAAATAAAACATTTTCTACTTTAGAGTGGATGCTAAGTGTGCCTTTCACCACTTCGTTATCATACTCCACATCGCTGATAGAAGTTGCATGTGACTTTCATTTGTGTTTAGACTTAAGAGTTTGTTGATGTCGATCATGATCATCAAGCCTTGGATTAGGGAATTGATTGTCATAATACCGTATTTCCTTGCACTTGTAACATTTAAGTGTAGGAGGTGCATTCTGTGTATCCCTTTCTTTGTTCGCATCATTAGACATCTTCTTCCCATTATTTCGACATTCAATTGCCCAGTGACCTTCTTTTCCACACATAAAACATTTTCTTGTCCCTTTAAGATAATTCCCTCCATGTTTTTTTACACATTTTGAGCATAAGGGAAAACTCATCTTTTTTTTTCAGTGTGGTATTTAGATTTTTCTTTGAATTCCATTTTCCTCTTCTTATCAAACCCATATGACTGATGGGTTACTCCAATCTTCTTCTCAACCTAGAGAGCACATCGAGAAACATCATCGTAGGTATTGAAGTCCCTTACGGTTAACGCCCTTTGAAGACTTGGTTTAAAGCTACTAAATAATCGGTCAATCTAACTCTCAGGTTGGATAACAATTCTGGAAGCGTACCTTGCATGTCTAGTAAAATTTTCATCATAGGTACCAACCAATTCATCATCATTTTTCTTTAGTTCAAGAAACACCTTCTCTGTCTTTGTTCGAAGAATATGAGGGAAGTACTTATTGAAAAATAATTTCTTGAACTCATCCATTCCTAGGACTAAATTTCATCCATTTTCCTTGTATTCTTGATAAGATTCCACCATTGATCAACATCACATTCCAAACGACATACTACTAAGATAAATTTATCATTTTCAGACCATTGCAGGACTGAAAATATCTTTTCAGTGGTACTGATCTATTGTCCAGCCACTAATGGATCAGTAGACCTGCTGAATGAAGGTGTACACTGCCTCATGAAGGATTCAATAGAATTTTTATCCTTCCTTTGCTCGTTTGGATGTTCTGTAAGATTCATACCTTGAGAAAGTTGTGTGAGAATGGGTAAAATATTTTGCATTCCAACTCCTATAACGTTTGGTTTCTCAAGGGGACAATCATTGCATTGCCCATCGCATTTAGCATTAACCCAATTCCTTCGGGTTCCAGCCATTGACTAAAACCAATAATCATAGTGTCAGAAACACTAATAATAATAGGAAAACCACATAATCAAGAATAAAATTTCACAGTTTTGTTTTTATCATAGGTTATTCATGGCCATTTCTAAAACACTAATATTTCATTATATACTTAGACATATCCTTAGGGTTCTTACTAAGGCTTTCAGATCCTAGTTTTTAAAGGATGACTATACCTTTCCTCTGATACCAACTATAACGACCCATATATTACATACATTGTTATTAATTCAGAATTGAAACATATTTATTATAACATACAACAAAACCAATGAAGGACTGTATATGTATAGTGTCTTTTGAAACTGGGAAATAGAAACAACTAATTCATAAATCATCAACATTATCTCTCCTTTATTTCATCATATCTAGAGTCCCTTTTGGAATATCCTACTTAATACCATTCTTCCAGACCTGGGGAAAAGAAAACACACAATAGGGTGAGCTCAAATGCTCAGTAAGTGTAAATGAAGAAAATATCAATCATATCATATTCTTAAGAACACAACATTTTGAAAATATTAATTTTGAAAAATAGATCATAATATCATGACATGGGATAAATCGTAGTAGTGAAATGTAACCCCAAAAACCATAACATAAAACATGAAACTTTTTGGAATACACATATAATCATGGAAAATCATTTCATATTAGTCAAGACTCATTTCCAAGACTATCATAGCGGACAAAGTTCATTACTGAACCGAGTTCACTCCTCCTTCCAGTCCTATATCACTAAACCGAATTAAATTGTCGTTCCATCCATGCCTATCTCATGAGATATAAATATTTACCCAATGAATTGGAGGGAGATATAGGTCCCATCGATATCATAATGATACCATTCTTATGTTTGCCACAAAATCATAAATCATACATCATAGCATAACCCATGTAATAAAAATGGGATTCTTAAACATCATGCCATCATAACAAAATACATATATGATAAAGGACTACATAAAAATAATTCCATCATAACATAATCAAATCAATTTAATAATAGGGATAGAAACATAACCTTGTACTATCTTAGATGGAAAATAATTTTCATAAAACACTTGAACTGCATTCTTGAGGAAAATATATTTTCTACATCAAAAACATTTTTCATTTCTTAACATGTCATATAGTTTTTAACTAAAAGAAGTTAATTAAAAATAAATTTAAAAACAATTAAAGGAAGCTTTATGGAAATAATGTTATATGAAATCATAAAAATCCATTCATTCCATATAAGTTAAAAAAACATTCTCCTCATACTTTGGACGGAAAATTCAAAAAGTATCTTGTATTGAAAATGACCAAAGATTCCTTTCATATCATTTAATAAAAATTCAACAATGGGTAAAATCGGATTTAAACAATTTTAGGAGGATATAAAAAATATTACATATTGAGAAAACATGTATGTGGATGATAAATATTCCCCCAGTAAATTCTGAAGTATAAACAATCTCGGATAAAAATGAAATTGAAAGATTTTCCCTTACCTTAGGTCTGATATGCTTTGTATATATCCAAAACTTCTGTATAATGATTTAAATAATGTCATTGAATTATTCCTGAATTATAATAATTATTATGATATCATATATGGTCATATTATTATCTTCTTATTAGTAATATTTCATTGCTACTTGTCATTTGGGTGTTCATTGCTTTTTGTTCTTATGTGTGTTTTGCCGAATAAATTCTTTTTCTACTATTTATATTAATGATATATCATTTACAGAATGTTATTAGTATAATATATAGAATATATATTCATTCAATTCATTTTTATAATCATTATTCAATGGAGATCATGTAGAACGAGTCACATCAGATCATGGAGATGGTAGGTCGTACGTACGCACGAGTGATGATATTGTTCCCATAATTATATGAATGGAAATGGAGTTGATGATATAATATCTCAGAATCAGTATCATGTTATAATAATCATATATAGTTATTCTTTACACCATTATACCTATCCAGGTAAGGTGGTGGTGGAAAACAGATTACACCACGGCGTGGAGACGGTATTCCGTACATACGCACGCGCAGTGATTTCATTTTCTGTAGGATGGATAAAAGGTGAAATATGATTGTTTAATATTTATAATAACATATCAGTATAGGATTAATACTAATTTTATTACTTTATAATGAATAAAATAAATAAGAGTAAGTAGAAGAAGAAAGAAACTTGAAAGAATCGGTAGAAGAGATTACCTCTTCCTCGACGTGCCTCTTTTAAACATCCTCTTAGGGCACTAGAGTTGGTCTTTTGAAAATACCATAACCTCTATGATATAACTAGAAATGTTGATAAGAGTAATTTTGAGGGTTTGACTGATCTTTAAGGCTCAAAATATTGTAAAGAGGAGAGGGAGGAGGTGCCCTTTTATAACAGAGGAGAGGGGCACCTTAGGAAAAGCTTAAAATATAATTTTATAAGAAATTCATATTCAGTTTATAATAGCTCCAAAGTGACTTATTTCGAGGCTAGGGTGGGGATGGGTTGAAATAATCTCAACCAATAGGTTTTGGACAAGATTTGGGTACCATTTTAACCTTATTATTTAGATTTAACTCTAAGTTAAATAATATAACTTTTACAGTGTATTCTTGTATTATTAAAATATATGGTTAATAAACTTACTATAAACTGCAAATAGAACCCCAATTGGTTAATTAATGTCATATGTATTATTATATAAGTCTTTTGGCCGAAAAATATATTTTTAGAAATAGAATTTCGATTAATAATTTAATATTTGTTTTAAAAACTCTTTTATGTCAATTTTGACATCATTTGGTGTTTTGTTTTTGCTAATTTCATAACAGAATTATTACATAAAAAAATTAATCTAACCAACCCTAATATGTTATATTAACCTATAAAATTAGTTTAACTCATAAAAAGTCTCAAATTACATTTATTTCGGTATTTATAATATCAATTATGTTAATATTTCATTAATAAGATAATTACTGCATCATCATTGTGTCATAAATAAATTCATTTATTTAATGTCTAAAATTTATAAATAAAATAAAATTATGTAGGAAATATAATTAGATTTCTAATTAATATTTATAGTCTAATTTATCTTATTCATAACCCTATATTAAAAATGTTTTACTTATTAAACTTTGATTTTAACTCTTTTAACTCTTCTTTGAATTAAATAATAATAAATGTCCTAATCTAATCCAAGTGGACCTAAATGTTAGTATTTTATTACTAAGGTTTTTTTGGACAAATTTCACTTATCCAATAGAATTAGGACATGTGTTAGGGTAATAATAATATCATTTTTACCCTTAATTAACTTATTTACTTCTAACTGTGGTAAATAAAAGTAAAACGTTACTATTCACCAAAAATTATTTTTATCTTATTGAACCACATTTTACTTATAGATATAAACCGTGTCTCTCAGATTTTTTAATTCCACTAACAGAAGTGGTAAAATTATAATTTATGTAAATTTGTAAATTCTCTTAGGAGGTGGGTAAAAGACGGTCAAAAGTTCAATAAAATTTTTATGTATCTAAAATTATTATAAAATGACTCCAATGAATTACATTGAACTTATATAGGTATTATGTATCTATTTTGACCTAAAATAAATTTAAATAAAATAAATGATGATTTAAATAAAAAGTTTGTTTTAACCAATAACTCAGTGTTTTCACTATTCATCAAAAATTGGAAGTTTTCATAAAAATACCAAAAATTCACCCTAGGCTAATTTTGATATTCTGAAACCAAAAATGAAGTCCATTTTTTAAGATAAAATTTATAAAATTTCAAAAATTGGGTTTTACTATTCATAGCGGCTAGTTTATATAATATTTTAATAACATATCATTGTTTAGTGAAACTCAGTACTGTGTACAATGCAACCTATCGAGGAAGGTTGCTCTTGTGTGTAACTCAAGCCAAGACAATGTTGTGTGTAGTGAAATATTCTTTTGGTGTTGTGTATAACATAATACATAAAAACAAAATATTTCTAATAAAATCTCAGGGTGTTACACTCCCTATATTCCAAAGGTTGTCGACTAGTAGTGGGGGTATATAGGGGTGATAGTGGGGAGAATATAACCTCCTATGATATTAATTATAATGGTCTATATAAATATATAAATATATATATAAGTGAAAATGAAAGACCATAAGTTGGAAGAACTAGTATCCATCAATAGCAGAATAATTTTCATTCAACAATGTAATAAAATAATAAAACCGCTCATACCATTTGTAGAATAACACCAAAAGATTCCATTTAATCCTAATCATTCATACAACTCATTTCATACAAGGTGATAATAAAAAGGGTTGATCATGGTTGACCATAGTACATACATATAACAAGATTGATAATGAAAAAGAAAGACTCAAAAAAACTCTAGAAGATATAGGAACACAAGGTCCATTTGATCAATCCCATTCTACAGGTCTGATATGATCACTAAGGTCTATCTCCTTAGCTTTGTCCCTTATGTAATCGCAAGTGCATAAAGTCTACAAGTGTAACGCCCTGGCCCCGGAAGCCCGAAGCTGGTGCATTATTTTATTATATTGGAATAATTAAAAGAAACAAATCTCAAATGACTTTGTATTATGGTAGTCTTTAAGAAATTACATACATATATGATACCCATTTTACATTGGTAATGATTGAAAATGAAAACATGACACATAATAAAATGAAATAAAAAACATCCATGAAACTCATTAAAATGATTCCTCTTTATAACCAATGAAAATGAAACATAATAAAAGTGATCTCAAATTACCATTAAGGGTTATATGAAATAATAATAAGTGATGTAATGTCAATTATTCATAGTTATTATGGCATGGTAAAAAATTAGAAAAAAACCCCTTCAATCAATCAATTCGGAATGAAAAAGCAACCATATTTTTTTCATACTCAAAATATCCTGGAATGTAATATATGAATAATGAATGAAGAAAAATCATATTTTTTGACAAAATATATCATGAAAATGATCCATTATACTGTCAAGATGGTTTTTGTCTAGTGGAAAAAACCCATCTGATTTTATTTTGTAACAAATAAGATGGGTTTTTTGCCAGCTGTTTTGTCTAATGAGACATATCGACGCATCAAGGGGCTAAAACGGAACCCACCTATCACTGCAAGTCTAATGAATTAATCATAATTAGATACAATTATTGAACAATATAAATTATCAAAATACCTCTATTGAGTATAGGATATGGATTCATCAATATTTACCCAGTTAAAATTACATTCACAATAAACACCGTATATGAAATTGTATATGGCTAAGATAATAATAATATCTGTGGAATAAGAACTTGGATATTTAATAGATATATATTTTTATATGAAATAAAATCTTAAAAGGGTTTTATATACACCATAAGAAAATGATTAATTGAACAATACCATGTAACTCTCAATGAAATGTTAATTAAGACATAGTCCCTTACATTATGTTCGGATGTGTTCTACGCTTGATCTAAATCTCCTCAATTATCAGATCAAATCCTATAATTAATCAATTTAGAACATTTTTTAAAGGTATATTATTTAACATAATTTTATTAAGTTCATTTATTGAATTTGTTGTGATTTATAAGATACAATTTTATCATTTAGGAGCATTCGTTTCCTTAGTTTTCATTACTAATTTACTTGTATAGGTGTTAGCAATATCATGTAAAATGGAAATAGTTCTCCAGAATTGAAATTATATGTTATTAATAAAATTTTACACTACTAAATTGTTATATATTTCATTCAGTTATTTGGAATGAGGATAAATCATTAGATAAAATGTTAGTGATGATCATTTAGATTATTTGGGTGCTTTGTTTTTTATTATCACGAACTTGTTTTTTCTTATTAATTAATATTATGTATATATACTAGTTTTAGAATATTAGATATGTTTTGATACATATATTACATTATAGTTTAATTATATAAATGGATTTATGACCATCCTTGAAGGTATAATAGAAAAACGAAAACACATCATCCACAAAGGCGGTAAATCAGCACCACACAGATGATGTTTTTAAAATAAAATGGAACGGAGAAGGGATTTGTTGATAAATATTATATTGTAAAAATAAATTTATAGTATATATAAATTACCAAAGTTATAATGAATGTTTTTAATTAATGTTTATGGATATAATAAAAATAAAATAAATTAAAAGAAATTGAAAGAGAAAGAAAAATGATTGACCACTTGAATTCTTCAGCTTGAGAACCTACTTAATGGACTTGGGAATGGTATTTTGGTGAAAGGAGAAACACTAGAACGTGGGGAAGCTTTTTGGGATAGTATGGGAATGAAATATAAAAATCTTCAAGGATTTTTTTGTTTGAGGATAAGAGGTTGTGAGGGGTAGTATTTATAGTGGAGAAGAGGGGTGTTTTTGATTATTTCAATCATTATTTTATTATTTTGGATTGTGATAACAATTAGTGATGATTATTATGACTAAATATAGTAACTTGTTTATGTGAGTTAGATTAAATGGTTCTTACATCAGTCATACATCATTCACGACTCATTAATTAATGTATTTATCTTATACTGTAAATTACTGTATTTCACAATTAAAATGACTACTTTAGAAAAATCTCAAAAATTCTCCCTAACAATTTTTCAATGTGTATAATTTAAAAATAAAATATGTTTAACTAATAAAATTTTCAAAATATGAGAAATTTAAAACTTAAATTAAAGTAATAATTTAATCGAAAAATACCAACTTCAAAATTATAACTTATTTGGTAACACATTTTAAAATTAATTAAGGTCTCATAAAATTATCATATAATCATAAGACATAAAATATTCATTTATGATTCTATTTTATGAATGTAAATTTTCTTCTAAATCAATATATTTATTATTAAATTATAAATAAATGTTTATGTTTTATAAAAATACTAACACTTAATATATCATTTTAAAAATATTTATTTACTTATACTATGAAATATTTCTATCATATTTTAATTTATAGGATTCCTAAATTTTGTTTATTTTTTTAGGTGAGGTTATTATTCTATTTGATGAATTACTATTCCTAAGCATCCCATTACTATTACAAAGTTCATGCTACTAATTCATTGGTATATGTTCCTCAATTTATAGAAAACGCCTCTTATTTCAATCATTCTTCATTTATAGAGATTTTTTTTGTGTTTCTATATGAGATTCTATATGATATATTATATATGAAATAATTTTTTGTGCAATGTAATCCATCGAATGAATTGAATTTATTTTGGAGGACACACACCGTAAAACCTTGGGGAATTACAACAAGTATCCTGAAGGGTCCGTGTAGGGTTTGAGAATAATCTCAGTATGACACCACCAATGGGATCCTAAATTATATATATGTTATATAAGGTGTACTAAATATTGATAAAGAAGATCATTAACATCATCTAAATAATCATTCTTCCATTGTACTCAATATACAAAAGGATTTAATCACCTACATTTTCCATCTATGGCACAAAGATAGTAAAGAGGTTACTTAGAATATGGACCAAGGAATCCGCTGATGTATAACAAGCCATATATCCATTAGGCACCTCTTATAATAGAATCTCTGCAACACATTCCAACCTACACCGCATGTCCAAAACTTGTGACCGACATTTCGAAGACACGCCCAAGCATGTATCATGTCCCTTAGGACTCTGATAAGAAGGATCCATGTATGTTTAATGCCTGATATCCAAGTCATAATGATATCTGTCCTCCCTGTAATTAACATCATCAGATTAAAATCTGATGTCCCAATAAATTTAGATATATGTCCTCCAAAATAATCTTGACCCAACGACCTCAAGTACAATGAGCCTTATCCCCCATCTGATGGTCTCAACACCATAAATCGATGGCTTCTCACCATCCTTGTGGGTTTCTACGGAAACCATATCCATCCATACTGGTGGTAAACACCACCCTAAGACGAATCTAATAGAATCCTATACCAACATGAGTGGTCAACACCACCTCAAAATCTAAGTCCTACAATGTGAAAATGATTCCAACAATGCGTCATACAATAATAGAGAGAGTCAATCACCAAAAAATTACCTAAGACACATCTTTCCAACACCTCATTCCCCTACAACTATGTCACTCAATCTGATATCCAACACCATCCAATATCACAGGGTGCATTCCCATATCCTGAAAACCATCATCACCTCAACCAAATGACCATGTTTCCAAATGAGTGATTAAAATCACTCATACAATTTGATCCATTCACAACCTTTCATCCAAAATTTTCTTATCTTGATGGTTAAACCCATCTCAATCCTCAAAATTTTCCAATATAGTTCCCATCGAACACACCTAAAATTCATACAATTGAAACATTACAATTTAAATAAAAAAATACACCCCCACCTAATCTTTCTAAAGTATGAAGCATCTCACCAGGATTAAACCATTTGTTAACATGGTGTGGAAGGGCTATGAAATCTCACATGGTCCAATTAATCTATTAAAATAAAATAAAATATTTATTGGTTGTCTCTTGAGCTACCAAATTGATATCTCAAGAATTTACCCCCCCAAAACATGTTAAATCATGTGAATTATAGGCACCACCTACCTCATGTTGGTAGATATATACGGGCCCAATATTGAACTCTAACTAAATCTGGTTCAGAATAAATCAATGGTTTAGATGAACTACATAAAAATAGTGAAAATAATATTGTACATATTTTCCGCATCATATGGTGAGAGAAACGGATAAATATTAAATAGGATTGAAGCTCTTAGCAAAGCAGTTCCAATGTTCCCGAGGTCGATCAAATCAGAGCTCAGGCATATAGTGGAGCTCAAATTCAAGTGGAGAAAGAAAATACATGATCCCATTTACCATGCATGATGAATTGATGAGAAAGGATTTGCATGAAAAGAAATAGGGGGAATGGTAATTTTGGACATTTAACTCAGTTTATGGGACACATTGTTAGGTCACATAGTTTGGCTAACCAGGAACCAACATTGCATCACCCTCATTCTAGATACCCTACTACACATGATTATCCCACATGGTTTTCCAAACCATGCTCCAACAGTTCCTGAGTCTCTATTCTAAAATATAGAGTTACCTTCCTTTTTTCCCAACCCATAATTCATAATTTTTCATACCATGCACAAAGCACCGTGAAAAGGAAAAAGTTCTCCTTGGGGCTACATGGTTTTTCGAAACCACGATCTCTAGTCATCATACCCATAAAAGTTGGATATTCGGCCTCCAAGGAACATATAATGCAACTAAACCCACCAAAAACAATAATAAGGTTTAAAATAATCTAAAAAAATTACTTAGGTCCCAGAAAATCATTGAATTAAGTTTCTAATATAATGGAATTATTTGGTACAACCACCAAACTCCAAAAATTTAAACTTGTTGGGGATTTCATCCTGGTCTTAAAAACCAGGATTTTAGACATATAATACTTTGTATTAATTAGTTAGAAACATGGAATATAATACTATATATAACAATCACCATGGACTCTCTAAATAATCATATTTATATCATTCACTATGGACACACTATATAATTAGAGTTATCCACAATGGTTGTGTCGTGTAATACAAAGTGGCAGACACGATGGTCTGGATCCAACGTATAAAATACATTGTCATCCACATAAATTACCATAATATTATCAATTTAAACTCAATAAATTCTTTTTTGGGGTCCAATTATAATTTCAATAAACAATTTCCACTACGTGCCCATGAAATACGAATCCATGGGGTAGCATGGCCTAAGGAATCCAATAGAATCAAGACCCAACGAGGAAAAAAGTACAAGTCATACACTATAATAAACAAGGTACCTAGTAGAAACATCCACGATATGTAAGGGAGTCACAATAAAATTTATAAAAACCAAGGAATCCAATTCCATAAATAAATCATCTTCTCATAACATTCATCATTTCACAATAAATTACATTCCATGAGTTCATCATATTCATTTAACAAATTAATTTTAAACAATTAAATCAAATTATAACATTTAATAACATTGTACGGATGAATAAACTTCTCCTTACATCTCAATTCGATTCAATTCAACTTATAAATGGGTCCCTCTATCAATGTGAGCTCAGACGCACCCCATGGTTGTTGTAACTAAGGAAGAAACAAAGTATTACAACATGTGTGGCCTAGGTGTGGGAAATAACCTCAAATAATTTCAAATATGTCAGTGGGAAACCAAAACATATTTCAATTCATTCAATTAAATAGTTTAATAAATTTATTGGGCACCAATAAAAATTTAGGAGTGAGGAACAATTGAAAAATTCTATAAAACCACCAACCCATGTATTAAAAGGTTTACACCACCTACCATAGGTTCATAGTGTAGAACTCATCCAGTGTCAACCTTTGATTTATTCTATAATGGAAGAAAAAAAGAACATATGAAAACCCTAAAAATAGGTCATATTAGCTCATAACATAATAGTTCTGCTAATTGAATGGGAAATAAAGAATGGATGAAGAGGAAAAAAGTACTCATCTGTACATATCTAATGACACTGATGGTGTTCAAATCATTGTCTAGAAAGTGAAGATCTCTCAATTCCTTGCATAGGATTCAATAGGGGATACCGAGGTCATCCTCTTTCTAATGTAGGAATATATAAATGGGGAATATGTTTTAATAGATTATTAGAGTGATAAGGTCATTTCCCCTGTTTTAACTGGGTCACTTGGTTTGGATGCATGTTTGGACAAACCCTATGCCAACCATTATACCTTCACTGTCATAAGGAGAAGCTCACATGATTTCATGCATACAGTTGGACTAACCTTGTGTAAACCATGCAACACCATCTTCTATGAACTATGGATCCCCTCACAATAGGAATGCACATGAGGTTCTATTTCCTCAAATTGTGCTACCTCCAACACCCCCACTATCTTGATCTACACGATTTTGGTTAACCATGGAAGTATCCCCACATGGTTTCAACTACCCATGTATCCTGTCAATTGTTTTTAAAAAAAATGGGGATCCAGAATTCAAACAATCCCTGTACACCCTCGATACACCCATGGTTTCATTAGGTACACAATTTAGGCCAGAAACAAACATTTTAACAAAAAAATATTTGTACATTGTAAGAAAACTTATGGTCATACACTCGACCTTTTTCAAATACTACAAATAGAATGACCCTGATTAACTTGTAGAAATTTTATTGTAATACCTTAGAGAATTCTGGTAAGGGATTTATTCTTATATGTGTGTATCCTAGGGGAGAACATATACTTTTTTTAATAGGTAATATGTGTCAATGTTATCCTATATTGATTATAAAAAAAATAACATTATTATGATCAAGAATAATTATACGATTCTCCATAGTGACGATTTGTTTGATCAATTATAAGGGATCAATATTCTTCCATGACTGATCATTGATCTATATAAAATCAGTTAACGATCAAAAGTGATAGAATAATTAATATATTATTATATTCGAGGTATGCAAATTATTTATTTATATTCAATCTTTTTGGGCTTACTAATCCCCCTATTTTCTTCCTAGATTTAATGAATAGAGTCTAAGAGATTCCCATGATTAGTTTATAGAGGTATTTATGGACAATTTCTTATATATTATAAGAGAAAGGAAGAGTACTAAGATCACTTGAGTAGTGTACATATGATCATAATCATGGATATTTTTTTGAAAATTTAACATGTTTTAATTTTGGATAAACAAATATTCATTTTTAGGTAATATAAAACCAAGATATGGTATATTAGTGGATCCCTCAAAGATTGAAGTTATTGAAAGATACACCAAACCATACAATATGATTGAAATCGATATATTTTAGGGATTTTATTTATATTAAAAATTATTTGTGAATGATTTATGAAGGATATATATTCTAGCCACCGAGTTAACTCGAATAGAAGTTATGTTATTTTTGATAGATGAGGGTAATAAAAATTTCAAGGATCTAATGTGATGGTTTCTTAAAAAAATTATGTTTCCACTAACCTTCAATGGAGAAGGGATTTGGTTTTAAAATGATGCATTAAAGAAAGGTATTGATGTCTTCCCCCATAGAATTATATGGTGATATTTTATACCTCCATTTAATTAATGGATCATGATCACAATTATCTAACTCATTGTTTAGAGTTAGAAGTGATAATCTATGAATTAAAGATATAAATTTTGTATATTTTTAGAGAAATTTGTCACATATATATTGATCATAATATATTGAAGTATATATTGACCTGAAGATATTTAAATATGATCCATAGAAGAGGATTGTAGTTGATTAATTATTATGGGTTTTTAATACACTACCACTATGGGAATAAAAATAGGCTAGAAGATTCAATGAGTAAAAAGGGTCATTATAGGTTATCTCTATTAAGGATCACAGTACATCCAAATTTTTTGGATTTACAATGTGTGGACCTTGAAATCATAAAGGAAGGGGATAAATCATATATTTCTCTAATAAGTTTTAACTAGTATATCCATATAAAGATTCAGTTGGAATAAAAGTAAGAAATGGAATGTAAAATAATGTAATAAGTATTCATATGTTCAACCATGATTGTGATAAAATTACAGGGTTAATGAATAGAGTATGTGTCCCATAAATACCTGACCTGAAGAAGGAACAATCAGAAGAAGACCATAGATCATCATTATCTATTAATAATTATTGTATCAAGAAATATTGATATATTAAAGTGTATTTCTTATGCGACAACATGGATTGAGATATTGCAGATTATATATCATGATTATTGGTATTCTAGAAAGTTATCATTGATTGATTGAAGTATAAGGGGGATGTTACACCTAATACCCAAACTAAAATGGTAATGGGAGAACATCACCAAGGATTTCATTGTTAGACTCCCCAAAATATCCCAAGGATAAAATGTTATTTGGGTTGTAATTTGTCTCTATAAAAAAAGTATGCACATAATTTATATCATATAATATTTCTCCCTTAGTCACATTTCTAAGATATTCATTAAGGAAGTGATAAGGTTACATAGGTAACTACAATCCTTGTATATGGTCAAGATATATGTTTTACATTGATGTTATAAAGAAGTCATTAGTATGATTTTTTCACAAATGTATCTTTTAGTACTGCTAATCATTCTCAGATAGATGTTCAGTCTAAGAGAACCATTGAAACACAAAATGTAATGTTTGAGATCCATTTATATGTTTGTCAATGGGTATAAGAATCAATTCCTCCATCGAGTCGAGTTTTCATGCATTAATATCATTCATTTGATAATGTATATGGATCTTGTAATTAAATACACTTTTCATAAATTGATATTAAATCTAAATAGATGAATAGTCATTCTATAAAACAATAAAACCATGCCAGAACCAAATCATTTTAGTGCCTTTGGAAACATGGAAACATAATTAACTAGTTCGGAAAACAACTACATCGTCTCCCTCATATTACATCCTAACTAGAACATTTTTTTACATCATACATAGTATAATTATTCTTTTACTTGGGGAAAAGATCATAAGAAATGGGTAAGCTTAGATGTTAAGAAAGGGTAAACATGGGAGATATTAATGATAAAATAAAAATATGTGTATAATAATAAGAACATAATATTTTACAATTTTATAATGAATATCAAAGATCATAATCATGATCCATAGAATAAATCATAATAGTTCAAAATACATGAAACATAAAAAAACATAATCCAAGATATAATAAAATTGGTATAAGACAATAAATTGTGGCATACACATAAGAATTGAAAATCATTTCTTTAGTAATCAAGGAAAATTTTCAAGACTATCATAGTGGAATGGGTCCACATCCCAAAATATCATAGTATTTAGGTTTCAATCATAATAATATAATGGTGTACAATTTATCTTATTAAAACGGTTTCAATTCTCATTCTTGTCTTGACTTAATAAAACTGGTTCACTTCTGGTTCCTTTATTGTCTTAGTAAACCGATTTCACTCCCTATTTTAGCCATTTATAGTTCACGAGATACAATATCATTTTCCAATCTATTAGAGAGAGATATAAGTCACACCCATAACATATGTAAAACAATAAATATGTGTTCTAGATGAACATTAGTCATATCACAACCCATAAAACAAATTGGGGCTCATAAACATTTAATCATAGTAAAACCCATGGAAAAGAAACTGATTTCATAAATAATTTTTCACCATTAATATAAAAAATTAAAAAATATTAAGGATATTATCCTTAAATAATATACCTAGTAAATATTATGTAACATCAAATAATTTTATCTTATATGTAAAATAATTTGTAAAGATAACAAGAAATAATTATTAAAAAAACATTTCCCACTTTAAAATAATTTTCTTTTTATAGAGCCATGAAATTATAAATGAAAATATTTTCACTGAAAAAAAATTGAAAAATTATAATGGAAACATAAAATCATTTAGTTATCATGAATGTGGGATAATCGACTCATTATGTATAAGTTAAAAACCATTCGTTCTAAATTATTTGTTTGGAAAGTAACAAAGAACCTCATTCAGATAAAGAAAAGAATAATCATTTCTTCATGTCTTTAATAAATTAAAAAATGTGTTAATATGAATTTAAACAATCATAATCAAATAGTATAACCATTTTTTGAAATAATTTTTGAAAATAGATACGTGAAATAAAAATAGAGTTGTAAGGAAAACTATAAAAGGATCATTTTTAAAAGAATGTCAGTTATAAATATCATATCATTGAACTGACCATTAACCAAATGAATATATAATGTATATCAGATGTAAATCGACATAAATCAAGTGTAAATATAATATAAGATAATAAAAATTAATGTCTCACAAGTTCTAAAAATGTAATAATCATTGATGTATTAGTTTAACCTAATAGACTGAATTTTTGGAAACAAATCCCTTACCACAAGTAATCAATCATATAAAAACCCTCTTAAAATTAATAGTTATAAAATAAAAAATTTAATACAAGGAAGATAATATTATTAAAAACATTATATATCAAATTAAATTATATACACAACACAAAATAAATATGTGGCGAATAAAGCATATATCTCATAGAAGTAAATGTGAGAAAATAAAATCATACCTTGGGTTTGACTTCCTTTAAATGCATTCAGAACTCCTGTATAATTATTTAAATAATTTCATTAATTTATTCTAAAACTATTTTAATATTTATAATACCTTATATAAAACTTTTATAACAACTTACCACCCCCTCAATAAAAATATTATATTATTTCCATTGTTTTTGGTTTGTTCGTTTCATGGTTTAATAGTTAGATCACTTATGTATAATTGAGGATTTTATCATCAAATGTAAATAAAATCCATGATGTGAAATTAAATGGTATTACTCCATTCAAAAATTTTAAATAGTCCCATATATTAATTTTATTTCTATCATCTGGATGATTCATTGGACAAATTGATAATGATAAATGTTTAGTTTATTTTGGTGGTTTTTATGACCTTCAAAAACTAGTATCATTTTATTTAATATTACACACACACACACACAAACACACACACAAACATATATATATTTATTTTATAACATAAAATAGGTTATAATATACCTATTGGAATCATATTTACCTTTAATAATACTTTTATGACCATACTCGAAGATGGTTATGAAAAATGAAAAATCATCATCCACGGAGATGGTTACCTACCATAATTTTGACAATGGTTTCGTTTCTATGAATATAAGTAGATGATAAAGTGGTAGATAGATGATATTATATTATAGATATAACATTTTAGTGTATACATGATACTAGATTTATTATTCTTATATTGATTAAGGAGGTGAAGAAAAGGTAGAAAACGGAATGAAATTAAGATAGGTTGTTTGAGAAAGTTTCCTCTGGAAATCACCTCATTGAAGGAGCCCTTACAGAACATGAAATTTGAATTTTCATGAGGGAAATAGAATATGGGTGTGGGAAGAGTGGGGGAGGTTGATTTTGTAAGATATTTGAATAGATTCATTTCTTGTGAGAATAAATGGTGTGGTAATAATTGTTATTTATACTTGACGAGGGATGGTTTTAAGTGATTAAATAATGATTATTTTATATCTAAAGATAAACACATTTGGGTGGAATTCATTTAAATTATATTTGGATTATAAATATTTTTTAAAATTATGGTAATATTCAATAAAAAATGAACCACGCATCTTATGTTGTAGTTTTTAGTAATTTTATTCTTTTACATTCTTACATTAACCCGCTATATTATTTTACATGTACTACATGAAATATTTTTTACCTTGTTTAATTTTTTATGAAAAAAATAAAAGGAACATATAACTTAATTAAAAACTAATAATTCAAAATACATAATATATTTTAAAAAATACAAAATAATTTTTTAAGAAATTAAATTTAAAAATATTTTTTTAAAACGAAACAAAAATTTGTTTCTTTTGGAAAAATGATTTTTTAATAAAAATATGAACTTATACCAAATTAATGTATAATGATACCTTAAATTTAAATAATTAGACTATATATACCTAAAATTTAGTTTAGATAATTTTGTATGAATTTAAAATAATAAAATTATGTTTAAATGTAATGAAAATGGCTGTTTTAATAAAATCAGTATTGTTTTACTATTCCCTGATAAATATAACATTATAAAAATCTCACAAAGAAATCCTAAGATAATTTTTAAAATATGAATCTTAAAATTATTTTAATTCTATAAAATAAATATTATGAAACTATAAAAAATAATTATATTTATTTTCTCACATAGAGAAATAAAAATCTCTTTTTGGAGAAAACATATATTTGATTAATAAAATGAAATTACTGAAAATTATGTGTTTATTTACTAATAATAAATAATTTTTTTAATAATAAATTAATATATAATTCATAATATAGAAAATATTATTCAAACCAACAAATTTAACTGCTAGTTTATAATATTCATGTTAACAAAATAATATTCTGGAGTTCATAAAAGATAGGTGTTCCATAAAATGTAAGCTATTGAAGAGATTAAATTAATTTAAAAATGGAGAAGGAATTTCTTTCAGTAGTACTAGTCCAGCAATCAAAGACTAGTGGACCAGAAGTCCACTAAAATAATTTGGATATTGCCTTATGAAGGACTCAATATAATGTTGTTCCCTGCTTTTATCATTGTGAATTATAGCATGATTCATATATTCTGTGATCATAGTTTAATATTTTTTATTCTACCTCTAATAATATTAAGTTTCCCAAGAGAAAAATAATTTCAATTTATGTTCAATTCAATATTAACACATTTACTTTTGGTTCCAACCATTGACTAAAACCAAAAATAATTGTGTGAGAAATACTAATCATAGTGGAAAAACAAAAAAATAAAGGGAAATATTGTAGAAAATTTCAATAATTGACACCTTATGTTTAACTTAGGATATTCATGATCATAACGAAAAATATTCGATTCTATCTAAGATATACCATTTTGTTTATTACTATGTTTTTCTCCACCACGATTCCAATTATTAACTAAATCTTTCTCTGATACCAACTATAACAAACCACTCTATAGATACATAGATATTGCATATAGATCAGTTAATATTCATTACATAACATAAATAAAACACCCCATACCCATATGGGTTTAGTGTCATTGGAATCATGGAAATATAAAAAACTAGTTTACAAAAATTCTACATCATCTCTAACTTATTATTTCATAAATAAAACCCTTTTGTACAATTCAAAATTTATAACTTTATTTATATCTAGGGGAAAATAATCATAAGAAAAAAGTTAACTCAGATGACTTATAAGGGTAAACAAGGGACATATCAAATATAACATATGAATACAGGAATATAAAAAATAAAAAATTTGAAAAATATAAATTTTATATCAAATATCATAATCTTGTGTCATTAAATAAATCAAATAAGTTCATAAGACTTGAAATATAAAAATGATATGAGACAAGATATAATAACTTTGAAAAAAGACATGAAATTATGGCATACTCATAATAATAGAAAATAATTTCCTTAGTAGTCAAGGATATCTTAAAAGACTATCATAGTGTAATGATTTCATAACCTAATACATTATAGTAGTCAAGGTTCACCCTCAATACTATCATGGTGGATAAATTCCCCTACTCAACTGGTTTAACTTCCCATTATTGTCATGCCTTACTGAGTTGGGTTCACCACTAATTCTAGAATTATCTTAATGAATCGAGTTCACTCCACATTTTGGCCCTTTCAATCTCATGAGATATAATATCCATAGACAATTAATTTTTGGGAGATATTGGTAAAACCATTTAGAAAATTAAAACCATACATATGTGTCACATTTAAACATAAATCATATAATAAACCATAAACATAAATTAGGTTTCATAAAATTTTCATTATATCATAACTCTTATAAAAAATTGTGTTTCATAAATATCACTCCGTCACAAACATAAACCAACTATAAAAAATAAAAATGATAGTATCCTTGAATTATAATCCCAATAAATAAAATGTAACATCAAATAATTATATATTTTTTAGAAAATTATTATGAAATATCACTTGAAATTATTCTTAAAAAAATTACATTTCTAATTTTTAAATAATTTCCTATTAAAGAGCTGTGTATTTATAAAATTAAAAATATTATTATAATATATACTTGTAATATTTTAAAGGAAGAATAAATTAATTAATTCTTCATGATGGGAGGAAAATCCTTTTAGGTTGTATAAGTTAAAAAACATTCATTCCTTATTTTCTTTTGCACACATCGGAAAGAAAAACATTTAGAAAAATATAAAAATAATCCTTTCAAAAAGATTAGTAAAAAACGAACATAAATAAAAATGACTTCAAAAAGTAATAATATAATAGTAAAAATATTTTCATGAACAAGTTTAGAATACATGGAAATGGAAGAAAGAGTGATTTTTAAGGGAAATAATAAAAATATACTTTTTAAATCAAAGTACCTTATAAATATCATATCATTAAAGTAACCATTAATCAAATGAATCTATTATGTGTATAAAATATAAATTAAATTAAAAAAGTGGAATTAAAATAATAGATACTCAAATTTCATTTCATAGAAAATATTAAAATGGAATACTCAAAGAAGTAGATGTTTTTCATAATGAATGGAAATTGAGTTTACAAAATCCTTTACAACTATGTAATCTATCGAAAAATATGCTGTATAAAAGTTATAATTATCTGAATAAAAATTTAATAAAATTAGGATAACTAGATTAATGATATTATATATCAAGGTTAAGTATAAAAATCACACAAAATATATAAGTGTTGAATAATGAATAAATCTCAAAGAAGTGAAATTGAGATGAGAAACCCTTACATGTGGTTCTTCTTCCTTCATACATTTTCATACATCATGCGTAATTGATTAAATAATGATATTAATTTATTTAATAAAAATATTAATTTTTATATTACATTATATTATAAATTTATAATATCTTACCACCCATCTATAAATTATTATTCATTATTTTCAGTGTTTCAGGTGCCTTTGATTCATGGATTCCTAGTCGATTCAGTTTGGTATCATTACATATTTTCATATAAAATTGAAATAAAACACCATAAGTGAAATGAAATGGGTTTCATGATCATAATGATGTTTATATGGTCTCATATATAATTTTTATTTTTACAATTAGGATGATTTTACTGATAAAATGTTAATGAATTTTGTATAGTTTATTTTGGCGGGTATTCCTACCATCACAAACTAGTTTTATTTTACTTAATATTAAGTCTATATGTAAGCTCCAAAATATGAAATAGGTTTTAATTTACCTATTATAAAATTATTTTACTAGAATATGTTTTTTAGTATTATCCTTGATGGTGGCAATGGAAAACAAAAATCATTGTCCACAGAGTCGGTTAACCACCATAATTTGGACAATGGTTATGTTTCTCTGAATAAGAGGAGATGATAAAAGGCATGGATTGAATATATTTAATTATAAGTATAACATTCCAGTTTATACATGACACTAGAGTAATTATTCACTGATGGATTATTTTGGTTAAGAGAAGGTATAAATAAATGAAATTAAGAGAGGTTGTTTGAGAAAGTTAGCACTTGAATATCACCTCGGTTAAGGACCCCTTACAGAATATGGAATTGTTTTCTGGGTGAGACCAAAATAACATGGATGTGGGGGGAGTGGGGAGAAGAGGTTTTATAATACATTTCTATAGATTCAAAAAGTGTTAGGGGAATGGGTTGATGAGGATTTATATTCATACTTGATAAGGGGTGGTTTTAGATGATTAAATAATGATTATTTACATTTAAGTCCAAAAAATTGGTGGAATTAATTAAAAATAATTTTAATGATAATTAATTTTATAAAGGGTTGTTAAGGATGAGAAACACTTCAAATTCGTGTTTCATATTGTAAAGGATGGACAACGAAATGATAAAACATCATTTATTTGACTTGAACGGGTTTATACTAAACTAAACAAACCTAAACTAACAAAATTGACATTAACTTATCTAAATAAAGCAAAACATAACATAAATATTTTTCACTACAGAACCCAAATAAAAACAAACCAGACTATCATGAATTAGGCCTTTCTAGACCTCAATTTAACCTAACATTCATAAAATAAACATAACTATACCAACCAAACCATAATTCAGCTGGTCAAAATTGTTCAAAATTGAATAAGGATGACCAAAATGAAACTGAATAAAAATGAACCAAATCAATCCTAACCAAACCAACCCCAACTAAATATAATATAACTAAGTATAACTAAACTAAAAAAAGTGCTCATATAATCATTGAAAGAGTAATAATAAAAATATATTAAGCCCAGTTAAATCAAAAAAAATAATACCAAACTATAGCAATGTGGAATCAATGGAACCAATCTATCCCTACCATACCCAATATGAACATGACCAAAAAAATCAAATAGCATCCAATCAAAGAGAACCAAACAGAACTTAATAAGACCGACTAAAACTAAACTAGACATAGATAACATAACACAACATTAATAATGTTTAATTGAATGAAACATAATTATACATAACATATGTTAATCAAAAAAAATTAGGTGCCCTAAAATTATTTGAACTAACCCAATTCCATAAAAATTGAAATAAATCAAACTGAACTAAACAGAACATAAATAAACCAATAAAAATGTATCATACTAAACTGAAAAAAATACCCAGTCTATTTAAAAAAAGTTTTCTAGAACAAATAAATATTGAATTTAAAAGAAAAAAATCATATTATAATAAAGTAAACCAGATTGAATTGATCTAAATTGAATAAAATTTAAATATATAGAATACATATAAACCTTTAAAAACTAATATTTAAATATTTACCAATCCTGTCCTGGAATAATTGGATGTTAGTCAATTTAATCCTCATTTAATTAAATGAATAAAAAATTAATCAAATCAATTTGAAAGCACTTGTATCAAACTGAACAAAAAATATTTTTACTAGTCTAAAACTTATCATACCCAACCGATATAATAAAAATGAATAGAACTAACGTAAAAAAATTTATAGAGATCCAAACTAAACTAAACCAACTTAAACCATCCAAAATAGTATATAAATAATATAAAATAAACATAACCAACTAGGACGAATTAATTATGAACCAAACTGAACCAAACAAACAAAAATGATTCTAAATAAATGAGTTCTCTAAAATGAACCCAAATTGGACTAAATAAATTTGAATTGAAATAAAACAAACCATAATAAAAATTAATCTATATAGATTAGTTTGATTAAAAAAGAACAGCATCAAATCAATTGAAACTTATCTACAACAAAATGAATAGAATAGAACCTAATAAAGAATTTAAATTGTTTTGAACTAGTTTAATTCACGTGAAACTGAATAATTAAGATAAAACCATATTTTATGAAACAAAATTGATTTAAATTAATAATAACTAAACAAACCTGGATCAATCCATGAAAAGTAAAACTGAAAATCTAAAACAAGGTCTAAGTTAATCCAAAGAAAATTGAGCCATCCTGATTGAAACATAAGTTATATTAATGCAAAATAAAAATTGGGGTGATAATAAAATTTTAACAATGTAAACTTGCAAAAAATAATTGAAAAAATACCATCAATAAACCCATCAAAGAAAGATTAAAATAAAACAAAACTGAATTAAATCAAATTGAAATAAACTATTTCAAATTCCCCCAACCCAATCCCATCAAAACTAAAAAGAATAAAACCAATGTGATTAAGGATATATATACACATATATATATGTCCAAAAGTGATCTAAATTTACTGAAATAGGAACTAAAATGAGTTGAATTAAATTTACTAGTACCAACTAATATAAAAAAATTAGTTAAACCAAATAGTTATTAATTGGCCCAAACTGAGCCAACCAAAACCAAACTAAAATAAACCAATTTATCACATATTCAAATGAATGTAATTAAACTAATTCTAAATAAACCATGTATGCTTAAAATGAACTAGGTAGTATTAACCGATATACACTATAATAAAGGGGTGAAAAAATAGGTTTAAACTATAACCAAATAAAACCAACAAAAACAAACAAAAAACAAGAACCAAATAAATGAAACAGTGATGAACAAAACAAAATAGAAATGAGTTGAGTTTAACTGAACCAAATAGAAATTAACTACACTGATATGAATTAACTAGACATAACCTATAAATATCTAAAAACCATTACTATACAATAAACAATTAAAAATTGAATTAAACCATAATGGACACAACTATCCTAAAATAAACTAATCATACCTAGCCAAAATTGGTTTAAACTAGTCAAGAGTAACTAGAACCAACCCAAATAAATTTAAACCAATCATAAATAAATCAAACCAAAATAAAGAAAATAGAACATAGATAAACTTTACTGAATTGGCCTAGTTTAAAAAAAATGTGAATGGAATAAGACTACAAAATTTTAAACTAAATAAAAATATTAAAGTTGAAAATATCATAAGGAAAAAAATTTATTATAAAAAATGAAATATATTAACTCTACATGACTAGAAAAACGTAAAAATTATCTAAACATAGTTGACACAAATTCTAAATAGTACAAGACACAATCATACTAATGGAAACAAAATTCTATTAAACCCAATAATATTGGGCCAATAAAAATTGAAATAAATAGAGTAATTTGATTTTTAAAAATCACAATTGAACAAAATATAATATATTTTAATAATACTAAATAGAAAATGTCCATCCCAATCAATAAAAATAACTCAACATGACTTGTTCTGAAAATACGTAAATGAAAATATTGAAAATATATTCGAATCGGATTGAATTGACTAAAAGTAAAACAAACTAGACATAAAACATAACCAAATGCAATATAACAAAAATAAAATTGAAAAATGATTTAATAAACCAAATAAAAATAATTTGACTTGGTTCTTCACAATCTAATATAACAAAAATCTAATCAACCCTACCCAAATTTAATTTATGAAAACTAACCTAATCTGAATAAATATTTTATAAGACATATACAAACATAGATAAATTGAATCGAACCCAAAAATACCTAAAAAACAAAAAAAAATAGAATCGAACTTAACTAAAGAAAAATCAACAAAACAAAATAGGATTATTATAAACTAAAATAAATTATTCATACTTGAACTGACCCAATTAGAACAGAGCCATTAATAAATAAAATAATCTTAATTGATAATGAATGAATAAAATTTCAATTTAATGAAACTAAATTTAGTTTAAATGAGTGAAATAAATTTAACTCGATTGAGTTAAGCAACAAATAATAAAATTAAACTGGAAAAAATTACGTGAATTGAAATTAGTGGACCAAAACAAACATAAAAGGAACTTTCTAACTTGACTTAAACTAAAAAATTAATACCAAATAGAATAAAATTAATTGATTATAAATAGAACAAAAAAATCGATATGATTCTACTTAGAATAAATAAAACATAACTTAACTAAACAAAACATGAGGGTAAAATTTTGAATTGAATTGAATTTCATGTCATGAACATAAAAACCCAAAAATATATTCACTGAACCAAACTATACTAAACCATACTAAATTGAATTCACTTGAAATAAACTAACCTAATGAAAATTAAATGAAACTATATAATTTAATAGTAGATGAGAAGATCCAAAAAAATTGTAAAAAGTTGAACATAATTATATGGAACAAGACATCCCCTTGAAAAACTAAACTGAGATGAATCAAATTGAAAAAAAACAAATTACACAAATTCAACTACATTAGATTGAAATATAATATACAACTCTTTTATGAAATTAACAGAATATAAAAACATGTCCTATCAAATTGAATTGAACAAAATATAATGGAACAAAGAAGATAATATATTAACCTAACTGATATATGCCAATGTTATCTAAACAAAATAAATTCAAACTAAATGAAAATTAACAATAAAAGATACTGTTTAACATAAATGAACTAAAGAGAAAAAATAAAAAATAAAATGAATGTAACTAAACCAAATCATAATAAACATTATCGAACCAAATTAATTTACACTAAATAGAATTTAAATGAATCTCCCAAAAATAATAGAATTGAGATTAAAAACTGAATAAAAAATTTAATCTAAATAGAACTAAACTAAAAATATCATTACTAAGTGTCATCATAATGAAAAAAAATTAACCTACAAAAACAAAAAAAAAATACGACACAAAGAGAATATGATTAAATGTAACAAATATGATCAAAAAAATTATATTGAATTTTTTCAAATCAAGTTGAACGGAAATGGGATATACCCCATCAAATAATATCTGACTAAATCAAAGTGAATCAAAACAACCATGATTATCCAAACATTGTCGTATCAAATAAAATAAGATTAATTGAACATAAGAGAACCAAATAGACCCAACCTAGTCCCATATAAAACAAATCTAAAACAATTTGACCCAACTTGATCAAATCTAAATAAAATTAATCAAAACATAACTAAATGGAACACTATTAAATTAATCGAATCAAATAAAATTAAACTAAATCAAATAGAACTGATCCAAAATAAATAAAATATAAGTAATTGATAATTAATTGATATAAATTAACATGAACCAATCCATACCCAGTCTAACAAACAAAAATATAATTAAACCAAATTAAACCAAACTAAAATAAATTAAACCAAACCATACCAATCTATACAATAATGAACAGACCTAACATGAATTTAATTGATCTATCCAAATACTACCCTAATCATATCCAACCTAATAGGAATGAAACAAAATAAAAAAAAGATATATCAAATTCATTTGAACCGAATAAATCCAAATGAAAATAAATTATCACAACTATATTAAATCTTGTAAAAATAAAATAATTCATGGACAAAATAAAACCAAATTAAAAATTATGAAATAGAATAAATGAAAAATTTACCAAAAAAAGGAACATAACCAAATTAAACTAACTAAACCATCCTGAGAAAAACCTAAAACAATGAAATTAATATAAACTAACCAACTCAAAACCATACTAAAAAAGTTTAACCAAATTGAATGAAACCATCCTAATGGAAACCAAAATAAACTGAATATCATTTCACTTGAAAGAACTAAGAAAAAAAAGTTGAATAAAATTATTACAATACAAGTAAAACTAAACATAAAAAAAAGCAAACTTAACCCTATATGAAATAATCAAGTATAAATTAAACAGAACCAACACATAAAACCAAAATGAATCAATCTGATGAAATAAAATATTACCAACTAAACCAAATAGATTCCTTGTACACTAACAAAAAAATACTAACAGCAATCAATGAGAACATCGAAAAACCAAACCAAAATAAACCATATTAAAACATGATGACACATAATAAGTTTAATTGAATCAAACTAACTAGAACCGTCGTCACATATTTTGAACAAAATAAAATATAATCTATTTTAATTTAAAAAAATGAATCTAAATGGCCGTTAATGAAAAAATAATTCAAATTGGACTAAATTAAATCATATGGATGGCAATAAAATCCAATATAATAAAACAAACATGAACCAAACTAACCCGAAGTGAATCATAACATGAATAAATCCAAACATAATAAAATCATACCATAATGAAACAAATTACATTGAATATAAAGTGGTAAAATTGAACACAATGGAACTACACTACAACAATCCTACAAAATACCATTATAACAGAGTATAATCTTGATACCCAAACTAAAAAAAACATCCTAAATGTAAAATAATTGATTGAAAAATAAATTTTACTAATGTTGGGTGACCTACCCAAAACATTGATGTATTAATATGAATAAAGATGAACAAGATAACAAATCCTCACAATGAATAAAATGAATCAAACTTAAAAAATATGAAATGAAGTAAATAATCTAAAACAAATTGAATGTTATAGAATCAAAATAAACTAAATATAACCATTCACAATTAAACTAATCTAAACAAAAAATATGAATTGAATCAAACCAACCCATCCAAACATTACATAAATAGAACTGAATTGAATAGATTTGAAAAAGAATCAAATGGAACTAAACCAATCCAAATGAAAACAATTGAATATAGAATATTTGATCAAAACAATATTTAACAAGAAAGAATATAAATTAACTAATAAAGAATGATTGACCTGAATAGATCCTTAGAAAACAAAACCGAACTGTCTTATTCAATTATAGACAAAACTGACCCAAACTAAATAAAACTAAAACCCCTGAATATAAAAAAACCAATATAAAATAAATGGCATGATAACATACAAAAGTAACCCAACTCAACATTATTATTATAAAATTATTCCTATACTTCACTACATGAAGTGTATAGAACAAAACAGAAATAAACTATCCCGAAACAAACCAAGAATATCCAAAATGAGGTGAACAAATTCAACCTAATTGGACTAAAATTAAACAAAACTAGTTAAATAAAAATTGATTAAAATTTATCTTTTAATACATTAACAAAGAAAATAAGGAAAATATGAATTGAATTTAGAAAAATTAATCCAAATTGAATCAATGAGATATAAGTCCACTAAACATAAAAGAAAAATCCAAATTGAAGCAAATAAAACAAAAAAGTATAAACATGAAAAAAAGTTAAATAATATTTTACAAAAAATATATGAATTAAATTTAACTGAATCAACTATACGTAGGACATCTAAAAAAACACATCAAACCGAATTGAATGCAACAAAAAAAAAATTTAAGCAAACCATTCCAAACCAAATGAAATATATCCAAATTGAAAAAACTAAATGTTAACCCTATATAAAAAAACAAGACTAAACTATGTCTGAATATATTGTACAAAAAAATAAATATATGATGAACCAATCCTAACCAAACTGATTTTAATTTAGCTAATCCAAAACAAACTCGAACTTGATAATGATTACAAGACTCAAACTGAATCGAATTAGTAAAAATTATACTCACACAATCTAAATAGGGTGACAATGAATTAAACAAAATTCATCTAATATTAATAAAATTATACTTAAACAAACTATAAAAAATTATTTTTAATGTAACATACCATATCAAAATGAATTAACCAGGATAAAAATTTAAGATAATAAACAGAATTCCCATGAATTAAGAAAAATCAAATCGACCCAACCCAATCTCTCTCGAATTGAACCAAGGTAAATAAAATCAAATAGAACCCAACTAAATTAAATTGAATATATTTTAATGATTCAAACTAGAACTATAAAAATTTGAAGTAAACCAACTAGAACCATATAAACACAAAGAAAAATAATTTATATTGTACTGATCTATATCAAACTGATCAAAACCACATTGACCAAAGTTGGAAAGAACTCTATCCAACTAAACTGATATAAATTATATAATAATAAAATCTATCAAATTGGATCGTAAGTAATTAAACCATCAATAAAATAAATACACAAACTAAATTTTACAGAACAAAATGAATTGATCTTAAGTGGAATAAATATGCATGAAATGGACCAAACTATTCCAAACATACTTATTGTAAATTGAAATGTATCTACAAAAAGAAAAAATAGAACAACTAAACAAAACATTACTGATTCAATATGAACACAAAAACATATACCACACTGTACTGAAAAATATATTTGAGTTATACTAAACTGTAACATTATCAAACATAACCGAGTATCCCAAAACCAATATACTATGACCACATCAAAATATAAAAAATTTAAACCAGGATAATTTAAATTAAACTGACTCAAACAAGATATACTTGAAATGGCATATCTTCTAATAAATTATACATAATAGAATCAATAAAAAGAAAATTTTATAGAATAATCTATAAAAAACAGATAGAATAGAACAAATTTGAATATCCCAAAGTGTCCGGACAAAAAAAATGAAATTGAACTAAATTAAATTATCCAAAAAATATGAACTACATCAAATTAAACTGAGGAGTATATACTATTCAAATTTAATCCAAATAAAATTAAATAAAACACAACTAACCTAAAATGATGAAAACCAAACAAAAAATGAAATTAAATCAATGAAACTCATGAAAAACATGATTTAACTAAAACTGAAAAAGATGTGTGAAGTAGAAATACATTGAAATGAAATGAATAAAATGAATCTAACAAAATTACATACTAATAAAAATATATTTTAATTATTTTATATTTAATAATATATACTCAAAAGGAACTTATTTAACCCAATATGAATCAAGTCAAACAAAACTACTCTAAACCACCTCTATTTGATAAAAAAATAGATAATACCAAAATAAAACCAAGTAGTAGTGTAACTAAAGTAATATAATTGAAAAAATGTAATCAAAAAAATTCAAATAAATCCCAACTAAATAATACCAATTGAAATAGGACTAATTCAACCAATAATATTTTGAATAAAATATAATTCAACCAAAATTAAATGAAACGGGTAATTCCAAATAGAATCATATTCAAAAAAACCCAACCAAACCAGTGTGACTCAAGATGATCCTGAATAAACTAAATTATTTTTTAAAATTTAGATTAAAATGAATTAAAATAAACAAAACTAAACCAAAATAGATAAAAATTACTCACCCTTAACAAAATGTGATTGAATAGAATAGACATAAACTAAATCGAATGAAACAAAACATATAAAACCTAATCTCACATGAAAAAAACCTAATTAAATTGAAAAAAATAAAATTGTTAAACATGATAATTAATGTAATATAACCTAAATAAACTAAATAATATTGAATTTAATTGAACCAAACAGAATGAAAATGAACTAAATATAATTAAATCTAATTAAATTGTCTTGATCAAACTAGAACTAAAATAAAAAAAACTGAAAAAAATGTATTAAACCAAATTGGTAAAAATACGCATGAACTAACGGCACAAAATTATATGAAATAATAAAAGAATATAATCCAACTTATCTGAAATAAATCAAACCAAATTACCTTAATTTGACTTGATGGAAATAGAAATAATTTAAATTTAACAGAACTGATTTTAACAAAGGTTAATTTTATGAAACATAGCCAAATTGACTTAGTACAGAAAACCATGATGAAAAAAATGACTAAAACAATAAAAAATTGAATCAAATAAAAATAAATAGTATAAAATATATCGAAACCAATCAAACCTGGCCAGAATTGACTTGACTCAAAGTAACCTAACATAGTTCAAACCATCCCAAACAGACCTAACCTGACTATAGAGGAATTGATTACAACCAAATGTATATATGACTAAAAACTAAATTAAATAAAAAACAATTTAATTATTTAGAGTCACTTTGATCCAAACTAATATGAATCAATTGAAATCAAATTTAATAGTACTTATTTGAATCATACAAAAAAATAATAGTTAAACCAACCAAAACTAAATTTAGCTGATCTGGTCTAATCCAAATAAAAAATACCAATACTGAACTATTATAAATAAAAACAAAACATGTTGAACCAAACCATCTTGACCGTATGAAACCCATCCCAAACTAATCGAAACTAATTCAATATTAAATGGAAAAAATAAAAAAATAAAATAAAATGATCAAACAAATGATGATAATATCCAAAAAATGCAACTAAAATGAATCAAAAATATTTGAACTCAGAAAAGTGTTGTACCTTGGTACTCTATACAACCTAAAAGGATGGGTGATTTTAGTTTTCATGAAAAAATTTTCATATCTTTAATCCAAATTATATATTGTCCTTAAATTTCAAGAGACAACTTGAAACATATTTTAATGGACATGTATATCAAGAATTAGAGAGTATAAGGACATGGTTTTACTTCATTCACTTATTAAAGGATAATCTAAAGTGAACATATCAATGATATATTAATATTACTGATTCACCAGGACGTCACTAGTAATAAATTACAAACATTCTGAAGAGATCACCACACAACCATGGCTCTAATAATCATCCTCACTAACACTAACTATGTAACATCCCGTGTATTTATAGAATAATACATTTTAATATGTTTTAAGAGTTATTAATTTAATATTAATTTTATTATAAAAGGGACACTATGTATAATATTATTCTTCACATGCAATAATGGGTTTCCCTGAAATCTTACGTTGCACACAACACTGAGTTATACCAAAAAATAATAAAATAATAATATTGTTACTTTAAATGGTAGTTAACGCCTAGCCGGTGTATTAGTGGGAATGAACATAATAATCTATATTATGATATAACATATTTTTTAAATGTTTTTACATTTATCCAATGAATTTTAGATGCTTAAAATGATAATTAATACAATTTTAAGCATAAAACACTCTAATATTTTTTAAAGGTTGTTTTATCGCCTTTTAATAGAGAACCCTTTTTAAAAATAGTATTTCTCAATTTTATATGCTATATTTGAAAAAATATATGTCTTATTTATTATATGTGTATAAAAATGTACTGCTGTTGAAATTTTTGTATTTTTATGAAAAAATCTATATTTTATGAATAGAGAAAAATAATGTATTATAATTCCAAAATTACCTTTAAATAAATTTTATTTAAATAATTATATTGTAATTTTAATTGGTTTTAAAGTGAAATTGGATTATGTTTTTTTTAATTAATCCAATTACTGTAATTAGAAGTAATTTTACATTAAAATTGGTCATAAACATATGTCAATATTTAATTTATTTTTACTTTTTAAAAAAATCGCTTTTTGGTTTTGACAAAGGGAATTATTTTTAAATTAACTAATGAAAAATATATCTTTTGAATTTATAAAAATAGATTCCATATTTAAAATCACGTATTACAGTTTGTTTAAAAATTTTGCTTTTATTTTTTGACCGTATTAATAGTCTGTTTAGTAATTATTTTTATTAACAATGGTTAAAAGGTAAATCAGGTAGATAAGGGTAAAAAATAATATTATAATAATATAAAACTACCCTAAAATGTGTCCCAATCATATTTAATGATATATTGATGACTATTTTCATCATTGGGTCTATTTTAGGACCACATGGATTCACTTGGGTGTGATAATGACCTTTTATAAAATTTATTTTAATGAAACGGGAAATATAACCTAAACATGTATCTCTTATCTAAAAGACATTTACTTTGGTTTATACTAACTATTTATTTGAATATACATAGAAATTAGAAATATAATTTTTTTTCTAAATCATGATATTTTTTTATAATTTTTAGACATTATATAAATAAATTTATTTATGACACAATGATGGTGTAGTGATTACATTATTAATGAAGGATTCAAATAACTGATTTTGTAAATATTAAAATAAATGTAATTTGAACATTTTTATTAAATAAAAGAATTTTTTGAATTAAATGGAAATGTGAGGGATGATATAATTCATTTTGTTTGAAGGAAACATTTTTTAGTACTATAACAACAATAAATTTCTAAATAGTGTCAAAATAGACATAAATGAATTTTTAACCAAAATACTATTTTATTAAATGATATAATAGTCCTAAAAATATAATATTCGTCCAAATAACTTATATATTGATAAAAATGTTATTAATGATCTAATTTGGGTTCTATTGGAATTTTATAGTAACTATAGTTACCATATGTTATGAAAATTAAAGAAGACATGGTTAGAGTTAATGTTTTTGACTAAGGGTTAATGCTATAAGATAAGGTTATTTTTGTGACCTAAAAATTATATAAAACCCATTTTATGAGATTATTTATACCCATTATTATCTTTAATTATAAAATTATCACTTCGGAACAATTATAATTTGAAAATAAATTTATAACAAAATAATACTTCAAGAGTTTCCTAATGTTCCCCTAATCCCTCTTATAAAAGGCCAGCACCTCTACCCACTTACACACACATATAGAGAAACTTAAATTTTCCAAATTTAACTAATCTCCCATCATTCCTCCATTAATTATAGAAGCCTTAACATGGGCATAAGGTAAATCATTGAAGCCTTTTGGCTCAAATCAAAAGGAGTTACCAGATATTGAGGTAATGTCTTCTCTCAAGATCCTTTCCTTTATTTTCTTTCTCCACACACTACACAATATTTATTCTCTTAGTTTACAAAGAAAAAATATATAAAATATAATAGTATTTTTATTCTAAGGTTTCAACCTACACTTATACACACCTCAATCTAATGGATATAGCATACATTATTTCTGTGTACGACGAACTACTGCCTCACGAAACAATGGTTGTTCAATTTTCTCCTACCACATCTCATAGTTTCAATTATGATGGCACTATAGTTATTCATTAAATATATTATATTTATTTTTTTTATATGCTTCTATAAATTTATTTTAAAAATATCTTTATTCTTTCCATAATGTGTAAATATGATTTAATTTGAGGAAGTGTGGATTACCGCCCCTCAAAAAGATATGAATCTTTCGTGATATACATGGAACATATTAAGGATGGTTTTATTAAACCCATAAGGATTAAATGAAATAAATATATTAATTTTATTATAATATACATTTATATTATATTATTTTTAATATTTTAATATGACAAAGACATAAATGTAGCGTTCATGCATACGTATGACCTACCATCTCTATGAACGGTCTGTTTCATTTCTTATAACAAATTATTATGGATATTATAATTATATATATACTGTATTTATATGTTATTTCAGTCATTAATAATATTTTGGATATGATTTAGTTTTTACCACATGGAAAATTTACCTCAAATCAAGTTCATTTTCATCTGATGTACCGAATATCAACAAAACAACCAACATGAACTTAATTAATTATGTAGTTTTATTAACATGGTAATAAGTGATATAAAAGGAATAATAAATTTTAATTTGTTTTTTCATAAAAATATTAATTAACCTACATTTATTAATCTGGAACATAATGATTGTACGCGAAGAGTTAGACTCAAGGTAAGGGAACTTCTTAATCCAATTTCCATTCATTGGGTTTTACGCATACATCATTGATTATACTATGCTATGATTATGTATGGAATAACTTTTTATTTATCTATATTGTAATTTAAACTTCTACTTGTGTGGATATAATTTTTCTACACATAATCCCCCCATTTATAAATTTTTATGTCATTGATATGAATTTTATAAGGGAAATCTTAACTCAGTATCATTTCATTGAGTTAAATTTCTATGTCATTGGTTTTTTATTTCCATGAATATTTGTGAATGACCTATGACTGTTTTACACTGAATATCCACTTATATTGGATGTATTTATATTTCACACACAAAACTATGTCATTAATTTATCTATAATCAAAGGATACGTTAATTGAATGGATTTCCTCGTAATTTACATTTCATTGAGACTTATTTATTGTTATTCACCAATTGAATTTTATATGGTGTGTATACATCCCTTTAACAAATTATATCATTAATCTAAATATTCTTATGATATTATATTTTCTGTTTAATTTTATTCATTAATTCTTTTTATTCAAGTTTTTCACTAGTGGTAAGGGACTCTTTAACTAAAAAATCATTTTAAATGTTTTAAATATTTATTCTTCTAAATATTCCAGATTTATGTTCAGGTTTTCAAAATGTATTTAAGGATTTATTTATATGAAAAGTAATATTTTAATATTTTAATTCTTTTGAATGTTTTAATGTGGTATGGGAGACTTTGATTCAAAAATATTCATTTTCAAATGCTTTAAATGTGTTTTTTTAAATTGGATTGACTATGTTAATATCTTAAAATGATATCTTGAGAATGAAAATGGGGAAATGTTATTTTCTTTAAATTCCTATTTTTTTTTGTTATAATTATGTTACAGTTACTAAGTATTTCTTTTGAGTATGGATGGTTACATGATAAACCAAGTGCGGGTGAGCCCGTGATAGCCCTCTTATGCATTGGGTAACGTGATAGTGGTAAATGTTAAGGATTCTCCTAAAATATTTAAGGAATATACTGTGATGGGTATTCCAAACGTTACCATAACATTTACTCCCTATGTAGACTTGAAATATTAAATTTAAGTATGTTATAGATGCCACATGTTACATTTATGATTTAGGATTTCTATGAGTTATTCATAGATTTTATGATTTCACGAGGTATGTTAAATAACTTATGTTTTATGAGTAAAATGTATTATTTAAATTATTTGAATGTTTTACTAGACTAATGTTTTCTTTCTATATTTTATATCCCTTACTAATATTTTTTATTCTTAAACCGTGTTTTTTAAATGTTCTTTATAGGGTAGAAGAAATTTTAAGGGAAAGGAAGAATTATATAATATTTTTATCCAAAAAATAATTGTTGTTTTATTTAAGGAGTTTTATTTTGTGAAAAAATATTGATAGTGATTGGAAGAGTCCATATTGTAAATTTTTTGTTGTTATGTAATAGTAATGACCTAATTCTCTAAAAATACAAACTGGAAAATATCCCAAATGTGAATTAATGTTGAATTATTTAATTAACTCAATATTAAGTAATGTTTAATGTCGGGGCCTTATAGTTGATATCAAAGGTTGGTTTAGTCAACATTAGGGATTATGAGTTTTGGATAACCACATGGTTTGTCTCTATATATACTATATCAGTTAAATAAATGTTTTATATCTTTTTTAGATCATGTAATGATGGTTACAAATGGAAGGATGAGGATCTCAAAACCAATTCTTATGTCATTCTGGTGACATGATTTCAACAATTATTGTAAATTCATGATCAAATGATTGTGAAACTAATACTAACATACAACACACTTGAAACTAGTTGTTTGAGATATCAAACTCTTCCACCATGCCTTGATAACAAAATTGATCATGGGTTGTATTTAATAAAATCATATCTTTTGAATATTCTCAAATTTTCATGGAAGGTCAATATTATCAATATATTTTTAAATATTTTTTATTGTAATTAGATTTTGAAGAATTTTAAGATTTTGAAAAAAGTTCTAAAGAATGATATCCTTGGGAAACATATTTGTATTATATTTTAAAATATAGTCATTCAGCACATACATGTGGTATTTTAAAAGAACCATTTATTTATTATTTTAATGAATTCTAAGGACAATAGTTTATTGAATGGTATTTTTCAAACATTGGGTATTTTTTGTTGAATTTTGGAGAATAAGAGCAGTATTTCATTTTATAAAGGATTAATATTTTTGGGGATTATCTTATCTTTTACAAACCATTTTGGTTTTGGTTAATGTCTAAAGACATGGGAAATATAAAGTTCATATTTTTTGGATTATGTGACAATATAGAAGTTGATTCTACCACTTTAGGTGTGACCAAGTCATCTTGAATACTAATCGTTTAGAGAAAAATGAGTTGGTGGTAGATATTTTTTAATGGATGAAACTAAAAATGATGAGTAAGTATGTCATCTTATGTTCTTGTTCAACTTCATAAAGAAATTCCTTAACTTTATGAAAATTATATAAAAACAAAAATCATTTCTTATTTACTTTTCCTACTATTAAATCAAACACTGTTTTAACCATCACTAGTTTATAGTTTTCTGGTTGTTAACTTTCTCCTGATCATGTTTTCTATCACTCTCCATTAGAACAATATGGTTAGTTTTTATTCCATATATATGTTTTCATACATGTAATCCTAGTATGTGTTATCTATAGTGTCCTTTTACCTATCTTTATTTTTTTATGTTATTATTTTATTGACTCTTTTTTCGATCTGTGATTTTCAATGAACTTTCCTGGCCAAATTTTAATATTGCGAGGACACAATTTCCAAAAGGGGGGGAATGATGTAACATCACAGGTATTTATAGAATAATAAATCATCATATGTATTAATATTTTTTAATTTTATAGTAATTTTAGTTTATAGGGGAAACTATATATCATAGTGTACCTGAAATGCAAGAACGGGTTACTCTGAAATCTTGTGTTGCACACAACACCGAGTTATACTGAAAAATAATAAAATAATAATATTATTTTAAATATTAGTTAACGCCTAGCCAGTTTATTAGTGTGAATAAATAGAATATATAATATTATTATTTTACATATTTTTGTAAATGATTTTAAATTTATCCAATAAATTTTAGATGATTAAATTGGGAATAAATCCAAGTTTAAACACAATATACTCAAATATTTTTAAAAGGTTATTTTACCACCTTTTTTGGGTGATCCCTTAAAAAAAGAGTTTTTTCTCACTTTTATATGTTATATTTGACAACCTGAACTTTTTTATAAAAGTGACATCAAAATATACTTAGGTTGAAATTTTGGTTTTTTCTGATAAAATCCATTTTTAGGAGTAGTTAAAACTACTTCATTTTAATTCAAAACTACCTCTTCATGTAGTTTATTAACTCGGTTATATTTTCATTTTAATTGGGTTTTAAGAGTATCTGGATTAATTTTTTATCTTTTAATCCAATGATTTTCATTGGGAGTAATTTTACATTTAAATTGGACATAAACAGGTGTCAATATTATGATAGTTTTTACTTCCTAAAAACCTGCTTTCTGGTTTGGAAAATGGTGAATAATTTTAAATTAATTACTAAAAATTCAATGTTTTGAATTTTGAAAAATGTCTTCCATATTTGGAATCCTAAGATACACATTGTTTAAAGAGGTAGATTTTATTTTTGGATAGTATTTATACTAACATCAGTAATTATTATTATTTACAATGGTTAAAGGGAAAATTTGGTAAATAAAGGTCCCAAATAATATTATAATAATATAAAACTACACTATAATGTGTCTTAATACCATTGGAAGAGATATGACTGACAATTTTCATCATTGGGTTGAATTTAGGGCCCGATATATCCACTTGGCAGTGATAATTTCCTTTAATAATATTTATTTTAACGAAAAGGGTAATATAACATAAACATGTATCTCCTAACTAAAACAATTTTAAATTTTTTATATAAAAGATATCTTCAAATATAAATATAAATTAAAATGTTAATATATTTCATATATCATGTTATTTTATTTATATTTTTTAGACATTAAATAAATAAATTTATTTGTGAAACACTGATGATTATGTGATTACAATATTAATGAAGGATTCAAATAAATGATGTTATAAATATTAAAATAAATGTAATTTTATGATTTATATGACATAAAAAAATTTGGACGAAATTGACATGTGATGGATGATTTAATTCCCTCTTTAGAAGAAATAATATTGTTATTACTTTAAAAATAATCAATTACTAAATAGTGTCAATGTTGACATAAACGTGTTTAAAAAAAAATACTATTTTATCAAATTAAATAATAGTCCTAAAATATTATATTCGGTCAAATGACATATATATTCTTACACATGTTATTATTTATCCACTTTTTGTTCTATTTTCATTTTATAGTAACCATATGCTATGACGATAAAACAAGACGTGGTAAGAGTTAATGTTTTTTACTGAGTGTTAAAGCTAACAGATAAGGTTATTTTTGTGACCAAAAATGTATAAAACCTATTGGATGAGAGGATTTAGACCCATAATCATACTACCCTTGAACATCATCACTTTGGAACTATTATTATTTTAAAATCATTTTATAATAATAAAATATTTGAAGACTTTCCAAAAGTACCCATTATCCCTTTTATAAAAGGAAACCACCACTACCCACATATACACAACAATAAATCCACTTTTATAATTTAAATTATAATAAAATAAAATCTGAACATCCTTATATTACTCCTAGAAGCCTTAAAGTTTCTATAGGGAAACTCAAACAATCTTTTTACCTCAAATCAAAAGGAGTTACCCAATTTAAAGGTAATATCTTCTCCAATGCTCCTTTCCTTTATTTTCCTTCTGCACCCTACAAACATTTTATTAAATCATTTTATAAAAATACCAGTATCCAAAATATTCTATAATTTTGTTATGCTATGGGTTCATCCAACACTTACACACACTTCCATCTAATGGATATAGATCATATTGTTTCTTTGTACAATGAATTAATTCCACACAAAATGATGATTGTTCAATTTTCTCCTTCCACATTTCATAGTGGCCATTATGATAGCATTTTATTTATATATGAAATATATGAAATATATGAAATATATTTTTTCTTAATTATGATCTAATTTTTATTTATAAAATACAATAATTATTTCTATAATGTGTAAATACGATAATTTCATTTGAGGAAGTGTATATTACCAACACCTCAAGTGATAGGACTCATTCATTCTATAAATGGAATATATAAATGATGGTTTTATAAAAAAATATATTGAATAAATTAAATAAATATAATAATTTTTTATAATATACATTTATATCATTTTATTATCATTCTTTTAATATTACAATGAAATGAAAGTATCATTCATGCGTACGTATAACATTGGAATAAAACATGGAATTATGGAATACACGTAAGTATAAAATATGATTTCTATAGTATCAAAGGAATCACTACCAAGTCCATCTTAGTGGACAATGTTCTTTACTAAACTAGGTACACCCCCATTCCAGCCCTTTATTACTAAACCAGTTAACCCCTATTTGAGCTGTTTGTTTCTGAACTGATTTTATTTCTCATTTCATTTGTTCTCATCTCTTCAGTTAGAAATCATTACACAATGAATTGTATGGAGATATATGTCCCAACCATCTCAATGTGAAATCATACATACATGTTCTATAAGGTAATAAATATTAATCCTGACATAACCCATGAAATGGAATGGGTATAAAAAAATGTAATCATATCATAACCTATGGAAAAAGATATAGTTTTCTTAGTCATTTCATCATAAACATAACCCACTAAAAGAAGTATGTTCCAAAAACATCAAACTTATGAAAGAGAAATGGGTTTCATAAAAATAATTACATCAAAACATAATCCATTAAAATAAATAATATGAATGGAAATAATTAATAATTCCGCATAAATTCATGAGTTACCCCAAAATGTTATCTTAGATGTGAAATAATTCTGAATGATCTTTCAAAAACATTTTTTGAGGAATGTTTCATTTATTCCTTGAAAATAAATTTCAAAACATAAAACCTTTTTAAAAATGTATTCTTTGAGAAGATTTGAAAAAAATAAAAAAGAATATTTTAAATAAATAAATCATTTTAAAACTCTTTTTCTAGAAAATTATCTTCATGAGTCATTGAAAAAAAAATTTGAAAACACTTTTTTTTAAATAAAACATATTATTGACAGAAGTGATAAATAAATTATGATTTTCTATAAAATATTATTAATTATATTAAGTATAAAAGAGAATAAAAATGTACAAATTCATGGATATATCTTTAATAAATATAATATAAGTAAAATCATGTGTGTTTAGGAGATAGGGAGAAAAATGTTTCATCAAACAAGAACAACCATTGACAATCTCAAAAAATGATCAGATTGTTTCAATATAATCATACCACTTTGATACATCGGATCATACTCCATGTTAAAAAAATAAATTTCAAAAATCTTAAAATATCATTAAAATAAGTAGATTCATTATATTTCATGTAAAATGTAAGTATACACACCTCAAAAAAGAGTTCAGGTGCATAGACAAATGAGTCACAAAAAAGAAAAGTTAGGATAAATCTATTTTACCGATTTGGAAATTTTTGAAACTTAAACCCCGTGATAGAAATATCATATAACAGATCTTTAAATATGAATAAATTTAATTTTACTAATTATTTATAAAATCCATGGGTATTATACACACAACAAAAAATGAATGGGTGGTAAACGAAGCATGTATCTCAAGGAAATAAAAAGTGAGATGAAATCCCCTTACCGTAATTACTAACTCTCATTATACTCGCAAAAAAACTTGTATATTAAATTTAAATTTGTTATATGTATTTTACCAAAATATATTCTATTATCAAATACCATATATGGTTTTATTACTGCCTTATATTACCCATTTTTTAACAAAACTATGTTAAGGTCCCACTTCAGGTAATATTCGGTTTGTTCTTTTCATATGTCTTAATTTGTTATATCATTGGTCCTTATAGGTTTATCATGGTTTCCAGAATTTAAACCATGATTTAAATATAATTCATATTCATTATATTTGTATTACAATAATATATAAAATAAATATTTATGAAATTGAATACACAGTTCATGGGGATGTTATGCCTTACGTACGCATGAATGTTGTTTCTGTTTTACTATCATATTGAATGAATGAATTGAAATTAAATATATATATTTATGTATAAAATATAACTAAATTATAATTATTATATCATATATGTCATATAATTTTAGTAAACCCATCTCTAAAACATTCCATGTAGTGTGTTAATGAATCATAGTACTTTTAGTGGGTGGTAGTCCACACTTCCTCAAACGAAATCAATATATTTACACAAATGGGAAGTATAAATATATGTGTTTTAATATGGATAAAAATATTAAAGACATTATATATTTTTTATATGAGATATATAAATAAAATTTTCATCGTAATTCCCACCATAAAAGAAGAAAAGTAAGAACGAAGATTCATTGTTCTGTGAGGCGGTGGCTCCCCGTACACATGAATAAAATGTTCTTTACCTATTAGATAGATAGGAGTGTGTAGGTGTAGTTTGAAAACTAATTATAAAAAATCCTAGTACATTAAATATACTAGTGTTGTTAAAAATCATTAAACAAAAAGAGTGGTGGGGGTGGATAAAGAAAATAAAATAAAGAAGTTTGAGAGAAAACATTGCCTCTAAAAAAGATAACTCTTTTTGGGTTGTTCCAAAATACTTTTTTGGATTGATCTCTACCCAAGGTAAATCTTCTAGGACAAGGGGGAAATTTTGGGAAGTTTATTATTTATATCTTGGATAAACCTATGTGTTTTGACTGGTGTATGGAAGAGGGAGAGGTGGTGTCCCTTTATAGGGAAGGAAAAAGACTCACATGGAAGTTCTTTAAACAAGCTAGGTGTACACATGATCTTATCAAACAAAATTCATATAAAACAAACCTAATAGATAATTTATGGTTAATGGCCAATGAATGTCTAGAAAATGGGTTTTTGAAAAGTAGCTAGGTCGTTTTGGGTGTTAAATTTATTGTTAATATAATGTAATTCTTAAACACTGTAATTAATTTTAATCAATTTCACTAATAATTTTGGTAAAAATATAAGTTTAAATGATTATAAATTATAAATTATCTTGATTCAAAATATGGAATACATTTTTTGAAATTCCAATAATTTAAGGGGATTAAATTCATTTAAAATTAATCATGTAGTTGGGTCAACAATGCATGTTTTTAAAGTAAAAACATTTAATAGTTTCTTATGTTTTTATACATAATATAAAATTTAAATTTATATCAATGGAATAAATTTTAATAATTTATAAATATATTATCTAATTAAATTTTGAAATAGAATTAAAATACAATTTTAGTTTATAAGTATATTAGATAAAAAATTATTTTGAATGAAAATAGAATATTTTTCACTATTCATCTAAAATTGATGTTTCTATAAACATTCTAATAAATTCACCCCAATAAAATTTTCTAATTCTTAATTCAAAAATGAATTTAATTTTATCAAATTAAATTTCTAATTTTTTCTAAAATCATTTTTATTATTTTTCATAGAAAGACATAAAATGTTATTTATTTGACAAAGGAGTATATTTAAACCTAAAAGGACTTTACATAAAATTATATATTTTTTTTATAAATATGATTAATATATATAAAACCATTATAAAAAATATTTTAAAATTAGTTATCAGTATTCTTATTACTATCATTAATGGCTATGTTATAATTATCTAGTTTAACTAATTAAAATAATAAAATGATGTTTTGTAGAAACATCAGTGTTTCGTGTTACGCACTCCAATACTATGTTTCATGTAACATAACCCATGTCGGTGTTGTGTGTGTTGATTATATGAAGTTTTTATGGAATTTTTTACTTATTTAATTTCATGACCTAAGGGAACATTTAATTAATTTCAAAAAAAGTTCCATAAAAACATGGGGTGTTATATTCTACCCACATTAAATATTTTTCTCCCTTGAAATTAATCACTGAGATAAAAAAATGAGTATATTTTTTCTTCATAATATCTTCAAGTTCCCTTATAGCATCCTCTGACTTGTGATTTCTCCACAAAACATTGACAAGGTGAGTGGTCATGTTTCATAGAACATTGTCTGATTGTTATAGAATTTCAACTAGTTGTTCTTTGACAGAAAGAACATGATCTAGTAGTATGGCCTCTTATTTTAATACATGTTGAGGGTCAGGTATGTACTTCCCCAAGAAAGATACATGGAACACATTATAAAGTTCAAAGAGGACTTGGGGGATTTCTCAGTGATAGTCTACCATCCTAATATAATTAGGAATCTACAAGGGACTAATATACATATGGATCATTTTCCTTTTCTTCTTGAATATCATAACATTCTTAAAAGGTGAGATTTATATAAACAAATTTTCACCAACATCAAATTCAATATCACACCGATAGTTATCAGTGAAACTTATTTGTAGGTTTTGAGATTCCAAAATATTCTGTTGAATTGTTCTAACCTTCTCGACTATTTCTTTAACGATATTAGGTCCCAATAGATTTCTTTCTACAACTTAATCCTAGAACGTTGGAGATCTACATTTATTCCCATAGAGGGATTAATAATGTTCCATTTTAATTCTTGAGTGAACACTGTTGTTGTATGAAAATTTATCTATAGGAACATGTTGATCCCAACCACCATTTAAATCCAGTGAAAATGATCTCAACATATCTTCTCGAGTTTGAATTGTTATTTTAGACTGACCATATGACCAAGAATGATAAGCAGTGTTGAAACCCAAGTTTGTGTCAAGTTCTAGACTAATACTTTTCCATAATTTTGAGTTAAACCTCAGATCCTAATATGATACAATATAATGTGGTACTCCATTAAAACTTACCACTTATTCAATTTATATTATTGGAAGATGATCTTTATAGAATTATTCACTGATAGTGATAAAGTGTGTTGAATTAGTAATGTGTTATACCACCACTCATTTTTCATTAAACCATTTAGAGGTTATGGGTAGTCCAATGACAAAATCCTTGGTGGTGTTCTCCCAATCCCATTTAGGTATGTGTAAGGGATGAAACATCACCTTTAAAAGTTTTCTTTCAGCCTTAACATTCTTTAATTCCAAGCACCAAGATACCAACTCTACGACATCTCTCTTCATGTCATCCCTTCAGAAAACTAGCCACTTTGTTTTCTATCCAAATGTTGGTAATGTATTGAGAAATCATAATCCTTTATCAACACTAACCATATTCTCAAGTTCTTGTTCAATGACTTCAGTGTGAATATATATTTTTGAATTTTATGATCAGTATATTAATCACACTTTTCTCCATAAAGACAATTCCTCCAAGTTCTTAATGAAAAAATTACCACTGCTAACTCCAAATCATGAGTTGGGTAATTTCTCAGAGGAACATTTTACTATCATTAGGCATAAGTGATAAACATGTAATTTTTCATATAAACACATCTTAATCCCTTCATGGACGCATTGTTATAGATTAGAAACCATCCTTCACTATAGTCTAATATAAGAAAAGTGTCAATGACTAACCTTATCTTCTATTCCTTAAAATTTTACTCACATTCATCTATCCAGAGGAACTTGACACCTTTATGAGTTAAAATGGTCAGAGGATTTGATATTCTTGAGATATTCTACACAAATTGTCGATAATATCCAACAAAACCAAGAAAAATATGGATCTAAATTATCTATATTGGTCTATTATATCATTCAATATAATTCATATTCGATGGATCTAGTGTTATACCATATTTTTAGATTATGTGACCCAAAAATTAAAACTTTTGTATCAAAATTCCGAATATAAAATTTTTAATATAGTTCCTCTTTACATAGGGTATTTAGTATAATTATCATGTGATCTTGTGGATCATACATTCTCTATGAATATATAATAATATCATCTATAAAGACTACCAAAAACTACTTAAGGTAGTCTCTAAAGACTCTATTCATAAAATACATGAAGATAATAGGGGAATTAGTAAGACCAAAAGCATCACTATACATTTATAGTTCCCATAACTTGCATGAAATTTCATCTTGGGTATATAATCATTATTTAAAATCAATTAATGATATCCAAAATGATGTAAAATCTTTAGAATGTATTAACCTCCACATAGTTGATCAAACAAGTCATCAATACAGGGAAGAGGGTACTTGTTCTTGATTTTGATCTTCTTTAACTCCCCAAAATCATGGAATATTTTCTTTGATACATATTTATTTTCAACAAAAAGAAATGGATCACCCCAAGGAGATAATCTTGGACTGATGAATCCCTTATCAATTTTTTATTGGAGTTTCTTCTACAATTCATGCAAATCAATCAGGGTCATCCTATATAATGTTTTTGAATTTTTTTGAACCATGTATGAGTTCTATTCTAAACCCAACTTCTCATTATGGTGGAAGAGTAGTATACTCTTTCAAAAATAGATCCAAAACATTCTAAAAAAATTGGAATATCATCAATTTTGATTTTAACCCCACCCATTTGAGATAAAAACCATTTGAATGGGAATTAAGACCCACACACTTGATGTAATCTCCGTAGGACATCAATTATTATCAACACATTAATAGATGATAATAGGTGCATTTGATATATAATAACTAACATACCCCATGGTAAATTGATGTGGTCTTTATGATGAGAAATCAAATCCATGCCTACAATGAAATCATACTGAACCAATAGAAGAATATAAATACTCGTAGGAAGCACATTCCCATAAACTTCATCCAGAGTGGAATCACAGACTTGGGATGCAGTCATTATGCTATTTTAGATTTCATTTCAAATTCCATAACTACTCATTTTGGTTGAATCATAACACCCTTAGAAAATTAGCTCAATATAAAAGAGTTCTTAGATCCAAAATAAAATATGACATTATGAGTTCTAGTGTAAAGACCCGTAAATTTCAAGGAAATTTTTTTTTCTTAATTTTCTTTGGAATTTTACAAGAACGCAGTTTCTGACGGCGCCTGATTCCGAGGCCCGGTGTGCCCGGAATCATTTTCTGAAGTTTCGCTCGGGTACGTTCAGTGAACGGACGAGCGGGTTTTTCTAACTTTTGAACCGGTGCCCGGAATCGAATTCTGAGGGCACCGATGAAATCGCAGCGCCGGTATTCGCTTAGAAACGCCTCTTCCGGAGTTGCGTTTGCTCGGGTGTGGTTTTTAATTTTCGGGCTTAAAGTTAAGAAATAAAATAATTTTGCGACAGCTTTATTTTATTTCACTTAATCCACTTGGAAGCCACTTGAAGCCACTTAAAGGAGGCTTGAACTGAGTTGAACTGGATAGGATGCTATCCAGAAATATCCTACCCCCTTGGTAGGATATTTGTGAGGTGGAGCCCGCACGAGCCCCGCCGTTTCTTTCCGCTAAGAAACGCACCCGTGAAAACCCGTCTTAATGAAAGTCAACCGACGCGTTTTCTAAATTCTTAACAGACCATTTAATTGGGCGGTTTATTTCGTGAATTAAATGGGCTGTTTCTTTCGTGAATTAAATGGGTCGTTTCTTTCGTTGAATTAATTCAACGAATTGATGGATCGTTTCTTAACCAGTTTTTCAAATTCGTTGGCGTAATAATAAAATAAGACCAACGCTTATCCTCTGGTTATTTGCGCTTGAGAAGATTTGGGAGAACCCTCGCAACTTCTTCTCCCTCGCGAAGAACGCGAAGAACGCGAAGAACGCGAAGAACGCGAAGAACGCCGAACCCGGAAATCGACGACGCCTTCGCCCGAGACGTTCTTCCGATCTCTGATCTCCGATCACCGACCATTCGAGGTGAGTGCTTTCGGATTTCCTCTCAAGTTCTTTTCTTTGGTTTTAAACGAAACACAGATTTAAATATTAATAATTTAAATCTGTTTTTCTTGATTCGTTGAGCTCGCCGACTCAACGCCGGAATCCACGACGACGGGACGCCTCCCCGAGACGACGTGACGATCGATCTCTTCCGCGACGGTCTCTTCCGCGAAGAACGCCCGCGCACGACGATCATCAAGGTAGGGATTCATTTTGGAAAATTACCCCTTTTTAATTTTCTCGTGAATGTTCTTGAAAATTAAAAAGCCGGTTTTCAATGAACAATTTTATTTTAATTAAAATTGTTGGATCATGTGTTGATCGTTTTTCTCCCGATTGTTTATCTCTAACGCGGAGGGTGCGGGCCGAACGAACACGGCCCGACGACCCTCCGCCGTTCTTCATTTTTTTGTGCGGATTTGACGGTCGACGACGGAACGTGCCGCAGCGGACGTTTGACGATCCCGCAGTAAAGAACGGATCCCGGGAGGAGTAACGGCGCAGACGGGAAAGAAAACGGGCCACCGTAGCGATGTCGGCGGCCCGCGGAAGTTTCTGGCGGCGCGCCGCCGGACGAAATCCGCCGCGGCTGAAGCCGCGGCGGCGGCGGCCAAATGGACCCGCGGCGCGCGGGTCCGGTTCATCCGGGCGGACGCGGCTCAGCGTGTCCGCGGCTCGCCAACGCGGCCCGCACGCGGGCCGCGGTCATTCCTCAAGCCGCGGGTCAGCGCCCGCGGCTTCCACCCGCGCGGCTCGGCCAAGCCGAGCCGGGCCGGCCGAGTCGGACCCGGGTCGACCCGGTTCGGGCCGACCCAGGGGGGGGTCGGGCCGGGTCGGCCCGGGCCCGTACCCCCCATCTTCGGACATTTTCGTTCAAACACCCGTATCTTGAGCTTCGTGCCTCCAAACGACTCGCCGTCAGCGGAAACGCGATCCTTGGATCGAGACGGTCGTTTCGGTATATTGCACTCAAGGTTTCGGAATACTTTGTGTTCGGCCGGGTTGGTTCGTACACGAGACCAACCGGGCCCTTGGAGCGGAAACGCTCATATCTCGAGCTACGGACGTCTGATTGACGTGCCGTCAGCTTTGTTGAATCCCTCTAAGTGAGACGGATCTTTTGGCATACTCCGCCCGAGGTTTGGACGCAGGTGGAGTGCGGTCGGGTTGGTTTTGCCTTAAAAACCAACCGGGCCCCTGGGACGAAAATGCCAATATCTCTCAGACCGGGCGTCCGATTGACGCGCCGTCTGCGACGTTGAGTTCCTGTTGACGATACGGAACTTTTGGATACATCAAATTCGGACTTCGTGTCAGTTGATGTATCAGCCTCTCGGCTCGTGGAGCGGACCTTCCCGAACGAGCTTGCTGTGTGCGGGAACCCTAGTGCTGGCTGCGACTGCTACTTCGACAGCGACGACCGTGCAGAGATCCTCAGTGGACTGCGGCGACGACGGTGCAGAGATCCTCCGTGGACTCCGACGACGACCGTGCAGAGATCCTCAGTGGACTGCGGCGACGACTGTGCAGAGATCCTCAGCGGACTGCGACGACTACTGCACTCAGCGATCCTACGTGGATTCGTGCTACAGGTCCTGTGTGGGCCCGATCCTGTGTGGGCCCGATCCTGTGTGGGTCCGATCCTGCGTGGGTCAGCGCTCAGCGGTTCTGTGTGAGCCAGCGCCTACAGGTCCTGTGTGGGCCCGGTCCTGTGTGGGCCCGATCCTGTGTGGGTCATCTCTCAGTGGTTCTGTGTGAGCCAACTTCTACAGGTCCTGCGTGGGCCCGATCCTGTGTGGGTCACTGCAAGGTTAGTACCTATCGATCCTTCGTGGGCCCGACGACTTAGATGGTTCAATGACTATCTTTATCGTCATTCGAAGAAGTATACCTGTGTGAGCTGAATCTTGTGTTACTCTCCTTTGTGGATTGTGTTGAGCTATCCCGTGTGGATTTACTGTTTACTCTCCTTTGTGGATTGTGTTTCTCTATCCTGCGTGGGTATACGTTTTGCTTTCCTGTGTGGACTGGGTTGTGCTTGGGCTCGGACGTTGGAGACGAACGAGAATTGAAGACTTAGGTATATGTATGGGCATATACCTAAGTCGTGTCAGATGTTACTTCGTGATTGTATCTTTCCTTTATGGATTATCCTTTGTGGATTTCGGGAGACCTTCGGGGGTCTCGGGGTCCCTACTGAGTAGCTTATACTCACCCCTGCACGGGCTATGCCCGCACTTCGTGGTGTTGGTTGCAGACGACGGACAGCGCTGATCGTGGAGGAGGCGTGCGGAGCAGGACAGTACCTGGAGGTGGACCACTGGGCGGGACGTACTCGGAGCGGTTAGGTGGACCCGAGGAGCAGTGGAGGCTATCTATACCCACCCTTCAGGTGGGACTTCCGGAGGACGGCTCTTCGCTGCAGTTTTCCCTTTTCAGTTGTTGTTTTTCCTTTCAGTTGTACTTTACAGTTGGGCTTGTATTTCCGGCCCCTTTTTACTTCCAGCACAGCTTGTACAGTTTTACTTAGTGTTTACTTTTCCTCTTGCTTGCTCTGTGGTGCTTGTTTACTTTTCAAAGGCAATGCCTTCCCTTTTTGTTGGGATTTACGCCTTGGTGCTAGTCGCCAGCCCCTGGCCTATGGAAGGCGGGCTTGGGGTAGTCACGGCACGGGCCCCGAGGACGGGTCGTGACAAATTGGTATCAGAGGTGGTCGGTTCTCCTGCAGACTCTGATCTTTCTTCTATGTGAAGCAAAAGTGTTTAGTGTATTGAGTGTGGTTATCAGTCCAGGGAGTCCAGTGTTGGTGCGGCGACCGACGTATCCATACACCAGGACCCTGACTTCTGATTCCCGACTTAATGTACGAAAACATTGTTTGCATGTGTGTCTCAAGTTTTCTTTGTGATTACTTGTGTCAGCTCACCAGGTATACTGTTCTGACCATGGCATACTTGTTTCCTTTTCAGGATGGCACAACGACAGCAGCCAGCTAGGGTTCCCAGAGTAGGGCGCGACGACAGCCCGCCGAGCGACGAGGCCTCGGTACAGGGCCCGTTGACAGCAGAGGCACCGGCGGTACCTTTACCCGCCGAGCCCCCGATGCTTCCAGCACTGGCAGCTGACGACGCACGACGCCTCGGAGCTCTGCACGAGTTCCAGCGCCAGCGACCACCCAGGTTCCGTGGGGAGTCAGACCCCCAGGCAGCCGAGGACTGGCTGGAGGCGGTCGTCCGAGTTTTCAGGCTAGTGAGGACGCCAACAGACCTCATGGTGATCCTCGCGGCGAGCTTACTGCACGCAGCAGCCGGACGCTGGTGGATCCTGATGCTCCAGGTACACGATGAGGCCTCCCTCATCTGGACGGACTTCGAGAGCCTCTTCCGCTCAGAGTTCGTCCCGGACACCCTCTGAGCGGTGCGCATCCAGGAGCTTCTTCAGCTGCGGCAGGGCAGCTTGACGGTCGCTCAGTACGCGGCGAGGTTCACCGACCTTTGTCGGTACTCGACAGACATGGTACGGGACCCCTTCTTCCGGGCCCGGACCTTCGAGCAGGGTTTGAGACACGAGATCAGGGCATCGCTGATCTCCCTCAGCATCCCGACCCAGGCAGGGGTACTGGAGCGAGCCCTCCTGATCGAGAGCTTCCTGGCTGAGTCCACAGCGAGACCCACCGCAGGGCGGCAGATAGCGGAGTCTTCGGCAGCTGGTAGCCGGCGGATGACTTAGGGTTACAGGAGGACCAGACCTTCCGGCATGCGACCTCGGGACGCTGGCTTAGCAGTGCAGGGCACCCGGCCCGGAGCCAGCCTTCCGAGAGGCAGACAGTGCTACGAGTGCGGCGGGCAGGGCCACATGGCTCGTGACTGCCCGACCCGTCGTACCGAGGGGCAGCAGACGGTGGAGGGGCCACCCAGGCAGAGGCAGAGGGTCGACCGTGGCGGTCCGCAGGGAGGATGTGGACGAGGCAGAGGAGCTGGCCGAGCAGCAGGTGGTGGGCGACGCTTTGAGGCTCTGCCACCACCACCACCAGGAGGCCCGCCCCGACCACAGGGAGCTGGCGGGCAGAGACAGGCTCAGCTCCAGGCAGCGGAGGCCTACGACCACGGCGCGCCAGAGATGATTCGAGGTACGATCTGTGTCTATTCCACCCTTGCTGCAGTTCTGATAGACACAGGAGCGAGTCACTCTTTCATAGCCACTACCCTTGTTCGGATCTCGGAGATTCCGACAGAGCCGTTGGCTCGATCCTTACGGCTAGAGACTCCTACGGGAGCAGACTCGACGATTACGCACTGGTGCCGGCAGTGTGAGCTTACTCTAGGAGGTGAGAGCTTCGGCTGGGATCTTCTTTTAGCGGCGTCGAAGCCTTACGACGTCATCTTGGGCATGGATTGGTTATCTACGGTCCATGCTCAGATTGACTGCATTAGGCGCAAGGTGCGATGTGTGCGCACCGACGGGAGCAGGTTCACCTTCACCGGCGAGAAGGGAGCCTTAGCAGCACAGGATGGACTCACGCAGAGGAGAGGTCAACCCATCACTCATCAGTTGGCTAGCCTCATCCTGGGAGCAGTTGACGTGCGGAGTCCCAGTTTTCCTGCAGTTGTGGATCAGTACACGGACGTCTTTCCCGACGACGTTCCAGGACTACCTCCTCGCAGAGAGGTAGACTTTTATATTGACCTGTACCCCGGGACAACCCCGATATCCACTCCAGCATATCGGATGGCCCCCGCTGAGCTTCGAGAGCTGCGCGTACAGTTGGAGGACTTGCAGGGCAAGGGGTTCATCCGACCCAGTGTTTCGCCCTGGGCTTCCCCGATTTTGTTCGCCAAGAAGGCGGACGGGAGCTTGCGACTGTGTGTCGATTATCGTCGCCTGAATCAGGTGACAGTGAGGAACAAGTATCCGCTACCCAGGATTGATGATCTCTTCGACCAGCTCAAGGGAGCACGGTGGTTCTCGAAGATAGACCTCAGGTCAGGCTATCATCAGCTTAGAGTTCGAGACGAGGATGTGCAGAAGACGGCCTTCAGGTGTCGGTATGGCCACTTTGAATTCTTGGTTATGCCTTTCAGCATGACCAACGCTCCAGCAGTGTTCATGAGCCTTATGAACAGGATCTTCCAGCCATACCTCGATCGATTTGTCGTGGTCTTCATCGACGACATTTTGGTGTACTCGACGACGGAGGAGGAGCACGCCTACCACCTGCATGTTGTACTAGACACACTCCGAGAGCACCAGCTTTATGGAAAGCTCTCAAAGTGTCAGTTCTGGTTAAGTGAGGTCCACTTCTTGGGGCACGTCATTTCTGAGGCGGGAGTTGCAGTGGATCCCGCGAAGATCGAGGCAGTGCTAGCTTGGGAACCACCCAAGAGCGTGACAGAGGTGCGGAGTTTCTTGGGCCTAGCCGGATACTATCGGAGATTTGTGCCGGACTTCTCCAGAGTTGCGGCCCCACTCTCAGCGTTGACGAAGAAGGGGAAACCCTTCGTGTGGTCAGACGGATGTCAGCAGAGCTTCCAGGAGATGAGGCAGAGGTTGACCAGCGCACCTATCTTGAGGTTGCCTGAGGAGGGAGTTGGATACGTAGTCTACTGCGATGCATCAGGGACCGGACTCGGGTGTGTCCTGATGCAGGAGCGGGACGTGATTGCCTACGGATCACGTCAGTTGAGGCCGCATGAGCAGAACTACGCTGCCCATGACTTGGAGTTGGCAGCAGTGGTCTTCGCCCTGAAGACATGGCGACACTATCTGATGGGCGAGCGCTTCACAGTCTTTTCTGACCACCAGAGTCTCAGGTACATCTTCTCTCAGAAGGACCTGAACCTGAGACAGCGGCGATGGCTCGAGTTCCTCCAGGACTATGACTTTGAGATAGTCTATACTCCTGGGAAGGGGAACGTGGTGGCTGATGCCCTCAGCAGGAGGACGGGAACCCAGCTACTTGAGGAGGCGACAGAGCAGCTAGCCGCTTTGCAGATATCCTTCGTGGATAGAGACGGAGCAGCCTTCCTTCAGTCTCTCACAGTCTCTCCTCCACTTCTTCAGCGGGTCAGAGAGGCACAGCATGGGGATGTTGACTGTGAGACGCGGCGTGCACAGATATCCTCAGGACAGGCACCTGATGGTTTCTCCCTTGGAGCAGAGCACGATGTCCTTTTCAGAGGACGTACCATGGTACCAGTCGCCTTACGAGAGGAGGTGCTGAGAGAGTTTCACACTTCTCCCTTGGCGGTACATCCTGGAGTGGCGAAGATGTACTAGGATATCAGGCGACAGCACTGGTGGCCGGGCATGAAGAAGGCTGTGGCAGAGTTCGTTTCACGGTGCCTCACCTGCCAGCAGGTGAAGGCAGAGCATCAGGTACCAGCAGGCTTGGTACAGCCCTTGGAGGTCCCGGAGTGGAAGTGGGACGGGATATCTATGGACTTTGTGACTGGAATTCCACGCACTTCCAGAGGTCACGATTCCATATGGGTGATTGTTGACCGACTCACCAAGTCGGCACACTTCTTACCCATCCGAGAGCAGGGCACAGTGGAGAGCTTGGGGCGTCTCTACGTTCAGGAGATTGTACGACTTCACTGTGTGCCATCGACCATCGTCTCCGATCGGGACGCTCGTTTTACTTCCCGGCTTTGGAAGGGGTTGCAGGAGGCGTTCGGGACGCGACTACGTCTGAGCACAGCCTTTCACCCTCAGACGGATGGTCAGACGGAGAGGACCATTCAGACTCTCGAGGACATGCTCCGTGCATGTGTCCTCGACTTTGGTCGCAGCAGGGAGGACCACCTACCCTTGGTGGAGTTCGCGTACAACAACAGCTACCAATCCACCATCAGGATGGCACCCTACAAGGCGTTGTACGGCAGGCCTTGCAGTTCTCCTTTGTGCTGGACAGACCCTGGAGAGTCAGCACTTGTGGGACCAGAGATGGTCCGGGCCACGACAGAGAAGGTCCAGCTCATCCAGGAGCGAATGAGGACAGCACAGAGCCGGCAGAAGTCATATGCTGACAGGAGGCGGAGGCCACTAGAGTTCGAGGATGGTGACCACGTCTTCTTGAGGGTCTCACCTCGACGTAGTTTGAGGATATTTGGCCGAGGCGGCAAGTTGTCTCCACGCTTCATCGGGCCTTTCCATGTCCTCAGCAGGATTGGCGAGGTGGCTTATCGCCTGGCTCTGCCACCTCAGTTGCACCGGGTGCACGATGTCTTCCACGTATCCCAGCTGAGGAGATACGTGCACGACCCGACGCACATCATTGACTATGGGGAGCTAGACGTGGATGATGGAGCGACTTTTACGGAGGTCCCAGTGGAGATAGAGGATCGACAGGAGCGGGTCCTACGTGGGCGATCGATTCCTCTTGTGCGCATCAGATGGCAGCACGGTAACCTCCAGGAGAGCACTTGGGAGCGGGATGCTCAGATGCGTGCTCAGTACCCACATTTGTTTCCCTAGTTTTTGATGTATCTTTACGGGGACGTAAAGTCCTGAGGTGGGAGTAATGTCAAGACCCGTAAATTTCAAGGAAATTTTTTTTTCTTAATTTTCTTTGGAATTTTACAAGAACGCAGTTTCTGACGGCGCCTGATTCCGAGGCCCGGTGTGCCCGGAATCATTTTCTGAAGTTTGGCTCGGGTACGTTCAGTGAACGGACGAGCGGGTTTTTCTAACTTTTGAACCGGTGCCCGGAATCCAATTCTGAGGGCACCGATGAAATCGCAGCGCCGATATTCGCTTAGAAACGCCTCTTCCGGAGTTGCGTTTGCTCGGGTGTGGTTTTTAATTTTTGGGCTTAAAGTTAAGAAATAAAATAATTTTGCGACAGCTTTATTTTATTTCACTTAAGCCACTTGGAAGCCACTTGAAGCCACTTAAAGGAGGCTTGAACTGAGTTGAACTGGATAGGATGCTATCCAGAAATATCGTACCCCCTTGGTAGGATATTTGTGAGGTGGAGCCCGCACGAGCCCCGCCGTTTCTTTCCGCTAAGAAACGCACCCGTGAAAACCCGTCTTAATGAAAGTCAACCGACGCGTTTTCTAAATTCTTAACAGACCATTTAATTGGGCGGTTTATTTCGTGAATTAAATGGGCAGTTTCTTTCGTGAATTAAATGGGTCGTTTCTTTCGTTGAATTAATTCAACGAATTGATGGATCGTTTCTTAACCAGTTTTTCAAATTCGTTGGCGTAATAATAAAATAAGACCAACGCTTAACCTCTGGTTATTTGCGCTTGAGAAGATTTGGGAGAACCCTCGCAACTTCTTCTCCCTCGCGAAGAACGCGAAGAACGCGAAGAACGCGAAGAACGCGAAGAACGCGAAGAACGCCGAACCTAGAAATCGACGACGCCTTCGCCCGAGACGTTCTTCCGATCTCCGATCTCCGATCACCGACCATTCGAGGTGACTGCTTTCGGATTTCCTCTCAAGTTCTTTTCTTTGGTTTTAAACGAAACACAGATTTAAATATTAATCATTTAAATCTGTTGTTCTTGATTCGTTGAGCTCGCCGACTCAACGCCGGAATCCGTGACGACGCGACGCCTCCCCGCGACGACGCGACGATCGATCTCTTCCGCGACGGTCTCTTCCGCGAAGAACGCCCGTGCACGACGATCATCAAGGTAGGGATTCATTTTGGAAAATTACCCCTTTTTAATTTTCTCGTGAACGTTCTTGAAAATTAAAAAGCCGGTTTTCAATGAACAATTTTATTTTAATTAAAATTGTTGGATCATGTGTTGATCGTTTTTCTCCCGGTTGTTTATCTCTAACGCGGAGGGTGCGGGCCGAACGAACACGGCCCGACGACCCTCCGCTGTTCTTCATTTTTTTGTGCGGATTTGACGGTCGACGACCGAACGTGCCGCAGCGGACGTTTGACGATCCCGCAGTAAAGAACGGATCCCGGGAGGAGCAGCGGCGCAGACGGGAAAGAAAACGGGCCACCGGAGCGACGCCGGACGAAATCCGCCGCGACTTCAGCCGCGGAGGCGGCGGCCAAACGGACCCATGGCACGCGGGTCCAGTTCATCCGGGCGGACGCGGCTCAGCGCGTCCGCGGCTCGCCAGCGCGGCCCGCACGTGGGCCGCGATCATTCCTCAAGCCGCGGGTCAGCGCCCGCGGCTTCCACCCGCGCGGCTCGGCCAAGCCGAGCCGGCCGAGCCGGCCGGGCCGGGCCAGCCGGGTCGGACCCGGTTCGGGTCGACCCGGTTCGGGCCGACCCAGGGGGGGTCGGGCCGGGTCGGCCCGGGCCCGTACCGCCCATCTTCGGACGTTTTCGTTCAAACGCCTGTATCTTGAGCTTCGTGCCTCCAAACGACTCGCCGTCAGCGGCAACACGATCCTTGGATCGAGACGGTCGTTTCGGTATATCGCACTCAAGGTTTCGGAATACTTTGTGTTCGGCCGGGTTGGTTCGTACACGAGACCAACCGGGCCCTCGGAGCGGAAACGCTCATATCTCGAGCTACGGACGTCCGATTGACGTGCCGTCAGCTTTGTTGAATCCCTCTAAGTGAGACGGATCTTTTGGCATACTCCGCCCAAGGTTTGGACGCAGGTGGAGTGCGGTCGGGTTGGTTTTTCCTTAAAAACCAACCGGGACCCTGGGACGAAAATGCCAATATCTCTCAGACCAGGCGTCCGATTGACGCGCCGTCTGCGACGTTGAGTTCCTGTTGACAATACGGAACTTTTGGATACATCAACTTCGGACTTCGTGTCAGTTGATGTATCAGCCTCTCGGCTCGTGGAGCGGACCTTCCCGAACGAGCTTGCTATGTGCGGGAAACCTAGTGCTGGCTGCGACTGCTACTTCGACAGCGACGACCGTGCAGAGATCCTCAGTGGACTGCGGCGACGACTGTGCAGAGATCCTCCGTGGACTCCGACGACGACCGTGCAGAGATCCTCAGTGGACTGCGGCGACGACTGTGCAGAGATCCTCAGCGGACTGCGACGACTACTGCACTCAGCGATCCTACGTGGATCAGTGCTACAGGTCCTGTGTGGGCCCGGTCCTGTGTGGGCCCGATCCTGTGTGGGTCCGATCCTGCGTGGGTCAGCGCTCAGCGGTTCTGTGTGAGCCAGCGCCTACAGGTCCTGCGTGGGCCCGGTCCTGTGTGGGCCCGATCCTGTGTGGGTCATCTCTCAGCGGTTCTGTGTGAGCCAACTTCTACAGGTCCTGCGTGGGCCTGATCCTGTGTGGGTCACTTCAAGGTTAGTACCTATCGATCCTTCGTGGGTCCGACGACTTAGATGGTTCAATGACCATCTTTATCGTCATTCGAAGAAGTATACCTGTGTGAGCTGAATCTTATGTTACTCTCCTTTGTGGATTGTGTTGAGCTATCCCGTGTGGATTTACTGTTTACTATCCTTTGTGGATTGTGTTGCTCTATCCTGCGTGGGTATACGTTTTTCTTTCCTGTGTGGACTGGGTTGTGCTTGGGCTCGGACATTCGAGCCGAACGGGAATTGAAGACTTAGGTATATGTATGGGCATATACCTAAGCCGTGTCAGATGTTACTTCGTGATTGTATCTTTCCTTTGTGGATTATCCTTTGTGGATTTCGGGAGACCTTCGGGGGTCTCGGGGTCCCTACTGAGTAGCTTATACTCACCCCTGCACGGGCTATGCCCGCACTTCGTGGTGTTGGTTGCAGACGACGGACAGCGCTGATCGTGGAGGAGGCGTGCGGAGCAGGACAGTACCTGGAGGTGGACCACTGGGTGGGACGTACTCGGAGCGGTTAGGTGGACCTGAGGAGCAGTGGAGGCTATCTGTACCCACCCTTCAGGTGGGACTTCCGGAGGACGGCTCGTCGCTGCAGTTTTCCCTTTTCAGTTGCTGTTTTTCCTTTCAGTTGTACTTTACAGTTGGGCTTGTATTTCCGGCCCCTTTTTACTTCCAGCACAGCTTGTACAATTTTACTTAGTGTTTACTTTTCCGCTTGCTTGCTCTGTGGTGCTTGTTTACTTTTCAAAGGCAATGCCTTCCCTTTTTGTTGGGATTTACGCCTTGGTGCTAGTCGCCAGCCCCTGGCCTATGGAAGGCGGGCTTGGGGTAGTCACGGCACGGGCCCCGAGGACGGGTCGTGACATCTAGAGTGGATGGTATGTGTAAAATTCATCACGCGGTTTTTAAACCCCTATTTATATATAGTTATTGAATGATATTTCCATTTTTTCCTCACCTTATGTGGTTTTTGATGTTGATCATAATCACTAGCCCTTGGGTTTGGGCAGTTGTTAGTATTATTTCAATTCTCCTTAGATGTGTAGCATTGAATCGTGGGAGGTGAATTATATGATTATTTCTCTCCATTATAAGTTATAGCTGAGTTATTACCCTCATTTCAATAATCAATTTCTTGATGGACTTCTCTTCTATACATAAAACATTTATTAGACCCTGTAAATAAATTTCATCCATGCTTCTCCCCACACTAAAGTCATAAAGGAAAACTCATATTTTTTTCTCTAGGGTTTTTAGAGTTTCCTTGGAACTCTATCATCATCTTCCTGTCCAAACCATGAGATTGATATGCAACTCAAACCTCCATATCAACATTGATTACACAATCACATTTTCTCATCGTATCTATTAATGTCTGTTATGGACAACACCCTTTTGGGACTCAAATTTAATTTACTTTAGAACCTATCAAATATACATTCAGGATATATAATAATTCATGAATCATACCTAAAAAATCACATGAAATTATACTTATAGGTACCAACAGAATCATCATACATTTTCTTCAGTTTAAGGCTATCTTTCACCATCTAGGTATGAAGAATGAAAAGAATGTACATTAGGAAAAATAAGTTATTGAACTCATACCCATCCATGGATTTAATATCATCTTGTTTCCTTATATTCTTGATTAGATTTTACCACTATTCTTCTTTAAATTCTAAATTATAAATAGCCAAAATAACATTCTCATGCTCCAAACACAGGACAATATATTTTCAGTATTACTCATCCATTTTTCAGAAACAAGTGGATCCGAATACCAACTAAAAGAAGGTCGACATTTCCCCATGAAATACTCAACATATTATTGTTCTCGCATTTAATCATATTGATTTCCACCAGGATTCATAGATTGAGAAATTTGTTTGAGCATAAAAATGAGTTTTTTATTCCATATCACATAGCATTCAGTTTCTCAAGAGAGAAACTATTTCATTGACTATCACAATTACCATTAACATGGTTCCTTCTGGTTCAATCCATTGACTAGAACAAAAAGCTATATAGTAAGAAATATTTATCACAATGAGGAACCATGTAATCATGATAATTCACTTATATTATTTATAAATCATAACACCTTCATTAATATAAGACACCTTAGGTTTATCATAGGTTATTAAATTTTAAACACTATTTAAATATTTTAGGATGGTTCATGAAGAGTTTGTGAATTTCCAAAACTTATCCCCCACGAGTGTCAAAATAGGTGTGTATCAAGTCCAATAGTTGTGTACCAGATTATGATGAGTCATGGCCAGAATATCTTTTCGGAGTTGTTACCCCTACATACAACTATTCCAGATCTACATTCACTTATAGTATCCAAACAAGGATTTATTTCTCTTATACTACTCACTATATATTTTACCAAAACTCCATGTCCTTTTCCTATACTTTTCTTTATGCATATAGTTATCGCAAGACATGTCCTTAAAGTTGTAGATATTGTTTTACCATCCTATCTTCTAAAGGTTAAATAAACCTTTTATATGATACCAACTAAAGTGACCCTTGCTTTTCAAAAAATAACATTACATAACATTTTATGAATACTTAAAATACTATAAAAACAAAAACACAAAGACCTTAATATTCTAGTTCATTTGGAAACATGGAAACATAAACACCAGTATATAATTGTGCTATATCATCTCCCACTAGGTTCTTATCGACTAGAACCCTTCTTAGACACATCAAACATATTATATTTCTTCATAACCTAGAGGAAGAAAATATGAATAGGTGAGAAAAGATTATCAGTAAGGGTATAAAATGGAGATTTGTAAGCATTATCATGATCCTAAGGGTATTATAACATGATCATGAAAATATAATATCATACATTGTATATCAATGATCACAAACATGAATCTTAGAATAATTAATGGTTGTTCATAAGACATGAGTCATAATTTGATAATTGAAATAAGTCAAGAAATCATATCATAGGAATAAAACAAGGAATTTTGGTAGACATATAGGTATATAATATGATTTCCATCTTATATAAGGAATCACTACCAAGACCATATTAGTGTACACTGTCCTTTACTGAACTAGGTACACCCCTATTCTTATCCTGTATTTCTAAACTGGGTAAACCCCCATTCTGGGCATATATTACAAAACTGATTTCATTTCTCATTCAAACCATGTCTATCTCATTACATATAAATCTTTACCTAATTCACTATATGGATATATAGGTTTCACTCATCCTATAGTGAAATAATACATACAAATTCCACAAGATCATAAAAAATTATCATGAAATAACCCAAGGAATGATATGGGAATTAAAAACATGTAATCCAATCATAACCTATGGATAAAAAAATATTATTCTAAATAATTTCATCATAAATATAACCCATTAAATTTAATGGGTTTCAAAATCATATAACCTGGGAAATAAAAATGGATTTCATAAACATCGTTCCATCAAAACATAATCCATTCAGTGAAATAATATGAATGGAAACAACAAATAATTTTTCCTATAAATGCATGAGATACACCGACATATGTTATCTTGCATGGGAGATAATTTTTAAAGACCTTTTATAAACAATTCAAAATGCAAGTATATTTTATTCTTTAAAAACAAATTATAGCATAAAACCTATTGAAAACTTTTTTCATTGAAAATTGCTTTGAAAAAAAATAAATAATGAAGCATTGAAAAAAATAAAACATCTTTAAAACCGTTTATCCTTGAAAATTACCTTCAATGGTCATTTGAATTTTTTTTCAAAAACATAGTTTTTCTAAATAAAACACATTTCCTACCAAATAAAATAATTTATTCAGTTGTTATGGAAACTATTTTCTTAATTATTTTAAGTGAAAATGGGTGAAAAAAATGATATTAATACATAGATATATATTTAATAAACATTGGAGAATAAAACCCATTCATTTTCATGATATATGGATCATAATATTTCATCAAATAATAATAATCATTGACAATCTCGAAAAATGATGAGATTGTTTCAATAAACTCGTTCCACTTGGTTACTTGGGATCATACTCTCCATGTTAAAAAATGAAATTAAATAAAGCATAAAATATCATGAATCAAATTAGATTCATGATATAGAATGTAAAATAGAATTATATACACATCAAAAAAGAGTTTTGCTGTATAACAAAACATGAGTATCAAAGAAGGAAAATTGAGAAAAAACTATTTTACAACTTTGGTAAATTTTGAAACTAAATACTGATGAAAGAAAGATAAAAAAATAGATAAGTAAATACCAATAAATTTAACTATAATAATAATTTAATAAATCCATGGGAAGTATCAACTCCACATAAATGGAATGGGTTGTGAATAAAGAATGTATGTCATAGAAAACAAATGTGATGAAATTCCTTTAACTTGTTTCTTGACTCTCATCATACACATTCAAACCACATGTATAAAAATATAAATTTATTAAACATATATTTCATAGACATATTATCCTATATAATTCCATATATGTTTTTATTACGACCTTATATTACCCTCTTGTTATCAATCCTATGTTAAGGATTCTCTTTTTGTAATATTCTATTTGTTCTTTCCATGGGTCATAATTTGTCATATCTTTGGTCCTTATCAATATATCATGATTTCCATAATTAAAACCATGATTTAAATATAATTTATTTTCATTATATATTATTACAATCCTTAATATACTGAGGTATGGAATAGAATGCATTCATGGAGATGGTAAGCCGTATGTACGCATGAACGTTGTTTTTGTTTTATTATCGTATTTAAAGAATGAAAGTAAATAAAATATATGTATTTATTTTTATATTATAATTTAAGTATATTTATTATTTTATATGTATCAAATAAATTTATTAAACTCATCCTTAATACATTCCATGTATCGTTTGAACGATTGACATCACTTTGAGGGGGCAGTAGTCCACAGTTCCTCAAACAAAATTATTGTATTTACACCAATTATAGAATATAATGATATGTGTTATAATAGGGATAAATAATCTTAAAGAAATAATATATATAATATATGAAATATATAAATAAATATTCCAATATAATTTGAACCATTAAAGGTGATAAATGAAGAATGAATAATCATCATTTTGAGAGCCAGTAGTTCAATGTACACATAAACAGTATGTTTGTTACCCATTAGATGGAAGTGTGTGTATATGTATGCATAACCCATAGAATAAAAAAATCATATTTTATTTTATATAATTTCTTTTATTAAAATCACAAAATAAATTGAGTGTAGGGGGTGGATAATGAAAATAAAATAATGTCACTTGAGAGAAGACATTGCCTCTAAATTGAGTAACTCATTTTTGATTATGCCAAAATGATTTCTTGGATTGCTTTATGTCCAAGGGATGAATTATAGGGGTAGGATATGATTTTTTTAACAGTATTTGGAAGATCATGGCTGAACCTAAGGTGTTATAGATGTGTGAGTAGTAGGGTGAGGTGGTGGCCTTTTATAGGAATGGAAAGGTACTCACATGGAATTTTTTAAAATAAGTTAGGTGTACACATGTTATTACCCAAAAAATTCAATATAACCCAGCATAAATCACTAATTTAAGGTTAATTTCCGAATAATATCCATCCAATAGGTTTTGGACAAGTTACTAGGTCGTTTTCCGTCTTAAATTTAAGGTTTAGTTCTTTGTTAACCAAATTTTATTCTTAATTATAATAGTTTATTTTAATCAGTTTCACTAATCATTTTGGAAAAAACTAAGTTGAACTTATTAATAATAAATAATAATTTTGGAAAAAATATGGAATGATTTTTTTAAAATATAAATAATTTATGTTGAAGAAATTAGTTTAAAATTAAACCTGCAATCGGGTCGACAATGCAGGTTTTTAGGGTAAAAACATTCAGAAGCTTGTTTTGTTTTTATACCAATGTTCACAGTAAAATTGACCAAAATGGCCTAAATATTTTTATTTTATAAAAAAATTATCTTATAAAATATTGAAACCAAAATTAAAATATAATTTAAAATTATAGACAAATTAAATGAAAATTCTATTTTAAAATAAATTTAGTATTTTTCATTATTCATCTAAATCAGATGTTTCTCAGGAAAATCAAATAAATTCAGCCTAAGATAATTTCCACATTATAAATTATAAAATGTTTTTCATTTTGTAAAATGAAATTATGAAATTTTTCTAAAGAAAATTTTATTATTTTTCACCCAAGGATATAAAATGTAGTTTGTTTGAGAAAATAGGATTTTTAAACATATAAGGACTTTACCCGAAATTATGGCTTTCATGAACATTATGTTTTATTTATATAAAACCTTTATAATAAATATTTTAAAATTGTTATTACAGTTAATATTAATATTTGTAATGGTTTGGTTATAATTATTTTGTTTAAATAATTATAATAAAAAAATTATGTTTCATAGAAATATTGGTGTTTTATGTAACGTACATCAAGTTGGTGTTGTGTGTAATGTACTCCAAGTAGGTGTTCATGAATCGAGTTAGTTACATGTGGAAGGAATGTTTGACTCAGTGAATTTGATAACATAAATAAAAAATTAATTTATTTCAAAAAATGATCCATTAAAACTGAAGGTGTTACATGATATCTCCTCCTTTTCCAATAATATATATAATCCTGAAGTCACAAATTATAAAACTGTAATTTCATTAAAATAAATGTGTATTGGGGAAATGAAAAACATCTTAATTTGAGAAGATTAATTGTGATATGTGGCTCAATGTATTCAATTCAATCACATGATCTTCTAGAAATTTTTGAATAAAGTAAAATATTAATTCTGATTTCTAATAAATAATGGCTCTATAAATTGTTTCTCATCATTCACATTAAAAAAGGGAATAAAATCTCAACATGAATGATGTTATAAAGATGAAGTAGATTATTACTTAGTTCAATGTAAATTATATTTTCACATTGAGTCACCATAGGTTATTGTACCATATCACAAGTGTATTCCAAATAATTCTTTATCTAGAAAATATTTTGATAGGAGCTTTGGTTTAAAATATATCCAAACTAGTTAATTATTAATGAAAAATAGTCATTCTTATTTCATAACCATCATATATAGTCTCTTATAATTTAAAAAACTCATCTAGTTGGGAATTTATTTATCCAAAATATGTCTAGCCTACTTCTCTTTAATATAAAAAATGCCCCTAATAATTTCCCATCATTTTACTATAAATAATAATTTAGAGAACCATAAATAAAACATTAAGTCCTTTTCACTTCCATCAGATGTTTCCTAGGAAAACATTTAAATAATTCTACAAAACTTATAGAATTCAAAATATTCATCAAAGTGATAGTGATATAGAAAAAACTACTCATGATTAATCTATGTAATTTTTATTCTACTCCCTTTTTTTTATTATTTCCCAAAATTGATCCAATTTCTATTAGATTTGAAATCATCATGAATCCTACCATCCTAAACTTATTTAATAGTTACATTTCATTTTTCCTATGAAATTAATGTATTCTCAGGTTATTAATTTACATTAATTCAACTAAATAATTTAAACTCATCGATTATTTTAATTTCATACTCAAAACATGTTAATTATAAAACCCCAATATTTCATAGTACGTTATCTCATTAAAGTAATTCAATAGCTTGCGCGACACGCAACACCAAGTTTGAGTCCACCACAACTTACCATACCAGCCGTTCAAAAAGAAGTTATGAACAATATCAACCGCATTTTGAATCTTATATACTCTATATAATTTTAAAATCTATATTATGCGTTTCTTAGACATAATATAAGAACAAATTCATTTTTTCATAAAAAAAAGTATTTTTCAAAAAAAATGAAACTTTACATCCCTTTAATGGAGAACCCTTTTTAAAACAAATATTTAACACTTTTATATATTCAATTTAATGAAATTAAATTAATTTTTATAAATGGGACATAAAAATTTAGTTTCTATAAATTTTTGGTACTTTTCTGATAACTTTCATATTTTGAAGAATAGTGAAAAATACTATGTTTTAATTGAAAACAACTTTTTCAATTGAAATATTTTATAGTTTTAAATTATGTATTTGAAAGGATTTGAAGTATAATTAGATTATATTTTAATCATTTAATACAATTTAGGTAATTATAAGTAATTTCACATTTTAATGTAACCTAAACATATGTCTATCTTTTGATAGTTTTTACTTTTTAGAAACCCGCTTTTTAGTTTTGACAAAAAGAATTAATTTTAAATTTATAAATGAAACTTATATGTTTTTAATTTGGTAAAATAAAATTTATTTTTAAATTCAGAATATGAAAATTATGTTTGGGTGAATTATTGGTATTTTTCAGAAAACTTACAATTTTTGAAGAAAATTGAAAAACACTGCATTATTATTTAAAACCAGCTTTTTATTTAAATAATTATTTATTTTATTTAAATTTATTATTAGTCAATATAGATATATAATACCAATATATGTTTATTTTAATTCATTAGAGTCCTTTTATAATAAAATTAGATGTATTAAATTTTATTGAAACTTTTAACCTCTTTTACCCACCTTCGAAGTGCATTTGGAAATTTGCATAGAACATAATTTTACTACTTTTGTGGGTTATATTTAAAAAATACTAGAGACATGATTAATATTATTAACTAAAATGTGGTTCAATAAGATGATAATAATTTTTGGTGAATAGTAACTTTTAACTTTTATTTCCCACAGTTAAAAGTAAATAGGGTAATTATGGGTAAAAATGATATCATAATTACCCAAACACATGTCCAATTTCTATTGTATAAGTTTGATTTGAGAAAAAACAAACTTAGTAATAATAAATTATCCCCTTTAGTCCACATGGAATATTATAGGCATTTATTATTATTTTATTTAAAGAAGAGTTAAAAGAGTTAAATTCAAAGTTTAATAACTAACCCATTTTTAATATAAGGTTACACACAATATAAATTAAACTATAAATATTCATTAAAAATATAAAAATATTTCCTACATACTGTTATTTTATTTATAATTTTAATAAATTAAATAATTTAATTTATTTATGACACAATGATGACGCAGTAATTACATTATTGATGAAGTATTAAAATAATTGCTATAATATATATCAAAATAAATGTAAATTTTGACTTATAATTAATTACACTAATTATATTGGTTAATATGAGATGTTAGGGTTTGTTAAATAAATTTTATTCGAAGTGATAATGTTTTTATGGGTTTCAAAAGAATCAAATACGAAATAGTGTCGAAATTGACATAATTGAGTTTTTAAAATAAATTTTATATTATTAATTGATATAATATTACTAGAAATCTAAGGTTTGGCCAAAGGAATTAGATAAGGTTATATATAATAATACTTAACCACATGGGGTTTTATTGGAATTTTATAGTCTTTTTATTAACCATATAATATAAAAATACCAAGAGACATGGTAAATGAAAAACAATTTAACTAAGAGTTAAATCTAAAAGATAAGGTTAATATGATAAAATAAACTTGTCTAAAACCTATTGGTTGAGAGGTTTTCTACCCATCCAATCCATAGCATTTAAAATTCTTTTTGGGTCTATTATAAACTTAAAATGATTTTATTATAAAATAATATTTCAAGTGTTACCTAAAGTGACCCTCACCTCTCTTATAAAAGGGAACTTCCCCTTCTCTTAATTTCACACCTCTAAAGCCTTTTGTCTCAGTCAAACCCTGAACAAATATCCTCCAAACTTTCCTCCCTTCCTCTTAGAGGCCTTAATTTGGTCATAAATCCTACCTAAGGATCCCTTTTGATCAAATCAAAAGGAAGAACATGAAGAAGATGTAAATATTTCATCACCTCTTTCAAGTTCTTTTCTTCTTCCACTTCCTCTTTCACTATCATTTTCATTATAAAATATGAAAATCCAGTATCTTCTTCATACAATGATTTTATTATAAAAATGGTATAACCATATTCATTATTCTATCCATCCTATAAATGACAAATTCACCATACCTGCGTACGTATGGATTACCATCTCCACGTCATGGTGTAGTTTATTATTCACACACTTCATTATTTGTATGGGTAAAATAATGAGTATAAGTAATGTAAATAATAAATATAACATGTTAATTATTCTTTATATATGATATACCATTCAATTACATGTGATTTATCCATCAATATAATGATATTGTCACTCGTGCGTACGTACAGATTATTGTATCCACGAACACGATGAGATTCATTTCCCCATCATAATCATTCAAGAATAATTTTCATTTTATGATTAAAAATCATGTTTAGGAACATAATATCATTCTGTATATGAATCAAATACATCCTATCCAAAATAACCATGGCTTACGTAACCAAGCATATAAAGGAAAATGAATCAGTTAACACCTGAAATGATGATTCTACTGAAATATTATTAACAAATAAATATTAGAGGAACACATATGATATCATACTTATGTATATAGTTCTTTTATATCTTAATAACAATGTTTTAACTATTACACAGGTGGTTAACATTAAATAGAATAAGGAAAAGTATAAGGTAAGTTTTATTTCCTCAATCTTATAATTATCCGAGATTGTTTATGTGTATGTTTTTACTGGGACATATTTATCATAGATACCCATATTTCATAAAAATTTTTTCAAAATGAATATTTTATGGTTTTATGGGAGGGTCTATTTAACTAGATCATCATTTCAAATTTTTTAATGATTTATCCTTCTAAATACTTTTAATTAATGTCCATGTTTTCTAAATGTTTTTAAGGATTTATTTATATGTACATGAATATTTTGAAATGATAATTATTTTTAAAAGTTTAAAAGCGCTATGGGACACATTGATTCCAAAATATCTTTTAAATTAATTCTTTTATAAATGTGTGACTTCAATATGATTTCACAAAAATGGATATATCTATGAAAAAGTTTTACTGGTCATTTTTAACTATGTCATAATCCTATACGGGATATTATTCTTGATCAAGATTGATTTATTATGATACAAATCTTCCATTTTGTATTCAAGGTTTTGTGATGTGTTTGAATGTGGATGTGTTATTTTTACACCATTCATGGTTTATGGATAAAGTATTGACATTTCATATGCATGTTTTAAGAATAATTTTTATGTTATGATTAACCATTTTTATATGAGGAATGCATTGGACATAGTTAGTAATGGGTGGAGCCCGCTATAGCTCCAAGATGCATTGGTAGGTCTCATAAGACAAACTAGTGTCTTGGAACAAGGTGTTGACCAAATTTTATTTGTAGTCTTGGTATAAGGCCTTGACTATGTGGTTATGAATTATGGCATTATGCATTCCATAATTATGAAAGTGTCTATTGATATTCATTTTTATTATTTGACTAGTATAATATCCATGTGAATTAGTAAATGACATTATTTGATTTTATCTTTTCCATATTATGTTGAAGTTTAATTTTAAAAGGCTTTTGTTTTAGTCCTATACAATGTCTTAAATGTTTATGCTTATTTATGGATGTTTCTGCTATATTTTTATCCTCACTGAGCATCTGAGATCACCACTTTCTGTGTTTTATTTTTCCTATGATGAGAAGAAGTATATTAGGATTGACCTACAGGGATAGTCTATGGAATATGAATGTGGTTAATGAAGACAATTTCATTGTTGTTTTTCATTTTATATTGTAATGTAAAATTTATTAATTTATCAAGTACTTATAAGGCTACTAAACTGATCAGTCTTTCGATACATGATTTCCATGTATCATGCCAATGTTATGTAAAAATGCACCGACTATAGGTAACTAGGTTCGAGGCATTACAGCTGGTATCAGTGGAAGTTTAGTACAAACCTTGGAAGTTATATTTAGAAAAACCCTGATTAGAGAACGTTACCCTAAGATAGACTTTGAGGATTAGTGTAGAATAACTTCCTATAATTTTGGTACTATAGAGATTTTGTGAGTTTTCCACAAAATACATCCCTTTCTGGATATGAGTAGTTAGAGGCAGCTCTGGCACAGATGTACCTAGGGGTAAAACCTGAAAACACTGCTTTGAGCTAGACTAGAATGCGAAGAGGTGCATGACAATTGTCCATGATGCACTTTTCGTTACGACACTCCTAGGGGATATGCTTAGGATAATTCACATTTTCATTACAAGAAATTATAAAGGATTTAAGAGTAAATACTTCCTCAAAGAAAAAATGTTATTATTATAGATTATATACATAATATTTTGAATTTACGTTATTTATTTTAGATGTTTGAAATTATGCATTGAAATTCATAAACTAACTTAGTGTATTCAGTAGTTTAGAAATGCTTCCTAGTAGAAGGAATAAGAATTCCCACAATACGCGTGATAGAATTATTAATAAGGATCATATCATTCATCGTATTAAGAAAAAATTTAAAAGGGGAATAGTCTCCCTTGTATTCTTATCATATGAAGAAATTGTATCCTATGTTAATAAGATATGTAAATAATTATCTGAGTCCTATGGCTTGGATGGGAATCAGGAGAAGAAAAGGATAGAAGAGAGAAATATGGATAAATGGAAGAGGGGAAAGAAGGATTTTCTGATATGTGATAACTGTGGGAAGAATCACCATGGTAAATTATTGAAAAGAAAGGGAGTTTGTTATAATTGTGGAGAAAAAGGACACCAAGTACGTGATTTCAAAGTTAAGAAAAAACTTTCAAATGTACAATGCTTTCACTATAAGGAGTTGGGACACTACGAGAAGTAATGTCCAAATCATCAGAGTATACCCCAAATGATCCTAATAAATAATAATCATGTTATGATACTACTGAAGATGAAGTGGAATGATTATATTTCTTATGTTGTTATTAATGTATTATTTCATTTGAGTATTGTATTAATGAAGTACATGGTATAATAATTATAGAGTATAAAAGGATTATACTGTAAAACTATTTCATTAAGAACATGAGATTGTGTGGATCCATGAAAATCAAATCAATAGCAAGTTAAGGTTTTTGGAAAATATATAGTTTATAGAAAGATAAACCATAATATGGTTCTGATATAGAGGTAGTGATTTTGGAATTATATATGATTGATTTGGATAAATTATATTGGATATTCTTGACTACCTTGTAAAATATTAATGATTTCTATATTCTATCATTGTTAAAGTTTACAACTTTTTTTGATAGAAGGAGTATATCTAGTATTCTATAAGAAATAAGGGAGAATAAATGTAATAAATATGGTTTTATGGTAATTCAGGGTGTTACAGTGTTTTAAAAAAATACATAATGAAGGCATTCATATGTTATTTCATGGAAAAAAGGATCTTCATTGTGTTCATGAAACTTATAAATTTTGCACTGTGAGTTTTGACAGAAGTATTTTGGATAAGTTTAAAGGTTCGAATCGATTATGTTTTTTAAGGTTAAATCATTTCTTGATATTATTTTTGGATTGTCATAAAAAAGACAACCCAGAGGTCGGGTGACAACGCATCGCGTCTGTCAAGGCCATGAGACTTGAACCCGCAACCGAAGGGCGATAAGGGTGGATCAAATTCCATTGGAATACATGATGTCATGGTTTTTATAATGTATAATTTTCTAAATAGTCTTAAAAATGAATTATAAATTCATTATTTTTGGAACCCTATAAAATTAGGATTAATATAATATTTCTTTGAATTCTATTATCTTTTTAAGTGAAAGATGTGTTTGTTGTAGGAATTAGTTGAAGGATGAAACTCTACTTGTCAAGTATATTTTCCCTCTTATTCATTGAATAAATTAATTCTTAATCTTTAAGGAAGGGATCATAAAAACTATAAAATGTGTTATCCAAAACTATATGTTTTGTTGAACTAACAATATTTTAAATCATCATAGATTGATGGATTTCAGGCCCTCAATTTTACACTTGTTTGTGATTGATGACCTCAATAACTCCCTATAAATAATTATGTTTTTCCTCCAATTATGTGTCTCTAATTTCCCCCAATTTTCTCTTAATCGAGATCATAATTTGGTTGTTACTTTTTCATTCTCTTTCCCTCTTATTAAGATTAAATTATATTTACCCAATTTTTGATGTGTGTTTTCCACAAAGGTATTGTTCTATTTTTAACCTTTTATTTTTGAAGAACAATTTCAAATTAATACAACACAATTTATTGAAGGAGGGGAGAATGTAAAACCCCAATATTTCAAAGTATGTTATCTCATTAAAGTAATTCAATAGCTTGTGCTACACGCAACACCGAGTTCAATCACACCACAACATACCAAACTAGCCATTCAAAAAGTGGTTATGAATAGTATGAACTTAATTTTGAATCTAATATACTCTATATAATTTTAAAAACCATATAATGTGTTTCTAAGACATAATATAAGAACAAAATCATTTTCCTCAGATAAAATAAGTATTTTTCAGAAAAATGTAACTTTACCTCCTTTTAAGGGAGAACCCTTTTTAAAACCTTTATTTGAAAAATTAATATATTTAATTTATAGAAATTTAATTATTTTTTAGAAGTGGGAAATAAATATTTAGTTTGGATAAATTTTTGGTACCTTTCTGATAACTTTCATATTTTGACGAATAATGAAAAATACTATGTTTTAATTGCAGAAAAAAAATTAGTCAAAATAATTTATAGTGTTAAATTATTCATTTGAAAGGTTTTGAAGTATAATTTAATTATATTATTATCATTTAATAAAATTTATGTCATTATAAGTAATTTCACTTTTAAATTTGACATAAACACGTGTCAATCTTTTGATAGTTTTTACTTTTAAAAACCCCGCTTTTTGGTTTTGATAATGGGAATTAATTTTAAATTAATAAATGAAACATCTAAGTTTTGATTTTGGTAAAATAAACTTCATTTTTGAATTCATAATATCAAAATTATATTTGGGTGAATTATTGGTATTTTTCTGAAAACATTCAATTTTTTATGAATAGTGAAAAACACTGCGTTATTATTTAAAACCGACTTTTTATTTAAATATTTATTTATTTTATTGAATTTTATTTTATGTAAAAATAGATATATAATACCTATATAATTTCAATTTAATTTATTGGAGTCATTTAATAATAAAAGTTTATTTATTAAATTTTATTGAACATTTTAACCTCTTTTACCCACCTCTTAGAAGCATTTGAAAATTTGCATAAATCTTAAATTTACCGCTTCTATGAGTTTAATTTAAAAATTTTGAGATAAATAGTTAAAATCATAAATTAAAATTTAGTTCAATAAGAATAATTTTTTTTAGGAATAGTCACTTTCTACTTTTATTTACCACATTAAAAGTAAATTGGGTAATTAAGGGTAAAAATGATATCATAATTAACCTAACACATGTCCTAATTCTATTGGATAAGTGTAATTCGACCAAAAATAACCGCAAGAATAAAATATGATCCCCTTTGGTCAACTTGGATTAGATTAGGATATTTATTATTATTTTATTTAAAGAATAATTAAAAGAGTTAAATTCAATGTTTAATAACTAAACCATTTTTAATACAGGGTTACAGACAATATAAATTTGACTATAAATATTCATTATAAGGAAAAAAATATTTCCTACATATTGGTATTTCATATATTATTTTTATACATTAAATAGTTTAATTTATTTCATGATACAATGATGATGCCGAAATTACGTTATTAATGAAATATTAAAATAATCAATATTATAAATATAAAAATAAATGTAAATTGAGACTTATGTTGAATTCCACTAATTTTATAGGTTAATATGTCATGTTAGGGTTAGTTAAATAAATTTTATTTGAAGTGATAATGTTTTCACAGCTTTTAAAAAAATCAAATACTAAATAGTGTCAAAATTGACATAATTGAGTTTTTAAATCAAATATTATATTATTAATCGATATAATATTATTAAAAATACAAGGATTGGCCAAAAAAATTATATAAGGTTATATATATTAATAATTAACCACATGGGGTTAGCTTTTCTTGTTATAGTAAGTTTATTAACCATATAATATAAAAATACAAAGAGACATGGTAAATGAAAAACTATTTTACTACGAGTTAAATATAAAAGATAAGGTTAATATGATGACATAAACCTGTCTAAAACCTATTGGTTGAGTGTTTTTAGACCCATACCCACATTATCCTTTAGATAATTCATTTATTAGCCATTGGAAACCGAAAATAATTTTATTATAAAATAATATTTAAAGTCTTTTCTAAAGTGACCCTCACCTCTCTAATAAAAGGGTTCTTCTACTTCTCTTAATTTCACACCTATAGTGCCTTTTTTCATGGCCAAAACCTACCCAAATATCCTCCCAAATTTCCTACCTAAATCCTAGAGGCCTTCCTTTGGTCAGAAAGCCATCTTATGGATCCCTTTTGATCAAATAAAAAGAAAGAACCTGAAGAAAAGGTAAATATTTAATCACATCTTTAAAGTTCTTTTCTTCTTCCACTTCCTCTTTCTTTGTTGTTTCCATTATAAAATAAACAACTCCAGTATATTCTATATAATTTTATGTTATTATAAAAATGGTATGATGATATTCATTATTCTGTCCATCCTATAAATGACAAAGTCACCATACATTCGTACGTACGGATTACCGTCTCCACGTCGTGGTGTGGTTTGTTATTCAAAAACTTAATTATTTGGATGGGTATAATAATGAGTATAAATGATGTAAATAATTAATATAACATGTAAATGATTCTTTATATATTATATAACATCCAATTACATACTATTTCTCTATCAATATAATGATATTTTTTATCATGCGTATGTACTGATTATCGTCTCAACGAACGCGATGAGATTCATTTCCCCATCGTAATCATTCAAGAATAATTTTCATTTTATGATTAAAATTAATTTTTATGAACATAATATCATTCTGTACATGAATCAAATACATTATATCCATAACGAACATGTCTTGCGTAGCCAAGCATATAAAGGAAAATGAATAAGTTAACACCCGAAACGATGATACTACTGAAATATTATTAAAAAAGCAATATTTGAAGATGATATATGATATCATATTTAGGTATATAGTTATTTTATAATTTTATAACAATGTTTTAACTATTATACAAGAGGTTAACATGCCATTTACTAAGTAAAAGTACAAGGTAAGGGTTATTTCCTCAATCTCATTATTATCCGAGATTGTTTATGTGTATGTATTTACTGGGAAATATTTATCATAGATACCCATATTTCATAAATATGTTTTAAAAAGGAATATTTTATGGTTTTATGGGAGGATATATTTAAATATATTATCATTTTAAATGTTTTAATGACTTATCTTTCTAAATCCTTTTAATTAATGTACATGTTTTGAACAAAAATTTAAGGATTTATTTATATAGACACGTATGTTTTGAAATGATAATTTTTTTTAAATGTTTAAAAGTGGTATGGGACACTTTGATTCAAAAATATCTTTTAAATTACTTCCTTTATAAATGTGTTACTTTTAATTGATTTCACAAAAATGGATATCTCTCAAAAAGTTTTACTGATAATTTTCAACTATGTCAGCATCTTATACAAGATATTATTATTGATCGATATTGATTTTTTATGATACAAATCTTCCATAATGTATTGAAGTTTTTGTGATATGTTTGACTATGTACGTGTTATTTTTACACCACACAAGGTTTATGAATAAAGTATTGACATTTTGAATGCTAGTTTTAATACAAATTTTCATGTTATGTTTAAACATTTTCATATGAGGAATGCATTAAACTTATTAAGTGATAGGTGGAGCTCGCTATAGATTCTTGATTCATCGGTAGGTCTCATGAAACAAACTAGTGTCTGACACAAGGCCATAAAAATATCTTATTGGCAGCCTTGGCACAAGGCCTTGACTATTTAGTTATAAAGTCTAGCATTATGCAGTCCATAATTATGAAAGTGGTTATTGATATTCCATGTGATTATTCGACTAGTATAATATCCATGTGAATTATTAAATGGTATTATTTGATTTTATCATTTCCATTTTATGCTAAGGTTTATGTTTAAAAGGATTTTTTTATTCAATGTTTATGCTTATTTAGAAAAGTTTTAGCTATATTGTTATCCTTTCTGAGCATCAAAGCTCACCACTTTCTAGGCTTTATGTTTCTCATTATGTGAAGAAGTATATTATGATTGACCTGCAGGGATAGTCTATGGGTTATGAATGTGGTTAATGAATAAAATGTTGTTGTTGATCTTCATTTTATAATGTAATGTAAAATTTAAGAATGTATCTAGTACTTTCAAGGCAACTAAACTGATCGGTCTTTAAAAATATGATTTCCTTGTATCATGCCAATGTTATGTAATAATTAACCAAATCTAGGTAACTAGTGTTGGGGAATTACATTAATATTGAAAATATATCAATAGAATTTCACTTGATGGCACTGAGTATAATGTCTTCTACAAACAACAACACCATGAACTGTTGATCATCTAAAATTATCATAAAATTATTACGATAAAAAACACATCTATTTAACTCCATCTAAAAAAATAATGTATCCAATCATGAATAACGACCATGGGGTTCTCTTTATATGAAATAAAATGCCCCCTTCATCCTGTATACTTTAGAATCATCATTAAAAATAAAAAACACAATAGGTTGTTCTATGTATACTTCTTCAATATAAAACCCATTTAGAAATTATATAATGGAATCCATCAGAAATATTTTCAACTAAATTTGGAATTCCATAACTAGAAAAGTCTATTATACTATATTAATTCCTCCTTTGCGAATGTCTCTTTGATGTTAATGGCTTCATCCAATGAATAACATTTGAAAACAAACAATTCTTTACTCTAAATAAAATATTTATTTTAATTTAGGTTTTCTTGAAGACTCACTTTGTACCACTCATATTATGATGTGTCAGTATGTATAAAAGATCAAAATTCTAGGTTTTTTTCAATTTAATCTAGTTATAATTTCATTGACTTCATACTTGATTATTGCTTTACCAATCCATCTAATAAAAAATATTTTATCTTTGATAATTGAGAAGTGTTATACATTATATTAATATAATGAGTAAATTTTTTATTAGTTTTTTCTCTAAAAATATTTTTTTAATCTTACTGAACCCATTTCCTTTAGGTTTAAGTCACATTATCACTCACTTCTTCAATTTTCTCTTCTAAAAATTCAATTTTAGAATCATAAGCATTATAAAAAAAATTAACAGCTTCCCAATATATATTTTTTAAATTAAATTCTTTAAATAAATATTCTAATAAACTATTTATAAAATATTATTTGATTTCATTCTAAACTACCTCACATAATATCACTTAAAACTGTTTTGAGCCTTTTATAGATTCACTTATTATCCTTACTCATTGAATAGTGTCTCTAGAAAATCCATGCATCCACAATGTCACTGATATTCCCTAATTTTGTTATTTGTTATGGTTGGTTAAATTTCATCCAAAGACCATGAGATGATATAAATATGTGTTCCTTCTATGAAACCATTTTTATGATGTCATTCCTGACCCTAAACTATTTAATACTCTTTTATGGGTATAGAAATCCTCTTAAACCAATTCATTCTTGTATTGATGTAAGATTTCACTATTTATCAACAATGTAATTTCAATATTTTGTACCATATGATTTATTCATTTGGTAACATCATTACTTTTGGGTTTTATCATTGAATATACTTTATACATAATATTATATTATTCAAGGCAATTTTATGAATAATATGGTTTATACTATGTTCCATTATCTAATCTTACAATCTTTAAATAATATTAGTTACCATTTTTTCTTTTCATTGGAATATTTTAATTCAATACACCACTTCTTCCTTTGATCAGATAAATTTGGAACACCCCATATTTTTAAAATCATCCACAAATATAAGGAAATAACTCTAATACTACGCTCATTCCTTGGAAATTAGACCACAAACATCTATGTGAATGAAATATATAAAATAGGATTCTCCATTTCTCTTTGTATGATATATATTTTTAAACATCTTTATTATTACAAAATATTTTTAGGACTTCACATAAAATCTATTAAAGTTTGTAATATCCACTACTTTATGGAATTTTAATAATTTCTCCATAAATTTTTTATTAACATGGATTATCCTCTAATTCTATAATCTATTATCTTATTCCATTTTCACTAGACTATTTTTTCCTTTCCATCGACCTAAGAAAAATTTCCATTAGTTCTCCAACAATTCTTCATAGATTTATCAGACAGATATTTGATGTTAAAACATTTGAATTTAATCAATTTTTCATACTTAAGTCCCAACCCTAACTAACAATCAAAAAATTATAACAAAGTACAGTAATGTAATTTATTTTGGTAATTTTTAAGGAATCACTATTCATATAACATTCATTTTTTTTATTAAAGAGAAATAACTTGTAAGGGGAAAGTGGGAACCCTCACAACTAGCTAGTTTCAGATCCAAATGATACTAGAGATCTATTAAAGAAAAGAGTGAGATGTTTGGAAGAATTTTCCTTGAACAAAACCTAGGGAGTATCGTGTACCTTAGTGTCTGGGAATTCCTTCAAGGTGCCCTCAAAGATAAGAGCCATGTTGTCCCAGGATTTCTTGAGCTCCTAATAAGGACCCGGCCTTAATCATTACTTATTATTGAATTAAATGAATAATTCACATTGAGGATCTTTTTAGGTTTAGAGTTTTAGATAATTAGGACATAACTATTACATCTCAAACTCTACAATGTAGACACATATACTCAGCTTCCATTTTTTCACAAAAATAAAAACTCTTGAACAAAAGAGTCATGTCTAGTTCCTTGTTTTAGACAGCCTGACATTTCTTTGATCCCATCCTTGACCCTGTTCAACTTTATGTCCTGTGAAAAACATTCCAAAAAAAACTTGGGATGAGCATAAAAAGCTCAGTATGGATTATAAAAATACAGAAAGAAATCATTAGTCCATGTATACATAAGAATCAATGAAATCATACTTTACACATAAAGCATAAGCAATTTAACATACCTCATGAAATCATATGATTTACGAATAACTCATAGAAATCATAAGACATAAAGGTAACTTGAGGCATTAATAACATTCTTATGTAGGGAGTAACCCTCATGGTTACGTTTGGAATACCCATCATAGTATATTCCCTAAATCTCTTCATAGAAACCTTAACTTTTAACTCCTTCGCGTTACCCAATGCATTGGAGAGCTATATCGGGCTCACCCACCCTTAGTTTATCACGAAACCACCTGTTTTCATAAACAATGCCCAAGAAACATAAAATAATTATAGCACATAACCTAAGAATATAATAAAGATAACATTCCCACATTGAAATAACAATATAACATTTTAAGATATTGAAATAATGAATCCACTCTAAAAACCATTTTAAACACCATTTAAAACATTTAATAAAGAGATTTTGAATCAAAGTGTCCCATTACACTTTGAAGATTTTAACATTTTAAACCATTAATATCCATATAAATAAATCCTTAAAACCATTTTTAAAACATGGATATTAATGAGAAATATTTATAAGAATAAATCATTAAAAAATTTATAATGATATTTTAGTTAAAGGGTTTTTAACAAAATGAGAGACACTTGAATACAGTAATTGAGTAATAACATTTAATCAGAACTTTATAATATCATGAGAATAAATGGATTCATGATATAATATTCCAAAGTACAGTATATACACCATATATGAGTGAATTAGTGCCTAACAATAATGATGTCTCAACATAAATGTAAAATGAGATGAAATCCCTTATAAAGAAGGTATCCTTAAAGTAAGGATAAATAAATCTCATAATTATGTGTGACAAATATAATTACACCCAATATAAGTGGATATTAAGTGTAAACCAATCAAAGGTCATTCACACATATTTAAAGGATGACATATTCAATAACTATATGTTGAACCCAAAGAAATCGAAATTGGGTTAAGAAGTTCCCTTGGTAAAATTCTACAGCCTAACGACGTCACTTTAAAATTCATAACATTAGTTGATGAGAGAGAAAATGGTATCTCATCACTTGGACATAAAATTTACATCAATGAGGATATATAAGAACATATCCCAACATTAAAAGATGTAAATTAAAAGACATAAATAAATAAGTCTTTTTAAAAGAGGTGTCTGAAAGGTTCCCTTACCAATTTGGGAAACTTTCGAAACGTACACACCATGAAATAAGGGTCACAAAATGAAGATGTAAAAACCCATAAATGATATTATATTATACAAATAGTAAAATAATGGGCAGTACATGCACCACAAAAAAGGAAATAGTGTCCAATGTAGCATGAATCTCACAGGAATAAAAAGTGAGATGAAAATCCCCTTAAAAAATTTGGCAGCCTAACGGCGCCATATAAAACATCCAAAAATATATTGATGAGATAAAATAGGGTCTCTCATAATATGAACATAAAAATTACGTAATTAGGAATATAAAATAACATCCCCAAACATAATAAATATTAGCTTTAAAGAAATGACATAAAAGAGAGTACTTAAAAAAATAGAGAGGTAGGATCCCTTACCTCAAGTCCGACTTGTCTTGTTCGTTTCATTATATTCCTGAATAATAAATATTGTTCAATTTATAATTTCTTAAGGTACTCCTTTAAATATTATTATTCAGTTCATATAAAATATTATAATGTTATAATAATTGGTTAATAATGTGATTTCATATCAGACGTTTTTGTCGATGTTTGGTACATGAGTCAAAAATGAACTTCTTTGAAAATGATTGTCCATGTAGTTATAAGTAAATCATCTCCAGAATAGTATTAATGATTTAAATATCATATACCAGAAAGGCTCAGCCAGGGACAAAGTCCCTGACCATTTATTAAATAAAGGAAAAAAGTACAACAAACAATCAGTAAAAAGAAAATAAGCTAGGAACCATACCTGCCATCATACCCATCACCATCTCCATAATCAAACGCCTCATCTGCAGTTGCCGACTCCCATTCCGAGCTTTCATATTGCTTCATCAGCTTCACATACTTCCGTCTGAGATTCATCTTCTCCAATTGCACGAAAGCATCAGAAGAAGTCATTACCTTACCATTTCTCAAAGAAGCTCTAGTGGACATCGGCCTTGGCAAGGAAGAATAATCTTTCCGTTGTCTTCTTTTTGGAGGGGCAGTAGAGTTACCCACACCTTCTGCCATCACCTTCTTCCCATGTTGGACAACATCACTAAAAGATGTACGGACATTGCCATCAATCTCCTTCTCACTATCAGAAATATCCCCCCATTTCTCAGGTAAGCACACTATCCGAGGACAGAAGTTCACACCCTGCTCCGGCTCCACATGACTGTTAGGACCAACCACTGTTAAACACTGAGATTGAGCCACTTTCTCAAGCTCTCCAGACGTCCCAATCTGCATACTATACCCAGCCTGCAGATTACTACTTTTAATCCTCGGAGAACTACCATGCAACTCAAGAGCTGCAGCAAGCACCTGGCCAGAACACAAACCAGACACCATTTGAACCTGATCCACCTTAGTTTCAGCATCCACAAGACCAGCAAAGCAGTTGCTCACAACAATGCCATCAGCCTTTTGCACATGGTGAGATTTCAGCCCATGATAGGTCCTAACCCATCCATCATCATCTTCCACAGGATCCCCAGCCTTCACAGGAACTGTAACCCTATCCACTGCCTCCTTGCCTCCCACTATACCCAACATCTGGCCATTAACCACTCCAACCGACTATTCATTGAAACTCTCACTGCCCAAAGAGCCATCCATGGGCTGGGTCTCCTTATTTCTTTCAGATTCAGTCTGAGCCGCCACCTGCTGATTATCTGTAGGTCGAGACTGGACTTGCTCAGCCTCTACAATGCCAATGGGCCCAGAACCAGGACACCTCCCCCCATTGAGATCACCTATCAACCTACCGAAGACATCCTGAACTTTCGGATTAGCGTGACTAAGCAGCAAGTTGTCCTGCCTCCCCTGTATGTCACCGCAAGAGAAACCCAAGCCAGAAGCAAATGAGACAGCCCCTATGTTTCCTTTGTCCAGATCCTCACTCCGGGCCATCATACCAGCATCCGATGGACCACTGGCCTCCTCTGGAGCATTACAATCGACCTTGGATGTTCCGTCAGCCCGCACACCCTTTACTGTACATCCCTTGGGAGAGCCCCAATTTTCATTTCGCCCAACCTCCCTTGGAAGAACGGTGTCTCTCCAACTCGCCCACCAAAAAGGATATATTTAGAGGATAAGGTGATAAGGTTTATAAATATACTCATACAATAGGTTTTTTCCAAGTGTATCTTATATTTTACATTATCTTTTCATTTTATTTAAATCATTCATTAATGAGGTAATCGCTGCATCATCATGATGTCATAAATAATTTGATTTTTTAATGTATAAAAATTATAAAACAAATAATATGATGTAGGAAATATGTTTATATTTCCAATTAATATTTATAGTCTAAGAGATCGTTTATGTAGACAAAATTAAAATTATTTTACTTAGGTGTTACATACTTTGGTTACATTTTCCTTTCTTTAAAAAAATGATAAAAGGTCACTATCACACTAAAGTGATTCCATGGTGTCCCAAGGTTGGAAAAATGAATCCCATGGTTGGAAAAGACACCACCAATACCATTAATACACATTTTGGGGTCATTTTATACCTTTATGATATTAGTTTTCTTACCCTTAATCACCCGATTACTAATTAAACACGATAAGTAAAGATAATCACCATCGTTACTATTCATAATGTTCAAAAACAAAAGAATCTTAATTACATAATTTGGACCTTCTGATTCCAAATATGGAATCCATTTTATCAAATTCGAAACTCATAAATTGTAGTAATTAATTTAAAAGTAAATCTCGTTGTCAAAACAAAAGACGGGTTTTTAAGATGTAAAATTTTTCAAAAGATTGACTTATTTTTACATCCAATTGAATAGTGAAATTACTTCCAATGAACAAAATTGTATTAAGAGATAAAAAAATAATTCAATTATACTTTTAAAAAATAAAATTACAATCTAAATATATAAATAATTTGGATGAAAAGGCAGTTTTGAATTAAAAACTATATTTTTCACTATTCATTAAAAAAATGCATTATCAGAAAAATACCAAAAAATAACCCTAAGCTATATTTGATATTTAAAATTCAGAAATGATTTCCATTTTACCAAATTCAAAACATCTAATTTTAATTAATAATCATATAGTTAATTCCTGCTATCAAAACAAATAGCAGGTTTTTTGGGAGCAATATCTATGAAAAGTTTGGCACTTATTTATTTCCATTTTCAAAGGGAAATTAATTCTAATGACCACCATTGAATTAAATTGTAAAAATATACTCTAATTAAACTTTAAAAAAAATTAAAAAGATAATATAACCATATATTTAAATTAGATGAAAAAGCAGTTTTGACGTAAAATGCAATATTTTTTACTATTCATTAAAAAAATGAACATTGTCAGAAACATACCAAACATTTATCCAAAGTAAATTTGAATGTACCAATCATAAAGAATATGTGTATTTTGAAAAATAGAGCTTATAAACTTGTCAGAAGTTAGATTTAAAAAAGTTTCACCATCAAAAGGCGTTAAAACAATCTTTAAAAAAAATATTAGAGTATTTATTCTTAAAGTTGGATTCATTTGTATTTTAAGCCTCTAAAATTTATTGGATAAATGTAAAAATATTTAAAAAAAATATGTAATAATTTTGCAGTTATTTCGGTTCTTTTCCTCCACTACAACAGCTAGGCGTTAACTATTATAATATTATTATATTATTAGTGAACAACGTAAGATTTCAAAGAAACTCCTTGTTGCGTATTGGGTACGCCATCGAGCATATCATTCCCTTTAAAGTAATATTAACATTTTATTCACAAATATTGATAATCCTTAGAATTTAATATTATTTATTTACGTGGGATGTTACATCCTTCCCCCCTTTTGGGAACTGCGTCCTCACAATTTCAAAATTATACTTGGAAACTTCATTGAAAGTCCCACATCAGAACAAGAGTCAGTAAAACTATAACTTTAAAAGAAAGGGAGAGAAGTAAAAATGTCACCTGAGTTAACCCATACTAGGATTCCATGTAAGAAAATATGGATCTGGAGGAGAAAACAAAGGGTCATGTTCTTGATGGAGAGTGATAGTAAACATGTCTTGGAGAAAGTTAACTACAAGAAAATCACAAACTTGTGATGGGTTAAACGGTATTAGATTCCCTAGTAAGAAAAGTCAACAGACAAAATTTTTGTTTTAAGTTACTTTTCATTGAGGAATTTATTTTTGAGCTTAACTAAATCATAATGAAACATACTTACTTTTCACGTAGACTTTCAACTTTTACTAGATTCCTTAATCAAACTCATATTTTCTCCAAAAGATGAGTATTTATAAAGGCTTATTCACATTAAGAGTATTATAATAAACTTCTTGAGAATCACCTAATCCAAAAAAGAGAACTATATATTTTTCATGTCTTTAGATCTCAACCAAAACCAAACCAAAAAGTTTAGTATGAGATCAGATAATACCCAAAAAGGATATTTTTTTAAAAAAAAGAAAAACTACTCCTAATCTCTTAAATTTTTCAAACAAACCCCAAAGTTCAATAAAGACCATTCAATAAAAATATATCCCTAAAATTGTTCAAAGTAAACCAAACTAATATTGAAACTAAAATCTATGAAGGATTAGATCACATAGTCTCCTAAGATAAATCTTAACATTTTTCACCAAAATAACATCAGTTACTCTTACAGTCTCATACTGAAAAGTAATTAACTTTATCACATATCCTCCATGATAGGCGAATCATTTCCATTGATAAGCCAAAATCAACTAACCCTTAATTTAATAAAATATTTAACTAAAAATAATCATTCAAACTAACCAGGGACTTCACGTATTCCAATGGTAGTCGATAAATACCAGTTTCACTCTGGTTGTTGGTTCGATTACCGTAGCTTCATCCGATGCGACGGGTTATCACACAGTCTGCGTGTTGTACTTTTTCCAAAACAATATAATTGTTAAAACATCCCCCCAAAAAGAGATAAAATCCTCAAAAATAACCATAAAATATTTTAACCACAAAGGTTTTCTAATAACTTCTATTTTGCATCCCAAAATGTATTAACTAGTAATTTCCTCAAATTCAAGGATCATATAAACCCAAATGGTTCTTTATAACTATATCCACAAAAGAAAGGATAATTATTCTTTGAATAAATTCTTTGTATATCAAACATCAGGGTTTCTATAAAAAGTCTTCTAATGTAACCCCATCATCAAAAGAGACTTAATACATCTAAGAATTTCACCATCCTTAAATCTACCATAACTCTTCAATCCCTTATATGTTGACTTCTTACTCATTCAACATTCTTCATGATCCGTTAGCCATTACTTTTCAACTTATTCTAAAATAATTTTTTCCTACAAAAAAAAATCATGAATCATATCCTAACATTCCAATAATAGGAAAACATATGTTAAGAAATAATCCATACCTTTCATTGGTCATTGTTAGTTTCTTCATCCTCAATCGGAATAGAATTAGGTATTGGTAAATGAATATTTGGTCGATCTTGGTGACCCCATTCCCAAAACTTCTTCGTAGGACATGTGTTTGCATAATGACCATGCACACCACATTTAAAACATTCAATTGATCCTTTAGAAAGAACTTCATTCCCTTTCCAAGAGTCAACTAGATTCTTCCTTTTTCTGTGGCAGGTTCTTGCTTTATGACCTTCATTTCCACATCTATAGAATCTTTCTATCCATTTGAAACATTTTCCTATGTGTTTCTTTACACATATTTGACACATAGGTTTTCGAACATACATACCTTTATGATTATTACTTGAACATCCGTAGGGATTTGTTTCTTGCATATATGATGCCTTGAAAAATCACTAAGGTTTAGGTGGTCAATCATGACTCCAAATAGTTGGTTGAGGATAACCAAAATATTTCTCATTACAGCTCCTATATCATTCAGTTGTTATTTCATAAAACCGTTATAGTTTCCTTCAAATCCACTGTTACTTCGGTGCCTGCTAGATCCAGCCATTTACAAAAACCAAAAAGGTCAGTGTGAATATATCAGTAAAATCATCATATAATAAAGAGGAAGATAAACACCAAGATATACTTATCCATGTTATCTCAAACTCATTCTAACTTTAAAAAAAACAATGACTCCATCTAATATACAAACCATTGTGGTTATACAAAACTAGTCACTTTTTCTTACGCAACACTCTAACCTCTAAATTTATCTAAAACGACCTCTAATACCAACTATAAGGACACGACCTTAAACATTACTTATTATTGAATTAAATGAATAATTCAAATTGAGGATCTTTTCAGGTTTAGATTTTTAGAGAATTAGGACATAACTATTACATCTCAAGGGTTACAATGTAGACACATCTACTCAGCCTCCATTTTTTCACAAAAATAAAAACTCTTGAACAAAAGAGTCATGTCTAGTTACTTGTTTTAGACAGCTAGACATTTCCTTGATCCTATCCTTGACACTATTCAACTTTATGTCCTGTGAAAAAATTTTCAAAAAAAAACATGGGATGAGCATAAAAAGCTCAGTAAGGGTTATAAAAATACGAGAAGAAAACATTACTCCACGTATACATAAAAATCAATGAAATCATACTTTACACATAAAGCATAAGCAATTTAACATACCTCGTGAAATCATATGATTTACGAATAACTCATAGAAATCATAATACATAAAGGTAACTTGAGGCATTCATAACATTCTTAAGTAGAGAGTAACCCTCATGGTTACGTTTTGAATACCCATCAAAGTATATTCCCTAATTCTCTTCGGATAAACCTTAAGGTTTAACTCCTTCGTGTTACCCAATGCATTGGAGAGCTATATTAGGCTCACCCGCCCTTAGTTTATCATGAAACCACCCGTTTTCATAAACAATTCCCAAGAAACATAACATAATCATAGCACATATCTTATGCATAAAGGAAAGATAAAATTCCCACATTTCAATAACAATATAATATTTTAAGATATTGAAATAATGAATCCATTCTAAAAACCATTTTCAAAACCATTTAAAACATTTAATAAAGATATATTTGAATCAAAGTGTCACATACCACTTTGAAGCTTTAAACATTTTAAACCATTATTATCCATATAAATAAATCCTTAAAACCATTTTGAAAAAATGGATATTAATTATAAATATTTATAAGAATAAATCATTAAAAATTTTAAAACGATATTTTAGTTAAAGGGTTTTTATCAAAATGAGAGACACTTGAATACAATAATTGAGGAATAACATTTAATCAGAACTTTTTAATATCATGATAATGAGTTTATTCATGATATAATATTCCAAAGGACAGTATATAAACCATATAAGAGTGAATTAGTGCATAACTACAATGAAGTCTCAATAGAAATGTAAAATGAGATGAAATCCCTTATAAAGAAGGTACCCTTAAATTAAGGATAAATAAATTGCATAATTATGTGTTAAAAATATAAATACACACAATATAAGTGGATATTAAGTGTAAAACAATCAGAAGTCATTCACACATATTCAAAGGATGACATATTCTATAACTACATGTTGAACCCAAAGAAATCGAAATTGGGTTATGAACTTCCCTTGGTAAAATTCGACAGCCTAACGACGTCACTTTAAAATTCATAACATTAGTTGATGAGAGAGAAAATGGTATCTCATAACTTTGAAATAAAATTTACATCAATAAGGATATATAAGAACATATCCCAACATAAAAATATGTAAATTAAAAGACATAACAAAATTAGTCTTTTTAGAAGAGGTGTGTGAAAGGTTCCCTTACCGATTTGGGAAAATTTCAAAATGTACACCCCATAAAAGAAGGGTCATACAATGAAAATGTAACTACCAATAAATGAGAGTATATTATAAAAATTGTAAAATAATGGGCAGTATAAGAACCACACAAAAGGAAATAGTGGCCAATGTAGCACGAATCTCACTGGAATAAAAAGTGAGATGAAAATCCCCTTATGAAAATTCGGCAGCCTAACAGCGCCACATAAAACTTCTAAAAATGGATTGGTGAGATAAAATAGGGTCTATGAAAATATGAACATAAAAATTATATAGTTAGTAATATAAAATAATATCCGCAAACATAATAAATATGATCGTTAAAGAAATTTCATAAAAGAGAGTACTTAAAAAGAAAGAGAGAGGTAGGATCCCTTACCTCAAGTCTGACTTGTCTTGTTTGTTTCTTTATATTCCTGAATAATAAACTTTAGTAAATTTATAATTTCTTAATTTCCTCCTTTTATTATTATTATTCAGTTCATATCACATATTATTATGTTATAATAATTGGTTAATAATGTGAGTTCATATCAGACGTTTTTGTCGATGTTTGGTACATGAGTCAAAAATGAACTTCTTTGAAAATGATTGTCCATGTAGTTATACGTAAATCATATCAAGAATATTATTAATGATTTAAATATCATATATATCCATTAAATATTTATTTTATACTATTCCATAACATTTGGAGAAAAAAAAGAAAAGAAATGCACCGTTCCTGGAGAAGGTAGGTCGTACGTACACATGAACGCTACTTTCATTTCATTGACATATTAATGGAATTAAAAAATAATTGAGATATATATATATTATAATTACAGTATAATATATATGTTTTTAGGTCACATAAGTTCATTAACTTCATTATTTATAAATTCCATGTATTGCATGAATGAGTCACATCACTTGAGGGGGCGGTATTCCACACTTCCTCTTATGAAATTATCGCATTTGCAGAACATGAAAAGAATAAAGGTATGTTTTAAATATAAAATACAGAAGAATATGGAAAACATAAATACCATATATATAATATATAAAATACAGTGACATCATAATGGCCACCATGAAAGGTGTTAAGAGAAGATTGAACAATCATCATTTCGTGAGGCAGTAATTCGCCGTCCACAGAAACAGTATGTTCTTTAACCATTAGATAAAGGTGTGTGTATGTTTATCTCTAATTCTTAACATAAAAACATTATATTATATTTAAGATACTTTTTTGGTCCCAAAAGAAAGTAATAAAAAGAGTTTAGGGGTTTGGAGAATCAAAATAAAACAAAAGAACACAAGTGAAGACATTACCTTTAAATCAGGTAACTCCCCTTGGTTTGAACCAAAAGGGTTTCTAGAAGAGAATTCTTCCAGAGTTTAGGCTTAACTGATGAAGATAGGGATGTGGAGAGATGAAATGGTCAGGGGATGGCCTAGCCAAAGGCTTGAGATGTGTGGGTAAGGTGGTATAGGTGGTGGTCTTTTACAAGAGAAGAGGAGGGGCACTCTTGGAATGTTATAAAATATTACTTTATTATAAAATGATTTCTGGATTTTAAAGGTCCCAAAAGGATATATTTAGAGGCTAAGGTGATAAGGTTTCTAAATATACTCATCCAATAGGTTTTTTCCAAGTGTAAGTATTAGATTTTACATTATCTTTTCATTTTATTTAAATCGTTCATTAATGAGGTAATCGCTGCATCATCATGATGTCATAAATAATTTAATTTATTTAATGTCTAAAAACTATAAAAAAATACTATGATGTAGGAAATAATTTTAGCTTTAAAATTTATATTTATAGTTTAATATATAGTTTATGTAGACAAAATTAAAATTATTTTACTTAGGATTTACATACTTTGGTTACATTTTCCTTTCTTTAAAAAAATGATAAAAGGTCACTATCACACTAAAGTGATTCCATGGGGTCCCAAGGTTGGCACAAGATATCCCGTGGTCAGAAAAGACACAAAAAAGTTCATTAGGACACATTTTGGGGTCATTTTATAGTTTTATGATATTATTTTCTTACCCTTAATTACCTAATTACTAATTAAACACGATAATTAAAGATAATTACCGTCGTTACTATTCATAATGTCAAAAAATAAGAGAATATTAATTACATAATTTGGACCTTATGATTCCAAATATGGAATCCATTTTATCAAATTCAAAACACATAAATTGTAGTAATTAATTTAAAATTAAATCATGTTGTCAAAACAAAAGATGAGTTTTTAAGAAGTAAAATTTATCAAAAGATTGACTTGCTTTTACATCCAATTGAAAAGTGAAATTACTTCCAATGAACAAAATTGTATTAAGTGATAAAAACATAATTCAATTATACTTTAAAAACAATTAAAATGATAATCTAAATATATAAATAAATTGGATGAAAAGGCAGTTTTGAATTAAAAACTGTATTTTTCACTATTCATTAAAAATGAATTATCAGAAAAATTCCAAAAAATAACCCTAAGCTATATTTTATATTTAAAATTCATAAATTATGTCTATTTTACCAAATTAGAAACATAGAAGTTTCATTAATAAATTATATAGTTAATTCCCTTTGTCAAAACAAATAGCAGGTTTTTTGGAAGCAATATCTATGAAAAGTTTGGCACTTGTTTATGTCCATTTTCAAAGTGAAATTAATTCTAATAACCAAAATTTAATTAAATTATAAAAACATATTCTAATTAAAATTTAAAACAAATTAAAAAGATAATTTAACCATATATTTAAATTAGATGAAAAAGCAGTTTTGATGTAAAATGCAATATTTTTCACTATTCATTAAAAAAAATGAGCATTGTCAGAAATATACCAAAAAATTATCCAAAGTAAATTTCAATGTCCCAAACATAAAGAATAAGTTTATTTTTTCAAATAGAGCTTATAAAATTGTCAGAAGTTAGATTTAAAAATGTTTCGCCATCAAAAGGCGGTAAAACAATCTTTTAAAAAAAATTAGAGTATTTATTCTAATAATTGGATTCATTTGGATTTTAAGCCTATAAAATTTATTGGATAAATGTAAAAATATTTAAAAAACATATGTAATCATTTTGCAGTTATTTCTGTTCATTCCCTCCATTACAACGGCTAGGCGTTAACTATTATAATATTATTATATTATTAGTGTGCAACGTAAGATTTCAAAGAAACTCATTGTTGCGTATTGGGTACGCCATCGAGCATATCATTACCTTTAATGTAATAATAACATTTTTTTCACAAATATTGATAAACCTTAGAATGTAATATTATTTATTTACTGAGGATATTACACTCCTCTTTGCTAATCTTCCCCAAGTTGCAGCCTCTAAGCAGCATGCGTGCCTGCTTGTCATCCCACTCGTCTTCCTCCTTTGTAGTAGCCTCCTGGATCGATCTATTCTTCTTCAAATCATTGATCTACAAAGTTTCCTCCAAAAATTCCTCGTTCGAATGCATAAGTGGATCCCTATGTTCCAACACAGAGACCATTTGGCACTATGGGTCTGCTTTAGAAACCACTTCATGTTACTGCCACTAGCCCCTCAACTCCACACCACCTAAAGAAGACTCAGGACAAGAAACTTCACAACTTACCTGAGCCGAGTCCTTGGATATGGAGGCCACTTTTTATTGGGAAAGGTCTTTGGTCTTGTTTAGGGTCGAGCTGCCAGCCTTTGTAGAGGCCTTCAGGGAAAACTTTACCTTTCCAGAAGATCTGGTAATAGGAGGGCTGGGGAGGTTGGAGTAGTCCTTCTTTCTATACTCCCTCCGGTAGTTTGTGATAAAGCCATCAGAATCCATGACTTTGTTTTTGCCTTTTAACATTGAGGATCTAAAATAGTCATCATCTATAACAATATCCTTGGGCTCGTCAATGTCTGAGGCCTCGACCATTTCCTCTTTGGATGTTTCTGTATCAGCTACAAGGTCCTGACTGTGATCCACCCCTGCAAGCTCTTCACAATTGAGCCATTAATCTTCACCAAGCACTACATACCGGTTCTGGGAGGTCCTGATTGGCCCCCCTGCTAAGAGTTTCTCTGTATAAGAGGGGGTCTGTGAAGCCTGCTTAGTCTTGGCCGAGATTCCTATCTTCTCAAGACCACAACCAAAATATTTGAAAATGTTGGGATTGTCTTCCAAATCCAGGAATTTAGAGGCCTCCTTGGAACCATGAACCTTGCTATCAACCATCGGTATATAATCATTATATGATTTATGACAAACCTCCTGGAAGGATTGTGTAGATTCCCAGGGGGTTTCCCTAACTGTCTGCTCTGCCCTTTGACAGACCTAATCCGCAGCCGCTGGAAGGGGACTCTTCTCATGCACTGCCCCGAACCCTTGCATGTCATCGCCCGAGCTTCTTTCACCTAGGTCACGACACAACCGATCGAAAACACCTGAAACAAGTGGCTCCAAAACATCTGCACCACCTTTCTTGGTTGCACCTGAAGAATACCCCTAGATTTTTCCCAAAGGAACCTGCCTGGAGAGGTCCTCACCCAAAGGGATATGATCCCCCTTATCCTGGATAGCCAGGTGACCCTCCTTAAGAGAATACTCTGTTGCATTCACCTGGGAACCAGGCCTATCGGACTGACCAGAGGCGTCAGCCTCATCAGAACCTATATCCTTCATCTTGCATTCGGGAAGACTATGCCCCTGTTGATTTCAGAAGCAGCAAAACATAGACCAAGATTCATAGAAAATTGATTGGAAATACCTATAGTCCCCCTCAATCACAATCCACACGACTTCAGGAGGAGTCTGAGAGAGATCCATTTCAACACATAGTCGACCCACAATCGGATGTTTCAGGGAAGAAGTCCGTCGATAAGTACAAAGAAAGCGTATTGTGGAATTACCTATCGACGAGAGTAACGCTCTATTTTGGAAAGGCAGCGTAAGCCCAGGGAGATGAATCCAAATCACTGTGGTAGAAGTATCCCGCTACATATGGAAGTCGAATGACCAGTGGAGTAGATGAAAATGAAATCCTCTAACAAAACTTCGAGGACAAGACCATGCCCGCACAAGGTCTTCCTCGCTTGAAAAGCTAAGAATAATCTGTCATGGCCCAAGAAACCCAAAAACCACTCGCTAATGTAATCCCCATTCATCATTCACAATCCTATCAAACAACTCAATTGGGGGGTGACGCTGAATGAACCGACCCCTCAGAGATGAAGAGAGAAGCATGGACTCTTCATTGAACTCTCGCGGAGAAATCGGGACCACGAGTTTTCCATTAAGGACCCCCGGAACCTTTGGGGAGACAAAAATGCAAGGAAATAATGATTGATCCTCAGATGAAGGTAACGATATAGAAAACCTACCTCTATCCTAAGACCCATTCTGAGAAGCACCGTGAGGATGAGACCCCTCCCCCGGTGGGGGAGGGGCCACCACAACCGTCAGTGACGCTAGGGTTGCATCGAGGAATCACGGAGGAGAGGTTGTCATGCGCCTAATGAATCACTATTGAGATGAGTCTTTCCTCTTACTTTAATCTTTAGCACTATATTTTTTGTCAAGTGAACTATTTAACCTACTCTATCCTTACTGTTTTTTGAATAATTGATATTACCTATCGTATAAGATGAACACCCAATATATAGAATCCAAATATTATTATTATTTGATACTTTTTGTGAAATTTCATCCATTTTACCTTCTTAATTATCTTCCATTCCTTTGATGAAATTTCTAAACGTGTTGATACTTTTAGTTACGTCTTTGAATAATTATTTTCATAGAAAATTAGGGTAATTTCATCTTGTTCAAGAGGATAAAACGTTTTAATCAAGGGAACTGAATCACAATTACATGGATAAACAATCCATTATTTTCAATAATTTATTTTATTATCATTAATTTGTACAATCATACAATTTATTTCTAAAATTATAACAATTAAAATAGTAACTAAAAAATAATTTCACTTCTGATACAAAATGTATGTCACAACACTCATTATATTTCTACTAATGGAATATCCAATTAGATAGATTTAAAATTGACCACAATAAGACATAGTGTGGTCACGAAATCTGTAAGGTCCCAGATTTTATTAAAGTATTTTTTGTACTGCATTGAACAACTATTTTGTTTCTAGATAAGTGTTTTCCAAAGTCCTTGAGAAGGATCAAGGTGTTTTGAAGGTTTGAGACATGAAATAGGGAGAAATATTAGCTTTCTTGAAAATCCAAACAGTTTGTGCACGTTTTGGAAAACTGTATGAGGGGAGACCATGAAGGTTGCATAAATCTACACAGTTTGTGCATGGTCTAGAAAACAATGTGACAAAAGGGTGTACAGGAAGCGGTCTCAACAGATTTTGTGCCCGATTTTCCAAACTGTTTTGGTAAACCATGTGGCCTGGAAACATCAAAAAAAATTACAGAAACTCCACCCTGAGGTTTTTAATTCCACTCACGATTTTCCTCCCCCTTCCTCCAAGGAACCATAAGAATGAACCAAACATCCCAAGAGCTTGCATGTGTGGCTCTCCTTATATTCTTGGATGTTTGGAGCACCGTTGGTTGCAAATCAATGTCCCAGGTATGTCTAATTGCTTTCTTACTTCCTCTTTTCGATTAGGGTTTTCATCTTTATCACATCTCCTTCTGAATCTCAAAAACCCTATTATTTCGGGTGAGATTTAGGTTGAAGCTTCAAGGGGTTTTTGAATCTCGATATAAGTCTAGGATTAAGGGTTTGTTTATCATCATATTCAAGGTATGTGGTTTACAAGTATTATCACATAGTTATATTTTGGATTTGTTCATGGAAGATGGTGTTCTTATTTTCCCCTATTTTTGTGCTTTGTTATGTTGAAGTGTTTGATAAAAATGGGTGTGTAAGTGACCAATTTAAACCCTCAAGATACCCATGGGATGCGTTGAAAGTGGCTTGACCTTGTTAGGGCCACCCATTGGGTGTGCCAGCATGCCTGTACCTAGAGTGTGGTAGGGCTAAGTTACGGTTTACAGAATAATAATGTGGAACCCATGTAGAATATATATGAACGGTTAATTATGTTAAAATGGAATAATGATAAATATTCCTCAGGTTATAAATTCATAAGCTATTGTTTGAGGACATGAATGTGAGTAATTGAGTTGAAAGAGATTATGTCAACCGTTTCACGAATTTTGGTTAGAAATGCCTAAGGGGATTAGGTAATATTAAATGGTGACCTTGTAATTGGGTAATGGGATGGGATAGGGGGAATGTGCTAATCAGATATAATATGGGAATGTATGAATTTTTGGAATGGGTTAATAAATGATAATTAGTTGGTAAACCTAAATGATTGAATGCGGTAAAGGGATTGCATTGTGTGATATAGATTTTTTATTTTAAATGCATAAGTCGGTAAATTCTTGTGAAATGATAAGTGGTCTAAATGGGTTAATGAATGAAAAATGATGAATTTGGATAATCCATAGGGGTTGTTGAATAAACTTAAGGGTTAAGGAATAATAATGAGAAACATAGATAAATGACAATGAATTGTAATTGGAAAATGTGTTAATGGTTTATGGAATAGTATTAATTCCCATGTTGTTTGTTTTGCATTCTGAATGATTATTTCCAATGGAATTGGTTATGTTATTTTGGGTTATGGTATGGTTGTAGTGATTTGATAAATAATATTGTGCACATGGATTTGTAGAGTGGGTTATTGACATGATGTTCTATGCCCATGGGATGAGTTGGATTGAGACTCTAAACTCTACCAAAAAATGAATGGGTTAGAGAAGTGGAAAGAGGCTCTATTCCCCTAATGGTTTCATTCCACCTGGAATGAGGATTCTATTTGAGGATAATGGGTTGTTGTGATATGTGTATCTATAGTGATATAGGGCCTTTATTTACATCCCATATGCATTGTGATTCATTCCCATAGACCCTTGTGTAGATAATGTTTATTCCTAACGCATGGAACATGTGATCAATATGGCGTATGTAATGAGGATGGTATAAGAAGTAGAATTGGTATAAAATCAATTCAATATTTAAATGAACATTGTTAACTAATGGAACCTGAACTATCCCTTGATTACATACCATTTATTTTTTACTTTCATGAACTATCTATTAGACATGACATTTTTTTGACACAATTAGTGGTGGCCTATTGAGTTTGGTACTCACACCCTACTCATGCCACCACTGGGTACCCGGGCAGATCTCTTGGTTGCATGCCAAGACAAGGGAAAGGTACCTACATGAAGAATTTGATTTGGGCTCGGGATGCTCATGGGGAAGGATCAAGACTAATAGTTTGGACCCATTTAGAGTTTATTTGTTTGTTTTGATTTTGGGTTCCATTCACTTTCCACTACTATTATGACATGACGTTATTGTATTTGTCTTGTTGTTTTTACCCCATATTGGGAAATGCGTGGTTATGCATGTTTATTATTTATTCATATTGTTTCCACTATTTATAGTGTGTAATTATGTGGATTTCATTGATAAAGAGGGTATAGTCTCCCCATGTGACATATTAGACCCTCGCCTCTAGTCGGTGATCTCTTTCTTACTGGGAGGCACACTTTAGGTAATGTAACCACCCAGCTTGGGGAACCGGTTTAGTGGCTTCTGAGTCGGGGACATTACAAAGTGCTATTAGAAGAGTTCCTTAGTCTTTCTTACTTTTTTGGTGATAGTATATGAGAGATTACAATAGTGTCGAGCATTGGTAATGAGCCCGTTCTTTGGGGTAGCTAACCTATGTATGAGAGAAACCCCATGTTACTCTAGGTGCGAATTGTTGTTATTGATGTGTGTTGTTACGGATGAATGAAATTTCACCATTGGGTGATTCATATGTTGTGTGGTTTGACTGATTTACAATATTTTTCTTATGGATATAATGGAATGAGGTTGTGCATTCTTGCATCATTTTACGGACCTAATGATATTGGTGGAATGTATCGTTATAGGCTCACAAACTAGATGGGTTTTCTGGGCATAGAGAGTGGAATTCATTTTACCTATCTGATAAATATGAAGAAATAATTCCTAATAATGGTAATGAAAGTGGTGGGTTGAATATAATGAAAATTAATAGTTAAATAATATCGTTTATAACGAAATGTTGTGACCAGGTTAAAACATCAGGTTGTAATAAAATTTAAATGTTGTTTTGGAATCTAAAAGAAAAAAGGTTACAACATGATGGTAAAATTAATAATGAATATCTCCAAATTAAATGTGTAAATGAGTAAAAATGATGAATTTAACATGTTATGAAATGGATAATGTGCCAAAGAAAAAGAGGATCGTGTTGTAAAAGAAGAATTCTTTTGAAGATATGTTGAAAAAAGACTTATGATTAAGTAAATTGGTTACCCCATGTTGACTATAAACCGTAGTAGGGGTGGTAGAGGGTAGTGTTATAAGGGTAATGGGGAATATTGGTATACATTATGATGAATGGATTTTTTAATGCTGTTAGTGTGAGATCTTTTTCTATATGTGGTTAAATATCTTTGGTCATTATTCGAAACATCGGGTGAATGAAAATTTTAAAATGAGAATGATTGAGTTAAATAGTGGGTATCCTCATTATTGTTAGTAAAACCCTTGTAGGTGTGTGCTGGGGCAGTGAGAGTTTCCAAGTATGAGACTTTGTATTTGGATTGCGAGTCCTTTCCAGTTATGATATAGCCTAGGTGGTGTGTTTAGGATACCCTTGGTGGGTTGTTTCCTTTGGTTTGTGAGGCACTGTTCGATAATGTGAGTGAGGAAACTCTTGTGGTTCACAACCGTACAGAGTTCATGATGGAGCCTAAGTATGGTTCCAAGGACTTGGTGACCATGTGAGTAGAGACCTTAAAAGTGGTTTTTTGAATCCTAGAGAGGCTGTTTGGGTCATAGTGCTAATAAATGTGTACACCTATTATGTGTAACCTAGAGTAAATAGTTGTTTGGTGCACTAGGAATAGTGTTCATCTGAACTGGGGTGGGAGTGTAATGGAAGAACACATCCTTGTTCATTCCATGATAAGTATGGTTGGAGAGAGACCCAATGGATTTATCTGGTTGTGACTCTAGTCTAGTGATTTGGTATCATTCAACCTTCTAGATAACCTATGGGAGAGGTCACATAGGGATTCTAATTCTTTTGGGTGTGTTTCCCGTATGTTGATGATTTGGACTTTGATAGTGGGACTCAAGGTGTCCTGTGGTGCAGGTTTTTCCTTGAGGACTAAGTGGGAAAGTTAATTGATTGTTGTGCCACTCATTTTGTGGTTACATGATGATAGTTTCTGAAATAAAGGGTGACCTCATGGAAGGTTTTCCCAATGGTACAGGCACCTTGGAAAATGAGCATGAGATATGCTTCTGAGGTGGTGATTACGCATTCCAAGAACCACCATGTTTTACTAAATGGTATTGTTAAACCCAATAATTTTTTAAGGGAACCCGAGTTCTCATGATAGGATCTACGGTTTTTTCAAAGGGCTTTATCATATGGATTCTTGAATCACATGTTTGGATGATGAATAATGCGGCCTCGAAGTTGTTTTGAGTATAAGAGAGAATGGTGAGTGAAGTGAGGTTATATTCATTCACTCAATGGTGACACCAAGGGTACGGGTGGTCACGTGGATAAAATTTTCAGTATTAATGGGTTGTTTGTTGGGTGAGTTGTAGGGGCCACCGCAAGGATAATTAGGCTGACAAACCAAGAGACATGGTTATGTAAGTGATTAGAAAATGGTCTAAACACAAGATGAGGTTTATTTGTGAGAGATCTTTGGGTGATTGGTGGGTTAGACCACTGTGCGATGGTTTTTAGATGGCAGAGACGAAGTGGAAGAACTCAATCAGTGAAGTGGAAGTAGTTCCACATGGAACGTTGGCTTATAGCATCTTGGCGATTTCTTCAGGGTACGATGGTAAAACTCGGTCAACAATAAAACCAGGGTGGTGGTGATTAATTGATGATGACGTGTGTTCGGAAAGGAAGCCTATAATCCATACCATGTCATAGTGTCCCATAGTTCTACATAAAAAATACATAAGTCTGTAGTGGTGTTCTTCAACGACTTCTTCATGTACATCAGCTAGTGATGAGTAGGCCCAATATCTTGACATTGTCCATGGTATGTTGAGAATATCTAGCTCACACCAAGAGACATGAAGGTTTTCGGATGGATGAGGGACCTTATGAAGTTTATGATCATGGAAAAGACATGTGTGGAGTTTGAAAATGTGATGTACACCATCTGTGGCTTGAGGTGATGTCCTTAGGATGGACAAAATGTTGACAAACGACCCAGGTTCCATTCACAAGAGCCAAGAAAGGGTACTGGGTGATGTTTATTCTCCTATTAAGAGAAAAATATGTATTTCCATTTCTATGGTTGGGGTTCAACTTTGTGTTTGAATGTAAGAAGTGGTGGTTGGAGTCCCTCATGGTGATAAATGGTGACGACACTCCTAAGGTGGGGAGGGATAACTGAGTCATAGATGTGTGGAAGAGAACATCGAGTCGACGCAGTGGCATCAGGGTTCCAATGTGGTACCTGTGATGTGCATGTTAGGTTCCTTGGAAAGGCATGTGGGGCTTGGACACGATGTCTAACAAGCCAAGTGTTGGCTTCGAGCTCAGGGTGGTTACAAGAGAATCTTGTGATGTCTCTGATTAGTTATTGAAGGGTGTGGTTGGATATGACAATAGGTTGTGGCAAGAAAAGTATGGTCTTATAACTCCAATGAATATTGGGGCTAAACTCAGGTAATTTTCCCTTGTATGGTTTTGAAACATTGTGAAGTTGATTGACCCTTGTCAATGATATGTGGTGCCATGCCAAGGGTGAATCCTGATGATGGTCTAAAAGATGGTAATGTCATGATGATTGAATTCTACCTGAATTCTGGTCGTGACCTCAGTGGGGGAATGGGATGATAAGGATAGGGTGTAAGTTAGTAAGCACCATGGGAAGGTGATAAAGAAGTAGAATACCACCCTTGAAAGGTGGGTGTTTTGGTACAATCTAGCAGTAGGTGTTCTAGCCTGAGATAGTAAACTTGATGAGTGTGGTGAGAGTGACCCACCTCTTAGTTCATGTTGGGTGGAAAGTGCCTTTGGGAAATGAACTTCTACCTGAGTGAGGTTGTTTTGATCTAATTATGTGAAGTTATACTGTAGTAATGTATGTATGAATGGTTCTGACAGTGTGACCGGGTGCCAATGTTGGGTAATTCTCTATGGATAATTGGGCGTGGTGAGTTTTGGGTAGGAAGGACTCGAGTGGTCACCGATTGGGCGAGGGCCTCAAAAAAAGTTTGGTTGGTTGAGTACGCAAGAGTTTTGGGTGGCGTTTGGTTGTATAGTTGTAGAATTAAATCTTTATGAATTTTCATTGGAAAGATCATGTGTTTTCCTATGGGTGATTCCATGTTTTTCATAGTTAGAGTTTGAAAAATAGGGGGAAATGACGCTATGTGATTTGGGTCACAAGTTTCATAAAGGATCAGGATAATGAGGTACCAATTGGTTCCTCCATTTTGATGTTATGTTGTGTGTTAATATTTCCATGTGTTGTGATTTTTGTGTTGTTGCCTATGTTTTCCCACATGAAGTTATCGTGGTGGGAATGGTTGAAGATGATGCATCCTTAAGGAGTTTTCATCCCATGTTGTGGTTGTAGTGAGGATGGTTGGTGGGTCAAGTATGTGCCCTTGTTTCATTTTCAATGGTCTTTGTGATGTCAAACTAGAAACATGGAGGATGGTAATGGATAAGTAGTCATAGTGGAATGGACACTTGTTTCGAACGCATAGCAATTCTCAGAAGAGCAGCTTGAGGACAATTAGTTATAAGGTTTTGAGATTGTAAGGTCTAATTTTTCTCAAATTATGTTTTTCTTTATGTACTATCTTGGACCTTTACTTTTTGGCTAGATAAGTGTTTCACCAAGTACTTGAGAAGACTGGAGGGTGTTATTGGGGTTTGGGACATAAAAAAGGGGAAAATTAAGGCTTTTAGGGAAATTTGTACAGTTTGAACATGGTTTGGAAAACTGTTCGGGGGGGGGGGGGGGTACTGTGTGAGAAATATCATTACACACAATTTGAAAAACTATGTGAGAGAAGGGTGTGTGAGTAGTGGCCTCTGCATGGTTTGCGCATGGTTTATAAAACCGTGTGGGAAAACTGTGCGGCCTAGAAACTTCAAAAAATTTAAAAAAAATGCCACCCCAAGGATTTATAGTTCAGTGTAAATTTCATCCCCTTCATCCATGGAACCCTAGGAACGAACCAAACCTCCCAAGACCTTCCAAGGGTGGTTCTCCATCAATTGTTATTAGTTTGGAGAGCCATTGGTTGCGGATCGAAGCAGTGGGTATGTCTAATATCCTTCTTACATCCGGTTTTCAATTAGGGTTTTCATATTTCTCCCTTCTCCTTCTAAATCTATAAAACCATATTTTTCAATTGATATTTAGGTTGAGGATTCAATGGAAGTTTTAATCCATATACAAGATATGATTAAGGGTTCTTTCATCATCGGATTTAGGGAAGGTGGTCCAAAATTATTATTCCACATTTATATTTTGGATTTGTGCAAGGAATTTGGTATTCTTGTTTTCCCTATTTGTTTTTGTATTTATATTAAAGTGTTTTATAAAAATGGGTGTCTATGTGACCAATTGAAACCCTCAGGATCCCTGTGGGATACATTGGGAATTACATGACCATTTTAGCACAACCCATTGGGTGATACGACATACCCAGACCTAGAGTGTGGTAGAGTTAAGGGATGGGTTTCCAAATAATAATGTGGAACCCATGTAGAATGTGTCTTAATGGTTTATTAAGTTATAAATGGAATAATGATAAATATTCCTTGCTTGATAAAGGAATAAGGTGTTTTTGGGATGACCTGAAGATGGGTAATTGGGTTGAAAGATATTATGTCGATTATTTCATGATTTGTGGTTACAAATCCCTATGGGTATTAGGGTATATTAAATAGAGAACTTGCAGTAGGGTAATGGAATGGGAAATGGGGAATGTGTTAATGGGATTTTATAAGGTAATGGATGATTTTTTCGAATGGGTTAATACATGTGAATTAGGTGGTAGACCTAAATGATTGAATGCGGTAAAGGTATTGTGTTATGTGATTTGAGAATTGTATTTGAAATGCATAAGTGGGTAAATTCTTGTGAAATGATAAATGGGATAAGTGGGTTAATGAATGATAAAATATGAATTTGGATAAGGCATTGGGGTTGTTGAATAAACATAAGGGTTAAATCATGAGAATGGGAAACATGGATAAATGACTATGAATTGTAATTGGAAAATGTGTTAATGGGTTATGGTATAGTATTAATTCCAATGTTGTTTGTGATGAATTGTGAATGATTATTTCCAATGGAATTGGTTATGTTATGTTGGGTTAGGGTATGGTTGTGGTTATTTGATAAATAAGCATGTGCACATGGCTTGGAAGAGTGGGGTATTGACTTGAGGCTCTACGCCCATGGGTCTAGTTGTATTGAGGATCTAAAAACCATCCCAAAATGCGTGGATTAGGAAAGGAGATGGAGGCTATATTCCCATAATGGTTTCATTCCACCCTAACTGGGGCATTGAGGTGAGGATAATGTGTTTTTTTGATATTTGTATCCGTAGTGATATTGGGACTTGATTTGTTTTTTAAATGCATTATGATTGATTCCCTTAGACCCCTTTGTAGATAAAGCTTGTGCCTAGCCTATAGAACATGTGATCAATATGGATTATGTAAGGAGGATGGTATAAGAAGTGGAATTGGGATAAATTATAGTCATGAATTAAATGATCTTTGTTAACTAATGGAACCTGAACTATCCTTTTCATACTTACCATTTATTTTTTACTTGCATGCACTATTTATCAGACTAGATATTTTTTAGACACAATTGGTTGTGGCCTATTGAGTTTTGTACTCACACCCTACATAAGAAACCATTGGGTACCCAAATAGATCTCTTCGTTGTAGGTCAGAATAGGGGAAAGGGCCCAACATGGAGAATTTGAGTTGGGATTGGGATGTATAAAGGTAAGGGTCAAGAATTATAGTAGGGACCCATTTGGAGTTTAGTTGTTTGTCATGATTTTGGGTTTCATTCACTTTTCACTACTTCTATTACAACATATTATTGTATTTGATTTGTGGTTTGTAACCCTTTTTTGGGGAATGATCGGTTATTTATGTTTATTATTTATTCATATTTTTTCCAATATTTATAGTGTTTAATATAATGGATTACTCTGACAAAGAAGGTATAGTCTCCCAAGATGGCTTATTTGACCCTCTTTTCTAGTCGAAAACCTCTAGCATATGTGGAGGTGTGCTTGCGGTCATGTAACCGCCCAGCTCGGGACACCGGTTTAGTCTCTTCTAGGTTGGGGACATTAAAAAATCCAATATTTGATATTTCATGATTTCAAATATCATATTTTTCCATCTATATATATATATATAAATCTTATAAGAAACCTATTTATTGTTAATATATAATCATTGAATGAGAAATTTTTTCTTTAATATCCTCTCCTTAATTATTTTCATTTTTTGGATTTTATTTTTAATGTACCAACATTTTAACCAATATCTTTTTCACCCATTCTATTTGATAATTTACTAATAATAATTTATTCCAAGGTATTTGTTGCATGTTTTTTATTTATTTAAGAAATTATTATTAAAACATAAAAACAGAATATTCTTATTCAAACAATCAATTTCTATTCCAGGTTCAACCTTCTTTCTCATGGAATACATTCCTTCATCAATAATTTCAATATTATTGACATTATATTTAACAGATAAACTAATATCATCAATGATTTATAATTTTCATTAAAATTTATTCAGGAATTAGTATATTTTTCAAATATAAATTTTTTTTCTTAATATTCAATAAATTTCACAAGATTATAAAATTAAGATTCATGGTCATCAATAAACTTTGAAGATTCCATTAATAATCCAATAATTTTTCTATATAACTTCCTTTATAAATAAAATTCATCATCAGTTCCATATAACTGTACTTAAAGATAAAAAAACCATCTAGTTGATCATTGTCTTCAATATAATATTTGGGATTCTAAACTAAATCTATAATTGGATATTCTACTACTAAGAGAAACTCAATTTTAATACCTTCTATTAGATCTTCCTTAACATTATGTCCTTTTTTCTAACAGAAACATTACTATAAAGTTTATTTTCACTTTAATATATAGAGTTCAAATTACTTATAGAATAAATCTCCTTCTTTTGTTTTTTTAAGAATCCATACTCACAGTACCCTTTATAAATACTTGTTGGACACTTGGTAACAATGTTTATATGCTTTATATAATAGATACAATATTGATGTGTCTTTCCTAAAAATATATCTCCACCTCTTTTAAACTTCATTGGAATAAGTGTTATGAAATAATCTCTTACACCATCTTTATCTTAATAGACCTAAAATTATCTATTACCATTAGCATTTAATGATATTTCATTAAATAAATTTTAAAATTCTATTTTTCATCATATTCATCTCATCAATAACTGATTTTCAATGAAATTATTCAAAAGAAATGTGAAAATTATTCTTCTCATCAATAAATAATACATTTTGGTTATAAATTGTATGTAATATACTAAATATATTCATTGAAATGTTTGAATAATTTATTTCATAACCAATTACATAAATGGAACAAAAAACATCATTAAGGTCACTAGTTAAACCATCTATATTTTCATCGAAACACATTATTAGATCATCAAGTCTATTCTGAATGAAATGTATATTATTCTTATAACGACCCAAAAGTTCATTAATAAAAATTACTCTTGATTTAATTAAATGTATTATTATGAAAAATAGTTATGTAAAACATTTTCACTTATTTGGTTTTTTGTTTCTGGCTATTAAAATAAAGTTGATAATTTTGAATGTCGCAAATATAGAGGTTGAATAGTGATCACATGATTAGTATAAATATAAGACGTTAACAAATCCAATTTTCTAAGACAAAGGAAGTGATGGCCTCATCTAGTAGAACATATCCAAATGAAGCCAATTTTCTAGAGCTCAGAAAGGAGGTGTCATCACTAGATTTTGGTCTTGCCCAAGCCCAAGCCCACGCCATGTTTAAACTCGTTAATCTTGAACGGAACTTCCTACGAGAGAAGAGGAATCTAATAGAGATTATCACCCGAGTGATGTTATTTGAGCCACCCCAAGAGTATTTCACCATCACACACCTTACCGTAGGTATTATTCTGTTGTTATAGAGGGTTATGTAACAACACCATATCACTATGAATATATGCATTATTTTTTCATAGAATAAAAAATATACATTCATTTTATTATTGTTACTTTTTTAAAGCACAAATTGTATTTTTTTAGTTAATGTTCAATTAAGAAATCTTTTTTTATTAATTAATAGATTATTTAATTAAATAATATTTTAATAAAATATTATAAATAAATTTATTTTTATTAATTATAAATTATCCTATAATTTTTATGAATACAATTGTGATTTTTATTAGGGTTTGAAAATCGTTTTTATCAAAACCCACGAATTTTTGATAAATGTTGGTTTTTATTTTAAAATTAAAAAATAACATATTTATAAAATTATTTAGATAAAAAGAATATTATATTTGGAATCATGTCATCAAAATTATCCAACGGTAAATTTTTCATAATTTTTTAAGACAATCAAATTTTTGGGTAAAAATAAAATAATGTTTAAATATATAATGTATATTATGACATCATAATGACCCAATAGAGATTTAATATAATCCTATAAATGATATTTTCATCCAATATGGGTTTTACCATTAGAATAATTTTATTTTTGGTTTCTTTGATTCATTTTACAAAGCCTTAGTGGACCCTCCAAGGCTTATAAAACAATTTGTTATTTTAAAACTATTTTTCTTGAGAGTGTGACTCAACTCCACATAAGAAAGCCTAATATTATAAGAAGTTCTAGAATTTTCATTATAAAATAATTTTTTTGACAACCCTTTGGAAAAAACCATTGGAAAAAACCATCTATTGGATCATGTTTGTGATTAGTTTGATGTTTAGTTTCCAAAACCTAAATAATAAATAATTCATTACCTTTTCCTATATAAACACAACCCATGTCCAACTTCATCTTCACTAAAATCCTTTAGATATCTACAATCCTCTGACCTCCTCTATCTATAATCCTCCCAAGGACCCCCAAGATCCCAAGAAGCCTCTCTCAAGTTTCTCCCAATTCTTTGGGATCACTCTTCCATGTAATAGATTTTCTTCCTTTCTCATTTTTGTCCTAATTGTTTTGGGGTTATGCCCTTTTATATTCAATTAATAATGTTGGGGTATGATTTATAACCTCCCAATACTTCCCTTATTATTTTTTAAGAAATGTGATACCTTATTCAATTTCATTAATGCCTTCCTTGTACACCTGTTACCCTGACAAAATTCCGTAAGGGGTTTCTGTCTCCTCTTTTACATCTAAGAAATTATTTAGTTTTATGATTCTAAACTCCAATACATATGCTGGGACATGTTTTTATAATACCATATTAATGTTAATTTAATGCATATATGATGATACAAACTGTTCTCTCTCATCAACAATTTTTATGAATTCTTATGTCATGCTGTTATGCTGCCGAAATTGAACCACAATTTTCCAATCCATAGTCATTGTGTAGTGAATACAATGACCATTTCTCAATTAAAGGTATTCACCTTTATTAAATTTACTTATTTAATATAGAGTTTCATGTATCAATTCCACATTCATTTATCATGGAATAAATTATTATGTTTAATTAAACAATGTTATATGATCCATATAGAACACTTATTCATGAAATGAAATGATTAAGAAGGGTGAGCCCTAATAGCGCTCCAATGCCTTGGGTAAAGATTAGTATCATTATACATAAATTGAAATGAGGGTTTACTCATTTTAATTCATTTAAAATGAGGTTTTACTCATGATCCATATTAAATTAGTCTTATCACATCCTAATATTATTTTAAATGTTTTTTCCACATTTCCATGTTATGATAATAATGTTATATCTTTCCTTTATGTTCATGTTTCACTTATGCTCCATTTATTTTACTATTTCCTCACATGTAATGTATTCTTCATGTTATTTGTTTTTTACTCCCTTACTATGCTTTATATCTCACCCATTTATTATGCATGTCCTCGGGTTGTCCCATGCAATGCTATGTATGAAGGAATGATGTGGTCATGTAATATATGTTTTCAATAAGATGTTGTGTTTTATGTTTTAAGTTGTTATGTAATATTCCTAAGCCCTAAAGACACTAGACATATTGATCATTTTTTTTGTATCAATAGAATTGTTTTATGTAATAAATATTGTTTAAGTGTGTAATAAAGAGAAGGGATGTTATAGTTGGAATCAAAGGGAGGTTTAGTTATTTTTGGGATTAGGATTAGAGAACCCTATTGAAAGACTTTGGGATATGACTAAGTATAACAAAAACATACATATTTTTTTAGTTCTGATTATGTGGTTTTTCAAGAAAATATATCTATGTATGGATATGCTTAGGTATAGGTGGCTTGAGAAAATATATACCTCGGATTGAAAACTCCGACATGGAGTTTCGGGCATAACCCAAGGTATCTGGGTACATGACAACGAGACTTACTACACTCTTGGTTACGAAACTCATGGTGGATATGATTTGGTAAATTTACATGCTTAGTATGAACCATTTTAAGGAAATAAATTTTATTTATAAGTCATCTGTTTTTTTGGATTACCATTTATGTGTTACACCTATCTTTCCTTTTATTCCATCCAATGGTTGGTAATAGGAGGACTCAGGCTAACAACTGATGCGATGATCAATGTGATGACTATTATAATGAGATTCCCAATACAAAGGTAGTAGGAATAAATAACTTTTTCATGATACTCTCTCAGTTAACTCAAAATTTGAATAGAATCATGGGTCAAGGGGAATGTTCCACCCCTCCCCCCCATAGAAATAACAAGCCACAATCGAGAGCTTCACAAGACAAAGGACTCCTACTTTTAATGGATCATATGATCCCTCAATTTCAAAATAATGGATCAAATCCATTGAAAATATATTCTTCATCCTTCAATGTTCTGAACAAGAGAATTTTCTTCTGGCGGCTTATTGTATGGAGGGTGAAGCCGATCAAAGGTGGATATTGATAAAAAAAAATACTAAGCCTAAGGAGGATATTGGAGAATCGGAATTAGGGACTTCATTGACCTCAAGAAAAATAGGAAAAATACATCAGATCATACAAGGAAAACTTTACAAGGATTGCATGATACGCCTCTGGCTTTTTTGTTACCCCCAAATGCAAGGTTGACTTTTTCTTCGGTGGGCTGAAACCTAGCCTATTGAAAGCCTTAGCGATCCATGGATTTGATTTCTATGAGGAAATTGTCTGATGTTCCCTCAATGTAAAAATGGATATTGGTGAATCTCAGGGGTATCATGAAGATAAGAAGTGTAAGGTGGAATTCAATTCTACTGGTCCACTGAATAAATCCAATGGTGCTAAGAAAATCCTGCAACCCACTTTCCAAAGGTGCTGAACGAAACAGCCTAGAAATTTCATGAAGGGGAAAAGGAAATGCTTTGGGTGTGGAAGAGAAGGGCACCTTGCCATTAACTACCAACAAGAAAAAACTCATGGCTACAATAGAGGTGAGGAAATCTATGTTCAACCATCAACACATTGTTCATTGCTCCGACTACAAAGAACCAGGTAACCTTGCAAATCAGTGCCCTAAGCCAAGGGTTTTTTGAGGCAACCAACAACCTCCATGGTAGCCAGGGAGATATTTTTCCATCACTACCACCGATGTGGACCTCAAAAACGATGTGGTGACAGGTACACTATTTATTCATTCATGAATAGAAAACATACTTTTTAATTTTAGTTCTACACATTATTTTGTATATTGAATGTTTAGTTGAAAAATACCAACACCACCACAAATAATAGAAGAAAAGTTGTTAGTGAGTATAGAAAATGATGAAATCATTACATCTCATGATTATAACTCCAGCCCTATCTAAATTTGTTGGGATAACTTCTCATTTAACCTCATCACACTCCCTCTGGTGGAATGTGATTCAATTATTGGCATTGATTGACTTTACTTATATAGAGCCAACATAAATTGTCTTGAGAGGGAAATCACTCTCCATAAGAAGAATCAACCCTCGATTCTGTACATGTACAATGAGGTGGATGAATATTATTTAGCACTATCATCTGAAGTGTGGATAAAACTACCCAATGATAACACGTATTTGGATCATATGATTGAGTCTATGGAAGAACCCATCTTTTAAGAATTGCCTATTGTGATGGAATTCATAGAAGTGTTTCTAGAGGAATTTCCTCATCCTCCACCTAGAAGAGATGTTTAATTCTCAATCAATCTTATACCTGGGGAATTTCCAATATCCATGCCTCCATATAGAATGGCTATTATGGAGCTTAAGGAGCTAAAGAAACAACTACATGAGAGTCTGGATAAAGGCTCTGTACACATAAGTTCTTCACCATGGGGTGTACCAGTCCTCTTCATCAAGAAGATGGATGGGTTAATGAGCCTTTTAATTGATTATCATGAGATAAAAAAATCATGATAAAGAGAAGGTATCATATGAACTGAATTGACGACTTGTTCGATAAGTTATGTGGAGCACAATACTTCTCGAAGGTGGTTTTACGGTCGGGATATTACCCAGTAAGGGTGAATAAGGAGGATATCCCCAAGATTTCTTTTTGTACAAGGTATAGGAACTATGAATTCATAGTAAGGACTTTCAGACTCACTAACACTCCAACAATCTTTATGGACATGATGAATAGTGTATTTAGATATTACCTCAAAAAATTTGTGGTAGTATTTATAGATTATATTATAATATCCACCAAAATCAAGGAGGATCATGAGGAGTATCTAATAACTATTCTTGAGACATTGATAAAGGAGAAACTCTATGCAAAGTAAAGAAAGTGTGAGTTCTGGTTGATGGATGTATCATTCTTGGGATATATCATCACAAGCAGTGGGATATCTGTGGATCCATCCATGATATCTTCAATTGAGGGATGGCTGGGGCCAACATTGGTAATGGATATCCATAGATTCTTGGGTTTAACTTTATATTATCACCGATTAGGGAGAAATTTATCATGATTTTCAAACCCTATTACCATGATAACTTGGAAGGGAGTAACGTTTTCTTAATGTGATGAATGTGAAGAGAGATTCAATTAGTTGAAAATGAGGCTTATCACTGCACCCATGCTCACATTACCCACAAGTGAAGAACTTTTTGTGGTATTTAGTGACTCTTAGATGAAGGTACAGGGATGTGTGTTGATGAAAAATGAAAAATTCATTGCCTATATTTCCATGAAATTTAATGTTCATGAGAAAAACTATCCAACGCATGATCTGGAGTTTTCTGCAGTGATCTTCACTTTGAAAATTTGGCAGCATTACCTATTTGGGGAGAAATGTGAAATATATATAGATCAAAAAATCCTCAATTATATATTCACACAGAAAGAGTTAAACATGCTCCAACAAAGATGTATAGAGTTGATCAAATACTATGACTGATCAATACATTACCACCCTAGGAAAGCAAACAAGGTGGCATATTCTCTTTGTATAAAGGACCCAACAATTATAAAATTGGTGAGAATTTAAAAGGATTCAATATTATTAGGTTTGATGAAGATGAACATGGGAATTATAAAGAAGGTATCATCATTAATCCTTTCAGAAATGATTTCTCAACCGTCACTTTGGGAACGGTTAAAGGATACTCCAAAGGATGATGTGGGAATCTAGAAGAAGGTCAATACTATCAGAAAAGGTAAATCCTCAGATTTTAATTTCAATGAATTTTTTTTGGATATTTCATTCAGGAGTTGTGTTCCATCAAATTCGGAGTTAAAGAATGAAGTTTTGGATGTTGCACAACGTTAAAATTTCTCCACTCACCTAGGAAACACAAAGATATATCAAGATATTAGAGAGAATTATTAGTGGGATAACATGAATAAAGAGATCATTGAATATACATCAATGTGCCTGGTTTGACAGCAATTGAATACTGAGAGGCATAAGTCTATGGGGATGATGCAAACATTACCCATACCGGTATGAAAATGAGAGAACATCACTATGTACTTTTTCACCAGACTTCCAAAGGGATCCAAAGGAAACAATGATATGTAGGTTGTTATTGATCATCTTGTAAAGGCTTCAAACTTCATTAAAATTCGAGAGGAATTATCATTGGATCTGCTAGAACCGATATACATCAGAGATGTGGTAAGGGTGCATGGAGTAAAACTATAGATTGTATCTGAATGTGATCTATGATTCACCTCTATGTTTTGGAATAGTCTTCAACATGATCTGAATATTGAGCTAAAATTTAGTATCGATTAAAATCCTTAAAGTAATGTCCAATCTAAGCGGACTATCCAAACCCAAGAGGACATGTTGAGAGCATACTCAATGTACTTCAAAGGAGGATGGTATCAACATCTCCCTCTAGTCGAGTTCTCTTACAACAACAGTTTCCAATCAAGCATAAATATAGATCCTTATAAATCCCTTTATGGGTAGAGGTGAAGAACACATGAATGTTGGAATGAAGTTGGGGAGAGAAAACTACTAGGTCCAAAGATGGTCTATGAAATGGCGGAGAAGGTTAAGACCATCCCGTAGCACATTAAAGCTACCCAATTTTGACAAAAGACCTACACTAATAATCGCTGACAAGACCATGTGTTTGATGTTGGAGACATGATATTCATCCACATAACTCCATGGAAGAGAGTTATGAGATTTTGGAAGAAGGGGAATCTTAGTCAAAGTTTTATTGTCCCTTTTGAGATCTTTGATCGCATTGGTGTAGAGGCCTATTGACTAGCACTCCCACCAAAACTATCTCAAGTATATGATGTATTCCATGTATCACTCTTGAGGAAGTACATACCTCACCCATCACATGTAATCAATCCAGAGGTGGTACCATTGGATAATGAATTCTCCTATAAAGATAATCTGGTTAATATCTTATATCATAGTGAAAGATTTCTACAAAATAAGACAATTTCCCTCATCAAGGTGTTGTGGTGAAACCACATGTGTGAAGGGGACATATGGGAATTGAAAGAAGGAATGGAGCATAGATTCCCAAATCTATTTTACTATGGGAAAAGGAATTTTTTTGGGTGAAATTTCATAAGGGGGAAGATTGCAACGAACAAATAATTCATTAAGGGGAATTCATCTTGATATAATTAAATGTTTTATTATGCAAAAAGGTTTTGTTAAACATATGCACTACCATGGTTTCATGTTTTCAGATTTTAAAATACCATTAATAATTTTGATTATTGCTAATATAGCCATTGAGCAGTGATCACATTATTAGTATAAATATAGGGCTTCAAAAAATACAATTTACTAATACAATGGAAGTGATGGCCTCATCTAGTAGAATTGCTTCATACGAAGCCCATTTATTAGAGCTCAGAAAGGATGTGGAATCACTAGGATTTTCTCTTGACCAATCCCAAGACAATATTCAACATGTTAAGCTTGAATGAAATTTCTTACGGGAGAAGTCAATGCTAATAGAGATTACCACCTGAGCGATGATATCTGAGCCACCCCAAGAGTCTTTAACCATCGCAAACCATACCATTGGGTCTTATGTGGATGTTATAAGGTGTTATGTAACAATACCCTATCACTATGATTATTTTAATCATTTTTTATAGAATAAAGAATATACATTGATTTATTATTGTTACTTTTTAAAGAACAATAAGAATTTTTTAGTTAATTTTCAGTTAAGAAATATATTTTGATAAATTAATTGATTTTTGAATTAAATAATAATTTAATAAAATATTTGTATATTTTTTTTTATTTAATATAATTGATCGTATAATTTTAATGAATACTATTGTGATTTTTAATAAGGTTTCAAAGATGTTTTTATCAAAACCCATGAAGTTTTGATAAATGTCGGTTTTTAATTTAAAAGTAAAAAATTCACATATTTAGAAAATCATTTATATAAATTGAATACTATTTTTCTATCAGGACTTAAAAATTATCCAATGGTAAAATTTTCATAATTTTCTGAGACAGTCAATTTTTTTGGTAGAAATTAAATACCCTTTAAATATATAACGTTTTTATGAAATCATAATGACCCAATAGTGATTTAATAAAATATTATAAATTATATTTTCGGCCAATATCTGTTATAAAATTAATATAATGTGATTTTAGGTTGGTTTGATTTATTTAACAAAGACTTAGTGGACCCTCCAAGACTTAGAAAACATTTTTTCATTTTAAAAAAAAAATCCTTGAGAGTGTAACTCACCTCCGCATAATAAAGCCTAATATTTTAAGACGTTTCCCTATTAGACATATAAAATAATATTTTACACTCCCCTTTTTCTGAAACCATTGGAAAAAACCATGGGTTTGTTTGTGGATTTGATTAGTTTAATGTGTTGTGTCGAAAACCTAAATAATAAAGAATTCCCTCCCCTTTCCTGTATAAACCCACCCAAGATCCCTCTTCCTCTTCACTCAATGCATTTGGAGCTCGACCAAACTCTGGAATCCTCTCTCTAGAATCCTCCCAAGGTGCCCCAAGTTTTCGATAAGCCTCTCTCAATCCACTCTCAAGCCTTTGGGATCTGTCTTCCAAATAAAATATTTTTCCATTCATCGTTTTTGTCCAAATTTATTTATGTTGTTATGCCCTTTTATTTTCAATTAAAAATGTAAGGGTATTATTTATCACCTACCCCATAATTCAATACTTATGTTTGAATGATGATAGAACCCTTTATCTCTCATTATTTCCTTCTATGTACACCTGTTACCAGGCCGGAATTCCATAAGGGATTTTTTCTCTCCTCTTTTACATCCAAGCAATTCATTGGTTTTATGAATATAAACTCCGTTACATATATTGGGACATGTATCTATATGACCCCCTTATTGTCCATTTCAGGTAAATAATATGGGACACCACTTCCTCTCTCATCAACCGTTTTTATGAATTCTTTTGTCACGTTGTTATGCTGCCAAAATTGCCCCACAATTTTCCAAGCCCATACCATTGTGTAGTTAATACCATTCCCATTTCTCTATCAAGAATATTCACCCATACTCACATATTATTATTGATTATAGATTTCCATTTATTAATTTTACATTCTTTTATCATGAAATAAATGAGTATGTCTAATGAATCCATGTTATATGATCCATGTGGCACACTAATGCTTGAAATGAAATAATTAAGATGGGTGAACCCCGATAGCTCTCCAATGCATTGCGTAAGGATTAGTATTGTCACGAACCAGCCCGAGTCAACCCTGAACCGATCACCCGAACCGGTCTGCGGCAAGTCCTGAGGGGCCTTCCTGATCCCCCGGGGATGGTAACAAGTGTCGGGCATTGAAATTTTAATCATTGGGAATGATTTCAGCCCAAACCAAAATCAGGATCAAAAGAAAGAATATAAACTAAACAAAACAGACAAAATACTAATGAAATAAACAAAACTACACCACAACATACCTCCACGTGACCTCGCAGGTCACCACCCAACTAAAAACCAACGTCGCTCCATCACTGAGCGACTCAAGCCAGGAAAACCTGAACACAAGGAATCTGCAACTGAAATGGTAAAAGATAGGCGTGAGCACAAAAAGTACTCAGTAGGTGAGCCAAACAACAAATCCCAAAGCACTACTTGTAAATAAAGAATCTACATATTCCAGGTTTGAACTACAATGTATAAAAGTATGCTTTTATAATGTTTCACTTAAAAATCAAAACACGAGCCATTACCCTTGTTCTTTTTCAAAAGTTGGATTCCTTTCATTCATGACAACCTCATTCTAAAGGGAAAGAAGTGTTACATTTTCAAATCTTACACAAAGAAAATAAAGTATTTTCATTTGAAAACATTTTTCCCAAAATCTAACAGTATAAGTATAAGCTGTGAAGGACGATTAAAGGTAAACAAGAAAGGAAAACAAGTGCAAGTAACGGTAAACTAGAAGTTATAAGCAATAACCATGGGAGATCCTAAAAATCCCTAGAAAATCAATGGACGTACTCGAGTGCAGACTACATACCAACATGGTACTCCACAGTCAATAACCAACTGGACGCCCTAACAGCCAACCAGTGGCATGCCCCACAAGGCCTTACCTACCAAGGGGGAACTAACCCGTCTAATCGGGGTTATCCAGCAACCGTCACTCGATTCTCTAAAAGACGCCCAGGAACCATTGGTAATTTTAATAATACTGTGTAAGTGGGAGGCCATCGCACGCGTGACTCATCTAACCGCACTTGCCAACCCCTTACACGGACACCGCTACATGACAACCCTCGAAGGGAAGTCCCTCTGTAGAGATGCCCCATAAGTACGTATATATATAGGTAGTCAGTTTACAATTAACAAAGTGCCAACAGGGCCACCACATCATTTACATTTAAACCATTTAATATCAAAGCATTTATAAAGTATATTACACACGTCATTTCATTGAAAACCTGGAACACACATAGAACTACATTTAAGACTCTCAAATCAACATATTAAACCTGAAACACATTGGTATCACAAATAAAAATCATTTTCCAATTTCCAAACTCACCCCACTTTTATCAAGAGCCAAACGGGCCTTTAATCAATTTTTAAAGGAACGCTATTTCTCAAATGAAATCCAAAATTTGTTTCACGCTTCAAAGGAAAATATTTTTCAACAACCAAGAACCACACTTAAAGTTTCCAAAATCAAGTTTAAAGTTCATACGGGCATTTCCTCTAATCAAGGTTCTAAGAAAACACCATTTTCCATAAACAATGCACCTACTAATTTACACACACCAAAAACATTTCAAAACACAATTCAACATGACTTTCAGATTTCATAATGAACCCATTTAGAAATATTACTATGAAAGCACACAATTAAATCCAAGAAAAAAACTTTCAATGAAACGCTAGAATTAAACAACTTTCATTATAAGCAGATCACCACACTATAAATAACTACTTAATAATACTTTTAAATTTACCGAAACTCAATAAAAAGGCAAGGAATAAATAAATTCTAAATTTAAAGGCGAGTGCAATGGGAGACCTACCTCAGCTTGAAATCCAAACGCACGGTGTGTCGCACCTTGCACAAACGCACAAACCCACGCACGTTGACGACCACGGTATCGTGAGGTTTTCTCGCCAACGCGCTGCATCTAACGCACAACAATTAAAATCACATAACCATCGACTAATAATAATTCATATAAAAACTTAAATATATATATATAAATATATATATATATATAGACACAAATATATAGACATTGATATATAAAATATTTCAAGCCAAAGCAGTGAAAACCTCACCTCGACACCAGAGAAGGTGAAACGGATGAACCCGAATTGCTCACTTTCAGCAGCGGTGCTCGCCGCTCGCCCAAACAAGAACGAGACGCGCGACACGTAGTGAGGGCTCTAGACGGCGCGGCGGCGATGCAAGAGGCTGACAGTACGGCACGTCGACACCACGGAAGGCCTGAGGGTCGAAACGAGCGCGATAGGGGTGCGGCGAGCAGGGCAGGTCGGGTGCGGCGCGGCCGGGGGCGGCTGGCCGGAGCGGGCTGGCCGGACAGCAGGTCACCGCCAGACAGGGGGTGTCGCTGCCGGATAGGAGGGTCACCGCCGGAAAAGTGGTCGCTGCCGGATGGGAGGGTCGGCCGGCGGTCGGGGTGGCCGGAACAATAGCCGGACGGGCTGGGGGCGTGGCGGCGACAGAAAAACGGGGCCGCCGGGGTGCTGCGCGAGGGAGCGGCGTCGGCGCGGCGACGAGAAGCCGATGAAGGGGAAGCGGGGGCTGGGCGGAGCGGGGGTCATGCGGGGGCAGTGAGCCGGCGTGGGAGCGGCGAGCCGGCGCGGCGGGGCAGTGCGCCGGAACGAAGGCCGAACGGGGGGTTGGTGCGCCGGAGGTCGGGAGGCCGGTCGAGGGGAGCGGGGAGGAGGCCGGTGGTGCGGTGCCAGATGTAGGAGGCAGGGGCAAGGCGGGCCGGTGGTAGGAACGGGAGCCGGACGGGGTGGGGGGTGGCGGCGACGGAAAGCCGGGACCGCTGGGGTGCTGTGTGAGGGTGCGGCGTCAGGAAACAGTGAAGGCTGGGGTGCAAGGTCTCCGGACGAGTCACCAGACAGGAGGTCGCCGCTGGAATAGGGGGTCGGATGCGGCGGAGCGAAGCAGGAGGGCGGCCGTCGGACGCCGGAGCAGGAGGGGTGCAGCAGCGGCGCACCTGGGCGATGCAGGGAGGAGGCAGCGGTCGAGAGGACGCTGGCACGGGAGCGGGGTCGGCGCGACGAGGCGGTCTGAAGGTGAAGCGGGAGCAGGGCGCCGGGTGGAGTGAGGCTAGGAGAGGGGAGGGGGAGCCGCGCGGGGAAGAGAGAGAGAAGGGGGGACTGCGGGAGAGAGGGGGGGGGGGAATTAGGGTTAGATATATATATATATATATATATATATCTAAAAAATAATAATAATAATAAAACTTTATAATAATATTAATAATAAGACTTTATAATAAAAATAATAAACTTTATAATAATAATAATAAAACTTTATAATAATAATAAAAAACTTTATAATAATAATAAAAAACATTATAATAATAATAATAAACTTTATAATAATAATAAAAAACTTTATAATAATAATAATAAACTTTATAATAATAATAATAAAACATTATAATAATAATAATAATAAACATTATAATAATAAAAAAAACTTTATAATAATAATAATAAACTTTATAATAATAATAATAAAACTTTATAATAATAATAATAAACTTTATAATAATAATAATAAAACTTTATAATAATAATAATAAACTTTATAATAATAATTATAAAACTTTCTAATAATAATAATAATAACAATAAAATAATGATAATAAATAAAAATTAGTTAATTCTGATAATAATTATTATGATCAAATATTTAAAATAATAAAATCATTTAAAAATAACACACATATATATATTTATACATATATAGATATATATATATACCTATAAACATATAAACGTAAATACAATAAACATATATATATAAATATATATATAGACATAAACATATATAAACATATATATATACATATATAGACATATATATACATATATGTACATTAATATACACATATATAAAAACATATATAAATAATACTACAATAATGATAATACAATTTAAATGGTAATAATAATAAAATGTCAACATAAAAATTTTAATATTTAAAACGCCGGGTGAACACACGGTCACCCGGGCTGAACGCATGGTCACCGCTAACGATGTGGTGACCGCACACTGGCGCGAAACCGCCAACACAAATAAACATTGAAAAAATTTAAACCAGGACCAAGAAAGAAGAAAAATAAGGACATCCGCGGTCGGGGTGTGACAATTCTCCCCACCACAGACACTTTCTGCCCCCAGAAAGTCACTAAGCCAAAATTCGGTCAAGATTCAGGTCTATGCCCAAATGGAACTAAAAGAACCGAAGAGAACTGAGAATCTCGGGATGACCTTACTCTACACAGCTCACACCCGACCGATGCAAGAGAAAACTGAAGTCTGAGGTTGAGGGGAGAACACGAAGGGGTTATCCCCACCACAAGAACTCAACTAGTTCGAAAATCTTAACACTCCAAACATACTACCATAAGGGAGGTTGGTTCCAGTGCGGGGACTCATAACCGATCCAAAACGACTCCTATAACACGATCAAAACAACACCTCCGTCGAATGTTGAACCCTCGACTAGAGTCAACAAAATTCAACACCAGGGATAACACACATAAAATACTTAACCAGACATCAAGTCAGAAACATGACCCACATAAATCCACGAAACATAACTACATACGACAAGCATAACTAAACCAAGGTCAACCTTCACAAAGGTCTAACACACTTTACGAAATACACACGATTTGCAAGATCACATCAACACAAACAAGATTGTTTGGATTTTAATTGAACAAATTCATCATTACTTCATAGTAGGACAATGTACTTACAACGATGTTGAAACTTTAATAGTAGATAAGAAAATAAGAAAATATTTCTAATTGTTCCACCGCCGACACAGAACAAAACCTGGACCAAAGCTTCATAGCCTTGGGAACTCCTGACTATGCGTGAGCTTCACCCCGAGACCTGTGGCTGGGGCTCTGATGGCTGAAGCATCTTCTGCCTCACAGTCAGGTACTGGGATTCTCCCATCACAGTGTCCTCTTCAAGGGACGCTTCCTGCAAAACTTCTCCAGATGACCCAGACAGCCGCATCGATGACACGTTTTCGGAGGGTTGCGACAAGACGGCTTTAAACGCCCGAAAAGACCACAATGATAGCATACCATTGAACGATCTGATGAACTGGAAGCAGGGAACAAGGGGAATAACTCTTGAGGAACAGGTATCTCTGGCGTATTTTCCACACCATAGGGGGAACTCTTACGAACAACCGGGGATGCTGGAGTACTAACCAACTGTGTTTCAGAAACCAACTCAGCCAAAAATGCTTCCTCCATCAGATTCTCGAAAAGTTGGTCTTTAGAAGGAAGGAATCGCTCCTTGATCTCTGGACAAAGACCCCCGGTGAAAACAAAGGCTTCATGAGCTCATGCGATGCTACCTCTGGAGAAAAGGAAATCAGTTCCTTGAAATGGTCAACATATGCCTTCACCGTCCGTTGGCCTTGTTGAATATGCACAAGCTCCCTCCTTTTCTCCATCTTCACTTCCTCAGGTACAAACCATTGGATGAAAATGATTTTAAAGACATCCCACATCACTCCAACTTGCATTGACAATGGGGTAACCATCTTCCACCGGTCCAAAGATGGACCCTCTAACAACTCCATAATTGCATGAACCTTAACATTATCGGGAGTTCCCAATGTTTTAAAGACATGCTCAACTCCCTCGAGCCATTCCACTGCCTCCAATGGACACTGATCACCATAGAGAATAGGAAAAGTCTGAGGATGACCAAAAACTGGGCATGACTTATCTGAATCCTTAGAGACCTTTCTGGGCGGCATTTCCTGAGTGACATATAAAACACAAATCCAAAACCAATATCAAACCGAAGAAACATCAATAAAAACACCTTCATCAAAAACAGTCATCACAAAGACCAAACAAACACAAACACAACCCAAAATAAAATCTCCTTTTTAAAATACCGTTTCTTTTATTTTAGACTTTAAAACCACCCTCTTTCATGAATACTTTCCAAAAAACAATCCACTTTCAAACCAAAAACTTTCCAAAACCGTTTCCCCTTTAAAACCAATTTAGAAAACAAGGTCAAGCATTTAATTTCAAATACACACCCAGGTAATCTCATGAACCGTTTCACATGTCTTCATCCACTGTCCAATAATACTCGCACCAACACACATTTTTTTCCATGCATTCTCACACATGTGCAAACGTTCATAAAGAGGACCTGGGGTTTCATCCCGAACCATTCTCGACCAACTCCAAGCAATAACGAATTTGAAATTCAAGAGATTTCAATTTTAAAACCCATTTCATATATTTAAAGTCTTTTAAAAGAAACCCGTCCAATTTTTCAAAAACCTTTTTCATTTCCAACAATGTACTTACACAGACCAAAACAAAAGTAGCATCCAAATTTGCATCAACCACTGGAGTGAGGGACTATTAGTCACACTCAACCTAGCGACATGGTAGTGGGCCATGTCCCAAGTCAGCGTCGACCACCAGGAGGAATTCAAACCATGTACTCAGACTCCACATGGGTCACTACTCCATGTGAAATTATGATGTAACGTCGGCTTACCTCTGTTGTCATCTCTCAATCCAAGACAAACCAGAAAGAGACAAAGACACAATTCCCGGACTACCCCTAGCGACTTGAGGTGAGTAACAGGCGAGGGTTCATGACGTCCTTCCCGTACCTACCTCTCGAGTCCCGACAGTCCTAATCTCCACCTACCAGACAACCCAAATTAGAAAAACCCACTCTGATACCATTTTGTCACGAACGAGCCCGAGTCGACCCTGAACCGGTCACCCGAACCGGTCCGCGACAAGTCCCGAGGGGCGTTCCCGATCCCCCCCGGGATGGTAACAAGTGCCGGGCATTGAAATTTTAATCATTGGGAACGGTTTCAGCACAAACCAAAATCAGGATCAAAAGAAAGAATATAACCTAAACAAAACAGACAAAATACTAACGACATAAACAAAACTACACCACAACATAACTCCACATGACCTCGCGGGTCACCACCCAACTACAAACCAACGTCGCTCCATCACTGAGCGAATCAAGCCAGGAAAACCTGAACACAAGGAACCTGCAACTGAAATGGAAAAAGATAGGCGTGAGAACAAAAAGTACTCAGTAGGTGAGCCCAACAACAAATCCCAAAGCACTGCCAGTAAATAAAGAATCTACATATTCCAGGTTTGAACTACAATTTATAAAAGTAAGCTTTTATAATGTTTCACTTAAAAATAAAAACACGAGTCATTACCCTTGTTCTTTTTCAAACGTTGGATTCCTTTCATTCATGCCAAACTCATTCTAAAGGGAAAGAAGTGTTACATTTTCAAATCTTACACAAAGAAAATAATGTATTTTCATTTGAAGAACTTTTTCCCAAAATCTAACAGTATAAGTATAAGCTGTGAAGGACGACTGAAGGTAAAAAATCAAGGAAAAAAAGTGCAAGTAAAGGTAAACTAGAAGTTATAAGCAATAACAATGGGCGATCCAAAACCTCCCTAGAAAACCCCTGGACGTACTTGGGTTCAGACTACCTGCAGACATGGTACTCCACAGTCAATAACCAACTAGCCGCCCTAACAGCCAACCAGTGGCACGCCCCACAAGGCCTTACCTACCAAAGGGGAACTAACCCGTCTAATCGGGGTTAGCCAGCAACCGTCACTCGATTTTCTAAAAGACACCCAGGAACCCACGGTAGTTTTAATAATACTGTGTTAGTGGGTGGCCCTAGCACGCATGACTCATCTCACCGCACTTGCTAACCCCTTACACGGACACTGCTACACGACAACCCTCGAAGGGAAGTCCCTCTGAAGAGATTCCCCATAAGTACGTATATATATATGTAGTCAGTTTACAATTAACAAAGTGACAACCGGGCCGCCACATCATTTACATTTAAACCATTTAATATAAAATCATTTCTAAAGTATATGACACACGTCATTTCGTTGAAAACCAGGAACACACTTAGAAATTCATTTAAGACACACAAATCAGCATATTAAACCTGAAACACATTGGTATCACAAGTAAAAATCATTTTCCAATTTCCAAACGCACCTCACTTTTATCAAGAGCCAAACAGGCCTTTAATCACTTTTTGAAGGAACGTTATTTCTCAAATGAAATCCAAACTTTATTTCACGCGTCAATGGAAAATATTTTTCAACAAACAAGAACCACACTTAATGTTTCCAAAATCAAGTTTAAAGTTCATATTGACATTTCCTCTAATCAAGGTTCTAAGAAAACACCCTTTTCCATAAAAAATACACCTACTAATTTACACACACCAAAAACATTTCAAAACACAATTCAACATGACTTTCACATTTCATAAAGAACCCATTTAGCAATATTACTATGGAAGCACACAATTAAAACCAAGAAAAACACTTTCAATGAAACGCTAGAATTAAACAGCTTTCATTATTAGCAGATCACCGCAATATAAATAACTAATTAATAATACTTTTAAATTTACGAAAACTCAATAAAAAGACAAGGAATAAATAAATTCTAAATTTAAAGGCGAGTGCAATGGGAGACCTACCTCAGCTGGAAATCCAAACGCACGGTGTTTTGCACCTCGAACAAATGCACAAACACATGCACGTTGACGACCACAGTATCACAAGGTTATCTCGCCAACGCACTGCATCAAACACACAACAATTAAAATCACATAACCACTGACTAATAATAATTCATATAAAAACTTAAATATATATATATATATACATATATATATATATAAACACAAATATATAGACATTGATATATAAAATATTTCAAGACAAAGAAGTGCAAACCTCACCTCGACACTGGAGTAGGTGAAACGGATGAACCCGAATTGCTCACTTTCAGCAGCGGTGCTCGCCGCTCGCCCAAACAAGAACGAGACGCGTGAATAGTTGTGAGGGCGCTAGACGGCGCGACAACGATGCACGAGGATGACCGTACGGCACGTCGACACCGTGGAAGGCCGACGGGTCGAAGCGAGCGCGATAGGGGTGAGGCGAGTAGGGCAGGTCGGGTGCGGCGCGGCCGGGGGCGGCTGGCCGGAGTGGGCTGGCCGGACAGCAGGTTGCTGCCGGACAGGGGGTGTCACCGCCGGACAGGAGGGTCGCCGCCGGAAATGTGGTTGCCGCCTGACGGGAGGGTCGGCCGGCGGTCGGGGTGGCCGGAACAGGAGCCGGACTGGCTAGGGGGGTGGCGGCGATGGAAAAAACGGGGCCGCCGGGGTGCTGCGCGAGGGACCGACGTCAGCGCGGCGACGGGAAGGCGGTGAAGGGGAAGCAGGGGCTGGAAGGAGCGGGGGTCACGCGGGGGCAGCGAGCCGGCGCGGGAGCGGCGAGCCGGCGCGTCGGGGCAGTGCGCCGGAACGAAGGCCGAATGGGGGGGTGGTGCGCCGGATGTCGGGAGGCCAGTCGAGCGGAGCGGGGCAGAGGCCGGTGGTGCGGTGCCGGATGCAGGAGGCAGGGGAAAGGCGGCTCAGCGGCCGGAGGTGGCCGGAACGGGAGCCGGACGGGGCGGGGGTGGCGGCGACGGAAAGCCTGGACCGCCGGGGTGCTGTGTGAGGGTGCAGTGTCGGGAAATAGCGGAGGCTGGGGTGCATGGTCGCCCGGCGAGTCGCCAGACAGGAGTTTTCCACTGGAACAGGGGGTCGGATGCGGCAGAGCGAAGCAGGAGGGTGGCCGCCGGACGCCGGAGCAGGAGGGGTGCAGTGGCGGCACGCCTGGGCGATGTAGGGAGGAGGCAGCAGTCGGGAGGACGCTGGCACGAGAGCGGGGTCGGCGCGGCGAGGCGGTCCGAAGGTGAAGCGGGAGCAAGGCGCCGGGTGGAGAGAGGCTGGGAGAGGGGAGGGGGAGCCGTGCGGGGAAGAGAGAGAGAATGGGGGGGGGGCCTGCGGGAGAGAGGGGGGGGGGATTAGGGTTAGAAAAAAAAATATATATATATCTAAACAAATAATAATAATAATAATAATAATAAAACTTTATAATAATAATAATAATAATAAAACTTTATAATAAAAATAATAAACTTTATAATAATAATAATAATAATAATAAAACTTTATAATAAAAATAATAAACTTTATAATAATAAAAATAAAACTTTCTAATAGTAATAATAAACTTTATAATAATAATAATAAAACTTTATAATAATAATAATAAAGTTTATAATAATAATAATAAAACTTTATAATAGTAATAATAAAACTTTATAATAATAATAATAAAACTTTATAATAATAATAATAAACTTTATAATAATAATAATAAAACATTATAATAATAATAATAAACTTTATAATAATAATAATAAAACTTTATAATAATAATAATAAACTTTATAATAATAATAATAAAACATTCTAATAATAAAAATAATAACAATAAAATAATGATAATAAATACAAATTAGTTAATTATAATAATAATTATTATGATAAAATATTTAAAATAATAAAATCATTTAAAAATAACACACACATATATATTTATACATATATATATATATATATACCTATAAATATATAAACGTAAATACAATAAACATATATATATAAATATATATATAGACATAAACATATATAAACATATATATATATACATATATAGACATATATATTCATATATGTACATTAATATACACATATATAAAAACATATATAAAAAATACTACAATAATGGTAATACAATTAAAATGGTAATAATAATAAAATGTCAACATAAAAATTTTAATATTTAAAATGCGGGGTGAACACACGATCACCCGGGCTGAACAGACGGTCACCGCTAACGATGCGGTGACCGCGCACCGGCGCGAAACCGCCAACACAAATAAACTTCGAAAAAATTTAAACCGGGACCAAGAAAGAAGAAAAATAAGGACTTCAGCGGTTGGGGTGTGACAAGTATCATGATACATCTAGTTAATTTAGGATTTACTCATGATAATTCATGTGAAATGAGGATTTACTCGTATACTATATGCAATGAGCCTCATACCATTCTAATATCATGTTAAATGTTGTTGCCACATTTCCATGTTATGATAATCATGATGTATCATGCCTTTATTTTCATGTATCTCTTATGATCTATTGATATGAATATTTCCTAACATGCACTGTATTCTTCATTTTATGTCTTTTTACACCATTACTGGGCTTTATAGCTCACCCTTTTATTATTCACGTCCTTAGGTTATCCTATGCAATGATAACTACAAAGGAATGATGTGTTCATAAAAAATAATTTTTCAATAAGATGCGGGGTTTTATGTTTTAAGTTGTTATGTAATGTTCTTAAGACCGAAACACACAAGAACTCTCTATCTTCAATATTGTATCAAGTGAATTTTTTTATGTAATAAATCATGTTTAAATTTTTAATAAAGAGAAAAGTTGTTATAATTCTCTTACACTTTGGTGTCACCTTCAAATATATTTTCATTTTATCCAAAATATATATTATTTTTCAATAGTTCACAACCTTCATATAAATAAAATTGGTTAAATTTTTTGATAAATAATAATATGCCTTGGAAGCATCATTCAACATCTTATTTGTTTTCTCAGTAACCTACACATTGGATTACTAGCTTGAATCACATACACTACCATTGAGTATAAACAATGTTTAAGAGATCTCATATGTGATATCATTATATTCTTCTATATCTAATAAATATATTCAACAAATAAGGTCACAAAGATTTAACTCAAAATGTTCTCTAAAATAACATATTCCTTTTAATTTATTCATGAAATAACAAGTTGATCTAATATCCCTCATTGTATAGTATTCCTTTATTAACCGTAATAGGGGATCAATGAGGGTGTCTTGAAAATTTCATAATCTATTTAAAGGAAGCATGATCTTGTCTTCATGTTAGAAAATAAAACATGGACATGATTAAAATTTAAAACCATAATGAAAAAAATAGATCTTAGGAAAATAATTTTTACAAGGATCACTAATCAGAGACCAATCCAAGGAGGAAATATTAGATATGTGTTTATATGGTCATTTATGATTTACATCACTATTTTGTTATTATAAGATTTTTTATTTTATCACCACACAACTAATGTCAAAAACATCTTTCTAAATTCCACACACTATTTTAATGAGGGATATAAACATTAGATCAAAATATAGGTAGATCTTATAGGATTTTAACAAAATATAACCATTGCCATAAAACAAATGTTTTCTCTATGATTCTATGATCATCAAAAATCCAAATCTTCATTGATTTACAGTGAAACTATCTACCAATCATGGTATTTAATGTAATTTAAATATGATGAAAAATTAAAAACAATTCACGATATTCTATAAATATTGATTTTGAACTTAAATTGTTGATTTTTGAAAAGTTCCCATAATTTTTTAGTATGTGGGATGTTTTACTTGTGGACATCAACTTTATCTTTATTCAGAGAATTTTTGTATTTTAAAATAAAAATTCAAACTCTTATAATTTTCCCTTTTAAATATTTCACTGGGATTTTTTTCTAGATGATATCCATAATTTTAATTAAAAATAAAAGTTATTAGTTTTTTAAATAACAAAAAAACCATCATACATATCTCATATAATCTCCTTTTTTTAAAAATTTCATATACCCATAACTACGATGAAAATGACTGACTAGCTATGTGACATGAATATTTTTTTAAAACATATATTAAATTTATTAGTAGGTAATAAAGTGTCATATGTTCTCAATGTATTATGGTTTCCTAGATTGAATAATTTATGCTTATAGATAATTCATCATAGTATGACTTTCCTTCATATGATGTGAGAGATTATTCCCCATAAATACATTAATTTTACCAAATTCCATCATTGTGTGAGCCTCTATATTGTGTCATAGGTTCTTTCCTTCCAAAATCACTAAACAAATAATTCAATAATATTCATGTAAAAAAATTCTATTTTCTGGGCTTCTTGAACAGATTCCAAATTATATATTGGTAGAGCTTGGTTTTTTTTGTTTCTTATGTGTTTTTCATATGTTGGGCGATCCCTACTGGATTCAAAAGTCAGGTTTGACTTTATACCCTCCCCACAATCCTCATGTTCTTGATAGTGATTACATGAACAAGTTCAGTGGTGGTACATTGAGGAATAGAGCTCATGCAAGTGACGGGAACGATTTAAAGGTCTTTGGTGAATTCTTGTCTTTTCATACACCTTATGTGGCCATGCGACTTGGTTCTCTGGTAGTGGGTTCTCATGGTTTATTGGAATTTATTTGGTGATATTGTTTATGAATTTCTTTTTATTCATAGTGTGAATTGTAATCTACAAGTAATAGATATGTGTTTCCTAAAATGATGTGGACACTTGGGCTTTTTATGGCACTCATGTATGATATTTTATCCATTTATTTGTAGTTTAATATTTTTCGTTTCTGCGTCTCTTTGTTTTTTATTTTTATGTTCAAAATCATTAACTTCATGTAACTCATTAGATTAGTTTATCATTGTGATTTTTAGGGTTCCCATTGATCCCTAAAAATAGTTTTATTAAAGAATAAAAAAATGTGGAGAGACTATGTACTACAATATGCATAACTCATTTAATTTTTATAAAATACACTTCTCTGGAATTTTTTTGCATGACCCAAACTAACTAATTATGGGCCATTCTTAGGAAACCTGAAAATGAATTATAAATAAAATTACATCACTAATGTTTTTGAACCATAACTCATTCATGTTGTGAAAAAAATTAACGATGAGATCATTGTACATTCAATAATTCTCAAGAAAAAATCTATAGTCAATATCCAAAAACATAAATGACCTCCTAGATACATACATGCTCACCCATTATCAAAAAAAAACCAACGAATACTTAGAATAAAAAATACACTCAAAAACACTTTTGGTTTTGAAAACATGTTAAGTTGAATTGAGTTGAACCAAACTATATGTAACTTAATCAAATTAAAATCAACATAACATAACTAACTTGAATATAATCAAGAATGTGTTAACATTAACCAATTAATTTGAACTAAACCATGATAAATGACATTGGATTGAAAATAATTCAAACAAAAATAAATAAACCCTTATATAACCAATCCAAACAAAAAAGAACTATACTCACTTAACTTAAACCAAACTAAACATAACAGACCATGATTAATCAAACCATACATATCTCAATAAAATAAAACCAAATGTAATTGTACCAAAATTAATTAAACAAAACTAAAATTATATTAAATTATATTGAATAGATATAAATAAATAAAAATGAAAACAAATGAAATATAATGAAACCAAACTGAACTGAAAATAATCAAATTAAAATAAATTAAATATAATATAATTAAACTAAATCAATCATTATAGATATGAAATTAATTGTATAAAATTGAAGCAAAAAAATTATACATGAACCCAACAAAACAAAACCATATAATCATGAATCAATTAAAACTTACCCCAATAATGAAAACATTATTTGATTAGACCTAATTAAGATGATATAAAACACCCCAAACTAAACTAATGTGAAATAGACTAAACATAGAAAAAAAAATGCAAAACCTAATTAAAAACTAAAAAAATGAAATTAAGATACTAATAATAATTCAAAAAAATCAATCTAAAATCAAAAGAAACAAATTAACTAACATATATATAAACTAACATGGCCTAAATTTTCTAGATTCAAACCTAACTAAATAAAACAAAAAATATTCAAATAAAAAAAACTGAACTAACCTAGATAAAAAAAATCTTTTCAAACCTAGATAACATTAAAAAAACATCAAACCAAAAAAAAGAAACCTAATTCAAAATTGACCAAAACTAATTGTATTAAACTAATTGTTTTGATAATACCTAAGATAATACAAAGCCTTCAAAACCACTCCACATCAAAATATACTCATAAGAAAATAATCAAACCAAACTAATGAAAAAAATATAAGCCAATCCAAATAGAAACAATTATAATAAAAAGACTAAATAGAATAAATGAAAACATAACAAACAAAAATATACTTATACTAGATTTAGAATGACTAAACTAAATCGATCAAAGAAAAATAAAATTAAACTAAATAATAAAAAATGAACAAAACTGACTCAACCTGAGTTTCCAAAGAATTAAATACAATATTATTAAACATTTAGATAAAAATTAAAAAAATATCATTAAAATTCAAAACCCAAAATCATAAATGTCTATTGTAATTTGACCCTAAATATATAATCATTTTATTTCATGAAAGATATTCATCATATCTTATAAGGATAATCTCATGTAACATCATAGATTCAATTATAGTAAGTAAAAAAATATATTTTAATAAAACTACAATACAGTTAAAATTTTTATATTTCATAAAAAAAATTAATTCTATTTGATAGATATTGATTTTGAACTCATGAAGTCAAAATTATATAGGGATATTTTTTTAATTTTGCTCTGGAAAATATTATTATATGAATATTTAAAACTATAGTATTTTCCTACTAATACTTATCATTATAATAAATTTTATAATATAAATAATTAACAATTTATTTATTATTAATTTTATAAAAATAATGATAAGATCATTTAGTGCTTAAAATTGTTATTTTTCAGGAAATTAAATTTTTAAAAAACATTTCTTACCATTTTAATTATTTAAAATAATGTTTAATGATAAATTATTTAAAAGATATTAATTTATTATATATATAACTATATTAATTTAAATAAATATACTTTCTATTAATATTCATTTAGCTAATGCATGATTATATGTATCTTGAAAAATAATTTCTAGAAAAGTAATTTTTTTCTCATTTTCCTATTTTATTTTTTTAATTAAATTATTCCCCATTTTTATATTAAATTTGATAAAATTAATTTAATAATTTGAAAAAGAATAATTAATATTAGTTAAAATCATTGAATTAATTAAATGGGATATTGAATGTTAAAAATTGTAGAAATTATTTATTAAGGTTATGGTCAAGGAGTGGCATAAGAGCCTCTCAATCTCACCCTAGGATTTCCTCATCTACAATTTTGAGGGTGGAGGATGTGTTGGTGACTTACCACACCTATCCCACACTTTTTCATGCCTCCTCACTCCCTTCCCCTCCCTTATGTCTCTCTTTTGAGATAGATCTTTCTCCTCGTATTTTTGGCGCTGCTCTTCTTGGTTTTTTAGGGATGATTAGATCACACCATAATGTTTGTTTTCTAAAGAATAATTTGATCACTCAAACCTACTATGTCTTTAAATTCCTTGGATACTCTCTAGTTTATATCTTTAGATGGGGTTCAATGTATTTTTGGGATTTGGGGTGCTTCTGTCGATGGTTTCTCTTGGAACTCTTATGACAGCTTGTTCTTGTTTGGATTCTAGATTCAATTTCATCAATTCCTGGAACCCTTAGCTGTTAAAATACCCACTCTGATTCAATATTATCTTATCCTTTCTCAGTCAAACCTCATGTGGTGATAATCAAGATACTATGGGATGTGTAACTTTGTAGTTGGTGGTGTTATTTGTGAAACTAGTGTTGGTTCCCCTTCGATGATTCTCTGGTTATATTACTTTATGATGTTGGTGATTTTAGTATCATTTTTGGAATTCAATATGTTTTTGTTTGTTGAGTTTTGTTAGTGGTGAAGGTTCTTTCTTTCAATGGGTGTTCGTTTTGTTCTCTTGGTGATATGGGTGATGATGATGGTTTGTTGTATTTTTCCATGAAATATCATGTTTTGACTGTGTTAGAGATTGTTTCCTCTGTGTTTGGGTTAATCCAATAATCAGCTCTAGTGGTTTGGGTAGTTTCAATGTCGATGACGATGGTGGGTGATGATGAAGGATGGCAGTGACAGGTCTTTGACTGGCGTAATGATACTTGGATCGAGGCCTCCTTGGGTTTGGTGTTGGATATGAATTTCAAATTTTGTATAATCATCATTTAGCTTGTAATTCACGCATGGTGTACGTGGTTACCTCTATTCCATAAAGAGGATACATAGAAAAAAATTAGTTAATGTGAATGTCAAAACATTATTAAAAAGGGTTAAGAAATAATTATTAGTGGTTAAATGATTAAAAATATTCATGAAACCCCATTGGTTAGTGTTATTTCTACCATACCCTATCAACTTCTAATATGAGCCATTTTTATATATATTTCAATTAATGTGACGTGACATTATTTAAAAACATTGAAAAATTACAAGTGTGCCACTCACACCAACTATGAAAGGGAACATCCTCCCCAAAATTCTTCACACATATCGACTATTTTACTTTACCAAAATAGGTTAAATTATCTAAATAAAATACATAAAATTTTTGAAGAGTTTTTTTCTTCCAAAAATACTAACCATAAATTCATTAATAATAAATCGAAATTATATTTTTCTAAGAGAAGGTAATCTCCATCACTACGAGCTTTCCCTTTTAAATCTTCTTTTATCATATCCAATTTTGTTTAATTAATTACAACATACTAAAATCATCATCTACTGTATAATAAAATGTTATTAAGTTGTTCGAATAATATTTATTCATCTTCTTATCTATAAAATTGTTAACAAAATAATCACTTGTGTGTATAGCTGACTACCACCTCAGTAACCGATGTAATTTGTTTTCCATCACCAAATAACATTTATAATCATAATGATAGAACCAATTAATATATATGATAATTACAAAATAATATTGTTTCTATAATTTTAATATATAATCATCTTGATTATCCTTTCACAAATCATAGAAATGATTACATCCCTCTTGTGTATATATGGCCTATCATCTCTACAAAGTGATTTGATTCATTTTCCATTTTCAAAATTAAATAATGGTTATAAACACATAAATTTTTTAAAAAATGTATGTTTTTTAAAATTTTATATCATGGTTTAAATTATGTAACTATGTCATTTTCACAATTTCAGGAATATCCATGACAACACATTCTCAACAAAATGTCATTTAACACACGAAATTGTGTTAATAATGAACTATTATTTATGAAAGGATGATATGATGATAAAATAAGACCATATAATATATTATAAATATTAATTTATTTTTATAATAAAATAATAACATGTTTAATATCATTAAAATGGAGTTTAAAGAAAAATCATATAATGGGAAGCATGGGGTATGGTAATATCATTACATTTTTTACTCCTTTGAGACATATTTTATTTTAACAAATAATTTATTTTTATGAGTTTTATATAATTAATTTATAAAATATTTATCCTAAATACCAATTTATTAATGATTATTAATGTTTCCATTCATGTTTATTATTTCAATGTGTTACAATTTATAATTTACAAAAGATGAAGGATTTATTTTACAATATTATTTTTTAGGATTTCTCTTATTTACATTTAAATAATCTTATAAACCATCCTTATTAAACTCTATCATTTTATTTTCCTATAGATATTTATGGTGTTACCATATTTTTCCCAATACTTTTTTTGTTACTATTATCATGAAATGAAATATTTATAAGAAAATCCAACTGTAACTATATTTTAATCGGATATATTTTTCTTCCGTATACAAATTTTTCAAAAATGTTTTAAAAAAGTATATTTCTATTAACAAAATGATATATTAAGGACATTTTGAGTTATCTTATACTTTTTAAATTTATTGAAATAAATATTTAAATGGTATTTCTAAAGACCATATTTCAACATTCTTTCAAAATTGTCAAAAGGAATGTTTTTAACATATATGACATTAACAGACTTCCCAGCTGATGTAACCATTTTAGGATATTTATCTTATTATATATGTTTTTAATAAATTTTAAATGAAAAAAATATAATGTATTATGATTTAAATATTTCATTTCCATTTTATTTATTTTACCAAAGACATTATTTTATTACAAAACATAAATATCTGATGAACCCATGGTCATCTCTCACCTCTTATTAAATTTAAAGTTATAAACATTATCTTGAAACATTCAATCTCATATGATAGTTGTACATTTAACTAATAATATATATATATATATTATATTTATCATGTATTTAATTATTTCCAAAACCATATACATTTTTTATATATGGGTTTTTCTTACTAATGGTATTTGATTAACTTGGTGCAGTTGTGATAAATACTTATTTTTTACTTAATAAAAATATTTACTGATAATAAAAATAGTTTTTAAATTAAATTGGTCATTAAATATATGATGAATCCATTTGAAATTATGTTATCGTCTAGGCCTAGTTATAGATATCCCCTCAAAGCACAGATAGGTATCCTAAAAAACTAGTTGCTTAAATAAAATGGTTTTGGGGGTATTCTGACCCTTTGTTAACACTTTTTTGGTGCAAGGTCTCGATGGTATAGTTATAAAAATTTCTAAGATCCTGAAATCCAAAATTATGAATTTATTTTATTGTGAATTAAATTATTATTTTCTAAGAGGTTATTTCATTGATATTATCCATCGATTCATTTTGTGCTCAAGTTATTGATTAAGTGTAATGTCTTTATAGTTACCTACATTTTTATATTGATTATATATTGTTCATGAATGATAGAATCTATTTTATGTATCCATTCCTGATCATTTTATCTGACCCTATTTTTTTGGTCACATGTGATATAAATAATAAATCATTTAATGAGTTTTAATTAGGTAAAATGTTTTATTTTGTTTTTCTTCATATTTTATCCAAGCCTAAAATGGGTTACATGTATGTATCTTGATCTTCAAGACTAATAAAATGATCAGTCCTTCATGATTAGATTTCATTTATCATTTCCATTGTTATAATGCTACTACATACTATTTGTTACTATATTCTATGTTATGAGATTTTTTATTTTAGAAATTTTAGTAGAAATCTGGGGAACTAATTTTTGGAAAACCTGGATTGGTGAACAAAGCTTGATGACTAAATTGAGAATGATCTTAAGTATAAGATAACATCATAAAGATTTGGTATTATATATATGATTTGGTTTTACTATAAATTCATCTATATCTAGATATTGTAAGTGTACATAGTTTTAGAATATGTTCATCTATGGGTAATAACCTAAAATAGAGTTACTTGAGTATATGTTTTCCATCATTCTATTGATCACTACATGTTCCCTTATTACAAACCAATTTTGACACTTTTAGGGAATATTCTTAGGTTAATTCAAATTTTCTATACATCTCATTATGAAATATTTAAAAAAAATTATATTTCCATATAAAATTAGTTTCTAATTTTGAGATTTACAATGCATAATTATTCAATATATATAAAGTGTTACATCAGATTAAAAATTATATATTATTATATAAAACTAATAATTTTATGGACTAATTATGTTTATTATATTTATTAGAAATGGACCATGTAATATATATTGGCATCCATAATAATGGAAAATGTAGAAAGTTCTCTACTGATCAATCGAATATAACTAGTATTTGAGCTAAAAATAACAAATATATTAGGGTAGCTAAACCAGGTTATGACTAGTTACCTTTCACATACGAAGTATCATGATTTTACATGGCATGAAAAACTTATATTGGGTCAATTCATGTGATATAAACCCATATATCTTAGGGGAACCACTAATGTAGTGGCAGTTTTGAAATGGATTAAGTCTCTAGAAAATATATTTTTAGATTTGGAATGTGATGAAAGTGTAATGGTTGTACTAAATGTATATTGTCTCAATTTTATTGTATATTAATCATGTTTTTTTGAACTAGAATACATGTTTGGATGAATAAATTGAACAAATTAAATGTATTTATTTTGAAGAAACATTCATCATGATATATTTCCCTCATAAGAAATAAACTGAAATGAAAAAGTAGTTCATCAGCTTAATAAAAAATGAAGAAGAATGTGTGTTTGATTATGATACTACCGTCAAAATATAATATACATATGTTTTTGATTACATATGTAGTATGGAATTCAATATTTACCTTTTAAATTAAGGTGTTAAGACATGCCTCTAAAGGGAACTAGTTTATCATCCTTTTTCATCATATGATGAAATAATTTTATGTTCCATCAAAATAGAGATAGATTTTTCAAAACCCTATATATTCAATTGAAATGAAGAGAATAAGAGGTTGGATAAAGACTAAGAAAAATATTATTTACAAAATAATAAGAATAAAATTATGAAATTTCTATCATGTAAAAATTATGCACGAAATATCTAGTAAAATTCATAAAGGGCATGGGAGTTTGTTACATGTGAGTAGAAAAGGGTCATCTAGCTCATGAATGTTAGATAAAGAAAGATAATATTGTTTTTCCTGTTCTTTAACTATAATTTATTGGGTAATTGTTCAATCTAATGTCCCAAACAACAATCTAATATTTATAAATAAGCATAATGATATAATTCCAATCTTATGTGAACATTACTATTGTGGTTGAAGATTTTAATGATACGGTGGAATTAAAATTAATCAAAACCTAAAATTTTTGAAAATTATATATTTGATTCTAGATCCTCACACTCTTTTGTATCAATCATTTTGTCCAAGAGAATTACATATTTCTTTATCCCATTAAGAGGGTATTTTTCAGTCAATTTTCTTTGTGAAAATCTCATGGTGATAAGGATGTGTCAGAAATTTCCTTATGTGACATATAAACATGAAATATTTTTGAAAATTATTACTATAACTACTGTTCACATTGATATAATTCTTTATATAGACTAGATTTCAAAATATGATTATTTTTTATAAGGTATGTAAATTATGATTTATGGTGTAGATGTGTAATTACATATCTTTAGAGTGGGGAATTCATCATCTATTTAAAGTCTACATCCACCCCTAGTAGATATTATAATGAGACTATTAAAAAATAAGAGTATAAAAAATATATTGATGAAAACGTTAATATAAAAAATTGGGGATGTAACTATTTTATAGGAATAAATTGATTTATTTCTAGAGGAATCACCTACACATCCACTAGATCAAAAAGTTTAGTTATCCATTGATTTAATCCCTAATGAAATTCCTATAGAAAAAACTCCCAAAATAATTTCCACAATGCAATTAGTGGAGTTTTAGAAACAACTAGATGCATTGTGTTATAAAGAATTTATGTACCCTAATGTATCAACTTTGAGAGCCCATTTTTCTTAAATTAAGAAGAAATATGGATCCATGAGGTTGTGCATTTATTATATGGAAATAAATTCTATTACGATATATAACAACTATTAGTTTCTTCATATTGACTAATTATTCAATAAAATTCATGGATCATAATATTTTCTAAATGATGACCTAAATTATAGGTATCATCATTTGAGAGTAAATAGAAAATATTATTTCGAAGACATATTTTTAAGAGAGATATTAAAATTAAAAATTTATAGTAATTCCATTTATATTGACTAATGAACCCCTTATTTTTATAGATCAATTAATAATTTTTTCAATGAATATATTTATTATTTTATTGGTATTTATTAATGATGTATTGTTTGATTCAAAAATTTATAAGGATCGTGAGAATAACATGAGGGTTATTCTTGAAACTCTTAGTTGATTTATGTTCCATGAATATTTTATAAACTATGAAACCTAGATTTAGAATGATTCTTTTCTTTGACTTATTTTGTGCAATGATAGAGTCTTAGTTGATCATCTAAATATATTGATTTTCAGAGAATATCCTACACCAATAGACCTAACATAGGTGTATAGTTTCATTGGATTTTTATATTTCTATCATTGAGTTTTTTAAAAAAAAAACCTGATTAGATAACACATTGACTAGGAATTATATAAAGGGGTTCAGTTTATATGGAAACTAGAATGTGATGTATGTTTAGAATAATTCAATATGATATTTCTCAATTATCTAATTTTGACTCTAACAACAAAAAATTAATTATCTGTTATATATAGATATTACTCAAAGAAGGGGAATGGTTATGTCCTTATATAGAATAATATATTTATCACTAATGAATCATTACAGATAGAGACAAATGAATAAAACATCAAAATCATTATATTCATTTGGTATGCCAAATATTTTCTTTTAATATATGGATACATTATCACTATGGTGAAATATGTGAGATATGCACTGACCATAAGATCATAAAATACATCTTTTATTGAAATAGATCAAAATGATTCAAAGGATATGGATCTAACTACTAATGGATTATGATTTATCAATACACTACCACCCAAGAAAAGAAATTAATGTAGAAAATTCATTGAGTAGGAAACACCATGGAATCTAGAACAAAATGAGGATTGATAGTTATCCAAATATCATCGATCTACTAATGATATATATAGGAATTATTAAGGAAATGAAGATGTCTCTACTTTATGAAATGATAGAGAGTCCATATTTGTTGAAAGAGATAATATTTTATCAACCTGATGATGTGATTATTTAAAAAAAATTAAAACATTAAATGGTTGGAAATTTCCAGACATCATATATGATGATAGAATTATAATATTTGGAAAATGGTTATGTATACCATCAATAGGTGAGAAAAATAGAATTATTTGATGTTTCTCATAACAAAAAATTCACTATAAACTCCTGTATAACCATGTTGTAAATTTATTTGAAAGAAAAGTTTTGGTGCTTAATCTAATGTAGGAAATTACTGAATATGTATCACGATGCTTGGTTTTTCAATATTTGAAGGCTAAGAGGTAGAATCCTAGAGGGGTAATGATACATATAACTTTTCCAAAGATAAAATAGGCTGAAATTACTATCTATATTGAAACATGACTACCTAAGAGTCCAATAAAGAATTATGAAACATAGGTTTTTAAGGATCGATATAAAAAATCTACATATTTCATTGCTATAATTGTAAATTTAACTCTTGCATTCCTTAAAATGATTTATATTGATGAATATTTGTGAATTTTTAGTGAAAAATATTATATTTTTTCTAATCATGAGTTTTTTTTACATCAAAATTTTGTAAGTTTTATCACAATGATCTTAATATTGATTTTTATTTGACCACTTCCTTCCATCCACAAAATGATGGAAAGTATGAAGGTACTATTAAGATATTTGAATACTTGCTGATATCTGAATTGTAATAATTTCTAGCTATGATGGATAAATATATACCATTGGTACCATTTTCTTACTGCTATAGTTTCCATTAAACTAATCAAATGGGACTATATGAATCATCATATGGTACGAGATGTCATACTACAGCTTGTTGGGTTGAAGATTGTAAAGGAAAACTTATAGTCTAATAACATATTGAGGAGAAAAATAAAAAGGTAAAGACTATTCAGACTCATATTAATGTAGATCCTTGATTGGATGATCTCATAAGGGGTGTTTTATTTCTAGGGTTTCCCCTCATATATGACTCTTTCAAAATTTAGGTCGGCTCAACTTCTCTCTTTGTTCTTAGCGATATCGTGGTGGTTGTTCCCCTGACACGGTGACTTCGCGACTTTGTGGGATCTACCGCCTCAGTGCTTCACACCATATCTATCATGATTCTCACTCGATTACTCCTTCGATGGATAAGGCTTACCTTGGTTGCACAGTGATGGCCTAGTGGATGAGATCTAGCATCTTCAATCAGGGGGATTTCGACTCATATTATACTATGTGCATTGGGTTGTTCGTTGGGGTCTCTACGAGTGACCTTGTTTTCAGTGACATGATGTTCTAGTTTTAGTAGGTGTATTTGTTCGGTGTGATATGGTGTTCAGGTAGGAATTAATATTTTGATGTTTGTTTTTTGATCTTCACATTAAGACTTAGTATTTTGGTTTGGATGAATTTTTTTTGTTCTTATTTTTAATATGGGTTCATGATTTTCGGTTTGTTTTGATTCAGTTTGGTTTTCTGTGGTAGTGTGGTTTCCTATTGGCTAGTTGTGTGGTTCTGGTAGTGATTATTTTAGGTGATGTGGTTCATCTCTCAATGTCTATGTTGTTCATATGGGACACTAATATATAATTTTTTTCTTAATTGTATCGATTTTACATTCTTTTTAATGTATTCATTTTGGTTGATGTGGCTGTTGGTTTTAGGTGAATTAGTGTATATTGCATTGGATGGGATTCTGTTGTTTGTGACATGGATTTGGATGAATCTTTTATGTGAACATGTGACTATTTTGGATCTATAATTTGAATTTGTAGGGGTTCCTAGATTTTGTTTGGGCAGGTTTGAGGCAACATATTTCTTGTTGAATGTTGGGTGTGTTGGCAATTAGAAATCTACATGGATATTCTTCAAATGAGGATAAGATCAAGAAGTTTTGACATGAGCATTCCATTTAGATTTAGAAGATCGAGAGGGTATGGATTTTCTATTTTTATTAGGCCCGTGAAACCCTCCATGGGATAGCTATCCAAGCAGTCATGCGACGGTGAAGTCTTTTCATCACGATGTTGTCACAAGGGAGGTGTAGATCTTGTAGTCTTGACCTAGGTTATATTCTTTCATGGTATTATTTCCTTGTAATTCTTGGAACTTTTTGTTTCTCACTTTTTCCTAAAAAGTATTGTTATAATAAATAAAATTAATTTTTAGTCATACTAATGTAGATCAATTAGGAAAAATATTTATGTAGACAAGTGGAGGAAAAATCATAAATTTCATGTGTAAGATAATTCTTTTGTTAATGTTTGTCCATAGAAGGATTTTATAAGGATTGGTATAAAAGGCAAACTGATCCCCTGGTATAATAGAACATATAAAATTTATGAAATAATTGGATATATGTCTTACAATTTGAAAATTACACCAACTCTCTCAAAAGTGCATTATGTATTCCATATATATTAATTAAAGAGGTATATTCCAAACTTGACACATGTTCTTACCTTGGAAGAAATAAAATTTGAAATCAATCTATCTTTAGTGAAAATGCCATCCAGTTTTTTAAAACTAGAGAGAATGTTTTTAGGAATTAGATGATTAAAATAGGAATTTCAATTTAAAGAAATAAAAAAATGGAGGATGCATTTTGGGAATGGGAGGATGTTATAAATAATAGGAACCCTTTTTTATATGAAGGGATATCCAATAAAATATTGGGGATTAAAATTTTGTAAAATGAAATAATATAACACCTAAGATTTAATTATATTATGCAAAAATAATAATTAAATAAAAATATATTACACTACACATTTAAATTTTTCATGTCATATAAATTATAATTTTTTAGGATGAATAATTATATTTAACTAACTTTTAAAAAAAATCATAGAATGAAATATTTAAATTTTCACTTAGAAATATGATTTAATAAATAATTGAAACTATATTATTTAACTATTTCTACATTTAATTACAATAAGTTTTTATAATTAATATATTTATCAATTTTTTGATTATAAATTTTATAGAAATAAGTATAATATTTTTTTATTAAAATTTGATATTTTTATAAAACTAATTTTGAAAGCATAATAAAATTACATTATATTTAATTAAAATAATAATTAATAATTAGTGATTTAAATTTAATTTATACATTAAATATTTAACTATATGACTATATATCCATTTAATTATGATTATGTTTCATATATTTATTGTACTATCTTCTAATTTTTCAAAAATGAATTTCATGAAAAACATTTTTCGACACATTTTATGCGTTTATTTTTAAATTAAATTCTTCCAATTTTTCATTGAATATGAAACAATGGATTCCACATTTAGAATTAGAGATATTAATATTATATAATAGGTTCAAATTATATTTTTTCCATAATGAATAGTAAAAACACTAAAAATTAATTATTAATGTTAAGGTCAAGAATGGTTCACTAAGGGGTCAATCTATAAATATAAGGTTTAAAATTGAGAAAAAAATACAAAAAGAACATTATTTGGTTGTATTTCTTCTTTATCCTTATCCCCATCAAATATTATCCATTTAGAAAACATATTTATAAGGAATTGACATGACAATATTGAAAATCATTAAAAAAAATATCATGTGTCCCACTAAACTAAATTTTAATTGGGAACCTCCTCCCTGAATTATTCACACCTGTAAAATAATTTATCTCAAAAATCCCATGGAAAATCCCTCCATAATATCATTATAATATTTGTGTAGGTTATTGTCTTTCCAAAATACCAACCCTGGAGTCTTTAATATGATCTCCAATGGAGGTTATTCTATTCGATAGAAACCATCTACACCAATCTATTTCATTTTTACTTATTTTTTACCACCGTAAATTATGTATTAATTAATACAAAATTATAAAATTAATATCTACCATATAATTAGTTGTTATTAAATTGATGTCATAATATTTATCCATCACCTTCTCCATTAAATGGAAACCAAAATGATCCCTCATGTGTACAGTGGAGTACCGCCTAATGAACCGATGATTTTGTTTTCAACTAGTAACCCACATGGATAGTCATAACGGAGAAAAAAATGGATATATATGATAATTATGAAATAATATTTATTTTAAAAATTTAATATATCACACCATTATTTATCATTTCATGCATATTTGAAATAATAACATTGCTCATTCGTATTTACGACATAACTCCACAAAACAATGTGATTCATTATCAATGATAAAATTTCAATAATTTTTAAAGAAGATTATATAATGAATAAAGTTCTTATATACAACATTATTACTATTCTAGATATTATTTTACTATATCCTTTTCATAATAATTTTGACACTCATAAAAAAACATGCATGGGAAAATGAAGTAGCTAACACTTGAATGATTGATAATATTGAAATTATTTTTAAAAACATGTGATAATATGTTATAAGATGATCAGATATCATATTATAAATATCATTATATTTAAATTAAAAATTTATAACATGTTTTAAACTATTATAAATATTGTTAAAGTACTGTCAACTAAAGGGAAGAATGAGGTAAAAGAATTTTATTTCAATTTCCGCTCCCCTTAGAGATATTTGATATTATAAACCTATTTAATTTTTTGTGGTTTATATATTATCCCATTGATATAATTAAAATAAATAGATATCTATTCATTATGATTAATGTTTTATATCATGATTATCATTTTAAGGGGTTACAATTTAAAAGTAAACAAATAGGTATGGATTTATTTTTCAATCCCAATTTTTTTGGGATTATTAATATTTTAATTAATGGAATTTTTTAAACAATACTTATTAATATATATTTATTTAATCATAATATGAATATTAACGCAATTACCATATTTTTTCAATAAAAATCCACTTTTGGGTTTTAAACCAAAAAATATATTTTTAAAATATAAGCGCGTTTTTTTCTCTTTTAATCACATATAATTTACTTACATGTTTATAAATTTCAATAGTTTTCTGAAAAAAGTCAATTTTATTACAAAAATGATTTATTAATGAAATTCTATGTCTTCCATTAATTTTTAATTGGTTTTAAAGTAATATTTATATTGTTTTACAAAAGCATTTCTTTTAGCTTTCATTAAAAATGTCAAAAGGAATGTTTTTATCATATATAGAATTAACGAACATCCCCAGTGTCATAAAAATTTTATGATATTTGGATTATTATAAATGTTCTCAATGTCTATAAAATAAAAAATCATTAATGAAATATTATTTTAATATTTCACTTACACTTTCATTATCATTAATGTTGATATGATTTTATTATAAAACCTATATTTCTAAGGAACTAATGATCATATATAATCACTTATTTTTTTTTCATTAACATTATCTTAAAAAACTAACTTATTTTCATTAGAAATTATAATTTTCATAAATATTCATATTATTTTTTATCATGTATATAATTATTTCCCAAAACATATAACATTTTTCTATACAATGTTTTACAATTTATGTTATTTTATTTACTGGTGAAAATCATAAAAAATTATTTTTTTACCCAATATGGATATTTATTTATAAGTATTATTTTTTATTAATGGAATTAATAATTAAATATAAGAGGAATTAATTGTATATGAAGTGATTTATGGGACCCAGTTATAGGTATCTCTATAATGCATCAACAAGTCACATGAGTAATATCATTTTTCCAATTTTTATGGGGGTTTGGTGTATACCTACATAATGATTAAATTTTGTTCCCACAGGGTTATGAACATAGAGATATAATGAAATCTCAAATAATGATGTCAAATATTAATCATTTAATTCATTGATAATAATTTTATTATTATCCATGAAATTATTTCATTGATATTATCCATGGATACATTTCATGATCAAGCTTTTGATTAAATGGAAAGTGTTTATTGTTATTTAACATTCCATATAGATAATGCCTTATTTACTCAATATATATTCCATTGTATGTGTTCCTTATTGTTAATTCTATCTCATACTAAATTTTTCTACATTCACCACATTATGAATAAGAAATATTTGGTGGATTTTAAAGGATATAGAATGTTTTCTTTTTTTTAGGTTTGATATTTTATTTTCAATTTAAAATGGATATGATGAATATATATGAATCTCTATGACTAAAAAAATAATCATTGATTTAGGATTAAATCTTTTGAATCTATTCAAATGTAAAAAATTAACAACCAAAAATGGGTTACAAGATTTTTTATTATTAAATCTAGTACAGTACACTTCTTAGACATACCCTATATAAGAACAAGCTTCCAAACAAAGGAAAATAAATATATGAAAGGGTGGGATCAAATTCATAGCATGGGTATAAATAAGATATATCAATTAATTAACATATGTTCGAATAAGATAATTATAATGGTATGATAACATGATAGTAATATGTGGATGTTATACTCTTGTGGTCAAAGATCATTAATCATAAATCATTGTGGAATGTTTTTTTATAGTAAAAGATATAATTCATAAGAGTATGTAACCATAAATTATTAATTATCATCTATTATAAAATATCATAGTCACAATACACAGGCTTTTAAAATACACATAGACATACTAAATCATTACCTTAGTCAAGGATCACTTATAATACTATCAAAGTGGATTAGTTCAGTCCCCATTACATGATTTAATTATATAGGGTTTTCTCCCAAGACAATTATAAGGAATAGATTTCCGTACTAAACTGGGTTTACTTCCCATTCATGTATATATTATATCATGATATATTAATCATTGCCCAATTAATTATAGGGATAAATAATTTCAAGACAACCTCTCACATAATCAAAACTATAAATATGTGTTCCACAATATAATAAAACAATAATAAATTTTTAATATCATAACCATTGAAGAATAAATATTTTCTTAAACATTTCATCATTTTATTATAGAATAACCTGCAGGATGTTAATATGTTTCCTATAGATTTAGTCATATCATAATTAACATATTTGAAAGAAACTTGTTTCATATAAACATCCTCAAAACATAAAAATCATGATATATATAGTGAAGTAATTTCCATGGTTTCACAACATCATATCCATCGTAATTTATAAAAATTATTTACGATTTATGATAGGGATGGAAAATACCTATAAAAGAGAATTTGAACATTTCAATGAAAACAAAGATAATACCCCTATATTTGGGAATAATTAATTCAAGAAATTCTCAAAATATTAATAATGATATTATAATTAAAAATAACCATGGAATGTTTTAATTTATTTTTCAAATTAGTGAATGCTCAAGATGGTGTTAAAATTCATTTGTGCGGTAAACATTTAAACAAAGAGGCCTTTCATGCTGTAATTAAAAGGTCAAAAACTACCACATTCCAAAAATTATAAGAATATTAATTTGAAAATAATGAAATTATAGTAATTTTTTTTAAAAATGGAATTCAATAATTATTTTATCATATAAAATAACATTCATGAAAACATATCAAATAACATTGAAATGTATGAAAAGGTTTTTCAACCATTGAGGAATTAAGGTTATTTTTCATAATAAAACATTTTCTCATTAGTTTTATGTATAGTTGAGAAGAAAATATCAGTAATACATAAATTTATAAGAATTAACATATTAGAATAATATATTTTTAAAAGTATTTGAACCATATAATTTTCCTCAATGTAAATTTAGTATAGAAAATCTCTAAAATATGTGATATTGTAATATAAAATCTTACCTCAAGTCCACATTTACTTTTCACAAATTCATACATACTATATTATAAAAAATATTTATTTTATATCTATTTAAAAACAATATTTAGAAATAAAATAATATTTATTGTTCCATTATAATTTATAATTTTTCGTTTATTAATATTTTTTCATTAAAATGAGAATTCTTTTTTAAAATGGCCCATTTTCTATGCATGTTTCAGTTCAAGGGATCCAGTCCTTTCTCTTTGGTCTTAGATTAGTAATATATATAACATTATTCATGTATAATTTATCATACATACGAATTATACACAAATTTATATCCTTTATTTAAAAATGATGATGAAATATGAATCATGTCACTTTGTGGAGACTATAGTCCGTACATACTCAGGTGTGATATTTCCACTTTTCAATGGAAGGAACAAAAAAATTAAATAATAATTGTCATTTATAGAATCATATATATATAAAAAATATAATACATATTCATTTAAAATTTACTTATGAACATCCAAGTAAATATTAAATGAAAAACTAATTACATTGCTTTATGGAGGTCATATTCCACACGTATGCATGATCATAATTATCATTTTTCGAAGGATGCATATGAGATAAAAAAATTTACACCATTAAAATAAAAACAAAATTATTTTGTACTAATACTTATTCATTACTATTTATTTGGTTATACAATATTTTTAGGAGGTTTAAGAATAAATAAACATGAAATATATTTCTAATAACATATACATCAATTTTTCAAAGCCTTTATGAGAAACTTTGTAAGGAATCATGGATGCGTATTTTGGAATGACCTGAACTTCTGGGTCATGGATAATTTTTTTGGAGATTATTTTTGAAATTATCTGTTAAGATATTTTTCTTGGCTAGCATAGATATAATGGGAGATGAGGTTCCCTTTTATACGTGATGAGAGTTGTACATTTTAAATACTTAAATAAATAAAATATAATAATGACATATTTAAGAAAAAGTGGAACAAAAAACCACCAAATTTGAACATAATATAAGGCTGTGTAAAAATACAATTAAGAAAAAATATTTAGATAATTTTTTACCTTATCTTATCCCTTATCTATTAACATTAACCCCTGATTAGACATTTTATTCTTTGGCGTGGAAATGAATGTTTTCCTTAGTTACTAATCATAATAACCAAAAATAGAATTTAAATAATAATTAAAAATATTTAAATTAATATTACTAATAAAAAATCCATTTTATCAGATTCAAATTATATTATTGGAAGAAATTAACTTTTATAATAATTATGTGAAACACAACAAAATAAGTTTTTAGAAAAAAATGAATTATTGAACCAAAAACTACTTTAATCTTAATGTTTACCTAGTAACAACCATTAATTGAATATTATAATATTTTTTTCAAATATAAAATCTACATATTTTTCAAATATAATTTATCTATAGTTATTAATTTTATTAATCAAGATAATGACACATTATGCACTAAAAGTTACTTTTTTAGAGAAATTATCTCTTTTTACTCTCAAATTATTTTATTTTCATTTATATCTATTTGATGAACAATGAATTAATTTTTTACATTTTAATAAAATAACACTTTGTAATTTTTTTATCTCTATTTAAATCCACTATTACAACCATTGTATAATAACTATCAAATTCAATAATATTATTTCAATGTTATATAGTAGTTTATTTAATCTTGATGAACTGTGTGAAAAAAGCTATCTAAGACACTACAAATATTTAAAGTTAAATATATTATAATATCATTGGGACTTAAATTATACCCATTTCATAAAAATATATCCTTTGATATTTTATCAGTCTAAAACAAAAAAAGAGGATAATTCTGATTCATCACTATCATGGGTTCCCACGTAACTTCCTCAAATCTATAGTTTCACCATAAAACATTATATTGGTGAGTTTTATTATTACAGTGTTAATATTATATTTGATTTAGAATCTAATCTAGTTTTCATGATAAGATAAATAATACTCTAGTGGTATATCCTCTATGTTATGCATATATGAAAGATCAAGTTTGTAATTTTAGGTGAGATATTTATGGACCACATTGTGTACTTAAGATAGATTCAAAATAAACTCCATGTAATAAGAAAGCATCATGATATGATAAATAATTTTTATGGAATGGATATATCTAGGGATCATCATTCACTATGTTAAAAATCATATAACCTTTCTCTATGGAAATATTCATAGGAATGTCTTGTCACCGACTTCAAAATCTAGATCACTTTGGTGAATGTGATCATATATTTTCTAATGACTTTGATATCCCTGTCATACTACTAAAAGGATCCGTCATTCTCAGAAATTACATAATCTACCTTAGGTCCCTATATGTTTTTTATTCATCCTTATACCAATATATTACAATTATAAACTTCCATACATATAGTCTTACAAAAGTATCCATCAAAATGATTATGTAAAAGAAATAATTGGAAACAAAATTAAATAGGAAAATGTGTTTATCTTGAACACCATTATAATCCATATAATAATCCCTTGATATATCTTATATGGTTTTAATAGTTCCCTATGACTGGCCAGCTATCCGTGGATGACTTGTAGTCCTAATGTTTAACTCTATATTCATGGATTGTTGATGAGTTATCAATAAATTCCATGTAGACCTTGGATATTGATCAAATACAATAGAATGTGGTACTCTGTGAAAACATAAATCATATTTAATTTATATCCCCACAAAATGATCTATATATAAATCTTCTCTGAATGTAATGAAATGTTCTTACTTCGAAAGTGATTGAATATAAACCAAATTGTAGTACATCTTTTAGATATGTTGGATAGTTTAATGATGAAATTAATGTTCATGTTTTCTCATTTATAATATAATACTGGTAGTATTTGTAACATCCCCATAAATGTTTGTCTCTCATTCATAACTTTTTGGCATACCAAACATTGGGATACATAGTCTGTAATATCCCTTTTATTTTTTCCCAACATAAATACTCTATTAGTTCTCTATACATCTTTATACATTGAGGAAGTATATGTAATGATGAACTAAGAGCTTCATATAAAAGATAATTTTTCAAATATGGTATTAATAGGGAACATACATGGTTATTGAACATTAACATTTCATCATAATCATGTTTTATCATATAAATATTCCATAATTTTATCTACAATTACATAATTTTTTTTTCACTTATCTAATCGTTACATGTATGGATGGTAGAAAATTAATCAGATAAATATATGTTCAACACCCTTTCCATAGGATTTAAAGATCCATATTATACAAATAAAATGTTTTGGATCTATTTCTATCCTTATTATTGAAAAAATTTCATGGTATTTCAGACTCAATGAATTACCCACCATATTCTCCTTCACTATGTGGTATTGTATTGTGTAGAAAAAAATATTCATCTCCAAGTGTTTTCTTCGGTACAGATTAAACTATTTATGTGAGAATAGACATAAATCTTTATTATATGATTAATATATATATATATATATATATAATATTTTCAATATAAAGGTAATTCCATTATATTTTAAATGAAAAAATAATTTATTTTAATTATGAACAATTAGTTTGGTAAATTTTTAAAGAATTTCATTAAATGTGAGAAATATTAAAGAACCATATAATTTAGAACGAGTATGCATCTTAGTCCCTTCTTTGATTAACAAATATAGATAAAAATCCACTCACCACTATAGGGAAGTGTGACAAAGTGTGTATCAACCATCCTCTGGTTAATCTCATTGAAATTTTACTCACATTAATATTCTTAAATTATCGTGGCTCCTATCCATTTGAAATTTGTTATTATATTAGAAATAAATGATAAATATCTAATCGAGGATAAATATTATACATTGAATCAATTAAAATGATTGATCTTTTTCATTGCGTTTGGATTATGATATTGATTAATAACTTCTATCTTTAAAAATCCCCATGATATAAGCCCAATTTAGATTATATATCCTATAAATGAGACATTATATTTCCAAAATTAAAACTTTTTAGATTTGGAATACACATTCTCTATATAAAAAGTATTCAACACAATCCTCAAATGGTATTCATGCTCTTCCATTATTATGGGATATATTAAGATATCATCTATAAATATTAACAAAAAATTGTCTAGATAATCTCTAAAGAATTTATTCATGAAATTCTTGAAGAAAACATGGTTATCTATTTGACCCAGAGGCATCATTAAAATTAAATAATGACTATACCACATTTGGAATTTTGTCATGGGTATATCCTCCTTCTTCACCCATAATTTTGATTTCCTAATTTAATATAAATCATGGAATAATATTTATATTATCACAATTGATCAAACAAAACATCGATACTAGGTAAGTGATATTCATTTTTTATAGTGATCATGTTATATTCTTGATAATCACTGAAAACACTCACTTAACCATATTTCTACTTAATGAAAAGATTTGGTTCACCCCATGGTGTGTAATTTGTGTTTATTAATCCATTTTTTAGATTCTCTAAGAGTTTCTACTTCAATTCCTACAACTCAGTCTGAGACATTATCTATATAGTATTTGAAATAGATGTAGCACCAGGTGTGAGTTATATTGAAATATCAACTTCATAATTCTAAGGATTTCAATAAAGTTTTCAGAAAATACATGTTTTCATTTCTGAACAATTGGAATATCTTCAATTTTTATTTTATTTAAACTGCTGAATGTAAATTTTCATAATGAATGGGTATTATGAATCATAAAATGCAAATAAATTCCATTAGAAGTTCATTTTCATCCTCACTCCTATATATTATATTATATAGATCCATAATAACAATGTGATCTCATTATTCATTATATTTTTAAGGGATCTATTTATATTGATCTAATGAATTTTAAAAATCGTGTTATATCTACTAAAAGAATAATAATAATACATTCATATGTCATATTCAAAAAAATAATAACATAAAATACATAACCTTATAGAGGAGGATATGTTTGTCTTAACTACCATGATCTACTTAAATGATTTACATAACTTACTCCCTTCCATGTTCTAGGATTTATCCCTTTTTTTAGGTAACTAAATCAGATAACCCCCAAATTCTCACCATATAAGGCATTGAACTTTTATGGTACCTTGGGATGAATATTATTTCTCTCAAACTAATTATCATTTTTTCAATAGAAATTAGTTTTTATTTGACCATATTTTCCATAGATAAAAAATATTTTAGATTCATTGATAAATTTTTTCTTGGGGATTCTTCCCACATTCATGACATTTTGTAAGTTGATTATTCATACCTCCTTGTTTTTTACCACTTAATCATTCATGATTTTCCATTTTTCTCTTATTTAGTTCATTAAAGAACAAAAATTATTTCGAGTCGTTAGTAATAATTTGATATAGGTAATTATAAATTTATAGATGGTTTTCTATTTTATCTCTCATTTTTGAATGATTCTCCTGTGAATAATTGCTTCATTGGTGTTCCCAATTGTTGTTCACATGACCCCTCTTTATTATAGAGATTATGTTAAAAACAAAAATTGTTGTGATTATCATACATCAATATTAATAGTAAACAGTCATATGGTTAAGAAAGTAATTTTTAATATGTGCTAACTTATTACTTCTTCATTCAACTAAGGACACTTATATTTCATCCCATAGCACTTTTTGTTATCATAATATTTCATATATTTTATCAGTTTATTCATCATAATGAACAATGAAACGAATTTGAAATATATAAATAATATCCCATGAGAGTTTATAGTTATATGTTCATAAATAAGCCCACTCGATGCGCATTGAGATTGTACTGAGTTCTCACTCAACAAATTTTTTTATGTGTTACCCCAATATGCATATGATAAATATTTGCATCCACATTATATCTTCAAGATAGGGGTGTAAATTATTGGAAGAAATACAATCTTTTATTTACCAAAATTGTATGATTTTATCAAATTATAATACATATCCATTGGTTTTCTCTCTAATATTCTCTAATAAAAATATCGACAAATAACTCAACCCTCCTCTGATACCAACTGAGTTTAACAAAAAAGTATATAAATAAATATTACCACAAATAGATTAATATTCTATAGATATCGAGACAATAAAACCCTATAACAATAAATTATTAGTGTATTTAGATTTGAGATATATAGTCTCCTTATATATTGATTGATAATTAATTTATCCCACAAATTTATCCCAACATTACATACTTCTTATAAATCCCCTAATTAAAACCATCTTTCATAACCAAGGGAAATAAAAAAAATATTGTGAGAGATCAGATAATCACTAATTGTAATCATCAGAGATATCAATCCATGACTATAAGAGAACATATGATAAGTATAAGGGTGTGATAACATGATCATATCCATTGAAAGTGATTCCTAAACATTCAAAGATATTTATTAATGAATCTTGACATAAAGTTTTATCATAACAAAATACATACGTCACAGGAGTGAAAAATCATCAATAATGAATCATTATACACTAGAACATTTCATAAGAAAATTGAATAGGTTTGGATATAAAATAGCATATAATACAACTTCATTAGTCAAGGATCACTTCTATTTTAATAATAGCATATTATGTTTACTACAAACTCCATCATTTCTTTAGTTAAGGTTCACTCTTAGGAATAAAAAAATGGATAAATTACCTTACTAAACTTGTTTTTCCCAATTCCATTATATATTATCTCATGAAATATAAATATTTAGCCGATAAATTTTAGGGCTATATAATTCTAGTCCTACCCATCACATAACAAAATGGTACTTATGTGTTATAAAAGATTGAAAAACATTCAAAACTTAATAATATCATTACCAATGTAAAATAAACATGTTTTATAAACATTTTATCTTTTCATATTACCATTACACATTAAATCGAAATTATATTCATAAACATTTTATCATAACATATTTAAATCATGGTAATGAAATATTTTCCCAAGAATCATCCTTAAAAATCATCAATATAATCCATATATAAATATAATGATTATGGTATCATAAGATCATATCCACAATAAAGCATATAAATCAATAAAGGATGTTGATATAGATTAATAATTCCTCAAAATATATTATAAAAATTTCATTACAATTAGTGAAAATACCCTTTTCATTCCGTATATTTAAAAATAAAAATTTTATAATATTGAGAAAAAAATGTTATTCCCAAGAAATCATTGAATCTTTCCATGTAAGCTTCAATGTATCAAATATTATTGTTTGAGGGATTTTCTGTTTATGTGCTAAACGTTAAAAAAATATTTCATTCACACTTCTAGTAAAAAGTCCAAAATTACAACATTTTAAAAATGAAAAGAAGATTCATTTTATAACATTGTAAAGAAATAATGATATGTTTGGAAATTAAATTTAATAATAATTTAATCATTGAAAATAACATTCGTGAAATGTTTTTTAACGGAAAAAACATGGAAGAATATGTTCAGTAACTAAAGAGGAACTAAGATATGATTTATTATAATAAAATTCTCAATCATTTTAAATAACAAAGATATAAAAATGTTAATAATAAATATAAATTATATTAATAAATTAAGAAGAATAAAATATATGAGGTTTAGATAAAATAACCCAATAATTTCCCTCAATAAAAATTTAGCATAGAAAATCTAGAAAAAATGATATTATAATTTAATCTCATTATTTATGTCTCGTCTTGCTTTATAAACTTTCAGAACTCTTGTATAGTAAATATATATTTATTATAACTCTATTCAAAAATAATATTCATATATAATTTATAAGGAATAATTCATTTATAATTTACAATTGTTTTTATAAACAATCCTTCATTAAAATGAACATTTAGGGTTAAAACTAGTATATTTTCACTGCATATTTCAGTTTGATGATCCCTATACTTGAATTGTGGTAATGTTTCCACCATCAATAAAACCATAAACATGTAAGAATTATAATATTAATTTATTATAAACATATTTATAATTATTTGTATAAAGTGTTTTTGATAAATGATTTACATCACATCGTGGAGATGGTGGTCTGTTCATGTACATGACTGATGTTTCCACTTTTCGGTGGATGGAATGATAGAAAGGTAAAACATATCCTTTACAGAATAAAAATTATATCATAAATATGACATATTAATTACATTTATCTTCATAAACATCCATGTAATGCGCAAAGGAAAAATAAACACATCGCTTCATGGAGGAGATTGTCTACACATATGCAAGACCAATGTTATCATTTTCAAATAGAATGGAAGAAGATATAAAATGGATATAGAAAATTAAAATAAAAACGTCTTAGTGTAGTGAAATACTGATAATATCATTTTATTTTCATTAAATCCTTTTATTTGAGTTCTTAGAATTAATAAAGATGAATAATATTAGAAAAAATAGATGCCTCTTCTTTAGATATCATCTTCTGAGAACCACTATACTGATTCTTTGAGAAGTCATTTTTGAAGAAATAAAATCAAAGGACATGGATAAGGATGTTGAGATATTTTTGGGTATACATATGATGATATACAGGTCTCATGTAGTATGGATAATAGGTGAGAGTCTGTTCCCTCTTTTATGTGATCCGAGTTGATCTCTTCTAAATACATAAAACACTGAAATATATTAAAGTCAAATTAATGTAAATGGGGAACAAAAATAGAAAAAATTTAATATAAAATATACTTTATTAAAAATTTTCTAATCACATAAAATTTAGGAACATTTTTAGATTATTATAATTCTTATCTTTTTTAGTTTAGCATGTTGATATGCCTGGTAACCTTACTATGGTAATGATTTTATTCCACATTTACTATTAATATTAACTAAAAATGACATTTACATTATACATTTTTTTTTGAAAATTTATATACAAAATATAAAAACCATTTAATAATACTAAATTGTTAAAATTGGTATAAATTCCTCTTAAATTTAATTTGAAAAAATGCTTTGAAAATGGTTTTTTAGAAAATTCAATTTTTAAACATAAAATTAAAATTTTCTTATTCCATTCCTTGTAAAAATAATTAAGTGGCTAATAGAATAATATATTGGATAATTTTCAAAAAGTTTTGTTAAAATCATTCAACAATAATTATTAATTCAATTTATTCAAATAAAAACACATTGCATGTATAAAAAGTATTCAATAAAAAATTTTTTTTTACATTAAATTAATTATATATTAATTTAAAACCAATTTATTACTAATGAATTCATTTTATACATGTGTAAAAAGTAATCCTTAAAAATTTATCTGTTCATATTCATTCTCTAATATATAGTATCTTCAATATAACTATCACATTTTATATTAATATTTCAATATTATTTAACATTTCATTAAAAATTCTATATTTCATACAAAGAAATCCTTCAAAGACATAAATATTATTTAAATTGAAATATAAGATTAAATATTTAATTGTTATAAAACATGACCTAACCAAAACAAAAGTGAACTGAATTTAACTAAAATGAATTGAATAGACTTGAAATATCTTGAACTGAGCTGAAAAAACCCATTATAATAAAAATAATGTTAATTGGACTAACATAACATGAATTGGCCTAACAAAGACTTAACCAAGAAAAATATTATTAAATGAGACAAAATTAAAACTTATTTAAAATAAACAGACCTAATTAAATTTCCCAAAACATGCCGAAATCAAACTACATTAACTAAAACTGAATAGAAAAAATGAATTAAACAGGCTATATCCTAATAAAATAAAATAGTCTAGAGAAAAACTATGTCAATATAAAGAATTGAATTATAAAAGATAAAAAATGAAATAAACTGAAACAAAATAACCAGGTCAAAATATATTTTATTTTAAATAAAAAAAAATTGTGAAATAATGAACTAAACTATCATGAATAAAGCAAATAAAAAAATTAACTTGACAAGATCTATATTAAGACAATAAAACAGAAACTAAACCAAACCATCCTAAACTGAGGAAACTAAATTGAATAAAAAAACCATAACTAAACAGAACCAACATAAATATAATGAATCCAAAATGAATTCAACTAAAATGAAAAATATTTTTCTAAACAAAACAAACTACACCGTAATAGTACTAAACCATGTAGAACCAAATTAAATCGATCTAAAATATTCTAAAGAAAACTAATACTAAACTATCTTAATTAAATGTAATTGAATCATACATATCTAAATTTAGCTCACTCAAAAAATTACAATTCAACTATACCAAAAATATATATATATAATTTATCAAAATAGAATGATCTTGGAAAACATAACCAAGTTTTATTGAACAAATCCAACCCAAAAAAATCTAAAAAAACAAACTCAAATAATTAAAATTGAATGAAAAAAAAATATTGGAATGGAATAAAAAATAATAAAACTATCCCATTCTCCCCAAACTTGATATAAAATTAATTAAACAAACAAAAATTAACCACCGATAAAATGAAGAGATCCAAACAATCTTGAATTAATTACAACAAAAAAAATTGAACCAAAATAAATATAAATGAACTAAATTGAATCTAACTAAATTGAACTAATCTGAAAAAATTCAAATGAACCTAAAATTAAGTGAAACTAATGAAACCATATTGAAAAAAATTAATCCATAAAGAATCAATCCAAATTATATGGTATGTAGTGAAGAAAACAAAATTCAAACTTCTTTGACCTAAATCTCTATGAAATGAACATTCCAAAACAAAAAAAAATTGACATATCTAAAAAAACTAAACTAACATAAATAAAATTGGCCAAAACTGGAAAAAATAGAACCAAATTTAATTATACGAAATAAATATATATTTTAGTGAACCCAATTGGATAAAATTTAATTAAACTTTATAGGAATATATTTAAAAATATCTAAAATGAACTGTACAAAACAAATGAAAATTGCATTGAAGGGAAATACACCGAATACGCATAGAAAAGTTCAAATAATTTATATATAATCAAAGGAAATAAATCCAAACCAAAAGTAATAATTTATACGAACCAATATAAAATAAAACAAGACTAATTAAAAAAGAAGGAAAAAAAGATGAATTGAAATGAGAAGAAACAAACTAAAATATACTAGCTGAAACAAACCTGTTCAAAAAGACACTAAACTAAAAATATTTGAGCAAACTCAACGAAAATATTTACAAAATTAATCAATACATGATTATATCATAACAATATTTTTTCAGATAAAATTGTATTTAAAAAAATCAGAAACTAAATTAATCAATAAGAACTAACTTGAACCAACCTAATATGACTAATACTAATTTGTTCTAAATTAAAAAGATAATAATACACTTGAAATAAATTATATTGAAAATAATTGCATTTATTGGCATAAATGTTCTTAAAATGTAACAAACATAGTTAGAATGAATTGAATATTATGGAATATAAATAAACCAAATTGAATCAATGAAAATACGAGGAAATTTTTAAATAAACTAAATTGAATAGGGAAGCACAATAAAATCTGAACTAAAACAATATATGAAAACCATAATAGAATTTATCTGACACAATCTCAACCAAACTAACCCAAAAAAGAATTAATATATCATAACCTAAATTAGACTAACCCTAACATAACCTAAAAATGATATGAACTGAATCAAACCTATCAAATATGAAATGAGCACACATTATCTAAATCAAATTGAATCAAAACGAAACTACTAATATATAAGCGATAGAGAATCTAAATATAATTACCTAATACTAATCCATCATAAATTAGATTGAACTACATTAACCTAACAAAATATAAACTAGTGTAAATATAAAAAATCACAACCAATGGTAAAAAAAGAACCAAACCAAACCAGCCCAAATCAAATTGAATAAAATGGAATAAATAATACTATGATAAGAAAAAAGTAAACTAAAGTTATCAGTACCAAAAAATATTATGTTGAAATAAATGTAAAAAAACTAAGCACGATTGAACTAATCTAAACCAAAAAGGTCCAAAAAGAACAATACTAAATCAACCCAAGACAAACTACATTAAGTTGGACTATATTGATGGGAATAAATATTTACAATGAAAAGCATATCAAAACTAAATAGAAATGAACCAAATTGAAGAAACCAAAAATGACTTCAATTAGGATAATCAAATCTAATATGACCATTATTGAATCAATTTAAATAAAATCATCCTAAAAATATCCCAATTTACTCATCTAGAAATGAATCATAAAATATTGTACTTTATATTTGTTTGAGGGGATATAATATGATATTTATTCTATTATGGAATAATAATAAAAATATTTGTAATATGGAGGTAACACTTATATTCGCAACAATGTATGCATGGATGACTGTAGTTATGGATTGAGAGATACATCCAATGAATTACACCTTCCCCCCATAAGACAATTCATGGGCCATATACAATTAATTTTAATACCTTAAAACCACTAAATAACCTCTATTCCACTACAAGAAGATATAATCTTAACTATGTTTAGTACTATATTGTCAATCATAATATAACATATGTCCTTCATCAAACATGATCCAAAATAAATATTATTTTAACCATTTTATTAACCATAAGATATATATCCTCTTTACCATAACTCAAATGAAATTATCCTTGAATAAATATAATTTTTATGCGCTTTTGATTTCCCTTAAATGAAGTGATTTTAATCGATCTTTCATGTTTAATAATATTTAGCTCCCACTCAAAACATCATGTACATTAAAAAATAACATATATTAATAAAAAATTAATTTTAGAAATGAATTGATTGTTTTTTAATTGATTACTTATTTATAATATTCAAATAATATATGACTAAATTTTGTTTAATATTTTTTAAAATTTTATTATAATTAAATGATAACTTTCACTAATTCCTTAAAATTATGATTCTAATTATAATTATAAGTAATTAAATTATTCGGAACTATTTATAACTCATATAAATATAGTGGTCCGGTAAATTTTAGGAATATTTAAAATTGGTTCATTGTTTATTAGTCAAATATTTCATGTTACTCTTCCACAGATAAATGAATATTTCAAACAAGGGATAACTTAATATTGATATCTAGAAAAAATATTTCTTTACATCTCAATTTTCCTAACGATAATATGATAACAAAATTTTCACTTAATATTGATTTAATAAATATAAATAAAATATTTTAGGAGATAAAAATACAAAAAGAATTTCTCTTATTTATGATATAAATCTTGTATTAATGTGATGAACTGTTTCATATTATGAAATCTTGAGTGGTTTTAATGATTTATAGGGGGAATATTAAATTTTAAGTGATAATTTTAAAATTTATTTTATGATATATCATTCGTAGAAGTAAAAAAATGAAAAACTCATGAAGAAGAAAAATATTTCAGGCAGTGTGGATAAATTTGATAATGATTTTAAATTTTTATACGATAATTTAATAAATGGATATAGAAATAAATTATTTTTTAACACTTGAATACATTTGAAATAATGATTTTCTTATAAAAAAAGATAACGGTGTCTAATTCAGTAATGATAAAATTATATTGAAATATGATTAAAAGAATAAATGGGTTTTAAAAAAATTTAAAATGATGAATATTGAGTCTCTAAATGAATAATTAAGATTCAAATTTGGAATATTGAAGGATTTTGTTAAATTTATATAGAATATTTTCGTTACTATGAATAATCATATAATAAATATTTTAATGACAAATAAATATACTATAAGTGAGTATATGATAAGATGAATGATGAAAATGTATAGAATATACTAAATAGTGAAGTAGAAAATACTGAATTATGTTAGAAGAAACTTTTTGAATAAAATGGTATAATTAAAATTAATAAAAATCAGGAAATAAAAAGTTAAATGAAATTAAGTATATTAGGGAAAATTTTATAGTTGGAAGTAAAATAAATTTTATTTATTATCTTATTATATATATAGAGAAAATTAATTGATATTAAGAAATTTATAAGGCAAATGTAAGATTATTTAAAATTTAGTTTAAATATATGGTTATGGTTATTCAATATGAAATAGATAAAATCAATAAGAACTTTATTATAAATTATAAATAGTTCAAGTTAAAATGTGATTAGATAGTTAATTTAGGTAATAATATTTAATTCATTTGTTACTAAATTTTAAAAGATACATTAAGAGTGTACTGGGATCAAAAAGAAAAACTACATTGGGTGTGAAATATTTATATCATAGGGATCATCCTAAAAAATAATTAAGCAATTCCCTGTAAACACAAAAATGAAAAAATAACAAACATTATATGTTTACTAAATTGTTAAATGAAAAGTTTTGTTCACAAATGAGTTTATATAAAAAATTGAGAATTCATAAAAACATGGTGAATTAGATCAATGTAAATGATATGTTATTATGTGATTATATATTTTTTTGGATGAAGAAAAATTATATTTTATAAGGAAACATTATATTACATTTAATCTATTAAAACTAGATGAAACACATTATATGCATTATTTTATTTAAAACACAACAAAATCTCATTATGATCGAAATTAATTAAAATATTAAAGAATGTGTCAGAAAGGTTATGAATATATAAGATGGTGATATTTGATAGTTAATATTATTGTTTTATAAATATATAAAATATGATGAAGAAATATATGTTCACAATGATAAATAACATTAAAAGATATGTGAAGGGAGATATTCAAAAAATTGACCACTCAAGAAAATTCCCTAATAATTTTTTTTTGGAATTAAATAATTTTTTTATTTAAGAGAATTAGTGAGGAAGTAAATTGGTTTCTTATCCTATAGGAAATTAGTATTTCAATAAGGGTTATCTTATAATAAAGTGTAATAGATTTTTTGGGGTTGAGGAAGATAGATATAGGAATGATAGTTTTTTTTAAATTACTAAGTTGTCAGTATATGTTTTGATTGATGGAAAGAAATATTATAAAAATTTAATACTCTAAATGTTTATGATCATAAAATAATATCATTTAATTTTTTAAAAAATAATGATAACTACGGTAGTAAAAAATAAAAATTAGAGATATATTTATCTTTAGAGTCCACCATATCATGTAAAAGAAGAAATTATAACCCAAGAGTAGGGATACATAAATGTTTGAGACTATTAATAATGGAATATATTGTCAATAGAGAAATAATTTATGCACCAGTGGATTGAAAATCATGATTTTATCATATAATATTAGTTATAAATTTAAATAAATTTTTATCTATCGAATCATAATGATTTTATTTATACTAAATATGTTTTTCCTTTCTGATTTGAATGAACGTAAGGGGTTATAAAAAGTATCTAGATAACAATGTTCATGTAAATTGAACCACCCCCTTATAATAATAAGATTAAAACATCAAGGTAGAAAGGAAAAGAAATGGTTATGGTTGGTGTGGAAACCAAACCATCTTCCCCAGATAGATAAGGATGTTTCTATTGTCTACCACTTTTTTTTACTAAGGTATATCATTTCTTAAAGAAATTATCGTCAAATAATTATATGATCATGGGCCATGATGAATTAAACACATGAATAGATATGTGATGAATTATAAATTTTGTGTTAGAATATGATTATTCATATTTTTTTTATTTTACATGTTGATACATAAATTGAAATAGCATCATACTGGTAATATTTATAATCTTTTATTTGACATAGGTGGAGCAAATTATTTATTAAATACACCATATTCACTGAACTTAATTTTTTTAAAAATTGAATGTGTTAATATTTTGTTGATTTATTTTTAAATTATTAAAGTTTTTTGTTTCAGTTACGAGATAATATTATAATCAATCATTTTATATCTAAATTGAAACTATATTATCTAGCAGGATATGAGGAATAGTTTAAGAGAAGTTAAAATAGAATACATTAATTACAAAATAAATTTGTTTTATTATATTAATCACTGACACAAGTATAATTAAAAACTAAACTTGTGAATCAAATTATTTGAAGCAGTTCACTCTATAATTATTATTAATAATTCATCACTATAATGACTTCATGAAAAATATAAAATGTTTTTATTCAAATTCAATTTTCAATGTGTGATAGAACATAGATAAATCTTAAGATAAATAGATTAAAAGTTGTATATTGTTTGAATCTACAGACTATATAGAGTTTTTTTCATATTTGGTAATATATTTTAAAGATATACAGAGAATGAAGGTCTTATTAAATAATAAGAATATATTGGTTTTCTCTTCATTATGAATAGTTAATTGGGGAATTTTTTTTGGAGGTACTATATTTGAATCCAATTGAACTGATCTCATTATGTTTTGAAGATTATATTGATGAATGATTGTTGAGCTTGGGGTGCTTCTATCAAGTTATAATAATAAATAAATTATTTATATAATTTTCATATATATGTTTTGATACGTTGTTGATATTTTTTATGAATATTAGTAATGATCTATGATATAATAAAATGATCTCAGTATATTATTTCATTCAATATGTTGGTTAAAATATTATAAGTTTAGGAATATATTACAAAAAAACATATGATATTGAAATTTAAATGGTGAATATGAATAAAAATTATCATTGATGATGGTTATACATGACATACACATCGTAGATTTGATATATCTTATGTGTTTATATAATATTATATATATATGAATGTGTTTTAAATATATATGTTATATTATAGTAATGTGGAGACATTACATTGATATTAACAAAAAATTACGGTATCAGTCTGTTATATATAGTGGATGGAACAAAAGTGTTTTGGATTATAATGTATATTTTGGTCCTTTACAAAAATATATTCATCATTTTTTAGAACCATACAAGTGAATCAAATAAAAATTTTAAGGGATGATATGTTTATATTAATATTTGATCAGTCTTTCTAAAAAGAGTGTATTATTTAAAAAATTGATATGATATTCCATAGAAGTAAATGTATACTGTTGACAATAAAATAGATTATTGTAATTAGTTTTTGACCCCTTTTGAATTTAAAAATCTCTATTTATAGGTGTTGGTGACATAAAAAAGTTGGTTTCATCAATGCATTATTTTTGAATTTTAGATGATCATGGTATTAAAATATTACATTTTTTGGTTGATAGAATACCACAAAATAGAAGGGGTAGTGTATTGTATCATTGATGTTGATATAACATAATATAAACGGAACACAACAATCTATTATCAATGAAAGGACATATTTGATAGGATTATATCTCGAGGTCATATATATTATTGAAAAACATACTATAGACCATGGGAGATTATCCACATGGTTTAAAAAGTTAATTGGTTTCCTAATACATGATCTAATGGAGGCCGATTGAATAATATATAATTTTCCTACCCAACCTATTTCAATTGATTTCTTATTTTTCATCTTCAAATTTAGAGTATTCATTAATAAGTAATATATTCATTATCATATATATACATAAATGTTTTTATGATTATGAAATAACCATTATTCACCCTATTTTCTGTCCAATGGTACATTAAAGTATCGCTCATGTGTTTGTCTGGAATTCCTCCTCCACATAGAGTTAAAATTCAGTTTGCATAACCATCATTCATGGATTGATAATATTTTGGATATGATGTTTTTATATTATTTTTATCAAATATTTATTCCTCTATAATTTTCATATAACATTGACCTTCTTAACTTCCAATTCATTACAATGCGATAACGTTGCTTCTACATACATATAAGATACCACATCCATGAAGTAATGTGATTCATTTTTCATTTTCACATTAAATAGATGGTAAAAAGGATATATATAATGTATAAATATTTTAATACTAATATATTCAAGGTTTTGGAATGGTGAAATAATATATTGCTATTTTCCTTCTTTTATTTAGAAAATGAAAACAACATTTATGCGTATGTACCACCTATGATCTCCATGAACGGTGAATTAATTTTTCTATATCATCATTTTATTAATGAAACTATATATATAATTATTATATATTATATTTATATCATTATAGAAATTTTATTGATGTTGTAACAATGATCGAAGTACCATGATTAAAACTACTGACCTAAATTTTTCATTAAAAATGAAACACTTAACACCTTTAATGGAAAATTTTTATATTGAAATATTTTTATATAAAAGATAAAATTTCATAAATGGATTTTATATGATATTATATGTATTTAAATTTTTTTTATAAAATTATAATAAATTCAATTTTATTTTATAGGTGGTTACCGTTCATCAATAAAAGCAAATATTTAGGTAATGTATTTTCATCTCAAATTTAGTTATATGAACCACATTCCATATTCACCACTTATTTGTTTTATGTTGTGTAAATAATTCTTATGACTATATTTTATTATTACTATAATGATAATTATGGGTAATTATAGGTCCATCGAATTGTATTTCATTTAAAAATATTTTATTTGAATGGTATCAAAGTGGTAGGGGCTTTATATTACAATCTATTTTTTTAATTATGAAAGTTTATGATAATGTTTATAGTGATGAAATTTTTTGATATGTATTCAATGAATCCATTTAATTTTATTATAATATTATTATTTATATATTGTAAATTCTTCTCATTCATTCTTTTCACATTATTTAATCAGTTAACTGAAAGAATAATTTTATGGAAATCATAATATGGTTTCTTTTTTAGATAAGAATAATTTTAATTAATCCCCATGATATATAAAATGTTTTTAACAATGTTTTTTTACAATATCTAATGAGTTTTTAATATTATTATTACTCACAATTCAATTCTTAAAAAACATCTTATAAATGAATCTTATTTTCGTTTCTTAATGGGATACAATATACCTTTTACGAAAATTCTGAAAAAAAGTTATTTTAACATAAACAACATGAATAGAATTTCATACAATCATTAGGGATTAGTTACTTTAATAATTATTTATATGTTTATAAGGATATTTTCATTGAATTTTGTTTCATAATATTCCGTAATGTTATATATTATTATTATGTTATTTTAAAGGGAAAATGGTATTGTCCTTATGAAATATCTTAGTGAATATCATTCTTAAATTTTTTATCCATGATAACATATTTTGATGTTTCTTATGATTTATTAAGGATATGATATAAGGATAACATCACGATTATTTCTCTATATTGTTTATGATTATGATGATGATATGTTTTTCAAATCCATTTATTTTATATGGTTTTTACTATGAGGAAATATTGAAATGTTCATCAATTTGATTTCCCATCCATGGGATGTGATATATAATTAATTATCTATGATATTGTGGAATAGATATCAAGGATTTATGATTATATGGTGGGTTTACATGGACTTATGTATAACTCCAATAGAAAGGGTAAATATGGACAACTCATTAGAAAAATAAGGAATGAAATTTAGAGTGAACCCAATTCAGTAAGAGACTATGTTTACAATCACACTAAAGGGAGTGATCCTTCACTAGGGATATGATATAATGGGGAGTGAAAAAAATCCACTATTATAATCTTAGAAGTGATCCTTAAAGGATTAAATGATTTTATATTTATATGTGTGTGTCACAAAATTATTTCTTATTCTGATGTTATGCTCACAAATATCATGTTTTCTGATTCCTTTAAGATTCCTCTCTATAAACTTCATTTTATTGGTGTCATGAATCAAGATTCTGATCAATGAGATAATGGTTATGGTTAAAAAAATTATATTATCATATTATTATTCCCTTAGGTTTATATTATATTTAACTTATCTTTGATATCTCACTTGTGTAACCTTTATGAGAATCTTAACTAACACATTCTAATCATTCCATTCCCAAGGTCATGAAATTTTTTTATGTATGATATGTCTAACTGGGGTTTATGTAGAGAAGTTAATAATGCAAGATGTTATAGATCTCTTATGAATAATATTTTTATGTATCCTTGTTTCAAATGACACTAAAACTACATGATTTTGAAATAGATTATAATGTAACGTATTGAATATCCATCTAGTTATATATAATATTTTTATTTGAAAAGTATGTGTATTCATAGTTGGTATCAGATTACGGTTTAACTGGTCATTGAATATTATAATTAGAGAAATTTTGAAAATTCACTGGGTCTGAGTATCTGATAAAATCCAAAAAATATTGGTTAGGTGATGATTATGTGGTATTCCTATCAATACATCCATGTCTAGATACTATATGTAGACATTTTTGTGGAATAAATACATCTAAGAGAAATATCCTTAAGAATATTTAGTTGATTATATCACTCCCATCATTCTAGTTCATAATGAATGATACCTTACTGATAACATGGTTTGAAAAACCTAGGGGATATTCTTTGGTTAAATCTCATTTTCATTATAAAACATTAAAAAGGATCTGAATAGATTATAACCAAGGATAACCTAAGTTAAACATTATGTATCATATATTAAAAAAAGGTGAGGAGATTTAGATATCCCATACATGATTTTCATGGATTCGCCACTCTAATTAAATATTCTTGATAGTTATTCTAATAATATATTTTTAGTATGTGATTAAAGATTGATTGATGATGTTAATTTTTTCATATTTATGATTATTTATTGAATTATCATTTTGTGATATTTTATATTTGAATTCATTTTGATTATGAGAAGTACCATATAATGTTAATTTCAATCCACATTGATTAGGTTTTTAGACAGAATAAAAAACTAATAATGTTATAAGGATTGAATGTTTGGTATATGATTCTACTCTAATTGAAGGTTCCTTGAATAGTATTAAAAAATATATCATTATTCTCCCACTCATTTAATATGATGTTATTTTTTTCATGGATTGGAAATCTATATTAAATCCAATAACAGTTTATAAGGAATAAAAGTCATATTTTATCCTTTGTACTAGCTTTTGATACTCTATTAGTGCGATGATAAATATTGAATACTTATGGAAATTGAATTTGTTTTATGGTTGTTGATTCCAATTAAAAATAATTATTTATCTTAGTTTAATGGGGTTGAAATCAACATAAAAAATACTTACTCTGTTTGAGTCTTTTCGAGGACTTTCTAAAAGTGTTCTGTGTTCATACACTAAAATGTAAATTTTATTTTTCTTTAGAACTAATTCCTAGTGCTACACCTATTTAATAAATTTCCATATAGAATAGTCTCAATTGAGTTTTCAGAATTAAAGATGAAACTCTAGGATAATCTTGATAATGATTCTTTTATCTTGGTGAGTTTCCATGGGGAAATCCTATTCTTTTATATAACGATTTATATAACAATGAGACTCTACAATAATAATAAGGAACTTAACAAGATCACAATCAAGAGTAAGTATCTTCTTGACCTTAATGTGGAATTATTCAAACAATTATGAAGATCAAAAAAAATTCTAAGATTTATCTTTGACCATGATATAATCAGTTAAGGGTCAGAAGTTAAGACATACCCAAAATATCCTTTCATATGAGTTATTGGAATTATAAAGTTATAGTGGTCTCATTTACTCTTACTCATTTCCTCATTATCTGCATGTATTTAACGAATATAGTATTTACTAAATAACTTAATTAGTTTTTGTTAGTCCTTTAAAATTTCATTCTTATATATTCCCAAAGTGAGGAGGAACATGAATATCACATGAGGATTTTACTAAATCCTCTAATAAAAGATACGTTATATGTAAAATGTACCAATTATCAATTTTAGCAATATAATGTTTCATTTTTTGGTCATATAATATCAATAAAGTATATATTAGTTGATCCATAAAAAAAAAACGTTATTGAATGTTACACCAAATTAATAATTATGATGGATAACTATAATTTTATTTTCTAGATAGATATTATTAATGCATTGTGGTAATTTTATCTCGGATAACTAATAAATCCACTATGTTAAAATGGATGGGAGAAAATTTCCTTTGGATAGATTAAAATGAGGAAAATTACTTTGAACACTAGAGAAGGTGAGATAACACATATATTTTTACACTACCTTGCAGTGGAGAAGGGTTATTGGTCTTCAGTTTTGTATTAAATAAAGGGCTAGGATGGTTTCTCAAATATAATCACATGGTGATATCTTATGACTCGTAAAAAATAGTTGTTAATGTGAAAAAATACTCAACTCATGATATAGATTTAGATTCTATATTATTTTCATTAAGTATATAGTAGGATTGTAATTAAAGTTAATTTTGTGACATATATACTGATCATAAAATTTTCAAGTACATATTCACTCAGAAATATATATGAATATACTCTAGGGAATATAGTTGGATTTGACTAAATTTTAGAATGCTAAATATATTTCAAACCTAGAAAATACAAAAGTTTGCAAATTTATTTGGGTTAATAGGATCATTCTAGACTATTTAGGTTGAGAAACACAAAATATTCAAAATTTATGGATTTACAAAGGATGGATCTAAAATTGTTCAAGGAAGGGGGAAAATATTCTCTTCCTCAAATTATTGTTCATCTATATATCCAATTGATGATAAAAGAGGCATGGAAGAAGGATGTAGAGCTATAAAAGAAGGTGGAAATTGCTTTTTAGTTCTACCTTGAATTTTTTAGAATGATATGGTTCAATAAATATGCATGTTTCCTATCAACACCAGTCATGAAGAGGTAGCTATTAAATGAAGCCCATAGTGTATCATTCACTATTCATCTAGGATATATGAATATTTATATTTATATGAATGAATATTTCTAGTGGAAAAAAATTAAAAGATATATTATATATTAAGTATCTTCCTAATTCATATGTTATTATATTAAGGTTAAGAGTTATAATTTCAGGGAGATTTTACAAAAAATACCCCTAACAGAATGAAAATGGGAAAAAACCACTTCAGAATTTGTCATCGGACACCCAAAAACTACTAAAGACCATAATGTTGTATGGGATATATTTAATTGCCTTATAAAATTTGTGTAGTTCATTTCAATCCAATAATATTTTCATATTTATTATATTTTATTTTTATAAATTAATAAAGTGGTAGGTTTTAATGGAGTATTACATTATATTATATCTAATCGAGATATATTTTTCAACTCAATATTTAAGAAAAACCTTTAGTATCATCTATTTTTAGATTTGGGTTTTGTATATATTATCATCCTCAGATATATGGTCGGTTTTATTAAATTATTTAATACATTAATGATTTGTTGAGTTGTTGTTCCATTGATTTCAGAATTTGTTGGGATCACCACGATCTAAAACTTTACTTTTATTAAAACAATAGAGTTTAACTAAGGATTCATATCAATCCTTATGAATCCCACTATAGAAATAAATATATAACACCAATTCTCTAAAATAATGTTGGATATAGAAATATATCGGGTTTATAACTAACTTTGGAAATGTTATAGAATAATCCATTCAGTAGTACATCAAGGCATCATTGAGTTGACGAGAAAGTTATGTTGAAAATAATATGATTAATTTATAATTAAAATTTAGTGATATGATATTCCTGTTAATTTCTCTATAGAATAAGTAATTATATTTAGAATTAAGGGAAAGGTGAGATCTATATGTATTCACCCATTCGAGATTCATGATCTAGTAGGAATGGTATCTTAACACTTAATGCTTCCTCTAAACCTCTCCCATGTTCATGATGTGCCCCATGTAACTATCATGTGGATGTTTATATCTGATCTATCACATGAACAAAACACAAAGGTTATAAATATGAAGATTTATCGTTTCTATGAAAGAAAATTGATTTAAATCTTAGATCCTAGAGATAAAGTGTGATGTAATAATACTATTCAACTCGTTAATGTTTTCTAGGGGAATCCGGAATTCCAAGAAGATACATGAGAACAAAAGGATGTGAAAAAATATAGATATCACTATTTTTTTGTATTATATTGGTAGAATTATGAGGGTAAATTAATTTTGAAGGGATATAAAATAACACTCATATATTATAAGAAATATTTCTCTATAAATAAATTCAATTTCTTTGATTTCTTTTGATACATGGAGCATCGAGTATAGATAAACAATAATATAACATATTATTATTACATAGTAATTAAATTTGTGGAATTAAGTTTAATAAAAATATTATGAAAAAAATCATGTTTATAGGTTTTAGATATATTATATATTTATTGATAAATGAAAACCCATTTTCTGTAATGTTGTCATATGCATTAAAGATGCAATTTCCCTCAAAATGGATATTAATGAATTTTGTTAAAAAATAGTATTACTAATTTTTATCACTTTAAAAATTTTATTTTATAGAATCAAAATCATTTATGAAATCATAATTACAAAATTATCTTATATTATAATTTGATAATTTTTTAAAATGATTAATTTTTAGATGAATATTGAAAATGATGATTTTTATTGAAAACTATTATTTCATTTATGTAAGTAAAAATTTATAATTTTTTTACAAGTTTTAAAATCTAAATTGTTTTATTTTTATTATTGAAAATAATATTTATTTTATTTTAATTATTTTTTTGTTAACTTTTGGTATAAAAACTTATTATACTTTGAAAAACATTTTTTCTATACAATAACTTTTCATCGGGTTTTGTAGGTTAAAATTTAAATTTCATTATACAACTTATGTAAATTTAATTTGATAAAATATATTCCATATATTTAATAATCATAATTAATATTTTCTAATACTATAAACTTAATTTTTATTTATAATGAATAATAATCTTGTAAATACTTGTTGTCATGGTTAAGGTGAAAACTAGTTTACCATGGGGTTAAACCAATAGATAAGGGTATGTTTTTAAATTAATATTGTATAAATTATATTTTATTACAATATTATTACATTATAATATCCCAAATACAAATATATTACATTTTTGAATAATTTCTATATAGTATGGAATAATTATATTTTAATCTTAAAAGAAATTATATGTTTTTCCCCACCCCATGTTATGAAAGGAAACATATAATTTATCATATTTGCACCAAATTGATCCATTTGGAATGAAAAAACCTAAAAAATATCTTTACAACCTCCATATAAATTAATTAGTGGTTTTGGTCTTCTTAAAAGACAATTAAAAGTATCCTAAATAAAGGATCTAGAAGAAGAATACAAATGAAGAGGTAATCTTCCAACCCGAAATCTTTCAATTCATTTCATTATATAACTCTTATAAATATATTTTCTTCATCATAAAATAACTACTTAATTATCCAAATTTTAATGAAATTTTTCTATGATTATGTAACCACCTTCATTCAGCCTCTTATCCATAAAATGTGAAATTAAAGTATCACTCATGCGTACATGTGTAGTACCACCTCCACATAGTGATACAATTAATTCTACATCACCAAAACTTATAGATTATTATTATGATGTATTTAATGTTTATATATCATATATTTTAAATTATAATTACTTTATTACTATAATATTATATACATATATCTTTTCACCTTCCAATTCATTGTAAAATGATTACGTCGATCATGGGTACATGTAGACTACCTAATCCTTGAAGCGATTTGATTCATTTTTTATTTACACGTTACATAGATCGTAATAAGGATATATTTAATTTTTACATATGTTAATAGTGATATATATTTTCTTATATAATGATAAAATGATATCATTCTTTCTTTTATACTTTTCATTTTAAAATGAACACAACATTATATGTACGAACAACCTTTAGTCACTATGAAAGATGTAAATCCATTCTCTATATCTACAATTTATTGATGACACAAAATATGTATATAATGAATATATATAATATTTATATAATTTCTAAAATTATTAAAATTATAAAACTATGATTAATATACAAGGATTGTAACTAACAAACTGAAATTCATTAGAAAAATGAAACAATTGAAAACGATAAACAATACAATTAATATTGAATTCTTACTAATTGGGTTTTTAAATCTTATAAGTAAACTATATATGATATTATAAGTATATAAGTGATTATATAACATAAATATGATAATTTTTAATTTTTTATACAAGGGGATAAACAACATTCTTAGGAAGCCAAACATACGATAAAGGATTTTTATCCGATTTTTTATAAGAAACATGTCATATTCATCACTTGTTTATTTTCTGTTACGTATATTGTACCCATTAATCCCATTAATGATTATTCTCATAAGAACAAGGTGGATATTCATATCCATCTATATTTATCTCCTTAATTAGTCTTTTATTCTAAATTTACCTAATTGGTAAGGGTTTTATGTTACAATCTCATTATTTAACATGTTTGTTTATGATTAGGATTCCACCGATAAAATTATATGTTCTATCTCTAAAGAATCAGATTAATTTTCTTCTACTATTTTATTTCTATACAATACATGTTTTCCTTTCATTTTCCACTCATTATGCACTCAAGATAATAAATAAATATTATCACGACCCACCTTCACCAAAAGGAAGTAAGGGTCAGTAGATTGACAGGCCCTTAATTCTTTAAGTTGAAGGAGAGATAATGACCACCAAAACCTGCCTTCAATAGGTCCAAGAGTGGCTACCAGCACCAAGGGTACCAAAATCACACACTAAATGGAAGGCATTACCCTTTTTCTTTTAATTGGATCAGAAGATAAGATAGTAAATCCCACAACACCAAAACTGAAAGTGAAAATACGGCTGAAAATAAACCATTATCGTATGCATGATCAAAGGTAAAAGGATACAAGTCACAAAACTCCAAAGGTAAAAAGATACCAAGAAAAAGGAAACAACAATAGCAACTGCCCCAAGGGTCCAAGATAGTATGGTCCCACACAATCCCTGAAGTCCTCCTGGAAACCTGAAAGCTGTTTTATATACACAGGTTGAGCATACAAGTATACTCAGTAGGGAAATACCAAAGACTCTCATGCACAAGTGGAGAGGCATACTAATGCCCTATAAGAAAAGAGACAACCAAGCACCTAGCAAGGAAACCAACCACCCGAGCCTCACCAAGGCACACTCCCCAAATAATGTAAGTCATGTAATGTATAGTAACAACACATCGATGTTTGGGTACCCCACACCACTTTCCCACTAGTTATTGAAGACATCCTATGCATCAGACCAATCCTGCCATTCTCATCACAGTCCCACTACCATACCCCGCCTGCACACACCTGGGACACAACCACACATCCCACCCTCAAACACCTGGGCCACAACCACTAACCCGCCCGCAGACACCAGGGCCAAAACAGTCACACGTAACCACGCCTGCAAACACAAAGGCCAGAACAACCACTTCCACGCCCGAAGACACCTGGGCTAGAAGAACTACTTCCACGCCTGAAGACACCTAGGCCTCATCCTGACGATACTTGGGAAACCACCTACAAGCACACACCTTGGCCAACCACCACAAAACCCTGCCCGAAGATTCTTGGGATAATAATGGACTTTAGGCCATCAAAGCATGCCCAAAAAGTCTTGGGCTATTCAATAAATGGACCAGAGAATGAGCTAATAACCATCCACTCATAGGAGTGTTGGAAAAAACACCAACCCACGTGAAGTGGGGGTGTTCGGCACTATGTGCTCAACATGGGTGGGGCATTAATAAGAAACACAAAAACTACATGTATATTTATAGGTAATAAGAACTCACCCAATCTAGGTTTTTCTTCAGCCAGCCTAAAGAACAATATCCTCTTTATTCATTCATACGAGAAAAGAACAACACCCATGCCCAAGTCACAACTCACATCAAACCAAACCCCCATTTGTCCCATCCTTGTTTCATGTTCAGTAATAATGTTTAAATATGTTTTTTCACGTACTTGGGTGACTAGTAAGCATAAGCACAAGCCATGAAAAGAGTATACCGAACATCAATTTAAACATTCACACCCGGTTCTCTTGTAAAAACACATCAAGCGAGACCCCTCCAAGAATTGGATCCAAAGCAGGTCAAAGTGAGATTCAATCCCAAGTTCCCAGAACTGTGAATAATAATGTTTCACAACAAAAGTGGATCCCACCCCAATTCGTAATACAAACAGAGGATCCCATCCTCACCCACATCACCCCAGCAATCTAAGACCCTATCCAAAAGTGGATGAAACAACCAAACCAATACTACCAACCCAAGGTAGACTCAATAGGCATTTTCAGATTTAAAAGATTTAACATACTCCATGATTTCAATTCCACTGGGCTTAAACCAGGGTTATCATAGAAAATGAGTTGATCCGGGTGCTTCCAATTTATTTATCCAAATATACTTAATTAACCAATTTCCTTTACACAACAAAAGGTTCACAACCAAAATAAAATCCATTTAACCATCACAGGTTGTAAGGGTTTATTAGTGTAAAGATAAATACCACCAACAACCATGATTTTCAGTAGGCGTAAAACCGCACAATTCAGAAATCATCAATCATGAAAGAGGAGAAAAACATAGTAGCATTATCGATCACACCCCTCCCCTTCATTCATTAGAATCTGTTTATTATATTCATTAATGCATGATTCATCCAATTCTACAGAAGCAGTAGCGTACCCACCCCGCAAGATACACGGAAAAGAGAGATGAAGGTGAAACCCCTACCTGATTGATCAAGGATCGACGTTAAGTCCCTGCGTGATTAGCAGGAGATCGACGGAACATGATCAAGGAAAACATCACTGGGTTACAACTCGTCGGAAGGGTACTCCGACAAAAGGGTGATCCAGAGAAAGAAATGTACGGATAATCCTTTAGGTTATAAAGGCTGATAAGGGATGAGATATATCACGCCTGGGATGGGTAAGATATAGAGAAAAAAAAGTTGAAACTGTGTAAGAAATGTGATTGTGGGTTGACCACGTGGCTGGGACACCCCACACGTCATGAAAGGGTCCCGACCTTTCGGGGCGGTTTAAACCGACGCACCAGGGTAACTCACCAATCATTTAATTAATCTACATTAGTAGGAATTAATGGACTTTTAAAACAAGATTTTAGGGGTCAAAATATGGTTTAAAAACCAATTTTCACAAAAAGGAGGTGCTACTAGAAAACCCGTGGGGGTAGGCGACAACTACCAATAGCTGAGAGCTACCGGTTGGCGACAGGCATCGGTAGTTGAGAGCTACCAGAAGCTAAGGGCTATCGGTTGCAGAGGGCTACCGGTAGCTGAGAGCTACCAGTAGCCGAGCGCTACATGTATCCGAGCACTACCGGTAGCTGAGAGCTACCGGCACCCCAAGGTCACCAGTAGGATAGTTCTATCGGTAGGCCGAGGCTACCGGTAGGAAAAGGCTACTTCTAGGAGTCACCAAGAAGCTGGGATGGCCTTCCAAAACACCTAGAAAACCTCAACATCGGATTTCTACTAAGTAATGGACTTCAGAAACCAGGGCCATTACATCAGATACTTCTCAAACTATTCTCATCCCCGAGAATATAAGAATAACCCAGAAAGGAAAAAAGTGGGGTCCCAACAACCACCCCTTAAAGATACTTCTAAAGGGAAGACCCTAGAGTTGTTCAAAAGCTGGAACAGAACCCTCCCCCTATATCCAGGAATACTCTCCCAAGAGTTATCAACCATAACGTTCACAAGAAGCATAAGGATCACACCGCCCAACACATGAGTTATCGAGTCCCCTCCTACATGTGAGGATATTATATGCTTTGGGTGGCACTGACTCACCCGCATGGGTTTAATCACATCCACATTAATGCGTCCTGACTAGGAGTCAGGTTTTTCCATCATCAAAAATTCATACACACACACAGAGAATAGGGAATAGATCATCTAATAGCTAAGAAAAACAAACATTTCATATATTAAATCCAGGGTACAATATCTCAAGGATCAGAACAAAAACAAAAAGTCAAAATAGCTCTGGGTACTGAACGCATAACTGGGCCTCCAACTCCCATGTGCTCTCTTCCAGGACACCATGCCTCCACAACACGTGAACCAAGGGAATGGTTCATCCATGAAGAACTTTCTATTTATGATCCTTGATCTTGATTGGTCGTTCTATGAAGGTCACAACATCTTAGACATCTAAATCTCCCTAATCGATGATGTGGGAGTCGTCATGTAGATATCGACGAAGCTGGGATACATGGAATACATCGTGTATCCTCAGTAGTGGCAGCGGTAGCGCTAGTTGATAAGCCACTTCACCAAGCCACCGCAACACTTCGAAGGGTCTAATGAACATGGGAGAAAGCTTACTTCTCCTGAAGAACCTCTTTTGTCTATGACAAGGGGAGACCTTTAAGAACACGTGGTCCCCGACGTCGAACTCTAAGGGTATCCTCCTATCATCGGCATATGACTTCTTCCAGTCCTGATCCACCTTCATCATTTCTCGTATAAGCTGATCCTTCTCTGTTGTGCTCTATAACACCTTTGGGCCAAGAACACCTGCATCCCCAACCGCAGTCCAACAGATAGGTGAGAAACACGACCTTCTATATAGGGCTTCCAATGGAGCCATGGAAATGGTAGAGTGATGGCTATTATTTAATGCGAACTCTACCCAAGGCAAGTGTCGCACCCATAATCCCCCAAAGTCCCGAATACATGCTTGCAACATTTCCTCCAAGGTCTGGATGGTGCGCTCTGTCTGCCCATCTGTCTGGGGGTGGAAAGCAGTGCTAAGACATAGCTGGGTTCCAAAATCATTTTTCAATTCCCTCTAGACTCGTGAGGTAAAACGTGCATCCCTGTCTGAGACTATGGAACTCGGAACTCCATGAAACCGCATTACCTAGTCCACATACATTCTGTGCTAGAGCATCTACTGCACTCGACTCCCTAATCGCTAGAAAGTAAGCCGACTTCATCAGGCGGTCCACTACTACCCAGATGGAATCACATCCCCCTTGCACCTTGGTTAGTCCCGTGACGAAATCCATCGATATGTCATCCCACTTCTACTCGGGTTCATCTAATGGTTTCAACAACCCGCCTAGAACACGGTGTTCAACCTTTACTTGTTGACACACTTAGCACTTTCCCACATACTCTGCCACTGCTCGCTTTACTCCGGGCCACCAAAGATTTCTCCTCAGACCCTGGTACATCTTGGAAACTCCTGGGTGTATTGTTAGGGGTGAGTTGGGAACTCACTAAGAACCTTTCCATTCATTGCCTCTGGAATAAACACTTTTCCCTGGAAGACCATCCGATTTTGACCATCTTCCGTCCACCCTTCCGGAGCATCGCCCTGGTTAACTAAGTCACACATCACTTCACACTCTGGGTCTCCCCACTGAGACTCCTCCACTTGATGCAATAGAGAATACTGCACTGTCATCTGATACAGTCAACCATTACAACTATCCATCCTTGCATCTAGGTGCAAGGCATCCAACTCCTCCATCACCTTCCAAGCGTCTGCCGACTCTCAGACCGCATCCTTCTGTGACCTCCTGCTCAAAGCATCAGCCACTACATTCTCTTTTCCTGAAGTTTAGGATATCTCAAATTTGTAATCTTGGAGGTACTCCATCCACCTTCGCTTCTGTAAGTTTATGTCCCACTGGGAGAAGATATACCTCAAGATTTTTTATCCGTAAAGAACAAAAAGTGTTCTCCGATGAGGTAATGCCGCAAAAAATTTAGTGCGAAAATGACTGCTGAAAGCTCCAGATCATGGGTGGCATAATTACACTCATGAGGGCGTAGATGTCTAGACCCATAAGATATCACCCATTATCGCTGCATCAACACACATCTGAGGCCTTTCCCATAAGCATCACAAAACATTTCATACGCATCCCCTTCTTCTGGTATTCTCAGCACTGGGGCACAAACCAAATTCTCCTTCAGATAGTTAAAGGGGCCTCACACTGCTCACTCCACACGAAAACCTAGTCCTTCTTGTTCAAGTTCATCAAAGGCACCGCAAATCGATAGAAGTTGGGTACGAACCGCTGGTAGTAACCTGCCAGCCCGAGGAAACTATGAACCTATGCCATGCTCTTGGGTGCTACCCATGAAACAACCACCTCAACCTTTTATGGGTCCACCACTAGCCTTTTCCCAGACACTATGTTCCCAAGGAAGTGCACTTCTCGCGTCCAGAACATGCACTTCGACAACTTCACATTGAGTTGGTGCTGTTAGAGGACCTCCAAAACCGTCCTCAGGTGCATAGTGTGGTCCTCCTCTGATCTTGAGTAGATCAGGATGTCTTCAATGAACACGACTACGAACCGATCCAGATACTCCTAGAAGAAGGAGTTCATAAGCCCCATGAACACAGCCGGAGTGTTCGTAATGCCGAAAGGCATGACTACAAACTCGAAGTGCCCATATATTCACCTGAAGGCCGTCTTCAAGATGTCGCCCACCTTCACCCTTAACTGGTGACACCCAAACCGCATGTAGATCATCGAGTACCATCCTGCACCTCCCCTCTGGTCAAAAAGATCTTTTATCCTTGGAAGAGGGTAGCGATTCTTAACTGTTACCTGATTCAGCCTCCTGTAGTCTATGTACAGCCTTAGACCACCATCCACCTTCTTCACAAACAACACAAGAGCACCCCACGGTGACGCACTCAGTAGAACAAAATTCTTCTTCATCAGATCGTCAATTTGAATCCGCAACTCCCGTAGATCCAAAGGCGCCATCCGGTAGGGAACCATCAAAATCAGACGAGCACCAGGCTGCAGTTCTATCCCAAACTCGATATCACATCGAGGGGGTAGAGTCATCACATCCTTATGGAAGTTGTCTATAAACTCACTGATGATCCCTGGAACCTCCACCAACTCAGCATCCGCTAACTCTACTGACAACTCGGCTAACAAGGAGAGAAGGGTTTCCTCTCATCTTTTTCCCTTCTGGCCACTCTTCTCGCCGGTGAAAGTAACACGTCGGTCGCCAAAGTCTAAGAACACAACCCTTCATTAGAAGCAGTCGATGATGGAACACACTGAGAACATCCAGTCGATGCCTAGGAGACATCGTATGGATGTATCTGTAGCAGTAGTAGATCTATGACCAACTGATGTGGCCCTATCATCAGTCTGCATCCTCTAAAAACACATAACAAGTCAGTATGACCTCCAACTGGTGATCTCAGCACCAGGGGAACTGGAAGTCTCTTGGTATCTAGACCTAGAGAACGGGCCAGACCAGGTGCAACAAAGGAGTGTGAATCTCCAGTATCGAACAAGGTGTAAGCAAGGGTACTAAACAAACTGATTATACCTCGAACAACCTCTGGTCCTACTAGAACTGCTGCCTCCACAGCGTGCAACTGTCCACTCCCAGCTTATCTACCCCTCGAATGTTGGCCACCTCCCCAACCACGCCCTGGTCGAGGTCCCTAAGGAGCATCCTTAGGTCGGCCTCCCCCTGCAACATCTGCCCTCATAGGAGTGGGAGCTCACTGACCATGTGGGTACTGGAAAGGCCTGGCTAGAAACTGATGCTGCTGAGGTGGGCGCTGAACCTGCCCACCGCTTCCATACTGTACTCAGTCCGGGAACTAATTCCGGAGATGTCCATGGCTCCCAAAGACAAAGCACCTCAGTCCTGGGCCCAAAGGGAAATGGTGAGGACCGGGGGACCGGAACTGGAACTACTGCAGCCTGCTCCATGTTGGTCAGAACCTAGAGGGTCCCGATGCTGGAGGTCTAGTGCTCACGGCCCTTCCATTTGACTGGATTAGCTTAATCCCCTCTCATGACACACCTCTCATAATGTGCATCCTCTCCACCTCCTCTGCCTTCTTCTGGACCTCCATGTATGTCAGCAAGGTGAAGGGGGTAACAGCGTACTGGAGGGAGGTCACAGTGCCTCCTCTAAACATCTTTCCTGAGACTCCTCATCTGGAAAGAGGTCCAGAGAAAAGTGGAGGAGGTCCTTGAACTTGATCCCCAGCTCCCTTACCAACATACTCCCCTGCTAGAGGGAGAGTAGCTCCCGCCTCTTCTCTGCCTTCACCATAGAAGAGAGGAATTCCGCCCGGAACTCCTTCTCGAAATCAGCCCATGCCACCTCAGACTCTCTCCTCTCCCCCAGGTAGATCATTCACCACTGACGAGCTGCTCACCGCATCTAGATGATGTCCAAAGGAACCTAGTACTTGGTCGAAGCCCTAATCAAGCAGAAATCTATCACCAGATCCTCTAGCCAACATTCTGTCTTCATGTTAGAGGTGCTTCCCTCGTACTTCTCGAGGGTCTGTCGCTGGAAGGCTCAAAGTGTCTTCTGCCACTGGTCATCCTCCTCATCTCGATCAGCCCTCTGTCGACCGAACAACACATCCTCCTGGGCCTCGATCGCCCATACAACTCGTGGTCATCTCCCAGGTGCCATAGCTGCAAGGTAAACAAAGAATGCCTAATCTCATGTAGTGCAAAATATCGTTATTAAAAATTTCTTAAACTTCTTATTTATATCAATTTCCCAAAACACCCCAAAAACACGAGAACACAAGTAATTATGATGCATGTACATTTCCTAGGGTCTCTACCCTACAATCAGCGTGACCTCTATTGGTCGTTCGGTAGGTCCAGAGTCCTTACATCGGATCACGGGGGGCCATAAAATCTCGTGTCCTAGCTAGTCTTCCCTGGATGAATTCACGTACCAAGGTCACCCCACATTGTTTCCCTACCATCCCATGCAAGCCTCACTGTGCTTAACCCCAAACTCCATCCTATCTCTCAAACCTCACTGCCTTTGATACAATTTTTTCACGACTCTCCTTCACCAAAAGGAGGGAAGGGTCCGAAGATTGCCAAACCCTTCCTTATTTAAGTTGAAGGAAAGATAATGACCCAAGAATACCACCTTCAATAGGTCCCGGAGTGGCGACCAGCACTAAGGGTATAAAATCACACACTAAATGGAAGGCATTACCCTTTTTATTTTAATAGGATCGGTAGATAAGATAGTAAATCCCACAACACCAAAACTGAAAGTGCAAATACAGCTGAAAATAATCTATTCCCATATGCATGTTCAAAGGTAAAAGGATACAAGTCACAAAACTCTAAAGGTAAAAAGATTCCAAGAAAAGGGAAACAACAACAGAAAATTCCCAAAGGGTCCAAGCTAGTACGGTCCCACACGATCCTTGAAGTCATCCTAGAAACATGAAATAAATTTTATATACGTAGGGTGAGCATACAAGTATAATCAGTAGGGAAAAAACAAAGACTTTCATGCATAAGTGGGGAGGCATACTAATGCCTTATAAGAAAAGAGATAACCAAGCACCTAGAAAGGAACCTAACCATCTGAGCCTCACCAAGGCACACTCCCCAAATAACACAAGCCAAGTAATGTATAGTAATATCACATCGATGTTTGGGTACCCCGTGCCAATTTCCCACTGGTTATTGAAGACATCCTGCACATCAGACCAATCCCGCCATTCTCATCACAGTCCCACTGCCATACCTCACCCGCACACACCTGTTCCACAACCACACATCCCGCCCAAAAATATATGGGCCACAACCACTAACCCACCCGTAGACACCTGGGCCACAACTGTCACTTGTAACCATGCCTGCAAACACCTAGGCCAGAATAACCACTTCCACTCCTGAAGACACCTGGGCTAGATGAACTATTTCCACGCACGAAGACACCTGTGCCTCATCCCGAAGATACTTAGGAAACCACCTGGCCGCACACACCTAGGCCAACCACCACACTACCCTGCCTGAAGATTCTTTGGCTAATAATGGAATTCAGGCCATCACAACCTGCCCTTAGAGTCTTGGGATATTCGGGAAAGGGAGAAGAAAAGGATCTAACAACCAGCCACTCATAGGAGTGTTGGGAAAAACACCCTCCCACATGAAGTGGGGGTGTTTGGAACTAAGTGATCAACTTGGGTGTGGCACGAATAAGAAACACAAAAACTACAAGTATATGTATAGGTAAAAAACACTTACCCCATTTAGGTTTTTCTTCAGCCAGCCTAAAGAACACTATCCTTACTACTCATTCATAAGAGAAAAGAACATCACCCATGACCAAGTCACAACTCACATCAAACCAAATCCCCATTTGTCCCATCCTTGTTTCAAGTTCAGTAATAATGTTTAAATAAGTTTCTGCACCTACTTGGGCAACTAGTAAGCATAAGCACAAGCCAAGGAAAGAGTACACCCAACATCAATTTAATCATTCACACCAGGTTCTCTTGTAAAAACACATAATGCGAGACCCCTCCAAGTATTGGAACAAAAGTAGGTCAATGTCAGATATAGTCCCAAGTTCCCCGAACTATGAATAAGAAGGTTTCACAACAGAAGAAGATCCCACCCCAATTCATGATAAAAATAGATGATCTCATCATCACCCACATCACCCCATCAATCTAAGACCCTATCCAATCTTGGAGGAAAAAACCAAACCAATACTACCAACACAAGGCAGACTCAATAGGCAATTTCAGATTTAAAATATTTAACACAATCCATGACTTCAATTCCACTGGTCTTAAATTGGGGTTATCATAGAAAAGGAGTTGATCCTAGTGCTTCAAATTTATTTACCAGAATATACATAATTAACTAATTTCCTTTATATAACAAAAGGTTCACACCCAAAATACAAGCCATTTAAACATCACAAGCGGTAAGGGTTTATTAGTGCATAGAGAAATATCAACAATGATAGTGATTTTAAGTAGGCATAAGCCCGCACAATTTAGAAATCCTCAATCATGATAGAGGAGAAAAACATAGTAGCATCATCGATCACACCCCTCCCCTTAATTCTTTAGAGCCCGTTTATTATATTCATTAAAGTTTGGTTCATCTAATTATACAGAAGTAGTAGTATACCCACCCCGCAAGATACAACGAAAGGAGAGACGAAGGGGAAACCCCTACCTGACTGATAAAGGATCGACGTTAAGTCCCTGCGTGATTAGAAGGAGGTCAACAAAACACGATCAAGGAAAACTTCGTCGGGTTACAACTCATCGGAACGGTACTCCGACCGCCGGGTGATCGAGAGAAAGAAACGTAGGGAGAAGCCTTTAGGTTATAATAGCTGATAAGGGCTGAGATACAGAATGCCCGGGATGGTTAAGATATGGAGAGAAAAACTCTAAAACACGTAAGGAGTGGGATCGTGGGTTGACCCCGCGGCTGGGACACCCCACACGTCATTAAAGGGTCCCGACCTTTCGGGGCGGTTTGAACGGAAAGCACACCAGGGTACCTCACCAATCATTTAATTGATCAACATTAATGGGCATTAATGGGATTTTAAAACAGGTTTAGAGGGGTCAAAATATGGTTTAAAACCCAATTTTCACAAAAATGTGGCGCTACTGGAAAACCCGTGGGGGTAGGAAACAGCTACCCGTAGCTGAGAGCTACCGGTAGCCGAGGGCTACCGGTTGCTGAGGGATACCGGTAGCCGAGGGCTACTAGTAGCTGAGAGCTAATGGCACCCCAAGGTCACTGGTAGGCTAGCTCTACCGATAGGCCGAGGATACCGGTAGGACAAGGCTACAACTAGGAGTCACAGAGAAGCTAAGATGGCCTTCCAGACCACCCAGAACACCTCCACATCAGATTTTTACTAAGCAATGGACCCCAAAATCTTGGGCCATTACATCAGATACTTCTCAAACTATTCTCATCCCCGAGAATATAAGAAAAACCCAGAAAGGAAAAAAGTGTGCACCAAACAACCACACTCTAAAGATACTTCTCAGGGGAAAACCATGGAGTTGTTTTAATGCTAGAACAGAGCCCTATCCCTACATCCAGGAATACTCCCCCAAAAGTTGTCAACCATAACGTTCACAACAAGCATAAGGATCACACTGTCGAACACATGAATTAGGGTGTCCCCTCCTCTATGTTAGGATATTATCTGCTTTGGGCGGAACTGACTCACCTGCGCGGGTTTAATCACATCCACATTAATGCATCCTGACTAGCAGTCAGGTTTTCCCATCATCACACATTCATACACACACACAGAGAATAGGGAATAGATCATCTAATATCTAAGAAAAACAAACATTTCATATATTAAAGAACAAGGTAAAATATCTCAAGAATCAGAACAAATACAACAAGTAAAAATAGCTCTGGGTACTGAATGCGTAATAGGGCCTCCCACTCCCATGTGCTCTCTTCCAGGACATTATGCCTCCACAACACACAATCCAAGGGGATGTTTCGTCCACGAAGCACTTTCTGCTTACGATCCTCGATCTTGATTGGTCTTTCTATAAAGGTATCATCATCTTCGACATCTAACTCTCCCCAATCGATGGCATGGGATTCGTCATGTAGATATCGACGAAGCTGGGATACATGGAATACATAATGTATCCTCAGTAGTGACGGTGGTAGTGCTAGCTGATAAGCCACTTCACCCAACCGCTGCAACACTTCGAAGGGTCCGATGAACCTGGGAGAAAGCTTACTTCCCCTGTCGAACCACAGCTGTCCACGCCGAGGGGAGACCTTCAAGAACACGTGGTCCCTGACCTCGAACTCCAAGGGTCTCCTCCTATCATTAGCATATGACTTATTCCGGTCCTGAGACGCCTTTCATCAATCATGAATGTGGATCAAAACAGAGCAGCAACATCGATCACAACCCTCCCCTTCATTCTTTAGAATCCATTTATTATATTCATTAAAGATTGGTTCATCCCATTATATAGAAGCAGTAGTGTAACCACCCCGTAAGATACATGGAAAGGAGAGACGAAGTTGAAACCCTTACCTGACTCATCAAGGATCGACGTTAAGTCCCTGCTTGATTAGCAGGAGGTCTACAGAACACGATCAAGGAAAACTTCGCCGAGTTACAACTCATCGGAAGGGTTCTCCGACCGCAGGGTGATCGAGATAAAGAAACGTAGGTAGAAGCATTTAGGTTATAATGGCTGATAAGGTCTATGATATAGCATGCCCGGGACGGTTATGATACAGAGAGAAAAACTCAAAACCATGTAAGGAGCGGGATCCTGGGTTGACCACGTGGCTGGGACACCCCACACGTCATTAAATGGTCCCGACCTTTTGTAGCATTTTAAACCAATGCACACCAGGGTACCTCACTAATCATTTAATTAATCGACATTAATGGGCATTAATGGGCTTTTAAAATAGGCTTAGAGGGGTCAAAATGTGGTTTAAAACCCAATTTGCACAAAAAGGAGGCGCTACTAGAAAACCCATGGGGTAGGTGAAAACTACCGATAGCTGAGAGATACCTCTAGTCGAGGGCTACCAGTTTCCAAGGGCTACCAGTATCCGAGCACTACCAGTATCAGAGAGCTACTGGTAGCTAAGTGCTACCAGTTACCGAGGGCTATTGGTAGCCGAGCGCTACTAGTTGCCGAGAGCTATAGGCACCCCGAGGTCACTGGTAGGATAGGTCTACCGGTAGGATGATGCTACCGGTAGGCCAAGGCTACCGATAGGAGTCACTGAGAAGCTAGGATGTCCTTCTAGACCACCCAGAACACCTCAACAATGGATTTTTACTAACTAATGGACCCCAAAATCCCAGCCATTACAAATATTTTCATGGAAAATGTCTATATTTTTAATATCGGTCAAGAATATAATTCATCCATATAAATGAATAGTAATAATGATTTCAAGAATGTTTATTATAATATTAAAATACTTTATAATTTCATTTTTACCAAATTTTAAATATTATAAATGGTTATAAAGGAATCTTCCAACCATTTTCCAAAAAAAATTACTTTTTAATTTTAACCAAAATTGATGAAGGAATGTTTATTATAACATACATGGAATGAAAAAATTTACCAATGTCATGACTTATAAATAAATTGATGCCTCCATTAAAAGTTTTAAATTTTCATTTCAATTAAAAAAGTTTCCTTTATATTTTTTAAATTTCATGATTTTAAATATGTTAAATAAAAATTAAAGGACTATTTTACTAAATAAAAATTTAAGAGATCTTTTAATGTATTTTTTATTTTATCATAACATCATTTGAGGATACATATTCTTTAATAGTGATATAATCCAAGGATACCATCATTATTATTTCTCCAGATGAATTATGTTTTAGATTCATAGATTATTATGAAACACATTTTTTTACATTGGTTAGGTCTTGATAATATAATATAATATTTATGAAACCCATTTTCCTTACAGTATTATGATATATTATAAATGATTTATCATCTTATTCAACATAGGCAAATGCATCTTGAATATATGATGGGTGGTCATAGATTTTAATATCCCTCAAATGAAGTTGGAAAATATAGATATCTCATGATATAATAAGTCAAAAAACAAGGAGTGTGCTTAAATAATAAAGGGGTTTCATCCACTATGATCGTCTTGGGAGTGAACTCTTACTAAGGATATGGTTGAATGGTAAGTAAACATAATACACTATGATTATGTTATCTTTAAAACATGAAAAATGAAATTATTAGTTATGATTATTTTTATGCTAAAAAAGTTTGTCTTATTTTAACTCAATTACTTCATGGATCTTGTTTATTGATTCCTTTATAAATCAAATCTTATGAATTTTCATGATTTATTCAAGTACTAACGATTATTTTCTATGATATTCCTGGTATGTTTTTCATATGCTATTATTACATTCTTATAAACTCTTAATAATGTTATGTCTAATGAATTACTGTTATCTACATTTCTTACACTTACTAAGAATTTGATCTCACCCATTCTTATGTTTTCTTTACCAAAGTTATAAATAAATTATTTTCTGTTTTATATGTATAAGAATGTTGATAGTTATGACAAAAATAGTGGGAGATGATTTAAAGATCTTATAAACATGTTGTTTATGTATCCATGTCTATAAAGGCACTAAACTAATAAAATTTTACAATGAATTATAATGTTATGTATTTATTATTCATCTAATATAATATAATATTTATGAATTAAATTATGGTTCACTAAAAATATGATCAAAGATCGGGCAATAATTCACTTCAATTCCACTATCATGGTATGTATAGATTTGTTTCATAGTGCACATCATTACATCTATAGAGTTAAAATGGTTTTTATCATGATATTCAAGGATTTTTAAGGGGTGATGGAAATTTTATTTTTGGAGGGTCACATCATTGGGTGTTATTATGATGTGAGGATAAAACATCATGTCGTTTTTAATTAGGTTTATAGTCCATATTTAAATTGATTATACAAGAGTCAATGTTTTAGGATGGGTAAAAAATATTAATAAGAACAAAACAAGGAAATTAATTAAAATGAGTTCTAAAAATGTTTTCCTCTTCTTTCATAGAATTACTTTAGATCCCTTCTTAAGGATCCTTGGAATCAAGTTTCAAGAATAATATCACAAATACATTTTAGTTAAAGAAATTTTTAATATAATGGGTTTGTTCTTGGAATATCATGGGGTTTTAAGGTACTGTAAATATGAGAGTGGATGGGTTCGCTTTTATAAGTGGAGGAAATTATCGACATAGGATCAATAAAAATATTTTAATATAAAATAATAATTTTCAGATGAAATGTGAACAATCTAGAAATTATTTCGAAGAGAATATAGGATATAGTTTAAATACCTTCATACCATAAATTTGGAATAAGGTTAAGTGGTATTTTAAAACTTATCTTTTTGTTTGATTCCACTGTTATAAAAAATTAACCTTAACTATAGTAATGAATTTTGAAATATTAAATAGTTATAATTTTTCTTATAATGGAAAATTTTACTCAATTATTTCAAGTTGATGAAATTTTAAAAAAAATCATCCTAACTAAACTCCATCATGATTTTAATGCATTTCAAATAAATTATAAAAAATAATTTATAAGAAAATGATATTAAACCCATTTTAAGAACTATTTGCATAATTTTACTTTAAAACATCAAGATAAAAATGTAATTAGAATATATTCCATGTAAAAATAACTACTAATTTATTATTAACTATAAAATTATATTTTATACACAATTATAAAAAATATTAATTCTTTTCATGTTTATAAAATTATTTAATTCCATTTTTGTACTATTTACACAAGGACTCTGTCAGAATTTCATAAGAATTTAGGATAAATATATAATAAATATAAATTATAAATAAATTAGAATCATGAAAATAATTTCATCATTCTAAAAAATAAAAATTAATATTCATTCACATATTATTTTTATCCCATTGTGAGCAAATAATAGAGAACTCAAAGTATAAGAGTATCATTGTGTTTTTTCTTTACCTAAAATAGTATACAGGTCATTATAAAAAATGGATCTAAATAGATATAAATTAGAAAATCATATGATTATGTATGAATTTAACTCATAAAATATGGTAAATTAAATTATTACTTGTTTCTTAATGTATTTTCACATTATATTAAATATTAAAAACCTCCAATTTTGTCTTTTACCCTAATGAATTTTTTTAATACATTTTATATTAATTATGATCCATAAATATGTTAAACTTATTAATAATATTAATTATTATGATTAAAAATATATAATCAAGATTAAAATATCAAATTTCTATAAATAAAGGAAAAAATTACAATAAACCAACAAAACATTATGGAAATTTGGTTTTCAGAAAAAAAATCTCTTTTAATTATAAAAGAATAAATTTCCAAGATCAAGTATAATGTTGATAAAAAAGTTATAATATTAATTTATTATTACCAAAATGAAACTAATGAAATTTTACAAAAAATGAAAATGGATCTTTTAAAATATTTCTATAAAAAAGAGTTTTCTTTAAGAATCGGTATTTTAAAAATTCACACAAAAAATAAAATTTCCCAGAAAATTCTTCAAAATTCCCCCAAAGTGAATTTATATATGTTTTTTTAGAATATTATAAACTTTTTATAAAATTGGAAGAAATTAATTATAATACTGATATATATAATGTAATAAATAATTATTTTAAGAAAAGAAATTCCTTAAGGCTAAAATAGATTTTTTGAAAAATTGATTACTTATTTCATAATGATTGATTAATAAATTTGTGTTAAATAATATCATTATACATATTTTTCAAATCATGGTTAATCCTATTAATACCTAAAAATGTAATACTTACGAAAAAACTATTATATAATAATATTTCAATTTTATGTCAAATTTTGCTTAAAATTGGTTTCATCTTTAAAGAAACCTATAAATGATATTAAATTTATTTAAATATATATATATATAATATAATATATAAATGTTACACAAACTATTAATATAACTATAAACGGAAATAAAACCAACATTATATACAAGTCAGTATTCCATCCAACCCTAATAGTCAAGAAACCACCCGGTGTATGGTAGACATACTCCTCCATTACCACTAAAAAATCCTCAAGCACCGTAATGGCCTTTCCAACGACCCATAAAAAATCTATTCCTATCTTATAAGCACTAATGAAACAAATGGATAAAAATAATATCCAATTCTAAAAAATAACCCCAGATTCCACACATGAACAAACAAATAAATTAGACCAACTCTATATCTCGATATGGGAAATCCATGGTATATGTTCAGGTAAAGAAACTTATCAGTCTCTAGTTATCCAAAGTTATAATGTAAATATAAGTTTTATCATAAAAAATTTTTGTATTAAATGAATAAAATTATACTTCCATTTTAGTTATCTCATATTGAAGAAACCACAATTACAAAAATCTCTAAAGATCAATATTTGGAAAATTCTTGTCTAGAAAGAAGTCCTCCTAAAGGAAAGGGATTTTATTTTAATAATAGACCTATTCCAACCATTCCTCTCAATTTTCCATAAAGGTAAACACAACCATATAATACTAAACAAATATAACTATATAAATAAATATTGGAAACATTTTAGAAATTCTTAGTTTACATTAATTTATTTATGGTGTTAAAACAGTTTTAGGATATGCCATGTTCCTGATGGATATATATTCACACTAATGATGAATTTGAGATGATGAAAATGCAGTATTAGGGGTGAATTCCACTAACTTGATCTAGTTATCAATTCCTATAAATTGGAAGGATCATATAACATTCTCAATTCCATGAACTATTGGAGACTATTTTTTAATGTAATTCTTGATTTCAATTCAATTATACGTATTCTCACTCCCTCAATTTTCACTTAATTATAGGTTATGGGTGTTTAATCCTATAAAAATCTATTTTAACTAGAAAATTGGAGTACCACGCACTACACCAGTGTTATAGAGGATATTCTTATGAGATCTAAAAAAATAATTTTTTCTACATATTTTTATATTCCTAAAATAAAAAATGATATGATGAATTGATATGAACTAATTTTATTGGAGAATAATTTCAGGAAAAAACTATAATTGTGAAAAAATTTCATAATTGTACATTATATTTTTATTTTTATGGTGACATTTTCAACTGAAAAATAATTGATTCCAAGAGTCACCCCTCAAAATAAAATTCCACATAATTAATTAATTTTTTTGATATAATCCCAATTTCCAAATTAAATTATCATCTTTCCAATAACCTCTTTTATGATTATTCTTCATTGATAGGAGTGTTAAGAAATGATTCATGTGTTTAATGTTGTAATGGTAATAAATAGTGACATACAAGTTTGTTAATATTATATTTTTGTACACCGAGTAAACAATGAAAGTTGAGGATTATACTTAGAATATTAAATCATACTCCTCATCTAAGGATATTAACATTAATTAGTTATATAAGAACATAGATCACTAAATTTCTCATTTCATAAAATCATTGAAAAATACCTATAAATTGGAACATAAAACACAACCTTAAATATTAAAATAATCATTTAATTATAATTAAAACATTTACACTACCATCAGAGCTAGTTAATTCCCCAAAATAAAGAATTAAAATATCATGTCCTTTTTAGTGAGTACATGTAACAATTTGGATGGAAACATTTTTACATTCCTAGTATTATCATATTTATTTGTATTAATTTTATATAATTAAATGATAGGGATTTACTAGTGACCTTGGAATGATGCTAAATGAACCAAATCATCACTGATGAAATTAAAAATAATGTCCCCAGATTATAGACACTTTTTATCATTTATCGTACCTTTAATCTAAAATTTTTTAATCTAATTCTTGTAGTCCCTAAAAAATAGGTTTGATATTAATCATAAAATGAAAAAAAAATATACTCCTAAAAACCTTTGTGAATAACAGATGGTATGTCTATATGGATTTTCACTTGATAAACCAATACAATATGAAGAACCATTTCCAAATGAAATTAATTGACCACATGCTAAATATATTTGTTGGGAAATTTTCTTAACATTTCATAGAGGTATTTTATTTATTTTAATAACTATATTTCTCTCATATTTCAAAAAAAATCCAAACTTCACTTACCCCATCGGAACATTTCCTTTTAAAAAGACTCTATTTGGCTTGTTAAATGCTTTAGGAACTTTCCAGGGATGCATAAATAGTATTTTATTTGTTTATCTACTAAATTAAATTGAAGTGTTTATGGATGGGTTCACATTTTAAGGTTACTATTTTGATAAGTGTTTATATTTTTTTTGCATTCTCCTCCATAAATATATTTAAAAAAACTTTTTTTTTAATTATTAGAAATTTCATTTGATGATATTATAAGGGATAATACATCAACATGAAATTTTTGGGTTGGAATCCAATTTAATACATCAAAAATATATTTCATTTAAACCCTATCATTCATTAAGAGATTGTGGGGGTGTGTGGTATTTCTTATTTCATGTGTTATTTTATCACTGTTTCATTTATGACATTAAAAAACTTCAGTCCCCTCTTCAGATTACTCTAAACAGATAAGGATTTTTTGGATAAATTTTTTAAATTGATTTATGGAAATATTATCCAAAAATTTCAATCATGGTCAAAATATTATTGTATAAACTTCATGAACATTATTATTTTTCATGAAAACTACAACAAAATATTTTTTTTTATTTTTAATTCCATATATATTTTAAAAAAATCCCTTTTAGGGTCCAAAGTGACTGTGTATTCTGAACATAGAGCCTTTTTGAGTGGCACCTTAAGAATATAAAATCCAAAAAAGGATCATTTGTTAGAGGATACCACTTATATAATTCAATTTATAAATTGGGGATAAAAATATAGGGGGAATGCGGTAGATTCCTATATTAATTGAATCCTTACATCCTTATACATTGACTCATCACCATGTATTCACATAAATTACATTCTTAATGATGGGTAATGGTATCAAGTAAAAGATGTTAAACCATTATATGGTGACATTAGAATTTTTTTACTGGTATATTGAAATTATACATATTTCAATAAAAACCATGTTGAGAATAATAAAAAATGAGATTTTTAAGTCAATTTGGTAGGACCCCTAACCAAGGTGTACATTTAGTGATAATATCAATGGTGTTTTTCTTCAAATAATGTGTTTCAATCTATCCTTAGGTTAAATCAAATAGTTTCATGTGGGAACAAATTTGGTCCACAATGGAATTATAGTAATGTACTTGATTTAAGGTTATTTTGGATAAATTTATCTTGGGATGCCCATTATTTTTTATAATTTGTCCTCATTGTCCAACGATAAGTAATATCGCTAAAATAAGCGAAATACAACAACATCACAAAATTATGTATGAATTTATTTATTTATTGTTCATTAAAATTATTTATTCATATACTAATTAATTTGAAAAATTATACATTATATTTTTAGGGTATTGTGTGTCTAAATTGGTAAAGGTATGAACAAAAATGTCTAATGTCTGAATGGTAGTAGTGGAATTTTTTTGAGAACAAAAACCTTCTAGATATTTTGATTTTATTTTTATGGTTTTAATGATTTGGGTTATCATTTCTAAAAAAATAAAAAAAATACATTTTTTATTGGTATAACCATCATGTTTTAAAGGCTTATCACCCCCAAAATAATAGTAAAATTTAGGTGTCTAATAAATAGTTGAATCAAATTATTCAATAGATGGTCAAACCTAATAGAAAATTCCAGAGGTGTAGATCCATGATTGATTTTGGGATTACCATACTACTTCTTAAGATATCACTATCTTATCACCTTATCATCTTATATTAAGAAAAACGTTCCTCTTACCCATTTAGATAGATAACTATGACAATTTCACCATTAAAAATGTAATTATATTATTTCTGGTGAATGTTTTCAAAATAAATTGTAGTTTTAGTTGTTACTGAAAATATAGAGAGATTAATATGATTAATTTTCAATCTACATTAAATGAAAAGGGCTTCCCATTACTGACTCATCTTCTATTGTCAAGTACACATTCAAAATAAGGTCCTTATTTGTAATGGAAGAATGAAATTGCAACCATATATTTTTTAATCTTTCTATTTTGACCTATACAATCCCAAAATCATTGATATTAGTGAAATTAAAAATTCTAGGAATGGAGTTGAGATATACGAATCAACTATGTTTTCAAACCAAAAATCCACAGTGGATATAAACTATAGAAAGTGTAGGTAGTTATTCATAATATATTCTCTCTGGTTACTATGAGGATATTGATTATTCTAGGTATTGGTGTAGATACATTCCAGGTTTAGTAAATAATTTTTCAGACTTTTTCTTTTTATCTTTTTCTAATGATTATATGGTATTTTTTGTTTTTTAATTCTTCCTATTTTTTATTTTTTGTCATTTTTTTCCAAAATGATCCTAATAAATTTATATCTGGTCATATGATTAATTTAAAATTCATGTTGAATTTACTTATTTAAATTTGTTTTAATATTAAATGAAAATATATTTCATTTAAAGAATATTTGTTAGACTAATATTTAATCATTATGTTTTATTTTAGTATAATTTGTTATTTTTTGATAATATGATTGGTTTTATCACTGTAAATCCATTCAGATGTAGATATCATCTTTTTTAAATGTTTATGGGTTTATTATTCCATTAAAAATATCCACATATCATTATACTTAATAATAATGTGTAAATATTTCTTAATTGTTTGAATTTTTATATATGTTGGGTTAATGTTAGTTTGTAACACCCAATAAATTTAAAATAACATTATGTTTGATAGCATATATGACACATGACAATGAGCATAAATGAACAAAAAAATAATTCAATTTAAATGTCACAATTATAACCAATTCTATGAATTTGTTTAAATGAATAGAATTTACTACATTATGGAAAATATATAAATTTACTACTTAATAAAAATTTATTCATTAATTTAATGTAAATATCAACCAAATTTTTATTAAATTAATTTTATTCATCCAAAAAATATGTCTTCTTCAAAACTGAGTTTATTTTAATTTTTTAAATATAAAATATTAAAATTAATTTTTTTTAAAAAAATTAATTTTATTTTATAAAAACAATATTATATTTTAAATTAAAAAATCAATTTTTTTGATTAAGTTTTTTTATTTTTCTGAAATTTTTTGTTTTAAAAAATAGTGAAAATATCTATTTTTATAAAATTATCTTTTCTTTTCCTTAATTCATGTAATTAAATTTGTTTTATATATTATATTTATTTCATAATGTGACATATGATCCATTTTATTTATAGTAATCTATTTTATGTTATTTTAATGAGTAATTTTAATTATTTTGGTTTAAATCTACTTTTATACATAAAATGCATTTTTTAAAACTGTTTTTCATTACATAATGATCGTCCAATTTAATTAATAAAAAATTACACATAATGGGGAAGGGTTTAAATTATATTTATAGAATATATATATATATATAAATTTATATCCATGTATTTTATATTACAAATCATATTGTTATTTTAAAATTAATTTTCTTAGGAAGAAACATTTTTCGTAAAAACCCGTTTTTGATCACGGTTTGCAAGATTAATTAAAAAATTTACTCTATCAATTTTAGTTATTTAATATTGGAAAATAAATTACATATTTTTAATCCAAATATCTAAATTTGGATAATATATATTTTTTATATTTTTTATTATGAATTTTAGCCGTCGTAAATAATTATCACCATGGTATGGGTAAATTTGGTAATAAAGGAAAAAATAAAATAAAAAGGACTAAACATTTACCATATAACTTGAATTTATCATATTTTACAAGTTCAAATAATTCATTTACATTAATTTCATGAATTTGTGGCCAATTGGTTCCTTATTTATTTTATTTTAACCGTTATAATTTTTAAGTAAAAGGTGATGAAAAAATTTCACCTTCTTACTTTTAATAAAAATAATATTTTGGGATATGTATAAAAACAACATATGTTCTCTTATAAATAGTAATTTGATAGATAAATAACTTTTTTATCATTTTAATTCATTAATAAATATTATTAATTAAATAATTTCCGTAAATACTAATGCGATGCTTATACATTATTTATTTAAATAGTAGAAAAATATTATAATTGGTATTAAAAATATTAAATTTAATATAATTTGGATGAATTAATTTTTATTTAAAATTATATAGATAATGATAACATATTATGGGTTTCTAAAGGTTTAGTTTTGAGTTCCTATGTTTTAATGTTGTTTTCAAATAAAAATTAAATTAATAGTTAAAAAATTTCAAATAATGTTCTTTTATAGTAAATAATATTTTATAAAATTATGAAAAATTCCCAAAAATACTATATTTAAAAAATTTATTATTATATGAATTAAAATATAAACCACGGTCCATTTATTGGTCAATTTTCTATTTATTATAACTATATTTTCTTTTTAATAGTAAAAACCATTACTACAACAATAATCATCAAAAAGTATTAAAACCAAAATATAAGTGTAAAAACAACTCATAAACATAACCACATTTTATTAAAAGAGAAATTTAAAAACAATAGTCATCCAATATTTTAAATTTTCATTTTTCATATATTTTTTAATTTAAAAAATTATATTAATTTAATACATCAAGAAATTCAAAAAGCAACCTTCCCCTCACTTATAAAAGGGAACCACCACTCCTATTTCATTCACACGTCAAAAGAATTTTAGTTTTGAAAATACCAACCTAAATTCAATATATAAATCCAGCTCCCTAATATAGATGTAGTTTTTTTTGGAATAATACCATCCTTATAGGTTATAAGGTTTAATGTAAAGAATATTTATATCTTTTAATAGAATGTTTTAGTTTTATTTATTCTTACATCTTTATCAAATATTATTCATCTATTCTCATATAATAACATAATATTCTCAAATATACTGAAATTTTATTTTTTAAATATAATAACATGAATTTATCTCAAACCTTCATCAAATGGAAATGGAATCCATTATTTTTGTGTACAATGAACATCCCCCTCATTGACTGATGTTATTCATTTTCCCTCACCACCTATCATGTTAAATTATTTTGATGGATTTGGTGTACACATATGATATTATTGAAATATTTATCAGTATTTAAATATGATATATGAAATATTTTTAACTTTTAATTTTCTAAATTTGATAATTTCATTCTTTTTTTATGTGTGTACTGTAACCTCTATAAAGCCATCTAATTCTTTTTTTATCACTATATCACCAGAATGATATATATATATATATTAATTTTATTAAATAATATCTTATCTATTATATAATTATAATTATAGAATGATAAATTAATACTTACCTTTACTCCATAATTATCATTGGAAATAGAATCATTACTGATGTGTATGTATGACCTACTATCTTTATGACTATAATGTAGTTCATTTTTCATAACTGACATTCATGGATATTTTAAAAAGAATAATTTATAAGTAAAAGTATAATTATGTAATTATTATTCAAGTGAATATTTAACATTTATCACATGTTTTATATCATAAATACATCATTCACAATGAGTTTCAATTTGAATTATTTCATCAAAGTTGATTTGACTATAATGGTTCCAAGTGGTAACGAGTTTCATAACACAATCTATTTTTATTAGGTTATATTACTTCTTCATTGTATTTGATATGTTATGATTCTATGTGTAATGAAATCTGATTATTTTATGAGTGATTCCAGATATTCTTTTTTGGTATGGATCTTGTTTTTCTGGTGTTTTGAGGGAAAATGGGAATCTGGAAATTTAAGGAGTACATGCCATGTACTTAAGAGTACATGCCATGTACCCAATTTCTACGGTTGATCGTGTGCTGACTATGTAATGGCCGAGTACATGGCCATATTGGGTGACCGAAAGACCACCTAAATCAGGGTCTGGTAAAGGCATATACATGTTGTGTACTTTTAAAAGACATGTTGTGTAAGTTTTCTTTTATTTCATTAAACGGGTCAGGTCACGTCTTATTCCTAGATTCGTCTTCTTATAAACCTCTCTCATCCAGGAACGACTGAAAGCGAAAATTCTTCTATGATCCATGGAACTGTCATCCGTGCTTTGAGTCAACCAATGATGATTACGTTGGAATCACCACTATGAGTACTTCCTTCATATAGAGATTCATCTCTTGAATTATCTCCTTTTGTAAGATATCCTTGGTTGAATTTTTTAGACATTTTTGTAGTTATATGTCATTCTGGGCTGATTCAAGGGTCAACACCGGTGTATATCAATCGTACAACGCCAAGGTAGGTGGTTTGTTCCTTTATTTAGTTAGACATTGAATATTATGTGCAAAAGTTCCCAATACCCTAGAACGATGTATTGCGTGTTTAGGGATTTTAGACCTGTTAGTGTCAGTTATACCTTGTGGGACTGATTAGAGGATCCTTGATTGTGAATAGGGTTATTTTCTAGGTTATGGATGTGTTTCCCATGTTTGTTTTGATATTGACCATTTGGTCTAGCTTTTTTAGTCAGGCTGCTTGTTTTCCATGCCTAGTGTTGTTAGGATGGAGTGATATTATCTGATGATGTTATATAATTGTATTTGTTTATCCATGTAGTTATTGAATATAGTTATCCAAGTAGTTCTTAATGATTAATTTTAATTTTGAACATCATTGTGCATGATTAACTTACACAGGGTTGTGGGAACCTGGTGTAATAGACCATATGAGGAATGGATATTGATGGATTTCCAGTGTGTCTATTTACTTTTACATTGCGAGACCATAGGGGGATGGACATTGTTCTCCTTCAGTGTGTCAGTAGTTCCACATTGTGAGATCATATGGGGGATTTGACGTTGATTGGTTCTTCAGAGTGTCTATAGTTACAAATATGAGACCACATAGAGAATTGACAGTGAGTTCTTCCTAAGAGATTATTTACTAATGCTGAACTAGAGGGCTTAGACTGTGAGTACATCCTAGAGGGTTTCTTATGATTGTTTGGTTGAACCATAGGGGTTAAGCTGTGAGTAATTCATACAGGGATACTTGTATTTGATTATATACATACTTGATATATGAAAATGAATGAAATTGAAACTGTTGGATTGTTAATTTTGAGCACTTCCTTGTTTACTACATCATTATTTATTATCGCCTTCCATATATATTTACTGACTGTCAGACACAGATCATTCAGTGGTTGCCTATTGGGATTCGTCTCAGACCCAATTTGGGTCATGCTTTTGGGCCCAAACATATTATATTGATGTAGTAATAGATAAGGGAAAGAACCCTTCTACATCAAGTACTTGACTGTTGTGGAGCTGGAGAGTATGGGACGAAGCTGAGGCTTGTGAGGCTACTAGGGTTTATTTTTTTTATTTGACATTTTCTGGTACTTTATTCCATCATTGTGACTTATTTTGATGTTTTCTTATACATATGCATCATTCATCATTTATATATCTTCTCTAGTTGTTTATTACTTTTAGTCTTCCACTGTTTACTTATTGTATGTTATTACTACTTCCACTATTGTAATTTGTTTATTTACACTGAATTACATTTCCAATGAGGGCATAGTTTCCCCACTATTGCACCCAATGACCCCATTTCTAGTCAGAAGCCCCTGACATTCGGAGAAATGTGCTTCCGACCATGATACCAACTAGGTACGCGGCATCTCTGGGCGGTACCTAGAATCGGGCATAAAAAAGTGGTATCGGAGGAATTATTTTCCTCTTGACTTTGTATTTGGATCCTATAGCCAGAGATAGGAAAGAATAGGTACATGGTAATAATCTGTTCTTGGGAGTAGCTGACCCGTGTAAAATGAAAATCAAATTTATATCATATATTGTGTTTTTTTATAGTTTTGAAACTTTTATAGTTGATTTGATTTCACCATTGGGTGATTCAAATGTATTGTGTTATTATTGTTTATTTTATTTAAGTTCTATTTTAGTTGCAACCTGATGATATGAGGGTATAATATCTCATGAATTAGATATGCACTTTCTAGAGATCACATTTCATGAATTCTCAACATGCCATTCAGGGTGCATTACTGATTGCATGTTGTTGTGATATATGTTGTGCAAGATATGAAAGCTATTGTGATAGATACCTTGATAGAATACCCGCTATTTGATAGGGTATTGGATTGTGTATGGTTTAGTTTGAATGAACACCAAACCATAGTTCTTGAGGTGTTATGGGCCCTCATGGATCGGAATTTGGTGGATCCTTGCAGTTTTATACTTGTATAAGATATGTATAAGATACCAAAACATTGATTCATAGGGATTATGGGCCCTCATAGATCAGAATTTGGAACATTACTGTTTGTTTCAGTGTTTTTATAGTTCACAGAGTAGTTTTTGAGACTTAATGTCCAAAAAACATCAGAATACATGCTGTTTATTTTAAAATACACACAATGTGTCCTTATTTTCGGGTAAGAACAATACTTCTTAAGTACACGCCGTGTAATTTATGTATACCTGATGTAGTTTCTAACCGTGTCAATGGTTATGTGGGTAGAGACATGAGGATGTGAAATTTTTGGTGGGACAAGTAGTGTACTTCATGGACACACCGTGTCTTAGGATCCATTTGTCTAGTCATGTGACTAACAACACAGGTGGATTATGGGTAGTTAGTACACGTTGTGTATGGTAGAAACATGAAGCGTAGATTCAACCGTGTAACCGACCATGTGACTAAAAACACGGGTCGGTGAAATATTTCTAGTAGACGATGTGTCTGGAAATAACATGCCATGTTGTCTCATTCTAGGAGAACCATGTGGGTTAGCCATGTAGAGGAACTCAAGTAGGGGAAAATTATTCAAGTACACACCATGTCTTGGAAGAACATTCAATGGGTATGGGGTGTTACACGACCAGGGTTGGCAGGATTACACACCCCTATGAAGGATTAAAGTAACATGTCGTATAGTGGTCATAAACTTCGTGTATCCCTGTTTTGAAAAAACATGAATGCTTTCTTTCTCTTTTCTTTTCTTGAACATCTATATTTCAATACATGATAATATTTAACTAAGGTGTGTGTTTGACCTTGCAGAGTCATGCCACCATGACGTCCACCAGTTGTACGCCAGATTCAGGGCAACGAGATGACACTAGACATGGCTGACTAAGGACTACCTGCAGATCCTCCAGTCACACCCATCTTGGAACCTGCCATTATCCCAGATATATGTGCCAATTCATAGTTCCTAGAGGGATACATGAGGTTTATGTATACCTTTAAGAGAGCACTGCATCTTGCCTCGTCTATGGAAAAGTTGACGTGGGTCTTTCAGTAGTAGCATCCTTCAACCTTTTCAGGGGAAGAAGGACCTCAGACTGTAGATTAATAGTTATAATTAATGCTGTCGACCATCGAGAATTTAGAGACGCCTTTATAGAGTAAGGTAAGGATCACTACTTATATGCATCAGTATTCCTCCAAGAGATGGTGGGGTGTGATCTCACAGGTGGGATTCTAGTAGGTTATTGCTTGGGATGAGTTATAGAGTGACTTCTATGATTACTTCTACCCATAGATTTTGAGGGCTGATCTAGCCTGAGATTTCATGACTCTAGAATAGGGTACTATCTCGGTTATAGATTATTCTTCTCGATTCATTGAGTTTCTGCACTTCACACCCATCCTAGGGGTGATGAGTTATTTCTCATGATGAAGTTTGAGGATGGTCTTAGGCACGACATCTGATCTCAGGTGAACATCTTCAGGTTGACTTCCATCACCCCTATATTCAACAAGGCACTGATCACAGAGTAAAATATAAGGGATTTTGGGGCTGTGAACCAGGGCGGCTCAACATCCAAAGTTGATACCCCTATGACTAACAGTAGGAAGCGCAATAGGGAGTCTATACGTGAAGATCTTTGGAAGTGGGGAACTTCTTATGGTAGTCAGTTTGTGTGCTACCAGTGTGAGTGGAGCGGGTATAAGAGGACACATTGCTAGAGAGACCTAGTTGAGTGCTGATAATATAGAAATATAGACCATATTCAGTGGTTCTTTCAGTTATTTCTCACCTACAACTGGTGACAGAGGTTCTTATATGAATCCTCATTCTGGAGTAGCACCTACAGTTTCTCATCTGTATAGGAACTGGAGTTCATCCGACCACTCAGGTCGAGGTGGAGGTCATGGACATGGTAGCCAGTCTGTAGGCTTTCAGTGACAAAATTGTAGATCAGATCAAGGCAGCCAGGCAGGGTCATAGGGTCGTGGTATAGGCCAGACTTTATAGTGGAGTAGACCTAGTATGAGTAGGATCCCAAACCATCAATAGTTCGAGTATGATCCTAGTTGCCTCATTTTTATATTCCAATCATTTTGATAGAGTGGATTCCAATAGTTTCAAATCTTTTGCTGTCGTGGAGTGCCTTGTCCTTTATATCTTTTCTTTTACTAAAATATTGACGCTGGACAGACCAATGGGGACTAGAAAGACTAGCGTAAGTTAGTGCAAGGAGTTTCCTCTTGAGGTCGGTGTATGTAACTTCTTATGGGACCTCTATGCCTTAGAGATGACTGGCTGTGATGTCATTCTCAGAATGGACAAGTTGGTTTTCTTCCAGGCTGTTGTTTAATTCTATCTCCATAGGGTGACTATCACATCACCAGAGGATGGTTATTTTCTTCATAAGGGTGAATAGGATGTCCAGGAAAGCAGAGCAATACCCGAGCATCGTGGGTTGGGAGGAGTTACAACCCAAATTTCTAGTCTATATCTGGATGAACAGGGGACTTCACAAATGGAATTTCCTCCACTTGTGGATCATTTTAGGGATGTCTTTCCAGATGACTTTTTAGGTTTACCTCCGGGGTTGGTGGTAGATTTTTCTTGGGAAATTGTTTAAAGAGTGACACTGATGTCTATTCCACTTTATAGGATGACTACACCAGAGTTATAAGAGCTTAGAAAGTAGTTGGAGGAGTTGCAGGAAAAAAGTTTCATCCGACCCAGTACTTTTCCTTGGGATTCGCCTATCCTTTTTGCAATGAAAGCAGATGGTACCCTAAAAAATTGTGTGGATTATCGAAATCTGAACCAGTTGATGGTCAAAAACTGATATCCCTTATTGAGGACTGATTATCTCTTTGATTAGATTCAAGTAGCCTATGTGTTCGAGAAGTTTTACTTGAGATCGGGTTTTAATCAGTTGTGTGTTCGACCATCAGATATACCTCTTACATCCTTTTGGAGTATGTTTGTTCTATAAGAGTATGTGGTTATGTTGTTCAGTCTCATTAATGCACCTATAGTTTTCATGGAACTAATTAACTGAGAATTACATCCATACTTGAATTCTTTCATGGTAGTTTTCATCGGTGATATCTTGGTGTACTCTCACACCCTACATGACCATGCCACACATCTTGTGATCGTTTTGAGTACACTATGAGAGCATCAGCTATATTCTGATCTCTCAAAATTCCAATTTTGGATTGACCAGATTCAATTATTTGGTCATGTTATCTCTAAGACATGAGTATCAGTAGACCCAATGAAAGTGAGGATAGTAGTTTCTTGGGAGCATCCGAAAAATATATTTGAGTTAATGTGTTTTCTAGGGTTGTCTGGTCACTACAAATGTTTTGTATAGTACTTTTCATGCTTTTAAGTGCTTATTAAATGCCTCACTAAGAAGGGTGTGAAGTACCTATGGTCATATTTTTTGGAGTCAGCCATTCAAGAGCTGAAAGGGTGGTTGAATTCAGCAACAATACTAGTATTTCCAGATCCAGGAAAGAGCTATACTATATACTGTGATGCATCAGGTATCGGGCTCAGAGCAGTGGTTATGTAGGGGTAAGGAGTCGTTGTATATGGGTCTCGAAAGTTCACTCTACATGAGAGGAATTACCCGATGCACGATCTCGAGTTGGCTGCAATTGTTCATCTTTACACTATTTAGAGACAATACATATTTGGAGAGCATTTTGTGGTTTTCTCTGACCAAAAAAGTCTCATGTATATCATAAATCAATGTGATATTAATTTGAGATAGTAAAGGTGGGTTGAGAACCTTCAGTCTTTTGACATTGAGCTTGCTAAATTCATGGGAAAGGCAACGAAGTAGCTAATGTGTTGATTAGGAGGACTCAGATATAGGCAGTTCATGAGTCCAATAGTGAGTGGAAGCTTATGGCTCTATTCTCTGAGATGCATTTGGAGTTGCATGATAGACATGGGTAGACATTTATTTATACTGTAGTTGTTACCTCTACTCTTATTGAATGAGTGTGAATGTGGAAGCTATCTAATTCTGAAGGCCTAGTTCTACGAGAGAGTGTGTCAGTAGAGGACCATGTTATTGGATGGACCGTATATGAGGAAAAGATCTTGCATTTTCATGGGAACATATGGGTATCAGCTGACATAAGTGAGGGGATGATGTAAGACATTCATTCCACGGTTTGGACAGTTAACCCTGGTGTCAACAAGATGTATTGAGATCTAACCATCTGTATTGGTGGCCAGGCATGAAGAGAGATATTGTTGGATTTGTGACGAGTTGTTCCACCTATCATTAGTTGCAGGCAGAACATCACCGACCAGCAATACTTTTTCAGTATTTACCCATTCCTGAGTGGAAGTGGAATGGTTTCATGATGGAATTTGTGACATTCTTACCAAGTTAACCTTGATGGTACGATGAAGTTCAGGTTTTCATTGATAGACTCATGATGGTTTCACACTTCTTTACCGATCAAGGAGTCTTTCAGTGTTGATGAGCTATTAAGGTTGTATATACGAGAGATTTTATGCTTACATTGGGTTCATCACTCGATCTTTTCTAACAGGGGAACTCATTTTACTTTTCAGGTCTATAAGGGACTACAGAGGGATTTGGGTATATAGGTACATCTGAGTAAAACATACCATACCAAAACAGATGGCCAGTCCTAGCGTATAATTCTAGTGCTGGATGACATGCTTCGAGACTGCGTCCTAGATTTTGGAGGTTATTGGAAAAAACACATAACTCTAGTGTAGTATTCCTACAATAATTTTTAAGAAACTATTCATATGGAACCTTATGAGGCTTTGTATTGTAGGCTATGCCTATCACCCTTATGTTGGATGGAGGCAAGAGAGGCACTTATATTGGGACCTTGTCTTGTACAGGAGACCACAGAGTACGTTGTGTTGATTTGAAAGATTATGGATACTGCACATTCAGGATAGAAGTCTTATGCTAATTGACGAAGATGGCCTCTGAATTTTGAGGTCAGAGATCAGGTTTTCCTATGTGTCACACTGAGGTTGGGACACATGAGGGTTAGGAGACAGGGCAAGATTTTTCCGAGATATGTTGGACAATTTGAGGTTATAGAGAGAGTCGTTATAGTTTCCTATCAGTATTAATTACCTCATAGGTACCAGTTTATGCATAAAGACTTCCACATTTATTAGATACGACATTACTTCTCATACCCATCTCATATTTTTTAACCTGAGGAGGTTGAGTTGGAGGTGGACGCCTCTTTCGAAGTGCATACTATCCGGATTGTTGATTACAGTTCAAAGGTTCACCGTGGATATTCTGTTCCTCTGGTTTGAGTACAATAAAAGGAATGGTGAGTAAAAGATGAGACATAGGAGAGAGAGGAAAATATACGATCACAGTGGTCGGAGCTGTTTGAGGGTTCTTCTTCTTCACCATCTTCATAGGGAAATTTGGGTACTCATTTCATTAAGGGTGGATATTTGTAAGAACCTGGATCCAATTTTAATTTATGGATCCTATTTTCCTGGTGTTTTGAGGAAAATAAGAGAATCTGAGAATTTAAAGAGTACACACTGTGTACGTAGGAGTTCACGTCATGTACTGAATTGTCCCGGGTGACTATGTATCAGCCATGTAACGACCGAGTAAATGGCCGTGTAGGGTAACCTAGAGACCGCCTAAAGAGGGACCCGATAAAGGCATATACATGTCATGTACATTTAAAAGACACATCGTGTACTTTTTATTTTATTTCATTAAATTGAACAGGGTCACGTCTCATTCCTAGATTTATCTTCATCTAACCATGTCTTGTCCAGGAGTGACCAAGAGAAACGATTCTTCTCTGAGGCAGCGACCCGCCATCTGTGCTCCGAATAAACCACCATAGATTGCATTGGAATCGCCACTGTGAGTTCTCCCTTCATCCAGAGCTCCATCTATTAATTTCTCTGCTTTAATGAGATATCGTTGTTTGAACATTTTATATGTTTTTGTAGATCTACATCATTCTAGGCCGATTCAAGGGTCGAAACCTGTGTATATCGATTGTATACAGCCTAGGTACGTTATTTTTTCCTTTCTATAGTTAGTCTTTGAATATTATGTAGAAAAGTTCCCAATACCCAAGAATGCGGGCGTTGTGTGTTTAGGGATTTTAGCCCTGTTAATGTCTTATACTCCTTGTGTGCCTGAGTATCGGTTGTTTGATTATGATTAGGGTTATTTTCTATGCTATGGATATGTTTCCCATATTTGTTTTGATGTTTACCATTTGGTCTAGCTTTACCTGTTAGGATTCTTGTTTTTTATGCCTAGTGTTGTTGGGATGGAGTGATATTATCGGATGTTGTCATATAATTATTGTTGTTTAGCCAAGTAGTTCTTGAAATATATTCTCCATGTATTTCTTAAAGATTAATTTGGCTGTTGAACATCGTTGTGCACGATTGACTTACACAGGACAGGGGGAACCTCATGTAGTAGACCGTAGGGGGAACGAATTTTGTGGACTTTTCTATAGTTTATATTTTCTTTTACATTGTGGGACCATTTGAGGGATGGAATTTGTGATCCCTCAGAGTTTCTGTAGTTCAACGTTGCGAGAACACATGAAGAATTATACATTGAGTGCTTCCTTAGAGTGTCTATAGAAACTGATACGAGACCACAAGGGTAATTAATGGTGAGTGCTTCTTTATAGAGTCTTTTCTAAAGCTGAACCAGAGGGGTTAGACTATGATTACTTCCCAGAGGGTTTCTTGAGTTTGTTTTGTTGAACCATAGGGGTTAGGCTGTGAGTACATTCCAAAGAGTTACTTATATTTGGTTATCTAGTAACTTGATATATGAAAATGAATTCAATTGAAACTATAGGATCATTTACTTTTAAGTACTTACTTGTTTATATCTTTATTTTGATTATTGTGTGACATATATATTCACGTACTATTAGGCATAGATATTTGGTTGGTTTCCTATTGGGATTCATCTCACACCTTGTTTGGGTCATCCTTTTTGGCCAAAACATATTATAATGATGTAGGTATATAAAAGGGAAAATGTACTTCTATGTCAGGTACTTGACTGATGTGGAGATGGAGAGCATAGGACCATGTTATGGATTGAGATGTTACTGGGGTTTATTTTTTTTCTTAATATATTGGTTTAGTACTGTATTCCAACATTGTAACTTGTTTGGTTGTTTTCCTAGACCTGTGTATCATGCCTCATTTATATATGGGTTCCAGTTGTTTATTACTTTCAATCTTTCATTTTTTTTCCTTATTGCTTGTTATTTCTACTCCCTCTGTTGTTATCTGTTTATTTACACTATATTAATCTACCAATGATGGTGTAGTTTCGTCACTATCATACCCAAGGCCCTCGCTGCTAGTCGGCAGCCTTTGGCGTTTGGGGAAATGCACTTGAAGACTTGTGACAAACCGGGTACAGGGAACCTCTGGGCGGCACCCAGAACTGGGATGTTACATTTTTTGATTCAATTCCACTTTTTTATATTGAATTATATTTTTACACAGAATCTCTCTATTGATAAATAATCAAATCAATGATATGATCATGGTATATGATACTCATATAATATTTTTTCCGGAAGACATGTAATATTAAAAACTTTCTTATTTCATGTGGTGTATATGCTACCCCATTCATATGATAATTCATGATTTTAATTATATTAATGATATTTAAAGATTTATTTTATGTTATTTATTTTATGGGGATTATGAATCATAAGATACTAAAGAGTTAAGGGTTTTTATTCACAATCACATTATTATTTGAGATTGTTTATGTTTATGTCCCCATATTGAGAATTATTATATTTTTCTATGTTATACACAATCTATTTTATTATCCTATAGTTATTTTATCAAAATTAAAATTTTTCCTTCATTTTCCTCTTTCAATTTCTCCTGAGATCGATTTAATATTTTTCTGAAAAACTGATATTATTTTTCTAATCGATTGGGATTTTTTTACATGTCTTTATTGTCATTAAAATATTTTAAATGAAGTTTTTAGTATAAAAAAATTATTTATTAATGGAATTTTTACCCACATTTTCCCTTTTAAAAAATTGTTTAAATATAATCTTTTTTCTATTTTCTAAAATAGGTACATTTTTACTTTTTATAAAAAATGTGAAATAAATATGTGTTATAACATACTCGAAATGAAAAGAATTCCATGACATCATGAACATTAAATTAATTTATTATTATAATATATTTTTAAATTATTATTTTCAAATAAATTTTTTTCTAGTATTCTGGAACATTTTAGTTTTATAATTTAATTTCAATAAGAAAAGGGTATTCTCATCAAGATTATTTTATTCATTATTTTATTATATTTATATTATTCATCAATTGAATATATTTTTTTATTTATACTCCACTTGGGATATATCGTAATGATACCATCGTTATTCATTCTCTTGATTGTTTTTAAATGGGTTGATTCAGGTAAATATTATCATTTATTATTCTAATATTTGAATATGAATATTAATTTTTATTATGTATTGAATTTTTATTATCCCCTTCCATATGATAAATTCATTGGACATAGTAATTTATGGGAAGGAAACACTATATCCCCTTGATACATTAGTAGGTATCATAATAAAAAATTGTTTTAGTATTTGTATAAGGCCTTAACAATTTATAAAATAAGTCTTATCATGATGCATTGATGTTATTTTTATGTTGTCGGATATTATGAATTCCATCATTATGCTATTACTTACTGATTTCCATGGGATTTTTTGAATGGTTATGATACTTATAGATAAGTTTAAATACCATGTGATTATTTATATGAAATTACAAGATCATTATTTATTACATCAAAATAGTTCTTTTTTCATAAAAAATAATTAAATTGAGTGCGTTTTTTATTATTTAAATTTACATATCAATTATCTCTTATTTACTCATGATTTATTACACTATAGTTGTACACTTACAGAGTATTTATGATCGCCTTTATTTTCATTCCTTTCCAAAAGATTTGAAGAGGTTATATTTGAATGATTTCAAGGATTCATAATATTTACTTTCTCTATATTGTAATTTATGTTTTTCAAATGTAATTTAAGATTCCTGTATGTAGCTATTTTACCAAGACTTATAAAATATTCAGTCCGTTGGGATTTTTTCATAATTATTACATTCTAATGTAATAAAGTAACCACTAATTTTAGGCTACTAGAGTATGGTTGATTACATTTGGCATTATAAAAAATTTACTATAAACATTTATAACTAGATTTTGTAAAACATTGATTAGGGAACATAAAACTATGAAAACTATAGAACCAAATCCTTTTACAAAAATAGTTATATTAATTTGGTATATAAAATCTATTAATTATAACCCAAAGATCATATGAACAAGTGTATTAAAAGACTAGTCTCTTAATACATCAAACTGAGATTAATTTTTTTATTTTATTCTCCATAAAAAACTCCAAAATCCTTCTGATCTCTTAAAACATCATTTGATAAAATATAGAATACATAGAGAAAATTGGTGAGCTAAAATTTTGAGTATGAAGATAAATATGATAATGAAGCATAACATTTGAGTTAAAGGGATAACATGATATCATTAAAGAAAAAGAATGTATGTAATCTCATGGAATTATAATGTAATGAACATGGTATCATAACATCATGGAATTATAGGAAATTTGGATGCAACATGGAACAAGAAATAAAAATCTTTCATGTCTAACTATTGAGACAACACCGCATAGGGTACATGGTCTCATAATGGATTATATTCACTCCTCATGCCCAAAAATGAAATATAATGTGAATAAAACATTACTAAGTGCATTGGAGAGATATAAAATTTTAGGTCCACCTATAATATTCAAATTATTTATATGATTATGTGTGCCACATTTGAATGTAAATTTTACAGAAATAAACAAAACAATTACCCATTGAAAGAAAATGGGGTGCATAATCTTATCTAACAACCTAATCAAAAGATTTTCAAATAAGGATATTTTAGAAATAATAATAATGTATGTATTACCCCATAAAATAAATTGAGTTTGAGTTCATTATATATATAAGAGGCATATATATATATAATTTATCATAATTCCATGACATTATTGATTTTTTAATAATCGAAATACTTTTAAAAATATTAAAAAAATCTTGAGGAAACTATCATTTTCACAATGAAAATTAATATTGATAATTTTAAAAAATATTATAGAAAATATATTATTTAAAAAGAAAAAATGTAAACATAAAAAATATATTTTAAGAGTTTAGTGGCCATGATGGCTGGATGTTCTGTACATGGTGAGTATAGTAATACAAATATTACTTTTCCAATTTTATAAGAAAAGTAAAAATTAATAAGTTTGAAAAAAAATGGATGATTCTTTTAATTTTTTTTGCAACAAATAAATCATGGATAAAATTTCATTTTAAAATTCATAGGATAATAAAAATAAATTTTTTTAAACACATAAAATACAACATGTTCGTGGAAGAGAAATGGGGTTTGGCTAATAAGAGAAATACAGTTAGTTTTCCCTAAAATAATTTCTCTATAATTTTAAGTGAAAAAGAGGATTAAATGGTAATATTATTTAATTTTTTTTATAACTATATTAGAATAGAATTTAATTTTTTCATTATACAATTATCAAATAATATTCTACGATGGAAATTTATGCTTGGACAATCTTGATTAAAATAAGATTGAAGCACAAACCTTTATTTCTTTGGTAAATTTTGAATTTGATCCCCCATGAATGATATAAATAAATTTTAACTTAAACAACCACTAATTGTGATGTATTAAAGAGATAATTTTTAAAAATGAATTATATACACCATATAGAAGTGTAGGTGTATAAAATATAGGTCTCAATGAAATATGTTTTTAGATGGAAACCCTCACCGCTTTGGTAAAAGTTGATTCGTAACTCCAATTGATGAAATAAATAATTTTTAATATAAAATATATTTTTGTATGAAATATTCATGATATTATATTTAAATTATAATTATATATACCATTTTAAATAGATTATGTGCATAAAATAACACGTGTCTCAAAATAAAGCACTTTTGAGAAGAGAACCTTACCTCGAGCCTAAATCATTGTGTGTCTTACATATATTCCCAAATAACTAATATATGTTAATTATTTAATATATTAATAACCATTTTTGGTTTAATATTAATTTTATTTTATTTATTATCATGTCATATTAATTTAATTAACCAATTAATTTCACATTAGCTGTTTTAAAGACTATTGACCCATATGTCCAAAATCACATTGGAAAGTTAACTAAAGTAAAATATATGATTATATAATCATTTAAATAATGGTATCTTCGAAATAATTATAATTTTTATTAATAATTTATACTTTTAAAATCTACCATGAAACATGGTTTTTAAAAATTATCTACGTTAAAATCATCAAGATGGTAGGTTGATTGTATGCATGAGTAACGTTTACATTTTTCAATGATCATAATAGAATCAAGGTAACTAATATTTTGTACTTATAGTATTATCATTATATCTAAAATATCATATTATTTTTTTAAATTCACATACATATACATTCTGTGTGATGTGGTAAAAAACTTGCATCGCTTTGTGATGCAGTGGTCAGGCATACACAAGAAGGACATAATCATTATTTCAATGGATGGTAAGGTTAGAAATTATATGATATATTAATTTCATAGAATTACTAATATTTCATTATTAACATATGTTATCACCAAATTAATCATTATTACCTTCAATATAGTCATTCGTACACAAGAAAGACATAATGATTTATTCAATGGATAGAAAGGTTATAATTTATATGATATATTAATTTCATATAATTATTAATATTTAATTATTATCATTTATTATCACCAAATTTGTCTTCATTACCTTCAATTTATAGAATAATTAAAAAATTAATCACATCCCTTTGCTAGGCTGTAATCCATCATATACAGAGAAACGTTGTAGTATTCCCTAAAAAATGGAATGTAAGAATATTAATTTGAAATTATAATTATAAAATATATATTATTTCATAAATATAATATATAATAATTATATATATAATCATATCTTATAATGAGAAGTGGAAATGGAACAATAATTACGCCAGTTCATGAGGTGGTAGTCCATTGTACCAATGAGCAATGGTTTACTTTCCCATTTGATAGAGGAGGAGGAAGATGTTGGTTATGAAATTGACATAAAAAATTATTATATGGAAGATATATATGTTATTATATCAGTATGTTTTAATAATATATTAAGATGTTCAAAGAATAAATTAAATAAAATGGTCAGTTAATGACGATGCCTCCTCATCAGAAAAATTATTTAGGTTTTTACAAAATGCCTTCTTAGGTATGCTTTCTGATCAATACAAGGATTTTAGGAATAGGTAATTGGAGTAAAAAATTTATTTTGGTAGGTATTTAAAAAAATGGTTTTTGGAAGAATTAAGAGAAGATGGGATGGTGGGACTTTTATAATTGAGGTGAGTGGCACACTCTATAGTTTTTAAAGATACTAAATAAAACCATGTCAATTTCATTGAAGGCTTAAATATAGGAACTTTGTGAGGCTTGTAAATGATAAGTTAAAACTATGGCTATAAAATAGTATGTATAACATTTTTGGGTCATTTTTAAACCATATATTTTTTGTTTAACCCCTAGTAAACTAATTCTTACATTAACCATAATAAATAAATTTTATTGTTTTCACTATTTGTTATGGTAAAAAATTAATTTTACTATGTTAGCTAATATAAATTTATATTATTAAAAATATGGAATATAGATCTAAAAATTCAACTAAATAAAGTGGTAAAATATAATTTAAAATTAATCATGTTGAGGGGTAAAAATGGTTTATCATGAAATAAATGTTTTTATGAAAAATATGATCTCATATTAACACTATGATAATTAATAATAAATATATTAATTTAAGATAATATATATATATATATAATTTAAATAATTTCTCATTATGGTTAATTTTACATATTAAAAATGGATAAACATTATTCCCTCTATAACAGTTCTCAAAAAATGTTATTTTAAAGAAAAAAAGAATATCTTACTAAAATATTGTATTATGTTAAATTAAATGTATTTTATTTTATTTAATATAAATAAATAATAATTATTTTAGTTTAAAATAAAATTTTAAAAAATAATTTGATATAATTTATTAAAAATAAATAACAAATTTATAAAAATTGGCATTTTTCACTATCTCTAAAAATTTAATATTTTCTGACAAATAACAACATTTTTTCATATGTTAATATTTATATTATTATTTCAAAAAATAATTTCATTTTAAAAAATATAATTTCATTAATTTACAAAAATTAATTGAAATAGTTTTTCACATAACCAATTAAAATCATTTTTGAGGAAAACATTTTGTATGAATAAAATGATAATTTATTAAAATTAGAGGATTAGTTAATAAATATTTGTAAATAAATTTATTTTTAGTAGAAATTTATATAAATTTCATACATTAGTAAATCCCTTTCATATCCACTAATTTAACATCGAGGTTAAAATGATCACAATAAATAAAAATATTTTAATAATAAGTTGTGGTTCATTTTAACATAATGTTGCATGTTGAATATGCACTATTGAATAGAGATATTTAAAAATACCAGGTTGTTAAATTATACCCAACATAAATATTCTTCATCCTATTAATTTAAATTTTTCTCAATAATCACGGTTATGACATTATAAAATTATTTTGTGGAAAACATGCATTGTAAAAAGTGTTAATAAAACATCCACTTAAAGTAGTGAAAGGGAAATAGAAATGTAATCAATATTATCACCTAAGTAGGGTTCCATGTTGGGGAACATTTATGGTAAGTGAAAAAAATGTATTTTAAAAGAAGATTTATCTTGGAGATAATGTTATACCCTTTTTAAATAGTGATGAGACCTTCAATATTTTGAAAATGAATAACATTTTTTAGGATATATTTCTAAAATATGAGGGATAATTTTACTATCTAGACAATTTAAATAATGAAATATAATTACTTGATATTTATAATTTCATACATTAAACATTTTTCAACAGAATCTCATCTATTTCTTCAAACCATGAGTATTAAAAATGTTTTTTTATTCAAGAAGCACTGAAATTTACATAAAAAAGATCACAAAGTTCCCTAAAATTATATAAGAATATTTATCTTATCTTTAGAAATTAACCCAAACCAGAATTGGTTAGAACAAAGTAATACAATTCCCAAAATGAATGCACCTTAAAATTTATTTCCAAACCTAAGTTTTAACCAAAATCATTAAATAACTACACAAACCTACATCCCAAAATAACGTATACATTCAAGGATTTAAATTTTGTATTCCTAAATAACAATTTATGTTTAATCACATGATATAATGAAGGTTTATATATATGTCAACCCAATGAAAAAATTATTAAAACCTCATTAATTGCCTCAAAATCCCTAAAATTAAAAAAAAATTCCTCTCATATTTTCCCTAAAATCAACATATTATTTATCCACCAAATAAGTTATGTAAATTCAAAGTAATACTATCAAATATATAATGTTGTCTAGTGGTAGAAAATGAACCCTTATCATTCATTGGTTTTTGGTTAAAACCTCATAGCCTAGTGAGATGTGAGGGGTTGTCACTCGAAATATCAATTTTCCTTTACCAAATATTATATTAATATAAATACTATAACAATCCAAAAAATATATTATAAGAATACTAAAAATAAAATATAAAATCAAAACAATTTGTGACTACTAGGTCTTATATACTAATTATTTTTTCTATAAAATAAAATAATATTATTGCAATATCATTAACTTGATATGAATGATAAGAAAAAATCCAAAAGTTTACCAATACCGTTGAACATATATCCATAAAATATGAAGTAATTCTTCCATAAATAATTGTTTTTACTAAAAACCTATACAACCACTCTCATCATGAGATTTTTATAGGATGGTGTCAACTATTTAGTGTTCTACGATGCATCAGGGACTGGACATGGTATCGTTTTGATACAGAGGTAGGTATTTATAAGATATTTTTCACACTAGTTGGGACCACATGAGAATAAATACACAACACATGATCTATAATTAGTAGTGGAAGTCTTATATTTTAAGATGTCGTGACACTACCTGATGGGTGAATAGTTTATCATTTACTGTGACCCCAAGAGTTTCAATTTTATCTTCTCATAGATTGATATTAACTTGAGACATTAGCAATGTATATTGTTCTTCCAGGACTATGACATTGATATTTTCTTTACTCCTGGGAAGGGGAATGTGGTGGAAGACACTCTTAGTAGTAGATATTGTTCTCAATTGTTGGTCGAGACATCTGGGAAGTTAACCTCAATTCAGTTTTTGATTGTGGAAATGGTTAGTTCATTATTTCTTACATAAATTGTTGTCACCCCCACTTATTTTACATTTTGTGAGGGACTCTCATCAGGGAGATACTGATTGTGATACGTTATATACTCAAATACAAACTGAACATGCTCTTTCTTGATATTCAGAAGGTTAATAGAATGCTATCATTTTAAAAGGATGATGGTTCATTTGAAATTTCAGGAGGAGGTATTTTGTGAGTTTTATAAAACCCCATTGGATATACATCCTAGTGTGGTTAATTTATACCAAGAACCCTGACATATCTTTGGTGGATAGGTATAAATAAAATAGTTGCAATGTTTTCCCCCTGATGACATACTTTTTAGAAGTTAATGGTAGAGGTGCCATGTTCTAGGGGGTTTAACCCATCCCCTTGAGGTTCCAGAGTGGAAGTGGGATGAGATATCCATGGGCATCATAACTGGAATTCCATGTACATCTAAAGGACACAATTCCATCTGGGTGATCAAAGTCTGACTCACCATGTCGGCCCACTTCCTAGATCTTCATGAGAAGTGTTCCATATATATTTAGAAGCCTCTCCATGATGATGATAGTATGACTCAATAGAGTTCCCTCGACAATCATCTCTGAACATGATGATCACATCCCATATCAATTATTAAGAGTTTTATAGGAGGCCTTTAGACTCATTGAAGCTTTAGCATGGTGCTTCACCCCCAGAATGATAGCTAGATAGATCGTACCATTTAGGTTTTGGAGGAAATGTTGTAGGACTGAATGTTGGACTTTTTAAATATTTGGGATGATTATATATCCTTTGTAGAGTTTGTAAAGAAAACCCATTATCATTCCTCCATTTTTATGTCACTATTTGAGGATTTGTATGAGATACCCAATAGGTACCCACATTGTTGGAATGATCCATGTCAGTTGGCACTCTTGGGCAGGGAGTTAGTGCGAGATACTATAGATAAGGTGTAGATCATTTATGAATATATTAGAACTACATAGATCTTTCAAATGTTTTACCAGAGCTCACAACGAAGTCCTCTAGATTTCTAGGAAGGAGACCATTTTTTCATGAGGGTCTCACCTCGATGTGGATGAGTTGGTTAGACAACAATAAAAAAATTTATATGATATTCATTGGTCCCTTATAGATACAACGCAGAGTTAGAGAGGTGTATTACTTCTTATCTCTACCACCATAATTGCACCAGGGGCATGACGTCTTCTATATGTCACAGCTAAAGAGGTAAGTACAGAATTCGTTGCACAATATTAACTAGGGAGAGCTATACATTGAGGATTGATCTACCTTTGTAGAGTACCTGGGGGATATCAAGGATTATTATGAAAGGATACTTAGATGGAATTATATTCCCATTGTGTGTGTTTGGTGGTAGCACAAGAATATTCAGAAGAGAATCCAGAAAAGGGATGCCCGGATGCAAGAGAAGGACCCTCGTATTTTTTTGTATTTTATTATCTTTTTTTAAAAATACCTAAATAATGGGGAAAATAGTGTCTCATACTTTCCATTTATTATTTTTGAATATTATATGGAATATATTCGAGACTAGGCACTAAGACATATTGTGGTTCCAAGGCCCGATTTTCCTAGAAAAATTATTGGAAATATATTAAATATATAAAAAAGCATGTGCATAGATTTTTTTTTGAAAAAGTATAATTACTCACAAACAGGGTCCAAAAATAGAAATCAGAGGGAACCGTTCAGTTCATAATGTGGGGTTTACTGTTACCATGACATAATCTTTGTCAGTGTGGGATGTTTATGGAAAATTCATCATGGGTGTAACTAATTGAATAAATTTTAATAATTAATTTGTTTTTTTTTGATTTATTGACTGACATCTCTTTTATGTATAGGGATATGACAGTTTCCTTAGGGTAGGATTCCAAAATATCCAGAGCTAGGAGACTTTGGGAGAGATCTTCCATGGGGAATGATGATAGATTGAAATCAGATCATGGATCATTATGTCAACAAAGTTTTTGGATCTCATCAATGATGGAAATGCAACTTCTCTTCATAATAGATTAATCCAAACTCTAAGTATGATGTTTTCCTTGGTGATTTTTATCCTATTTCATAATACCAAATAAACATGGATCAATTCTAAAAAATAATTGAAACGTGCATCATTGGTAGAATTTATATGATAGAATAGTTTATTTTTCCTTTGATTTATCCCTTATAATTAAAATTATTATATGAAAATAAATCATGGCCAAATGAAAAATGTTCTAGGTCTATTCCTCACATGTAATGGTTTATGGATCTCTCCCCAATTTATTCATAAGATCATCTTTGTTATTATATTTGGCCAATAGTTAAACAAAAATCTGGTTTTTTTATCATTATGGGAATTTTTTTTTGTAATAATAGATCAAAATTGTTGGTATGGAATGAGACAGAAGTTGCGGTTCAAGGATCAATGATGACAGTGCGAAGATCAGGAGAAAAAAGAGCTAAATCATGGGTTCCTCTTTTTCATAATGGTGTGTGGTGACCCAGATGACGAGGAATGTATTTCCATTCCTTTTAATGGTCAAATTCTATTGAATGATTTTTGGAGAGACTGTTCAGCCTCAGATCTGGAGTTCATAGAAAATATTGATGTTGGAGGAAACAGATTAGGGTGACGCATGAACTATAAAAGAGATTCTATAAAATTATGATCAACATGGTGTGTACTTTAGAATTATACATCTTATAGGACTTTTTCAGAGGATACAAGGGTTTGAAGATGAAGATAAATATCAAATTTCATGTTACCCCTATCACACGACATGTGACCCTCCCTGAATAGATCAACATATAATTCTGAGAGTACATATACATGGGAAAAAGTGCACAACTAGAGGGAACATTGAGTACTCAGACATGTGAAAGACCACATATAATTGGGTTGGTATATGGGAAGGCCACGAACACAGACATGGAAAGGGTTTTAGGATTATGATACAGATCACATTTCATATGAACACTAACACATGTCATGTATCCCCCCCTGAATGGCTCAATATATTCTTCGGAGAGTATATAGACACATGAAAAAGTATAAAACTAGTGGGCACCCTGTGTACTTGGACGCGAGCACGACCACCTATACATGGGTTGGTATACTGGAAGGCCCAGTACATGAACATAGCCAGGAGACAAGGCGGGGTTTCTTGTGTCTCTACATACCATTTAATTCTTCTACATGTAGTTTATATACAAAATTACATGTTCTATAAGGATTTTCCACATGAGAAGACTTTGGGATAAATGGAAACCTCATGTACCCCCTAGCACACCTCATGTACCACCTTTAATAGTGTTTTTGGATCTTAATTTTCTTAGTTTGGACTGTTATAGGTTGATAATGTTCTGAGTCCCCTTTCCCTCAAGGGTATAGTGTGATATTACAACTACATCATAAGATTATGACCCCCTCTAGAGGGAGAGTCACATATAGAGCTATGGAGTCCCTCTGTGAGACTGGAGTGTAATCATCGATCATAATTTTCCCCATAGGTGGTGTTTTTGGAATTGATGTGAACTCCTTGAGAAAGGTATTGGTACTCTATCTAGATGGACGTATTGGTAGTGTTTGTGGAATCGTTTACATGTGATCCCCTATGTAGTGAGTTGATAAATATTTGTTTCATGTTATTCCGCTGTGGTCATAGGCGTGACCCCTATCTGTTTATCATGGAATTCTTAAACTAGGGAAACTTCCATGGGTGGAGTGCAGAGATCTATACCTCTTAACCATGTTTCTCTTATTGTAGCATGGGTCTTGGAATGAATTTACCTAGAACTAGCATTGCTTCATGAATAATCATTTGGATGATAGTTTTTTATTACCATATAGTTTCATGATGCCTTTTATGAGTATATTTGTGTGTTTATGTTATACATTGACTTCTATATCTTGTATTGATCAAACTATAAATGGTGATTTGTGTTTATTATTCTTAGGGTTTCCTACTGAGTATTGATATACTCACCCCTTCCCAGGCTTTTCTCGCATGTGCCATGTCATTTGTAGAAACAGACCCATTTGAGGGTGTCTGAGGAGGACATAAAGCAGGTAGAGCATAAGAGGATCTTGTTAGTTTTAGGTTTTTAATAAGATCTTGCATTTAACTTTATTACTCACCCTTGGAGAATATTGTAATCTTTACTATTTTGGTTGGGATTTTATTCACCCCATTTTACTCTTTCATTACTTTTAATATTATACTCTATTGTGGGATCTTAGATGTATGAATACATTATTTCAATTATTTTACATTTCAACATTCTATGTGCTTTGATATGTGTGAGTGTGTACAAGAAAATTTGGCAAATACCTCCCATTTGTGGGATATGCCTGGTCGGCATTGTTCACCAGCCCCTAGCCTATTAGAGGCATGCTTGGGGAACTTATGGTTCGAACCCTAGTAGGCTGGGTGCGGACATTTATCATCAATTTCCCTTTATAAACCACTTCTTTTATTTCTTCTTCTTTTGCATGGGATTTTGAGTTGTTATTTCACAAATTCATGGGTAAATAACATCATATCATAGGTGTAACACCCCAATAGTTTGAAAATAAATGTAATATTGAATGCATGAAACACTAAGTCTTTAAAAAACACAACTTTGATATAACCTCTCCATAAATCATAATTTTTCCACCTATTTGATTTGAATTTCATGAGACTGACATACATAGTTGCATTCAGTTGGATATATAGAGTTTGAAAAGAAAAATTTAATTTTTTATGTATAGTAACATACCCTTATTAATTTCAATTTGACTCTAATGAATAGTAATGAATAGTAAATTAGCCTAAATAATATAAACATCACCCCTGGATTTATAAATACAATTTCAACATCTGATAAGTGAAAAAATGATCATAGTATAAGTTTTGGTATTTTGATTTTCATAAATATTTTAATTAAAATTTTATGAATAATTTAATAACGTAAAATGGAATTGTATTTTGGTAAAATGAAATCATAAATTGTTACTTTATTATCTTTTGTTTATAATATAATTTTATGGGTCCATGATTAATTTCTCAAGGTGTTATAAAATGAGTTATAGTATTAATGTTTTTTTTAATAAATTCTGTTTTTTCAAAAAAAAAATTAATTAAAAAAATTAATTTTTTTTCAAAAAATGGATTTTGTTTTTGAATTCTACGTGGAATAAAATGGTTGATATGTGTTTTTGAAATTTTTCTAAAATACTTGATTTTTTGGTGAATAGTGAAAATACCAGTTTGATTTTTTCATATGTTTAATGAAATCATAATGATGTAATAATTAATATAAATTATGGTCGACTTTTGTATAGTAAAATTTAACATTGGGTGTCCTAAGTTTCTAATACCAATGTCAAGACCATTGTTTTGTAAAAACCACTAATGATGTGTCCTTCGAAATTAATAAAAATATCCATCTCATTTACTATAAATACACACTAATCCCTTAATTTGCATTCATTATAAACTCATCATTCTAGAATATCTGGTAGTTTTACCTCCCATAAGAGTCCTCCCATGGTTTCTTTAAGCCCCCAAGGTCTCAAAAATCATGTTTTAAGAGTTACTCTACAAGGTAATGAAATCTACCACCCTTCTCTTTTTAAGAACTCTTTTTATGTAATTCTCTTTTATTTTATTTTGGATTATGTTGAGATATGTCATTCTGAATCAAACATATTTTCCATATTATGTAATAATGATGAGATACCTATTTTCTATCATCAAAATATTTTATGAATTTTTTTTGATGACGTTTGGATCTCGAATTTTCATAAGAGATTTCTAGACTTTTCTTTTATTTTGAGTTCCTTTATTTTATTTTTCATTTTCTCACATATATTCATCAAAATGTTGTGATAAAAATAGTATGTTACTTTTACTAGAATGTTCTTGTGATAAAGGAATAATTCATCATCATCTCTCCTTCATTTTTTTTATTAGAAATGAAAACACCATCCCATATGTGTTAAATTATCACATTCAAGGACGACAGGTTTTCAATTTTTATTACCATATTCATTTCTAGTCATGAAACCATTTTTATGGTTGAAACATACTATAATATATTTATTATAATTTATGTATGGTTTTTTAATCCTTTTTTTACAAATCATATAAATTTTTTAAATCAAAATGAGTTCATTGTGATCAAGAACCAGTAATTAACCAAAACAATTGTCACTAATGTTTTATATAATGATTCATCTCCAATCCCAATAAGAAAATGAATTTCATGAACATGTAATATTAAATTTTTTCACTAATAACATACAGAATCTATTTTGGACAACCATTATCATACTACAAGTTTATCCCTAAATGAATATAAGTAAACTGATTATGAAAACCAAGGAAGAAAACATCTTGAACAATGAAATTTAATCTCCGAACCCATCAAAAGGCCACGAATGAAACTGATAATGTTTTAGTAGATCATTTAAATGAATATTATGTTTTTTAATTGTTATTTTAGGAATATAAATTTTATTATTCATGTGAATAATACCAAGTGAGGAACATCTTCAGACTTAAGGTAAGGGTTTTCTACCAGAACATCCATTTTCATTCAGGTTGCTCTTATGGCCTAAAAACAAAATTTAAATTCGTATTTATTCGTATTTAAACCTCATATATTCTTTTATAATTTTCTATATATGTGTACCAACCATAATCCAACTTTAATTTATGGGTAGTTTTTCATTTTAAAAGGGTCTTTAAAAAATTATTGCTAAAATGTGTGCCTGATTCAATGAAATTTCTCAAATTATTACCTATTTTCAAAGAAAATATATAATATATTTTGGAAAACCAATGTCTTTATAAAATCACTCGTTTTATTATTCAAATAATTTCATATTTCACTTATGGTTTTATAAAAACATTTTTACAATAGAACTCTTCTTTTTAGAGCAAAAACGTATTTATCTCAAAAATTACTCGATGATTTTATAAGAGTATCTGTATCTATTTCAAAACTATTTTTGATTATTATATATTATTGGTAATTATATTTTATTATATCTCCTACCACATTTAATTTAATGGTTTATGGTTAGTTGGACTATGGATGTGCTATCTTAAAACCATTCACCAATTTACTCTGAATGGTTAGGGATTATGGTTAATGTTTCGGGAAATTTATTTACATTTCATATATTATTTTCGATATAGATGTATATGTTGTTTATGTTTAACAACATTCATATGAGGAATTAATTGGAATAAGTATGTGTTGGGTTGGTCCTTCAATATACCCTCGGTGCATTGGTAGGTCTCATGAGACAAACTATTTTTTGGCATGATGTCTTCACAAAATGGATATGTATGGTCTTGGTATGAGGCCTTGAAGGCATGATTATGATGACCCAAATTATGTATTACCTCATTATGAAACTAGTAATTTAATTTTCATGTGGTTATGCAACTAGTATAATTCCCATAATTATGTTTTATTATGGAATTATTTATTCAACTCTTATTCCTGCCTTATTATGTTGATGTTTATTTTTTAAAGGCATGTGTTTTTAAGTTTTCCCCCATTCCTAATGTTTATTTTTATGAAATATCCAACTTTATTTCTTACCCTTTCTGATAATTTGAGCTCACCCCTTTCTTATGTAACATTTTCCTAGTACATGAAGAGGTATACTATGAATGTCATACAGAAATAACATAGGAGTTATGGATGTTGTAAATAGAGTTTCTAGGTTGTATTTCTTTTCAAGTTGGAATGTTAAACCTATGTATGTATCATGTTTCCAAAGCTACTAAGATACTCAGTAATTTGGGATGCATATTCCTTTTTTATATTCTAATGTAATAAAAAAATGCACCGACTTCAGGCATCTGTGTTCAGGTCCTTACAATTCGTATTAAATGATGTTTAGTGGGAAACGAAGAAACTATACATAGAAAATGTATATTAGGTGGAAAAACCTAAGATAGTATTTGCATATAAACATACATTAACATCATATATTTTTTGGTAAAGAATATATTATATGTATTTTTCTAGAAAATAAATCTTTTTCTAGATACTAAAAGTGGACGTGGTTCTACCAAAGATGTACCTTGGAGTGAAAAATCTGACAAGGAGTTTCGAGCTTAACCAATAGTATCCTGATACATAACAATGGGCCTTATTAAGCACCTGCATTAACATTAATGGGGGATATTCTTATGATAATTCAATTTTTCATTATAAGTCATTATAAATTACTTAAATGAAAATTTTCTTCAAAGAAACCATGTTATTGTTTCTAAGATTATCTATCTATAGAATATAAATTTATGCTATGAATTTTTCTATATTGATAATATACATTATGATTCCTAACATAATCTTGTGTATGACATTATTTAGAAATGGAGAATATTTGAAGGAATGGAAACATCATGAACACATGTTTCCTATGTTGGTATTCCCCTATGATGTAAGATAATGATGTTGGATCTGGTGTTGTGACTGGTGTTGAGCAACATATAACTACACTAGAAGAGATGACTCATGTTATGAATAATAACCATACCTGTTTAGAGCATTCGGATCCACAATGTAGGATATCTATGTTAGAGATATATTTTTTAAAACAACATCCATCATGTAATGAGACTACAAACCATTTTCTAGCAGAGCAATGGATTATTTCATTAGAGAAGATATTTCTCTCTTTGGTATGTAATGAGAGAGAAAATGTTTCCTTGGTAGTTTATAGACTATTGGGAAATGCAGATCAGTGGTGGTATTCAGTCCAAAAAACAAAAGAGGATAAATAAATATAATAAATTTAATGGAGGGATTTTAAGGAAACATTCATAAAAAAATACCCCCCTCATGAATAACATGTAGATATAGAAAGGTCGTTTTTGAATCTGAGGCAAAAATATTTGGAGAATGTTGAAAAGTATGAAGCTAACATTACAAGGATATAAATACATGGCACATACTACATACGTAATCCAAGGAACAAGATTGATTGATTATTTTATGTTTCAAAACAATTCATCGAAATGGCTCTAGTCTCTTAATGATTACCATCATAAGAAGATATAGTCTCAAGTGCTATCATGATGGAAAATAAATTTTTTAAGTCATACGAATTTAAAAGAAAGTAGTTGAAATAGGGGGATGATGAAATTTCTAGAAATAGAAATTAGGAAATTGGGATGAATGGAATATTTAACCTTCCATCCTTTAGTAATTGTGGGAAGAAACACCCAGTCACTTGTATGAAGGGAATGGGAGTCTATTACAAGTGTAGAGAAAAAGACCACTTATCTTGGTATTTTAAGTGGATGAAAGAAGCTAACAATGGTCAATGATAAAATTTTAGGTAGATAGTACATTATTCACATGAATATCCTAACCATTGAAGAAACATCCTAAATGAAGGTATTGGGAGAAATGCCATGCTTAAGATTTTACAACTACGAAGGTTGAAGTTCCTAACTATGTGGTGGAAGGTACTTTAATCTTTTCCATGGACTTATCCAATGATTTATTTGATTCTGGATCATCTTATTCTTTCTTATCTTCATTGATTTCGAAGAAAATTAGATATTCCCAATTTTATTTAATAAGGGAGTTGTCCGTCAAAACTTCTATGAGAAGTATCATTGCAACAAAGTTGTGTCAGGCAATCCCCATTATGACATATAAACAAGATTTATCTTATGTTTTTATTATCATACCCTTGATTCAAATTTATATAATCCTCAATTTGGATTGGATTTCGAACTATGATGCGGAAATTTATTACAAGAAGAAAGAGGTAAAAAAATTTATAACGGTGTATAATCCATTATCTTTAGAGACAAATAATCACCATATGATTCTCAACTAGTTACACCCCATGTAGCTCTAATGAAATCATTTATTGGGGATGAAGGGAATTCAATAACTATGGGTTTAGAATGGAATTTTCAAATAGAGGTATCATTTATTGTGTAATAATATATTTATGTATTTCCATAGGATTTACCCGGACATTAGCTAATGCTAGAAATTGAGTTTTACATTGACATAATTGTTTATTCAAGGTCCATATCAAATAACCCTTATATAATGGACACTATAAAATTTGTGAAACTGAAGAAAAAACTAGGGGAATTTAGTTATAAAGGATTTTTCTCCCAAGTGTTTCCCCATAGGGAGCCCCCATTCTTTTAATCAAGAAGAATGATGGGTCTATGAGGTTGTGTATTGACTCCATGGGGATTAATGTTATAACAATAAATATCATGTATCCCCTAGCTCGCATTGATTATTTATTTCATCAACTTCATAGAGCCCAATATTTTTAAAATATTGACATTAGATATGGATATAATCAGTTGGTAGTGAGAGTGGAATAAATTACAAAGACAACATTCCAAACAGGTAGGGGCTTTACGAGTTTACAGAAATTATTTTTGGACAGACTAATTCACCCTTGTTTTTTCATATATCTAATAAATAGAGTTTCCAAGGAATATCATGATGACTTTGTGGTTCTATTTATTGATGATATCATGGTGTAATCTAAATTTTATGAAGATCATGAAAATCACTTTCGCACTATTCTAATTACTTTTAGATGAAATGAATTATATGGGAATTTTAGAAAGTGTGAATTTTGGGTTCAATCAGTTTCCTTTCCTAGTCACATTGTCTCTAATAAACAAATATTTTTTGGTCCTATAATGAAAAAGGTAGTGCATGAACGGCCTACTCCAATGAACATAATAGAGGAAAATAGTTTTATTGGTTTATTAGGTTATTATCAGTTTTTCGTTCAGAACTTCTCCCTTTTAGCCAACCCAATGAACAAGATTTCATGTAAAGGTGTTAAGTTCTTATGGAAAAAAGAATGTTTGGAATGTTTTAAGGAATTGAAGGAGAAAATAGTGAATTATCTGATCCTGAATCTACCATCGGGGAATGATGGGTTTTTAATATATAGTGATGAATCAAATAAATGAATTTGTTGTATCATTATTCAGAATGGTAGAGTGATTTAATATGCATCAAATTATCTAAATATTAATGAACAAAAATATCTAAGCATAATCTTGAGTGAGCAGCTGAAATATTTTATATGAATATTTAGAGAGATTATCTCTATAGAGAAATATGTGAGATATATATACCTCATAAGATTTTGAAATTTATCTTCTCATAGAAAGAACTCAACATGGGGAAAATGATATGTATTGATGTACTCTACTATTATGATTGTTTCATAAAATACCACCTAGGAAATGAAAATAAGGCTATTGATGCATTGAGTAAGAAGTATCATGGAGTCCTAAACAAAATGAGTATTGAAAGGGATTATTTTTTTGGATATACTAATGATGGATATAGGAATTATAAAAAAGGTGAAAAATCACTACATTTCCATTTGGTTTCCCAACCATCTATGATGGAAAGGATTAAAACATCTCATTCTGATGATGAAAAACTATGAAAGAAAATTTAAGGTGTAAATGATGGGATGTTGGCTGATTTTGTGTGTGAAGACGGAAATCAGAAATTTGAGATGAGGCTTTTGTCACGACCCGTCCCCCAGGGCCCGTGCCATGACTACCCCAAGCCCGCCTTCCATAGGCCAGGGGATGGAAACTAGAAACAAAGGTGTAAATCCATAAAACTGGGAAGTCATTGCCTTTATAAACTGAAAACACACACACAACAAAGTACGAGCTGAAAGTAAACGTTAAGTAAAGCTGTATAGAAAAGAGTGATGAAAAGTAAAGGTGCCGGAAATATAAACCCAACTGAAAAGTGCAATTACAACTGAAAAACAAGTAAAACTGAAAAAGAAAAGTAGCTACTCTGTCATCATCCGGGGTTCTTACCTGATGGGTAGGTACAGATGACCACTTCAGCACTCCACATCCATCAGCATCCTCCGTGTACCGACTCATCATAACGTCCACCTCCGGGTATCATGCAGTCTTGCTACTCAGCCTCAGTCAGCACTGTCTGTCGTCTTCATCCAGCACAATGTGGTTCGAGCATAGCCTGTGTAGGGATGAGTATAGAGATGCTCAGTAGGGACCCCAAGACCCTCAAGGTCTAACAAAATAAAACCAGTATATACCAAAAAAGTATGAAATCAATAGATAAATCCAATTAGTTATATACCCATACATATACCTAAGTTATCTAGTAATCCATTAAATCATGAGGAAAACACAAGTTACTGACTCAGCTCACACAGGTATACAGCTTTTTTAGAGAGATAGAGATGATCAGATGTAGCCACTGAATCATCTAAGCTATCAGACCCACATAGGATCCATGACCAGCGGTTAGAACTGTCGGACCCACACATGATCTAGGAACAGTAGTCAGAGCTGTTAAACCAACACATGATCCTGGACCAGCTATTCTGTCGGACCAACACATGATCCAGGAATAGAATTCAGAACTGTCAGACCAACACATGATCCAAGAATAGTCATCAGAACCGTCGCACCAACACATGATCCAAGAACAATCAACAATGTGTAGCCAGCCTCATGGTTTCCACTAGCATTCTTGATTCTGGGAGGGTCTGCTCCTCAAGGCAAGAGTTGATACATCAACTTCCACATCGTCCCAATTTGATGTATCTCAAATATCTGTATTTCTATAAGAAACTCAACATGATACAAGGTGTGTGAATCAGACGTCCGATCTGAGAGTTATTTGAATTTTTGTTCCGAGGGCCTGGTTAGATTTAAGTTCAATCCAACCCCACCATACCCCAACTATGTCCAAAACTCAAGTGAGGTATGCCAAAAGAACTGTCTCGCTTTATGATTTCTGTCTCCATAGATGGTTCATCAATCAGACATTCGTATCCCATGTCATGGGCGAAAAGGTGAAATCGGGTCAAACGGGTCCGGACAAGGGTCTGACTTGGTCCGCGGGTCCGACCCGGCCCTCCAGAACCGGCCCGGGCCGCTGGTACCAGTTTGGACCACGGCGGTGGCTTGGCCCGGCTCCGCACTGAGTGGGAACAACCCCCGCTGGGGTGCCTCGCCCGCGCTGGATAGCCCGGCCCGCGGGTAGCGCGTCCCGCGTGGCCTGGCTGGCAGCCCGCATGGCCTGTGCTGGTGGCCTGCGTGGCCTAAGTTGGCGGCCCATGTGGCCTTGGTGGCCAGTGGATGGGGGCGCCCTGAGGGGATATCCCTCGCCGCATAAGGTGGTGGTGGTGGTGGGGGGTGCCGCCCCCTGTCTCCCAAATGGAACCAGTGCCTGGCAGCGGTGTGGTAGCCTAAGGACCCAGGAGGGTCCCGCATCATCCGACTGGCCGAGCGGCTAGCTGGTCTGCTTTGCCGGCGGCCTGCCCAGCTGGGCGCTTTGGCTCTACCACGATGGACAGGGGGCCGCGACATCTTCCTCTGCGTGGCGCGACGGTTCCTCACCCCTCTGATGGCCTGGCGGCCACCCGTGTGCACCGCCGCGGACAGGGGCCGTGGGTTTTTCATCCGCACAGCGCGATAGTGCCTCACCCCTTCGTTGGCCCGGCGGCCACCCATGTGCATTGCTGCGGCCTACTATATTGCATGGCGTGATGGCACCGTCCCCTTTTAGTGACTTGGTATCCCTGCACTGCCGGTTTCCTTCTCGGTTGGCCTGACATCGGCCACCATTGCACCACCACCATCGTCAACAATAGAGGAAAAGTGGTGGGGGAGGGTCAAGCTATGTTCGTTTATCCCACACCCACCGTGTTATGGTGATATGAATTGGAAAATCGTAAACCAAGATTTGAACGATGATGAACAGGAACAAATTTAAACTTAAATCCCCTACCTCGGGTTAGTTGATGATGTCACAGAAAGGCAGATGTCGGTTCGATGACATTGGGAAAGAAGATGAAGATGTCTAGGATGTCGTCGTCGGCATTATTCAAGGATGTCACTTCCCCCTTGCCCCGATTGAATATCGTTCTTCGTTGGTGGAAGATGTGTTCTTCGTTGGAGAGTTCTTTTTCTCCCATGCTCCACCAAAAAGAAAAATTCTATCAAAATAATAGATTATGACATCTTATTAAATTGTTGGCATAGAAATCAAAAGGTTTAAATTAATTAATTGAATGTATTCAATTAATAATTGAGAGGGTTGGAACCATAAGTGGGGAGTTCAAGGGGTTTTCTCCACACTTAAAAGGGGGTCCAAGAGTTTATAACCTCAGGTGGTCCCCACCAAATTAATTAAGAAGAGGTCTTTAGACCTCGGGTGGGACCCACCACCATAACCTATCATGGGATGTTAAGGTGTGGTGTCCCCCACCTTCAACCTCCTCTTGGAGGTTTTAACAAACTAAAAATAAATTAAGACAAGCACTTAATTTATTTTATTATTCCCACGTAATACCCAAAAAATAACATTCATTCCTGACCATCTGACGTCAAGGTGAAATCCTTCTTAAGCGAATACCATCGCTGCGAGTTCAATGGTGCCCTCAGATTTCAATTTCGAGCACCGTTTCAAAAGTTATAAAAATACACTCATACGTTTACTTAACGTACCTGAACAAAACTTCAAAAATCGATTCCGGGCACACTGGGCCTCGAAATCATGCGCTGTCAGTTTTCACGGTCTCAAAAAATTCCCATGTATTTATGAAGAAAAATTTTCACGGGATTTACGGGTCTTTAAAGATTTGTATACAAGCTATACCCGATATAAAAAGGATGTTTTTGGATGATTCCCATATCCAAAATTTCTCTCTACACCCTAGTGGCACTAAAATGTATATATATTTGAAGGAACATTTCTGGTGGTACAAAAAAAAGTAGGAAATTACTAATTATGCATTAAGATGTTTAGTATTTCAATAAGTGATGGTTTAACAACAACATCCTAGGGGAGTCATGCAACCTCTACCTATTCATACATGAAAATGGGATGACATCACCATGCACTTCATCACAGGATTATCCCAAACCTCAAGAAAGAATGATGCCAAATGGGTAATTAATGATAGACATATGATATCTGCACATTTATTTGTTATATGGGAGGATTTTACACTAAATCACCTAGAAAAAATCAATATAAAGAATGCTGTGAGAGTTTATGTAGAATATCTCTAATTTTTTATATGATCGTGATCATCAATTTACATCAAAATTCTGGAAAAATCCTCAGAAATATTTGGATAATAAGATTCTTTTTTGTACCCCTTATCATCTTCAAACTGATGGGAAATTAGAATGGATGATACAAACCATATAAGACATGTTGACATCATGTTTACATGAATTTAAAGTTGTCTGGTAATAGTATCTACATTTTTTGAGGTTTTCCTATAATAATCGTTTCCATTCAAGAATTAAAATTGCACAATATGAAGCATTGTATGGAAAAAGATGATGTACACCAACATGCTGGGATGAATTCAGTTAAAGGATGATTGTGGGTCCAGAGCTTGTGGAGGAACCAACAGTGGAGGTAAAGAATATTCAAACCCATATCAAAGCATCTCAAAGAATTCAAAAGAGATATGTGGATAACCAAATGAAGGATTTATAATTTGAATGTGGAGATCATATTTTCTTCAAAATATCTCCATGGAGGGGTGTTATTAGATTTAGGAAGAAAGGGAAATAGAGCCCTAGGCACATTTTTATTATTGAAATTCTTGAGAGAATTAGATTTGTTGAATATTTTTTGGCTATACCACCATGCTTGTCTAAAGTACATAAGGTGTTCCATGTCTCAATGTTGAGAAAGTGCATGTCAATCCCAATGCATGTCCTCACTTATGAAGGTATAGAATTGTAGCTTGACCTATATTATAGTGAAGATACTATCTAGATTTTAGACACTAAATAATAAGTATTGAGGAATAATACGACTCAAATAGTATATTTTCTTTGGAAAAATTGTAAAATCTAAGCGACAACATGGGATCCTGAAAAGCTTATGATGAAGAACTACCCAAATATTTTTGTGAGTAAACATTCTGGTAATTTTAGGGACGAAATTTTTTATGGAGTTGATGATGTAACACACCAAGATTAATATTGAATGCATGAAACAATGAGTCACTAAAAAAGACCAATTTTATATAACATAGCTAGGAAGCAGAGTTTTTTCATTTCTTTGAGTTGTATTTTGAGAAAATAACATACACGATTTCATTTAGTAGGAGATTTAAAATCTGATATGACAAAAATAATTTTTGATAAATAGTAAAATACCCTTATGAATAGTAGTGTTACTCTTTTGAATAGTAATTAATTATAAATCAGAAAAAATAGAAACTTCACCCATGAATTCATAAATACAATTTAGACATCTTATAAGTGAAAAAATGATTATAATGTAAGTATAGGTATTTTGGTTTATCATAAAAATTATAATTACAATTGTATAATGAATTTAATAATATAAAATTGAAATTTATTTTCATAAAATAAACTAATATATTTGTACTTTATTGTCTTATAGTTATAAGTTGATTTTATGCGACCATGATTAATTTCTCAGGGTGTTATAAAATGAGTTATAGTTTTCAAGTTGTTTTTTGGAATAAATTATGATTTTATTTAAAAATTAAATGATACACATTTATAAAATTATTTACAAAAAAATTATTTCATTTTTATATTATATTCATCGAAAAATGGTTTCGGTAATATTTTGAGATTTTTCTAAAATATGGGAATTTTTATGAATAGTAAAAATACAGTTATGAGTGTTCTGTATATTTAATGAAATCATAATGATATAATAATTAATATAAAATTCTGGAAGAATTTTATTCAGTAAAATATGTTATTTTATGTCCCAAGTGGCTAATACCATGGGAAAATACCATTGGCAAGCCCATGGTTTTGCAAAAACCACTAATTAGGTGTCCTTTGAAATCAATAAAAAACTCACTCTCATTTAATATAAATACCCATGTATCCCTTCGTTTTCATTCATTACAAACTCATAATACTAAAATATCTAGTGTTTTTACCTCCCTAGGTATCCTCCCAAGGTGTCCTAAATCCCCCAAGGTCCCAACCATCATGTTTTAGGAGTTACTCAAAACGGTAAGGGAATCTACCACCCTTTTCTTTTTTATGTACTCTTTTTATGTTACTCAATTATAATTTATTTTCGATTATGTTTGGATATATCATTACATATCCCACATACAGTACATATTATGTAAGAATGACAAGATAACCCTTTAATATTATCAAAATATTTTGTCAATTTTTAAGTGCCACCATTGGGCTTTTGAATTTTCCTAAGGGGTTTCTCAACATTCTTTTTATTTCATGTTACTTTATTTTATTTTTTCATTCCTCACCACCATTCATAAAAATTTTATGTTGACTCCAGTGCTATAGATGTACTATAATTTTGTTTTTATAATGTAATAATTCATCCTCATCTCTCTATTATCCTTCATTTATACTAGAAATTAAAACCCAATCTCAGATGTGTTAAATTATCACATTCAATGATGACAAGCTTTCAATTTCAATTACCATATGATATTCTAGTCATGAAACCATTTTTATGGTTTAAAAAGACTATAATATATGTATTATAACTTAATTAAGGTTCTAGAATCATTTTTCACACATGATACTATTTTATAAATCCAAATGAGTTCGTTCTGATCAAGAACCACCGATTAAGCAAAAACAGTTATCATTAATGTTTTATATAAGGATTCATCTTCACTCCCAATAACCAAAAGTATTTTATGACCACGTATTATTATTGTTTTTCACTAATGAAATAAAAATTCTATTCTAGAAAACCATTTTTATTCAACATGTTTATTCATACATGAATATAAGTAATTCGATAATGAAAACCAAGTAAGAAAATACTCCCAATCAATGAAATTGAATCTCTTAACCCATAAAAGGACATAAATGAACCTAATAATGTTATAAGAAATCAACTAAATGTAGATGAGGTTATTTAGTCATTAAATTTATGATCCTAAATTTTATTATTCAGGTCATTAAGATCAAGGGAGGAACATCTCTGGACTTATGTTAAGGGGATTCTACCCGAACCTCCATTTTCATTCGGGTTACTTTTATGGTCTTCTTATCTAAATTAAAATCTTATTTATTCTTATTTAATTATCATATACTCTATGGTAATGTTTTATATATGTGTAAAATTATAAATCATGCTATCATTTATGGGTATTTATACATTTTAAAAGGATCTTTCAAAAATTCTTCCCGAAATACATGCCTAATTCAAGGGAATTTCTCAAATTCTTACATATTTTAAAGGGAACTCTATAATATGTTTTTTGGAAACCATTATCTTTTAAAATCAATAATTTTATTATGAAAATATTTTTTTACTTCACTTAGAGTTTTATACAATTTTTTTCCGAAATAACTATTCATTTCAAGGTAAAAGAATATTTACCCCAAATATTACTCGATAATTTCATAAGAGCATTTTTATATTTTTCAACACTCTTATTGATTCTTATTTATCATTGGGATTAATATTTTATTATATCTTATTCATATTTCATTTAATGGTTTATGATTAGTTTGAATATGGATGAGCTATCTGAAAACCTTTCCCCAATTTACTCTAAATGGTTAGTGTTTATGCTTAATGTTCGGGGAATGTAATTTACATTTAATATATTAGTTTAAATATGAATGTATATGTTGTTTATGTTTCACCCCATTCATATTAATTTTTTTTTGAATTAGTAAGTATTTGGTGGGGCCCGCTATAGCCCCTCGGTGCATCGATAGGTCTCATGAGACAAATTATTTTCTTTGCGCGAGGCCTTGAAAAAATGGATATTTGAAGTCATGGTATAAGGCCTTGATAGTATGGTTATGATGTCCCAAATTATAAATTCCCTCATTATGAAACTATTAATTTAAGGTTCTTGTGTTTATTTGTCTAGTATAATTCCCATTAATTTGTTTTATTATTGCAATTTTATTCAGCTCTTATTCCAGCCATACTATGTTCATGTTTTTTATAAAGTAATGTGTTTTTAACATATTTTCCATGCCTAATGTTTATGTTTATGATATCATACACTATATTTCTTACCCTTAATAAGTGATTGAGGTCACCCCTTTCTTATGTTTCATTTCCCCCTGACATGAAGAGGTATATTATGAATGACATGAATAAATAACCACAGACTTATAAATGTTTTCAATAGAGTGTCTATATTGTATTTCATTTCAATTTGTAATTTTTACCAAGTGTTTGTATCATTTTTCCAACGCAGCTAAACTAATCGATCCATTGGGATTCATATTCAATGTTTATAAGCCAATGTAATAAAATAAAAAACATACTCCGTTAAACTCGGTTAGGTCCTTACATTAATGTTTCCAGGTCAATTGGTTCAATGAATTTTTTATGGGTGGGATTCTTCTTGTTGTCACTAACTTAATGAAAAATGAATCTAGAAAAATTTCATTTATATAATCAATTATTTGGGTAAATTGTGGTTTTCTCTTGGTGGATTAAATTATAGAATTTGGTTATTTTTATTGGTTCGATTTCTTGAGTTATCTATTGGGATTTATGTGGTGTTTTATAAATAATTTATGATATTAATTTTGATTTTGGTTCTCATTTTATATAATATGTCTTTTATAAAATCATTAGGGGATTCTATAAGGTTATTAGATTAAGCAGGGTGGTTCATCATGGTTTATGTCATGGTTTGAGGTCTTAAGTCATCGAGTGATTTTGAGGCTATGACTACGAAATTCATGCCTTCCATTTTTCTTAATTAATAAATAAACCTATTTAGATTTATAATATATAAATGAATGTATTTAAATCATATTATAATATGATAAATTTTATTTTTTTTAAGATTTTTTGTTTTACATTTTTAATTAAAAACCATTTCCACTTGATAAAATTATAAAGACAATTAAACTAGTATATATTTAAAGTTTCCTTAGAAGTATCAATCCTTTTTGTCCAATTATCCTTTCTATATGAGTTGGGTAAACCATTCAAGATCTTTTTCCTTAAATCCAAATATTCTAAATTTGTTAGAAATTTTAATTTTTAATAGGTATGAGATCAAATAGACATCATTATGGTTTCCATAGTCTAAAACCATCATAGTAATATCTTGGGAGCTTATGAGATAAGGTTTATTCCTTGGTGAAACCCTTCTCATGGTTTTTTTATATTAATAAAATTAACTTCAACATACTCTAATGATATATTATTACAAGAAATATATACTCCCAGTTAAACCTTAAATTAGTTATAAGACAATGAACAATCCATAACTCATGGTTAAGAGGGTGATTTGATAGCTATGTGGTGACTTGGTTTACAATCTTTAAATAAGTTATTCTCCCCATAAAACCTAATGGAATAATATCTACCTAACATTGAATCATAAAAACTACCGATGTTTTTATAAGGGGATATAATGTTTTATTAAACCATTAAACTATAATTGACTTTTTTTAGTATAAACATTCTATGTTAGATTAATCATATTCATCCTAACTATTTCAAATTATTACCTAAATATGTTTTCTATAGTATGCACATTTCAAATTTTGAAACCTGGTATAATAAATTAATTTTATATATCCCTTGTATTTATTTAAAACTTTAGTATAATATAGGTTATTAAAAATGGATTAAACCAACATTAGTGTATTAATTATTTCCCTACAAAATTATACCCCTTGTTATGGTTTGTGCCTTAAATTTGATATCCCAAGAACTACCATTTTAATTTATTGGTTTATAAATTTTATTTTTCATGTAAACACTGTTGTAATTAACATAATAAAATAGCTACTACCATGATTGGTATATACTAAGAATGAATTGAGGAATCGAGTGTGTAAAAAAAATGTGGTTCCTCTATAATATCTTCACCATGTTTTGTTGCAACATGATTATATTTATTTTAAGGGATATATTACACCTAAAAATTTCTTATATTCCATAGTTTTTTTGTATAATAACTTAATTGTATTATAATTTTTTTGAGTTATAGTATAGATTCATTTTGTGATGGTACTATTATAAATTTTTTATGTGCATCATGTTGAGTAATGTTGCTGTTTTATTTCTTTAAGAAATGAAACTATTTTGATAGATAGACATCATGATAGAAATATTTCATGGTTGTTTATTTAATTATATAGCATGGTTCACTTTTTGGACTAATTTTTTTTCATTTCATAACTTTCCAGGCCCATAAATAAAATTATATTTTTCCATTATAAAATTTCAAGTAGGTACATCTTGATTTAGGGAAATATGTTTTGATGGGATTCCACCCCCTCAACATTGTATACACCTTTAATAATTCATTGGGAATGATAACTATGTTTTCTTTGAACTATTATAAACAATTTCCCTTCCCCCCGAGTTGTGTGTTTTTCAATGACAACCTTTGTGTTCGATTCACTGGGATGTGATACATGATTTTTCATTCAATTTTATCTTTGATTTTGGGATTGACACACACTAATTAAAAATGATATGAAATGTTCTATGAAATGTATATATCCATTATAGTCTTCATGATTACATAGATTCCCATTAATTATTTTATTCTCAATATTATAGTAAATATATATTCATTCCATTATTGAGGAATATTAATTTTTTATATTATACTTATGTAAATATTTGGACATGTTCCATTATACACATGTTTATTTATAGATATGTTGAGACACCATTGATTTCTCCCTAATGAGTATTACTTATGCACTCATCTTTCATGGAATCCTCTATGGACATGAAAACTCTATTTTAATTCATTCCATGTACTTATAGGATGACAAGTAGTTTTCTTTATATTCTTGACTAGTTTTTCATGTTGGTAATGAAAGTGGGATTCATTCCCACATTAATGGTAGAGCCTTCATCGGTGTTCAAATGTACTAATCATCTCATCACATATTCTTCCTCTGGTTTCACCTATCACGTGTCATGTTTAGCATCCACCTTTAACATGGACTTGTCAAAATGATATAGTTTCATGTTAATGGGTCTTCTATTAATTAATTTATAGAGTTTTATGTTTTTTATATAAACATTTATTTTTCATAATACCTTTTTAGGTTGTATTTTATTTTTTTAATGTATCGCTTATGGATGAGTCATGATATGTTTTCAGCAGAGGCCATTTATTACTTTAATTTCTATTAAAAAATTAAATTATTAACAAAACATTATGCTGAGTCTTTTAGTGACACTCAGTATACACTCATGATAGTATAGAACACCTTTTATTAAATCAACCTTATTTAGGTACTATATGAGTATCCAAGATAGGGTTGCTTCAAAATTGGATCATAGTAATGTTGGGAATTACCATAATTTCTTTTTTCTCATATGAGAGTTTCAACTATTGAGATTTGAGAGGTAAACCAAATGGATTTGTCATAATACTCATTATAATTAATGATCATGTAATAAGAGGACGTCTAGTTACTCAAATTAAACTATAGGTCCTAATAAGGAATTCATTTTTCAAACGCAGGTATGGTATAATGAACTTAAGATGTTTTATTTGGGATCAACATGGAGTAAACATCTATTTTGTTTCCTAATTCATATTTATCATGAATATATATTCATATAAATGATGGAGTTTCATATTGCATACCTATATGTTTCTATAATAATATAGTTGGAATCAATCAAAAAATTTAAATTTGAACCGTCAAGAATATATATTGTGTTTTACTATAAAGATATATAGGTTTATAATTGGTTAATATGAGTGAATAATTGGTTTTTTTATTTAAATAAACATATTTTTATAACTAATAGCCTATTTTTAATGCATATTTTTTTATCATTCCTTTTTATCTTCTTACATTTTTTGCAGTAGAAGAATGTTCAATGAAATCTAATTAATGCTTTTTATTGGGCGTTCTACCTTTTTTTAATGTTACATATTTAGTTCTCCTCTACTTGTATTTTATATTATCATTATATGAATGAAATGGTCTCTAATTTTATAAAATTTCTTCTTATTGAGCATGATGTATATTTTTTAATTCATTGTATAATTTATCATGCTACATGGATGCTGGTCAGAATTTTTTCTATTCCTAGAATATGGATGTTCTACTAGAATTTTTTTTAACATCAATCACTCAAAAATTTAATCCATTTAATTTTTATTATGAACAATGGTAATATGTGTCATATAGAATGATTATCTCTAAGGAGTTTATTAGTATGATAAATTATGTGAAACCATTCTATAACATTGTATTTTATTAAGTTCCCAATGTTATTTATCCTAACAGTCTTTTGATTAAAAAAATATTTTTTTTGAAAAGGGGTTTATGATTCCATTAAAAATAAATTTCATTATATTTATTAGTTTTTGGAAGAGGTCTTTTTTATAGTTTTAATTTCAATTTTATATTTTTTCAAAATATTGGGTGTCAGTGGTAAAACATTTAATCCTTATATACATTTTAAATTTAGTAAATGATGATTTTGGGGATTAAGTAGAATCATATCATTAATAAAAATTATAATCTTGGTTTATAAAGAAATAGAAGATAATACCTGTATGAAAAACAATAGATATTTTAAATGTCGTTATATTTTATATTTATAAATAAATGTGGATATAGTGTTTTCATGAATTGATGTTTTATAGAGACTTATTTGTGAGAAATATCTTTTTCCTAAATGATTTAGTATATGGTTTTGAAATGAATAATAGTTTTCTATAAACCATTTTAAAAATTTATTTCTTTTATAAACATGTATTTAATGTGAAGACATTTATTTTTAAATGTATTATAATTTTATGTTAGGGAGTACCTTAGTTTTTCTTCTGATATATTGGTGGTATTAGGAGTGTTATATGCATTATAATATATTCTTTAACAAGGGAATCTAATTAGTCGTTGAATAGTTTTCTCTAATCCTAGGATTTGTGTAAAATATGTATGGTGAAGAATTTTTATTTGAATTTGAATGATTGTGTTAGTTCAATTTCACCATTGGAATTTAATTTTTTTGTTTGTTATGTATATGTAATTTTACGGTTTTTTGTAAATCAAGGTATTATTTGAGAGTTATGAATTAGATTTGAGTTTTATGGTTTGATACATATATCTTTGTGTTCTTTAGATTGTTTATGGGTAATATAATCAGGGTTAATTGATTTAAAATTTGGTTCTAGATTGATTTGGTGACATGGGATTAATTTGTATGCTATGAAACATAGATTTCATGGATATTTTGATTGATGAAGTGGAGTTTCAAGGGTAGTGATTATTTAGATGAACATATCCACATAATTATCATGGATGAAATGTTTTATGGTGGTGAGTTTTTAATGAACCATTTCAAAACTATAGTGATTTAAGGACTTATATATGTCTTTTGGATATATTAGGTATGGTTTTATTTGAAAAAACTGTTACAGATAAGGGGTCATTTCTCAATTCAAGTTTTGGTTTTAATTAATTGAGGATGAATTAAAATGTGATTCTATATGTGGTTTAAGGAATGTTAATGGTTTTAGATTTTGTGGTATATACATAGGGGTTCCACCTAAAGTTCATAACTAAAGGTTACACCCTATAACCAATGTGAATCCATCTATAAAAACTCACGAAAAAAACATAAATAATATAATAGTTTTAGGATTTAGATTATATATCTCACAAGAAGCTGAAAAAACCTGACAGTAAAAGGTTTAGTGACTTTGATAACTACTTATATAATGAACAAATGTGAACATTTCACCATAGTCGAACTATACTAAAATATCATCTAGAATTTCTAGAAGTTATATTTATCTTCATAACATGAGGAAGATAACGCATAATAAAGGGGTGACCTGAAATTATTATAAGCGAATACCTATCAATATATCATCATGGTTGATACGAAATGAATTTTATAGAAGGGGTCATAGGAAAATTTAATTAATTAAAATAAAATTGAAGAATAATCATTTTCCATTAGTCATGATATAAGGAAATGTACTTTAAACTGAAAAAAGATATTCCATAAAAAAAATGAAGGTTCATGCGATAATGAAAATTATTTAAGTATCATAATAATAGGCATATTATTTTTATGTAAGAGTGGGACATAAACATAAGAATATAAATCACATGTTAATGCAACCCACTAAGACATTCAACACATATTATGGTAGGGATAATCAACCATGTACCATCTTAAGATTGGAAAAATCTTCCTACAATCTCATGGAAATGGGATATGTCCTCACGTGTACCCCTCTATCATGTTAAAAATTATATGTTTCATTTGTCATATATCAATCGGTGTACCCTCCTTCGTGAGATAAATCCCCTAATATACCCTTTTGCATGAGATAAATCCACTTGTATACCATTTTGAGATCATGAGATATAAACATTACTAAATAATTGGATTTGCATATATGACCCCACACATAAATCACCCATATATATGTTCTTAAATGAAAAAAATCATTAAATTCATTATAACGAAAACATGGATAGAATAATGTGTTTCACAACATTTTGAGATGGTATTAACAAAAGGGACCTAAAAATATAAATAGTTGGTATCTAAATCATAAAAAACCCAATGGAGTATTTCATAAGAATATTTATATTATGATGAATAAAAAATAAATTCAATGTAAATAAGGAATTTATATATAGATAGGGAAATTGTAGTGAAATCATGAAATTATTTTGTAGAAAATACATTTAACATTGGCGTAAGTGATAATTTAATGGGTTACTTTAAAAGTAATTTTCAAAAAGGTTTCCTATTGTAAATTGAAAATATGTAATTTTAGAAATACCTATTTTGAAATAAAACATAAAAATTATGACTTAGAAAAGATATAAATGATTCCAAAGGGTGAAGTGAATTTTTTTTAAAAAACATTTAATTTTAAAACAATCATAAAAAATTGTGCCTTGAAAAAGACATTATGTTTTAAAAAAATTAAATTCAAATATTTTAATATAAATATAATAATGTAAATTAATCTAAAATAATATATCATTGAAATTACATAAATGTTTTCAAATTATTGATGGAGTGTATGAAAAAACATATGATTTTTATAATTCGGAAACCCCTTTGACCATTTTAAAATACCATTCTTGAAAACAAACATGAAAAAGAGTAAAAAATTCATCATTTTAAAATGTGTATAATGGAAATATGAAGGTGTTTTGAGAAAAAAACATAATGGGATTTCCATTTATAAATTATAACATTGGGAGGAAAGAAAAATACAGACAAAGAGGGGAAACTGTCGTTGAATATGTTGATAAATTTTATCATTGATGACATATTTTTTGTGGAAGAAAGTAAATTTGGTTGAGGATTTGATTCAAAGGATTAATTTCACTAGAGGTAAATAGAATTTATAATGAAATTAAATCTTATGTTTTATGAAATAAATCATGGAGGAAAGGATTTCAAGAATATTCATTATAACTCAACGAAGGATGTTGAGTTAACAAAAATCCTTATCATATTGGTATCTTTTTAATCAAAGAAAATTTGAATAATGAACATGACATATAAAATGAACCCACATTAATTACCTTATTATCTTAAAATACATTAATTAGGTAATAATCACACCATTTCAAATATTTAATTGTTCATTATAATAAACATGTCTCAAGAAATTTAATGTGAGACAAAAAACACTTACTTTGAATTCTCTCTTAATGATCACACTCTAGCCAATTTTATAGAAAATAACCATCTTAATAACCAATTTGATAACTTTATTCATTTATATAACATTTTTTAAACCTAATTTATAATTATTATCTTCATGAATATTTTTTAGTTGTTATCTTCTTTTGATATCGGGTCTGATTTATCTGTATCGTTTTAAACTAGTTTATTAAACAGTTGTGTTTTTCTTCATTGTTCTCAAAAAGATCATCATACACAAATCATAAAAGTGAATCCAATTTAGGTTTTAGGATAAATTATATACTCATAATCACATTCTATGATACTTTTTTTAATGTTTTTGTAAATGAAATTGGTGATAAGTGTGTTTCAGTGGTTTTTAACAAATGAATAGTTATAATTTAATTCATGAGATAAATTATTATATATAAAATTCAAAAACAAAAAAATCATTTAATCCTTATTAATATACAATATTATGTTTCAACTTCATAAATTTAATGAAATTTATATCATTTTTCATGTAGGTTGTTAAACCCACCAAATAAGAATAAGCTATAATATATGTGTCAGTGTGGATATACTAGAGAAATTGTTTTTATAAAATATATAAAGTAAAAGTATAATTACATTATTACGACTTTATTAATGTGACGAATAATAATTTTTAATTTTTATATGAATACGGAAGGTGAAAAATAATTATTCACTTATAAATAACTTATTTCCCATCTTGGTATGATTGATTTAGCCAATTATTATTTCATTCATCAGTTATTGCTAATAATAATTATAAATTATGAAATTTATATTTATAGAATTAAAATATTGAAATATTTAATATATTTATTCAATAAAAATATTTTTATAAGAATAATTTAAAGGGGGTGATTAAAAAATGAAAAATTTCGTTCATAGAGGTGGTAGTCCACAGATAAGCATGGTCAATGTTTTCATTTATTTGATTGAATGCGAGGGGAGTTGATAATTGATATACTATAAATAAATATATATATATATATTATAATTATTTCATTATATATATATTTTTACAATTGTTTTGTAGGGGGGAGCAGAAGATAATGAAAGAAACTTATGTGGTAATTAATACTAACATTGTGAAAAAGGATATTCTCTTGAACTATCATTTTGAAATGAAAGTATTTTGGATACATGTTGAGGCAAGAAGATTCCAAAAGTGTGTAAGGGATCTATTTTAATTAACATTTTTTTAGTTTCCTATGATTTTATAAATAGGGGTGTTTCTTGGAAAGGGTGTTAGCGGCCTCTGTGTATATGTTAATAAGAGGGGAAAATCATAGGAAAAGAATGTTAGGTAAGAGTCAATAATAGAATTACATGATAGATAGGTGAGTTAGGTGGGGAAATTTTTGTGACATTAAAATATAAAAAAGGTATTATTGAGGGTCTATGTGTCAAATCTCTTTATTTAAATTCAAGACACATTAGATTAGGCTTTCCAACACAGATTAATCTTAGATTAAATATTCATTGTGGTTATTTTTTTATCTCTGACAATATTAGATGAAACATGATACTAAATGTTGAAATTATTAATCTAAATTTAGATTCTATATTATCTAATTAAAAATCTAAATATGATAAAATTGTATTTAAAAATAAACAAATAATGTTTATAAAAACTGTTTCTATTGAAAGGGGATGTTTTAATCATTAATTTTTATTAACCATTATTTAAATTAGTTACCTATTAAATGAGAGGTAATTTATTAAATTATATGATTAAAAATTATTAGTGTGTTAATTTAAAAAATATATATTTCATTTAAAAATACACAATATTTTGATAAATAAAAATCTAGGAAAAATAGTTTTTTATGCGATAACCATATTTAACTTGGTGACATAATTTAATAGACAAAGATAGAAATTAAAATAGTAAATAATATTAATATTATGGTATAAAATTTGAAAAATATTTTTATTAAATATAATTTATAAATTTTATAGAAGTTAATATTTATTTTATCATGGATAACGAAGAAAACAATTTTTAGAACAAGTGTTTTGAACATAAAATTTTTGAATTATAAATAAGTCATTTTATTTGAATATAATGGTATATATTGGTTTATTAAAATAAAAAAATATATTTATTTTTCATATGAATATATAAAAATATTATTATTATATTTAAAATAATTAATTAATTGAGAAGAGTGAAAAAAAATTAAATTTAGAATTAAATGTTACTTATGTTCTAAAATTTAAATCATTAGCCTTCTATATTAAAATTTTTATTATAAAGTAAATAGTTTTAACATTTAAATAAATATATAAGAAATTAAAATGTCTTATAAACAACTTGGTCTTTATCATATAATGATAATTTCATTAAAATAATGGTTTTTAAAAACCATATTTTCAACTATTCACTTAAAAACAAAATATTTCAAAAAATCCCAAATATTCATATTTGGATAATATGGATATGTAGAATTTAGAAATAAACATAATTACCTAAAATTAAAATTCTAAAATTCATACAAAAACAATTAAATGAAGCATCATAATATAATTAAGAACAACTTTTATTGCAAAATAGAAAATTATAAACATCATGTGTTCTCAATATTATTTAATATAAATTTTGAATTTAAATAATGTTAATATATTTTTTGATATCCATTAAAGTGATTTATTTTATTTTTCGAATTCATTAAATAGTTATTTTATAATTTTGAATCCTTTTTAAAATTAAATCCTTTTTATTATATATCCTTAAAATATAATAATTTTTAATTTGTAAATATCATTTTGTTTATTTAGATGTTTCAAAATTATTATAATTTTCAGGGGTAATATTCATCTAATTTTTTTTGATCCATTTATTTTATTATTGTGTGCATAGAAAATTTTAAGAACAGTGATTATTTAAATGAAAATTATAAAGTAAAATCATGGGGAATTAAGGAATCGATTGGTCTTTGGACCTATCAGTTGGTTGGGTGGCCTAATTCTACACTCAAGTACAAAGTAGTGCCTAACTATGTAACTGGTAGGATTTAGATGGATTTATTTCATTGGGGGTGTTTTAGTATTTTCAATCTATGCCCCTATTTTTCCCTTCAAACTCTTCATTGGAGCTTAGTCTTCTCCATCCATATTAGAAGGCCTATTTGTCTCATAATGGTATTATCTTACCTTTCTTTATCTCCCATTACTTTATGATGAATATATTGGAATTTATCATGAAAAATAAAATATAACGTCTCTTTTTTATTCCTTCTTCCATTTCCTACCATATCCTCAAATTTCTTTATCTTTGTTAAGGTGTTTTGAGTTATGATTTCATATAAGAAAGGTAAACATTCCTTTTATCCTAAATCTTCTATATTCCTTGTTTAAAAGAAGCTTTTATGGATTGGCTTTCATTTATCAATTTATCAATTTCTGCAAAGGGAGTGAGATAAGAATAATTTTACGGATTCTATAGTTTTAGGTGCAATTAAGAGATGTTATTGTGTGGTTAATGTTTTGATTCAATTATTTTGTAATAAAATGATTTTTTTGGTCATCAATCATGTTTTACATATTGTAATATAGTCTTTAATAGTAGTAATGTTGATATAGATTCACCATGTTTATGGGATCATTTTTAGTAAATATATAGTTTCTTATACATGTTTGGTGGATTATTAGGGATAGTTCATCAGGGATAATGTAATGGTAGGTGGTATCGACTCACTATGTCACGAACCAACATAGTCTTTCCCAAACCTAAGCACCCAAGCTAGTTTGTGGAATGTCCCAATGTATATTATTAATTCCCATGGGTTGGAAATTATTTTCTACATATCAATGGTATGTGTTGGGAAATTTTTTCCAAAACAATCCTTCAAGGGGGTTCTTACTAAGAACCATGAATGATGTTTTCACAACGTACTAATCCATGCTCTAAAATATATAGAACTAGAAGGACAACCATTAAATATGAAATGAAATATATAAAATATCAAAACAAAAATAATAACCATTGAAAATGAAAATATAAAATATCATCCATATTAAAAATAAAAAATGGTGAAGTATACGTATATAGAAAATAATATGATATGTAATGCTAGGTAAGTGATCGAATAGTATAATTCAAAACCTAAAACAAAAAAACTAAAAACTGATACCATTTTTGTGTGACCTCAGCGATCAATCCCACTACCTCACCACCACAAACCCATGCTCCACTAATGTAAATACACTTTAATATGAAGAAACACTTCATATTAAACTATATCTACCAAAAAACAAGTTATATATACACCTGGAGGGTGTATGTGGGGTGTGATAATAAGTAGACAAGTAGGATCCCTCCATGAATTCTATGAAAAAAATAATATTAGTAAATATCAACATTGTAGACCGAAAACTAAAAATTTGGAAATAATATTTGAAACTATTTATGAGAAAGAAATTCATGTGAATTTAATCACTAATCATTTTATATAATAAATGTATCATGATAAAGTACCTATTATTTACTAAAGGATATAAGTTAACATTAAAAAAATATCCAAAAAACCATATGTAATGTACATTATGGTCACTATAGTAATGGTTCCCTCATATCTTGAATGCTTATATCCACAAACATAGGCAAATATTTTATAATATCCTTTATCCAAAGATTCATCATAGCTAGAAATATGTGTTCACTAGCAAAGGTGACACACTCATCTAGTGAAATATAGTTCTCTCCAACAATATATCCTACATCCAAATCCAATCACCCCATATTTCATGTGATGTTTCATTTATTTAAAAACCAATATGAAAATGATTTTTATTATTATGTTTATAAATATCATTTATTACACTTACATCTAGTATTTGAAAAAAATTTATTATAATTCAAGATGAATACTATATCAAATTTACTATAATATATGAACACTATTCCTCAAATTCACCATTTTATGATTTTAAAACATTTAATGGACTCAAGTCTTAACCCACATAAAAAATAAAAATAATATGTATACCACAAAAAATAGTCCAATAATAAAAAATTCCATTCTTATTAAACTTTTAAAAATTCAATACCTATGATCTTTACAAAAATTGTTCAATGAATCGTATCATGTTAACCAAGGCTCCACATACCAGAGCCCTAAAAAGGATGACTACGTGACCTTAGGCTTTCCTCCCCATATATTAGAGGCTACCGACTAGTCATTATGTTCAAATATATAACATTGGGTGATTATAACCTCTTTATAAGAGAAGCATAATAGTTGAAATAAATAAATTATAACCAAATAATTATAAACATAACCATAATAATACAATTATAACATTATGAAAAAAGTAATAATACAATATCCAAAAAAAGTTGAAATGTCATTACATATATGTGTCCTGTGACTAAATAAAACCCAAAAATAAAGACATAATGACAAATCCCCATTCAGGTCCACTCTTCACTTTAGTTCCCTTAATTATGCTCCATCCCAACACATTCATCTAACATAGGGCTCTTACCCATATGTTTTCTAGTAAACATGAAGTCCATTTGGGTGTTGATAGATAAGCCTAAGTAGGGTGTGGGTAATAATCAGTAGGCCACCAAAAACGACATATAAAACCTTATGTAGTCTACAAAAGTGCATGTATATATATAAATAAAAAATATAATAATGTAAATTGTGATCACATTTCATTATTCATTAATTAACTAGATAAATTAACTTTGATTCACAATGACACCTGACCCATCAAATCATGCTTCCACCAAGCTAGATTCTAAACCATTTCACATAAGGAATTATAATTCATAAAAACACAAGATTACATTATCCATTTAATTTTAATTATTAAATTATTACATGGAACAATATTTCAATGCCAAAATTTTGGGCCATGAACACCATTTTTAGAACCATGTGGGTTTTTAAATAATTAGTCCCCACCTCGTAACCCATTTTTGTCACATATGGGATTTTTAATAATAATTACATGTCCCATACATGTATTTTATTCAAAAACATATGGTCTTTTGAAGAATCATTCCATTTACCATACATGTATATCATTTATATCACAATATCACCTAAATCATAACTTTATATACAAAAATGTTAAGAATCATTAAGATTATTATCAAGAACTACCATCATATTTTACTATTTCAATTATCAATCTAAAACATTGTTATACACTTTAATCACATGGATTAAAATAAAAAATTACCAATTAAATCATTTATCAACATTTAACAATATAAATCATCAAAAATTTAAGGTATGTTCAACAATTTCATAATTCTCATTAATCAATAAATTCTACATCCCATTAATCAACCAATTCCACAATCCATTCAATTGACTGATGTTATAACCCCATTAATCAGTAAATTCCACAATCCATTAATTATTTAATTATCCAATTAATTAATCCAATTCACTTTGAAATTGATAAATGTACAATATCCTTTTCAAAATTACATACACGTAATTAAAATCCAGGATTTGGGAATTGATAATTAGATTACCTAACAAAATATCATCAATGAAAATTCACTAATTCAGAATTCCCATAATTGAAATGGTACGATCAATTTCACAATAAAGTCCATGATCTAGAACCAAAACCTAGATCAAAGAAAAAATACATTAATATCCAAAAAACCTAGATCTGAAACAATTCAAAAGGAAAGTAAAACATTCATCTTCAAGAGGAAAGAGAGACAATAGAGAGGGGAACCCACAAAAAATAGATTACATACCATAAGAGGTGAAGATCCTTCAATTGGATATTATATTTTTCAGAAATAGGGTTTGAGGTGGCTTGGAACCCACATGGATGATTCAAATTTCTATAAAATTAGTTTAGGTTTGGGGGGGGGGTGATTATGGATTATTAATAGTAGTTTTAATTTTTTTTATTTTTCAAGGAATAAAAATCTTATAAGAATGGTTTCTTGTACGTGGTGTATGGTTTGCACAAACTAGGTGCCTCAACCATGGGACACTCTATAGTGGAACACGGTTTCTATTAAGAGGGTGAACCGTCTAAAAAAACATGGACCAACCACAAAATCCCCCTCTCTATGGGGTTCTACAGTTTGTTGGGGGAAGGTGCATGGACTGGGACAATTGTGTGCCAATTTTTCACTACCCCTTTTCTACCAAAATTTTCAGTTTTCCCATGAAACACCCTAAAAAAATTCCACTATAGATTTTTAAACAACAAGGTTAAAATATTACTTGTAAATTAGGGTGATACCCTACTATAGAAGTTCATTATCTTATAATCTACCCACCTTATAATAGCTCATCCTTGAGCTACACTCCAATGAATCTCTAATATTCCTAGGTAAAAAGATCAGACCACTAAGCCCAAATATTTTATTTTCCCTCCAATTTTTTCTCTTGAACACATCCATATTGCGTTAATACATGAACTATCATCACAGTGTTTCCCCATAACACATTCTCACTATGACCAACAACATATATCATATTCTCCTGAATGGATGCATCAGTCTCAAGATCATCAGCATCTGCATTGATAACATGAGAAGGGGAAAGGTGATACCAATGAGATAATGAAAATTGAAAAAAAACATTTTATAGAACAATACCTCTTTGAAAGATACAATAGGTATTTCACTGAACTAATTCTCTCCCTAATCTTAAAAGGTTTTAAAAACCTATGTGCCATGTTGCCTTGTCTCTATATACTACGGTGAACTATTCTAGGCGACAACTGAAGTAACACATGATGTAATGCACCGAAATTGGTTAGCCCAGGTCAGTGAATTATTAAACAACATTGTAATGATCACAAGATATCATGTCTCAAAACATAGATTAGTTTAGTAGCTTTGTATGTATTAGATACATACCTAAGTTTTACATAACATCATGAAATAAATAAAAACAAAATTTTTTCCCATTTTAAAGCACTAATATACTTTGGCTAATCCCTACAAGATAATAATAATATACTTCTTCACATCCTGGGAAAAAGAAAACATAATAAAGGGGTGAGCTCAGATGCTTAGTAGGGATAATAATATAGTGGAAAATATCATAAAAAAGTGTAAACATTTAAGGAAATGTATAAGACTTAAACCAAATCATCTTAAAATTAAACATCAGAAAAATATGGCAATGATAATTAAAATAATTTCATTTATATATTCACATGGATATTCTACTAGTCAAATAATCACATGTAATATCAATGTCTAATTTCATAATAATGGAATGCATAATATCGAATATCATAGCAACATAGTCCAGGCCTCGTCCCAAGACTACAATTAAGATTTTTTCAAATCCTTGTTCAAGAAACTATTTTGTCTCATGAGGTCTACTGATTCATCAAGGAGATATAGTGGGCTCTACCCGTCAGTTACAAAGTTTAATTCATTCTTCATATGAAAATGTTGGAACATAATCTAAACATTCGTATTAAAACTAGCATATGAAATGTCAATATTCAAACCACAAACCATTAATTGTATAAAAATAGAACACCTAAAGTCAAACATAAAACATTCAATACAATATGGAAGATTTTATTATAATAAATAAACCTCAATAAAAAATAATGAAGGATATTGACATAGATGAAAATAATCGATAAAATTATTTGACAGAAATATTATTTTTCTTGAAAAGAATTAAAATTATCACTATTTATCAAGAAGCAATTTGAAATATATTTTTGAATCAAAGTATCTCATACCACTTTGAAAATTTTAAAATAAATTATAATTTCAAAACATTCATGCCCATATAAATAAATCCTTATAAGCAATTTTGAAACATGGACATTATTGAGAATGATTTAGAAGAATAAGTCTTTAAAACATTTAAGATTGTATATTTGTAAGAGTTTATAACCAAATGAAATATGTTTGAATAAAAATAATTGAGGAACTAAAAACCTTATAATATCATGAGAATAAAGGTCTTCTTGATATACTCTGTTAAATAATAGTAAATACATCATATAAAAGTGAATTGGTGCATAACAACAAAGAAGTCACAATGGAATGTAAATTTAGATCAAATACATTATAAAGATTGTATCCTTTGGTTAAGGATAAATAAATTACATCATTATGTGTGAAAAATAGAAATACACACATTATTATTGGATATTTAGTGTAAATCTATCAGATTACATTCACACATATTCTTGTATGAACCACCTCAATTACTTAGATGATTAACTCAATGATTGGAAATTGAGTTAATATTACTCTTATCAAGTTCATATCAATGACTTGATAATTTATCAATGAAGTGATTATGTGTATCAAAAGTATATCCACATAATGGGGAGTGTAAATTACTATATAAAAAAATAAATAATTATTTCACACACAATCGTGGAGTAAAATAATCAACGAAGTTTTTTTAAAACCCAATGAGTGGAAATTAAAATTAGAAATTGCCTTACCGATTTGGTAACTTACCAAAAATACACCCCATAAAGAACGAATCATAAAATTAAGTTTTAAAGAAAAATAAATTAATTTATATTACCCAAATAATACAATCATGGGTAGTACATAAATCACAGAAAAGGAAATAGTGGAAAATATAGCATTAATCTCACGTGAATAAAAAGTGAGATGAAATCCCCTTACCTTGTAATTTTATTTAGTAGAGAGTATGTTCTCCTTATGAATAATGGAGAAATAATTTATATTAAATTATAAAAGAATCACATACATAAATATGATATCATATATGATCTTATAGTATTTATTTGTTAATGAAATTTCAGTAGTATCATTGTTTTGGGTTTTAACTGATTCATTTTCCATTATATGTTTTGTTATGTAAGTCATGTTTTTTATGGATAGGATGTATTATATTCATTTAAATAATTATATTATGTTCTTAAACACTAATTTTAATTATCAAATGTCAATTATTCTTGAATGGTTACGATGGGGAACAAAATCTCATCGCATTGTGGAGATGGTAAGCTGTATGTACGCATGAGTGAAAATATCATTCTATTAGTGGTTAAATTGTATGTAATTTGATGGTATATTATATATAAACAATAATTAAACTTTTATATTTATTATTTACATTAGTTATACTCATTATTATACCCATCCAAATAATTAAGTTTTGAATAACAAACTTCACCACGATCTGGAGACGGTAAGTCGTACGAACGCATGTATGGTGACTTTGTCATTAATAGGATGAAAAGAATAATGAAAATTTTTGTACAATATTTATGATAAAATTAAAATATGTAAAAGGTACTGGATTTATTTTTTTGTTTGGAAACTACAATGAAAGAGGAAGTGGAAGAAGAAAAGAACTTTGAAATATATGATAAAATTATTACCTCTTCTTCGGGTTCTTCCTTTTGATTTGATCAAATGGGATCCTTAAGTTGGATTTATGCTCAATTTAAGGCCTCTAGCTTCATATGAGGTTATTGGGGAGAATATTTGAGCAAGGTCTGGCTGATCCAAATGGCATTCGAGATGTGATTTTTATAGAATGGGAAGGACCTTTTTTATAAGAGAGGTGACAGTCAATTTAGGAAAAGCTTGAAATAATATTTTATTATAAAATAATTTTAGATTTATAATGGCTCCAAATGGATATATTTCGTGGATATGGTGTGTATGGGTATAAATCCTCTCAACCAATAGGTTTTAGACAAATTTTGGTCACCATATTAACTTTATTCTTTAGATTTAATTCTTAGTTAAATAGTTTAACTTTTACCATGCCTTCTTGTTTGTTTATATTACATGGTTAAAAAACATACTATAAATTTTCAAGAGAAGATAAATTGGTTTATTAATAAAATATATATCATTATATAAGTCCTTTGTCTGAGCCTTATATTTTTTTGATTATTATATCATTTATTAATATATAATTTTTTTTAAATACTCATTTATGTCAATTTTGACACTATTTAGTATTTGGTTTTTGGGAAAGTCCAAAAAAAATTATTAATTTGAAGAAAATACATTAAATCAACCTTAACATGTCATATTAACCTATAAAATTCTTCCAATGCATAAAAAGTATAAATTTAAATTTATTTTTATATTTATAAAATAAATTATTTTAATCATTCATTAATAAGGTAATTACTACATCATCATTGTTTCATAAATAAATTTAACTATTTAATGTCTAAAATTTATAAATAAAATACCATTATGTATTAAATATTTTTATATTTCTAAATAATATTTATAGCTTAATTTATCATTTGTATAACTCTATATTAATAATGGTTTAGTTATTGAACTTTGAATTTAACACTTTTAACTCTTCGTTATATAAAATAGTGATAAATGTCTGAATATAATAAAAGTAGATCAAAAGAATCATATATTTTTTTTACGGTTGATTTCGGGCGAAATACACTTATAAAATAGAATTAGGACATGTGTTAGGGTAATTATAATATCATTTTTACCTTAATTACCCTATTTACTTTAAAACATTGTAAATAAAATTCAAAAGATACTATTCATAAAAAATTATTTTCATCTTATTTGACCACATTTTTATTAATTATTTCATATATGTCTCTTGGATTTTTAAAATTAAATTCATATATGTTATAAAATAATATTTTAAGCAAATTTGAATATGTGTCTAGAAGGTGAGAAAAAGACGGTAAAAAGTTCAATAAATTTTATTTATCTAATATTATTATAAAATGACTTCAATGAATTAAATTGGACTAATATAGGTATTATTTATCTATTTTGACACAAAAATCAATAAATATTAAAAATAATTATTCAAATACAATGTCTGATTTAAATAATAACGTAGTGTGTTTCACTATTCATCAAAAATTGAATGTTTTTAAAAAAATACCAAAAATTCACTAAAGATAATTTTGATATTATACATTAAAAAATTATGTCTATTTTAAAAAATTCAAAACATAGTAGTTCTATTAATTAATTTAAAAAAATAGTCCTGCTGCCAAAAGCAGAAATTTGGTTTTTGAGAAGTATAAACTATCAAAAGATTGATATGTGTTTCTATTAAATTTAAATGTAAAATTATTTCTAATGACTGAAATTGGATTAAATGATATAAATATAATATTATTACACTTAAAAACCTTTCAAATTTATTATTTAACACTATAAATTATTTTGATTAAAAAATTTGTTTTTAATTTAAATCTAGTATTTTTCACTATTCATCAAAATATTAAAGTTATCAGAAAATCACAAAAAATTTATCCAAACTAAATTTTTATGTCTCGATTCTATAGAAAAAGTATATATAGTCAAATTTTATATATTAAAGTGTCAAATATTGGATTTAAAAAAGGTTCTCCATTAAAAGGTGATAAAATTACATTTTTTCGAAAAAAGATCCCTTTTATTTTAATTTTTTAATTTTTTAATTTATTATGTCAAAGAAAAAAATAATATGGATTTCAAAATTATATGGAGTATATAAAAATAAAATTTTAGTTTATACTATTCATAACTATTTTTTTGAACGACTAGTTTGGTAAGTCGTTTTTTGCTCGAACTCGGTGTTGCGTGTAACACAAGATATTGAATTACTTTAAATTAAATAACTTATTATGAAATCTTGGGGTGTTACATTTTTCACCCATTTTGGAAATTCCATCCTCTCAATTTTAAAATTGGGCTTTGGGACTTCGTTGAAAGTCCCAAATAAAAAAAAGAGTTAATAAAATTGTCACTTTAAAATAAAGAAAGTGAAGTACAAAGGTCACCCGAGATACCCCATACTAGGATTACATACAGTTAAACATGGATATGAAAGATAAATAAAGTGTCATGTTCTGATGAAGAGTGATAGAAAAAATGATCAGAAGAAGGATGACAAAAAGAAAACCACAAACTTGTGATGGGTTAAACGTACATTTGGTTCCCAGTAAGAAAAGTAAACAGACAATGTTTTTTTTATGTTTCATTTCATAAAGTTGAGGAATTTTTTTATGATACTAACTAAGAACATAAAGATATATACTTATTTTTTAAGTATAGTTTCATCCTTAATAAAATTTCTTCCACTAACTCATCCTTTCTTCAAAGGATGACTATTCAATATGGCTAGGTCACACTGTGCTCTAGAATAATATTCTTGAGAGTCACATAATCCACAAAGGATAAAATATATATTTACCCTGTCTTTAGTGATTAAACAAAACCAAATGGATAGTACAAGATCATATGATCCCCAAAATAGAAAATCCTTTATAGAAAGAAATATTAATATTAATTTCCAAAATTAAACCAACAATACCCAATGTCTATGAGAGACCATTAAAGAAACAGTTATCCTTAAAATCCTTCAACATAATAAAAACTAAGATTGAAAACCAAAAATTAGATGAATTTAATCACATAGAATTTTATAGTAAATCTAATCATTTATCTCCAAATAACATCATTTAATCATACAGTCTCATACAGTAATGTAATTAAACAAATCACATATTCTCTATTATAGGTTAATCATTTCCATTAATAACCTAAATCGCTATAAAAACATAGATTCTTCCAAAATAAAAAAATATCCAACATTACTCCTAAAATGAAATCCCATAGTATTATATTTTGTTTAGGCACATAGTGTTTCCAACAGAGTGAAAATATTCCAAAATAAGATTTATCACATAATCATTAAATCAATTTCCTATACTACGGAAACCCATTTGATAAAATATAAGATCCCAAATCAACTTATTATTGATCAATAAAATCATTTATCTAAAAATAATTAGTCATACTAACGGGGGACTTCACATTGTACAGTTTTAGGAAATAAATCTCAGTCACACATTGTTTGTGGGTTTAATTTCCACTACTTTGTCCAACGTAATGGGTTGTCACATGGTCTGCGTGTTGTCCTTTTTCAAAAATTATATTTTATAACATTCCCAAAATGAGATAAATTCCTCAAAATAACAATAACATTATTTAACCACAAATGTTATATCATACCTCACATTTTCATCCCAAAAATTAATAACCTATAATTTCCTCTAATTCAAGGATCAAATAAACAAAAATGGTTCTTTATGACTATATCCACAAAGGAAAAAAATAATTCTTCCCCAAATAGAATTTTCACATAACAAACTATAGGGTTACACATACAAGAGAAAAGTCAACTAAATTAATCCCATCAACAAATATCATTAATACTTTTAAACATTTCTCCATCCATTTATTTCCACATAGGTTATTTAATGACCTCGTGGTTATCCTATAGAATAGGGAATTGAATCAGGTAATTCCCATGTCCCCTACATTAATAGAAAATGACTGTAAGTGGATTCTTATGATCATTTTTATTTTCTCCCATAGTACTGTTCATTTTTCCTCAGCAAATCCTTACTTTAATTCCTTCTTTCCCACACATAAAGCATTTATTTTTTCCATTGAGACACTTTCCTGGGTGTCTCCTTCCACATTTCTGGCATGATAGAAATTAAATATTCTTTTCTCCATGGTCTCCACTACTGGAACTCTTATCATTCCCCACCTATCTATTATTTATTAAGTTTGGGAGTTTGTTAATGTATATATTATTGATCATATTTTTGGAAACTTTCTTTGGCATGAACACAATATCTTTTATGCCTATCAACATTCCATTTACTTTCTCATTTCTACAATCGCGCCCACCGTGTACATCATTTTCAATGTTACAATGGATTCCTTGAATTCCAACCATTGACTAAAACCAAAAAGCATAGTGTGAGTAATAATAGTCATAAAATCATTTAGAGAATATCATGACACTTTATATTCAATATAAGACACCTTAATATTAACCAAGGTTGTTTATTCTAATATTACATTAATATCTCTCAAATCAGTTTAAAAGAAAATGTGAATTATCCTAAGAAAATCCCCTGGGAGTGTCGTAACTAAGAGTGTAGCAAAGCTCATTGTCAAGCACCAGTTCTCATTCAAATCTAGCTCAATGTTTTGTTTTTTGGGTCATACCCCTAGGTACATCTATGCCAAATAAATCTCTACCTACTCATATCCAGACATATATTTATTTTTTGGAAATCCCACATAATATATACATTACAAATATATTTGGATGTTCTTCTTTACTAATCCTCAAAGTCCATCTTAGGGTAGTGTTTTATAATTAGATATTTTCTAAATTTTGCTTCCATGGTTTGTAATGAACTTCTTTTGATACCAACTGTAATGCCCGGAACCTTGTTACCTATAGTCAGTACATTATTACCTAATATTGGAAAGATCATTATAGATTATGTCTCCTCAGACTGATTAGTTTAGTATCCCTAGAATTACTAGATACATACCTACGTTTTACATTACATCATTAAATAAGGAAAAAAAACATTGTGTCCACATTGAAGACACTCATATAATTTGGACTATCCCAGCAGGATAAGCACAATATACTTCTTCACATCTGGGAAAAAATAAAATATATGAAAGGGGTAAGCTCAGATACTCAGTAAGGAAAACAATATTGTAAAAACTATCATAAATAAGCATAAATATTTAACGCATTATACAAGACTAAAACAAAAGCCTTTAAAACATAATCCTCATCATAATATATAAAATGAAAATAAAATAATTCCATTTAATTATTCACATGGATATTATACTAGTCGAATAATAACATGTAATATAAATAGACAATTTTATAATTATTTAATGCATTATGTCGGACATTATAACCATATAGTTAAGGCCTCATGCCAATACTACAAATAAGATTTTTTCAATGCTTTGTGCCAAGACATTGGTTTGTCTTATGAGTCCTATTGATGCATCAAAGATCTATAGCGGGCTCCACTCGTCACTTACTATGTCCAAAGCATTCCTCATATAAAAAGGTTGGAACAAAATATAAAAATTCATATTAAAACTACAATTAAAAATTTCAATATTTTAACCACAAATAATGAATGGTATAAAAATAACACATCCACAGTCAGACATAAATCATTCAATGCAATATGGAAGATTGAATTATAATGAATCATTTAGAATAAATTTTCAAGTCAAAGTGTCATAGACCAATTTGAAGCTTTTTAAAAAAAATTTAATTTTAAAACATTCATGTCCATATAATTAATCCTTAAAACCATTTTTAAAACATGGACATTAATGAGAAAGATTTAGAAGAATAAATATTTACAACATTTAAAATGATATTTTAGTTATAGTTTCTAACCAAATGAAAGAAGCTTGACTAAAAATAATTGTGGTAATAAAAACCTTATAATATCATTAGAATAAAGGGATTCATGATATACTATGTAAAATTACAATATATAAACCATATAAAAGTGAATTGGCGCATAAAAACAAAGAAGTATCAATGGAATGTAAATTGTGATGGAATACCATATAAAGACTGTAACTTTAGGATAAGGATAAAACAATGAAATAATTATATGTGAAAATTATAAATACACTCATTTTGATTGGATATTCAGTTTAAATAAATCAGAGTACAGTCAAACTTATTCTTGTAAAAACAACACCAATGACATGGATGTTTAAATCGATGAATGGTAATTGAGTTAAGATAACTCTTATCAATTTCATATCGATGACTTAAGAATTTATCAACGGAGGTATTATGTGTAGAATAAGTATACCCACACCAAGGGGACTATAAATTACTACATAAATAAATAAATATAGATTTCACACATAATCATGGATTAAAATAATCAATCAAGTTTGCGTAAAACCCAATGAGTGAATTGTTTAATTAGAAATTTTGTTACCGATTTGGTAACTTACCAAAAATACACCCCATGAAAGAAGGATCATAAAATGAAGTTGTAAATACCAATAAATTTATGTATATTTCATAAAGAATACCATCAGGGTTAGTAATTACACCACACAAACAGAAATAGTTGCAAATATGGCATGAATCTCATGTGAATAAAAAGTGAGAAGAAAACCCCTTACCTTGTACTTTTCCTTAGTATATGTAACACCTCGAGATTTTTTGAATAATTTTCTTAATTTATTTAATGTCTTGTGTTGTATGCTACACCAAAAAGAGATTTCACAACACGCATCCTCGAATTACCTTACATTACACGCAATCGCGACCTTCCTCGATAGCGTGCATCGTACGCAATACTGAGTTTCACTAAACAACGATATGTTATTAAAATATTATTAAAACTAGCTGTTACGAATAGTGATAACCACTTTTTGAAATTTTTTAAATTTTATTTTTCAAAATGGACTTCATTTTTGGATTCAGAATATTGAAATTAGCTTAGGGTGAAATTTTTGTACTTTTCAGATAACTTTCATATTCTGATGAATAGTGAAAATTACTAAATTTTAATTTAAAACAACTTTTTTTAATCAAAATAATTAATAGAGACAAATTATTAATTTGAGTGGTTTTAAAGTATATTGAGAATATATTTTTACAATTTAATACAATGTTGGTAATTGGATGTAATTTCACATTTAAACCAGACATAAACAGGTGTCAATCTTTTGATAGTTATTATCTCTTAAAAACACGCTATTTGTTTTGATGAAGAGAATTAATTTTACCGATTCTGTGAGTATAATTTCAAAAATCTGAGAGACACAGTTAATATCAAGGACTAAAATGTTGTTCAATGAGATGAAAATAATTTTTGGTGAATAGTAACTTTTTACTTTTTTTTACCACGGTTAAAAGTAAATAGGGTAGTTAAGGGTGAAAATGATATTATTATTACCCTAACACATGTCATGATTCTATTGGATAAGTGTAATTCGACCAAAAACAACCTCAGAAATAAAATATGACCATTTAGGACCACTTGGATTAGATTAGGACATTTATTATTAATTTCTTTAAAGAAGGGTTAAAATAGTTAAAATAAAAGTTTAATAAACAGATAATTTTTAATATAGTTTTATACGTAAGATAAATTTATCTATAAATATTCATTAGAAATCAAAAATTATTTCCTACGTAATGGTATTTTATTTGTAATTTTTAGACATTAAATTATTTAATTTATTAATGACACAATGACGATGCAGTAATTATCTTATTAATGAAATATTGTCATAATTGATGTTATTAATACCCAAATAAATGTAATTTGAGACTTTTTATGAATTACACTAATTTTTTAGGTTAATATGACATGTTAGTATTTATTTAATTAACTTTTTTTGAATTAATCACTCTTTTATGATTTTAACAAAAATCAATTACTAAATAGTGTCAAAATTAACATAAAATAGTTTTTAAAACAAATATTATATTATTAATTGTTATTTTATTCTTAAATATCTAAGGTTCGGACAAATGACTTAGATAAGGTTATATATATTAATAATAAATAACTTGGGGTTCTTTTGGCTTGTTATAGCATGTTTATTAACCTTATAGTGTAAGAACACAAAAAGGCATGGTAAAAGTAAAATTATCTAACTTAATGATAAATCTAAATGACAAGGTTAAAAAAGGAACCTAAACTTGTCTAAATTCTATTGGATGAGAGGATTTAGACCCATCCCCACCTTAGCTTTAAAATTAATCAATTTGGAGCTATTTAAAACCTAAGTTGGCTTTATAATAAAATAATATTTTTAGTTATTCCAATGGTGCCCCTCTCCTCCCTTATAAAAGGGAACCTCCTCCCTCTATTCCTCACACCACTTTGAGCCTTCATGCTCGGCCAACCCCTGAAAAATTATCTTCTCCACTTCCCTAGAAACATCCTAGATGTCCTGGTCTTCTTTAAAGACCAATTTTAGTTCCCTAAGAGGATGACTTAAAGAGTCGCTCAAATGAAGAGGTAATGTCCGTTACCGATTCTTTCAACTTTATTTTTTCATCCACTTATTCTTCTTAGGTTTTTTCATTATGATGTAATAACATAAGCATCACTAATATACTGATATGTTATTATAAGTATGAAAAAACCCTATTTCACCATCTATCCATCCTACAGAAAACGAAATCACCGCCCGTGCGTACGTACGGAATACCGTCTCCACGCCGCGGAGTAATCTCTTTTCCACCACCACCTTAAATGGATTGGTATAATGGTGTACATAATAACTATATATTATTATTGTAAAGTGATATTGATTCTGAAATAGTATATATACACTCCAATATAATTCCACAATCATGGGAACGATATCATCGCTCGTGCGTACGTACGGAATAACGTCTCCACGATGTGATGCGACTCGTTCTACATGATCTTCATTGCATAATGATTATATAAATGAATTTAATGAATGAATATGATATATATTACACTAATACCATTCTGGAAATGAGGTATCTATAACCTAGAAAGAAAAATAAGAATTTATTCGACAAAACACGCATAAGAACAAAAAGTAATAAACACCCGAATAACAAGTAGTAATGAAATATTACTAACAAGAAGCTAAGAATATGACCATATATGATATCATAAAAATAATTATGATTCTGGAATAAGTCAATAACATTACTTAAATCATTATACAAAAGGTTCAGACACTTATGAAGCAAATTGGACCTAAGGTGAGGGAAATATCACAATCTCATTTTTATCCAAGATTGTTTATACTTTGGAATTTACTGGGGTGTATTTTATCAACCACATCCATGTTTCCTGAAAATGTAATAATATTTCCATCCACCTACAATTGTTTAAATCCAATTTTACCCTTCGGTCAGTTTTTAGTAAAAGATATGAAAGGAATCTTTTGTCGTTTTTCGTACGAGGTACTTTTTGACTTTTCCGACAAAAGTACGAGAAGAATGTTTTCTTTTAACTTATACGGCATGAATGGATTTTTAAAACATTATTTCCATGAAAATACCTTTGCAAGTTTTCAAGTTTATTTTTAATCAACTTATTTTAGTTTATAATTGTATGACATGTTAAGAAAGGAAAAGTGTTTTTGAAGTAGAAATGATATTTTCCTCAAGAATGGAGTTCAAGTGTTTTATCAAAATTATTTTCCATCTAAGTTAATAAAGGGTTCTGTTTATATCCCTATTATTACATTGATTTGATTATGTTGTGATGGAATTATATTTATGAATTCTTTTTCTTATATTAATTGTTTTATGATGTCACGATGTTTAAGAATCCCATTTTTATTACATGGGTTATGCTATGATGTATGGTTTATGATTTTGTGGCACACATAAGAATGGTATCATTATGAGATGGGTGAGACTTATATCTCCATCCAATGCATTAGGTAAAGATTTTATATCTCATGAGATAGACATGGATGGAATGGCAGGTTAAACCGGTTCAGTGAAACAGGACTGAAACGAGGAGTGAAATCGGTTCAAAAATGGACTTTGTCCACTAAGATAGTCTTGGCAATGAGTCTTGACTAATATGAAATGATTATCTATGATTATGTGTGTATTCCACAATGTTTCATGTTTTATGTTATGATTATTGGGATTACATTTCACTACTATGATTTATCCCATGTTATGATATTATGATCCCTTTTGCAGGTTAAGATTTCCAAAATGTTATGTTCTTATGATTATGATGTGATTGATATTTCTTTTGTTTACCTTTACTGAGTATTTGATCTCACCATTTTATGTTTTATTTTCCCCAGGACATAAAGAAAGGTTTTATGTTTAAAAAATGGAAGATCTTTATGGGATATGTTGACGATCTTTCACCATGATTAAAAGATTATATTCTGAGTTTCCAAAGACACTAAACTATGACGGTCCTTATGTGTGTGTTTTTGTATGTACTACGTATTCCAAAAAAGTAATGTAATGTCCATGTACGTTAAGCTTCGGGTCTCTACAGTTGGTATCAGAGGAAAGGTTTAGTCAACCTTTGAAAACTAGTATGCGAGGACTTTAGTGAGATCCCTAGAGATATTTATAAGGTATGTATAGGGATTTCCCTAAGGTTAAGTATAAGTATAGGTTATAGTACTTGAATTACGGTAACCCAAGATGTTAGATATCGAAGGTACTCCCCCTTTATTATATTGTTTTCCCTAGCGTGATTTTTTCCCCTCACACTATTCTTTTTGGGTTTTAGAAAATGGCTGGAAATAATATGATTCACGATAATGGAGGATATGATGGACAATGGAATGATATTCTTCATGAGCATCCAAATGAAATGGGATTTGGAAGTCCAAACATCATTATTATGCCGAATCAGCAATCTCATAATATGATCAATAAACTCAAATTTGGTAAGTTTCATGACTCGGCTAATAAGAGAGAGATCGAGTTTCATGATGATCACAGAGGAAAGAAAGTTCAATTTCCCCTATGTAAATCATGTGGTAAGAGGCATCAAGGAGAATGTTTCAAAGGAACTGGAAGATGCTTTGGGTGTGGAAAAGAAGGACACAAATCCAGTAAGTGCAAAGGAAAAGGTTCAGTTAACACCAGGGATGAGGATAATGGTATTTCTACGACATCATCAATGGTTAAATTTTTTAAATGTGGAATGTACAGGCATTATGCAAACCAATTCCCTGAGGGAAAGTCTCATGAAGAGAATCAGTATGGTCGTATGGTTAGTATTTATGTTGATGATGATGAAGAGACTACAAATGATATGTGAGTTGAAATAATTTTTGAAGCTCGATCAATGGTTTAAGAAGGTAGTGGAATGATTACATGTTTATCAAGTGTAATGTTTTATAAGTAATCTCATGGAGCTATGGAATAAAGAGACATCTAAGGATTGTTAGACTTTTGTCTTTCCTTAAGTTTTGAAAGTGTATGATGAATGGTACTAGTAACCATGAAAGGTTATTCAGATATTTTTTGAAAGTAAATGATATGCGCATAATGAAGGGATAAGGAGAAAATTAAATGTTTGATAGTATTCATGAGCTCATGACTGATATAAATAAATAGTTATATCATGGTTTGAGTATATAGAATTTTGGGGATTTGGTATGTGGAAAGAGTTAACTTTTGATAGCACTCATGTTTTCACTAAGGTTCAGTGGGTATTCATTTTTTCAAGAGAATACATGATTAAGGCCTTCAAACGTTTGGAATGTGACCAACAAGAAATATCTTATGATATATGGGGATCAATGATGGTATTAACATTCTTGTTATATAAAATCTATGGTAATTGTTTTCATTATAATATGACAATGCCTGCAATATTATGGATAATCCTAAATATTGGAATGGAATATGTTGGACATAAGTTAGTATTGTTTAAGGATAGAACCTTTTTCGATATTATTTATGGGATGTTATAGTAATGTAGTTTTAGAAAAAGGACAACCTGCAGGATGGGCGACATCCCATCGCGTTGGACAAGGCTGTGGGAATCGAACCCACAACCAAAGTGCGACTGGCCTTTATCACCTACCACTAGCCTGCAGGAAGTCCCTTTTTAGTAGAAACTAGTTTTATTATATTAATCAGTATGATATATGAAGTTTAAGTCCATTTTAGGAACCATATACGATTAATCTCACTATAGATGGACTAATGTATTTTTTGATAACTTTTCTAACCTTTTGTTTGAGACAGATGGAATGACCCATCATTATATCACATGATCTGCTAACACATCACGAATGACAAATTCAACTTCATTTCTTTAAGAGATTAAGTTGAAATTGTCCAAATAACGACCAACGGTGAGACTATACCAAAATCACGAAAGTATTTCTTCTAATTCCAATTTCATGAACTTTAGGGAAATGATCTTGAAAATAAAAAATGTTGTCCTAGTGCTCTTATATCTGATGAATCAGATGGTACCATAGATCTTCACAAATTTATGGCTTTGTGATTGCTGGCTTTTCCATATACATGTTCTCTACCACTGTCTATCAGAACATAATGGTTAGATTTCTCTTCCATATCCATATTTTCACCTATGTGGAAACCCAGTGATTCGTTTATTTGGGTAACCGTTACGTTTCATATTTTTGTTTTTGAAGATTGGTTTTGGTATTACTTTTTTTGATGTGGGTTTCTATTAAAGAAACTTTCAAGTAGTAAACCATTTATAACCCCGACGAATTTCGAGGGCGAAATTCATTTTAAGGGGGGTAGAATGTAACACCCCGAGATTTTATGAAAAATATTCTTAATTTCATTAATGTCTTGTGTTGTACGCTACACCAAAAGGAGCTTGCAAAAAACACATCATTGAATTGACTTGCATTACACGCAATCATGACCTTCCTCGATAGCATGCGTCGTACGCAATACCGAGTTTCACTAAACAATGATATGCTATTAAAATATTATTAAAACTAGCCGTTATGAATAGTGATAACAACTTTTTGAAATTTTTTAAATTTTATTTTTCAAAATGGACTTCATTTTTGGATTCATAATATCGAAATTAGCTTAGGGTGAAATTTTGGTACTTTTCTGATAACTTTCATATTCTGATGAATAGTTAAAATTGCGAAATTTTAATTAAAAACAACTTTTTTTAATCGAAATAATTAATAGTGATAAATTATTAATTTGAGTGGTTTTAAAGTATATTTAGAATATATTTTTACAATTTAATAAAATTTTGGTCATTGGATGTAATTTCACATTTAAACCAGACATAAACAAGTGTCAATCTTTTATAGTTATTATCTCTTAAAAACACGCTATTTTTTTTTGACGACGGGAATTAATTTTTAAATTAGTTAATGTAACTGATAGGTTTTTTATTTGGAAAAATAAACAACATTTTTGAATTCATAATATCAAATATATCTTAGGCCTAATTTTTGGTATTTTTCTAGAAACTTTTTTTTTTTTTATGAATAGTGAAACCACTAAGTGGTAGGTAAAAAAACTATATTTTTCATAAAACTTAATTTTACCGCTTCTGTGAGTAGAATTTCGAAAATCCGAGAGACACGGTTAATATCAAGGACTATAATGTGGTTCAATGAGATGAGATTAATTTTTTTGTGAATAGTAACTTTTTACTTTTTTTACCACGGTTAAAAGTAAATAGGGTAGTTAAGGGTAAAAATGATATTATTATTACCCTAACACATGTAATAATTCTATTTTATAAGTTTAATTAGACCAAAAACAACCTTATAATTAAAATATGACCATTTAGGGCCACTTGGATTAGATTACGACATTTATTATTAATTTATTTAAAGAAGGGTTAAAATAGTTAAAATCAAAGTTAAATAAGTAGATAATTTTTTATATAGGGTTATACATAAGATAAATTCGACTATAAATATTCATTAGAAATATAAAAATATTTACTACATAATGGTATTTTATTTGTAATTTTTAGACATTAAATTATTTAATTTATTAATGACACAATGATGATGTAGTAATTATCTTATTAATGAAATATTGACATAAATGATGTTATAAATACCCAAATAAATTTAATTTGAGACTTTTTATGAATTAAACTAATTTTAAAGGTTAATATAACATGTTATTATTGATTTAATTAACTTTATTTGAATTAATCATTCTGTTATAATTTTCACAAAAATAAATTACTAAATAGTGTCGAAATTGACATAAAATAGTTTTTAAAACAAATATTATATTATTAATTGTTATTTGATTCCTAAAAATATAAGGTTCATCCAAATGACTTATATATGGTTATATATATTAATAATAAACAACTTGGGGTTCTTCTGTCTTGTTATAGTAATTTTATTAACCTTACAGTGTAAGAACACAAAAAGACACGGTAAAAGTAAAATTATCTAACTTAATGTTAAATCTAAATGATAAGGTTAAAATTGGATCCTAAACTAGTAAAAATTCTATTTGATGAGATTATTTTTACCCATACCCACCTTATCTTCGATATAAATCAATTTGGAGCTATTTAAAACCGAATTTTGCTTTATAATAAAATAATATTTTTAGTTATTCCAAAGGTGCCCCTCTCCTCCCTTATAAAAGGGCACCTCCTCCCTCTCTTCCTCACACCACTTTGAGCCTTAATGCTCGGCCAACCCCTGAAAAATTCTCTTCTCCACTTCCCTAGAAACATCCTAGAGATACTGGTATTCTTCAAAGACCAATTTTAGTTCCCTAAGAGGAGGACTCAAAGAGGCGCTTCAAAGAAGAGGTAATGTCCGTTACCAATTCTTTCAACATTATTTCTTCTTCCACTTATTCTTATTAGGTTGTTTCATTATGAATTAATAACATAAGTATCATTCATATACTGATATTTTATTATAAGTATTAAACAACCCTATTTCACCATCTATCCATCCTACGGAAAATGAAATCACCGCGCGTGCGTACGTACGGAATACCGTCTCCACGCCGTGGTGTCATCTATTTTCCACCACCACCTAACTTGGATGGGTATAATGGTTTACATAATAACTATATATGATTATTTTAAAGTGTTATTGATTCTGAAATAGTATATATAGACTCCAATACAATTCCACAATCATGGGAACGATATCATCGCTCGTGCCTACGTACGGAATACCGTCTCCACGATGTGATGTGACTCGTTCTACATGATCTTCATTGCATAATGATTATATAAATGAATTTAATGAATGAATATGATATATATTACACTAATAAAATTCTGTAAATGAGGTATCTATAACCAAAAAAAATAAGAATTTATTCGACAAAACACGCATAAGAACAAAAAGTAATAAAAACCCAAATAACAAGTAGTAATGAAATATTACTAATAAGAAGCTAAGAATATGAAAATATATGATATCATAAAAATAAATATGATTCTGGAATAAGTCAATAACATTAATTAAATCATTATATAGGAGGTTCGTACACTTACAAAGCAAATTGGACCTAAGGTAAGGGAAATATCACAATCTCATTTTTATCCGAGATTGTTTATACTTTGGAATTTACTGGGGTGTATTTTATCATCCACATCCATGTTTCCTCAATATTTAATATTATTTCCATCCACCTATAATTTTTTAAATCCAATTTTACCCTTCAGTGAGTTTTTAGTAAAAGATATGAAAGGAATCTTTTGTCGTTTTTCGTACGTGGTACCTTTTTGACTTTTCTGAAAAAAGTACGAGAAGAATGTTTTCTTTTAACTTATACGGAATGAATAGATTTTTAAAACATTATTTCCATGAATCTTCCTTTACAAGTTTTCAAGTTTATTTTTAATCAACTTCTTTTAGTTTAGAATTGTATGACATGTTATGAAAGGAAATGTGTTTTTGAAGTAGAAAGGATATTTTCCTCAAGAATGGAGTTCAAGTGTTTTATCAAAATATTTTTCCATCTAAGTTAATAAAAGGTTCTGTTTCTATCCCTATTATTACATTTATTTGATTATGTTGTGATGGAATTATTTTTATGAATTACTTTATCTTATATTAATTGTTTATGATGTCACGATGTTTAAGAATCCCATTTTTATTACAAGGGTTATACTATGATGTATGGTTTATGATTTTGTGGAACACATAAGAATGGTATAATTATGAGATGGGTGGGACCTATATCTCCCTCCAATGCATTGGGTAATGATTTTATATCTCATGAGATAGACATGGCTGGAACGGTAGGTTAAACCGGTTCAGTGAAACAGGACTGAAACGAGGAGTGAACTCGGTTCAGAAATGGACTTTGTCCACTAAGATAGTCTAAGCAATGAGTCTTGACTAATAAGAAATGATTTTCTATGATTATGTGTGTATGCCACAACATTTCATGTTTTAAGTTATGATTATTGGGATTACATTTCACTACTATGATTTATCCCATGTTATGATATTATGTTCTCTTTTGCAGGTTAAGATTTCCAAAATGTTATGTTCTTAGGAATATGATGTGATTGATATTTATTTTATTTACCCTTACTGAGAATTTGAGCTCACCCTTTTGTGTTTTATTTTCCCCAATATATAAAGAAAGGTTTTAGGTTAAAAAAGGAAGTTCTTTATGGGAGATGTTGAAGATCTTTCACCACGATTAGAATATTATATTCCGAGTTTCCAAAGACACTAAACTATTACGGTCCTTGTGTGTGTGTTTTTGTTATGTACTAAGTATTCCGAAAAAGTAATGAAATGTCCCTATATGTTAAGATTCAGGTCTCTACAGTATAGGGTAGGTTAACCTCATGTATAATGGTAAAATTATTGTTATTAAATTATTCAAGAACCACATACATATATATGATATCATATATGATCTTCTAATATTTCTTTGTTAATGATATTTCAGTAGTATCATTGCTTTGGGTGGTACCTGATTCGTTTTCCTTTATATATTTTGTTACGTAAGTCATATTTGTTATGGATAAGATGTATTTGATTAACATCCAGAATGATATTAAGTTATTAAACATTATTTTTAATTATCAAATGAAAATTATTATTTAATTGTTAGGATGGGGAACGAAATCTCACCGCGTCGTGGAGATGGTAACTCGTACGTACACACGAGTAACAATATCATTATATTAGTGGTGAAATAGTATGTAATTGGATGGTATATTATATATATAGAATCATTAAAATGTTTTATTATTTATTTAAATCAGTTATTCTCATTATTATACCCATCCAAATAATGAAGTGTTGAGTAACAAACTACACCACGACATGGAGATGGTAAGTCATACGTACGCACGTATGGTGACTTTGTTACTCATAGGATGGATAGAATAAAGAATATGGTTGTACCATATTTATAATAACATCAGAGTTTTTAGAAGGCACTGAATTAATTAATTTGTTATGGAAATAATAATGAAAGAGGTAGTGGATGAATAAAAGAACTTTGAAAGAGGTGACGAAATTATTACATTGTCTTCATGTGCTTTCTTATTATTTGATTAAAAGGGATTCTTAGGATAGATTTATGATCAATGAAATGCCTCTAGGTTTAATTGAGTGTAATTAGGGGGATATTTGAGTAGGTATTTTCATATAAAAATGGATTTGGAGGTGTGATTTTGAGAGAAGGGGAAGTACACTTTTATAAGAGCGGTGAGGGCCACTTTAGAAAAAGATTGAAATATTATTTTATTATCAAATAATTTAAGTGTATAATGGATAAAAATGGATTTATTTATAGGATATGGAGGGTATGGGTAGAAATCTATTCAACCAATAGGTTTTGGACATGTTTAGGTAACCATATTGACATTATCTTTTTGATTTAATTCATAGTTAAATTGTTTATCTTTTACCATGTATTATTGTATTTTTACATTACATTGTTAATAAACATACTATAAAATTTTAAGAGAACCTCAAGCGGTTCCTTAATAACTTATCTATAATTACATAATTACTTTGGGAAAACATTATAATTTTAGGAATAATCTATCATTTAATAATATATTATTTTTTTAAATACTCATTTATGCCAATTTTGACACTATTTAGTATTTGGTGTTTGTGAAAGTCAACAAAAATTGATTACATTGAAAAAATACCCTAAATCAACCCTAACATGTCATATTGAACTAGAAATATCGTGTAATGAATCAAAAGTCTCAATTTACATTTATTTTTATATTTATAATGCTAATTATTTTAGTCTTTCATTAATAATGTAATTACTGCATCATCATTTTATCAAAAATAAAATTAATTATTAAATGACCTAAAATTATAAATAATATACCATGATGTAAGAAATATTTTTATATTTTTAATTTATATTTATAGTTGAATTTATCTTATGTATAATCCTATATTAAAAATGGTTTAGTTATTAAACATTAAATTTAACACTTTTAACTATTCTTTTAATAAATATCCTAATCTAATGTAAGTAGATAAAAAGGATCATTTTTTATTCCTAAGGTTGATTTTGGTCTAAATACACTTATCCAATATAAGTAGGACATGCGTTAGGGTAATTATAATGTAATTTTTAACTTTAATTACCCTATTTACTTTTAACCGAGGTAAATAAAAATAAAATGTTATTATTCACAAAAAAAATTATTTTCAATCTATTGAACCCCATTTGACTTACAGATTTCAACTGCGTCTCTCGAATTTTTTAACTTCAGTTCACAGAGGTGGTAAAATAATGTTTTATGCAAATTTTCAAATGTTCCTAGAAGGTGAGTAAAAGACGGTAAAAAGTTAAATAAAAATATATATATATCTAATCTTATTATAAAATGATTAAATAAATTAAATTAGAATAACATAGTTGTTATGTATCTATTTTGATATTAAATTAAATATATATTAAAAACAACTATTTAAATAGAATGTTGGTATTAAATAATAACTCAGTGTTTTTAACTATTCACCTAAAATTGAAATATTTTTTGAAAAATACAAAAAAAATCACCAAAAAATAATTTTTAAATTAAGAATTAAATATTTATGTCTATTTTACCAAATTTAAAACATTTTTTTTATTAATTAGTTTAAAAAATTATTCCCGTTTTCGAAACCAAAAATCTTGTTTTTGAGAAGAAAAAACTATCAGAATATTGATACGTGTTTATGTCCAATGTAAATGTAAAATTACATCCAACGAACAAAATTTGATTAAATGATAAAAATATAATCTAATTATAATTATAAAAATTAAAATTTATAATTTTAAACTATATATTATTTATATTAAAAAATTTGTTTTCAATTAAAATTTGGTATTTTATATTATTCATCAAAATGTGAATGTTTTCAAAAAAGCCCTGAAAATTTGTCAAAAACTAATTTTTATGTTACTATTCGAAATAAGAAGTTTATTTTGTAAAATTGAATATATAAAATTGTCAAATATTGGATTCAAAAACGTTCTCCCTTAAAATGAAGTACAATTGCTTTTTTTGAAAAAAAACTTCTTGTATCTGAAAAATTGATTTTGTTCTTACATTATGTCTAAGAAACACATAATATGGATGTTAAAATTATATAGACTATATAAAATTAAAAATAATGTTAAAATTAATCATAATCATTTTTTTAATGGCTACTTTTGTAAGTCATGGTGCACTCGAACTTGGTGTTGTGTGTAGCGCAAGTTATTGAATTACTTTAAAGAAAATAACTTACTGTGAAATCTTGGAGTGTTACACAAGATAAGCCATTGTAAACTCATGGGGTCATCAAAATCACGTGGTATATAGATTTTTTCTACTCCAGTCCATAACGATAAATTATGAAAACAACTGAATCTTCTCTAACATCTCAGTTATGAGACTCGGTCCCAACAAATCTAACTCTCTAGATTCATCCATCATAGGGATGATCCTCATGGCCTATCATATAGAGGCTCATATAGTTCCATCTAAATAGTTTCATAATAACTATTATTATAGGTTAACTCATCATGTTCTAGGTTCTTATCCCAAGACCCACTAATTTCATGAACAAACATTTGAAGAATATCCTTGAGTAACTGAATATTACATTCTGACTTACCATCTTTCTATGGGTGGAAATACCTAATCAATAATACCAGTGTACCAAGATCCTTTAGAAATTCCTACCATAATCACAAAGTGAAACCTATGTCACGGTCTAATACTATACTATATAGAACCCCATGTAGATGAACTATCTCATGAACATACAAGTCTCCCAACTGATCTAATGAGAAAGTCTCTCATAGAGGAAAGAATTATTTTACTTTCATCTATTGATACACACCCAATCAAATATCATAATTCCTCTATTGTTTCCTCAAGAGACTCACCAAAAATTACATGGTAACATCATCCCACATTGATTATTAATTGGAAATGGTTTTAGTAAACCCCGTGGCCATTAAATCTTGGTTATCCCCGATTGACAGGGGTAGCATTGTGTCACGAACCCTTTAATTTCATTTTTCATTCCCGATTACAAATAATATCATTGTTAGTCACATTACATTTTGTTCCAACCTGAATGCACTTCCAAATTTGAGTCATGAATTTCAAGCATCTGCTCTTCTAGCATACACATAGAAAAAAAACTAGATTCCTCACATAGATGATCTTATCTACTTCTATGGTCAAATCTAAAGGTGACTCCCCACCTTCAAGGATTTCCCTCAATGCCAAACACTATGGATCCGCATACTGCCTCCCTCTAATCTGGATGAAAATTCTGGAGTCATCTAAAATCGATATGATAGTTATATTCTCTGGTCACTCTAGAACCACAATATGAATCTCATCTTGCAAAGTCGTCATCTTCCACTAAGAATTGGACATTTGAATAATCTTTGTATGTGTTATCCTTATTAACTAATCATCAACACTTTTTCAATTTCCAAGATTATAATCCATCTCAAAATAAAATTATTACATATACTCAACCCATCTCCATTACGGTAGATTCAAATATCTGTATGATAATATATTCATTAAAGTATTGTGATTTATACACACAATATACTTTTATCCCAACTGATAATAATATAAACACTTAAAATTAGAATCCACTATAGAAAACATGAGTTCAAACATAGTGTAGTTCTTCTCATGTTTCCTCAATTGTCATGAAGAATACTCCACCACCTAATCTCACTAAATTGACACTGCTCCATGTCTTATCCTTGATTCATCACAAAACAATTTATTCTCCTCACCAAGCTAAGGTCAGATTGAAATTGGAGTGGTAGTCAAGCACTTCTTCAACCCTTGGAATAAATTCTCACATGTTTTGTAACATTAAAACATAACACCCTTCTTTTTAAAGACATAAAGTGGTTATTTAATGTGGGGAATCGACTAGATGAACCTCTAATAATAACCAAAAAATCCTATAAATCTATTGATTTCAAAATATTAATAGACTAACCCCAAAAAGAAACTTCTTTCTCCTTCTCTGGGTCCACCGACACACCTTCCTCAAAGATGATATGATCCAAGAACTATATCTGATCGATCCAAAATTGTAACATATATATCTTTGTGTATAGTCAATTCTCTCTCAGTATACTCATAAAAATTCCAAGATGTTGGGAATGATCTTCATGATTCATGGCATACACTAAGATTTCATCCAAAAATACTATCACATTATGATCTAGGTATGAGTGAAATATTTTGGTCATCAAGACCATAAAAAATAATGGTGCATTCACCAACCTAAGCGAAATCATATTGAACTCATAATGGTCATACATGATTCTGAATGTAGTATGTGGTATATTAGATGGTCTAAATCTCGCCTGATGATACCCTGATGTAAATTTTACCATAGAGAAGACACAAGATCCACTCTACTAGTCCAAGATATCTTCGATATAGGGAATAGGATAATGGTTCTTCACTGCCATTTTATTCAACTTCATGTAATAGAAACCTATAAACAAGGTACCATAATGTTGTTTTCAAACAAAAATACAGAACCCCAAGAAGACATACTTGGATGAATAAATCCCTTATCCGTAAACTCATCTAGGCGATTCTTATTTTCATGATGCTCTATTAGTTCCATTATATATGGGTGAATAGAAACTAGATCATCTAGAAGAATGATATCAATATTAAATTACATATATCTCTCAAGTGGAAGTCCCAATATGTCCTTAGGAAACATGTTCTAGAAATGATCTTCTAAGGGTGTAAATACATCAAGATTAACACCCCCATCATCCAACAATGACTTGAAACCTGGGCAGTGACCTCCCCCAATTTCTAATGAATCTTCCATGCATGACCCTCTTGGATATACCACTTTCCAAGATGAAATAACTATCATCCTCAAGAGATATAAAATTCACTCCCCTAGGAAAATAATAATTTTAGGCTCAATATTCTTATAACAATTACATAGCCATTTTTTTCAAATCTTGATATGTAAATAATTTAAATATCACAGTAAAAATGACACTCCCGAACCTCGACTGAGCACCACTTGAATAAAAAAATGTCTCTATATTATACTCCAAATGGTGTATCATTCATTATAACCACACATAAAAAATCCAAGGATAGACTCAAATTAGAAACATTATTTTTACATATAATATAATGATAGGCACTAATATAAAGTATGGACATAGTGAGTATAGAAACAATAAGAATAGTACATCTGAATATAGATGGCCCAAGAATGCTATCCACTAGTGTAGGATGAACTGCATGAAACTATCCTACCCATTTTCCTTGTGATGTTGTCAGAGTCCTCTCACCAACACCAATCTAATCATATAGGTGCTCTTTCCCATAAGTAACATGCATATTTACACAAAAACCACATCCAATAGAACTATAACCGCAAAACCAATATGTGGTAGAAGTGCCTCTTCTAGAACATTGTTTCTTCCTATCTCTAATAACTTTACCCATCTATCATGGATTATTATGGAACAACTATATATGATCCATCATACCAAAAGATAAACACTTTACTGGAGGTCAAGGGCACTATATATGAATGTTTCCCATAATACCACATTGGTGACTTGTTACACTTGTAATGTCATGAGTGAATGACCCTTCCCCTTGGCCACTATTCTTTACAAGGATCTATTTAACATTTTCAATGTGCTGATTCATACTTTTAAAAGATATACCTTCTATTTTTTCATCAGAAACCATATTCATCTCACTTGAAGCCTTATTCGGGTTCCCCTAGAAAATGACAGAATGATTCACCACCTCAAAAAAATTATTCAGATAAAATATTTTCACCTGGTAATTAATCATATATTATATCCCATCCTAAAAATATTTCACTATAGTAGCCTCATCCCATGGAAACACTAGGACCATGAATTGAAAATTTTTAGAGCGACCATCATTGTCTATCAAAAACAAGTTCCCCTAAGGTAACCTCATAAAATCAGCTTCCCTCCCCTTCTTAAGAAACTCATGTTGGAAGTGCACCAGAAATTATCTTGAATTACATACCACACCATATTCTCCAACTAAAAATCCTATGTCTATATTTCACCACAACACATTAATTAACCATGTAACATATAAGTATCCAGTTTTAATCTCAAATCATTAGGGGTATCTAGGTGTTCAAGAATCTTTTTGATAGTATCATTCACGAACTCAACCCCCTCTATCCCACCCTATCTGATAAATTTCATATGCCTCTATTAATATAAATCTCTTATTGAGTCGGATATACTATTCACAACCCGCCCTTAGTCTCTTTCCATAAACTGAGTGAATTTATCATGGAACTACTTTTTGGATCGTAATGTATATAAAGATTGATAAGTACAATAAGGGTTGAATTTTATATTAAAAAGAATTCATTTATATACATAAAAGAAACTTAGTTTAATTGAGTTAAACTAATAATATTAACAATCAAATTTTGTATTTAAATAATAATCGGATGGAGCCCTAGGTTTGATGAAGAAATTACCATAATTAGGTTATTAATTATATGTATCCCATAGGTCATATTTTATATTAATAGTATTAATATTATAAACCATTTAAATAGATCAGGCATGGTAAATATCATAATCATAGTAGTTATGAAAAATTAGTGTAATTCAAAAGTAATGATTCTATGATACATCATATATAGTCATATTTGGATTGAATAATAGTATCCGAGTAAAATAGTCTAATTCAATTGAATTGTAATTTCTGTAAATATGATAAAAAGAATACAGAAGATAAATTAATAAATCAATTTACTTCCTATTAAAATAGAAACACAATTTTAAATAAGGAATAAAATTCATTTAACCCCAAGAAAAGGGTATCCAATAACCTTGGATAAAGGTCGCTTGATTTATAATTTCAGGAAAGAATTTTTCACCCATGCCTAGGTAAATCCTCTATACAATTATCATCATTTCTATAACCTTCTATGCCCGAAATCCCATGAACAAGAAAATGACAGGATCCTCTATCTGCCTATCCCTAATATCCCTCAATCAATACTATGATCAGATTCTGTCTTCCTATTCTATGAATCTATAAATCTTAATCACAACGATCAGAGTCACACTATGAAAAATCAACTAGATAAGATTTCAAGTTTGTTGAATAAGTCATTTGCCCTTATAATCCTTAGATATATCGAATATAAAAATTATCTAATCATTATCTTTTCGTTAATTTTGGTACATGAATACACATCCCATTAAATGATCAAATGACATGATGTTTATAGGAATGGATTCCAATGGTCATCTTGATCTACAACTGTTGCATTTTCTTCATGATTATAGGGAGGGAAAAGACACATGACACTCCATAGGTCATCTTATAACTTATTACATATCATCATTTTGTCAATACACCTAAAAATGGTTGATATTATAATTATACAATATAATAAAATAGTTTTTCATATTCAGTTTTAAGAATTCAATTCAATAGATGACATTACAATGGAATGTCAACACAATAGAATGGATTATTATATTCCGGAATAAAATAATAAGATAATCTGATGAATTTTCAATCCAATGGATTTATTTGAATGGTATCATTACAATTTTCAGGATTAGTGTATATCAGATGGTATATATTTCTATGTTAGTGAATCTGATTATAATTGGATTTGTTCTCATTATGATATTTATAATAAATAGAATATATTTTAATTTATGAATACATGAAAATTAAATAAATTTATTTGAATACTTTGGATATGAAAGAAATAGTTAATTTAGTATTTAGAAAAGATTTCTGGATTTTCAAAATAAAAGGAATGGAATAGTCAAAGAGAAACTCCTGACTTAATAGTCACCACAATTATGGAAATCAGAAACTAAATAACTTTAAAAAATTGAAAATTTTAAATCCAATATTTTTTTAGAAATATCATATTTATAATTATACTATTATTTCCCTGAGATTATAAAATCTTCTGAATATTATAATGAATATGATTAACACCGCCTTGGATAAGAATCCAAATGGATAATATTATATTATTTATTTTTTTCTGCCCATGAATTAAATAATTATCTCCCATTGTATATTATTCTCCCAATTGATAATTTAAAAAAAACATTAATGGGAATATTATTTGAGGTACTTAAAAAGGTTTATAGAAATAATATATATGAAATAATAAGAGTAAACCACTAGATAATATAAAAATATTTAAAGAAGGATTAACAAAATATAAATTAGAAGACATTCAATAAAATTGATTATTGAAAAAAAACATTTTTCATTGATGTTTATAGATTATAAGTACAACAAGTGTTAAAATAAAATATCATTGTTTCTTTAGAGGAATCAGATATTTGACAATTTTTCTCAGTTTCATGAATTATTTTCTGTCCGCTTTAATGTTTTCCAAAAGTTATTCTTGAGAATTGGTCCACCATTCTCATTCTGAGATTCTTTCATCCAAGATCAAAAAACAATCATTATTTTCTTATTATTCTTCTTTGAAAATATGTATCTTCTAATCTTGTACATTGATACTTTATAATAAAACCATACATTAGATCTTCAAGGTGATAATTACAACTCTATAAAAATTGGATATTTAAATTTCATTTAGTATAAAATTCATACCCATGTTTATGTATGAGATTCCTTTATTATATTTCTCATAGTATAATTTTAATGTTTCATGAAACATTATTTTTTTTGGCTAGCTCCCCAATCATACTATTTAAAGAAACAATATAATCATTGAAATATTTCACAATTTTTCCAATATTATCATCATTGATTTTGAAGTATTCATCAATACATCGATACCATTTTTTATCATTATTACAACTCTTCCTATGATATTCATCACATTATTTAAATTCCATGAAATCTACCTCCAACAAGATGAGCTATTTTACCAAATCTTTTACAAAATCCAGTTTTTTTTGTGTTGATTCTCCATAATCTTATCAGATTTTGTTTCTAGCCATGAGAAGTATAGAATTTGTTACTCCAAACTATTCAAACTATTAATGATTTAATCAATAACTTGTGAATTTATGTAATTTTATGATTTTTATTCTCTTTTTTTTTTCAAATTCACACATCTTTTATGACTATCCTTCATTTATTTTACTTTTGATTTGATCTCAAAATTCTATCATCACTATTATTCTCATAAAAAATTTGGACTTCTTCTTTGATATCTTTATTAAATTACCCAAATATTTATTTTTTTCATCCCACTTTGATAATGATATAATTTCATGTACAAATAGTGATAATTTATTTTCCTACCGATCAGATTTCTCATTATGATTACCCAAGGAATAAAATTCATTTGATGAAGCTTGAGACATTCTTAGGGAAATATTTTTAGAACTGTTTTCTTGTTTTATTTCATTTCATTTTTATTCTTCACCTTCTTCTATTCATTATTTTCTATCTACTTCCCCTCGTTATTTACCTTCATATTCTTCTATTTTTCTATACACATTATCTTCTTCTTCAATACTTTCAGTTTGTTTTCTCATAACTCTAATAAATTATAATTGAAGTTGAGAATCCAATTTTAAAACTCCTTTTCCTTAATATAATTAATTTTTAAAACAATAACATATTTTTCCTTTTCTTTTTTTAGAGGGGGAATTAGTAAGAATAAATATTTTTTCTTTTAAAATGATACCATCATTTGGTTCTGGTACAAATATTTTGGCTGAAGCCAATTTAAAAACTTTTTACAACATGTCACACAAGTCTAATTCTTAAAAAATTTTCTTCTATTTAATTTATGTTATTTGTTTATGTTTGAATTCCTTACCATGATGTCTGACTTCAAGGGTCTCTACAGTGTCAGGAATGATCTGAGGGTCTCCCTCTTTTCATTATTCATTCATTCTTATCCATTCTTTTGAAACAACATCTATAACTTTTTTTGTTTCTTTTCCTTCTTTGGTGGAAGGGAACCATCTTCTATTTTCTCACATAATTCTTTAATGAGTAATTTTATGCCTCATATGTATATATCTGGGTATTATTTAAAATTTTCTTTTACTACAAATCAAAAACAATATTTAATCCTATAGATCATATCCTCGTATATAATCATTATATTCTCTCTAATTGGATTGGATTTGATTTTTGTTTTGAAATTTATTAGACTACTTTCAATAAAATTACTTATTAGTCTAATAAACATAATCATCTTGGACATTATCAAATCTGACATTATATTCTTCAGTATAAGAAGGATTAATCATGTGAGATTTATCTTTTTTATATTTATACGGTAATCAAGAATAAATACATTGGAAACATTAAAAGTATAACTATATCAGTTTTTGGGTATTGGAAAACCTTTAATCCATGTAAACAATACACTATGATCTGTATTTAAATAAGTATTCCTTTTTAGATCCATATTAGTTACAAACAAATATTTATCTTCTCATTCTTTTTCAAATGATCCTTTTAACTCTCATAATTTGTGAGATGTATAGAAAGCATATCCTTCATCAGGTACAACATGATATCTTGGAGAATCCTTTTAAGAAATTTCATATGTTTTATCATACATTTTGGTAGAAAACATTGTTTTCATGAAGGTTATAAAAAATATCTAAACCATAGAAATAAAATAGTATATCTGGATAAAAAAATCATAATTTGGATATATTTTTTGGACACTTATTAACCCCTATCCTTTAAATTGATTCATTATTCTTAAAGATTAATCATATTTCTCAAAGAATGATATAGAAACTAACCATTTTCTATAGATAAACTACTATCAATAATCATGAGTAGCTTCTATCATATTTGGACTTGAGATATAAGAAGCATAAATAAAGGATTCAAATTCTTGTTTTTGACCTCAGAAACAGTTTGCGTAGAAAAAATAAGGATAACCAATGTGAAAAAGGGAGTGGTTCCCTATTTTTAGGAAAATTCAGGTGATTGTTCAAATTACAGATAGATCAAAAGGTAGATATTTAACTATTTTATCTGACAGTTGATATTATTTCCAAATAATGTTTTAAAATATGAAACTAATGATGTTTTTAAATAATATTATAAAATTGGGTGAATACAATAGATTTTTAGAAAACAATTTTTATTGTATTCAAGGGATCCTATCAGAAAAAAATACAAATAATAACCACAATCAAAATGAATTATAATAAAATAGTGTTACATTATAAAATAAAGAATAATCCCTTTCGGAATTGAGACAATGATAATATTATTTGTTTTTATTTTTATATATTATTATGATAGAGAATGAAAATCAAATTTAAGGATAATACCAAAGGTTTAAAAATCTAATTTCCATATAAAGTATAAAATTTTCATTTCCTACTGGAAAACTCAAATGTGATTGATTTTAAAATATGCTTTAAAATTCGAATCTTATAGATAATTCATGTCTGATTGAGAATTCGAATTTCATTAAGAATTAAAGTCTGATTAAGAATTCAAACCCAATTGAAAATTAAAATCCAAATTCATAATTCCAATCCTATTTAGAATTCAAATATAATAGGAAATTTAAATCCAATTGATATTTAGATTCTGAATATCTTAAATTTTGTTTTATTTAAGTAATGATTTCTGAAGACATTAAGATGCATTAAAAATTTTATATAAGAATAAAATAAAAAAATCATATGTACACCATATATGTAAAAGAGTAAGTTTAATATAACAATATGGTTAAAAATAAAAGTGGTTATGAATGATTAATTTATAGTGATCATACCTATATTTTCATAATGTATTTAAATCTATCGTAAATAATGATTTTTGAAAAATATCACCATGTTGATCTTACATTATGATGACTTGTAAAATGATATATCTTTTTTGTGTGTCATCCCTAAGAAATTGGTGTTCAATATATATGTGTTTTTCATGAGAGTGATTTTTATAGTTTTTATTAAGGGAAATGGAACTAGTGTTATCATATAGTAATTGAATTTTAGTAAAACGCATGGCATAGTCAGTGGGTGTGTGTTGCATCCACAATACAAGACCACGACAACTTTCAACTACCACATATTTGGCTTTAGTAGTGCCAAGTGCTACTATGTGTTGTTCCTTTCTATACCAAATAACTAGTGAGTATCATATAATATGAAAAGTTCCACATATAGTTTTCCTATCTATTCTATAACAACCAAAGTCAGCATCCGAAAAACATTTCATTTCAAAATAATTTCCAGAAGAATAAAATAGTCTTAAGTCCACTGTTCCCATTAAATAATGAAAAATTATTTTTAAATATTATAAAATGGATTAATTTTTGACTATATAGATATATTTTACACAATCATACAGAAAACATTATGTTCGGATGATGTGCTGTTAAGTATATTAGACTTCTAATCATCCCTCTAATGGTTGGTTGATCAAATGGTTGTCCAGCTTCATCATTATCAAGAATATTTGTGATACTAATTTGAGTACTAATACATTTAGTATTTTCAAATACATAATTTTTTATAAGATAATTTATATAATTATGTTATGATATATAAGATTATTCAAGTTTTATGAAATTGGAAAACCAAAAAAAAATGTCAACTCAATCAATATACTCACTTCATACCTGGAAATCATAATATTCACAAAGGAATCTATTAAATAATGTTTATTTGGTCCAAATATAAATTCACTAACATAAACTTTCAAATACCATAATGTTGTTTTTACTTTACTTAGAAAGAAGGTTTGATTTTCAGGTTTTTAACATGGTTTTTAATCAAAAATCATGTTAATCTATCATACCAGGCTCTAGGGGATTTTTTATGTACATATAAATTATTGGTAAGTTTGAAAACATATTCATGATGTTTTGTATCTTCAAATAAATGGGTTTTCCAAAAAAAAACTAGTCCTGTAGATATCCATTAAAGAAATAATATATCACATCAATTTTAAATAGCTTAAAATTTAAGAATTCTATAAATGCTCATAGAATATGAATATATTCTAGTATTACTACAGACGCATAGTTTTATTCATAATCTATTCACTAATTTTTATTAGAAACTTAATAAAAAAATCCTTTATTTATTTCTAATAAAAATTTCATTTTCATCACAGTACATTTGAAACCCTGTTTTACCCCAATCACTGAATTTTTATTAGGTATTTCAATAAAGGTATAGACTTTAATCATCTAGAATTCATTTTTCTCATTATTAAATACTTTTATCCAATCCACATCCCCTAAAGCATAATTAGGATTCTTAAGTTCAAGTTGAGAATGAATAGAAATATGTTGTACTTTATTTGGTAAGGAAATTATTGTCATTTAATGTTTATTTACATCCCCAATGATACTTTCAATAGGATAATTTAAAATAAATAATCAACTTGGGTTCTATAAAAACATGTTCATAAACATAAGATAGAATTTGTTATGGAGTAAATACATAAGAAACTATTTCAGGAGTATTTTCTACATTAAAAGATTCTTCTACCAATGGTGGATAATTAGTTTTTAAAAACACATCTAAGGATGATGGATGGATTTGTTTGAAACCAAAATGATCAATTTCTTCAAATTTAATATGTACTATTTCTTTAATAATATAATTTATTATATTTAAAAAACTATATGCCTTTGATGTTGTGGAATATTCTAATGCTATACCTTCATCATATTTGGGTGTGAATTTATGTAAATTATCTTTAATATTCAAAATGAATACATTTCATCCAAATAATCATAATTATTAAATGTTTGGTTTTCAAAAAATCCATAAATCATTATATGTTATATGAATTAATGGTCAAATTAAAACTCATGTTATAATATAACATTAATTACTAACAACTTCAGTCCAAAAATGATTAGTAATTGAGTAGTTACTCAACATGGTTCTTGTTATTTCCTACAGAATTATATCTCTACATTCAAGAACACCATTTTGTTAAGGAGTTATATGGGATGAGAATTTATTTTTAATACCTTTATCACTAAAAAAATGTTTTCGATTCTGAGTTAACAAATTATCCACTAGGATGATAATGAATAGTTATCTTGGTAATGTTTATTATCATTTCTATATTTGGATAAACAAGTTTTGAAATAATTAAAGGATTTATATTTATTTATTATAATATAGACCCATTTATATCTAGTGTAGTTGTCAACTAAAACAATTACATAATACTTGCCTCTAATACTCCCAGTTTTTGTAGGAATGAAAAGATCCATGTACAGTAACTTACTAAATAAGAAGTTACGACTTTTCTAATAGATATAATGAATGAATTATGTTGTTTGACATATTCATAAGGATCAAAGACTTTTTAATAATCAAATCATGTACCTTGTTTATCCTTAACAACTCTATCCTTAGTCATCTTATGAAAGTTACGAAGGATACAGTGTATAACATTCTTTTCCATAACCAAGATTGATCTTACATTGAACTGAGACAAGTTTAGTCTAGGCTTCGAAAGACTTCTATGTTAACTATAAATTCATTCCCATGCCGATTGGCAGAGAGAATGAATTCATCCTTGGATTTGTGTACTACACATTTATCTCTTCAATAATTTATGAGGTATCTTTCCTCACATAATTAAATATTATTATGATTGTTTATATTAAGACATTTAAGAAATAAAACATTTTAAATTAAATATTTTCAAAAATAACAATGTTACCTATAACAATTATCTCTCATTGAGCATTATCTAAGAAAATAAATTTCCCACCTTTAATTTTATTAATATTTTAAAATAATTTTTTGTCCATTCATATTTATGGAACACCCAATCTTCATGTACCATGTATTCCTATTGTTAGTACTTTCAATATTTTATTGAAAATAAGACAATTAGGCTTTTAGAGCCCAAATTTCCTAGGTCCAAAAATGTTAGTAAATAGAATTTTGGGAATCTATATTTGTTTTTCAAAATGAAATTTTTTAAATCCTAAGGATTAAGATTTATTTAATGAATTATTATTTTCCTAATGTCCACTACTTAAAATTTGTTACAAATGAGGTAATTTTTAGGAACAATGAAATTTTTATTGAAAATTGTTTTTCTATGTGTATACCATATTCATAAACTACTACCATGGGCAAAAATTTCTTATAATTTATCAAAACATTATTTTCTAATAGTAATGTTTCAAAAAAATTCATCAATAAAGAAATTATAGATTTTAGTTTTAGAAATAAATTCTTGTCCACATCTATATTCGTTTTGGAATTGAATTTCTCAAAACTGATTTTCAATACTATCCATTTTATAAATTATCTAAATATTTTGAAAGAGTATATTTTCAAAAAATTAGATTTATCAAGACCATTCGATAGATCCAGAATATCATTTTTTAAAACATAAACTCTTGAATCAAATTTTTTATGTTTTTCATTAACCTTATCATGTTATTTAAAAAGTTTAAAATTTTCATTTTGGAAATGTTTTTCAAATCAAAAAACATATTCATAGGTTGGTAAAGTATTATCAACACTAGGTGAGGAGGATTACTTATATGAAGATTTAGAATAATTATCATTAGAATAATTGGAATTTGAAGACATATAAGTTATATATTAATCATTGTGTACCTTTACCATAAAAAATTGACTTGATATACATATTCTTTCAAGAAGATGAAATTATCTTATTTGAGGTTTCATTTTCTAGTGAATTTCTTGAAAAATCACCTCCACATGAACTCCTTGTGTCATTAGATTTCCAGAAATTTTTACATTATCACTTAATATATTTATTTAGATTATTTTTAGAATGTATATCCATTATTTATTTTCCTTTTAGAGTATGAAAATTACAATGAATGTCTCCATATCTTTTTCACTCAAAGTAGGGGACTTAAAAATATCTGCTTTCATTAATATCTCTCTTACTTTTCATGTAACAGTATTGAATATATATCATACCAAATATCATGTTCATACTTAAATCAAGATTATCCCATTTATTTTATAAATGTTCTAATTCAATTTAATCTAACTGAGTAATATCATTATTCTTTTTGGATGATTGAATAGCTTTATCAGGAGTTTGAGATTTGGTGTGATTTTAATTAGTGGAAAAACAAAATACACCATTCTTCTTAATTCTCTATGAAGATATTTTCAATATATTATAAAATTGTAAGAGAGTTCCAAAAATATCATATAGAGTGAAATTTTTAATTTTTCTTGACTCACCATTTGCTGTTATTTTTTATACCCACTTATTGGGAATAATATCTATAATCTTTTCCAAAAGGATATAATCTTATAATCCTTTTTCTCTCATTGTTTTTAAACTATTAAAAATAGTTATAAATATATGTTATACCTTTTTTATAGTTCCTCTATAAGGGAAATAAAAATCTTAATAGTAAACTCTAAACATTGCTCTTATGGTCTCAACAACTTTTGAAGTTCCAAAATGTGTAACCTCAAGATTTTTATAGATTCTATTAGCAGCTTAAAATGAAGATATCTAATTATAAGTGATTATTTCCTTATATAATAATAGAGTTTTTATTACTTTTAAATTCAGTTCATACTCATTCTTTTCATAATTAGTAAATTTTTTCTTTTCTTTTTCAGAAATCTTGTAATTTCTAGTCAGCAAGAAAAAATTGTTAATCCATTATTGATGACGAATGTTTTCATTATATATCTCCAATAAATATAATCATATCCATCAAAAATAGGTGGTCTATTAGGAATGTGATTTTCAATTGAACCAATTATGAATCTTTCCATCTTAAAGATAATACGAAAATTCATTTTCCATAGTAGACGTTAGTGTAATAAAAAGTTTATAAACAAAAATTTTAAAACTATACTTAAAAAAGTAAAGAAGATAAATGAATCAAGTAATCGATGGAATCCATCTTAGATAACAATTTTATGTATCTATAATATAGAGACGTGATATTGATACCAATTATTGGATCGTAATGTATATGAAGATGGATAAATTCAAGAGGGGTGAATTGTAATTTTAAAAACATTTATTTTTATACATAGAAGAAACATAGTTTAACAGAATTATAATAATGACATTCAAAATATTATTTCTAATTTAAAAAATAATAAGACAGGTCCCTAGGCATGATAAAAACAAGTTTCACAATTATTTTGGTTATGATAAGTATCCCACAGGTCGTATTTGATATTAATTGTATTCATAGTAGAAACAGTTTAAATAGAGGTGCGCGGTAAATATCGTAAACAGAGTGGTAAAGGATAATTAGATTAATTCAAAAGTAATTTTTTCTATCATACAATGCATATAATTTTATTTTTAATGAATAATATTCTTAGAGTAAAATAATATAAAAAAATTGAATCGTAATTAATGTTATTACGATATAGTGAAAAAAAAGAAAGTTGAATAGAAAAAATCAATTCCTATTACAATAGGAGTGAAAATTTAAATAATGACTACAATTATTTTAACCCAGAGAGAAGGTTATGCAATAAAATTTGATATATAACCCTTGATATATACTTTTATGAAAATAAATCTTACCCAAACTAGGATAAGTCATCGATACGATTATCATTATTTATTTATATTGATATCCCCGCAATCCCTCAATCAAGAAAATGATCAGATTCTCTGTCTGCTGACCCCCATTATCCCTCGATAAATACGGTGATTGGATTATATATTCCTATCCGTAGAATCCCTTAATCAATATAGTGATCAGATTCATTTTTCCTATCACCTAAATCCCTCAATCGTAATCAAAATGATTAGAGTCTCACTAAGAAAATTGAACTCAAGAATATTACAAAAATTTGGAAAAAATGTTCAATCTTTTAATCTTTAGAGATCTCTCACAAAAAAATCAGCAGATCTTTCACCTCTATTTCATGTGTGTACATTCATATGAATCCCTTGAAATGAACAAATGACTTTATATTTATAGGCATGGATTCTGAACATCATCCTGATCTCCAAGGATATAATTTTCTCTGTGATTATTGGGAGGATAGGTACAATTGTCACTCCAATGGTCATCTTATAACAGAATACCCAACATCATTTTTTTCAATACAAAAAAATAGGGTAAAACATGAATAATACAATATGATAAAATATTTTTTCATATTTACGTTCAAGAATTAAATTAAATGTATTTTATTACGATGAAATGTTATTCAAATGGAATTGATTTCTTTATTAAAAAATAAAAGTACAGGACAATTTGATGAATTGTAAATCCAGAAGACTTATTCTAAGAGACTCATTATTATATTTATTATGATTTTATATATGATTTTTTGTAATCTAATGTTATTGAATAAGATTATAATAATATTTGTGCTCTTTTTGACAACTATAATGAACATATTAGATTTGGATTTGTGATTACTTTAAAATTAAATCAAAGTATTATAATACTTTGGATATGAAATAAATTGTTAATTATGTATTTAATAATGTGTTTTTGATTTCCAAAACAAAAGTAATAGAAAAGTCAAATAAATAATTTTAACTTAACATTTCTCTCTGTTTTTCTCACCTGGAACTACTGAAGACTCAGGTTCCACTACTCAAGGCTCATTTCCAATAATTTCCTCATGTCATCCTATCAATAATCATCATTGTGGATGAATATTATTAAAATTTCAAAAAAAATTCTAAAGATACATTAAAAAAATATCACAATTATTTAAGAGAGATTGACATAAAAACATCAAAAGTCATCCTCCAAAATCAACCCTACTAGACGGTCAAAACTGAGACACTATCACTAACCCAAACCATCCTTCAACTAGGTCACAGTTACAAAGGGTATAACATTTTCAATTTCCCAAGTTCCCTTTAGAATCCCATTTACAAATTTTAATTTAACTTATTGAGTCTCATTTTCAATTATCAATTTAATATTAGTCACCATTTTTATTTAAATTAAACAATCATGAAAATCATTTTCATTTAAATAATTCACCCCAAACCCTGATTTTCTATGTGTGAATAAAATGATGCAAGTATACAAAACCATCATGCCATACCATTCCACAAATAAAATCTCAAAAAAAGAATTAATAACATCACACAATAGGTGCATCACTTCAGGTGAAATGAAATCCAACAATAATATAAAACAATAATAACAAAAATCCCACCCTCAGTACATAGATTTTACCATCATACATGGGTTAGCTACTCTTGTGAATGATCTCTTAAACAAGGCCTGATTTTTCCTTCTCTCCAATATAATTTTCCCAAATATTAAAAATTATTAGAATATAAAACATCCATCTGATACAACATTCTAATGTCCCAGGCCTAGTTCCAGATACATATTCCCTGATATGGTTCACTACATGATCTTAGGAGCACCTCTCCATACACTAGAGGCTGAAGACTAGTAGCAAGGGTAAAATATATAACATGGTGAGACTATACCCTCTTTATCAAAGAAGAAAAATAGTGGAAATAAATCAATAATAACTAAATGATAATAACCATAACTAGAATAATACATGTATCACATGATTGATGACATATAAAGAAGAATCCATAACAAAATAGTAGATATTCATGCCATATAAGTTTCAAGTTCCAAAATAAAACTAAAAAATAATGAAACAATGACAACTCCTTAATTGGGTCCTAAAATCACACCTAGTTTACTCATCCATTATCAATCTCAACTAATCCATATATAATATTCATCTTATCATTATCTTTTTATGAAAAAATGAAGTATATTCATGTACTAATCATCTATATTGAGTAGTGTGTGAGTAAAAATTAGTATGCCACCAACAACGGTGTCTAAAACAATAATTGTTCTATTTTTTGAGAAACATTAGCACATTTACTATAATTTTTAATTAAACATGAGTTACCACAAATAGAAGGAAGTTATTTTATAACTGCCTTTATTCTAAATAGAAATATGGTTAAGGGGTAAATTATTACCATGAATGCATGCCTCCTCAATAACAAATTAGTTTTTATGATCATTATCTAGAGAATTATCATTTTTAAATACATTGGTGATGATATAATTCATTTTTCACAGTTTTTTCATACAATCAATACATTTTTTAGTGAGCTTCCATGAATGATGAGGTTTACCGAGCATCACCGATTGCACGATAGCATTCAAGTCACATTCGAACCATACCTCATTCCATTTCCATTTACTATCCATATGAATAAAATTTATAATGGCCAGAATTTCAGCTTCTAGGGATGTGATATGTCCACAAGGACCATAAAAACATTCAATGATATTACCTTTATGATCCCATGTCAAAACCCAAAGTCCACTAGCCCAATGTTCCCTTTATAATCCTCGTATGTGTTTTATTTTAACCATAAATCATATGGATATGACAGGAAAACATTGAATAGGCTATGAGGAGTAGGAAAAAAACCTAGAATATTGAGATGTCATAGAACAATCAGGTCACAGATGATGTTTTTGCAGTTCCCTTTCTAGAAAATTTTAGTATTTTAAATCATCATAATGATGTTTGTGAGATTATATTGAAATAATAATGGAGATTTATCATATTCAACCTTATTCCTCCCATTCCAAATATCATGATGTTCTTATACACAAGACAGTATAAACATATCATAAATTTTTCTGGATATCTGCACATTTAGATCCTCATGAAAGTGACTGTTAGTTATGTCTAAATGCAGGGGCGTGAGATCGAAAATTTTGAACAAATTAATCCATAATGTAGAAGTAGTTTTATAGTAATGGAAGATATGACCCAGAAATTCCATATTATTTTGACTTAAGTAACATAATTGACTATGAATAATACCACTTATCTATAAACAATCATCAATTGGGAGATTTCGTAGATAAACTCTCCAATGGAAAGAGAATCGAGAGGGTGGTATCCAGTAGTTTCTGAAACCTCCAATTCAACTAGGATTTCCTTGGATGTCATCACTGTAGAATGGTTTCAAACCTAGAACACTTTTTGGGGATGGTTCCCAAACCAAAAAAATCATCATGTGGAATGAATGTCATATTAGAGATATCATCTTTATGGTCATTCGAAAGAGTATCTATGTTTATCAATTGGGATGCAATTATGATAGTGGGATAATTAGGTTGATCTGTAGAGCTATGAAAGATCAAAAAGGAATTCCCCGTAAGGTTATATTCCCTATTTTGATATAATAATTTTTATAGAACAACCAATGAAAACACCTATTCACTTTAGTAAACACTGTTTTCAAACCAGTATTGATTTATGACTCCATGTAATGAATATTTTCAAACACTAACCACACAATCTTTAAATATCTAATTATTTCCATGAAAATATTCTTACAATTGGCCAACATTAATATTAATTGAGCTTAGTGGGGTTGATTTAATTGTTCCATATTTTTTATCTCTATCTCCCCAAGATTGTAAGGTTTATATAATTTCATCTAGTTGACCAAGATGACATTTCACTTCGAGATGATACTATTGTATATAGAATTTCTCATATATAAAAGTTGATTATTTTAATCTAGGAGGATATCCATAAGAAAAGAATGAATTGGTAAAAAAGTTTATAAAATACAATGTGATTCACAAGATAGATCCAGCCTTCCATTGAATGTGATTTCCCCTTCCATGAGGATTAAGTTCTTCAAATCTAGCTTAAAATAGAAGTGTATTGGATAACATAAAGTCTTGCCCAAAATATTGGAACACCTAATTAATTTATGGTAAGACCACCATCAATAGCTCCTTTACTATTGATAATGTTACCTTTTTTTGGAAGGATTTATGTTTTTCTAAAGTAGATAAAGGATTTCCACCAGCTGAACTTTTATCCTAAAACAATTTCATTATAAATGAGGGGGTTCTTGATGTTTCAAATATTTCTCATATCTCCCAGAGTATAAAAAAATAATTTCATCTGAAAAAATGAGATGAGATAATGTGGAGGTACCTCAAGTAGCATTGATATTCTTCAAATCACATATTTCAATCATTATAGTTAAACTTCTTCTAAAGAAGTAATAAACAATGGAAAAAATAATCGTAGAGAGAATATCAAATTTCTCTGCCCTGTTGAGCAGGTGAAGTACCCTTCTAGTGATCCATTTATGAGAAAAGAATGGTGAGAAAAACCGTGAAGGGTCTAGATCTAGAGAAAGAATTTCATGTGGAAGCCAATTAAAAAAAATAACACCACTAATAATGTTCTAATCTGTAGTATCGAAATCTTATTTTATGTCTATATTGAGAGCCACATTTCCCCATTTTTTCTTCCTAGGATTTTTCACAAATTACATGTTATTGAGTATGCAGTCCTAGATATTTATTCCCTTAACCAGTCCAAATTGATTCCATGAAACTATTTTGTAAGCTATTTTAGCAAGCCTATTAGGCAGAATTTTGGTGACTACATTATGAATGGTATTAACCTGATAAATTGGTAGGAATTGACTGATTTCACTCGCATTATCCACTTTTTCAATTAAAGAATAAATTTTAGAATTAATTCATTGTGTAAGGTATCCAATAAAGAAGAAATATTTAACCAAGTTATAGACATATTGATAAATGAAATCCCAATAGAATTGGTGGATATGGATGGAGAATCCATCCAGACCAAGGAGATCCATTTCTTGAGGCCATAGACAATATCTTTAATTTCAATTTCAATGGGGGAAGATGTAAGTATTCTATTATATTTTTTAGTAATGGTTTTGTTGATGAAATATTTCATAAGAGGTTAATTCATTACTAGAGAATTGAAGTAGTTCGTATAAATAGTTACAATGTGATGGGAGAGATATTGCATTTCCTTAATAATCTGCTCTCCATCTTTAAGAAGACAAGGTAATTGATTAATCATTCTTATTATCTATAGGGATATGAAAAATTCATGTTTCTATCCTCTTTATTGATCAATCAAACATTAATGATATCTCTTTGAATGTTTTCTTTGATACTGAGAAGGATTTTAAGCTTTGTAGCCAATTCAGATTTCTTGTGAAATTTTTACATGACAACCATCCTTAGTAATAGATTCCTAAAGGGAGTGGAGGGAGAACTCAAGGGATTCAATTTCTTCATCCAGAAAGGAAATTTTTTTCTTTTCTAGTCTTTCAATCATGATTTGATTCTTTTAATCTTAGTGATACATGACATGTGGTTTTTTATTCTGTGAAATTATTTACAGGTGTTGTGAACAATCACACTGTAGTATTAATGAGCAGTCCAAGAAGTGGTTAATATAAAGGGGATATGATTTATTTTTTACTTTATCAAGAAATTTCACTAGAATGGCATGGTGTTCAGAATTTTTTTGAGATAGGCTGACATAGGATAATGAGACCCAATTACAATGTGATGTATTTTTAGAAAAATATCTACCAATTCTGTTAGCTTTTATTCAATTGAGGTGTTTTTTGTACCAAGTGAACCTCACCCCACATGGTATATCTCAGTGAGATTTGATACTTTGATTCATTCCATGATATATTTTATAGAGGAAGAGTGTTATACTGGCCTAAGATTATCACCTTTTTATAGGATTGAATTTAAATCACCCATAATAATTCATGGGTTGGTGATGATGCTTGAAAGAAGTTTCAAGTGTTTCTGTAGAGATCCCCTATCAAAATAGTGATTAGAGGCATATACCACTATACAAAAAAATTTCTTACCAGCATCAGAAAAACTAAAGGAGATGGACTTATCATTAGTAGTGAAAATCATAAGATTGACCATGTCTTTATGGACCAAGAACCAGAGTCTTTCTGTTCTGTTACTACTTTGATTTTTTCCAACATAAAAAATAATCCCTTCAAATATAAGGAGGGTCCTGATTAGTGAGGTTCTTCTTGGGATTAAATATTCCAATTAATATAGCCCTGTATATACCTACAATTTGTGTGGGGGAACATACTGTGTCTAGTTTGGCTATTCCCTAATAGTTCTAATATAGTATCTTCATTTAATTCTATATTTGGGAGGACATCCCCCATTATTTTTTTGTACACTTTTTATTTACAATTTCTAGGTTGGATCAACATTTTTTGAGTTGGAGACATATAGTGTGCCTTTTTTGGATGAAACTAGACTCCCGTTCTAAGGGGTCTCTTCCTTTTGCTTGGATATTCTATCAGGGCTAGTGGGTACTAATGATCATACAAAATCAAGAAGACTAGCTGCAAACTATTTCAGACATGAATCTAAAAATTGTTGGATCCCATCTTGTGTGTCAATCTGTTCCAATTGACCAAGATGTAAGGACATATCTATATCATTATATATCTATTAAAACATAATAAAATTACATGGTTGTGTTCATGGAATATTGAAAATATTGTATAGGAGTTATAATAAGTAGTCATCAACATTATTCAATGGAGTGTCACAATTATCTTACATAAGGGTTTCCTCAGGCTGATTATATGACAGTAAGTGGCTATATTACAAGGTATATACTTCAAATAGATCATCCCATTTTGTTCATGTGTTGGAAGTAGTTTCCTTTTAATGGTTTGGTTCCGCACCTGCATTTATATCTGGTGCAGTTCACCTTCTATCGTTTTGAACATCATTCCATGTCATTGAATTATGACTAGATTTGGGTACATGTACACTATTCTACACTTTTTTATTAAGTTCTCTAGTATCTTTCATTCTTCACGGTAGGGGTGAGGTGATCAATTTCAATCATAATGTCAAACTATTGGCTATTCAAAATCATAGAGATATGATTTAGTTCCATATTCTCTATATTGATGCCAATGAGAATCCTTGAAATTCACCTAGTTATCCATTCTAGGTACATTGATCAAATTTCAAAGTAGTGATAATACCTTCTGCTAAGTCATTTAGACTCATGGGATGTTAGTAGATCCAATTATTTCCTTGCATTTTGACTAAAAAATAGGAGTTTTAGTGCCTCTGATTTAATGGATTGAGGTTGGAATCCCGATATAAGATTCTCAGGAAATCTGATTTGAGGATGATATTACCATTCTTACATGATGCATTGAAGTATTCATGATTTTAAAAGTGGATTTGGAAGTAACAATTTACAATCAGTATCAGTCACCACCATGAAAAATTACAAAAACTAGAAATTCACATTTTCATATCCACATATGACTATGGTTTCTCACCTTTCCAATGCCCACATTTTGGGCCTGGAATGCCTTTTCTTGTACCTAGTGGATATTTGAACTGTTATTTCATATCCCACATCTTATTGTTATCACATAAGGGATTTTTCATCATCAATTTATGTCCCACACACATATATCAGTCAATCAAATATGGTATTTTGAAGAATCATTTCATATCTCAAAAACATATATCACATATATCACAATATTAAATATATCACAATTTCACATACATTAAGGTTATCTATCATTAACCTTATTATAAAAACAATCTCCCCAAAGTGTCTTATTTCAATTATCATTCTCAATCATAGTTCTAAAAATTAATCACATTGAATAATAAGAGAAATTATCTGTTAAAAAAATAATCAACATTTAAGTATATAATCTATCAATCATTTAAGGTAATTCATCCATTCCACAATTACAATTTTTCAATCAATACAACATCCCATTAATCCAATAATTCCACAATCACATGAATTGACTAATTTCATATCCCAATTAATCAATCATTTCCATAAACCATTAATTAATTTTTTAGCCAATTAATTAATCCAATTGACTAGGAAATTATATAATGTGAAATAACCATTTAATAATTAAATACATGTAATTAAAATAAAGACTTAGATAATTGATAAATAGAACACAAAAATAATGTTCCTTGGTGGACATTCACCAAATAATGATTTTTCAAATTGAAATGGAATGATCAATTTCACAATGATGAATGAGACCTAGAACCAAAGAATGGATCCAATATAAAATGGATTAAGATCTAATATAACCTATATCTAATCCAACAACAATAAAAAGTAAAACATTCAACTTTTATGAAAAAAGATATGGGAGAGAAGAGAAACCACATATGAATACATTACATACTAGAAGAGGTGTAGACCCTTCAATTAAATCATCGATTCATCAGGAATATGGTTTTCAGATCCTTGGAACCCTCTTGGTGGCTTCAAAATTATAAGGAATGAGTTTGGGTTTTATTGGGTGTGATTAAGCACTAATACCAATGGTTTTAGGGTTTTTTAATTTTGTAGAGATTAAAATCCCACATTCATAGTTTCATGTATGAGGTAGAGTGTTTCTTCAAACCATTCATCAAAAAAGTGAATACCTATTTACGGTTTCATGGTTTCTCCTAATAGGGAACAAGGTTTGACAAACTATTCTCCAATAGTGTAATCCCTCACTTAATAGGGTTGCACTATTTATTGAGGGTTAGTTTACAGTTGGGATAAAAAGTCATCAACTGTGTGTTGTCCCTTTTCTACAAAAATACTTATTTTCACCCGAAACTCCCCGAAAAAAACCCAAACCATGATATACTGAAAAAATGGTAAAATATTACCTATAAACGAGAATAAGGCACCTCCCAAAAAGGTTGGTATCATAAACCAATATTGGGGGACCATGGAAGAGTTAAAACCTTTTCTTGGATCATATTTCTTTTATTATGTTTTGATACATGAAAAATATCATATTAAGGATTAATTATTATTTTCACAATTTTAATAAGTATTATCTTTAGCAGGTTATATTATGTAACGATTAAATCATGTTTAACTTTGCTCATATCATATTTTCCTTTATTAAAAATATCCTTAAATTTCAGGAACTAATTTTTTATAAAATATTCTAAACCTTTCCTATAGATAACCTAGGATATAAAATTAATTTAAATCATTAAATAACATTTATACATGATTTTATAAAGTTTTGAAATGGTAATAATATGTTTATATAGTATACATATAGGAATAACGATTATATATAGACTTGTAAAGTTATAACTAATTTTAAATGGGATATGTAAAGGTAATTTTGAGTTTACATATGTTGTTTAAAGGTAATTATATGTTTATATATGTAAGTAAGGATAACCATATGTTTATATGAGTTTCATAAATGTAATCTTATGTTACAACGGGTCGTGTAAGGGTAGGTGAAACTTTATATTTGTTAAGTAAGGATAAGCGTCACATTACAATAGTTAAGTAAAGGTAAAATTTTAATTTCAATACTTGTGCAATGTTATTATTATATAAAGGTATTATTTTGTAAAGGTATGTATTAGATATGTAAAGTTAATAATATAATTTCAATAGATGAGTAAAGGAAACTGAACCATCACAAGGGTACTATCTATCTTGAATAATGTTTAATATAATTTGTAATGGTACTCTCTATTTCTCTTAACAGTAACAAGAATCTTTATAATGCGTAAATAAAAATGTTAATTACTCCTAGCAGGGTAAACCATAATTTCATATGGGTAACATTAAAATTCCATTACTAACATAAGGTTACTTGAGTGTTTTTAAAAATAGTGAAATTATACTATTCTACATGTGTAATGGTATTAGTTTTTTTGTTACATACATAAGGGTGCCAAAAGTTTTTCAAATCCCATATAATGGTAACCTAAGTATCACATAAAAGAAAAAATAATTCTCCAAAACCTATATAAGGGTGAAATAATTTACCCATATGCATCGTGAGTGTTTCTCATAATTTTTTCATAAACTTTTTTACATTCTACAAAATGTTATAAAACATGGAAATATTCCATGATTTTTATATTCAATTACATTTAAACATAATGAATGAATTTTTAAATATAATTACTGCTTTAGTTATATAAAAATTAATTAATAATTATTTACAAATCACATGAAAATGGTTTAATTTTTTTTGTTAAATTAATTTATATTTTCATGTGAATAATATCTATATTTATTCTTGATGAAAATTATGAAAATTGAAATATTCATATATAAATTTCTACAAATATGAAGATACAATCTCTATTATTATCATATATGTTTCTAATAATATTAATAATTATTATTTACCTTTATAATAATTGTTCTAATGAGTTCCAGTAAAAAAAATTCTGTTTGTATTATAAAATATGAAAGTGGAATAAATTAAATTTTACATTTTATTTATAAAATTTTTACACCTGGAATATTATGTGTGGAATAACCATGGAAAACCCAAAAGTACTTAATTGGAAAAATAAATATGAAATAAGTTGTAAATTCAAAAGATACTGCATATAATGAAACTATATAATTTTTTAAAAAAATATGTATTATAGGACATATGTAGATGATTATTTTTTTATTTTATATTGGTGTATCAATCTTGGATGGTTAGTTGATTCTCCCATATGATCTAAAATAGTTTTAATCATTTTTTATGTAGAGCTTATTTCTTCCTCAACTCTCAAACTATGAATTGTTCATCTATTCCTATAGATTTAATTCTTCATATTATTTTTCTATATGTGGACATTTATCAAGTTATACTGCCCATTAAAAGCAAGGATTGTGGGTTTTGGATCCCAAAAAAATCTAAGTAGTTGGCTTTGCCTCGAGGTGGAAAAAATATAGGAACTGTTCGGATATTGACTTTAGGTAGAAAAGGGTAGGTTTTATTAGTAATTAAGCCTTAAGTGGAAAAGGAATTATAAATTTTTTTATACATTGTTGGAAAATTTAATTTTAATATTCAATTATAGTGGTTATAGTGGGTTCTATATATTCTAGTTCATGAGAGGTGTATAGAGTAAGTATAAAAAGATCATTTAGATCTGAACCACTATAAAATTATAATGTATTTATTTCTTTCTATTTCTTCTATATTAAACTTTAATCTATTATATATTTCTATAATTAATTTAAATGTCTAATTCACCTTCATCTTCTTTAAAAATATACCATCTTAAAATTGGGGCCAATGATGGGTATCCTTGTTTTTCCCAAAGAGTAATTGAAATATATATGTATATATATATTATTTATTTCTGTAAACCATTATCTACCTTAACCATTAAGGGGAATTATTTTTTTAATATGAAAAGAACTAGTTCAAATAATTGATATATATATCAAATAACACCACATTATTATTATATTTATTATAGATATTTTCAATCTCATATAGAAGCATTTTTAATTCAACATAGCATTGATCATTGGAACATCATGTAAAACCATTAAAAACATCATAAAGGTGAACCTAAATCATTTTTTAGAAATCATATGGTATGTTATCTTCTAAATTTCCAGGTGAATAAAATTTCATATTTTGTAATAAATATAAATGTTTATAGTAATAGATCTACATGTAAAAATTCACCAAAAAATCGGTATATTATGAAAGTTACACATATTGGCATAGATGACCATTTTAGAACTAACATTAGTATGAAAATAGCTAAATATCATGAATTTAAATTTTTGATGAAGACACTATTAGTCAAATCTTTCATACATTTAATAGTATTGTAAATGGTATGAGTAATTTTGGAGAGGATGTGGAAAATATTGTTCTCATTAAAAGTGTTTATAGAGAACATCCTACGATGTGGCATGCTAAAAAATTTACAATAGATGAAGGTAATAATTTAGTGTAATATGAAATTGATGATATTAGTAGATAATTATAAAAATATGAGTTAAAAAATTAATAACATGTTGAAGAAGTTATTTGAAAGAAGAATTTAATTTATTTGACGAAAAATTAATGTATTTAATCTTCAGATTCTGAGTTACATAACAATGATTAGAATGATACAAGATTTGTCTTAAATGAAGGATATATAATAATGAAATGTTCCTCAAGGGGATCATGAAAGTAACATGAAAATATGATCTAAAGTATAATAAGAAATGTTATTTATTTTTAATGATTCTCAAGATGTAATTTGTTATCGGTTTAGGAAAAGAGGTAACATAGACATGGATTTTCTGATATTAAATATGGAATAAATAAAATGAATAAATATAAGAAATAAAATAATGAAATAGACGACGAATGAAGTTGTACTAAGGATTCAAGTACTTATAAATAATATGGTGTAGAAAATGATGTGGAATATTTTTTTATAACTAATTCATAAAATAATAAATGATTATAATAATTATTATTCTTTTGAATATGATTCTAAAAAAATAATTTTAGAGGATATACATAAATAGGCTGAAATACTTGATCATAATAATATAAAAAAATTATTTTTTTATATAATATCCATAATATGTAACATAATTACATTCATCATGAGAATTAACATCTGAATAAATCTTTCTAGGATAATGAAATTTACATACATTCTTATCTAAAATTTTCTCAATAAAAACTAAATTCTACAAGTAATGAAAATCAAATATTGAACAAAGAAATTGATTTCATGAGAATATTTCATGAACCTAAAATATGTAATTTTGAAAATATTATTAAAGGGAATTAACATTTCAAAAAAAAATTAAAATTTTAAAGTTAGATATATTTATTTTTATTCATGGTAGAGAAATATTTTATAATATTACGAGTTTTAACAAAATTAAAAAATAAACATATGAACATGGTTGTGATAATAATTTAATCAAAGCGTATAAGAATTTATTTTTAAAAATAATTATTGAAGTACATCAATTGATATATGTTTTATATTTTACATGAAATGTAATTATTTAATTGAGTGTTCCTTATGATTTACACAATCTCCTGGGCATACTAATCATTTTATTTGTAAATCATCCTAGTCAATATTACTTATGAACAAATAATACGAATATTTTTTGATTCCTCAGAATTAATTTTTTGATCATATCATACCTAATTTTGCATGGTTACCAATGCTTTCATAAATCATTTTTTTTATTAAATGTTTCACGGGGCATCAAAAATGATTTTTGGTACAAGTATAGTTGATTATCCACACACAATAATGGTGACATTGGAAACTTTCAATCATTTGATAAATGTGATAGAGGTAATGTGACATTTTGTGATAATTCTAAAGGAAATATGAAGGTTTCTATATGGATGAAACATAAAATTCTATTATTATATCTAAAATTTTATATTTTTAACCATGGAAACATAAATTAATGATCATTTTATAGCTATATGAGGATGGAATGTTTGTTATATTTAAAAATGATTAAATCATTCAATTTAACTATAAATATGAATTGCATTATGAAAATTGAATATATAACATTTATTTATTTTGTTACCCTGAATAACTTAATAAAATATAAAATGTATAAATGTTGAAAATTTAGATAGGAAAAATTGGAATATGTGGTTGGGAGATGCGATTTTTCGGTTGATGTACAACCTGTCTAAGACCTAAATATATTTAAATTTACTGGAATGTAATGTGGAAAACAACTTTGAAAATCATTCTGGAAAATTTAACTACATTGAAGTGGTTTTACATTAATTATTGAAGTAAAAACAATAAGTACCCTTGATCTGATTTTATTAGATTTATTTGGTCCTATCAAACCTACTAGTTTAGGTGTTAATAAAAATTATTTCTTCATTATTGATGATTTCAATATATACACATGGGTTTATTATCTCACCATGAAATCTAATAATCTATTTATTTTTATCAATTTTTGGTAAATTGTTTCAAAATGGGAAGGTACACTAAATTATATCAATTAGATGTAATCATGGAAATAAATTATATATTTTATAATTTATGATGTTTTGTGATGAAAATTAGTATTATCATTAATTTTTATCCCCTAGAGTACTATAATAAAATGGTATAGTTGAAATGAAAAATAAAATTCTTGATGAAATGTATAGAATTGTGTTAAATGAGTTTAATTTACATAAATATTTCTTGTAATAAATGTAAAATAGATCTTATTGATTCAATAATAGAATTATTTTAAGATCATTGTTGAAAAGGTGACATTATAAACATTCAATATAGAAGATACCCAAAACAGGATATTTTAGGGGCTTTTAGTGAACTATTATTATTCTCAATACTATGGATGCTTTAGATTAAATTGATATAAAATTTGATGAAGGGTTTTCCAAAGGATATTCAAACAATTAAAAAGTATTTCGATTATACAATAAAATAAAAATGGTTGTTAAAGAATTATTTCATATAACTTTTGATGAAAAAAGTTTCAATAAATGAGATGGTTATATTGATCAACATTAGGATGAGTTTTGGTATTTTAATTTTCAAGAGTAAGAACCTGAATATAAAGACTAACATATTAAGGGCAGGATATTTCTTCTCAATCTCATCCTATACATGAAATATCTTGGAATAAATGTATAGATTGTCCAATAGATAATGTTATTGGTCATGTTAAATCAAATGTTCAAATTAGAAAATTTGTTATGATTATTTGTATTTATCATTATTTTATTCCTATTTTATAAATAATAATATTTAAAAATCATCAAATGATTCCAATAGAATATTTTATATACAATATGAATTAAATCAGTTTACTAGGAATAATGTGTGAGATTTAGTAGTTTCACCACATTATTCTTGTTTTATTGGAACAAAATGGATATTTAGAAACAAAATTGACATATCTAGGAATATATTAAAAATATAAAAGTGATATAATTTTTATAAGGATATTCACATCAAGATAGTATTGATTTTGGGGAATCTTTTCCACTAGTTTCTATTTTTGAATCAATTACGATACTACTTTCTTATAATTCATTTCATGGATGTAAATAATTTCAAATGTATTTAAAAAATATTTTCTTATTTTTTATATTTTTGAGTAATTATATATTTTATATTCTTCTTTTTTTAAAATGAAAATCATCCTAATAATATTTTTCATATTTTCTAGTGCCTAGTATGGTTTGATTCATAGTCATCGAGGTTTCTATAAATGGTTGACTATTTTTTATTAATAAAAATAATTAAAAGGGAAGGTTTGATTATAATTTTTTTATTTATAAAATTTGTAATGATATAATTATTTTCCAAATTTATATTGATGACATTATTTTTTGATCTTCATGTGAAATTATTCGTATTGATTTTTCAGAATTGATGACATCTAAATTTTAGTTCATCATGATTGGGAATTGAAATTATTTTTTGTTTTGAAAATCATTGAAACAAATGATGGTATTTTTATAAATTAATCCAATTAATCTAATGATTTGGTTTATATATTTTATTTAAATTCATATAAATTTTATAATAATCTATTGAGAGAAATGTGAAAATTACATTTATATGATTATGGAAAATCTATTGATGTTAAAACTAATAGGGTTATGATTGGATGTTTTTTATATTTTAATAATTTTTAAAATGATATAATTTTATTTGATTTAATGTTTTATAGAAATAAAAGTAACATTAAGTAATATCAAATTAAAATTTTCAAGATGATTATTAGATTTGTTAAAGCTTACTTGAGTCATGGTTTATTTGACCCTATTAAAAATTATTTTTATCTAAACATTTATTCTGATGCTAATTTTGGAGGACCCAAAATTGATATAAAAAATTATTTATGGTATGTGTTATTTACATGGTAAATATTTAGTTTCTTGTATTTCTAATAAATTATAAAAATACATTTTAACAATTGAATCTAAAAACATAGATATTGCGTCTTTTTGCGCTCAATCATTATGGACTAAGAAACCACATTCTCATTTTGGTTCTGATTTTTAATATATCACTGATTTTTTTGGCAATAATTATTCTGAAACAATTTCTAAAACTATTTAATGCTCTATAACTTAGGTCAATTATGTTAAATTTCATTTTCTTAGATATTATTTTCAAAAATTAAATATAAATATGTAATTTATCTCTATATAAAATCTGATTTCTGATATCATTATTAATCCCATGGATACTACTATGTTTGAGAAAATATATTTTGAAAATTTTATGATAGATTTTTAAATTTTAATTTATTTGGAATAAATTTAGTGGGGGATTGAGTATTTTTATATTCTGAAATATTTATATTTAAATGTGATCTATAAAATATAGAATCTATTTTTTATTTTAGAGAAGTTAATTTTTTTTCATTATATTACTTTTTAATGTATTTTCATGTATACTAGATAATACTAACTTATGGTTTATAAATTTAGTTCTCATAAAAAGATAATTTAGATATTGTTTTTTTATTATTTTTCATTTATATTATTTAATGTTATGCACATTGTATAATGTTGGAAGGTCATAATGTGGATCCTTAGAATATGTTTTGAAATATAAATTTTTAATAATGTTATAAAATCTTATGTATACATTAATTATATTTATTTGTATTAAATATTTTTGATTCTAACACTATGTTAAATATAAATAGAAAGAAACATTATCATTTTAAAGAACAAAGTCTTTTATTGTTGTGTTATCATTTTTATAGTTCCAAATAGTGGGAGTGTTTTTGAAATTATAATTATATTAGTAATTATTTCAAATGGGTATAATGTTGAAGTGCCTCCTAATATCACACTTATTAAATTATATTTTTATAATTAAAAAACATCATATTAACGACTAATTTTAATTTTCATAATGTTATTAGGTATTGACTTTAACTTGTTATATAATTTATTGATCAAATAATATTCAAAATTGGTTATAAATTATTAAAATTTAATAACTATATATTTTGATTTCATGTATAAATTTATTATAACATTTTATTAAACGTTAAAGAAATGATCATAGGATTAAAATTTCATCTAATACATTAAATATCATTTATATATGTTTTAATGTATTTTTTCAAAGTTATCCTTATGTGTATATAGATTACATTGGGTTGGATTTATTTTTTGGAGTTATATAAATGTATAAAAAAATTTCCTATGGGGTACATAAAGGTCATATTATGTTTAGATGTGTTTTGTAAAGGTAATCAAATTTTTCTATATGTTATGTAGGGTTATACATAAGTTTCGATGAGTTTTATAATGGTAACCTTAAGTATAAATTGGTTGTGTAATGGAATGTGACGTTTTCTATTAGTTACATATGGGTATATAATAATTACCATTAAACATGTAACTATTTCCTTAGAATTTTAGTGCATGATGAATGTATAATTTGGTAATTTTAGAGTTATGTGACTGTAGAAATTAGATATATAAAGGTAGACAAAAAATATGAGTAGTTATTTAAAGGTATCTAAACCTATGTAAGGGTAATATTTATCTCATGTAAATTTAGATGTTTTTTATAAGGGTACTCTCTATGTCATGTAAGGAAAGCATGGACATATGTAAGGGTATCCTAAAATTTTTATTTCTCATGTAAGGGTATAACATAATTGTGTAAGGGTGACAGAGTGTTTATAAAACCTGTATAAGTGTACAATTATACTTGTGTAAGGGTTTTAGTGTAATTTTATTACTTATTTAAGAGTTACATAAATTTATCATATCCCATGCAAAGGTATCCTATGTCTCACATAAAAGTAATTATATATCACTATAACCAATCTATGGGATGATATCTATGTAATAGGAAAAAATATATTAACCATATAGAGTGTGAGTGTTTCATTCAACGGTAACGTAAAATTTCATACATTTTACCATATGCTCTAAGACATGGAAATATGATTTTTTTTATTTTACATAATATTTAAAATTAAAAAATGTCTATTATGATTATAATTATTGTTTTATTTATTATGAAATTACTTATTAATAATTTAGAATCTATGAGAACATTTTTTATATTTTTTATTATATGTTAAATGAGATATTTATGAGAATTATATATAGTATTATTCGTAAGGAATATTAGAGAATGTGATATATGAAGATTAAAATTTGGTGAAAAATGAAGAGCCGATATTTATTCTTATCATGAATTTTTCTAAAAATATAAAAACTTATTATTTATAATTTTATTCATTTTTTGAAAAATTTCCAATGTACATGCTATTTTTAGCACTCCTAGTTTCATTTAAGTAAGGATTTCCTTATGATTGTTTAGTATGTGAAGTGTTTGGGTGATGTTTGGTTGGGTTATCAAGTGTTTTAGAATTTTTATGTGATTTTTTATAGGTTCATGTTTGGGGTAATGTTTTTGGATACCATGAAAAACCTATAGGATACCATGCACAATGAGATAGAAGTTAAGGGGAAGGTTCACGGTTTTTCCAAACCATGCGACCACCTAGGAGAAACCGTGAAGAGTTGGACACGAAGCTTTGGAATGGTTAGTGCACTATTTTTCTACCAGTATAAGAAATGATTTAGAGGTACCCCTATAGGTATTGGCTGGCGCATTGTTAGGGCATTATTTTCCTAACTATGTGGCTAACAATTCGTGGGTTAAAGATTAGATCCTAAAATTGTGGATCTCACAGGTTTTGATTTCTGAGGCCCTCTTTTTCCCCCCTATGTAGTGCTAACTAAAATTCCATTACTCTTAAAGGTATTATAGGCATCTTTCATCAATCATGATCTAATTTAATGGTGTTTTTTGTTGCTTTGATGCCATATTCTCATGATAATTCATCATTTATGTTTTTTTTGCTTGGTTTTCTTTGATCTACATTCTTTTCTCTCTCAGTTTTTGAGAAATTGTTTTTCTGAGGATATATATAAGGGTTTTTATGCCAATCATGGTTATCTTTGTCTTTATTCATGGTGGGAGAATAGTTCTGAGGCATGTTTCAAGAGATTCATCCCATTTTTGTGGGAATTTTTTGTTTCAATATTAATTTTCTTCATAAATACTAAGGTAGTTGGCTTCACTCTCAAATCTTGTATATATAAAATGAATGATTAATTTAATTTTTTTTTATATTTTTTGTTATTAATTTTTAATTAATTTTATATGGAAACCTTATTGGTGATTGTTTATGGAAATTGGTAAATATAGTGGTTTGGTGAGAAGTGAATTTGGTTTTTATGATTTTAAAATGATGATTTTCAAATGGGCATTGGTTTTGATTCCTGGAAAAGTGTTTAGAATAAAAGAATTAATTATTATGTAATGGTTTTTTGGAATGGTTTTCATTGATTTTTTTCTTTTAAAATAGATTAAGAATTCTTTTTTAACACTTTTTTAGCATGGTTTTGAAATTTTTTAACCATGATTATTTTGACATAGTTTTATCATGGTTTTGGAATGGTTTGGAAATGGTTGTGTGGGAATGTTTAATTTATTATATCGTTAAGAATGTGTGAAATGGTGTGGTTTCATTGTCTGGAAGTACTTCTATCAATGATTATGGGTTATGGATGTGAAGTTTCATCGTCAAAGGTAAAATCAACTTTGTGTGGTTGTATGGTTGTATGGTTGTGTGTGGGGGGGATTTATGTGTTGTTAAATTTAATAGAATGGGTAATGCCAAATGATAAATGACAACTTTATTAAATGAATTTTTTGATTTATTTCCTTGTTTATGGATTTAGTTTTTAAAATTATTTTGGTATGAAAACTATTTTAATTTTAAATGTCTTTGTTTTGACGTCAACTATTTGAAATTATTATATAAATTTTTTTATATAAATGTTCTACCATGTTTTATCCAACTTGTGTCAGTATGGAATTTATTTGGAGAAAACCTACTGAGTTTCATTACTCACCCCTTCTTTTTCACTTCAGTCATTTTACTAATATCATTTTCTAAGACACAGGAAAAAATGAAGTGTCACACTTCTCTAATGTTTCATTGTAATACTTGGGTTTTTGGTGTATTTTGAGCATGGAGCTTTTTATTGAGCATTAGAGTTTTCTTTTCTAATTTTTTGGATTAGTTGTTTATATATTCTACTGTAGACTTGGATATTTGTAGTCTTCTTCTGTGGTAATTTTTTATTATTAGGTTGGGATATCAATGGGATTATGTTGAGTTAGTTTATATGTTTATTAGTATTAATGTAGTGTTTTTTGTTATTGTTTTTTTGGGTTTAGTTGGTGTATCTCTTATGGGAAAATCACCCCAAATCTTTTAATGAAGACCATAGAATTTATTTCCATCATTTAGATCCATGGAGATGTTTCTTAAAGTCATGTAATGTATTTTCTAATTTACATGATAGTAGGAAGGGGAGGGTTGTTACAATTGGTATCAATATGCTCCTTCCAATTACCCCAATGGTACATGTGTCCTTAACCTTGATTGGTCTTTTACTTGTTATTGGTTGTTGATCTTGGAGATTAAAATTCATTCTGGTTGTTTGTTGAGTTGGGAATAGATTTGAGTATGATTGTGGGGAATTCAAATGGGGAGCATAAAACAACGTAGCTAAAAATTTTATTTTGTGCTTCATGTTACTAGGGATTTAGGTACCTACATTATCAATAGAAAATTATATGATTTTGAATCTCATTTTCAAGGGTTAATGTAATTAGATGAGTTAGACATGCATTATTGGAATGTCTTCATGCATGGATTTCATATTTCATTTTGAGTAATGATCTATGATTTTGTTAAAAAGTGATAATTTTTTAAAATTGTTAATTTTTTGTTCAAAATTGAAGATTTTGAAAGGGCATGAAATGGTTATTTTATAAATATAATTATTTTCAAAAGCATTGTAAAATTTTAAAAATTGGTTGAACGTGGAAAATTTTGAATTTTGGAATGCAATTTTGTGATAGTACGATGAGGTAGAATTTGAAATTTAAAAGACTTCAGTTTCAATATCGCGAGAATTATTATGTTGTTGTGTTTATAAAAATATAACTATGTATACAAGAAACTAAAGGGATGGCCTAAGTCATGTGAATCATTTGGTTTAGTTTTAGAATTAGAATCTACCCATCTTTTGGGGTGATTCAAAGCCATAAAAGGGATAGGTGTGGATGAATAGGATGAATATAATCTTCCATTACCTTGAAACACTAGAAGAGATGAAATTAAAGTAAGATATGTACATGTTGGAGGATATTGTATGCTAATAGATGGATTTAGAAACTCAAGAAAAATTGGACGAAGGTATTAAATAGGAGGATTTTGATGAATTTTTTGTCAAAAAAATCTATCCTCACACATTCAGAATTGAAATAACAAATGATTTATTTATCATGAAATATGATATCTTCACAATTATATAATTTGAGGCTAAATTTATTAATTTAGGTCTCTTTTAACCTGAATTTGTTGGTAGTGAGACCCTAAAGGAATGCATCTTTGAATCGCGGATGAGGAAGGATATTATCTCGAGGATTTTTGAGGTTTATATAATTGATTAAATAGAATTGGTTAATATAAAAATGTTGGATTAATGGGATATATCATGATCTATAAGTGGAATAACTATGTTTATACCCATGAAAAATAGTGGAAACTCTAATTTTTGGAGTAAACGGAAGAGGTACAGTTGTTTCTAAGGTATGAGGATGGCTCAAAATCCCTTGGTTGTATCGGTAAATCTTCATACAGTACCCAATAAAGCTATAAAATTATTATGATGTTGTTTTCTTAGTCACATTAAGTTATATTGTATGACACAATATAGAAAATAGCTCAATTGAATCTAAATGGGGAATCTTCATCATTGTTGTCAAAGTACTCTAAAGTCGGGTGTTTGGGGAACTTTGTAGGAGTCATAAAAATCATATGATTCAATGGGATGATTCAAGAAAAACCTCTAGTTTGGTGAATATAGATATCCATGGAAATTAAAGGAATATCATGATTCCTTAGAAGGGGAAATATGAATAGGTCAATAAAGATAAAAGTTTCATGGGAAAGAAATTAGATTGAGTTGAGGATGTTATTGTCGATGATTTTTTTGACTATAAATGATGCGAGTTAAGATTATTTTTAATTCAACCCTCATATAAGATTTATTTGATACATGTTCTTCTTATTCCTTTATTGATTCACATGTTGTTGATTTTTTTGGTTTAAAAGTTAAAATGATGTCGTCTATGTTAAAACATCAAACTCCATTGTGTCAAAGATAATGTAAAGCCATTATGTGGAAGCATGTTCTATAACTGCTAATGGATTTGAGTTGAAATGGGGTTTTCCAGTGCCAATGATAGATTTATTTGATATAATCCTTTGTATGGATTTGTGGACATTGTCCAAGGATCACATCAACTGTTATACCTGAAGAATCCATTTTTCCATAGAGGATGGACTCAACAATCTATTTCGAGGAGACCAGAATGTAAAAACATGTGAAACAGGAAAGTTAGAATAGTAGTTTGAATGATATTATACCAGTTACCAGTAATTAACTTGACATTGATAGAAGATACTAAGAATACCACTTTCCTATTGTTTTTTATGTTTCTAGATGTTTTTCTTGATAATTACCTGGATTTCCACCACTAAGGGATGTAGAGATTATGATAGATCTCCTCTCAGAGACCAATACTATTTCACATCCATATTATCGAATGAGAACCCATAGAATTAATGGATCTAAAAGAGTAGTTGAATAGTTGGAAATCAAAGGGTTTATTTTTTCTTTCACATCCTCATGCCCAGCACTAGTCTTGTTTGTGAAAAAGGTAGATTGAACTCTAAGGATGTTTGTGTATTATCGTAAGCTTAACCATGATATAATAATGAATTTGTATCTACTTTCATGAAATTAAAATTTTTTCAATCAATTTAAGTGAGATAAGTGTTTCTCTAATATTGACTAGTGATTAGGATATCATCAATTGTTATTTTGAAAGGAGGATATTCCGAAAAATTTATTTTTGGAGTAGAAATGGCCATTATGATTATGTAGTAATTACTTTATGTTATACGAATACACCAATAGTCTTTATGGAATTTTGGAATCTGATATTTAAATGATATATATATTATTTTTTGGTGGTTTTTTGAGGAAAATATATTGGTGTATTCAAGTAAAATGGTTGATCATGAAAAACACGTGGAGATAGTGTTTCGAATATTAAGAGACCATCGTTTGTATGGAAAATTAACAAAGTTTTATTTTTGGATACAAGAAGTATGCTCTCATTGACATTAAATATATAAAATACGGGTTTTTTGGATCAATAAAGGCATAAATATATTTTATCTTGGAAATTTGTGAAGAACATCTTTAATATACACAGTTTTCTAAGATAGTCTAGTTATTATTGATGCATTATTCATGATTTCTCATAACTATATTCACCAATGAAATCTCTAAAAAAGAATAATGTTCCATTAAAATGGAACAAGTATTGTCATAAATAATTCCAAGAGATTAATTTTTTTAGTATAACACGTATCTTGATATTTACAGTATCAAGAAAATGGTATATGGTATATTGTGATTCTTTAAGATCTGGTTTCGGATATATTCTCATATAGGGATATCATGTTGTTGTTGGTGGATCCATATTGTTAAAGTTTCATTTGAAGAACTTCCTAGAACATGATTTGGAGTTAGGGTTCATCATCCATGCTTTGAAAACTAAGCATCATTATCTATTCGATAAGAAATTTATAGTGTCTATGTATCATAATAGCTTGATTTTTCTTTCTCATAATGGGATTTTAACATGAGACCAAGAATATGGATGGAGTGTAACATACAAGGTAAATAAAGAATATGAAATTTTAATAACTATTAATATTTGTGAATTAAATATTAATTTAACTTTAAATGGGATCCTATGTTCGATGGTGTACCCGACACGCTAAAATGGGTTTCTCCAAAATCTCATGTTGCACACAAGGCTGAGTCATACTAAAAAATAATAATAAAATATTATTTTAAATGGTAATTTATTACAAACCATTATGTTGGTGAGAATGAAGAAAAATAACTATAGTATGATTACACATGTTTTTTAAATGTTTTTACACTTATCCAAAAACAATTAGATGGTTAAAAAGAGAATTAATCCAATTTTAATAATAAACAATCTAAGATTCTTTAAAAGGTCGATTTACCGCCTTTTGATGGGTACCCTTTTTTAAATCTAGTTTTTGTTACTTTTATATGTTTTTTTACAAAATAATATTATTCTTTAGAATTGGGAAATCAAAATTTACTTTGGATGAAATTTTAGTATTTTTATGATAATGTTCATTTTTTATGAATAGTGAAAAATATTGCATTTTAATTCAAAAAAGGATTTTTAATATATTTTATTTATATAGTTAGATTGTTCTTTTTATTATATTTAAATTGTAATTATATTATATTTTTACCATTTAACCAAATTTTTTTTCATTGGAAATAATTCCACTTGTAATTTGAACATAAACACATGTCAATATTTTGATTGTTATTATTTCTTAAAAACATGCTTTTTTATTTTGAAAACTAGATTTAATTTTAAATTATTTTCTGTAACATCTGTGTTTCGAATTTGGAAATATGGAATCCATATTTGGAATCATAATTAATAAATTTTTTAAAAAGGTAACATTTATTTTTAGACATTATGAATATTTACTTCAGTAAATATTTTATTTACCATGGTTAAAGGGTAAATCTAGAAAATAAAGGTAAAAAAATAATAAAATAATAAAATTAAATTACCCTTAACCTTGTAATAAAACTTATTGAATATTAGTTTTATACCATGGGTATCCTTGGGTAAATTTGGGGACCCCATAGATCCACACGGGAGTGATAATGACACTTTATATTAATTTATTTAAAGTAAAGACAAATGTAACATAAACACATATCTTTTAGTAAAACAATTTTCATATGGGGTTATATAAGTTATATCTTCTAAAATAAATATTCATTTGAAATATAAAACTCTTCAAAAATTATGGTATTTTATTTATTATTTTTCGATTAAAAATAAATAAATTTATTTATGACAGAATGGTGATGTAGTAATTGCTTCACTAATAAAAGATTCAAATAAATGATATTATAAATATTAAAATAAATTTATTTTGAAACTTTTAATTCCATACACGAATTTTAGGGATAATAATTACTTTATATATTTGAATTAATGATTTTTGTTCAAAAGAATCAATTTTTTAAATATTTTGTTAAATGTATTTATATGAATATTTATAAATTTACATAAATGAGTGTTTAAAATAGTTAATATTTTATTAAATGATAGATTAATACAAAAAATATAATATTCATCCAAAGTACCTAAATAATTTCATAAATGATACATTTTTGGTCTCTTGTAATTTTATAGTAAATATATTAACCATATAGTATGAATATATAAGAGGACATGGTAAAAGTTAAATAAGTTAACAAAGGGTTAAACAAAAAACACAAGGATAAAAAAATATACAAAACCTATCCAGTCATTATTGGATGATTTTATTTCGACTTATATGTACCTTATATTATATTTAAATAATTTTTTTACCTTTTTAAATTGAATATAATTTTATAATAAAATAATACTTTCAAACAGTCCTAAAGAGCTCCTACTCCCTCTTATAAAAGGCCACCTCCTCTAACCCATTACTCAAACCTATCATGCTCCTTGGCTCATCCAAAATCTGATTCAAGAATCTCCCAAAATCCCTGATTTACTCTTAGATTCCTTCCCCTAGTCAAAAGGCAATTCAAGAAATCCTTTTGGTTCAAACTGAAGAAAGTTACCCTATTTAAAGGTAACATCTTCTCTCGAGTTTTTTTCTTTTATTTTCCTTCTCAAATCCCCTAAACTATATTTATTAAATTATTTTATAACAACACCAGTATAATCAATATAATATTATGTTTTTACGATAGGACTCTAATTAAACTTTCCCACATCTCCATCTAATGAATACGAACATAATGTTTCTGTGGATGTCGAACTACTGCCTCACAAAACGATGATTTTTCAATTATCTCATACCACCTCTCATGGTGTCCATTATGATGGAAATATATATATATGTGATATATAATATATTTATATTGTTTATATTATTTTTTATTTTTCATTTATATCATTTTTTATGGTTTCTATAATGGGTAAATACCATAATTTCATTCGAGGAAGTCCAGACTACCTCCCCCTCAAAGAGATATGCCTCGTTCTTTCTATACGTGGAATGTATAAATGATGGATCTAATGAAATTATATATGATATTATACTGGATTGATAACAAAACTATGTATCATTATGTTTTCATTCCATTAAATATGAAATAGAAATGAAAGTAGTGTTCTTGTGTACGTACGACTTACCGTCTCCACGAACAGTGAATTTCATTTCTAATCTCCAAATTATATATACTATTATAAATACATATATATAGTGGATATATATTATATATATGATATCTAATTAATTAATATAATTATGGACAAAATTTACATTTGAACACATGGACAACTTGTAATTATATGAAGTTCGTTTTTGACTCAAGTACCAAATATCAACAAAACGACCGTTATTAACTTAAATGATTTTGTAATGTTTATTACTTGATAATAATTGATAAAAAATAAATAATAAACTTGAAAAGGTTCTTAAGGAAGTATAAATTTACTTTAGTTTATTATTCATGACATTAAATAACAAATGAGTCAAGTCAGACATGAGGTAAGGGGTTTTCATCTCACTTTTTATTCCCTTGAGATTCATGCTATATTTGAAACAATTTCCTTATATGTGGTGAAGGAACTGCACATGATTTTATTCCTTATGTAATATAACTTTATTTATGGGTATTTACATATTAATTTTATGTTCCTTCTTTCACATGGTGTATGTTTCGTATGTTGGAAAATCGGTATGGGAACCATTCAACGTCCCCTTCTTGTCAAAGACTTATTTTATGGTATGTCTTCTTAAATATACATTTTATTATGTTTGGATATGTTTTATATATCCAAATTATTTTACATTATATGTACATGTGATGGGATACCCTTTTATATTTCATCAACTCCTTTTCTAAATTTTAATGCGATGTCGTTAGTATGTCAAATTTCTGTAATAGAACTTCTAACCCAAATTTTAATTATTTGGGTTAAACTTCTACTTCGTGATTATGTGGTTCTATGAATATCTGTGAATGAACTCTGATTGTTTTAAACTTAATATCCACTTACATTATGGGTATTTTTAATTTTCACAGATAATTATGTCATTAATTTATCTTTAATCTAATGATACAATATTTGTAAGAGACTACGTCTCAATCTCCTTTCATTGAAGCATATCTTGATATTGTGCACCTTTATTATCCTATAAGGTGTATATACAACAATTTTGACATTTTATATCATTAATTTATATATTCTCATGATATTTATAGTTTTCTTTGATATTATTTTTTAATTATTTGTATCCAATATTTTCTCAGCTAGTAAAGGATTCTTTAACTAAAACATCATTTTAAATGTTTTAAAGATTTAATTTTATAAATTATTTCTTTTAATGTCCATGTTTTTGAAATGTTTTATGGATTTATTTATATATACATTTTTTTTAATGTGTAAAATCCTTTTAAAAGTTTCAGTGTGGTATGAAACACTATGATTCAAAACTCTTATTTTTGAATGTTTTAAATGAATTTGTTATGTCATTATATTGAACTGATATCTTCTGAATACAATGTGGAAATATGATAGTTATCTTATTTTGGTTTTATGTGTTATGAATATGTTCTGGTTATTAAGAATTTTTTATGTATAAGGGTGGTTTTGTGATAAACCTAGGGTGGGTGAGTGCAAGATAGCTCTCCAATGCATTGGGTAATGTGGTGGAGGTAAACATTGACGTATCTCCTATAAGATTTAGGGAATATACCATGATTGGTATTCCAAACCTAAATCCCAATTTAGATCTGAAAGATACAATGTAAGTATGTTATGGATTCTACAAGTTACATTTATGATTTATGATTCCCATGTGTTATTCATAAAACCTATGATTTTATGTGGTATGTTATAGATAGAAAAGTATGATTTCATTGATTTGTATGTATTGATGGTCTAATGTTTTCTTTCCTCATTTTATAACCCTTACTAAGATTTTTATGCTCATCCCATGTTTTGAAATGTTTTTCACAGTACATAAATATTAATAGGGTCAAGGATGGGATCAAAGAAATTCCATGCTGCCTAAAACATGGAACTAGACATGTTTCTTTTTTTTAAGAGTTTTTATTTTATGAAAAAAATTGAAAATGAGTAGAAGTTTCTACTTGGTAATTTTTGAATGTTAATGTAATAGTTATGGCCTAATTATCTAATACTCTAAACCTAAAAATATCCCCAATGTTAATTCTTAACATAACTCAATATTATGTAATGTGTATGGTTGGGGCCTTATAATTAGTAACAGAGGTCGGTTTAGAAATCTTTAGGGATTAAGAGTTATTGTTAGAAACATGGTTATTCTCTATGTCTACTTCTTATGTTAAATCCTTATTTTGTAACTTTTTAAGATCAAGGAAATTCTATTACAAATGAAAAGAGGAGGATCTCAAATGAAATTCATATCTCTTCTTGATGACATGATTTCATTAATTATTTCAATGTCATGTCAAGATGATTCTGAAAAATTTTCAAACATACAACTCACTAGAAAGAAATTGTTTGAGATATCAAATACCTCTGTTATACCTCGATGTCATCACAGATCATAGGTTGTATTTTATCAAATCATGTTTTCACAATATTCTCATATTTTCAAGAAAAGTAAACATTATCAAGTAATTTCTAAATATTTTACCTTATCACAAGATTTTGAAGCATATTATGATTTTAAAGAAGGTGCTGAAGAAGGAGACCCTTGTGAATATTATTTATATTTTCATTTAAATTGTAGTCTTTCAACACATACTTATTTTATATTAAAAGGACCATTGATTGAATGTTTTAACTCAAAGTCAGTCCAACATTTTTATAAAAATAATGTTTTATCAGACGTTTTGATATTATATGTAATACACGATTATTTTGAAAACTATTATTCTATGAGAAACCATATGACCCACGTTGTACGAGGTTTATTTGGATAAAGGAAGCAGATGATTTTGAAGTATATCTAAATCATTTTCATAATGTATGGATCACCTATCTACATGAAAAAGATGATGATGAAGTGAAGTGGAAATCATAATCAATGTGTGATATTCTTTCTTTGGTAAAAGTGTTGTTTTATATAGGTAAAAAATGTCAATATATATAATACTTCATGTATTAATATATTGAGGACATTATGAGTTGGGATGAAAATGCGAGGTATAAGACAACCATTAAGGTTAAATCATGTTTGGGTTAATTTTGAGTTGTATAAAAGGGAAAAAACACAGGATTGGTGAAAACCTTTAATGTTCAGTTAGTTCATTTGAATCAAACCCACAACCAAAGGGCGACAATGGTGTATCGCCTACCATTGGCCTATGTGAAGACGCTGGTTAGTATGACTTATTCGTTTTAGTTAAATGAATTTATGGATCAATAATAAGTTTAGTTTTGGAACTTATGTTTTATCAAATGGATAATGATTTAGTGACTAAGTGTTGAAGGTTATTTTGAAATATTCTCCCTCTTTTGAAAACACTATACACCTAAGTAAAATAGAATTCTATGTGATTTCATTTGTAGAGTACTAGTTGAAATGTAATTTTGGAAGAATATATGTTTTTATTGTGGACATGTGACAATTTTGGTTATTTATGGAAATGATTAACCTATAAAAGAGAATATTTGATTAGATTAATTAATTTTTAGTATGAGACATTAAGATTAAATGATGTTATTTGGATATAAATGCTATGATTTTTATGGATGACTATGTGATCAAATCCTTCTGAGTTTTGGGATTCAATCTTAGTTGGATTATTTTGAAGATTTATTTTAATGGGAAATTGTGTATTGACTGTTCTTTAAGGAGATTTGGGTACTGTTTGATCAATTTTGGAGATTATGAGTATTATTTATTTTTTATAAAATATTTTCCTTTTTGGGTATTATTTTATCTTGTACTAACATATTCAGTTTTGGTTAATGTCTAAAGATATGGGAAATATTTGGTTCAACTTTTGTGGATAATGTTATTCTCTAGAAGTTGTTTCTTGCATGTCAGGTGATACCAAGTCATCTTGAATACCCACAGTTTGGATAAAATATGTGTTTTTGGTTGAAACATATTAAATGATGAAACTCTACTTGAAAATTTAATATATTTTCTTATGTCCCTGGTCAGTCTCATAAATAAATTCTCAAACTTTACTAAATTATACCTCTCATAAGTTTTTGGGTTTTTGGTGGTCAAATTTATCTTGATCATGTTTTCAATCTCTCTCCATCAGAACCTGACACTTAGTTTCTCCACCATATCCATGTTTCCATGGAATCCTATTATGGGTTATCTCAGGTGACCTTTGTACTTCCTTATCTTCTTTTAAAAGTTATTATTTTAATGATTCTTTTTCCAATGTGGGACTTTAAATGATGTTTCATGTTGAATTTTAAAATTGTGAGGACACAACATCCAAAAGGTGGGAAAGATGTAACATCTCAGGTAAATAAATAATATTACATTTTAATATTTATTAATATTGTTGAATTAAATATTTATTTAACTTTATTGGGGATTCAATGTTAGATGTCATACCCAACACGCAATAATGAGTTTTCTGAAATGTCATGTTGCACAAAAGGTTGATTCATACTCAACAATAATAATATAATATTATTTTAAATGGTAGTTAAGAAATGGTCATTGTATTGGTGAGAATGAATATAACTAACTACAATATGATTAAATTTTTTTTTAAATGTTTTTACATTTATCTAAAAAAAATTAAAGTCTTATAATGAGAATGAATCAAATTTTAATCATAAACACTCTCATATTATTTAAAAGGTTCATTTACCACCTTTTGATGGAGAACCCTTTTTAAATATAGTTTTTGTCAATTTTATATGGTCTATTTAACAAAATAATATTTTTCCTTAGAATTGGGACATCAAAATTTACTTTGGATGAGATTTTGGTATTTTTCTGATAATGTAATTTATTTATGAATACTAAAAAATATTTCATTTTAATTCAAAACTGCCTTTTAATATAACTTATTTATATAGTTTGATTGTTATTTTGATAAAAGGAATTAATGTTAAATTAATTTTTCAAACATCTGTGTTTTGAATTTGGAAAAATATACTCTATATTTGGAATCAGAAGGTTAAAATTGTGTAAATATGTAACTTTTATTTATAGACATTATGAATATTTACTTCAGAAAATATTTTATTTACCATGGTTAAAGAGAAAATATGGTAAATAAGGTTGAAAAATATTAATATAATAATATTAAATTACCCAAACACTGTTCATAACCCAATTTTATGATACAAGTCTGACCATGGGCATCCTTGGATAGATTTTTGGACCTAATGGACCCACATGGGAGGGATAATGACACATTATATTAATTAATTTAAAGTAATGAAAAAAGTAGCATAAACATATATCTTCTAGTAAAACAATTTTTATATGAGGTAATATAAATGATCTCTACGACAATAAATATTTATTTGAAATCTAAAAATATTTCCTACATCATTGTATTTTATTTATAATTTTTAGACATTAAATAAATTTATTTAATTATGACACAATTGTGATGCATTAATTTCTTCATTAATAAAAGATTCAAATAAATGATATAATAAATATTAAACTAAATTGATTTTGAAATTTTTTAATCTATACACGAATTTTAGGGATAATAATGACTTTTAATCTTTGAATTAATGATGTTTGTTCTAAATAATCATGTTGTTATAGATTTTTTTAAAATCCATGATATGAATAATTTATAAATTGACATAAATGTGTTTTTAAAACAATTAATATTTTATTAAATGATAAACTAATATTAAAAATATAATATTCACCAAAATGACATAAATAATGTCATGAATGATCCATTTTGGGTATATTGGCATTTTATAGTAAATATATTAACCATATAGTATGAATATATAAGAGGACATGGTAAAAGTCAAATAAGTTAACAAAATGTTAATCAAAGAATATAAGGATTAAAAATATCCAAATCCTATCTAATTCTTATTAGATGATTTTATTTCGACTTATATGTACCTTATATTTGAGTCAAATATGTTCTGGATCTTTTTAAACTGAAAATAATTTTATAATAAAATAATACATTCAAACATTCCTAAAGAGCCCCTCCTCCCTCTTATAAAAGGCCACCACCTCTAACCTATTACACACACCGATAAATCCCCTTGTATTATCCAAAATATAATCCAAGAAGATCCAAAAATCCCTATCCTTTTCCTATAATCCTTACCTTTGGTAGAAGGAAATTCGAGAATTCCTTTTGGTTCAATCCAAAGGGAGTTACCTGATTTTAAGGTAACATCTTCTCTCAAGTTATTTTTTTTATTTTCCTTCTCTAATCCTCTAAACTATATTTATTACATTATTTTATATAAACACCATTATCCTAAATATATTATAATGTTTTTATGATGATGATTTTATATAAACTTCCACACACCTCCATCTAATGGATATGAACATATTGTTTCTATGGACGGTGAACTACTGCCTCCCGAAACGATGATTGTTCAATTATCTCCTACTACCTCTCATGGTGGCCATTAGGATGGAACTATATTTATATGTGATATATAATATATTTATATTGTCTCTATGATTCTGTATTATTAATTTATATAATTAATTTATGGTTTCCATAATGGGTAAATGCGATAATTTCATTTGAGGAAGTGCGAACTACCACCCCTCAAAGTGATATTACTCATTCTTTCCATACGTGGAATGTATAAAAAATAGAGTTAATGAAATTATATGTGAAATTATATTAGAATTATAATATACCTATGTATCATTAATTTTTCATACCATTAACTATGAAATAGAAAAGAAAATAGTGTTCATGAATATGTACGACTTCCCGTCTCCATGACTGAAATTTCTATTTTTTATTTTAAAAGAATAATGCTTTGAGGATAAGCGATAACCAAATAAATCAAGCGGGATAATTAAGTACATGATTATAACATAATATGAAATTAAAAAGGGGTACCCAACCCGAGGATCCCTCGAGCCATGTAACATTCGTGACAGCCAGAGTCTTGTCGCCTACATCCATTATCATCAGCCTGCTGAACCGTCGTCTTCCTCAATGCCATCCATCACCTCCAGAGCTGGTGACCAATGAAAACGAAAACATATATCCATTAAATACATTAAATTATGACAAAAATATGATTTTTTTTTAACCATATCCAAATTCAATGCTGCAATCACTGGCGATAATCCTTCAGACCGCCACACCAGAACCATCCACATGAAAGATCAGTGAAGACCACCGCACCTCAGATCAAGGCCTGGACTCGCCTACTGGAACATCATGATCGTACGAGAAAACATCTCTGAGCATCCTTGAAACCATAAAAAAAGTTATCCTGGAGAGCGGAGAAGGCACATGAGACACCACCAACCCAAACCCTCGAAGCCATCACTGCCAGCCAAAAAGCACACCTGAAACAACATCGTAGAAGCAACAACCACCAAGACTTGTTTTATGTTATGTGTTATTAAATTTACATTTATTATGTTGGGATATGTTCTTATACATCCTTATTAAATTAAATTTTATGTTCATGCTATGAGAGACCCTTTTCTCTGTGATCAACTCATTTTCATAATTTTAGAGCGATGTCATTTGGTTGTCGAATTTCTGTAAGAAAACTTCGTAACCCAATTTTCATTCATTGGGTTAAACTTATACTTCTTGATTATGTGGTGCTATGAATATTTTTAATTAAATATGATTGTTTTACACTTAATATCCACTTAAATTTGGTGTATTTTTATTTATCATGCATATTTATGTTTTTGGTTTATCCTTAATCTAATTATACAATATTTTTATGGGAATCTATCTCAATCCCCTTTTATTTATTCGTATCCTGATATTGGGAACCTTAATTATCCTATATAGTGTATAAACAACCCTTTTGAAATTTTATATCATGAATTTCTATACTCTAATGATATTTATAGTCTTATTTGATTTTATTATTTAATTATTTTTATTCAAGATTTTTTCAATTGGCGAAGGATTCTTTAACTAAATCATAATTTTAAATTTTATAAAGATTTAAATTTCTAAATCCTTTTCATTCATGTCCATGTTTTTGAGATAATTTTAATGATTTATTTATTTGGAAATGAGTTTTTTAAAGTATAAAATCCTCTCATAATTTTCAGAGTGGTATAGGACACTTTGATTCAAAACACTTCATTATGAATGTTTTAAAGGAATTGGTTATGTCAATATCTTGAACAGATATCTTGTAAATACAATATGGAAATTTTATCTTTCCATTATACTAGTATTATGTGTTATGATTATATTATGGTTCTTGGGAATTGTTTATGTATACAGGTGGTTCCATGATAAACCTTAGGTGGGTGAGCCTGAGATAGCACTCCAATGCCTTGGGTAACGTGACAGAGGTAAACATTTATTTTTCTCCTTAGATATTTAAGGAATATACCATGATGTGTATTCCATACGTAACTCACTATGTATCCTTGAAAGCTAAAATATGTGTATGTTATGGATGTCATAAGTTACCTTTATGATTTATGTTTTCAATATGTTATTAATTAAACCTATGATTTTGTGTGGTATGTTAAAGATTGAAAAGTATTATTTCATTATTTTGTATGTATTGATGGACTAATGTTTTCCTTCCTTGTTTTATAACCCTTACTGAGTTTTTTATTCCCATCCATGTTTTGAAATTTTTTTTACAGGACTTAAAGATGAATAGGGTCAATGATGGGATCAAGGAAAAGTCACATGGTTTAAAACATGGAGCAGGACATGTTTCTTCTTTTAGAGATTTTATTCTATTAAAAAAATAGAAACTGAGTAGAAGTTTCTACATTGTAATTTCTAAAATGTAATGTAATAGTTATTTCCTAATTCTCTAAAAATCTAGACCTGAAAATATCTTCAATGTGAATTATAGACTTAACTCAATATTATATAATGTTTATGGATGGGGCCTTGTATAGAGTCCCTCCAAATGTTTTGCTAGATGTATACAATAAGTAAATGAAATTCTGTGGCTGATGCATTAACCAGAAATTCAAATGCTCATTCGAAAAAAAGGCTTTAAATAAGTGGAAATTGATGTTAGTAATAATTGACCAAATCTTGGAATTTGATGATTGAGGTGATGTTCTGGTTTTCATTCCAGTTTCATTAATACTGGTTGTTTTCAATATGGTTAAAGATACCCAGAAATTTGATACAAAATGAGTGGTTATGAGGTTAAAATCCAATGGTGGGGAGACAATTGAGAGATATTAGCTGGATGGGAGTTCAATTTTGTGTTTCAAAAATTGGATTCTTTTAACTATCTCTTCTCAATAAAAAAATCTTCATGTGTACCACCATTCAAGATGGTTTTTTTATCCGACAATATATAGTATGTATAAGTTTTTTAATTCACATTTTTTGTGGTTCATTATGAAATGAAAATTGGTTATTTTTTTATATAGATGATTAACATGTCATAAAGTTAACGAATAGAATTAATGGACAACAGGTATGATGTACCATTTTTATATTCCTTTACAAAAATGTGAATAGACATATATAGATTTTTTAATAGTTCTCATAATAATTGTTTTGAAACACAATGCCTTATGGGTGATAGTTTATTGGCTAACAAAGTTGGCCTATTTCATCCCTAATCATTAATCTCATATGGAGGAGGACTTGTCAAAAATCTATATTCATGAAGTGGAAAAGGGAAAATAGATACTATGTTTGATAGTGTTAGATAGGGATCTGAGTTTTTATCTAATTTTTATTAATCATTTAAGAAATACCTTGGGACTCTATTGAATATGGTTAATGAGTATCATCCTTAGATGGATGGACAATCCAAACGAACAATATGATCTTTTGAAGACATGTTATAGGCTTGTGTAATGAATTTTAGTGGATTTGAGAAAGAGAGAGTATAATTAATGGAGTTAAAATATAAATATATTTATCATTCCTCGATAGAAATTTCTTCTTTTGAATCATTTTACGGGTGTCATTTTCATTATCCACTTTTTGGGTGGAAATATATGAGACTTCATTGGTTGGGTTTAGCCTTTTCCAACAATCTATGGAGATGATTTAGTTGATCAAGAAACCCACATCGGAAGAATAGAGTCATTATAAATCATATTTGGATCATCATTGACGGCTGTTGTTTTTTCATCTAGTTGAGTTATCATGGGTTCATCAGGATCTCTTCAAGGCTTGAACATCGTCATTTTAGGAAGTAGGTAAGTTTTATCCTCGATACATTGGCCCTTTTGAGAATGTTGAATTGTTTAGAGAGGTGTCATATCTGTTGACTTTTCCACCATGGTTCAGTGTGGTGCATGATCTATTCCATTCATCTCAGTTTAAAAAGTATCAATTTTATCTTGACCACGTTATTTTATGGAAACAAATTGACCTATAGTCATATTATTTATTAGTGCATAGGTCAATGCAGATTGTTGATGGGAACATGATATTCTTTCACTATAAAATCCTCAGTTTAGTGTGTGTTTTGTTGAAACATGTTCATGTTTAGGAAGAGACATGGGAACTAGATAAGGAAATGGTTGAAAAATTTCCCAAAATAATTTTGCGACAAAGGTTATTTTCTACATTACAAGGATGGAAATGCCAATGGTGGGGAGAATTTAGCACCATCAATTTCAAGTAAATAACCTTTTCTATAATTTTTTATGTATGTGAACTATTTGGGTGGTGTTTGGGTGGGGGGAGTGAAGTGTTATTATTATCTTTTTTGAGGATTTTATATAGGTTTATAGTTCGAGAAATATTTCAAGAATATTTTCACAATGAGACGGTGGCTAAGAGGAAGGTGGATGGGTATGATCATGGTTTTCCCAAACAATGCAGCCACCAAGGAGAAACCTTGAAAATTGGGACAAAGAGATTTTTAAATAATAGTGCATCATTTGTCTAATAGTGCAATCCAACCATGAAATGTTACCTTTGAGGTAGTTTCTAAAGCATGGTTAGCATACAGTTTTCTTAACTGTGTGACTAACCATGCATAGGTTAATGATTAACTCCAAAAATTATGGAACTCACAGGTTTTGACTTCTAAGACACTAATTTTTCATCCTATGAATACCTAACACGAAATTAATTCCTCCCAAAGGTATTATAGGCTTCCTCCATTGATCTGGAGTCGATCCGAATGTATTTCATGGTGTATTAAAGCCTGATTCTTGTGGTAAGTCATTGTTTATGTTAGTTTTGGTGGTTTTTCAAACATATACCTTTCTTTCTCTCTCTTTATCTCTCTCAGTTTCATATATATTATTCCCTTGAGTATATATATAAGGTTTTCAATGTCAATAATGGTTATATTTTTCATTTTTTATGTTAGGGGATGAGATCTATGGTGGGTTTTGGGATATTCAACCAGGTTTTGTGGGTGTTTTTATGTTGTTTTCATTTTCATCATAATGTATGATGTAGGTGGCTTCACACTCAACTTCTATATTTTTAACTTGAAGGGTTTATTTTAATTTTTATTTTATTCATAAATTTAAATAAGATTTTTTTTGAAATTTTTGGATGGATTCATTCTTGGTGACGGTTTATGGAAATTGGGAAATTGGGAGGTTTTGTGAAACGTGAATTGGGTTTTTATGATTTTAAAATAGTAACATTGAAATGGTTGTTGGTTTTTATGAATTGGAAAGTGTTTTAAATAAATTTATAGGTTTTATTTAAATGGATTTTTTGTAATGGTTTTCAATTATAGGGGGTTTTATTGAAATTTATTAAGCATGATTGTTTTGGGGTGGTTTTGGAATGGTTTAGAAATAACTTAATCCTGATTATTTTGGAATAGATCTGGAATGGTTTTGCAAAAGATTTGTATGAATGTTTAAGGGATTATACGGTCACTAATTAATGGAATGGGATGGTTTAATGGCCATAAAGTACTACCATAAAATAGTATGGGTTATTGGTGTGAATTTTCACCATCAATGGTAACAGCAAACTAGCGTGCTTTTGTGGTTGTGTGGTTGGGTGTGTGGGGGTGGGTGAGGGTTTATGTGTGGTTATATAGAGTATAATGGATAATTTCAAATGATAAATGAGAAAATTATTGAATTATTTGTTTGGTTTCCATACTTGGTTATGGATTTGTTTTGTAAAAATGTTTTGGTATAAATTTTTTTACTTTAAAATGGCTAGGCTTTGATAAAAAGTATTTTAATTTTTTTTATATAAATTGATTATATAAAATTTATAACATGTTCTAAACTAGTGGAATTTTTAGAAAAATAATGTAGTTAAAACCTATTAGGTTTAAACCCCCTACTACTTTGAAACTTTGGTTCATCTGTAGATATTGTCTACCGAAACATGGGAAAAGGTAAAATATCATACTTCTCTAGAAGAAATTTATTATACTGGGGTTATTTTAGTGGAGTAGCAGAATTGAGAATTTTTGGGAGATTTGGAAGCTGTCTATGGAGTCTTTTGGTTTATTTGGTTGTCTATTCTGATGTATACTTTGATATTTGTAGTATTCCTATGCAGTACAATGTTTTGATTAGGTTGTCATATCAATGGTATTACATTGCGTTAGCTTACATTGTTATCATGAATCATTTAGTAGTTTTGGTTATGGTTTCATGGTTTGGTTACTGTATTTCTTAATGGAAAATAATCCTCATCTGTTAATGAAGCCCTTGGTATTTTTTCCCATCCATTGGCACCATGGGGATTTCACTTAATGTTAAGTAATGACTTTTTGACTTTCCAATCCAATGGGAAGGGAAGGGATATAAAAATGTTTTTTTATTTTATATTATATTAATGAAGACTCATGTAAATATTACTCATTTTTCAAGAAATATTTACTCATTGAATATTTTCTGGGATTCAAGAATAGAAAAATTCTAATGTACTTTATTCGAATAATAAAGATATAATGGATGCAAAATATGAATGATATTGTGTATAAAAAAGCTCTATATATATATATTTAAATTGATCTTTAAAAATATGAGATACATGGGAGGGGTTTTCTCAATATATTTTAGTGCATAATTATTTGGTGATCAACCACTACTCCTACTTAAAATAAAATCATATTGACCCTAATTACGGGATAGTTTCTCACTACCTCAACACAAATATAATGAGGGGTAAATATAGTTCTATGGATTTAATTCATACTTAAGTTTTTTTATGCATAATTTTAATGGATTATTAAACCCATTAAAACTTAGGATTGTGAGATGTGAGTCCCAAATAAAATATTGTAATTTGGTTATTCCTATGGGTGGGAAAATCGTATGGCCTATTTTGATTTTTTCCTCTAAGTAGAAAAAATGTTAGTTTGGTTTGGTTTTAACCCTATAAGGAGGAAAGGATTTATAATTGGTTTGTGACTTAAGGTGGGTAAAATTAATTCTAAGATTCCATTATAGTAGATTTATTGGGTTCCATCTCTCTAAGTTCCTGAGAGGGGTGAAGAGTGTACTATGATAATTTAGATCTGAACCATAATAAAAATATCAAGTTTTTCTCTAACATCATTAAAATTTAATGCCTTATCTAATTATTTAAATAATTTAAAATCCCTATTCCCCCCATCCCTATCTCATATGGCTAATTTCCATCATCCCTTTGGGACCAACTAAAATAGTCATGTAACAACCTCGACCGCAGTAACAAGAAGTTTATGACTTACATTATTATATTGGAATAGATATAAGATTCAAATCCCAAGGGACCAAAAAGTTTAGTAGTTTTGGAAAACCATATTACATACATGATATCCATAATACATCGAGAAAATAAAATAATTAATAATGAATGTAAAATATCAGCATTATAGAATATCATTTTAGGAATTTTTCTTAATATCCTAGAGAAAGGAATAAAATACGAGTGAGGTAAAATAAAAAATTAGGTTTAATTAAAACAGAATAAATAATAAATCTATAATTATATTGAATATGGTAGGGTATATAACTGAGCACATGTTGCATTTAAATTACTAGATAAGGCATAGTCAATATGGAAAAGTAAATAACAGAAACACATGGCATTAAATCAATAAACTGAGAATGAAATGAATCCATAGATAATATCTAAGTGTAAATATCATGGATATGTAATTAAAATAATATCATAATTCTCAATTATGGAAATTATTCATTATTATATGTCATTTCTTTCTAACATGAAGACATATGTCATCAAGACCATCCATAATATGGTTTAAAACTACAGGAATAAATCCATTTTATTTTGTCTACTAATTTATATCATGAAAAACATTAAATCCATCAAGTATCTGTATAATGTTAGTGCCCCAACCATCACTTTTAGTTTAAATAATTCCTCTAATATTTAATAATATATATACTAAATAATAAATATTTCATATCAAATATTATTATTTATTAAGGAATGGGTATTTATCAATGTTTCCCTAAATAATAAAATAACTATCAAATTAACAAATATAGGTAAAAATGGAGTATGGTTTAGGAAATAATCATATAGGTAGACAAAGATTATTTATATTTACTATAATATTAATTCCCAATGAGAATATTTTGCAACAAAGTTATTTTCACATGATAAAAGGTTATAATAACAAAAGAAATATGGAGTTCTCAATAACCTTCATCACACGGTAATTTTCAAATCTAATCCCCTTGGATGAAATAATTAAAATTTAATGTTTAAAAAATCATGAATAATAAATTATTCATGATATTACATGTATAAGGATCTGTACATACACCACAAAAAAATAATTGGTCCATAATAACATATAAGTCACAATGGAATTTAAATAGAGAAAAAATAAATCACCTTACAATCCCATTTAGTTAAATTAAATTTAACCTACTTTAAAATGGTTTTAAACATATTATTAACTTATATAATAACCATATTATTAATTATAATAACATATATGATCCATTTATAATATATTATCAACCATTTGTTAATAATCATTCAATATTTTCAATGTTTTGGGTGTTAATTTCCCTGTTTTCAAGTATGTTTTGACTTGTTGTTTTTTGTTTCCTTTTAATTAAATAATGATTTATTCATTTATAGAATTTAGTAAAGGATTTTAATATCATATATATTTAGAATATATTAATTTATAGTATTCCATAAAATTTGGTGATAGGAAATGAAATGCATCGTTCATTGAGACCGTAGGTCGTACGTATGCATGAACACTACTTCCGTTTTCTTATCATATTAAATGATTGAAAATTAAATGATATATATGTGTTTTTTTTAATTATTTATCATATTTATATCATATATATATATAATATTTTTATTAAAAAAATATTTAATACATTCCATGTAACATTTGAATGAATCACATCAATTCGTGAAGTGGTAGTCCGTCTTATAAATGAAAAATGTTATAATATTCCCAAAAAATTTAAAACTTAAAGCTAAGTGTTATATAATAATTAAATAAAAATAAATAAATTATAAATGTCATATAAATCATATATAAAGTATAAATCCATAATTATTATGAACTATGATAGGTGGTAATGGAAGAACGAACGACATCAGTTCGTTAGGCAGTAGTCTACCATACACATGACGAATGACGAAGTGTCCTATTTTATGGAAGTATGTAAAAGTTTAGGTCAAAAACATAACATAAAAATATCTAATAATATATAGGATACTTATTTTATTATATAATCATTGAATATGAATAATTTAAGGGGTGAAAAATAAATAAAACAAAAGTTCTCATTAAAAAAAATTACATCCTCTTTGGATAACTCCTTTTGGTTTATACCAAAATCTTTCCTTGGTTTGATTTTTTATCGAAAAGATGCATCTGTGATGATTTGAGGGATTTTTTGAGTTGATTTTTTAGGGTATAAAATATCCAATGTCTTGAGGGGTGTGTACAATGGGGGAGAGTGAATTCCCATTTATATTAGAGGAGGATAGGCGTTATTGTAAATACCAAAAAAGAACACTATTTGGACGTATCCCTTATATATTTTATCTCCAAAAATAATTTGTTTAGATTAAATGAGTAATATAATCAATTTATGCCAATTAAATTAGTTTTTTATAATTTTTATTATCATTTGGTATGTTGATATTAATGTTTATCCACTAAGTAAACTAATCATTTCCATAATCAATATAATTAATTAACTTTTTTAACTAATATTTTTGTTAAAAATTTTATTTTACCTTAATATACATTTTTATTATTTTGATTCCAAATATTGAACTAATTATTTCACAATTTTAATCAAGTAAATGTTAGAAATTAATTTAAAATTAATCAAGAAATTGGGACTAAAAAGCATTTTTTCAGGTAAATATTTTCAAAAGATTACTAGGTTTATTAAGGTGTGTGCAGGCTTCTGGTGATGGTAATTTTTCTGAAGATGATTCATAGTAATTGTGTGATGTGCTTTGAGGATGACAATGTTCCTATGGTTTTGGCGGTGTTAATGCCTTTTGTTGATGATTTTTTCTAGGTTTTTTTCCCTCTTGATGCATTTGGGTAGCTGGAGTTTTATATGTTTTTTTCAAGGTTTATCAACAAAAATTATTCTAGTTTCATTTGAATTTCATCTTCTTAATGGAGATATGTTTCAGGCAATGATGATGTGAGGATGGTGTTGATTCGACGGGCTGGTTGACCCATGGTTTCATAGAACCCAATGAATAGACATAGGGCGTTTGGCTTAATACTGTTCTTTTATTTTGCAATTTGAAATTTGATTTTGATTTTTTGTTTTGTTTTTTCATAATTCCATGATTTTTAGTTCTCATTTCATGGTTTCTATTGTTCGGTTCCCATTTACCCTGAAAAGTTGATTATTTCAAAACCTTAAAATATATTTGGCCTAGTATTTTCCAATCTTCATTAAACAAAATTACTTCTAAAAAACACCAAAAATTCACTCTAATAAAATTTTATCATTTTAATTAGAAAAATTAAGTTTATTTTTTCCAAAAAAAGTATTTATAAAATTTTTAAAATTTAGTTTTAAAAGAATTTCACTATTAAATGTGGTAAAACTCTAGTTAGAAAAATAAAAGTTTTTATAATTAAAATAGGATTTTTTCTTATCTTATGCCTATAAGTTATATTTGATTAATTCAAAAAAAATAAATGAATATATAATATATAAATTTAAATAATATGATTAACTAAAAGTAATTAATTTAATTAATTAATTAAATTAATTAATATAAATTCATTTTGTGTGCATACAAATATTTTCTTATAAAAACATTTCAATTACATTCAATTAGTTTTTATTTTCATTTATAATTAATTGGTATCCAATGAATTCAACCATATATTTATAATTTATTTTATCATAATTGTAACTTTAAATTTAATGGATATGAGATAATTATCATTTGAAATGTAAACATTAATCGTATTTTGTAAAATGAAATATTGCATGTAACAAAAGCTAACAGAAAAAAACCTGTTATTGTGTTCACTTCAAGCTAACTCAACATTGAATTCATTAAAATATATAGAATATTTTAAATTTATTTAAAAGAAAACAACTTAATTTTTTTGAGTGGTTATATTCCTTTATAATATTGGTGTTTTATGTCTTGCATGTTATCAAATAAAATTATATTCTTTAATAATTATTGGGGTATTACATTCTCTAAAACGTAAATAAATTATATCCTTGAAATTTAAACTCGATCACGGTAAGCAATGGTATGATATTTGTTAGTACTATTATTGAGAAATCAAAAAACAACAGGGTTAATAAAAAAACCTCTTAATAAAAGAGAAATAAATGTATACAAGTCATTTGGAATAATCGTATAACTAGGTTTCCAAATATGATAACATTTGAGGGAAATGAAAACATGGACATGGAAGTGAAAACAAACACTAAAATTTTGAGGGGGAAAGATAGGGAATATATCCAAGAGAAAGATAATGACTATACAACCATAAATCAGTGGTGTCAAAATGACCATTGATATCATCAAGAATAATTATATTATGACACCATTTTTGTTTCAAAACCATTTTTGGGGAATTATTTCACTCCCAAATAATATATAGACATATACTAGCATGATACAATTACATTTCATAAACAAAATCCTTTTTTATTGTTCCTTTAACTATTTATATACCATCTATTTTCATAGGTTACATCACATGGTGAAGTATTTTATTAATCTATAATTTATTTTACAAAGATAACATAATGATGGTGTAGAGGGTATATGAATTTAGAAAAAAAATGATGGTGTAGACGGTATACAATTATTCCTAATGACTTGCATAGGTTACATCACATGGTGAAGTATTTTATTAATCTATTTCATAAATAGTTAACCATAAGACCCTTCCAAAATATTGATATCGAAAACTGTAGATGGTATATGAATTTAGACAAAATGAACTTATCATTAATCCAAAAAATATGAAATAGATATAAATTATCACATACTAAAGATGTGAATACCTTCATTATGTATTTTATTAAAACATGGTAATAACATTAATTTACACAAAACATTATAGAAAAAATATATACTTCTTTTTTACTTCAGTAAAACATTGATAATTGTATGTATTCATTAAATAAAAAAAGTGTAAACTCGATAAATGATGGTGTAAACTACTTTTTCAAAAAAATTATTAATCATTTATAGGGTAGTTAGTGCTATCAAATTTAAATTATCTATATTGATCATCTCATTATCTAAACATCAAAATCTCAACATCAAGAACATATTAAGGTATTTATTACACTAAATAATATGTTTTCAATGATGTTCAACTTTTCACTAAATCATTTTTCTATGTAATCATTATAATTTAAAATTTTCTATAAAATCCTCAATGAAATAGTACTACATTACAATCCTTATATATTTCATGATTCTCATAACTAGTATATCATTGATAAAATAATAAAATAACATAGTTCCGGAATCCAAACACAATAACATTAATCATTACTCTTCATATATGGTAATACTATAATATTTACCATAATCCATTAGCTTCATTTGAGGTGTATTCCTTTGACTCTTGGGAAATTTATTTTCATAGTTATCCATAACCATACCATTGAATCATTGAACATTAGAAAATTATTTCTTATCATTCAAATAATGATCATGAGGAACTTGTTCACCACACGTGAAGAAAAAACTTTTTCCTCTTAAGCATATACTCGTGTGCTTCCTGGTAAAATTATAATATTTGTGAAAATACTTCTCTCCCTTCTTCCCTTTACCCATATTTTTTTCATTTTTACTCTTATTCTAATTCTTCCCTCAAAATCAATCATCCATAGATAAATATTCCCTTATCTCATTATAACATAACACAATGTTCCTCTTTGAAGAGAAATCATTAAAAACTACTTCCCTTCAAGAGACTAGAATAACAACATCAAATACATAATCATAGTTAACCTTTGGATTACATGCATTGATATAGTTCATGTTCCGTCTGCTAGGTTCTATTTCGGAATGAAAAAATACACTATATTAAGTCATACCATTATAAAACAAATGTTTATTCCAAAGATTAGTGGACCACTTTACATAAATTGAAAAATTTATATTTAGATAATCTCATGATCATAGACATGTTTTCATGGGTATGTTCTTATATACGTATCCTCAAATTCAATCATAGAGTTTTGTTCTCTAATCCAGGATTTCCAAATTCGAGTTTGCAAGGTTTATAATAAAAGTTATTTAATATCAACTATAATGATATTGACTCTGGTAGCCCAGAGTTTGTGCCTTTCATTATTATATTGTCATATATTCTTGATTAAAATCCCAATATAGATAAATGGATAGAAATTTTGGTAAAATATATTACAAAAAATATACCCATAATACAATTTTAAAATATTCTAAATAACAAAAAATTTAAAATCTTTTCATCACTTAAACACATTCCAATAATTCATCTTCATATGTTGGGGAAAAGAAAAAAAGAGTGATAAAAAATCCTCTATAATGGTAATGTATAGTGGAAGAAATAGTGAATCAAGAAGTATAATCAATAAAAAATAATATAACTGGCCACATATTCTATTTAAATAATTGGATAAGACAAAATCAATATGGAAAGGAAAATAACTAAAACCCATTCCATTTAATCAATAAACTATGTATTAAACGCATCCATAGATAATGTCAAAGAAACAATTATCATGGAAAAATAATAATAATAACTAAATTATAAATGAATTTAAGGATTAATAATTTGAATTCATGTCTAAAGAACATGAAAACCTATATTTTCAATACATTTAACATGATATTTTAAATATATCTGTAGAAATCCATTTAATTTAGCCAATAGATTGTTTTCTATGAGAATCTATCAATGCATCAAGGGGCTATATAAAGTTTCCGACCCACTCATCACATCTAATAAAAAGAATTCCACATATATAGAATAATAAAATTAGTTTATAATTAAATTTCCTTATAAAATTTCAATATTTAGTAAATAATATGGATTTATCAATATTTCCACAGATAATTAAATAATTTTCAATATAAAAATTGTATGTTACAATGGTATAAGGTTTGGGAAATTATCATATCCAAGAAAAAATATTATTAATTTTTAATATAATTTTAATTCCCAATGAAAATTTATTACAATAAAGGGATCATTAAACAGAATGTTATCGGTCACAAAAGAATGTCAGATTTCACAATAAAATTCATCATTTGGTAATTTAAAAATGAAATCCCCTTTGATCCAATAATTCAAATTTAAACTTTAAAATACCATGAATAATGAATTATTAAATATATTACATGTCAAAGGAGTCATATATACGCCACATAACATTGAATTGGTTCATAAAACCAAATAAGTGTAAATGAAATTTAAATTATGACAAAATTAGTTACATTACACTCCCGTTTGGTTGAACACCATTTAAACTCTATTATAATGTAATGAAGCATGTTATTAACTTATCGTAGAGAAATATTAATATTTATTATTTCATAAATTGTGATTTTATAACATCTTATCACTCATTTATTAATAATCATTCATTATTTTAATTATTTTATGTGTTAATTTCCTTGTTTTTCTAATATTTTTAGACTTGTTATTTTTTGGTCCTCTAAATTTTTTCATGATTTAATTATGCCCAAAATGAAAAATAGTATTTTAATAACATATATATTTTGTTTATATTTATTTATAAATAGTTAAAAAAATATATTTGATAGGAAATGAAATGAACCATTCATATAGAGGGTAGGTTGTACATACGTATCAACATTGCTTCAATTTTATTATCATATTAGAAGAAATAAATAAAAGATATATATTTATATTATTATTCCATTATAATATTTATTTGTTTTATATTAAATGTGTTTATTAAAACCAACCTTAATACATTCAATGTATCTTTTTATTGAATCACATCGCTTCTTGATGTGGTAATTCACTATAGACATGAATGGCGTTATCATAATCCCACAAAATGGAAATCAGGAAGGTATGTGTTATATAATAATTAAATAAGAATATATACATTATAAATACAATAAATATAATATATAAACTATAAAAATCATTAATTCTAACCTTTCATGGTGGTAATGGAAGTACGGATGACATCAGTTTGTGAGGCGGTAGTCCGTCATACAAACTAATAACAATTGTGTGTCCCATTTAATGGAATTATGAGTTAGTGTATTTTATACCCTTAAAATTAAAATATATCTTAATTTTATTATAATTATTTTGTTTTATAGTAAATTTATAATAATAATTTGAGGGGGTCATAAATAAATAAAAAAAGTGTTCGTTACTGAATGTTACCTCTTCATCAGGTAACACATTTAGGGTTACACCAAAAAACATTAATTAATTTTATTTATATAAAAAACATTTAAGTATTAGGGGAGTTATGTTATCATTTTACTCATTCAATTTTTCGATGAGATAAATTGATTTAGAGGTGTGTAGAATGGTTGATAGTGAATTCCCTTTTATGGTGGAGGAGGAGTTGCATTCTTATAAAGTCGAAAAAGGAAACACTATTAGAAGGTATCCATTAAATAATTTGCCTCCAATAATGAACCATATTCTATAAAATATGTGATGATTTTTAAATATATACATAAAATGGTTTTTTTAACAAGTTTTTTTTTCCATTTTTCCCTTAAGATTAAAATTTTACTGCTTCGTAAACTCATTTATACCTTAGTCAATATAATTAATTTTAATTTATTTTAATATTATTTTTGTTAAAAAAATATGTTTAACATAATAAAAAATTAAAATTATTATTTTTGAAAATATGTAACCCATTTTTATAAATTCAATTCACATAATTAGAAGAAATTCATTTAATGTTAATCCTGCCAATGGGATGAGAAAGTTGTTTTTTAAAGTAAACATGTTCATAATATTAACACATTTTTATATCCAAATAAATATGGAAATTATTTTTAAGACCTTAATTGTATTATTATATGTATAATCGTTCTAATTCAACTTTAAAACCAATTAAAAATACAATTTATAATTATAAATTATTTAGATGAAAAGTTAGTTTTCAATTATAATTCAATATTTTTCACAATTATAAAAAATAAAACTTCTAAGAAGAATACAATAAAAATAAACCAAATATAAATTTTATTACATATTAAAAAATTTAAGATTATAGTTTCAAATAAATCATAAAAAATAGAAAAAAATTAGTTATAAAATCTGTTCTCCATTAAAATATCGAAAAATAATCTTCAGAAAAATACAGCTATTTGTGTAAAATTGGATTTCTTCTTATCTTATACCTATAAAATAAATTATATTAATTTAAAGACATTTTATTAAAAATATGATATATAATTTTTTAATATAATTCAATAATATTAATTAATTTCATTTTTAAGGTTAATTATCTTTGGGGTATAAATATTTTTCTTTATAAAAAGATTTGTTTTATTTTGAATTGGTGTTTTATTTCATTTAAAATTAATTGATAACCAGTTAATTCAGACATATATTCATTATTTGTATAATCTTATTTATAACTAACTATTCAAATAATATATAATAATCATCATCTTAAATATGAATATTAATGTTATTTTTTTAAAAATTGTGTTGCGTGTAACGAAGGCTTTCGACGAAACGTGTTGTTGCGTGCGATACAAGACAACTAGGTATTGTTTGCATTTACAGAAATAGAATATATTAAATTTATTTTAAATAATTAATATATCCTAATTTATTTAGATTTTATATTACTTTTTATTCTTATTGTGGAAAGTCATAGAAAGTATCAAATAAAATGTTCTTATTTTTAATTTTTTAGTGTGTTACACATCTAACTTTGTAAATAAAATGAAATTTAAAATTGGCTAAATCCACTTGTAAAGTAATAATAGGTTCAATTTAAGTTATAAATAATCCATAAATACAAAAAACGCATTCAATTAAAAATTTGGTATCATGAATCCTTGGCGACCATGACCATAGGGATAAAGAGAAATCTGAAAGAAAGTAGAGTAACTGCAGAACAATATAGTAAAAAAATAATGAGATATTTCTATTAAAAATGTTGAATGAATTCATCAATAATATTTCCATATAATTGGGGTATTGTTTATCATTTTGGTATTTATCTAGTGGTCTTATTGGGGGAAATAAAAGACTCTTAAGGGACTTACATCAGATAGAGGAATTTCGGAAAACTAAATTTTTTGAAGAATTTTTCAGGTAGTACAATTTGGATGAATGATTTTAAAAATTGTTTACAAACCATTTCTAAGAAACTCTCGCACTTGGAGGGATATAAATTGTGTTTTCACAAGGTTATATATACTTAAGGGTAACTATATATTATATACTACAAATTACTATTAGTTTGTGCACGGTTTTTACTAATCATGTGCCAACTATGTAGAACCCACTATCTCCCCAATAACAAATTTTTTTGAAATAAAGTAAATATAAATGTTCTAATGAAAATAAAAAACATTAAATAATAGATCGATGTCTATTATTTACCACAAATATGTGATAATTTTCATCACCATATCACTTTTTACCCTTTGAAAGTCCATCAAACATCTAATAGAAGTGAAACCCTACATAAAACAAGAAGAAATCCATGTAATATTTGCTATAAACCTACAGAATATGCTCTAAAAACCATATTAGGAATATCCTTATAACATGTATATAATAATATTTGGTATCTCCATCTCATTAAAGTATTAAGAAATAACTTAATAACACTATAAAAATAAAAAAAGGAAGAGTTCAACAATAAAAATATGATAACTTTTTTAATCAAAACAATAACTAAACATGTCTCACAACACATTTAAAAACCCATTATAAATAAAAATACAATTACCCTAATATTAACAAATTAATTTTCAACTTCAATGTAATATGTTAAATAATAACAAATTTCCAAACGCTAAATAGAATCATAACATGGCTTGATCCCCATTTTATTTGAAAACTACTCTGATAAGAAATGGCGGCCAATCCAACAAAAGGCTATAACTAAAATAGATTTTGGGTTTCATGGACACAATATAAGTTAAATATTTTTTAATATAATAAATAATTAATAACTTATAAAAATAAAAAAAGTAAAATGGAATTAAAATTAGAACCATATATATATGTAAACCATCTACTAAAACATCAATTTACATCACAACATACAATAAATACATAATAATTATAAAATAAATTATAAGAGTACTAGATTTAAATGTCAATTAAGAAACACTTAAAAGTACACTAAATTATTTTTTAATATGAAGAATAATTATTAGCTTTTTGTTTTAAAATACTTAAATTTAATTTTATATTTTCAACATTACCCCCCCCCCCACACACACATACCCAAATATAAAAAATTTAATTGACGTAAAAAAAAATTAAACGGAATTTATCGAACGCATTAGGATTTTGAAATATTTTTAAAAAATAGTGGTCTAATTTCATTGAGAATCCATTTGAAGCAATTTTTAAAAATCAACAAAGTAACGAAAACAATAACACCATCCATTTGAATTAATTTTGAATTTTAGTCCTTAGAAAAAGAGTGGTTTAGAAACTTGATTGCACATGGCATTGAAAACAAATTAATCACTTAGAAATACCCACAATACAAACTATAAAAATATATTATTGATTATATATTGGAATTTTTATTTTAAAATGTTTTTTTTAATAAATCATTTGAAACATATATATATATTTCAAGGTCATTTTATTGGATATAATTCTCACCTATAAATGAAAATTACAAAACAATAAATTTTCAAATGGTATTCCTGAAACAAGTACATAAAGGTGGGGTCTCAGTTTATCACACATGGATATTCCTACTCTACACCATATTATGTACATAACGAAATTATATATCTTATTCATTGTTTTATTACTACATAAAAACCTTTTCAAAGTCATCTCAAAATAAAAAAAACATATAAGAAATTATATAATCAACACACCCAAAATTAATCATTTTTATATATGACGAAGAGAAATATTATAAATTTTTATATTTATAATAACTGAATCTATAATTAAGTTCATTTTCATAAAAAAACAAAAATACAACAATCAGTATATTATTTTTAAGTTAATTGTAATCCACAAGATACATCAATAGTAAATACAGAATACAATTTTAAATAATTAGTTTAAACAATATCAACTTTATTCCTATTTAATAATAGGAAGACACATAAATTCCAATTTCCATATCATTTAAATCATTAAAACAATGCATTATTTGTAAAATATACACACACATAACCATAATAAGTTTATTTAAGCTATATTTATGAACCATTATTTCCAATAAATACTATTTCACTCCTCAAATAAAATGGTCGCACCTACTAGGGAAATCCTACATGTTAGAAATAATGGTTTTGAAAATATGTTTCCTAGATAATAAAGAAATTATTGAACATAGAAGAACATGAAGATTATTTTAAGAATGAAGAACTAGTTTAAAGACATCTGTCATCCATAGTATAAAATTTAAATCCATAAATTTCAATTAGCAAACGATACATACGAATGAGATAATATTTAATATTGGCAAAAAGGATATAAAATGATGGAAATGAACTTTTGTTTTCAAGACATGAAACTACGTGAATTTATAATGTATACAAAACTCAAAAACAAAGGTAAACCATTTTATTTTTCCTCTGTTATGTAAATATAATTTAAATTTGAATACCAATTCATTTAGCATAAACCATAAATTTTGTTTAAAAGTTATTATTCCAAGTGGAAAATATATATATATAATTTCAAAGGGTAACATATGTATTTAAATTATTTTAAGTAACTTTTTAAGAAATATATCAAATTAAATTATTTTACAATTATTCCTTCTACTAATCATGAAAATTTATATAGTTTATTTTTATTAAATGGGTAAATACAAGGACATAATATCTTGTAAACAAGTTTATGGAACCTTAAAAAATAAATCACCACTAAAATAATCCATTTACTCTTATATATAAAACATATTTACTTAAATTTAATGAAATAGAGTATATTTTACTTTATAACTTCATAGAGAAAGAAAAAAACCAATATTATAAAATTTAAATATTATTAATAATACACCATTCAATATAATTATTATAGAATGATAAGTTCTAAAAAAAAGTTATTATAATTATTTCACTTCTAATTCAATATTTTAAACACCAAATACAACCATTTAGATATAATTTTATAATATAAAAAAAAATCTAGAAATAAAATCTCTTAAATTTCAGTATCGCTTTCATGTATTGATTATCTATATTATTTAATTTATTATGGTATATTTTTTTAAAAAATATCAAATGTACAATACATAAATTTTTTATATATATAGGTTAACATACATATTCATTACTCAACAAAATAAATTTAGAAAATATTTATAAAATATCAATTAGTAGAATTCTGAAATTACTCTATTCAAATATTATAATTTAAACATAATAAAATTTATAACATTATCTGAATTTCTCTTGTCAAAATTTTTAATTATTTTGTTAATTTTTTTTTTCACAATTATATATCTATATATGATTGAAAAAAAACTAAAATCCAAATAAATCAAATGAAAAATCATGAAATCCCCATTGAATAAAACATTATCAATATACACATCTAATTTACTAGACACTGTTTATGGTATCATCTGATGAAGCTCAATGTGGACTGATTTTTTGATGTTTGAGTAAATTAGGTTTCATGGCTATTTCACTTTTCTATGTTTCTGAAAAGATTTTTTTATATTTGCTGCTCATTTAAAGATATGTTTCATATATAACTCCCTCTTTTTACTTTTTCTATAGTTAAATACCCCATTATGGGTTGGTATGTTGGTGTTCACAGTGGGATTGAGTAATGATGGTGGATTTGAGGATAGATCTATATAACACAACTCATGGATCCTTTATGAATTTTTCTTGTATTTGTACTCGGTTCATAGTAGTGTTTGTCCATCCCCTTCTATGTTTCTTAGATGTCTGTAGTTCTTTTAAAATAACATGATATTTATTTCATGTAATGTTTTTAGTTTTTTAGGAAATATTCTTATTGTATTCCAAGATAGTTTGTACTAGTTTATGGTGTTTCAATGATGGTGTTTTAGTGTATTCTATTGTTGAAATATATGGTTGTTAAAATGGTGATAGGGTTAAAGAATATGACAAAATTATTTTTCATGTGATGATGATTATGGTAGATGGTGTTAAATAAAAAAAATTATAGTTCAAGGACTGAGTTGTCTCCTTGGTCTCAATTATTGTTTTTTCCACTAGTGATTTCAAGATGGTGGAGGATTAGTTTCATCCACAAATATGATGATGATGGGAAATTAATGATAGAATACATTTTCATGGTGGAGGCTTGCATTTTCTGGCTATGTAGTGATTATTATTGATGATTATAATGAATGTGGGTTATGGTTTATGTAATAATGAGTCAATGAACATATGTGGTTCAGGATGGTGAGGTATAATACCAGTCTTCATATTAAAACAACACTTGAGGCCAGATACTTAATCCTATTTCACTACACTAGATATTCATTTGATTTTGAATCTTGTTTTTTTATTTGTATTTTCTTCTAGTTTTTGAATTTTTTGATCTTTAAATATTATATGGTTTATATATTATTGGAAATTTTGTCTCGGTTCCCAAAAATCCTTTTAAATTTGGGTTTTCATGAAGTTAAAATAATATTTAATTGGATTGATAAATTATATATCCAAATTTAAATCACCCCACAAACATTAATAAACCTTCAAAACACCTGAATCCATCTTAAATTAGTGAAAATGAAGAAATAATAAAAATTAAATCTTTATTGAATTTGAAATTTCAAAATCTAATGAAATAATAGAAAACTATTCGTGGTTTTTCCATACAATCTAATGAAATGTGCACTAACCATGAAAAGTCTACAGAAAGCTATCCATCCTAGTTGGAATAGTCTGCATAAGGTTTTCTAAACAATTCCTATAGAACCTTGAAACCCTAGATCTCTTACCAATTAATATTTATAATAAATAAATTATCAAAATTGAACCACAATTATATATTAGAGAACAAGAAAACTCATATCAGGCTTGACATATCAATGAAATCCTATAACCAATCTTGATGTCATGAAATACACATCCTTGTTTACCCTAAAAGGTTAAGGGTTCCATAGAAAAATTGTTTTCCATAAACATTTATATATATATTTGATGAGTTTTCCAAACCTTATCTCTCCTCTACCCTATCATCCCAATTAAGAGAACCAAAACTAAATATTATAGAATTATTTAATGAATTAACCTGACCTCCCTATAACCCATGAAATTAGGTTGATCTATAAAAAGTCGTGAAGGGTATCGGGGATCCACATGGGTTGGAAAATAATGCATCTCTGTCAAGAGATTACCTTGGGAATGGTTTTCCAAAATTATCCACTAACACAGTTCCAAAAGAGAACATGTTTTGATCTTTCTTAAACATGGTGAGTCATTCTTTCAAATAAATACAAATAAAACAATAATCAATCAGCACGCAGTGACATAAATAAAGTTTCAAATAAATGACAACCACAAAAAATGACAACATTAAACATAATCTATATATGAACCAATAGAATGGGAAATCATACACATATACAACATTAAAAGTGATGAGAGGTTCACTAGGAGATTATAAAATGTGCTAAAAATTTTGAACCAAAAAAATTATCAAAAATATCTACCCATCTTATAGTGACATGAGGGATCACTTCTGCCATGTCAGTACCAACATCCCATGATTCATTTACAAGACTACCTTATAACACAATTTTGAACCTTTAAATTACCTTTATATATCAAAATAATTTCTACACACACTGAGATGTTTTATGTTTTGTGTGAGCATAACTAGCCCAATATCATTCTAGTAACTATAAAATGCACATTTTTTGTTAGTAAAATAAAGCATGTTAGTTTTAATATAGAGATATAAAAACAATATTTTGAAAATTTTATGAGAAAAAAATTAATTTGATATTAACATTTAAACATTTTAATGAAAAAAATTAACATTATATTTTTTATTTTATGTAGGAAAATTATTAATGTAAATTTATAAAATAATCCAAATAAAAATATGAGATGTAAAAAATTGTCATTAGGGTAAAGTTTTCCCGCGAAACTCTATTGGTGTATATTTAAACATAATTAACCATTTTATATAACCAATTATCTGAATTTGCATCAAGTAAATATTTAATACTCCATTATCTATAGAAACACACTCAATTAGTGGAAAATATTCCTCTAAAAATCCATTCCCTTTGTCCCTACCTAAGAACTAGAAGTTCCCTAAAAGTTTAACTAAGTCAAACAACCATTATAAAATTTAATTCTGTCATGTATTTTACAAATGACAATAATTTCAAAAAAACCATTCATTAAAAAAAAGTAGAAATTATGGATGATTAGTGTATCAAATGTATCAAAAATTATCAAAAAAAAACATTAGTGAAACCATTTTATACATTTAAAATAATAAAAAACCATACTATTCACCCATAGAGTTAATTAAATAATATTAATATGTATATCACCTAAAATATCCATCATATTGACCATTTATTATTTATTCAACTTTGAAAAATTTAATTCCTAGGAACCAAGAACAAAAGTGTTCGACCAACAGAGGGTGGGAATGGAACAATCTACCTTTATTGATTAATTCATATGAAAATATATTGAACAAACTTTTAAATTGAAGTGCGAATCCCTTGAAGTCAAGAAGAATATATAAACACTAAAACACATGTCATTATTATTTTGGTATCCGAGACTATTAGTCACCCTGTCCATGGGGGGAAGATAGATTTAAAAGTGAAGGGGGTGGTAAAGAAGGGGAAACCATAACTTGGAAATTTTCGTGATTAATCTATAATAAATTCCAACAAAATCAAGCCAAGGATGAGGTGATAAGTTTATGTAATGGGAGTGAACTAGGGTTTTTAAATATATATTGAATCTATGATTAAGGGACTTTAATATAGTGGGAACATTTTAGAGTATTCACATTTTTAATTAACTGGTAGAGCCGATAGTTTGGCCATATAGTTCCCTAAACCATGTACTAATCATTCAGATTCCATGACCATACTAGGAAGAATTATCATTATTTGTACTTGGGGTTTTAAAAATTATACCTCATTCATATGGACAGATTTATAATTTACTATATGCTCAATCATGGTTTGGTCACATTGATAGTAATAACCTTAAACCAACCATGTGGAACCCACTATCTCTACCAAAAATTAAATTATTGAAAGAAAATACACGAAAATAATTGAATTATAATGAGAAAAACAAATAATATATATATACCTACAAATATCATAGTGTGTGGGAAACACTAAGTGATTCTTAATGAATCCTACAACATTATTACAATTTATTTTTCAAAATTAATAAAATATCCTATTTATATTTACAATATTTAAATGATTAGATTTCAAAAAATATTAATATAATGAATTAAATTATTTCATGGTTATTTTATTGGAATTATGTAATGAGGTATAGTTTCCTCTTGGCGACATTACAAATTCTATTAAAACTATTTTGTACTTTTATATTCCTTATATTTCATAATACATATTGTTAAATTTACCCTTATATGTGTGTTTGATAAACCATGATAAAGAAGTTTCCATAAACCCAATTGTCTAAATGTTTCAAGAACTTTTTTTACAATACAATGGGAATGCAATTTAAATCCTTTGGTGTCCAATAGTCTTATATCATTTTGGGAATATCTTGTATGTTGATGAGATAAGGACCCTTAATTAGAATAAACTTTTTCAAGGTAACATTATATAATTATGGTAACTTAGTTATTCTCTTACCAAATATTATAAATAAAATCACTCATTCACACTTAAAAATAATGTGTTATAAATGAATGAACTATACTTAAACCTTGGTTAAGAGATGAATTTGATAAAAATGTGGTCATTGGGTTCATGAAATTATTTTAATTGATTCAAAATCTAAACCATAATATTATAATATATAACCAGACATGGCACTTTATTACTATTAATATCTCACAAGGGCAAATCTATCTTAAAAAATTATTTTGGAAATGAATTTTGCAATTGAAATTAATTAAATATCATTTTTTTCAAATTATTTCTTTTTCTTTTAAAAATTTACCAAAATGTGTTTTCTATGGTATACACCTATCCACTATTGAAACATGGTTTCTTAAATAAATTTTTGGTATGTAATATTTCATTTATAATTATGATTTATAGAAAGGATTATTAAAAAGTGGCACAAAACCTACAAAAGTTTATTAAATATTCCTTTATCTGCTTATGACCCCTAGTTATAGTCCATTCCTAGTTCATGTTATCAAGATAATTAACACATCAATGGATTTGTCTAGAACTATAATTTGTTATTGTAAACAAAATTTTAATTAATATAATGTAATAACAACTTACTTGATGGATACCTCCCAGTATGACTTGGTTATCTAGTGTTTTAAACCCATGAGGTTCCATTGGAATGTATCTAACTACTTCATGATTCTAATGATTTATAATATTAGTTTGTATAATAAAGCCTCAATTATATTCCATGATAATTTTTATTGTTCCATAATGTTATTATGATAGTTTGTATCTTTATCATGGATAACCATTTATATTGTGGAAATAATATTATCACTCTTTTCATAGATCATTATGACAAATATCATTATCACATTTTCTTGATCTAATCAATTATTTTGATATATACCAAGCATGATAGAAGGGATGCATAGTTTTTTATTTAATTATAAATATTTTATATCTTTTTGGAATGAATCTTTTTTATTAATTCATTTTGTTAACACTTATATAATGTTATATTTTTATATTAAAAACTATTAAGAATGTTTAAGATGACTTGGATCAGAATTTTTTAAATGGGATCCCAACAACCTGAAATTGTATATTCCTTCAATGATTCCCTAGGATGAATAGTTCTCTCTGCCGAAATATAGTTGGAATGACTCTCTTTTCCCCCATGGATGTGTGTGTTTCTTATTTTCTTTGGTATATGTTCTCTGGGATGGGTGACATAATTTCCCTTCACAATTTATCTCAGTTTTTGGGATTGAACCGAAGTATGATAAACTAGTGTGGACCCTCTAGGTATAAATATTTATCTATTACAGTTTTTATGATTACAAAAATTCTATTTTATGAAATTATTATCTATTATTTTGTAAATATGTATTTTACCCCATATCATTAATAAAAACCTATTTATTTATACTTTTGTAAATTTTTATATGTTTTCTTCCATACACCCATTCATTAAATTGAATTTTTACACTATTGGTGTTTCCCTACATTGTATTTTCTGAAAACCCATATATGTACACCTTTTTTGGATCCATCCTCTATTTTACTACTTTTAATGAAATTACAGTTTCTTTAGTTGTTATTATGTCTTGTTGATGTTTTATCTTGTTGGGAATGGTAGTGGGATCATTTCAGGCTTTAGAGTCAAGACATTTATAGGTGGTTGGATGCCACATTCAGATCATCATCAATTCTTCCTTTTGTTTCACATCTTTTATGCCCCATTTTTCATTCATATTAATTACAACATATTTTGTATGATATTTTATAGAATTGGATGTGTCTTGTATGCTTTCAATAAGAGTGTTATGGGTTGTTTACGTTCATATTTATATTTTAAAAAACTTGTTTGGGTTGTGTTTTATTTTTTCAAAATCAGAATTATAGTTGTTTCATTTCATGTTTCTGATAGAGATCTATCATGCCTTGTCTTCATAATAAATCAATTAAATTATTCCCCATGCATTAAATTGAGTCATTTGGTGCTAATTTATACTTCAAGGGATAAAGTAGTGTTCTTCGGGTTACAACACTCTGATTTGGGGGTTTTATTGGTATCCATGTTAGTCTTCTTACACAGAATCAATTAACTAATCAATTTATCAAAAAATATAGAGAAAATAAAATAATAACATCTATACATGACTTGTTCAGTAACATTTTATATAAATAACAATTGAGAAAAACAGTGAATAATTATTTAGTTGGTCATAATTCAACCAAATAATTTATTACTCATAAAAATTAATAGTACATAAACTGATTTTTCACCTATAGTCAAGGCAATACCATAATGAATAAAAAAACACATGAAGAAAAAAAAATCAACATTTTATAGAACCTACACAATCCTAGATAGTTATTAGGATAGAAATTGTTACACTATAATCCCTACCATACTCCCTTTCATTTTAATTTATAATATTTTTATACAACTTAAGTTTTAATATGAATGGTTTTTAAATTTATTTCATTAGAAATAATTTAATAAATAGTTAACATTGATAATCAAATGAAATTTATCTTCAAATGAATTACATTATGATTTATTTTATCCAAATTATCACTATTTAATTAATTAAACAATAATATTTTTTATTTTTGATGTTTTAAATATTATATGTCTCTAAATGGTTCTAAAAAATAGAAAAAAACACACATAAGAACACAACATTATATTTTCATCAAATTTATTTCCTATACATGAATACCTATAATGAACAAGATTCATAATAAATAATTCAATGTAATAATGAAAATTAAAATCAATCATAGACTAAACATGGAAACTCAAGATTCATTAATAATTATTCTTACCATGCATATTTTTTCTTATATAATGAGTCATGATGATCCTATCTACTTTATAGTTGTAGGCATATCTCCCCAAGATAACTATGATACCATTTTGTAATGACTCTTTATGTATATCATGGTTTTATCAAAATTTTAAAAACACATAATTAATTTTAATATATCAGTGAAGGCTAGTTTAAATTTTAAGGGGTAAAATATAATTAAGTGGGAATAACGGTTTCATCAAATTCTTAAACCAGTGTACAATAAGGTACACCATTTCAAAATAAGAATATAAGAACTATAAAATAGACATGTGATATTAAATTTAAAACACGCCCAAGTTCATTTTATAGGAACTTAAAAATATAAAAATAAATTTTAAGTAGACACTCCAAGATTAAAGTAATTACTATATAGATAATGGAAAAAATGAAAGGCATAGACTTGCCTCATCAACCTCTAATTTACCACCACATTAACACCAAACAATTTTATCACTGCTCCAATATTGATGTCATATAGATCCTCTATTTATAGTCCTTTACATTGCCTAGATAAAATATAATAAGGTTTATATACATCCTAGAGGTCATGTGTAGGTTATGAATGTAATGTGCCCAGTAATCAGTGACCACATATCCCCAACAAATATATTATATGACAACTTATCATTAGAGGTAGCATAACATAATCAAGAAAAAATAAATCAAAAATAAATCTATGAGGTAAATGATAAAGTATACAAAAGTAATCTATTTTGGTTTTTGGTTTGTATGATCTATATAATAAATATTAGTATTCAACTATAAATTATTCAAAATATTCTTAAAATATATAAAGGTGGAAATATAAAAAACACTAATCATGAAATAAATCCACATAAATATAGGGAAGGGAAATAACTAATTATATTTCATAAGAACACACATATAAAGAAAGGGGGAGTATATAAAGTGTTATCTATACCCCCTAATAAATCCATTGTATTTATATGTATATTTAAGATATTTATAACCATATACTCATGTTATCAACCTTATTAAAACATTATAATAAATCATATAATGAAGGAAAAACAATGAATACTCTATGAAATTCCAAAAATTTATGTCAAATAAATTAGAAATAGTGGAATAAAGGATACAAAATTATAACTAATATTAGGTAAATGAGAAACATATCAAATTAAAAATCAAATCAAAACTATCTTTAGAAAAACATTTACATGGAATTAAAATCACTTTTATGTTTAGACTATGTCAACCCCATATAGATGTCAAAAATAACCAATAATAATATAAGAGAGTATAGGGATTACCTACAAAATAACCTATTTAGTTAAAATAAAAGGCTTTTAGAAATATATTTTCCCCCACATTGATTGATTTTAAAAATATAGAGGATTAAAATATTAGAATTTTTTTATACCCCAAAAATCAGAAAGATTTAATGAAATGAGATGGGCTACCATAAACTCTGTAAATAATAATTTCTATAATATATTGGAAAAAAATTGTAAAATATTGAATATTAAACTCACTTTTAGAGGATAATGCTAATAAGAGATTTTATATGATATATTTGTATGGCTATAGTGGGGGAAATACTAAAGAAACCCCTATGATATTGAGTTCAAATTACGTAAAAGGATCATTTGGCATCATTTTTTAGTAGACCCCAAAATGGGATCTATCTAACACTATTTTTGGGACCATTTTCTACCATTTAGACACTAGCTACCTAGATATAGGTCATTATGTACTCGTTATAAGAGCTAGTGGGGCATGTAACTCCACCAAAAATCATCGAGTACCTAGTAATCTAACATCTATTACCCAGATCAATTTCTTCACCTAAATATATTCCATTATCCATATTTATCACTTTTATTTCCCCTAAAACTTTATAACTGAATATTAATTAAATTTAATGATTAAATTATAAATAATTAACATAAAACTCTTACTTGTATATTTTAGTTGAATTTAAAAAGTATACAAATTTTCTTTTTTTTATCCTCTCCAAGACTCGTGAAACTTATCTTTCTTATTTGTTGACCAATTATATCAAAAATTCAATTTATTATGATTATATATACAGAATAAACAATAATGACATTAAAAAGACATATTAAAAAATATTTTTACTATTTATATTTTGGTAAGGCGTCATGAATATTTTTCCGATTTTATTTCAACATTAAAAAGTAGAAATTATTCTCAAGTATGAAACATTTTTCATCATTCCCTTTGTTGGGTATCTTTTTATAACCACTCACAAGAAAACATCATTTATTATAAGAAAAACAATATTCTTCAAACAATAAACTCTATCACTATTTTTAGTCCATTATACCATTGTATTATTATTTATTTAGCATTAATTTTAATAATAACATAAAAATTCATATTTTATTTTAATATTATTTCATTTCTATTTTAGTTTTTTTAATGTGTATGTATATACCACTCCAAGGAAAAAATTATTTTTTCAATTTTTATATAGAATATTCCATAATTTGTTTCTAATTAGTATTATTTTAAATTTAACTTTTCTACTCTAAACCCATTTCAATTTTTTGTATCATATATTGTAACATCCCAAGTAATTAATGAATAATTTATATGTTTATCTATGTCTATTAATGAATTAGATAGTGTGTTAGAGGCTTAAAATGAAAATAAATCCAATCTTAAGCATGGAATACACTAATATTCTTAAAAGATTGTTTTACTTCCTTTTGATGGAAAACCCTTTTTAAATACAACTTTTGACAATTTTATAATCTATATTTGTCAAAATAAAAATATTCATTATGATTGGGACATCTAAATTTACATTGGATAAATTTTTGGCATTTTTCTGACAATGTTTATTTTTTAATGAATAGTGAAGAATACTGCATTTTATATCAAAACTTATTTTTCATTTAATTTAATTATATGGTTAGATTATATTTTTAATTGGTCATAAAGTGTAATATGAATATATTTTTACCATTTAATCTAATTGTGGTCATTAGGATTAATTTCACTTTGAAATTGGTCATAAACTAATGCCAAACTTTTCATAGATATTGTTTCAAAAAAACCCGCTATTTGTTTTGACAACGGGAATTATTTTTAAATAAATTATTGAAATTTATGTGTTTGGAATTTGGTAAAATGGATTAAATATTTGTAATTAGAAGGTCCAAATTATGTAATTAAGACTCTTTTGTTTTTGGACATTATGAATAGTAACGACGATAATTATCTTTAATTATCTTGATTAATGAGTAATCGGGTAGTTAAGGATAATAAAATAATATCATAATAATAAAAAATGATACCAAAATGTGTCCTAAGGCTACTGGTTGTCTCATGTCCTACCATGGGATTCCTTGTGCCAAACTTGGGGGCCCCATGAAATCACTTTTGTGAGAAAGTAACTTTTTATCTTTTGATTTTTTAAAGAATGTTAAATTTAAAAAAGAATGTATCACCTAAGTAAAATATTTTTAATTTTGCCTACATAAATGATCTTTTGGACTATAACGAGTCATTTTAAAGATAAAAAAAAATTCTACATCATAGTATTTTTTTATAATTTTTATACATTAAATAAAATATATTATTTATGACATCATAATGATGCAGCGATGACCTCATTATTTGACGATTTAAATAAAATGGAATGATAATGTAAAATATATGACCTAAACATGTCCAAAACCTATTGGGTGGATATATTTCGAACCCTTATCACCTTATCCTCGAATTATATCAATGTGGGACCTTTATAATCCGAAACCCATTTGAAAATAAAGTAACATTTCTCTACTTTCCAAGAGTGCCCCTCCTCTCCTCTTATAAAAGGACCCCACCTCTACCTCCTTAACCACACTTCCAAAGCCTTTGGCTCGGCCAACCCCTTCCCATTTTGTCTCTCCACTTCCCTCTCTTACTCCTTGAAGCCTCACATTGGGCATAAGTCTTCCCAGGGAAGCCTTTGAGCTCAAACCCAAGGGAGTTATCCGATTTTAAGGTAATGTCTTCACTTGAGTCCGTTTGTTTTATTTTGCATCTCGAACCCCCTAGACTCTTTTTATTCATTTATTTTGTAACAACTCCAGTATCTGCAATATACTAGGATGTTGTTATAAGAAGGATTCGAGCTAAACTTACACACACCTACATCTAATGGTTAAAGAACATACTGTTTCCGTGGATTGAAAATTTCTGCCTCCCGAAACGATGATTGTTCAACATTATTTTTACACCTTAAAAGGTGGCCATTAAGATGACACTATATTTATATATGATATATAATATGTTTATGTATTCCTTAAGCTTCTGTATTTTTCATTTTGGGCATACCTTTATGGTTCCCATTATGGGTAAACACGATATCTTCATTTAAGGAAGTGCGGACTACCGCCCCCTCAAAGTGATTTGATTCGTAAAATACCATATATGGGACGTAGAAAGGATGGAGTTATGATATTATATATGATATTACACTGGAATTATAATATAAATTTATATAATTATGATTCCATTCTATCAAATACGAAATAGAAATGAAAGTAGCGTTCATGCGTACGTACTGCTTACCGTCACCATGAACGGTGCATTTCATTTCTTACCTCTAAATGATTATGTAATATTATAAATGCATGAATGTACTAGATATATATGACATATATGATATCTACATCATGAATACCATTCTGGATATAATGGATACATGAACAACTTGTAATTATAAAGGGATTATTTTTTACTCAAGTACCAATGATCGTTAAAATGACCGTTATTAACTTAAATAATTACATAGTGTTCATGACATGGAAATAAGTGATATAAAAGGAATAATGAACTTGAAAAAGGTTCCTAAACAAGTAGAAATTAACCGAAGTTTATTATTCAGGAGATTAAATAACGACCGAGTCAAGTCGGACCCGAGGTATGGGACTTCGTCTCAATCTTCTTTCATTGAGGCATATTTTGTTTTATAAAAAACCTTATTTTATACGGTGTATAAACCCCTTTGACTTTTACATTTATCCAAAAGAAATCTTTTTTATACGAAGCGTTTTACTAAACGAAAAAAGAGAATGTTTATGTCATACGTATGCGGCGACAACGACTTCTCCGCCGCCGTGACCATTATTTGAGTTTCGGCTTCCTCTACAAGCCATACCTTTTTTTTAAAAGAAAAATAAATACCATGTTTTACTTTTCTTTTATTTTGTTATTGAAAATGGTTTTCGTAATGTTTTTATATCAATGTGTTGTATTGATATCTTGTGATTGAAAGGTGGAAATGTTATGTTTCCTTTATGAATGTTTTATGTGATACGATTATGTTGAGGTTCTTGGGAATTATAATGAAGACGGGTGGTTCTGTGATAAACTAAGGGCGGGTGAGCCCGATATAGGTCTCCAATGAATTGGGTAACGCGAAGGAGTGTAACGTTAAGGTTTCTCTGAAGGGATTTATGGAATATACTGTGATGGGTATTCCAAACGTAACCAAGAGGGTTACTCCCTACATAAGAATGTTATGAATGCCTCATGTTACCTTTATGTCTTATGATTTCTATGATTTATTCATGATTTGATGAGGTATGTTGAAGTGCTTATGTTTTGTGGGTAAAGTATGATTTCATTCTTATATATATGTACCCATGTTTCCTTTCCATATATATTTTATATCCCTTACTGAGCTTTTTATGCTCATCCCAAGTTTTTTTGAAATGTTTTTCACAGGTCAAGGGAAAGGTACAAGATATGATGATAGTGTCAAGGGAGTGTCAATAAAGAATCCATGTTTTATTTTAAATATGTTTCCATTGATGGGAAAGAAGAATATTATCTTTATGTAACCACTTTGTTTATATGTGGAATGTAATGAAAGTTTTATGATCTAATTCACTAAAACTCTAAACCTGAAAAGATCCTCAATGTGTAATCTTGTAATAACTGAAGATTAAGTAAGGTTTAAGGCTGGGGCTATATAGTTGGTATCAGAGGTCGGTTTAGATAACTTTAGGAGTTATAATTATATTAAATGATTATCCAAAAATATTTTTTTATGGTCAATTTGAAGTGATATAGTATTTGAATATTACCATGTTGCTTCATCTAAGACATGTTTGTTCAGAATGGTTTTCCGTAGAGGAAATAGGGAAGTAGTGCTAGGAAGGCATGCAGAAGGAAATAACCTTCCGAATCAGCATCCTGATATGGTTGGAATTGGAACTGAACAGTTTGTTGCAGTAATGGCGCAGTTGACTCAAGCGATAAATGGTGGTGGTATCCATACACGAGATCAGCCAGATCAACCGCAGAGGAACATGTCAGTGGTGGAACATTTCATGAGGCAACATCCCCCATCATTCAGAGGATCATCTGACCCTGTGCTAGCTGAAGGGTGTATTAAAGCAATAGAGAAGATTTTTGATGTCATGGGGTGTTCAGACAATCATAATGTTAGTCTTGCTTGTATCGTTTGGAGGGTGAAGCAGATCAGTGGTGGTCGATGGTTAAAAATATTAGGGACGCTGATGAGATTGATGCTCTCGACTTGGATGAATTCAAAGGTATGTTTCTTGAGAAGTATTTTCCTAAGGCTGTTCAACTTAGGATGGAAAATCAATTCATGGAATTGAGGCAAGAGGAAGACTCAGTGGCTGCCTGTGAAGAAAGGTTCACTCGATTATGCAAGGTATGCTCCAAATTTTATCTGAGACCTTGATAGTAAAATCAATCATTTTTACTCAGGATTAAAGCCAAAATATAGAAGGTCATTAGCTTCTTGTGAGTTTAAAAGTTATGAAAAGCTTGTTCGATGTGCTGAGAAGGTGGAAATGGAGTTTTCTGATGATCAAGTTTTCTATAACAACCAACAGAAGAAGAGACCGAGGTGGCAGGATAAAGGTAAGAATTCTTCAAAAAAGTCTGATGGTAAGAAAATTAAGTTTCCAGTTTGTGATAAATGTGGAAAAAGGCATGCTGGGGAATGTCTTCTGAATTCTGGAAAGTGCTACAGATGTGGTAAGATGGGACATAAGGCTCGTGATTTCACTGGAAAAGATCAGGGTGATGGTAAGACCAAATTTGATTTACAGTTAGTGAAATGTTATAAGTGCAATGAGATGGGTAACTATGAAAACGAGTGTCCGACAAAGAGCTTGGGTGATGGGAAGCAGTTAGACTACAAGCTGAAATGGGTGGTGAAATCCTTTGCAACTACTTCAGTAGATGTTGGGCCATCAAATGAAGTTGTATCAGGTACTTTGTTTGTTTTTTCAGATTACGCCAGTGTGTTGTTTGATTCGGGGTCCACACATTCTTTCATCTCTGAAACCTTTTCTAGTAAAATGGGAATAAAATCTCAAGAAATGACTCCTGAACTTTTGGTAAAAACACCTGGGGGAAATGTTGAGGCAAAAATAATTTATAAGAATCTTCCTATCCTTATCTGTGAAAAGAACCTACTTGCAAACCTTATAGTTCTACCTCTAGTAGAGTTTGATGTTATCCTGGGTATATATTGGCTCTCTATTTAACATGCTATGATTGACTGTAGAGATAAAGAAGTTTCTTTTCAGAAAGACTTTCATTTTGTGTACAAGAATGAACCCTTACTGTTGATAACTTATCAAGAGGCCAAGAATCTTGTAAAAGATGGAAATGAATGTTACCTTGCACACATCATTGAAAATAAAGAAACTGTTCAGATTAATGATGTGCCAGTGGTAAATGAGTATCCTGATGTTTTTCCTGATGAGTTGCCTGGAATAATACCAGATCGAGAAGTTGAGTTTACTATTGACTTAGTTCCTGATGCTAATCCAATTTCAAAACCCCATTATTGAATGGCTCAAATTGAACTTTTAGAGTTGATGGAGCAATTGCAAGATTTATTAGAGAAAGGTTTCATTCGACCTAGCACATCACCATGGGGTGCTCTTGTTTTATTTGTTAAAAAGAAAGATGGTTCAATGAGACTTTGCATTGATTATAGAGCCCTGAATAACATCACGGTTAAGAACAAATATCCTTTTCCTCATATCGATGATTTGTTTGATCAGCTCCAGGGAGCTCAGTATTTTTCAAAGATTAACTTGAGATCGGGGTACCATCAGCTAAAGGTAAAGGAAAAAAGATGTTCTGAAGACCGCGTTCCGTACAAGATATGGCCATTATGAATTTGTAGTAATGCCTTTTGGGCTAACCAATGCACCTACTGTATTCATGGACTTAATGAATATAATTTTCCATGAGTTCTTGGATAAGTTTGTGGTGGTTTTTATTGATGATATTTTCATGTTTTCTAAAAGTAAAAAGGAGCATGAAAGATATTTAAGGGTTATCTTGCAAACCTTAAAAGAAAAGAAACTATATGGAAAATTCAGCAAGTGTGAGTTTTGGTTGAAACAAATTTCTTTCCTTGGTCATATTGTTTATAAAGATGGGATAACGGTTGATCCTACAAAAACAAAGTTTGTTGAAGAATGGCCAAGACCCACAAATGTAATTGAGATTCGTAGCTTCCTTGGCTTGGCAGGCTATTACCGAAGGTTTGTTAGAAATTTTTCACGGTTATCTAGTCCAATGACTATGCTAACTCGGAAGGGTGTTAAGTTTATCTGGACAAAATAATGTGATGATTGTTTTCAGGAATTGAAAATAAGATTGATGAATGCTTCAGTTTTGGAACTACCTTCCAGGAATGGTGAGTTTGTTATATACAATGATGCTTCATTGAAAGGACTTGGTTGCATCCTAATGCAGAATGATCAGGTAATTTCTTATGCTTCACGACAGTTGAAAACTCATGAGGTAAATTACCCTACACATGATTTGTAATTATCTGTTGTTTTTTTCGCTTTAAAAATTTGGAGGCATCATTTGTATGGAGTAAAGTGTGAAATATATACTGATCACAAAAGTGTAAAGTATATATTCACTCAGAAAGAGTTAAACATGAGACAGAGGATATGGCTGTAATTAATCAAGGATTATGATTGTACAATTCATTACCATCCAGGAAAAGCAAATAATGTGGCTGATGCTTTGAGTCGAAAAAGTAATGCTTCATTAGCAATGTTGCGTTTAGAATGCGATCCTTTGGTTAAGGATTTGATGAACTTTGGAATAGAATTTGTTGGTGAAGGAAGTTCTTCTGTTTTGTTTCAGGTATCAGTGAGATCATATCTATCAGATAGAATCAAGAAAACATAGAAGCAAGACAGTGAGTTGCAGAAAAAGGTAGAGCTGGTTCAGAAAGGTAAGTTGCCTGAATTCAACATTGATAATGATTGCGTTTTGAGATTTGGGAAGAGATTGTGTGTGCCTTGTGATTCACAGTTGAAGAGAGAGTTGTTATGTGAAGCTCATAGTTCTCCGCTTTCAGTTCATCCTGGCAGTACTAAGATGTACAGAGATCTGTGGGAGTATTACTGGTGGGATGGAATGAAAAGAGATATTGCTGATTTTACTGTGAAGTGTTTGACATGTCAACAGGTTAAAGCAGAGTGGCAGTTACCTAAAGGGAAGCTTCGGCCTTTACCAGTGCCAGAGTGGAAGTGGGAGAATATATCCATGGACTTTGTTGTGGGATTACCGAAGACATCTCGAGGTAATAATGCAATCTAGATTATTGTTGATCGCTTGACTAAATCTGCTCATTTCCTTTCTATACGAGATACTTTTTCCCTAGATCAACTTTCCCGTTTGTATCTTAAAGAGATAGTCAGGTTACACAGAGTTCCCCTCTCCATTGTATCTAATCGTGATCCCAGGTTCACTTCTAACTTTTGGAAAGGAATTCAGAAGTCGTTGGGTACTGAATTAAATTTTAGTATAGCTTTTCATCCTCAATCAGATGGGCAGTCAGAACGAACATTTCAGACATTGGAGGATATTCTACGTTCTTGCTCTATGGATTATCAGGGAAGTTGGGACCAATATCTTTCTTTGGTTGAATTTTCATATAATAACAGTTTTCATTCTAGTATACAGATGGCACCATTTCAGGCATTATATGGGAAGCGGTGTCAAACTCCAACGTTCTGGGATGAAGTGGGTGAAAAGAAGTTGATGGGACCAGAATTGGTAGAAGATATGGAATAAAAAGTTCAGCTGATTCATAAGCACATGAGAACAGCTCAGAGCAGGCAGAAGAGTTATGCGGATAACCAGAGGAAGGATCTATCTTTCGAGGTAGGTGATCATGTTTTTCTCAAGGTTTCTCCTTGGAAAAGTGTGATGAGATTTGGTAAGAAAGGAAAGCTGAGTCCAAGGTTTATTGGACCATATGCAATTCTGGAGAGAGTTGGATCAGTTGCATACCGGGTGGCTTTACCTCCGAGTTTATCTCAGGTACACAATGTTTTTCACGTTTCGATGTTGAGAAAGTATATGCCAGATCCATCTCATGTTTTGAGTCCAGAGGTAGTTCAGCTGGAAGAGAACCTATCTTATGAGGAACAACCGGACCAGATTCTTGACCACAGGGAGCAAGTGTAAAGGAATAAGGTGATTAATCAGGTAAAGGTTTTGTGGAAGAACCACATGATGGAAGAGGCAACATGGGAATCTGAAAATGCAATGAGGGATAAGTACCCCTATTTATTTGATAAGTAAATAAATTTTGGGGATGCAATTTTCTAAAGGGGGGAAGGATGTAACATCCCAAGTAATTAATGAATAATAGATATTTTTATCTATGTCTATTAATGAATTAGATAGTGTTTTAGAGGCTTAAAATGAAAATAAATCCAATCTTAAGCATGGAATACACTAATATTCTTAAAAGATTGTTTTACTGCCTTTTGATGGAAAACCCTTTTCAAATCAAACTTTTGACAATTTTATAATATATATTTTTCAAAATAAACATATTCATTATGATTGGGACATTGAAATTTACATTGGATAAATTTTTGGTATTTTTCTGACAATGTTTATTTTTTAATGAATAGTGAAAAATACTGCATTTTATATCAAAACTGCTTTTTCATTTAATTTAATTATATGGTTAGATAATATTTTTAATTGGTCTTACAGTTTAATCTGAATATATTTTTACCATTTAATCCAATGGTGGTCATTAGTATTAATTTCACTTTGAAATTGGTCATAAGCTAATGCCAAACGTTTCATAGATATTGTTTCAAAAATACCCGCTATTTGTTTTGGCAACGGGAATTATTTTTAAATCAATTATTGCAATTTATGTGTTTGGAATTTGGTAAAATGGATTACATATTTGGAATCATAAGTTCCAAATTATGTAATTAAGACTCTTTTGTTTTTGGACATTATGAATAGTAACGTCGGTAATTATCTTTAATTATCTTGATTAATGAGTAATCAGGTAGTTAAGGATAATAAAATAATATCATAATAATAAAAAATTACACCAAAATGTGTCCTAAGGCTACTTGTTGTCTCATGGAAAACCATGGGATGCCTTGTGCCAATCTTGGGGGCCCCATGAAATCACTTTTGTGAGAAAGTGACTTTTTATCTTTTGATTTTTTAAAGAATGTTAAATGTAAAAAAGAATGTATCACCTAAGTAAAATATTTTTAATTTTGTCTACATAAATGATCTTTTGGAATATAAATAGTAATTGGAAAGATAAAAATATTTTCTACATCATAGTATTTTTTTTATAATTTTTAGACATTAAATAAATTATATTATTTATGACATCATAATGATGCAGCGATGACCTCATTATTTGACGATTTAAATAAAATGAAAAGATAATGTAAAATATAAGACCTACACATGTCCAAAACATATTTGGTGGATATATTTCGAACCCTTATCACCTTATCCTCGAATTATATCAATGTGGGACCTTTAAAATCCGAAACCCATTTGAAAATAAAGTAACATTTCTTTACTTTCCAAGAGTGCCCCTCCTCTTCTCTTATAAAAGGCCCCCACCTCTACCTCCTTACCCACACTTACAAAGCCATTGGATCAGTCGAAACCTTCCCATTTTGTCTCTCCACTTCCTTCTCTTACTCCTTGAACTCTCACATTGGGCATAAGTCTTCCCAAGGAAGCCTTTGAGCTCAAACCCAAGGGAGTTACCCGATTTTAAGGTAATGTATTCACTTGAGTCCTTTTGTTTTATTTTGCTTCTTCAACCCCCTAGACTCTTTTTATTAATTTCATTTGTCACAACTCCAGTATCTTCAAAATACTAGGATTTTTTTATAATAAGGATTCGAGCTACACTTACACACACCTACATCTAATGGTTAAAGAAAATACTGTTTCCGGGAATGGCGAATTTCTGCCTCCTGAAACGATGATTGTTCAACATTCTTTTAACACCTTCAAAGGTGGCGATTAAGATGACACTATATTTATATATGATATATAATATGCTTATGTTTTCCTTAATCTCTTGTATTTTTCATTTTGGGAATACCTTTATGGTTCCCATTATGGGTAAACGCAATATCTTCATTTAAGGAAGTACGGACTACCGTCCCCTCAAAGTGATTTGATTCATTAAATACCATATGTGGGATGTATAAAGGATGGAGTTATGATATTATATTCGATTTTACACAGGAATTATAATATACCTTTATATAATTATGATTCCATTCTATAAAATATGAAATAGAAATAAAAGTAGCGTTCATGCGTACGTACAACTTACCGTCTCTATGAACGGTGCATTTAATTTATTACCTCTAAATGATTATTTAATATTATAAATGCATGAATGTAATGGATATATATGACATATATGATATCTACATCATGAATACCATTCTGTATATAATGGATACATGAACAACTTGTAATTATAAATGGATTATTTTTTACTCAAGTACCAATGATCGTTAAAATGATCGTTATTAACTTAAATAATTACATAGTGTTCATGACATGGAAATAAGTGATATAAAAGGAATAATGAACGTGAAAAAGGTTCTTAAACAAGTATAAATTAACTCAAGTTTATTATTCAGGAGATTAAAGAACGACCGAGTCATGTCGGACCCGAGGTATGGGACTTCGTCTCAATCTCTTTTCATTGAGGCATATTTTGTTTTATACACAACCTTCTTTTATACGGTGTATAAACCCTTTTGACTTTTACGTTTATCCAAAAGGAATATTGTTTATACGAAGCATTTTACTAAACGAAAGAAGGGAATGTTTTTGTTATACGTATGCGGCGACAATGACTTCTCCACCGCTGTGACCATCATTTGAGTTTCGGCTTCCTCTACAAGCCATACCTTTTTTTAAAAGAAAAATAAATACCATGTTTTACTTTTCTTTTATTTTGGTATTGAAAATGGTTTTCATTATGTTTTTATATCAATGTGTTGTATTTACATCTTGTGATTGAATGGTGGAAATGTTATGTTTCTTTTATGCATGTTTTATGTGATACGATTATGTTGAGGTTCATGAGCATTATTATGAAGATGGGTGGTTCCATGATAAAATAAGGGCGGGTGAGCCCGATATAGCTCTCCAATGCATTGGGTAAGGCAAAGGAGTGTAACGTTAAGGTATCTCCGAAGAGATTTAGGGAATATACTGTGATGGGTATTCCAAACGTAACCAAGAGGGTTACTCCCTACGTAAGAATGTTATGAATGCCTCAAGTTAACTTTGTGTCTTATGATTTCTATGATTTATTCATGATTTGATGAGGTATGTTGAAGTGATTATGTTTTATGGGTAAAGTATAATTTCATTCTTATGTATATATGTACCCTTGTTTCCTTTCCATATATATTTTATATCCCTTACTGATCTTTTTATGCTCATCCCATGTTTTTTTTGAAATGTTTTTCACAGGTCAACGGAAAGGTACATGATATGATGATAGTGTCAAGGGAGTGTCAAGAAAGAATCCATGTTTTATTTTAAATATGTTTCCATTGATGGGAAAGAATAATATTATCTATATGTAACCACTTTGTTTATATGTGGAATGTAATGCAAGTTTTATGATCTAATTCTCTAAAACTCTAAACCTGAAAATATCATCAATGTGTAATCTTGTAATAACTCAAGATTAAGTAAGGTTTAAGGCTGGGGCCTTATATCTATTCAATAGTGAACACATTTTTAAAATAACTCACATTCTCAAAAATATTTTTACTCTTTAATCCAATTATGCTCAAAAAATATTTATTTTTCATATAAGTCCAATTTCACCCATGGAGTAAGGAATTTATTCACATAATTTCTCATATTACATATTTTAATATTATAAAGTTAATTATATAATTCTGGATGTCTTTAAAATTTCAATTTCAAGCATACTTTGTATGTTATATTCATGAATCATTAGTTTGTATTTGTAATTATTAATTATTATTTTAAAGTCAATGATAATTTCATTTTGCTCTTAATATTTAGTACAAATATTTTCAAAACTATTATATCTTTGAAAACATTTTATCATACATCAATAATTCATTAAATTAGTATTTTATTCCCTTTAGACACTTCTCAACCACAGAACATATCTTTTTCCTTCTTTCATGATATGTTTCCTCTTAACGTCAATATTATTTTCATGGTTTTCATGAATCTCATCCTATTCAACTAAAAATGTAAATCACAAAACATCATCATTAAATTTCCTTCATATTGTAAAAATTATCAATGTAAAAATTTCTAAAATAACATAATATATCGTTAATATTTTAATTTTATTTTTTTTCTTGTTACTTTCTTATCGCCTAAATTTATGTCATGTCAAAAAAATTACTGATTTAATTTATTCCATTTTGTTTGTTTGGTTCTAATTATTATAAAACACATTCTGATTCATAATATATGAATCCTATTTAATTTTTGTATTATTTAAATAATTAATTGAATTTCTTATAACATATTTGGTTTTTCTATATTAAACATGAATTTTTTTTAGATTTCATATAACGTGTTTTACAAGTTCCAAAAATGTCTTATAGTGTAGTCAATTGAATACCAATTGGGAAATATATAAGACATGATCAAATTATTTAATCATTATTTATCAAAGGAAGGAAATCTTATTGATTTGATGTTGATGATATAATCATTATAGACTATGTAATTAATGAGGAAATAGATATATCAAAAGTACTATTTAATAAAGAATTAAATTGATCATTCTATTCCGGTGTTAGTTTAAGATATTGAAAGAAACTTTTTATTTCTAGAAGCATAATCATTGTATAGTTCCTCAAGAGGATAAATAATCATTAATCTAAAAATAGCATTTATCAACTATAACTATTATTATTATTTATTTTCATATTATTTATTTTATTAGGTATTGAATGTTTTCTTTTAATGTTGTAAACACTCACCCACTAGTTTTTTCTATAATTAAAAAATGATAAAAGGTTTTTTTTTTCGATAAAATAGGTTTTTGTTATACATAACTATATAAAAGTTATTGTAGGTTGTGCATTCAACAAAAATGATGTTCAATTTTTCTTTTCCTTAAAGTCCTTAGTTCATGCCTCTAGTTAGGAAAATTATATTTATTATAAATATTTATCACTCCCTTAAAAATTGATACATATAGTTTATATCCATAATATTTACATTTAATGGTTTAAGAGTGGTGTAGGTATTTACAAGAACCACTATAAATAGTTGTTCCTTATTTTTTTTAACTTTTTTTCATTTTCTATAATGTCACTACTTACATAACATTCCCATTTATTATTTGAGTAATTATTTAATTTATCTTTTATATCAACATTATTTCATGGCTTATTTTTACTAAAATTAAAACTTATTGTACATTTAAGTTTATATTGAAAATTAAACACATCTCTGGTATTTGTTATCTCACGCTATCTATCACCTAATAATTTAAATCTGAGAAAGATCATCTTGATATATTTATTTCTCTATTAGTAAATATTTTTGGAAATATAATATGTTTTTAGATAAATTTTATCCTAGTAACAAAAAAATAATATTTTTAAGATATATTTAAAAAATGGACAATTACGAGTTAATGGATAATAAAAATACACTAAGAACGCAAAACATTAAGGGAAATAACTATGGGTATTGTAATGATAGGATAAGGATATTCATGAAAAAAAAGTGGTATATAATACCAAAATATATTATTAAAACATTAAAATTTTCCAAAATGTGTTATAACTACACTTTTTGTAAATGATGATTTTATGTACACTTTTTATTATGAATTTACAAATTATCTTTATCATTATATATGAAAAAAATAATTATATTATATGTTAATTTTAAAACCAACATTTCTTTTTAGGGGACATTATAGTCACTCTGGAATGTATGGAGAATTTACAGATATTAATTATCAAAATATATATTATAAATTTCTATGAATAAATTTTTTTATAAAATTAAACAATTAATGTTATATATCATAGATTCGAATATATTGTGAATAATAGGAATGTGATTAGAGAAACTATGAATAGTCATGTTATAGATGAAATTATTATGGTATAATTTCCAAATGAGTCACATTCAAATAATGTCTTCTTTCATGATAGAAATAACTTCACTAATTATAATATGGATTATTATATTGGATCTCTTAAAAAATACGATATTGAATTAAAAATTTTAGATCATAGTAGATGTTGTAGAAAATAGAGTTTATTTTAAAATTATTGTTAAATTATCATATACATGTTCCATGGATACAAGTTATTACACAAGTTATTAGAAGAATATATATATATTGATCGAAAATGTTAGAAATCATTAAAAAGTAAATAGACAAATTCAAATAAAATTCTTTTTTAATCACAAATGCAAAAAGACTACAAAGTTTTATAGTATTTATGATATATGTAATAAACATAGGTGCATAAATTATAATTATTCAAAGTGAAATAAAATAATATTAAAAAATGATAAAATGAAATTTATTAGTTTTAATTGATATTATTAATAGGATTGCTTTAATGAAGAATCACATTTATGGGAGAAAAAAAGGAAATATATCCTTGATGTATAAATATATTAAGGTATTATCTTCATATTCCTGATCAACAAGATCTTCTGATATTGTTAAAAATATCATGATTTGAAAATTTTAAATTATTTGTTTCTAAAACTCTTTAAAAACATAATATTTCATAGAATATTCAAAACAATTTTAGGGACGATGTATTAAAGTAGAGGTGGGATATTAAAAAAGTATAGCATATTACTTCCTCAAAAAATGATAAATATTTTCATGATTTAGAATGCATAAATATGTAGAATTTTAAATTTAATGTAATGGTTGAAATATTTAATAAAACAATAACTAAATTAATTATTAGGGAAAAAATTAGATAATCATATATTTTTATAAAGGTCTATAAATAAAATAATTTTTTTGATAAACTTTACATGATACCAATATTTAGAAAAATTACTTTGTGAATTATAGAACAAAAATATTTTCTTAAAAATCATAAAATATGGGTAATATAGACATTACAATAAAAAAATATACCTTTATATTTACACAATCACTTTCTAATAAGAAAATTTCTTTTTCAAACACTTTATTAAATTCTAATGTTCTCAATACCTCTATAGTTCTTATTCCAAAAGAATTAGTTACGAATCATGTTTAATCTAATATTATTTATATTCCCATGTAAATTGACATATATTTAATACCATGAATTCACATATTTTTTTTATTTTATTAATATTATTGAATGTTCTTCATTATATGCATTTTATTTCGTATAGTTAATTTTATTTATAGTTTTTATCTAATATAGTTTCATTTAATATGAAAATTTTTTACTTTTATTTCAATTTAATTTATTGAACATTATTTTAAAATTCTAGGAATATCATTAAAATATTTCATGGATCGTTATAGTAAACGTTTTATTCTAGGTAAGTTCACTAGAATATGTATTTACACTTTTATAGGGTGAGTTTCCCTCTTGTTTTTTTTAAAATATTTTATTTTATATATTTTATTTATCTATTATATTGTTTTTTCAAGGGGATATTACATATTAAGAGGGGGTAATATTTCACTTTTCCATGCTTATAGAGGAACCTTTATACTCTTTTATTCATTTTAAATTATGCTCATATATTTCATAAAGGGGGAGATGGATTCACTTTGTTATCCATTGTATCTACACTATTTCAGGGTTATTATTTTATGTTCTTTATAGTTTCATAAATTCTTTATTATTCTAGAAAGGTGATAAGTGGTTTTCTATTTTCCAATTATCCAAAATGGGGAGAATATTGAGTGGATATTTTCCCCCTTGGTTGATCAATTTTAATAACACCAAAAAAAAATTTATATCTTCTTTTATAAAAATGTATCACATTTTGTGTTATTAAAATAATAGTTCATTTAGTTTACATCATATGAAATTTTTCATGTTCTAACATGAAAAATCATGTTTAAATTTTTTATAACATGTTTTACAATTTCCATGAAGGTCCCCAAGTGTAAAAATTTAATTTAATCTGAAAATGAAATTCATGTATTTTTTATGTTATTATAACCCATAAAACACAAATCTTACACTATAGAGAGTCCCAATGAAGATTGTTTTGGAATGAAATTTCTATCTGTTCTCAAGACTAAAATTTTTACTGTATTTTGGCCATGTCTTTGGCTACATGCCTATAAATTATGTGATTATTACATCATTGAAATTTTAGAATATTTTTTAATATTTATCCAACTATATTGAATTATGTATCTATAATTTAATTTTTAGAATTTATCCTAATTAAATGATACATTTTATTCTTATATTAACAGTTTTAGACAATATTAGCTACGTGGTTTTGATGATAAACTCAATAATAAATGATTAAATGAGGTTATAATTGATGTTTTAGAAGTCATATAAAATTTTACAAATATTTTTTCAATGGAATAAAATCTTAACCCATCATTTATATGCCCAAAATTTTCCATGAAATCAATAAAGTGTTGTTAAATTTTATTTTTTTAATGAATAGTTTAAGGATAAATTGGAATGAAATGATCCATGCATCATGACTATATGTTTATCATTTAAAAATATTAAAAAACATATTATTATATTGTTTTATTACATTATGATTCATATCTCATTACATAACTATTATTCTTTCTTATATAATGAAAATTTTATTTAACAGTTCTGCTGTGAGTTGTGGTAAAGAATAAAATGAAACATAGATAATTATTAAAATAGAATTTCAATCATGAATTATAAATTTATGGGAATAAAATAGTATCATATTCATAATATTGTATAGTTCTATAATGTAGACTGTGATGAGATGATATTACTGCGTGAAGAGAGATTTATATAAAATTTTTATGAATGTTTTTTTTATCATGGATGAAAGGAATAAAAAATATAGATAAAATTGAATATATATGTGGACACACAATACATCATGATACTCCAATGTATGAATATTATTTACAACACGACATCAGGATGATGTAACCCTATGAGGGGAAAACACTAGAAATTGATGAAGTACTTTCACTGTATAAATAGTTAACAAATACATTCCATATTGTTTTATATTCTTACATTTATGGTGTAGACTATATAAGAAAGATATGATCCATAATAATATGATTTAACCATTTAAATTATATATTTTAAATCACACATATTTGAGGTAGATTATCTAGCCATTGGAGAATAATTATTTAAAGATATTTTGAATACAAAAAAAGATGACATAATAATATAAATAATTACATTGTTTATTTTATCATAATACCATTCAAAAATTTCAAATAAATAATTTTTTCAATAATATTGATTATTATGTCATTCTAGGAAGGGGTAAATATACATTGATTAACCAGCAATTATATTAATCCATTTTCATTGGTTTTATTGTTTATCATTCATTATGGTTTTTCTATTTAAAAACAGTTATTATTATTATCAAGTTTTAACAAGAAAATCACTATATGTTCTACTAATCTAAAGTTATTCCCTAACTTATATTTATCTATAATAGTTTTTTTGAGTTATACCTTCCAATTCAAAACTAGGGTAACTTGTGGCTTTAATTATAAGGTATGGTGGAATTTCCTCAAACTAGAAAAAATATAGTTGTTTTTATGGGATCTTAATCCATTAATAAAAGAACCCTATAGTGCATATGCATACTATATGTGTTTGAGGGTGTGAATAGTGGAGTGGAGATTTTGCTAAAAATATATAAATTGGCATTCCGTCTTTTTTACTCATATGGTATTTTCATAAATGTTACAATAATCATTACAATCCCACTAATTATTAATCTTGTGAAAAAATTTCTATATCTTTTTTATCCACCATATTTTTAATATTCTATTTTCTCTGATTTTGATATCTTGTATATTTCCCTTATAGTATTACTCTATTTAGAATCTGTAAAAATTATTCAATAATATTTGAACATCTCAAAATATATACAAAGGTATGTATAAGACATCCTTGTAAATTTATTGTACATTTTTCACCATTTAAAAAAATAAAAATAAAAATAAAATAATTTTTTATATAGTCCTCACCATATATTTATATTTTTATTCTAATAAATTTATATTTTATTACAAAATTAATGTTCATATATCATTTTATCTGGAAATAATTTTATATGATGTATCAATTTTCTCTAAATATTTTATAATAATATTTTCATCATTACTAGATACGTAAACATTATAAAAAATTATCTAAATCAATACAGTGAACCCCATACTGATGTTTTTTCCATCGTAACTCACTATGGATCTATTCACATATAAAATATTTCCTAGGAAACATTTATTTACATTTTCAAAATTTTTATTCATCTTCAATACAATCTCAACATTTCTCTCCCATTAATTTAGTCTATATGATAAAGGGTCCATCATCAAATTTCAGAGAGTTAATTTTAGAGTGTCTAATTTAACCACAAATTAAATAATTATTAGATATTTTACATTAATACTAAATATTTTAGTTCCATGTTGTCAGAGAGATATTTTTTAAATTAAAAAAAAAATTCTCTATTTTCCATATTTGTTTCTCTAATTTATTGATTATATCTTCATAAACCTCTTTCAATATTGTAGAATAGACTCATAGAATAACCATCTTCTTCCTACTCTTAAAAGTTCCTATATTAATACTAATTCACTTCTGTGTATAAACAAAGAAACATTATTAATTTTAGATAAATTATTTCATATATTATGGAAATCATTGAAAAAGCCATAAAATAAGCTCTTCAAAGAATTCAAAAAAAAAAATAAAAAAATCAATAATTTAAAAGTGAAAATATTATATATTTATCATCTATAATAAATATATATATTTGTACAAATTTACAGGAATATTTCAATGAAAAATAGTATCACTCATATATAAATATTTTTGTTATAAATACATTTTAAGGGTAACAATATATAACATTAATATAGTTCATTTATAAAAAATTTAATATAAATCTCAAAATATTATTAAGAAAAAAATCATTATAAATAATCTTACTTATTTTTGAAATATAACATTGATAAATTAAAATTAGTAAAAAATACATCTTTTTCACATGTATATAGGATATCAACACATGAAATAAATATGTTCACTTGAGAGATTATATAATAATTGATAATTACTTCTATAATTCAACATGTGAGGATATAAGATCAAAGATATAATGAAGGAAATTTGGTTCATTTCTAATTTTAAATTGGGTTCCTAGGTGTGGTATACACTATGAGGTTGAGAGTGAATTAGTTTACTATTTTTTATACAAGAACATGTATTATTTACCTTTGTCACTTGTTTTGATTTTAAATTTATCTATATATCTTTGCGAATCAACCTCACTCATGAAAATATATAAAGTCAATCATAACAACAAATAATATTTTATAGGGTTCACCACTGATAATAATTAACTATTTTGTTTATGTGAATGATTTCATCTATGCCACATAAATTATCCTTTATTATCTAAAATATTAAAAACATATGTTTTATACACTTTTATTATTATGAATTTCCATTTACACTTTATAAATGCCTCATAGGTGATCATATGTATTCTAAATTCTCCCTTAAACATGTATCTCACTTATTATATTTAATTTCATTAATTTTCACCCAATAGAATAATATTTATAGTTCAGTACTAATGATGATGATATTCATATTTAAAATTTTAAAATGTATTCTTCTAATAATCAAAAGGTATATTTCTAGACCTATTGAATCAATAAATCAGAATTAGTGGGAAAATTGTCTTATTCACTTCAATTACATTCATGAAATAATATATAAAATATGGATTCATGGACACAAAACAGTTTTTATCAACTATTAAAAATTAAATTTTATATATAGTTAGTTATTTTCCCAATTCAATGTTGATCTTTGATAATTATGCCCCTGATAACAAAAATTCATATATGGTGACATAGATTCATTGTGATACTCTCACCCTTTTATTCTCAAAAATATTTATATCTTTATTAATTTTTGGGAATACCCCTCTTTATAATTAGTATTTGACTATGTATAAGCCTATATAGTATTATTTTTTTTATTGATTTCCCAGTCAATAATATTATTTCCCAATAACTTGTTTTAAAGACTTTTTATATAATTGTTTTAAATATTTAACAATTTATATCAATAATTTAATATCTAAAAATTATTATTGATGACCCTACAAATGTTTTTCTTCATCCATGGAACTATATCACATGATAAAGGAACATGTTTATTAAATATTAATGAATGCATGAATTATTAATTATGTTTTAGTTTTTCATAAAATGAGTAGAGAAATTTTCATAATGATATCTCGTATTCAATTTACTTAATTAAGTATAATAACTCATCTCATTTGGGTCTAGTAAAACCATGTAATTATTATTGAGTTTAAAAAATCGTTTTTTATTGTAAAAAACGCATTAACAAATTATTTCATCTATTTATGTCTTATAACAAATTAAAATGTATCTATATCTAATAAAACTATATTTGTTGAAATATATCACAATCATATACTGAGTATATTCAATAAAATAATGTTATTACAAGTTGAAATAAGATTTTTTAAAAGTGACCCAAGAAAGTTTATGAGAAATAATTAGTGGTTGTTGAAACAATGATTCCTATTATTATTATTTTTCTTGTAAACAAATCATATTTGCATATTAAGGTGAATGGATAAAGTTTTCAACAAAAAGACACACACTCACCACATATTATATTAAAATAAGACACTATAAGAATATAATATGTTTACATGGGTTTTCTTCTAATTAATAATATTACCTCTGTGATATATAGGATAACGATCATGTAATAAGTTGTACATTGGTTTCAAAATAATAGTAATAATAGATATTGTTTCATCTTTGAACGTTTTATAATGTTATTTTAATCCCATAAATTTATAAATGCATCTAACCTATGTTAGTTTAATCTATCATTTCATATTTAATAAGAGATATACCACTAGTTAATTGAATATGTCATATCTAATAACCATTTTAAATTTATCAAAAAAATTATGGAATTTCTCTAATAAAGAATGTCTTTATAAAGATGAAATAGAATTGTTATCTAGATTCTCTTTTTATAAAAAAAATTCATGAACATTCACATGAAATTATGGATTCAATAACATTATATCCTTTAACTATATATATATATCTTGGTTCTTAGTTGAGTTCAACTTGTCTTTTTATTCCATCATGTTTAATAGCCTCAAAAAATATTTGATTCACTCATTCAACTTCTTCTTATATTTTTATATTTTATATTTATGCATCTACAAATACATGTTATCTTGATATTTACATTTTCTAAATTTCATATCAGCACAAAAAATTTGATATTGGATTTATTTTTTATATCTCATGATATTCCATTATATTCATAGTCAAAGATAGAACCCATGAACAACATATTAGTAGGTTCCCAATATCAAAATGTATTGAAATTGTTAAATATGATAAATCTATTTTGTATATTAATAAACACATTTATATATATTTCTAAATAATGTAATAATTGTTTTATATCAAAAAATAGCTACATCACCATTATACATAATCTTTGTAACCATTAAATATCCTTTATTACTTTAATTTTACTCTAATTAAAAATGGATAATGTTAGTTTCACTCAGATAAAATAGTGATCTACTCAATCACAGACAATGGAAACCTCGATTCAATATCACATAGTTTTTTCTTACCCCTACTAAATTATACATCAACTCTTACCCTATTTTTTATTTTTCATTTCACTTAAATGTATTCATTATAAAATATCGTAAACATTATATAATTTCTTAAAAAATCTATTCAACCTTAGATAATTCTCTATAATCTCCATCTTCAATATAAAAAATTAAGGATCACTAGTAGCATCAACCTAAATCATTTTTAGTTGTTTAGTTTGAAATAATGATTCTCTATGAATAATTAATTAATTTAAAATCTGTTATCATGTTTACCATATTTTCAACTTCATTAACAAATGTTAATATAATTTATTGACAAAAAAACAATTTCATTAAAATGAAATTAAATAAAACATTAATAAAATTAATTCATTTTAACAAACCATATGGAAATTACAGAACTCATCAACTTGTTTAATTTATTATTCTACCTTTAATTTCTTATCAACTCTAATAAAACCCAAATCACTCAATAGAATCACACATAAATACATGCACAAGATCAAGAAATCTAACCCTTATATATACTCTCCTACATTAAGGTTTGATTCATCTCTCCCATTATTATGTGAAGTTATCTCCATATGGGGTTCTCTTCTACCTTGTATTTAACTCACCTCTTCTTCCAAAAATTTGGGTTTTTACAAAAAAATATATCTATATAATGTAGAATTGAGTAACTTATTCCCCATTTAAAACATAATATAATTATAAATTTATAATTTTAATATATTAAACATCCATGATAATAATATAAAATTTATGGAAATTATATAAAAACTCAATTTATAATAGAGATATGTCAATTGACATAATGCAGTCCATGACACATAAATATTTATTGATTGTATCTAAATCTTAATTATGTAAAATAAATTTAGAAAATAAAACAAAATAATAAATACTGAATTTTTTTCAATTAATATTCGTTTTCAAAGTCTAAAAAAAAATTTCACTCTCCAAAACATTATTTTTTCTCACCCTCAAATGTATAACCCCATATATATATAAATAAATCTCCCTCTGACTTATATAATTTGAAAAAAAATTATTTACCAATCACTATAGAAAAATAGTGAGAAAATGAAAATATATAAAATACCAAAATTCTAAAAAGGTGGTTCAAATATTTTTCTTATATTCGTGTTTAAAATATTTTTTAATGGATTTAAATTACCTTCTGAATAATCACCAAAAACACCAGATTCAAAATTATTCTGATGTTTACAATGATTATCAACTAAATTAGCTTGATATTCATCAAAAATGTATTTTCCATTTCATACTTTTAGAATATATAATCAATATTAATTTCACTAGTATATTTATCATGAGAGATAGTTTAGAAACTATTGGATTTTTTATCAATGAAATAGTTATCAAGAATGTGAGTGAAATAATTCCTTCTGTGGAATTTTCATATCAAGGTGAAATTAAAATAAGTATAGTCACTATCATATAAATATTTTTCCCATATTTGGAATAATTAGTATGTTAATCAATACACATATTATTGAATAATCTTCTCACTACATCAGTATCATATCCCATAATAAAGAATTTTTAAATTATTACTCAAGGGCAGTCTTTAGGAAAATTCTTATTGTTATATTATACGATGTTTGTATATAAATTTTAATTTTATATTTATAATATCATGTCAATATATCATATATAAAACTGATATCATGTTATCTTCAATGATAAGAATTATTAAAAACTAAGTAGTGGATTATTATTAAATACTTACCTCTATAAATAGAGTTTTGGTTTAAAATGTTAACTAATCCCAAATAACAATTCCTTTTTAGTTTTTTTTCATGAATTTATTTTTCATGATATAACAATTTTTATTTAAAAATATTTCTTTCATATCTGAATAATTGTCATTTAGTAATATAGACTTCTTGTTGTAATTTTCTTTACCTTTCATTATATATTCAAACCAAATTTTTTGAGCATAAAACTTTCACTACATTTATCACTATTTGTTTGCTTCAACATTTTTAACATCTTAAAATATATAGGATGAATAAATAGATGAATTTCATGACTATAACACAACTGGTAAAATATTTTTCATTAATTCATAATATATTTTAATATATACTTGTACTCTTTAAATTTATAAAAATCCTTCCCAAAATATTATAAATTTTTTATAATTAAAAATTATGTTATTTATAATGGATTAATTTCATTATAAAAACTAATAGATCATTTATAAAAAATCAACACATATTAAAATATTCAAGAAAAATAATATTTTAATTCTAATTTCTCTCTTTATTTCCTTTTAAATTAATGACTAAGGAAATTTATTCACTCTCAATATTATATTTTAAAACAGATACACTCACTATTACAGTGATGATTGGGGAAGAACACAAGGTAATTCAGCTGATATGATCATAGGGCCTCATTTAATTTTCTAAACTACTGAAAATGACAAATTAAATGATGAATTGTTTTTTGAATAGTGTAATAGAATGATAGTTGTATTAAAAATTATGTGCTAGTAGAGTTAGATCAAAAAAAAATTACCAATAACGATAATGATAAGATGGTAATGAGGAGAATAAAATTGAATAAATTTAATGAAATAATGATGTTAATTAATGATGAAATCAACAAGAAATGAAAACTAAATAGTCTTTCATGAAATGAAAATTTATTGATTAGTAAAATCTCATTTAGCTAGTCCTGTGAATTTATCTCTCAATTTAAAAACATAGGAAAATAATTCATAATGGTGTACTTATTACTTTTCAAATGTTGGTAAACAATTTAAAACTATAATTCAATTGAAAGAAACCCTGACAATATGAATTATTTTCAAAACTAAATAAGAAGAAATTATAGAATGAAATGTTCAGTCAATAAAATCTAAAAAAGTTCCATCAAGAAAATATAGGTAGTGTATGTTCACAAAAAAGTACATAGAAAGAAAACAATTAAATAAATAATATAAAGAAGATAAATAGAATATATATAGAAAATATTCTCTCTCAAATCACGTCCTTCTCCCTCTCCTCTATCTCTAATTTTCTCTTGCATTGATACTCTGGCTTATTCTTCCAAAAATATCCTCTAGATATTGACTTCAGAACTATGGAGTTTTTTAAGGACTAGTCTAGTTGATATGTATTTTAGGAATTCCCCCACCCCATTAATTTTTTCTCTAGCTCTCATACGTATAGAACATTCCTCTTTGGTGATATCTAAAATGGGAATATTCATTTACCCTTCTATCAACATAATTAAAATTTAAAAAAATCCCTCAAACTAATTATTTAACATAATCAATAAATACCTGTAAGTCAATAAATTAAAATTTCCTAGTATATTTCTATGTGTTAATTGAGAACTCTAATTTATCAACAAATCTAACTAATGATTGAATACCTAACACTGCCTTCTATAGTTCATTGTTCATCATGTGTGGGCACACCATATACTTGCTCTACATCATCATCATAATAAAAACCCATGAATCCAGTCTCTAAAATGAAATAATATGAGAACCTTGTTTTTATCCTCAAATAACAATAAACCTTCACCATTAGAGAATATCGATTCCCATTATTATTCAATTAATCCCTTCAAAATAAAAAACCATAATAACAAAAAATAAATTAATCATCTCATTTAGGCCATGTATATTCACTCCCAATCTCTATTTAGGTTCAAATTTAACTTATTCAAGTACCCTTATTCATCTTTCGTTCTACACATAAAAAAACTCAACTTCAAAAATGGGGAAAATTAACCTCCATCCAACTTCATGTATGATTCGCCTAAATAATTCTTTACCAAAATTAGAAAACCCTGACTCTCAATCAGATGAACTCAATATCAGTTTCATTTCTTGCTCATTATCAATGTCTTGTTCAGGTTAGGGTATAAAATAGGTAATTGAAAATCATTCTTTTTTCTTGATGTATTCTTCTTCAAAGATCTTAGTCAATATCGGGTCCAATAACCTTAAATAGTGGCAGAATCGTGATTTCATCCTTAGCCGAGCATCAATTTTGGTTGGTCTTTATGTCTATACGTTCATATATTTGTCACATTTATTATTTTCTTTTAAAAAATTGTATTCAAATTTCCATCTTCATCATGATTTTAATCATTAATGTTTTTTAGGCTTCGATATCAGTGACTCACACTTCACCTTCAGTCAACCTTAGCATTAACTTCTCCATTTATAGAAAATACTAACTTTTCCATTTCATCTTACTGAATCATGACTAAAATAGGATTCCATAACCACATATTTGGTCATTCTATCCTTGTAATCTCATTTATGCTTCCCCAACAACATGAAAATCCTTAGTATTGTTTCCCTAATATTATGATAATCCAACGTGATTCACTATTGAATATATTTCAATTCAGGAGAGAACTCTCAGGGATAATTATCTTTAAAAAAAGTATCTTATACCCAATAGATTTTTATGATTATCGTAAAGAGGTGGAAAACTATCTTACATGAACATATTACATTATCATAGAGTGTGTTTTGTTATATGGTACCAATAATTCTTCTTCAGGGTTGTATAAATAATTAATGAAAATTTTTGTTCTGGGAATTTTAAAAAATTATTACGAGCTAGTTAGCTTCCAAAAAATTAATAAAAATATTCAATTAACTAAATTGATAAAAAATTTCATTCCATGAATAATAAAACATCAAAAATGATGTAATAAAATTATTCAGATCAAAATAAATTTGAAAATTAATAATGGTTTTTTGAAATTTTTAATTCCTCCATTGATTCACCTTAATGATTACATTAATATTTTATTTAATTATCAACCGAAATCAATAAAAATAGCCCTTACAATTTTAATAAAGTTTATATAAAAAAAATTGAAATAAATTTAGTAAAAAATCACCATTTTTAAAACCATGTACAGATAATTAAATCTGAACCACGGATTAAGAAAAATTCTATAATTTCATATTTTTAAGAAAAAATTGACATTATAAAATCTAATAAATCCCTATAAAATGTGAAAAATAAATTCAAATTGGGTATGTCAAATACTAACACACATTGGATTTTTATTATCCTCATTTAATCCATTATTAAATTTCAGTAGGGGAAAATCATTCTAAATATTGAAAAACTCAAATGAAAAAAAAATGTTTTTTTAAAAAAACCCCCATGGATTCCCTAAAATATAATGAATGATTACTAAATTGAAATAAATGCCTCATATAAATTTTTTTACTTTCTTACAATAATGATTTACATTGAAATTTTGGTTTATAATTTTACACACATAAATTTGCATCCTACTAAAAGTCCAAAATTCTCTTTACCTCTTGGAGAACATAACCACATTAATTAAAAGATCAGAATAATTAGACAATAATTTTGATAGAAAAAAGTTAATAACTAGTCTGAATAACATAAATAACCCATACATTATAAAATGGATAAATAATAAGGAATAAAATAATTAAGACTTTAATCTGGAGAAGAATTTTCATTCCATATTTCCTTTAGATACATATCATAAGAGATTGATTCAAATTAAAAAGATCATATTCAATGTTGAATAAGTAAAATTTCCCAAAAATTTTACTAAAATTTTACAAGATGAAAAGAAAATAATTTACCCAATCAAACCCTTGAGACAATAAGGATAAATCTTTTCAGACTATCATAAACATCCCTACATTTATAAAAAAAAATTCACAACTAAAAATTCCCCATTAAAGGTTAAATATTGGGAAATTATGATAATTTTATGTGGATTTTGAATACATAAAAATTGAAACATATTTTGACTCATTTAAGGCTCTACCTCTATACATAAAATCTAACAGTTTTCTTAATTCTGAATCATAAAGAGGAGTAACATTTAGATTATATAATGACCAAACATATTTAGAAATATAGTGTTGTGTCAAATCAAGCTTTTAGGTGTAATAAAAATGTCCTAAATTTTCTTTTACATTCAATCATAAACTATAAAATTCAGTTTAGACATAATTTTCCTATTATTAACTACCTAATATATAAGAATAGAAAAATTATTTCTAAAATATTCATATGACAGGCGAGTTCATGAATAATTTTCAAAGTAGAAGAAAATACAACATGTAATTGAATCAGTATTTAAAGAAAATTTAAACAATTATAGTGACCAATAATATTTTAACAAAGATTTTATAATGAATTAAAGTACAACTAAAAATAATATTTTAAATTAAAAACATATACCAATATCCACATTAAAAATACATGAGTAGTATTGCATTTATTTAATTTAAAACAAGCACTCCACTGATAAGGAAGAATTGTGAATTTGAGTTAATCCAATTCTAATCTACATTAATGTTCTTGAAAAAAATACATGTTTCATAAGTTATAGTAACAAAACCTTCTAATATATTGACATTAGAACACAAAAAAATATGTTAAATGAAAATAGAAACTAGAATTTGTGTTTTAGAGATTTTATTTTGGTGTAGTCAGCATACAGATCATCTTCTTCATGAATAGTTTTGTGAGACTTTAATCTAATAATTTGTCTCAATTACACTACTATCATCTTTTACAATTAGTTTCCCAAAAAATATTAGTCCCAAAATGACCAATCTTCATTAAAATCCTAGGTTGTACTTGGTCTCTTCCTTAAATATTCCACAAGAATAAAATATACTTTCATTAAATCTCAGAATTCATAATAATAAATAGTATTCCAAATTAAAATAAGAGAGGATTTAATAATGAATGTTCAAGGTTAGTGATTATTAAATAATAATTGGAGAAGTATTGATTATGTAAAATAAATTTATTTCAAAAATAAAAAAGGGAAAATTATTTTTATTCCAAGTAAAATAAAAAATATTTTATTTAACTATGGATTTCCTCTCATACAGCTCTAGAGTTATATCCCTCATCTAGAATATCTTAGAATCAAAATAGAGTCAGAAAAAGTATATAGTTCCTTATTTAAGAACCAAAACATGTTTGTTTCTCATTTATTTTTAATTAATGATTGAGTTGTATGTCAACATAAACAACTAAATGAATACTTAAATCAATTTAAAGCTACAAAAATTCCATGGGAACACATTTTATCATTAAAAGATTTCTCAAATAACCCTCTTATATAAATTGAAAAATATTCACAAAAATTAGCTTCTTTAGTTATTTCTAAACTCTTGAAAAAATATGAAAAATAATGGACTCCCCAAAGATCTACCATGTACCCTTTAATGTTATATATAGTGAATAGATCAGTTCAATTACACTTGGAAACATTTATGTAAACATATTAAATTAACTCATATTTGAAATATTCAAAAAATTTGTGTAGTTATATTAGGTAACATGGAACCCTAAGATATTTTTTATTCTATATGTATCTCCCAATAAAATTCTAAACCTCTAAATTTCAAAAAAAAAACTTAAAAGGAACGGATTTTTCATTAAAAATTTGAATGAGGTTTCACAAAAATGTTTAAATAAATTTTTTAATGATTGAAAAATAATAAAGATTCTCTTTAAAAAGTATCTCATCTTTGAAGTTAATTTTTTCATTAAAAATAGTTGAAGAAAACATTGAAACATAGGGACTCCCCAAATCAAATTCATCAAGAAAACATTGATGTTCTGTTTTTATTCAACATTTTCCTCCACTATATACTTACAAAAAGTAGTCACTAATTGCAAAAAATATATCTAATAATTTTAATTAGTATTTCCTCAAATATTAATTCTATTTATAGAATATAATACCTTAATAAAAATCTAGTTAAATTTTTCTTTTTATAGCATCCATAGGAAAAGGTAACACCAATTAAACCATATAAAAATTAAATCATGAGAAATCCCATTTTAGGTCACTATTCTCAATATAGATAAAATTTTATTCTCATTAAAAATTTATTTCAAGGTGAGGATACTTATCAAGGAGGGGATCTATGAATATATGTTCTTTAATAGTTTTCAAATCAAATTCTACATCATCTTACTCTTCATAAAAAAATATTCAAAATTGGTTGAGATCTCAATTTTGAAATAAGGATGAGAAAACTTACTTTTATTTTCACAAAAATTAGAATCATTAATTACCAGTTTGATTTAATATTCCAGTATATCCTTATTTTTAGCTTCATGTTCATTACTCAGAATTTTAGAAAAACTTGTTAGAGAAAATTAAACTCTAGTGAACTATAATTCTCATACATATATATTACATCTATTTAGATGAATATTCTATACATTATAAAAACACTCACATGAAAATTTTAATTGTTTTGTACTATTGGGAAAATGGAAAACAATTATCTTAATTCATGAAAGATATTTAATATCTCACTTAATGATCTTACCTATTAGTACATTTCACACACATACCCATATTAAACCTTTATTAATTACATGAGGAAAGGAAACATAAGAAAGCATGAGATCATAGTCTTAGTAAGGGTAAAAAAGGGAGATATGTATTCATGAGATGGATATAAGGATACTAAAACATGATAATAACATATGGAAACCATACATTTTATATAAATGATCAAAATATTTATTCGTGGCCTAAATATTAACAGTTCATAGGAGATGAATCATAATGGAAATAAATAACATGAGCCATGAGATCATAACATTATCATAAGACACTGATTTTTTTCATTCACATAAGCATAGAAAATCATTTCTATATTTTTCAAGTCACATTGCCAAGGATATCATAGTGGAATGGTTTAACTCCCCAAATGATCATAGTAGTTAAGGTTCAATTCAAAAACCAAGAGAGTGGAAAAATTCCATTATTTAAATGTATTCACTCTCTGTTATAGTCATGTATATCCCATGAGATATAAATATATACCAAATTAATTAGAGGGAGATATAGGTATAACATGTCATATAATAAAAATAATAAGTATGCATTCCATAAGATCATAAAACATTCATCATATAATAACCTAGAAAATGAAATTGGTTTCACAAAAATTTCATCACATCATAACCTATGGAAAAGATATGGGTTTTACAATCATTTCATCATTTCCTCATAGAATAACCCATTAAATAATGAATGTTTCATAATATTTTCCACATCATACAACCAATTTAAAGGAAATACTTCTCATAAAATCATGTTATCCTAAAATAAACCCTTCAACGAAAGAATAAGAATAGTATACATGGAATATATCCCCAATAATGAATAAATAACATCAACATATTTCATCATTGATGAAAAATGATTTTGAATGTTTGTTTCCAAAATTTATAGATGAATATATCATTTTTACATTGGATAAAACATTTTTTAAAAACTTTTTGAAAATCAATTTCTTGAAAAACAATAAAAATGTATATAAGTAATATATAAAACCCTTTCATAACATTTAATGATAAAAATTCCCTTTCCATATTGAAAAATAATATTTAAAACATAAATCATTTTGAAAAAACTTTTCATTGAACATAAAATTGAAAAATTATAATGAATGCATTAAATATCATTAAAAAATTTTAAATAAGAAAACAACTTTACCGCTTCAAAGAAAAATCTGAAACAAAAAAAAGTTCAAATTACTTTTATTTTAAAATAACCTATAAAACATATAATGGAAGCTTTAAAATACTTTAATACATTTCATGAGCCAAATATCCTTTCCACTTTGAAAAAAACTTTTTAAAATAGAAATTTGTTTGAAAATAATTATCATTGAAAATAACCACAAATCATATAATGTAATTTTTAAATAAAATATTTTTCATGATTTCATTTAATTCAATTCTTGTTGTACACATCAAAAAATAGACTCATTTCACATTTTATGTAAATAAAAATTGGGCATTGTTTCAAAAAAAAATTAATACTCAATTTAAATATTTTTATTTAATGTAAAACATTGGTAACAATGTATTTAATAAGTCATATGATCATAATAAGTAATTTATTAAAACATTTTTTGAAAATATCTCTTTTAAAGAAAATGTATTTTTGACGAAAGACGTAAATAAATTCATATTTTTTTTAAAACATTATCACATTTATTTTAAGTAACTAAAAGTGAAAAATGGGACAATTTATTGAAAATATCATGAATAAAAATAGGTGAATAAAATTCATTTGTTTCATGAGATATAGATCCTAATATTTTATCATTGAAAACATAATAATAATAGTCTTGATAAATGTAGAAATTATAACATAAAATCTATAATAATTTGGTATCCATGAATCATAAGCCACATAAATGAATAAAATAAAATGAAAAATAAAATATAATGATGATCAATAAAATCATGATTTTACATTTCAAATTGTATTTATATAGACATATTGAAATAATATATGTGCATAACATAACATATATCTCAAAGAAGTAAAATTAAGACAAAAATCTCTTACCACATTGATAATTTTAAAACTTTAAACCCCATTATAGAGAGATATAAAATGGAAATTTAGTTTTCCATAATTTTACATATAATAATAATAAAATAAATTAATTTACATTATATAAACCACATAGAATAAATAGGATGTGAACATAGAATTTGTATTACAGAAGTAAAATGTGAGAAGGTAAATCCACTACTGTAAGTCTTTACTTCCTTGAAACATATTATAACCTCCTTAATAATAAATATAACATAATATATATATATATATATATATATTAAAAACAAAAAAAATATACATAATACCATATATGATTTACTTATGACATTTTATTACCATTTTATTAAAAATTCCATGTTAAAGTTGAGTGTCCGGTAATAACCACATTCTTTTTTTGTGTGTGTTTTGATTTTTTATTTTTATTAATCTAACATTAATTATTGTTTCATAATATAAATAATTGTAAAAATAAAATAAAAATAATATATTTTCATTTTATCCATATTTATAGTTATATATTAGAGATATAGAGAGAATATTAAATAAACCATTCATGGAGATGGTAAGTTGTTTGGACGGGTGAACGATGCTTCCATTTTCTCGATGTATTTAAATAAAGAAAATTATATTATATATTGTCATTAAATAAATTTTAATATGAATTATAATTAATATATTTTCATTAAACTCAACCTTATTACCTTTAATTTAAATAGTGAATGAATCACATCACTTCATGAGGAGGTAGTCCACTATACATAGGAGTGATGATATCGTATTCCAACAAAATGGAATGAATTAAGTTATTTGTGATATGAAAATTATATAATAATAAAAAAATGTAATATATAATATATAAAAATTAAATAAATTATTATTTCCAACCATGAGTGGTGTTAATAGAGAGATTAATGACATTGGTTCGTGAGGTAGTAGTATACCGTACACATGAACGATGATTTCCTAACCCATTTCGTGGAATTGGAGATGTTTGTAGTTAATTTACATAACATTAAAACATATCATTATAGTTATGATGATTTTATTATTATAATAAAATTTTATAACAATAATTTAATAATGTGGATGACGAAATAAAAAAGAAACTATTAATGATGAATGTTATCTCTTTTTCTGGTATCCCATTTGGGTTTTCACCAAAATCCAATCTTGGTTGGATTTATGCCCAAAATAAATATTCTAGGATGATATTATTGAATATTTTAAGTTATTTGGGTATTTATTTTCTTGAAAAAAAGGGTTATGATGGTTTGACTAAGGGATGAGATGGGGTGGCCTTTTGAATGTGTGTTCAATGGCATACTTGTAAATGTTTTAAAAGTAAGAATTAAACCAATGTTTTTACTTAAAAGGCACAAAAATAGATTATTATCAATAATATATCGTATATGTTCTAACTATGGCCATAAAATGGGATTTGGAAAATATTTGGGTCATTTTTTACCTTTATCTGTTTAGTTTTAGCCCCTAGTAAATCCATTTTTACCCAAACTGCAATAATTTTTTTTTGCATTTTTTTTATTAATTTTGGTAAAATAATTAACTGAACATTTTAGAAAATATAAATTATGTTGACTCAAAATATAAAATTTATTTTTCACAATTACATTTATATAATTAATAATTTTTAATTTAATATTAATCATTAATACGTGTTGAGAAAGCATGTTTTTAATGAGAAAATGTTCAGAAGTATACAATGTTTTTGTACAGAAATTAACAATGAAATTGATTCCAATGACATAAATTGAATTAATGGATTTATAATTGATATAGTTTTATTTTAAAAAAATTAAAATATATTTTTTCTTTATAAATAAAGTAAATGAAAAGGTAGTTTTCAATTAAAATTCAGTTTCTTTTCATTATCATCAAAAAATAATTCTTTTTCGAAAAATCCCAAAAAAAACACTCTAAGACAATATTGAAATTCTAATTTCAAAAATTATTTTTATTGAGGTAAAACTTATTTAAGTGCATAAAAATATTTTATTATAAATTGATTTCTTTTGTTTTTTATAAGATTTTATATTAATTTATAATTAATTAGTCACAAAAAAATTAATTATATATAACTTTTTACATCATATATTTTCAAAATTTAGTTATTCCTATTATACCTACTATCCCAATAGTTAGTTGATAACTATAATATTAAATAATTAGAATATTTTAATAGTATGGAACATTTCTTTTAAACTCTAATTTTCATGTAATGAAATATAAAATCATTATTTCTTGTAAAAAATCCAAACATAGTGTTGTCTGTAATGTAAGCTAAACGTAGTATTATGTGTAAGATAAGAGAGACATGGTGTTGTGTGTAACCAAAAATATCAAAAATATTAAATTCATTTGAAAAAATATATCACAATATTTAAGGGTGATACATTCTACCCCCTTAAAATTATAATATCCCTATAAAATTTCCCCATACATTAATGGTTTAAAATTTGAAAATAATTTCATAGGAACTCACATCATGAATGTGAAGAATAAAACTTCCCTTAAAAGGTAATGTTGTAATCATAAAGGATACATAAATTAACTCAAAACTGGGTTTCCACATTGGGGAACATGGGTGGGAAATAAGGATTTGGATATAGAAGTAAAGTGTAAATAATTATAGAGAGTGATAGAGATCATTGATCACAAGAATGTGAGTGATCTAGAAAAGTATAATGACCAAAATACCATAAATCTATTATCATTTGAGAGAACCTTTGATTCTTCAGAAATGATGATACTAGGATAACATTCATGTTTTAATATCATTTTCTTTATATTGGGGAATTCCATTTCTATATAGACCAAGAATATATTAAAATGTACTTAATTGATATCTATTTGTATTATAGGCCTAATTTCATCCTTCAGTTATTCCTTGATTAATTTCCACATCATATCTTACTCAGAAATATGATTTCTTTTTTCAATGTCTGATGTACTAAGTAAAATCTATAAAAGAATGATAATTCATTTCTTCTATCTTATGTTAGTAAAAATCAACACTGGCTATCTAATATGGATAAATATTCATATGGTGAGGTAAAATGATAATCTATTAAACATTATCCACATTTCAACAAAAACCATTAAATAAATTGTAATCCATATAACCCATAAAAAATTAAAATGTAATAAATATGAACACAAAATTTCTAAAAACCAACATAAAATTAATCCCACAAATATTATAAAGTAAATCTTGATTTTCACATACCAAACATGTGAATTTTTTCATCATCTATTATCTTTAAAGATGTATATAAAATGAATTACAGTAGAAACTAAATGAAAACATTCATCCATCCCCTTTCATTGAATAAAACATCATATTGTTTAACATATTCCATAGATCTAATAATGTATTAATCTTCATGGGTAATAATATAGATAACTTTGTCAACAAATCATTTATGAGTTCTAAGGTCATGAATACAATCCAATTTACTTTATCCATGTTCATCATCGGTTTATCTAGATAAAAACAACTTTTTAAACATCCAGAACATATTAAGTGCTACCTTCTGATAATCATAATATCAATTTTCCCTTATGTTGCATTTCTTTACAATCAGTACCATTTAAAATATTGTTCATACACTATAATGAAAAACTTTTTTAGAATAATCCATTGATGTTTCATGACTCTAATAACCACAATACCACTGATAAATATATAACTCCTTGAATCCCAATACTCAAATAAATAAGTCCTTCCAATTTCTTCACACACCCTTAACTTGGTTTCTTCATCTTATTCCTTAACACTTCTTCCATTCATATTTCTTTTGTAGTCTCTTCATCATCAGAAATATAAATATTTCTTGTATAACCTTGATGATTTTATTTTTGTTCATTCTCATTAGTACATTGATTTAAATAATTCTAGTAATTCTCCTATTTTAAACATTTAGTTGTCAATGATATATCTGGGAGATCATTATTCACATCAATTGTGTTAATGGAACATTTAATTTTTCATTTACATTTAATTTTATTGTGTCCTTATTTTCCAAAACTGAAACATATACTTATCCCTAAATTTCATTTCTTTCAATGCTTTTTCCTACATTATAAATATATCAGAAACTTCATCTTATTTCTAATATAGTTTATACTACTTAAAATCTCATTAAACTATATCCTTTTCTTGTTTAGTGAGTCTGAGAGTTGGTTTTTGTGCCCATTGTTAATCATGTTCCCTAATAACTGATTATGCATAATCAAAACATCTATCACTCTAGTTATCATCCCATTGGTTTGATTGTTGTTAAATCATTTCTCACATTTAATGTTAACCTAGTTCCATATGGATCTCTCTATTAACCAAAACCAAGAAAATATTGTGGGAGCAACATAAACAATAGTGAAAACCACATAATCATGAAAAACTACATATATGATGTCTAAATCATTAAAACTTAATTTAAATATATAAAACCTTATGGGTAACGTAGGATATCCATGATCAAAATCTATTTAAATCCTTCATGATGGATTCAAATGATTTTGTGAGTTTCCAAATCATATCCCCTAGGGGTGTTAAACAATGTGTGTAATATAGTCCATTGTCATTAACTATGTGATGATTGATTATGTCTTAATGAACCCAATTATGAGTTATTACCACTGAGGTACCTCTATGCTAGAGACACATCCACTAATAGTATCAATATAGGGATATAATTTCTTGGAAACCACTCACTCTATCCATTAACAAAATTATAGATTGTTTTCCAATATTATGACTTATCTTTATAATTATCCATAGATATATCCTAATACATATCCTTAGAAATATCCCTATGGATCTCACTAATTTTTTCCTATCCAAATTTATAAAGGTTAGATAAACATGTCCTCTAGTACCAAGTATTGTGACCCGGGATTCTCATACATGGATATTACAAATTTTTGGATGAATATTCTTTACAGTATACAAACACACTCTTGAAGATTGAAATATTTTAGTGCATTTGGAAACATGGAACCCAATATTCTTAATTCATCAAAGATATTCAACATTACACAAAACGATCTTCCCCTTTAGTAAACTTCACAAATGTACCCTACATAAATATTTCTTCATAACATGTGGAAGGGAAACCTAAGAAAAGGTGATCATATACAATTATTAATGGTAAATAATGTACATATCTATAGAAACCCTTTTTTTGGACCGGGTGTTTTTTATAGGGTTTTTTCACTTTTTGAAAATTACTAGGTGGGATGTTTTTAAAACCAGGTTTCTGATCTTTATTTAATGAGATAGAACAATGTGGTGAGTCCTTTTAAAAAAATTGAAATTAATTAAAAAAAAGTTGAAAAAAATCATAAAAATGATATTAAGGGGAATATATGAAATAATAAATAAATGTTAAAAGATAATAATACTATTATTAACTATTATTATTATTTAAATTTTTATAAAACATAAGGGGGATTCATCCTCCCCCTTGTTTGGTCATCCGATGCACAATGACTCTCCCTCTAGGTCGCATGCGATGCTCCATCCAGACTCCCTCTCATCTTCATTTTTCCGATATATTTCTTATGGGATATCCTTTCAATTATCAAGGTACAAATTTATATCCCTATTTATATGTGATTTTCAGGCTATTCATCACCTGGTGGAGTTTGGAAAAATGATCAAAGGTTATGGATAACCCTATTTCCAGTTTTGTTTTGATTTATGTTGTCTAGAGGGTATTTCAGGACCCACTTGTTCATGTTCTGGTAACCACCATCGAATGAGAGGTGGTTCGGGTTGGTTCAATCTTTCGAAATTTATTTGAGGTATGTTATTATACCACTAATCAATTTCTCACCCATTATTTAGGGTCTAGTGTTGTATATGAGACCTGGGGTAATTTTTGGAGGTTTTGTGATCGATTCCAAGGGCATGGATGAATATTCCCACATATGAATATATATATACATATAAATGTATATATATTAAATGTGAGGGTTTCATCATGTATTTGGAAACACATGAATATATTTAAGAATATATATATATATATATATATTTATATATATGGAATATTTTTCATGCGAGAGGAAACTTATTATATTAGAAAGAGATGAATTCCAGTCGTTGTCTTGTTCTTCTTGATGTAGGGTCCTCAACCCCACCTTTATTTTTAAAAATGTAACTGTTTTTTATTTAATTCCTTTCATAAATTGGAATGAAATTCTATAATAAACTGCCTTTTTGTTCTAAATGATTTTTAGAGTACAAAATCAGGTCTTTGTAATAAAACCACTACATCGTAGGTGAACTAACTTCAAGCTAAAAACATATTGAGTAGACTTTTTATGTTTTCTTAGCTTAATGATGTGTGTATTTCCAATGATTTTCTTGTTATAAAAATATTTATTAATTAATGGAGTGTGTTTTGATAAGATAGGTGACATGTTACCTCCTTTTCGTGCCGATTCACATGAATTAAATGGTTTCAACATACAAGATTTAGATTTAGGTGTGGGTAAACCCATGAGAAATTAAAAAGAGTTAGTGGAAACAAATTGGTAGGTATTACCATGTGATAATAATGAATTAAAACCGTAATAATGTGTGGGTATACTCTTTGGTTGTATGGTTTGTGAATGGGGATTAATGAAAGGGTAAATTAATTATAAGAGTTTAATGCATTTTGATGCATTTTGATACTTGTGATGAATAATGATTGGGTATACTCACTATATTTGTTGAATGGAAAAAAGGTAAACAAGTGGGTAAATTGATGGGATGTAATTTAATATGAAATTTCAACATGAGATGGTATACTCATATGGAATGTAATGATTAATATTAGTGGGTATATGTATATGGTATTTTTTTGTTAAATGGTTTAGATTAAACAGTTAAAATTGAAAGGGAATGGTTTGGATGGTATGACTATGCCTTGGGTTAATGTAATAAGCACGAATTATGATAGTTTAAATGAATTTAGTGAACATGACACATCTAGTATGGTTTAGTCCATACCTCTACATTACGATCATAAATCACCTTAGGTCAATTAAAATGTTTAATTTAAATTATATATGGATTATGATATCCATGTGAGACATTACCTGAGGTTTTGAACCAAATATGTGACCATGCAGATGTAATGTGAATTGGTAATCCATTAGATGTTGCCTTATGTTAAATTGTGTTTTTTGTGATACTTATATATGTGATTGATTTACGGATTTTGAGACAGGGAATGATGCTCCAAATACTAATGGGATTATAGACATGTTGTTCTATGCCCTTGATATATATATATGTGATTGATAAATATGTTGTGAGACAGTATGTGATTCTCTAAATACTGATGGGGTGATATAAATGATGTTCTATAGCCATGATATATATATTTATGATGGATAAATGTGTTTTGAGGCAGAGATTGATTCTCCAAATACTCACAAGGTTATAGGAATGATGTTCTTCACCCATGATATATATATATAAATGATTGATAAAAGTGTTGTGAGAGGGAATGATTCTACAAATACTCGTGGGCGTCTAGACAAAAGGTTCCACACCCATTAATTTATATTGAACTATGGGTCTAATTGGTTTTATATGAATTGAATTAAAAAGATAATTAAATATGATGTGATATAATGATTGTGAAATGAATATGAGAAATGGTTTAGACTCAGGCATGGGTCGAGGTAGTTATTGAGATATTGGTTTTCCATAGGAACTTGAGGGGTATATGTAGTTAAATTATAGGAAATTTAATAAATGTAAAACTATTTAATTTATTAGCTATTTTTTATTATTTATAGTACTACATACACTGTTATGATATATATACATAATTGAAAATATTGGAACCTTATTCCGGTAATGAGACAATGTTGGTATCATCATCATTTGTCCCTTAAGAACCTACAAGTGTTGTTGTTTATTTATTCAATTCTGATATTAATTCTCTATACATGCACACTATTTAATAATTATTCACTGCCATGTTAGGGCTAGACACCAGTGGGTAACCCATACACTGAAACCATATATGGAACTTTAAATAAATGTTTATATGCCTTTTTGAAATGAAAATGAGCTTCTAAAATTAAATTTTAAAATATTATTTTTTCAATTAATGTGATCAAAATACCAACTGTAAGGTGTATGGGTAACTTATGTTTTAGTAGATAACCACCCATGTGGCTAATCCTTGTTATAACCATATTAAGTTTGAGAATGGTTATAAATGTGATATCTGATAGTTTTTTAAATTAAATGGTTGGTTATCTTTAAAAAAACTTATTTCGACATAAGTAGGTTATTTGGTTAATTTTTCAATGAAATTAACTATTATGGGGTTTCTTTTTGATGAACTCGGGTTCCATAAATGAGACCCTAAGTGGAAACCTTTTAGTTAAAAGGAATTTAAATTCTAAATTTCCAATTATAAAGGAATTTTACTAAATGATTAATGATTATATAAGAATTTTTATATACTTATGTTGTTTTCTCCATGGGCTATTGATTAAAAATCATGTTTCTTGTTGTGAAATGGTACTTGTGGGTTGTTAAAATTCTTTCAAATGTTTAATGGTTGAAATGAATTAATGAAATAGCTCTAAATTGGAACCTGAGGTGGTTTATTTTATATGAATCCTTATGGATGAGTAGTTTTAAATGTTTCATGTTGTATGATTTTGAATAGATGCATGAGAGAACATCTGTAGGCTGTTTCTTTTTTATAAATTAAATAAATTAAAAGGGGATCTTGAGCCTAGTGAATCTGTTTCGTGTTACCAATGGATATGGTTGATTTGTATGCTTTTTTAGGGTATAATTTGTGATAGGTGGCACCCTTAGAGCTTGAGATTCCTCACTTCTACTCTGATTCTTTTGGCGTTGGTGTTGTTTGGGTGTTTTGGTCCCTATTATGAATTTTGGGTTTTAAAATGATCCTTTATTGGAATGGTTGGTTGTACTATCTTGACCCATGATATAGGAACAAGTATCAAGGAATTCTTGGTTCAATAGGTCAGATATGCCTCAGGCATGGTATACTACATTGGATTTATATTCATATCTCCTTTATTTAGGAATGGATGAATACGTATTTTCTGTTCTATGTTATTGGTTGTATGTGATGATGTGTCAGCTGGTGAAGTCAGGCTATTATAAATATATAACTAGTATTTGTTTGACTAATCTATTTGATTACATGGGCTTAAACATAGTTTTATCTTGTAAATGATATGAGAATGTCCCCTATATTGACGTCATCTTGGAGGCACTAAGATAGATTCACTCTTATGTCATGCTAATGTTTTAAAAGTTCTTTGGTTTGTTAAGAGGTTGTTATCTGTGTTGTACACAAGATGTGTGATTCTTTGGGTTGCACCTTTATTCTTGTTGAGCCATGATGGTTTAAAAATTTCCTAGTGATGGATTTTTATGGGAATTTCACTAGATTTTGGTTAATGAATTCAGTTTACATGCTTGTGTTAGAATATTAATGCCTTGAGGAGTAAGTCTTTTCAGTTCTATCCAGGATGCATTGGTCGTCAAATACAAGCATCTTCATTAATGGTTAGCCTGATGTGGCCTGATTTTTCCCCTTTCTCTTGTGGTATATGGTTGGTCATGGAATATTTTTTAATTCATGTCTCATATTTAATTGAGATTAAGGTTTATGTATCGCTGATATCTTTTGAGGAAATAACATGGAGCTAACAGTTGTTGCAAGATTAATATTTGACCTTTCTTTCGATGAATTCCATGTTTTGGACCCAGATATAATAGGGTTCTCTAGTTAAATGATTCATTTGAGAAGCTTCTCTATGATTATTATAACATTCCCTCATTAGCAATTAAAATGGTGGAAGAACCGTGGTTTGGAATTGTTCATTAAAAGTTAATACCCCTAGTTGAAAGAGCCAACAGGTAGATGGTTAAAGATATGATGATGGGATCTTGTCCACATTTTCATGGGCTCAGTTTAACACCACTTCATTGTTTGTGTTGAATTTTAAACTTTTATTGGGGTTTCAAATGTTTAATCCATTGGTCTTGTAAAATGGTCAAGGTTGCGGTTTTTGTTTGGAAATTCAACATGATCATTCAAGTGAGAATTCAAAACCGTGATAGGTTGGGTGATGTTTTTTTAGTTTCCAAAGGCTTCTCTAGGAAAATATGTTTTATGGTGGTAGACTGTAGAAACCTTTGTTTTGGACTAGGTGTTTTTTTATGAGGGTTTTTGAATTGTTTGGAAATTTCTAGGAGGGCCATTATTAAAAACTAGTTTCAGATCCTTATTGCAAGTGATATAATACTACGACGTGTCGTTTAAAAAAAATATAATTAATTAAATTAAAAGTAAATAAAATAGATGAATTAGATTTAGGTAAAGATAAGAAATTATAAAAAAAATTTAAATCATAATAATAATATTATTACCATTGGATTTGGGTCGAACGTTGTATGTTTAGGGATTATCTGGTTTCTAGTTTTATTTTTATTTAACGTTGTGTGGAGGGTGTTTCGAGATGGATTAGTCTGTATTTCGGATACCACCACCGAAGGTGAGGTAGTTTGGGCCAATTCAGTCCGATATTGGATTGGTCTACTTGAGGTAGGATCCTTAACCAAGCCTTTAATTTAGAAATGAATTAGTTGTTTATTTACTACCTTTTATAAACTAGAATAAAATTCTATACTAAAATACCTATTTATCCTAAATGATTATTTGGATTATAAAATTATGTCTTTTGTAATAAAACCCCCATGAGAGGTGTTCTTCTTTCAAGCTAAAAATGTAGTGAGTGGATTATTTATGTTTTCTTATCTTGATGATGTGTTGTTTTCCTATTCAATTCTAGTTAGAGGAATATTGATTAATTAAATGAATATGGTTTCATTAGCAAGGAGACATACCAGCTACTTCGCTTGTAGATGCACATGAATTAAATGGTTATTGTCACACCCTGACCTGTTATCTTGCGGTTGTGGTTATTTTTATTTTTATTTTAGTCTTTGGATTTCTTAATTATTAAAATTTTATTAATTTAAAATCAAAATGAAATAATATAATATAAATGAAAAACAATTTATTACTATTATTATTATGGATAAAAAAAAAATACATTTATTATTATTATTATGTAATTATTAATATTATTAATATTAGTATTAATATTAATGTTATTGTTATTATTAATTTTTTTGTAACCCTATGTCTCTTTCTCCCACTTTACCCATGTGTAGCACCTCCCACCCCCTTACCCCTTACAAAACCCAACCCCCCTTCCCTCTCCAACTCACGCTACCCCCCACCGTCTGAGGTCCATCTGGCGATGCCACCCCTCATGCATGATCGACCCCTCATCCTCTATCGCGTGGCTGGCCTCCCACATTTTTGTGTGACCCAGCCGATATAGATAAGTTCTAGTGCACTGATCTCTCCCTATGATGATCAAATCTCCTCCCATTTTGGTGTGTGAACCCCATAAGTGTGCCTCTTTTCACTTACCCTTCACCTATTTTGGTGATTTGTCTGATTTCATGGGGTTCACATACCTTGTATGTACCCTAATTTTTTTGGGGTTCTTCTTTTGATTGATTCCCATTATTTTGGGTTTTTCAGGTTCTGGGAAGGCTGGTTCTAGTCCCTGCCATCAAGGGAAGAAGGTTCACCATAGATTTCACTTTACTATTTCCCAAATTCATCATTATGGGTCAATTTTAATTTAGGAATTTACTGATATTTGATATTTCAAAAGGTTATTTTGGGTGTATGGGTCTTTTCCATAGTGTTTTTAGTTGTTAGTAATTTTTTCTTAGTGTCTGTTCACCCTCTTTATGGTTGTTTTTGGTTGTGGGTGTCGAGAATGACTATATATACATGAATAGGTTAATATATATATATATACAAACATTTCCCTCTTTGTACATATTACCTTAGTACATAAGGAATATGTGCAATTGAGTTAAAGTTATATATACAAATATGTATAAATTATTTTGCATGTTTGCACTAAGGGTTAGTCCGAGTGGTCATCTGTAAATAGAGACATGTCTAAGGTAGGTCCCCTATGCCTATATCTTTAATTTTAATTCCATGATTTCCTTAGGATTTGGAAAAAAAATCAATATTAAATAGTATATATACATGCTATGCAAATTTTTAGTGATTCCTCATGTATGACATGCTTTATTTTTCATGATTTTTTTTTTTGGAAATATTGTCTTATTTTAAATATTCTTCAAATAATGTCACTTTAAATGAATAAATATGTTTTCAAAAATGGTTTTGTGTGGGATATTAGTAGTTCTCCATGATTTTTTGTGTTGTGAATATTAGTTGGGATTGTTTAATTGAGTGAACATTGGTTTTTGTGTGATTTCAAAAAATGGGGGAAATCTGTTGTTATGGTATGTTTGGAAAAGTGTAAGGGTTTTTATATGAATTTGAGTTTAATTGGATGTTGTACATTATCAAATTTTTATATTTGTATTAGACATTATTTCATTCTTTTTTTAATGTTTCTGGTACCATGGTGGTCTAATTGTTCTTTTAAAGAATTCTAAAATTAAAAGTGTTGGGTAATTGTATTTTCTAAAGATGAAAGTATTACTTGAAATCTAAGGAGGCCCATTTGGAATTTGAAAATGGTGTTCAAAAGTGTAAAACCCCACTTGAGGAATTCCCCTAAATTTGAGAAATTTTGTGAAAGTGTTAATGTGTAATTTTTATTATGTACCTAGTCTAAAAGATTATGTGTGGTTGTGTTCTATAAAATGCAGACGTTCTCAAGGAGGGAAATTGGTGGTGAGAGGTTGATTGTGTTTTTAAATAAAGGGAATAATATTTCCATGCATGTTAGTGTGATGAAAACTCACCACCACATGAAATAGAGCTCATGTGAAGCCCGAGGTATCTAGGCAGGTGGACTATGACTAGTAAGCTAAATGATTCATAAGTGGTTCATCTAGGTTTTTTCTAGCAGGATTAACGCTACAACTCTAACTTAAATTTTTTGATGATGTGATACCACTAGGTTATGGGGGTGTCCCATATTAGTGGCCTCTATATGATAATGATGCAGTTTATGGTTTATATACCATATTTCACTAAGGTAAGAGGTTCTTAGGGTCTTATTTGAACTATTTACCTATTGGTATTGACCATTGTGCTAACATATGACATGGTGTTTTTTGAAATGATTTCAATTTTTTACTTCAAGCTTGTTTACTCATTGTAGAATCCATGTTTTTGGTTTAAACTATTTTCCATTCATTTTGGAATGTAAAAGAATTCTTTAAAACTATTTTTAAATGTATTAGAATAGAAACACATTTTCTTAAAATGTGATGCTATGAATTTAATTTTAATATAAAGAGAAAAAAATATTTTATTATGTCTTATATTCAGACATGCATGATCGGGAATCTTCTTAACAGTAGTGGCATATAGAATTTCCAGTCTTTGGAGATCCTACTATGTATCTTGATGCCCATTCCTACTTTATTTTTTTAGTTTTAGGTTCCTCTTATTTTGGATCTCTCTTGGAGTGAGTGTGGTTTATGTTTTGGGGTGACCCACGAGGTCACCAGAGGTATGTATCGTTACTTCATTTAGTCCTTTTTCTACTGCCAGTTTTTTCTTTTTATATTGTTTTATTTATTTTTCATGTTCAATTTATGTTTAATTATCTATATTTTTTAACAGCCAAATCATTCCTAATTTGTTTATATTGATGCCTGTCACTAGTTTCCCGCCCATGGGGATAGGGAACTCCATTCTGGCCTCATCATGGGCCGAATCAGGTTATCGTTTCAGGGTTGACCTGGTTCAGTTATTGAAAAAATGGTATCTAGGAAGTCCCCTGGTATTTGGGGTGTCAAGTATCTTGGTGATAATGTGTGTTGAGACTTGAGAGCTATGTTTGGGAAGGAAATCATGTACCATTTCCCATCCTAGGCCTCGTGTTTCTAGTTGTAGTTTGGGATTTGAAATTTTTTTCCTTGGTTTTTTTGAAGAGGTTATGAAAAAGTAAGTGAGACGGTGTTATATAATGAGATTTCATGGGGTAGAGACCTAGGTACTATCGGATTATAGGGTTAAAGATACTTGCTGTGGTGGATTCTCATTCGAAGCATGGTCTGTTAGTCCTTGTTTCAAGGTTGGCATAGCCACTAGTCCCATGTTTTTTGATGTTTTTATGTGAGTTATGTTTAGTATTATTTTTTACTAACTTGAGTGGATTTAAAAAATTAAAATGGTTCATAGAAAAGGGGTTTTCAAAAAGTAATATGGTTTTGGGGGTGGAAAACTGGCTTTGAAATGAAAATTGTTTTCTTTATTGGAATGTGTGGTTTCAAATAAAAAATGGGAGTTGTTTTAGAAGTTGTTTTGTTATCATTGTATGACTTTTTTGGAATTTGAATTGGAAAATGTTTGGGAATTCAGAAATTCATTTCTTTAAGGGTAATTAACATTTTCAAATTGGTTGAGAATTTGGGATATGCATTGAATGATCTATTTTGAAAATGAGAAGTGTTTTTAATTGACCCTTGGTATTCCTATGAGGGATCATATATGGAGGTATGCATGTGGCATAGAGAAAATTTTGTGGTATATGTGGATGCATTCTTGAGCTATCTCAAGGGTATATATATGTGTGTGATACTTTATGGAAAACCAATGGTGGGTAAAATAGTTATTTTTTAGCTGAAAATTGTGTTTTTTAAAAATTGCAGTTTCAATATTTTGAAAGCTAGGTAGACGTTTAGTGTTTTTTTCTCGTGTTTTTAATTCCTTTTCAAAGGATTTTTGTTTTCACATGCTAAAAATGGTGTTGAAGTGGTAATTTGAGTTTTTTCGGTTTGTGATTGAATTTTGGTATTTCGGTTTGTGATGAGTTCTGATTCAACTTTTTGCCTATTTTTTGAGTATGGCACCTAGAAAAGTCCCCGAGGGTTCTAATGATTCTCTTATATTTGTCGGTTCTACCTAAACACTTATCAAAGTGGTGTAATTTGATTTATTTTTTATTTTTTCCATCTTCCATGTTGATCAACATCTATTTATCGTAGCAAAATATCTTAGTAAAATCATTGGTGTTTTCAGGTCATTGGGAACTCCCAAATCTATGAGGGCCTTTGCTGGTTCGAGTTCATTTGAAGGGTTAATATTAGATTAGTGATGGAGATAGTCCTAGGTTCGTTTCATGAGGTAATGTCTTATAAGGTGTTTAATACCACTCTCATATGATCGTTTATAACTGAGGAAGGAATGGTGAGGAAAGTGGAACAACTCGTGAGTGTCGAGCAAGGCCAACGAACAGTAAAGAATTACGTCAGACATTTAAATGGGTTAGTTCCTTTTTATCTGGAGATAATTTCATGAAATCAGTTAATATTTCTATTGTGTGGGGTCAAATTCCATGGCTTAAGAAGTAATTACTTTTTTTTATTTGGGAAGGTTCCATATCTGATGAGGAGAGAGAACTAGTGGAACCTGTTTCTAAGAAGTCTTCTTGTCATTTACATCATTTAATATCTAGTCCACTCTCTTATTTATTTCTCTTGTGGTTAGTTTGAGTACATTATGTTTCCTTTTCATCATCTTTTTAAGGCTTGCCATTGTGTTTGGTTAAATTTTTGTGGTTTGAGATTATAAAAACTGAGGTGGTTAATGTTTTTTAGAAAATTATTAACGAGTGTTTCTATTATTTTTTTTATGGATGGATCTACCATGACTTGGAATTGAGTGGTGGGGCCATATACTTTCCTGGTTGTATACCACAATCGATTCTTCTTATTCTATCACCCACCTTTGCTAGATGAAAAATAGAAGAATTTTTCATTTATAAAGGAAAATATGGTTTTCCACCATGGTCACTTCGGTTATTTGAAGGGATTATATGAGTCTCACCAATAAAAGAGAATTTTTAGTTGAATGACACTAACTTTTGACTTTAGTTAGTAGATAATTCATGAAATCAGAGCTTGAACCATTGGTCTCGGAGTAAATCTTTTCACGTAGTCAAAAAAAATTTAGGCGTGGAGGACCTTGGTGTGACTTTTTTCTCCAGTGCTAGAATATAAACGGTTTAAATTTATCCTTTGTAGATTCCCAATCATTGAAGGTTCTATTTTTTTATAATAGGCATAGAGGTCTCATTTTTTTCATTGTGGTATTTTTTCTTTGAATACAGTACTTTGGTTGTAATAAGGGGTGGTGATATTATTTTCTTGCAATTCTAGTGGGTGTTCCTCCTCAAATGTGAGCTTTAAAGTTTGTCTCCTTGTGGATGTGAGTCTCAATATGGTTTTATCTTTTGTGTGGTTATCTCCTTTTTTGAACCATTCTTGTTTTATGATATCTTCATTTTGGATATTCATGCATCTTGGGAAATAATGAATAGGAGTTTGGTCTGCCATTCGGTTCAAGGTCTTTTGTCGAGGACCTCATGTGGTGGGGGTTTGGTTTATGAGGAGAGTGTGTGGGTTAGTTGGTGTCGGATTTCCTGCATCAATCTGTACAAGTTGGCTTAAGATGGTCAGTTCTTAACTTGTGGGAAGACCCATCATGGATACTATCATGCCTTCTTTGAGAGTTGGTTTCTGTGGGGGTTTTTTTCTTTATTGCTGGTTTCCTCTTTGGATCATGTTAACAGTTATAAGGTTAGCCCATGCTAAGAGTCTCAATGTTTATTGTGCTTGTCAGGTTCTTATGGTCGGGAGAACCCTCCTCATTACCTGATTTCTCTTCTCATTGAAGTTTCCTTTAGTCTTTTTGTGGTGTGACTGGTGGAGTGAAAATTCACACCATTTTTGTGATTTAGCTGTCCTCATTATGTTTCAAACTTGAGTTTGATTTCTCATTTGTCTGGGAACCTTTCTGGGGGCAGAACGTTTTTTTAGTGGGGGGAATTGTAACACCCCAAACTGGTATCTTATAGATGGAATTATTTTAATTTATATTTGAGTCTTTTGGTTTATTAATGTTTAAAAAATAATTAAATTAAAATCATAATATAATTAAATATAATAAATGCAAAACAATTTAATAATAATAATGATAATAATATTATTATTATGGATAATAATATTATAATTATTAAGTTTATTATGATTACTATTAAATTATTATTATTATTGTAATTATTATTATTAAATTTATGTTTTTCATGTTTTTTTGAAACCCTAGGTCTCTTCTTTAACTTTTCCCATGTGTAGGGTCTCCCACCGCCTTACCTATTATGCTACCTGACCCCCTTCCCTTTACCACTCACACTATACTACACCAACTGAGGGCCCTATGGTGTGCCTCCCTCCTTCCTCTAGTGACAGTTCCCCTCATGCACAACTTAACCCTCTTAATCCCTCACATGGCCAGCCTACCTCTTGTTTGCATGACCCAGCCAGTCGGGAGAAGCTTCGGTGCGTCAATCTCTTCCCCTGGTGACCAAATCTCCTCCTATTTTCGGGTTCCAATCCCACTAGTGAGCCTTTTATCCCTTCTTATTACACTATTTTTATGTTTTATTAAATTTCATGGTGTTCTCTTACCTTTTCAAAACCCTGATGTGTTTGAGGGTAGATATTTTTATTTATTCTTGTTATTTAGGGTTTTTCGGGTTCCTTAAAGGATGCATTTAGTCACATCCATCAAGGGCAGCGGTCTATCCATAGTTTTCGAGTATGTATGCTTCAATTTCATCATTATGGGTCAATTTTAATTTAGGGATTTTATGATATTTGAGATTTCGATAATTTATTTTTGGTGTGTTGTTCTTCACTATGATTTTTTGTCTTTTTGGTATTTTTTTATAGTGTGTTAGACCTCGCTGTGGTTGTTTTAGGCTATGGGTGTCATGAACACCTATATGTACATCTATAGTGTCATGAATATATAATTATATACCTGGAATCATCATAAATCTTACATAATGATGTAGGGAATATGTGAAATGTAGTTCTGGGTATATATATACATATATATATATATATATATTTTTTGTGTCTGTGATTAAATGCATGTGTGTGTGTGTGCCAAGGGTCGGTTCGAGTGGTCATCAAAAAATAGTATCAAGTTTGAGGTAAGTCCCCTATACCTATACCTTTAATTTTAATTCAATGATTTACTAAATTTTTTTAAAAATTATTTTCAATATTAAAGAGTATATATAGATTCTATAAATTGTTTTGGTGATTCTTGGTGGTGGGCATGATTTATTTTTCAAGATTGAATTTTCTGTTTTGAAATGTGGTCTTCTTTTTAATGGGCTTCAAGGAATAAAGCATTAAATACTTAATGGTGATTTAAAAATGGTTTTGGTGTATGGTTGGTGGTCTCAATGATGTTTGGTGTTGTGAATATTTGTTGTGAAATTTTAATTGAGGGAGCATGGTTTTTTTGTTATTTAAAAAGAGGGTAAATATTTTGTTTTGGTATGTTTGGAAAGGAGAATGGTTTTTTTGAATTTGAAATTAATTGGAAGTTTTACTTTATCTTGATGATGTGTTGTCTTCCTCTTCAATTCTAGTTATAGGAATATTGATTAATTAAATGAATATGGTTTCATTAGCAAGGAGACATACCACCTACTTCACTTGTAGATGCACATGAATTAAATGGTTATTGTAACACCCTGACCTGTTATCTTGCGGTTGTGGTTTTTTTTTTATTTTTATTTTAGTCTTTGGATTTCTTAATTTTTAAAATTTTATTAATTTAAAATCAAAATGAAATAATATAATATAAATGAAAAACAATTTATTACTATTATTATTATTATGGATAATAAACAAAATATTACTATTATTATTATTATGTAATTATTAATATTATTAATATTAGTATTAATATTAATGTTATTGTTATTATTAATTTTTTTTGTAACCCTATGTCTCTTTCTCCCACTTTACCCATGTGTAGCACCTCCCACCCCTTACCCCTTACAAAACCCAACCCCCCTTCCCTCTCCAAATCACGCTACCCCCCACCGTCTTAGGTCCAGCTGGTGATGCCACCCCTCATGCATGATCGACCCCTCATCCTCTATCACGTGGCTGGCCTCCCACATTTTTGTGTGACCCAGCCGATATAGATAAGTTCTAGTGCACTGATCTCTCCCTCTGATGATCGGATCTCCTCCCATTTTGGTGTGTGAACCCCATAGGTGTGCCTCTTTTCACTTACCCTTCAATTATTTTGGTGATTTGTTTGATTTCATGGGGTTCACATACGTTGTATGTACCCTAATTTTTTTGGGGTTCTTCTTTTGATTGATTCCCATTATTTTGGGTTTTTCAGGTTCTGGGAAGGCTGGTTCTAGTCACTGCCATCAAGGGAAGAAGGTTCACCATAGATTTCACTTTACTATTTCCCAAATTCATCATTATGGGTCAATTTTAATTTAGGAATTTACTGATATTTGATATTTCAAAAGGTTATTTTGGGTGTGTGGGTCTTTTCCATAGTGTTTTCAGTTGTTAGTAATTTGTTTCTTAGTGTCTGTTCACCCTCTTTATGGTTGTTTTTGGTTGTGGGTGTTGAGAATGACTATATATACATGAATAGGTTAATATATATATATATATACAAACATTTCCCTCTTTGTAAATATTACCTTAGTACATAAGGAATATGTGCAATTGAGTTAAGGGTATATATACAAATATGTATAAATTATTTTGCATGTTTGCACTAAGGGTTAGTCCGAGTGGTCATCTGTAAATAGAGACATGTCTAAGGTAGGTCCCCTATGCCTATACCTTTAATTTTAATTCCATGATTTCCTTAGGATTTGGAAAAAAATCAATATTAAATAGTATATATACATGCTATGCAAATATTTAGTGATTCCTCATGTATGACATGCTTTATTTTTCATGATTTATTTTTGTGTTTGGAAATATAGTCTTATTTTAAATATTCTTCAAATAATGTCACTTTAAATGAATAAATATGTTTTCAAAAATGGTTTTGGGTGGGATATTAGTAGTTCTCCATGATTTTTAGTGTTGTGAATATTGGTTGGGAATGTTTAATTGAGTGAACATTGGTTTTTGTGTGATTTCATAAAATGGGGGAAATCTATTGTTATGGTATGTTTGGAAAAGTGTAAGGGTTTTTATATGAATTTGAGTTTAATTGGATGTTTTACATTATCAAATTTTTATATTTGTTTTAGACATGATTTCATTCTTTTTTAATGTTTCTTGTACCATGGTGGTCTAATTGTTCTTTTAAAGAATTCTAAAATTAAAAGTGTTGGGTAATTGTATTTTTTAAAGATGAAAGTATTACTTGAAATCTAAGGAGGCCCATTTGGAATTTGAAAATGGTTTTCAAAAGTCTAAAACCCCACTTGAGGCATTCCCCTAAATTTGAGAAATTTTGTGAAAGTGTTAATGTGTAATTTTTATTATGTACCTAGTCTAAAAGCTTATGTGTGGTTGTGTTCTATAAAATGCGGACGTTCTCAAGGGGGGAGATTGGTGCTGATAGGTTGATTGTGTTTTTAAATAAAGGGAATAATATTTCCATGCATGTTAGTTTGATGAAAACTCACCACCACATGAAATAGAGCTCATGTGAAGCCCGAGGTATCTAGGCAGGTGGACTATGACTAGTAAGCTAAATGATTCATAAGTGGTTCATCTAGGTTTTTTCTAGCAGGATTAACGCTACAACTCTAACTTAAAATATTTTATGATGTGATACCACTAGGTTATGGGGGTGTCCCATATTAGTGGCCTGTATATGATAATGATGCGGTTTATGGTCTATATACCATATTTCACTAAGGTAAGAGGTTCTTAGGGTCTTATTTGGACTATTTACCTATTGGGATTGACTATTGTGCTAACATATGACATGGTGTTTTTTGAAATGATTTCAATTTTTTACTTCAAGCTTTTTTACTCATTGTAGAATCCATGTTTTTGGTTTAAACTATTTTCCATTCATTTTGGAATGTAAAATAATTCTTTAAAACTATTTTTAAATGTATTGGAATAGAAACACATTCTCTTAAAATGTGATGCTATGAATTTTATTTGAATATAAAGAGAAAAAAATATTTTATTATGTCTTATATTCAGACATGAATGATTGGGATTCTTCTTAACAGTAGTGGCATATAGAATTTCCAGTCTTTGGAGATCCTACTATGCATCTTGATGCCCATTCCTACTTTATTTTTTTAGTTTTAGGTTCCTCTTATTTTGGATCTCTCTTGGAGTGAGTGTGGTTTATGTTTTGGGGTGACCCACGAGGTCACCAGAGGTATGTATCGTTACTTCGTTTAGTCCTTTTTCTACTGCCAGTTTTTTCTTTTTATATTGTTTTATTTATTTTTCATGTTCAATTTATGTTTAATTATCTATATTTTTTAACATCCAAATCATTCCTTATTTGTTTATATTGATGCCTGTCACTAGTTTCCAGCCCATGGGGATAGGGAACTCCATTCTGGCCTCATCATGGGCCGAATTAGGTTATCGTTTCAGGGTTGACCTGGTTCAGTTATTGAAAAAATGGTATCTAGGAAGTCCCCTAGTATTTGGGGTGTCAAGTATCTTGGTGATAATGTGTGTTGAGACTTGAGAGCTATGTTTGGGAAGGAAATCATGTACCATTTCCCATCCTAAGCCTCGAGTTGCTAGTGGTAGTTTGGGATTTGAATTTTTTTCCATGGTTTTTATGAAGAGGTTATGAAAAAAGAAGTTAGACGGTGTTATATAATGAGATTTAATGGAGTAGAGACCGAGGTACTATCGGATTATAGGGTTAAAGATACTTGCTGTGGTGGATTCTCATTCGAAGCATGGTCTGTTAGTCCATGTTTCTGGGTTCGCATAGCCACTAGTCCCGTGTTTTTTGATGTTTTTATGTGAGATATGTTTAGGATTATTTTTTACTAACTTGAGTGGATTTAAAAAATTAAAATGGGTCATTGAAAAGGGGTTTTCAAAAGTAATGTGGTTTTGGGGGTGGAAAACTTGCTTTGAAATGAAAATTGTTTTCTTTATTGGAATGTGTGGTTTCAAATAAAAAATGGGAGTTGTTTTAGAATTTGTTTTGTTATCATTGTATCACTTTTTTGGAATTTGAATTGGAAAATGTTTGGGAATTCAGAAATGCATTTATTTAAGGGTAATTAACATTTTCAAATTGGTTGAGAATTTGGGATATGCATTGAATGATCTATTTTGAAAATGAGAAGTGTTTTTAATTAACCCTTGGTATTCCTATGAGGGATAACATATATGGAGGTATGCATGTGGCATAGAGAAAATTTTGTGGTATATGTGGATGAATTCTTGAGCTATCTCAAGGGTATATATATGTGTGTGATACTTCATTGAAAACCAATGGTGGGTAAAATAGTTATTTTTTTAGCTGAAAATTGTGTTTTTTAAAAATTTTAGTTTCAATATTTTGAAAGCTAGGTAGACATTTAGTGTTTTTTTCTCGTGTTTGGAATTCATTTTCAAAGGATTTTGGTTTTCACATGCTGAAAATGGTGTTTAAGTGGTAATTTGAGTTTTTTCGGTTTGTGATTGAATTTTGGTATTTCGGTTTGGGATGAGTTCTGATTAAAATTTTTGCCTATTTTTTGAGTATGCCACCCAGAAAAGTCCCTGAGGGTTCTAATGATTCTCTTATATTTGTCGGTTCTACCTAAACACTTATCAAAGTGGTGGAATTTGAGTTATTTTTTATTTTTTCCATCTTCCATGTTGATCAACATCTATTTATGGTAGCAAAATATCTTAGTAAAATCATTGGTGTTTTCAGGTCATTGGGAACTCCCAAAGCTATGAGGGCCTTTGCTGGTTCGAGTTCATTTGAAGGGTTAACAGTAGATTAGTGATGGAGATAGTCCTAGGTTCGTTTCATGAGGGAATGTCTTATAAGGTGTTTAATACCACTCTCATATGATCGTTTATATCTGAGGAAGGAATGGTGAGGAAAGTGGAACAACTCGTGAGTGTCGAGCAAGGCCAACGAATAGTAAAGAATTACGTCAGACATTTAAATGGGTTAGTTCCTTTTTATCTGGAGACAATTTCATGAAATCAGTTAATATTTGTATTGTGTGGGGTCAAATTCCATGGCTTAAGAAGTAATTACTTTTTGTTATTTGGGAAGGTTCCATATCTGGTGAGGAGAGAGAACCAGTGGAACCTGTTTCTAAGAAGTCTTCTTGTGATTTCCATCATTTAATATCTAGTCCACTCTCTTATTTATTTATCTTGTGGTTAGTTTGAGTACTTTATGTTTCCTTTTAATCATCCTTTTGAGGCTTGCCATTGTGTTTGGTTAAATTTTTGTGGTTTGAGATTATAAAAAATGAGGTTGTTAATGTTTTTTAGAAAATTATTAACGAGTGTTTCTATTATTATTTTTATTGATGGATCTACCATGACTTGGAATTGAGTGGTGGGGCCATATCCTTTCCTGGTTGTATACCACAATCGATTCTTCTTATTCTATCACCCACCTTTGCTAGATGAAAAATAGAAGAATTTTTCATTTATAAAGGAAAATATGGTTTTCCACCATGGTCACTTAGGCTATTTGAAGGGTTTATATGAGTCGCACCAATAAAAGAGAATTTTTAGTTGAATGACATTAGCTTTTGACTTTAGTTAGTAGATAATTCAAGACATCAGATCTTGACCCATTGGTCTCGGAGTAAATCTTTTCACGTAGTCAAAAAAACTTTAGGCGTGGAGGACCTTGGTGTGACTTTTTTCTCCAGTGCTAGAATATAAACAGTTTAAATTTATCTTTTATATATTCCCAATCATTGAAGGTTCTATTTTTTTATAAGAGGCATAGAGGTCTCATTTCTTCATTATGGTATTTGTTCTTTGAATACAGTACTTTGGTTGTAATAAAGAGTGGTGATATTATTTTCTTGCAATTCTAGTGGGTGTTCCTCCTCAAATGTGATCTTTAATGTTTGTCTCCTTGTGGATGTGAGTCTCAATATGGTTTTATCTTTTGTGTGGTTATCTCCTTTTTTGAACCATTCTTGTTTTACGATATCCTCATTTTGGAGATTCATGCATCTTGGGAAATAATGAATAGGAGTTTGGTCTGCCATTCGGTTCAAGGTCTTTTGGCGAGGACCTCATGTGGTGGGGGTTTGGTTTATGAGGAGAGTGTGTGGGTTAGTTGGTGTCAGATTTCCTGCATCAATCTGTACAAGTTGGCTTAAGATGGTCAGTTCTTAACTTGTGGGAAGACCCATCATGGATACTATCGTGCCTTCTTTGAGAGTTGGTTTGTGTGGGGGTTTTTTTCTTTATTGCTGGTTTCCTCTTTGGATCATGTTAACAGTTATAAGGTTAGCCCATGCTAGGAGTCTCAATGTTTATTGTGCTTGTCAGGTTCTTATGGTCGGGAGAACCCTCCTCATTACCTGATTTCTCTTCTCATTGAAGTTTCCTTTAGTCTTTTTGTGGTGTGACTGGTGGAGTGAAAATTCACACCATTTTTGTGATTTAGTTGTCCTCATTATGTTTCAAACTTGAGTTTGATTTCTCATTTGTCTGGGAACCTTTCTGGGGGCAGAAAGTTTTTTTAGTGGGGGGAATTGTAACACCCCAAACTGGTATCTTATGGATGGAATTATTTTAATTTATATTTGAGTCTTTTGGTTTATTAATGTTTAAAAAATAATTAAATTAAAATCCTAATAGAATAAAATAAAATAAATGGAAAACAATTTAATAATAATATTGATATTATTATTATTATTATGGATAATAATATTATAATTATTAAGTTTATTATGATTACTATTAAATTATTATTATTATTGTAATTATTATTATTAAATTAATGTTTTCCATGTTTTTTTGAAACAATAGGTCTCTTATTTAACTTTTCCCATGTGTAGGGTCTCCCACCGCCTTACCTATTATGATACATGACCCCCTTCCCTTTACCACTCACACTATACTACACCAACTGAGGGCCCTATGGTGTGCCTCCCTCCTTCCTCTAGTGACAGTTCCCCTCATGCACAACTTAACCCTCTTAATCTCTCACACGACCATCCTACCTCTTGTTTGCATGACCCAGCCAGTCGGGAAAAGCTTCGATGCGCCAATCTCTTCCTCTGGTGACCAAATATCCTCATATTTTGTTGTTCCAATCCCACTGGTGAGCCTTTTATCACTTCTTATTACACTATTTTTATGTTTTATTACATTTCATGGTGTTTTCTTACCTTTTCAAAACCCTGATGTGTTTGAGGGTAGATATTTTTATTTATTCTTGTTATTTAGGGTTTGTCGGGTTCCTTAGAGGATACATTTAGTCACATCCATCAAGGGCAGCGGTCTGTCCATAGTTTTCAAGTATGTATGCTTCAATTTCATCATTATAGTTCAATTTTAATTTAGGGATTTTATGATATTTGAGATTTAGATAATTTATTTTGGGTGTATTGTTCTTCACTGTGATGTTTTGTCTTTATGGTATTTTTTTATAGTGTGTTAGACCTCGCTGTGGTTTTTTTAGGCTATGGGTGTCATGAACACCTATATGTACATCTATAGTGTCATGAATATATAATTATATACCTAGAATCATCATAAATCTTACATAATGATGCAGGGAATATGTGAAATGTAGTTCTGGGTATATATATACATATATATATATTTTTGTCTGTGTGTGTGATTAAATGCATGTGTGTGTGTGTGCCAAGGGTCGGTTCGAGTGGTCATCAAAAAATAGTAGCAAGTTTGAGGTAAGTCCCCTATACATATACCTTTAATTTTAATTCCATGATTTCCTAAATTTTTTTAAAAATTATTTTCAATATTAAAGAGTATATATAGATTCTATAAATTGTTTTGGTGATTCTTGGTGGTGGGAATGATTTATTTTTCATGATTCACTTTTCTGTTTTGAAATGTGGTCTTCTTTTTAATGGGCTTCAAGGAATAAAGCATTAAATACTTAATGGTGATTTAAAAATGGTTTTGGTGTATGGTTGGTGGTCTCAATGATGTTTGGTGTTGTGAATATTTTTTGTGAAATTTTAATTGAGGGAGCATGGTTTTTTTGTTATTTAAAAAGAGGGTAAATATTTTGTTTTGGTATGTTTGGAAAGGGGAATGGTTTTTTTGAATTTGAAATTAATTGGAAGTTTTACTTTATCTTGATGATGTGTTGTTTTCCTATTCAATTCTAGTTAGAGGAATATTGATTAATTAAACGAATATGGTTTCATTATCAAGGAGACATACCACCTACTTCGCTTGTAGATGCACATGAATTAAGTGGATATTGTCACACCCTGACCTGTTATCTTGCGGTTGTGGTTTTTTTTATTTTCATTTTAGTCTTTGGATTTCTTAATTTTTAAAATTTTATTAATTTAAAATCAAAATGAAATAATATAATATAAATGAAAAACAATTTATTACTATTATTATTATTATGGATAATAAACAAAATATTACATTTATTATTATTATGTAATTATTAATATTATTAATATTAGTATTAATATTAATGATATTTTTATTATTAATTTTTTTATAACCCTATGTCTCTTTCTCCCACTTTACCCATGTGTAGAACCTCCCACCCCATTACCCCTTACAAAACCCAACCCCACTTCCCTCTCCAACTCACGCTACCCCCCACCGTATGAGGTCCATCTGGAGATGCCACCCCTCATGCATGATCGACCCCTCATCCTCTATCGCGTGGCTGGCCTCCCACATTTTTGTATGACCCAGCCGATATAGATAAGTTCTAGTGCACTGATCTCTCACTCTGATGATCAGATCTCCTCCCATTTTGGTGTGTGAACCCCATAGGTGTGCCTCTTTTCACTTAACCTTCACCTATTTTGGTGATTTGTTTGATTTCATGGGGTTCACATACCTTGTATGTACCCTAATTTTTTTGGGGTTCTTCTTCTGATTGATTCCCATTATTTTGGGTTTTTCAGGTTCTGGGAAGGCTGGTTCTAGTCCCTGCCATCAAGGGAAGAAGGTTCACCATAGATTTCACTTTACTATTTCCCAAATTCATCATTATGGGTCAATTTTAATTTATGAATTTACTAATATTTGATATTTCAAAAGGTTATTTTGGGTGTGTGGGTCTTTTCCATAGTGTTTTCAGTTGTTAGTAATTTTTTTCTTAGTGTCTGTTCACCCTCTTTATGGTTGTTTTTGGTTGTGGGTGTCGAGAATGACTATATATACATGAATAGGTTAATATATATATATATACAAACATTTCCCTCTTTGTACATATTACCTTAGTACATAAGGAATATGTGCAATTGCGTTAAGGGTATATATACAAATATGTATAAATTATTTTGCATGTTTGCACTAAGGGTTAGTCCGAGTGGTCATGTGTAAATTGCGACATGTCTAAGGTAGGTCCCCTATGCCTATACCTTTAATTTTAATTCCATGATTTCCTTATGATTTGGAAAAAAAATCAATATTAAATAGTATATATACATGCTATGCAAATTTTTAGTGATTCCTCATGTATGACATGCTTTATTTTTCATGATTTATTTTTGTGTTTGGAAATATAGTCTTATTTTAAATATTCTTCAAATAATGTCACTTTAAATGAATAAATATGTTTTCAAAAATGGTTTTGGGTGGGATATTAGTAGTTCTCCATGATTTTTGGTGTTGTGAATATTGGTTGGGAATGTTTAATTGAGTGAACATTGGTTTTTGTGTGGTTTCAAAAAATGGGGGAAATCTGTTGTTATGGTATGTTTGGAAAAGTGTAAGGGTTTTTATATGAATTTGAGTTTAATTGGATGTTGTAAATTATCAAATTTTTATATTTGTTTTAGACATGATTTCATTCTTTTTTTAATGTTTCTGGTACCTTGGTGGTTTAATTGTTCTTTTAAAGAATTCTAAAATTAAAAGTGCTGGGTAATTATATTTTCTAAAGATGAAAGTATTACTTGAAATCTAAGGAGGCCCATTTGGAATTTGAAAATGGTTTTCAAAAGTGTAAAACCCCACTTGAGGCATTCCCCTAAATTTGAGAAATTTTGTGAAAGTGTTAATGTGTAATTTTTATTATGTACCTAGTCTAAAAGCTTATGTGTGGTTGTGTTCTATAAAATGAGGACGTTCTCAAGGAGGTAGATTGGTGGTGAGAGGTTGATTGTGTTTTTAAATAAAGGGAATAATATTTCCATGCATGTTAGTTTGATGAAAACTCACCACCACATGAAATAGAGCTCATGTGAAGCCCGCGGTATCAAGGCAGGTGGACTATGACTAGTAAGCTAAATGATTCATAAGTGGTTCATCTAGGTTTTTTCTAGCAGGATTAACGCTACAACTATAACATAAAATTTTTGATGATGTGATACCACTAGGTTATTGGGGTGTCCCATATTAGTGGCCTCTATATGATAATGATGCGGTTTATGGTTTATATACCATATTTCACTAAGGTAAGAGGTTCTTAGGGTCTTATTTGGACTATTTACCTATTGGGATTGACCATGGTGCTAACATATGACATGGTGTTTTTTGAAATGATTTCAATTTTTTACTTCAAGCTTGTTTACTCATTGTATAATCTATGTTTTTGGTTTAAACTATTTTCCATTCATTTTGGAATGTAAAAGAATTCTTTAAAACTATTTTTAAATGTATTGGAATAGAAACACATTTTCTTAAAATGTGATGCTATGAATTTAATTTGAATATAAAGAGAAAAAAATATTTTATTATGTCTTATATTCAGACATGCATGATTGGGAATCTTCTTAACAGTAGTGGCATATAGAATTTCCAGTCTTTGGAGATCCTACTATGCATCTTGATGCCCATTCCTACTTTATTTTTTTAGTTTTAGGTTCCTCTTATTTTGGATCTCTCTTGGAGTGAGTGTGGTTTATGTTTTGGGGTGACCCACGAGGTCACCAGAGGTATGTATCGTTACTTCATTTAGTCCTTTTTCTACTGCCAGTTTTTTCTTTTTATATTGTTTTATTTATTTTTCATGTTCAATTTATGTTTAATTATCTATATTTTTTAACAGCCAAATCATTCCTAATTTGTTTATATTGATGCCTGTCACTAGTTTCCGGCCCATGGGGATAGGGAACTCCATTCTGGCCTCATCATGGGCCGAATCAGGTTATCGTTTCAGGGTTGACCTGGTTCAGTTATTGAAAAAATGGTATCTAGGAAGTCCCCTGGTATTTGGGGTGTCAGGTATCTTGGTGATAATGTGTGTTGAGACTTGAGAGCTATTTTTGGGAAGGAAATCATGTACCATTTCCCATCCTAAGCCTCGAGTTTCTAGTGGTAGTTTGGGATTTGAATTTTTTTCCTTGGTTTTTTTGAAGAGGTTATGAAAAAGGAAGTGAGACGGTGTTATATAATGAGATTTCATGGAGTAGAGACCTAGGTACTATCAGAGTATAGGGTTAAATATACTTGCTGTGGTGGATTCTCATTCGAAGCATGGTCTGTTAGTCCATGTTTCTGGGTTGGCATAACCACTAGTCTCGTGTTTTTTGATGTTTTTATGTGAGTTATGTTTAGGATTATTTTTTACTAACTTGAGTGGATTTAAAAAATTAAAATGGTTCATAGAAAAGGGGTTTTCAAAAAGTAATGTGGTTTTGGGGGTGGAAAACTGGCTTTGAAATGAAAATTGTTTTCTTTATTGGAATGTGTGGTTTCAAATAAAAAATGGGAGTTGTTTTAGAAGTTGTTTTGTTATCATTGTTTCAATTTTTTGGAATTTGAATTGGATAATGTTTGGGAATTCGGAAATGCATTTCTTTAAGGGTAATTAACATTTTCAAATTGGTTGAGAATTTGGGATAAGCATTGAATGATCTATTTTGAAAATGAGAAGTGTTTTTAATTGACCCTTGGTATTCCTATGAGGGATAACATATATGGAGGTATGCATGTGGCATAGAGAAAATTTTGTGGTATATGTGGATGCATTCTTGAGCTATCTCAAGGGTATATATATGTGTGTGATACTTCATGGAAAACCAATGGTGGGTAAAATAGTTATTTTTTTAGCTGAAAATAGAGTTTTTTAAAAATTGCAGTTTCAATATTTTGAAAGCTAGGTAGATGTTTAGTGTTTTTTTCTCGTTTTTGGAATTCCTTTTCAAAGGATTTTGGTTTTCACATGCTGAAAATGGTGTTGAAGTGGTAATTTGATTTTTTTCGGTTTGTGATTGAATTTTGGTATTTCGGTTTGTGATGAGTTCTGATTCAACTTTTTGCATATTTTTTGATTATGCCACCCAGAAAAGTCCCCGAGGGTTCTAATGATTCTCTTATATTTGTCGGTTCTACCTAAACACTTATCAAATTTGTGGAATTTGAGTTATTTTTTATTTTTTCCATCTTCCATGTTTATCAACATCTATTTATGGTAGCAAAATATCTTAGTAAAATCATTGGTGTTTTCAGGTCATTGGGAACTCCCAAAGCTATGAGGGCCTTTGCTGGTTCGAGTTCATTTGAAGGGTTAACAGTAGATTAGTGATGGAGATAGTACTAGGTTCGTTTCATGAGGGAATTTCTTATAAGGTGTTTAATACCACTTTCATATGATCGTTTATACCCGAGGAAGGAATGGTGAGGAAAGTGGAACAACTCGTGAGTGTCGAGCAAGGCCAACGAACAATAAAGAATTACGTCGGACATTTAAATGGGTTAGTTCCTTTTTATCTGGAGATAATTTCATGAAATCAGTTAATATTTCTATAGTGTGGGGTCAAATTCCATGGCTTAAGAAGTAATTACTTTTTGTTATTTGGGAAGGTTTTATATCTGGTGAGGAGAGAGAACTAGTGGAACCTGTTTCTAAGAAGTCTTCTTGTCATTTCCATCATTTAATATCTAGTCCACTCTCTTATTTATTTCTCTTCTGGTTAGTTTGAGTACTTTATGTTTCCTTTTCATCATCCTTTTAAGGCTTGCCATTGTGTTTGGTTAAATTTTTTTGGTTTGAGATTATAAAAAATGAGGTGGTTAATGTATTTAGAAAATTATTAACGAGTGTTTCTATTATTATTTTTATTGATGGATCTACCATGACTTGGAATTGAGTGGGGGGGCCATATCCTTTCCTGGTTGTATACCACAATCGATTCTTCTTATTCTATCACCCACCTTTGCTAGATGAAAAATAGAAGAATTTTTCATTTATAAAGGAAAATATGGTTTTCCACCATGGTCACTTAGGTTATTTGAAGGGTTTATATGCGTCGCACCAATAAAAGAGAATTTTTAGTTGAATGACATTAGCTTTTGACTTTAGTTAGTAGATAATTCAAGACATCAGATCTTGAACCATTGGTCTCGGAGTAAATCTTTTCACATAGTAAAAAAAAATTTAGGCGTGGAGGACCTTGGTGTGACTTTTTTCTCCAGTGCTAGAATATAAACGGTTTAAATTTATCTATTGTAGATTCCCAATCATTGAAGGTTCTATTTTTTTATAAGAGGGATAGAGGTCTCATTTCTTCATTGTGGTATTTGTTCTTTGAATACAGTACTTTGGTTATAATAAGGAGTGGTGATATTATTTTCTTACAATTCTAGTGGGTGTTCCTCCTCAAATGTGAGCTTTAAAGGTTGTCTCCTTGTGGATGTGAGTCCCAATATGGTTTTATCTTTTGTGTGGTTATATCCTTTTTTGAACCATTCTTGTTTTACGATATCCTCATTTTGGAGATTCATGCATCTTGGGAAATAATGAATAGGAGTTTGGTCTGCCATTCGGTTCAGGGTCTTTTTTCGAGGACCTCATGTGGTGAGGGTTTGGTTTATGAGGAGAGTGTGTGGGTTAGTTGGTGTCGGATTTCCTGCATCAATCTGTACAAGTTGGATTAAGATGGTCAGTTCTTAACTTGTGGGAAGACCCATCATGGATACTATCGTGCCTTCTTTGAGAGTTGGTTTGTGTAGGGGTTTTTTTCTTTGTTGATGGTTTCCTCTTTGGATCATGTTAACAGTTATAAGGTTAGCCCATGCTAAGAGTCTCAATGTTTATTGTGCTTGTCAGGTTCTTATGGTCGAGAGAACCCTCCTCATTACCTAATTTCTCTTCTCATTGTAGTTTCCTTTAGTCTTTTTGTGGTGTGACTGGTGGAGTGAAAATTCACACCATTTTTGTGATTTGGTTGTCCTCATTATGTTTCAAACTTGAGTTCGATTTTTCATTTGTCTGGGAACCTTTCTGGGGGCAGAAAGTTTTTTTAGTGGGGGGAATTGTAACACCCCAAACTGGTATCTTATGGATGGAATTATTTTAATTTATATTTGAGTATTTTGGTTTATTAATGTTTAAAAAATAATTAAATTAAAATCATAATAGAATAAAATAAAATAAATGGAAAACAATTTAATAATAATAATGATAATATTATTATTATGGATAATAATATTATAATTATTAAGTTTATTATGATTACTATTAAATTATTATTATTATTGTAATTATTATTATTAAATTTATGTTTTTCATGTTTTTTTGAAACCCTAAGTCTCTTCTTTATCTTTTCCCATGTGTAGGGTCTCCCACTGCCTTACATATTATGCTACCTTACCCCCTTCCCTTTACCACTCACACTATACTACACCAACTGAGGGCCCTATGGTGTGCCTCCCTCCTTCCTCTAGTGACAGTTCCCCTCATGCACAACTTAACCCTCTTAATCTCTCACACGGCCAGCCTACCTCTTGTTTACATGACCCAGCTAGTCGGGAGAAGCTTCGGTGCGCTAATCTCTTCCTCTGGTGACCAAATCTCCTCCTATTTTGGGGTTCCAATCCCACTGGTGAGCCTTTTATCCCTTCTAATTACACTATTTTTATGTTTTATTACATTTCATGGTGTTCTCTTACCTTTTCAAAACCCTGATGTGTTTGAGGGTAGATATTTTTATTTATTCTTATTATTTAGGGTTTGTCGGGTTCCTTAGAGGATGCATTTAGTCACATCCATCAAGGGCAGCGGTCTGTCCATAGTTTTCATGTATGTATGCTTCAATTTCATCATTATGGTTCAATTTTAATTTAGGGATTTTATGATATTTGAGATTTCGATAATTTATTTTGGGTGTGTTGTTCTTCACTGTGATGTTTTGTCTTTTTGGTATTTTTTTATAGTGTGTTAGACCTCGCTGTGGTTTTTTTAGGCTATGGGTGTCATGAACACCTATATGTACATCTATAGTGTCATGAATATATAATTATATACCTGGAATCATCATAAATCTTACATAATGATGCAGGGAATATGTAAAATGTAGTTCTGGGTATATATATACATATATATATTTTTGTCTGTGTGTGTGATTAAATGCATGTGTGTGTGTGTGTTCCAAGGGTCGGTTCGAGTGGTCATCAAAAAATAGTAGCAAGTTTGAGGTAAGTCCCCTATACCTATACCTTTAATTTTAATTCCATGATTTCCTAAATTTTTTTAAAAATTATTTTCAATATTAAAGAGTATATATAGATTATAAATTGTTTTGGTGATTCTTGGTGGTGGGCATGATTTATGTTTCATGATTCACTTTTCTGTTTTGAAATGTGGTCTTCTTTTTAATGGGCTTCAAGGAATAAAGCATTAAATACTTAATGGTGATTTAAAAATGGTTTTGGTGTATGGTTGGTGGTCTCAATGATGTTTGGTGTTGTGAATATTTGTTGTGAAATTTTAATTGAGGGAGCATGGTTTTTTTGTGATTTAAAAAGAGGGTAAATATTTTGTTTTGGTATGTTTGGAAAGGAGAATGGTTTTTTTGAATTTGAAATTAATTGGAAGTTTTACTTTATCAAATTGTTTTCTTTAGTTTGGATATGATTACAATCTTGTCAGTAAGTGTGTGGTAACTTGGTGGTCTAATTGAGATTTTCAATAATTTTTAAATTAAAAGTATTGGGTAATTATATATTTTTAAAAATGAAAATATTCCTTGAAAAGTAATAAGGCCATTTTGGAACATGAAAATGGTTTGTGAATGTGGAAGACCCCATTGGGGAATTCCTCATAATTTGTTGAATGTGATAAAAGTTTTAATGCATAAAATTATAAATGTTCCTTGTGTGAAGTATTTCCTATGGTAGTGTTCCATAAAAATAGGATGTGAAGAAATTGATATGTTCATGCATGTTAGTTTGATGAAAACTCACCACCACTTAAAATAAAAAAATGAGAAGCCTGATGTATCTTGGATGACCGACTTAGACTAATATTCTAGATGATTCAGAAGTGGTTCATTCTGATTTATTATAGTTGTATTGACACTAAAACTCTAAATGAACATTTTTTATGATGGGATAACACTGGGTTATGGGGGTTTCCCAACTAGTGGCTCATGCATGAGAATGCATCTTTCTATGGTTTCTATAGCACATTTCACTGAGGTACAAAGTTTCTAGGGTCCCATTTGTAATATTTTCCTATAGGTATTGACCATGGTGCTCACTTATGACGTGGTGTTTGTGAAATGATTTCATTATTTTTAATTCAAGATTTTTTCTTAATTATAAAATCCATGTTCTAGTTTATACTATTTTCTCTTAGTTTTGGAATATTAAAGAATTATTGTAAACTATTTTGATAATATATTGGAATAGAAACACTATAATTAAAAATGAAAACTTGTGACATGGATTTTAATATAATTAAAATTATTTTTTAATCACATCTTATTTTCAAACTATAATGATTTGGTTTCTTCTTTAATTAAATTGAAAATGGAATTGTTGTTTTGTGGAATTACTAATGAGCATCTCGAGGCTCATTCCTAATTTATTTTTCAGTTTTAGTTTCCTCAAGTTATATTTCGCTCATATAGTGAGTGTGGTTTTTATTCTGTAGTGACCAACGAGGTCTCTTGAGGTATATTTCGTTACTTATTTTAGTCCATTTTCCACTGACAGTTTTTTTAGTTTATATTTTTTATTGATCTTTATTATTCAATTTATGTTAATTTATCTATATTTTTTTATGGGAAAAAAATTCACAACTAGTTTATATCGATTCCTGGCACTAGTTTACAGTCTAAGGGGAATGGAAACTCCCTTCAGGCCTTGTCACAGGCTGACGCGGGTTGCCGGTTCAGGGTAGACCAGAGTTGGTTCATGACAGTTATAATGAACTAGAATTGGATTCATGGGTGGGTAACCCCATGTGAAATAAATTAGAGTGAGTTTCAACAAATAGGCGGGTATGCCCATGTGATATGAATAAATGTGAACTGAAACATGTAGAGGGTATACTATTTGGTTTTATGGGTTGTGAATGGGGATTAATGAATGGGTAAATTCCTTATAAGAGTTGAATTCATTTTGATGCATGTGATGGATAATGATTAGGTATACTCATTACATTCCTTGAATGGAAAATGGGAAAACTAGTGGGTAAACTCATTTGATGTATTTAAATATGAAATTTCAACATGATAGGGTAAACACATATAGAATGGAATGGTTCATATTAGTTGGTATATTCATATGGTTTGTTTTGTTAAATGGATTATATGAAATGTTTAAACATGAATGGGAATATATTATGATGTTATAACTATTCCTTGGGTTAATGTAAAAAAGAATGACTTATAATTGTTGAAATGAATTTAGTGAACATGAAATATATAGGATGGTTTAGTCTATACCTATGATTTATGATCATAAATCACCTTATTTTAATTGAAATGTTTAAAAGAAATTATTATTGGTATGTGATATGCATGAGAGGCCTTGCCTCATGCTTTGAACTGAATATGTGACTATGTCGATGTAATGTGAATTGGGAATCCATAAGATGCTTCCTTAAGTTAAATTGTGGTTTTTGTGATATATATATACATATATGATTGATAAATGGGTGGTGAGATGAAGAATGATGCTCTAAATACTCACAGGGTGCTCGACATCATGTTCTACACCCATTATATATATATGATTAATAAAATAGTTGTGAGATAGGGTCTGATGCTACAAATACACACGGGGGGCTAGACATTACATTCTTCACCCATGATATATATATATATATATCTGTGTGTGTGTGTGTGTTTGTTTGTTTGTGTGATTGATAAACAGGTTTTGAGAGAGGAGATGATGCTCCAAATACCCACGAGGTGCTAGACCAGATGTTATAAACCCATGATATATATATATATATATATTATTGATAAACGGTGTGTGAGGTAAGGATTGATTCTCCAAATACTCATGGGGTGCTATATATGACGTTCAACACCCATTAATTGACATAGGACTATGGGTATAATTTCTCGAATATGAATTGAATTAATAGGATAATGAAAGATGATTTGATATAATGGTTTTGAATTGAATATGAGAAATGGTCCAAACTCTAGAACTTACCGAGGTATGTATTAATAGACAGGTGCACATGGGATCTTGGGTGTATATTTGGTTAAATAAAGGATAATTGAATAAATATAAAATTGTTTACTTTATTACTTTGATTTAATTCATTATACAACTCCTTACACTATTACTATATATATGTAATCGAAATAATAAAACTCTTATTCTGAATACGATTTTATGTTGGTATCACTGTTAGGTGTCCCTTAGGAACCTGGACCAGTTGTAGTTTATTTATTAAAATTTTTTATTACTTAATTATACATGCACACTGTTTAATTATTATTCACCTCCTAGTTTTGGTTAGACACAAGGGGGTGTTGGCCTACTGAGATTAATTCTCATACCCTACTCGGTACCCTTGGTACCCAAGTATACATTATATTTATAGGACCTAGGTTTATTGTACTGTTTGGTGTACCTATAGTTAGGAGAAAAGGATTGTGATAGTGCTCAGGATGTTTGAGAATATAGCCGGTGGGGAATTACTATCTTTTCCCTATTTTTGTATTGTATTCTGGATCATGTTGAATTGTTTTCTAATTAAAATTACTTACCATCACCATGTCATACATTCATCTATTTAATAATCTATAATTGGCCAATTTTATTAAATTAATCATATTATTCTTGTGTTGCTTTAATATCTATTTATTGAATCCGCTATTGGAATCGATTTATATATTTCAATATAATTGTGAAAACCTTAATATGATGGTATATTCTCCCCACTATCAACTCCTGAGACCCTCACTGCTAGTCAGCAGCCTCTAGAAAATGGGAAAACGTTCTTGAGGCTATGTGGTGACCGGTCCAGCTACTATTTTGATGGTAAGCTTGGTCCAGATGTTAGAAAATGTAATAATAAAATGGAAAGAATGGTAGGACAACATGAGCATGAAATATGAAAAGCATACCATGGATATTAAAGATTATAATATTGAGTCATGTATTAAATATTGTATGTTTGTGAGACATGAATCATAAGGGTATCATAAACCATAATCCATGAGAGTATAACAATCTAATAATAAATAGATTTTCCTCGTAGATATTAGAATATAAAATCATATCTATAATAGTAAAGGATCATTTCCAATGAAACCCTAGGGGATTTCATTCACTCCCAAAGCAATTATAGTTGTCAAGGTTCACTCATAAGACCATCATATTGGAAAAACTATCTTAATAAAGTAGGTTGACTCTTTCTTTCAGTCTTTCCAATCTCATAACATATAAATCCTTTACCTATGTATTGAATTGTGATATAAGTCTCACCCATTACATAATGAAAAAAAATATTGATGTGTTAAAAATTATCATAAAACATTCATCATATCATAACCCATTAAATGGAATGGGTTTCGTAAAAAGTTCATCATATCATAACCTGTAGGAAAGTGACAGGTTTTATAATCAATTCATCATTTTATCCTAGAATAACTCATGAAAAAGAGAAGGTTTCATAATCATTTAATCGTGGTAAAACCCATGGATGAGAAACAAGTTTGATAAAAATAATTCCATTACTAACAAATATAATTCAGAGAAAAATAATAATGGTATCCTTGGATCATACCCTAAATAAGGCATATCTATAATCAATTGTTCCTAAATTAGATAAAAATCACTTTTAACGGTAATTTAAATAATTTCTTGATAAAAATATTATTTCTCATTTTAGAAACACTTTTAATTTTTTTAAATCATTTTATTTTAAAATATCATTCAAAACATGTAAATTAATCATTTAAATCATTTAAATTTTTTCTTGTGGAAAATATTCTTTCAAATCTTAAAACACTTATTAAAATATACAAAAATTGGAAAATATGTTTCACTGAAAATAACCATGAAAATAATAAAGAATTAACTAAAACTCAATTAAATGATTTCTTGAGTAAATTATCATTTCCACTTTGAAAAATATGTTTTAAAACATAGATCATTTGGAAAATCCTTTTCTTTGAAAACAATACTGAAAACGAAAAAGGGAATTTTTAAAATTCATTTAAAACATTTCCTAATCTAGTTTGAAAAAAAAAATCTTTAAATATAAAAATTTTTGAACATACATTACATTGAAAATACCCTTGAAAATATATAAAATAATATTTAATGAAACTAATATTCATAATGGAGGGAAATTATATCCATGTAGTACATGCTAAAAAAATATTTCATTCAGTTTTTTTTGGTAAAATACAAATGAGAAATGTTTACAAAATTACATTAAGATTCCATTAAAACATTATAAATAAATAAAAATATGAATCATTTCTCTTAAAATTATAGGATAAAAAAATTAAAACATTTTTAGAAAACATGGTTTTAGAAGAACATGGATTTCTGATTGTAGAGAGAAAAAATTCAAAATTTCATAAAAACATTTTCTAAATTATATTAAGTACCAAGGAGTAGAAAAATGTGACAATTTAATTAAAATATAATAAATAACTAGATGATAAGAGAAGTTGTGAGTTTTTTAGGAATGTATCATAATATATTATCATAAAAAATATAATAATAAACATTCTTGATAAACAATGTTATTGTAACACAAAATAATTACCACTATGGTAAGCATGAATCATAATACACCTAAATTAAAAACATGAAATGAATCACAAAATATCATTATAATGAATAAATTAATCATATTATTGGTCAAATGGGTTTTATATACACCTTTTGAGTGAATATTGTGGTAAAATATAACGTATGTCTGGAAAAAGTAAAATGGAGGCAAAAAATATATATTACCACTTTGGTAAGTTTTGAAATGTAAAACCAATGAAAGATAGATTCTAAAATTTATATGTAAATATACATTATATTTTGTATAATCATCATAAAAAACAGCTTTAGGATGTATATACACCATATAATGAAATAGGTGGTGAATATGGCATGTGTCTCATTGAAGTAAAAAGTGAGATGAAAATCCCTTATGATAAGTCTTGAATTCATTCATACATGTTTGAAAATATTTTATAATAAACATAAGTTTATTATAAATATATTATTAAACAATATATATATATATCATTAAATACATGATTTACTTATGACTTTTTTTACCAGTTTTTTTAACATTTCCATGTTAAATTTACGTTTTGGGTAATAACTGCATTGTTTTTCATATATATTTTAATTTATTATTTTTTATATTACTTTGATCATTGTTACATCATACAAAATAATTTTATCAATGATATAATTATAATAAATATTAAAAATATATTTTTATTAATATATAATTGATAAAGATAGTATATGAATTACATCGCTCCTGGAGATGATCGGTCATATGTATGCCTGTATGATGTTTCAATTTTCTCAATGTATTGAATGAAAGAAAGTAAATGATATATTATAACTCCAGAATAAATTTTATTATAAATATTAAAAATATTTTTATTAATCCCATCCTTATTAACCGTTATGTAAAGCATAATGAATCACATTGCTCTGTGAGGCAGTAGTCCACCGTACACACAAGCAACACTATCGTATTCCCAAAAATGAAAATCATGAATTTATGTCTGATATATTAATTATATAATAATAATAAAATCCTTAATATAATATATAAATAATTAATACATAATTATGTAGAGTTTTGAGCGGTTGTAATGGAAAAAATGAATGACATCGGTTCGTGATGTGGTAGCCTGTCGTACATATGAACGATGATTTCATCACCCATTTGATGGAATTAGAGATGGTTTTATTTAATTAAATTTCCATAAAAATTATCATTATAGTAATTATATTTAGTTAATTATATCATAATTTTATAATAATAATTTAATGACTTCCAGTTATAAATTAAAAAAATCTCATTGATGAATGTTTCCTCTTTTTCAGGTATCCTCCTTATGTTTTTACCAAAATCCTTCATTGGTTAGAGTTGTTGGAAAATAATTATTCAAGGATGATAGAAGGTAAGTTATGAATTGATTATTTTAGGTCTTGGATGAACCAAAGGGGTTTGATTTTTTGAATAAGATAGGATAAGGGGTGGCCATTTATAATTGAGGCCACTAACATTTTTGTAATTTTTTGAAAAGACATAATTTCACCAATGTTTTTTCATGTAAAAAAGCTCCATAATAGATTAGTCTTGATAAAATAAGTTATAATGATTAAATATGTCCAAAAAATTGTATATAGGACTAGTTCTGATCCATTTTAGACCCTTATCTAATTAGTTTAACACCCTGATAAATTGATTTTTACCTAAATCATGGTAAATAAATTTTACAATTTTTTCTATTAGTTTTTGTAAACAATTAATTTGATATTACTAGATAATATAAAATATAATTATTAAAAATATTTAATACATTCTTCCAAAATCCTTTTTACATATTTTTAAAATTTTAATTTAAATTGATCTCAGAGAAGTGCCCAGAATATGGGTTTTTAAAGATAATATGTTCAAAAGTTTAAAATGTTTGTATATCAAAATTAAATATTAAATTGATTAAAATGACCTAAATTTAATTAATAGATTTATAATTTATCTAAAATAACATTAATAACAATTAAAAATATAATTTAACTTTATAAATAAATTAAAAAATGAATTTTTTTATTAAAAGTTATTATTTTTCACTATTCATAAAAACCTGAAACTTGTCTAAAAATCACAATATCTCAATTTTGAAACATTGATTTCAAAAATAAATTTTATTTCTTTTTTAAAATATTTTTTAGTTGTTTTAAATAAAATTAAAAATAAATGTGCAGAAGGAAAAAAATTGTTTTTCAGAAAATATATTTTTAAGCATTAAAACAGATTTATTCTTATCTTTTATCTATAAAAAACATATGATTAATTTTAAATATTTGTTTCAATATATAATAATGTATTTTAATTAATATTAATCACCAATTTTTTCCATTTAATTTATTGAGGAAATGTACATTTTTGTGCATATAAATATTTTCTCAGAAAATGATTGGATTTATTTTAAATAGGGTTTTATTTTAATTTTTAATTAATTGGTCACAAATAAGTTAATTATATATAAATGTTTAAACCATATATTTTTATAATATATTTAATATTATTCATACCCAGAAATATAATTTATAGGTGATAACTATAATATTAAATAATGTTATTATAATAGTATGTCATGTTTATTTTAAACTAAATCTCATTTGTATGTCAAGATAAATGTAGTATTTCATATAACACAATCCAAACAAAGTGTTCTGTATAAAATTATATAATTTAGGTTTATTTGTAATGCAATCGAAACTCAGTGTTTCCAATATTGAAAAATATCAAAAAGAATAAATTCTTTTACAAAATAAATCACAAAATATCAAAATGTTATAATAAATTTTTAGTTATCAATTACCAATTTATCCTCATTTAAAGAAATAACACTTTAAAAACTCATAAAATAAATTTTTAAAATTTTTTTGTCGAAACAAGATAATGGAAGTTTTAACTTGTGCCCACCCCTCCTTTGAAAACAGTTAGAAGTATTGGTAGAATATTTGGTTACAAATTTTTACATTGTCATGTTCAATTGCATTGTTTTTTCTTCCTCTGCAATTTATAAATCACATTTATTAACAAAATTAATCATTTTATTTTTATCTTTATATTAAAAAAACTAATTTTATTCACTCATAAAAAATTAATGCTTATCAATTTTTATTTTAATTCCTACTTGATCCTCAAAATTGTGTCCTGATTCCCAAAAGTTAATTTTTAAATATTATATTTTTCTTGTTCACACATACAAAAAATTTGGTTTTCATCAACATGATGATGTTTTGTTGGTTGATAATTAACACACTATTTAGAAATTTGTTTATAACTATAAAAAAACAAAAATATTATAATACAATTGATATAAACGCCCAACAAGACCCATTTTGAAAAACATAATGAAAAAAATTATAAATTAAACACTTCTTAAATTTATTTACCAACAAGTAATAGTAAAAAAATTTTGAAAACATGTTATATATAGAGTATATATTTAACATTAAATTAAATTATAGTAGGAGGAAATATTTTTTACGTTTTTATATTTTTTATAGATATTTTACAACATCTGTACACTCTTTCTAATCCATCCACAACAATAGTACCAAATTTTTTTGAGTATTTTCATTGACACTCTCAAAATTAAAATTTATATATCCAACTCTGAATATTATAGTGTAAACCATGTTAAACCCTAAGGGGCGGTTTGTAATATGATCATAGGGTATTAATTAATTTTTTAAACTATTAAATACAATAAAAATTGATTAAAATGTGTTTAAAAGTGTGAAAGAATGATAGATGATGTTAAAATTAAGTGTAATCATAGTTAGATATAACATAATATAATGAAAAATGGAATTAAAAATTTATAATTTGGATGATTCAATTGAAAAAAATTGATTAAATAATTATGATTTAGAAATATGAAATCAACAAAAAATAAAAAATAAATAGTCTTTTGTGAAATGAAATCTCATTCATTACAAAATTCTTATTCAACTAATATTGTGATTGAACATATAAATTTAAAAATACAATAAAAATGTCAAAAATGGTCTTGTAATTACATTGAACCTTTAGATACATTAAGAATAAAATAACTGAACTGAAATAATGCACGCCAAGAATAATGACTCCTGTTACTAAAGAAGATGATATTAGAGAATGAAATGTTTGATCATCAAAATCAAAAAAATTTCCCTCAAGAATCTATATAGATTTTATTTTTAAATAATATAACTTCAAAAAATATAAATAATAAAAACAATGATTTAAAATAAGATAAAGTGAATTGAAACTCAAAATCATCTCTCTTGGGTAGAATTCTATGTCCCCCCAACTTAGTTAAAATTTTGACTTGCATTGTCATTAACTCGATCTTAATATTAAAATTTATGTTATTAACTCTCACTAGTGTAGTGGAGATAATGGTTTAACCTAAGTTAAGGATCATAATATGACCCTTGGAATTTATTTAATTTTCTAAAATATTAAAAATTTGAAATAAAATAATGATATATGTCGGTGAATAGTGTGAAAAAGTTATTGATGAATTATAAAATTATGTGTCAGTAGAGTTAGAGCTGACTGAAGATAATGAGTAGGATCATGTAGTAGGGTAATGAGAAAAATTCAATATATTAATATTCATTAAATCATGATTTTCTTGAAGGAAAAAATCAAAAAAACATGAAAAGTAACTAGTAATTCATGAAATGACCTCTCTATAATTTGTGAATACTCTATCCACTAGTCCGTAAATTCAATATCTCAATTTAAAACCATATAAAAATAATTCAAAATGGTCTTGAGATTAATTTTGACATTTAGATACTCCTAGAAAACATATTAAATGAATTTAAATAATTTATTCAAATAAAAATTAGTCACATAACTAAAGATGATGAAATAGGGGCATGAAATGTTCTATCAAGAAGAGACAAAAAAGATCCCTAATGATATTACATGTTGAGATATTTTAAAAGATATATGATCATATAATGATCAAAAAAAAATAAGGATTCATAGTATGAAAATGATAATAGAAATATAAAATCATATCTCTCAGGTCAATGTACATCTCACTCTTCTTAATATCTAATTTTCTCTTATATTGAAACTCAATCTCAGGCTTTGTGGAAAATCCCCTTACTTTTGGCTCTAAAGTTTTTGCATTAGTTAAGAACTCCCTGTAGTGGATTATATGTTTTTTAAGTCCTGCCTAATTATATTCTCCATCCCATGGACCTGTAACACTACATTTTTTTGGGACACTCAAATAAAAAAGTTGGTATTAGCCCTTCTATCACCACATTGGATAATTTTCAATGATCTATAACCAATTGTTTGGATCCATCGATTAATTATTTCAATTCAATATTTTAAAAATATTTATATAATGAACCCAACCTAAAAACAATTGACTTAGTGCCTAATTTATTACATTATCTTGGATATAATAAATCAATTTCTGAAGAGAGGATCGGTTTAACAGGTTTGGATAAATAGATTCAAAAATGATACCAATTTTACATTACGAATATAAAATATAAAATAATATATAAGAAAATAATGTTATAATCATCCTTGAAAATCACTAAAAGGATTTATCTTCATAACCTAGGGAAAGGGGAAAAATTAAGGGTGAGTACAAATTCTCAGTAATGGTTATGTATTTTGACATTCAAAAAAATTTATAAAATTAATAAATTATTTATATATTAAAATAGCAATGATATGAAATAAAACTATATAATTTCATTTTATCAAAATTAAATTTTATTACTTTGATTTGTATTATTTGTAAAAATGTTACTTTTAAAATACATAAAGACATCTTAATATAATATAAATTAATTATTATTTTATGAATTATAGTATCTCCACATGATATTTTCCAACAAATAAAGACAATCAAAGTTAATATTAACCGTAACGTATGTGGTTTAAATGAAAAATAATATTATTTTCAATATAGTATATATTTATGAATTGGTTTTAGAACTATAAATTTTTTTAAAAATGTTTTTAAATTAGAATGATGTATTGTTAAATCATTTTTTAATACTTAAGAAAATATATTGTTATAAATAAAAAAATTAACATATTTAAGAAAAATTTATTTAGATGTTATTATATATACATATATATTACAATCTATGATTCATTATGTAAATATTTATATAAATTCAATTTTTCAAAAGAAATTTAATTTAAATAATGGTATTAATTTACTAAATAAACTATTATGACTATATATTAATTTTTATTATTATTAATTTATATGAATTTATGAATGAAATATAATATGACTATTTTATAGAAGTAAAAATAATATATTAATATTTTAAATTACAATTATAATAAAATAATCATTATTATTTTTAATATTTTACATATATATATATATTTGAACTTGTCTAATTTATTATTAAACAAACATGGAGTTATAAGTATAATCAAATAATACTTTTTATATTATAATGATATTATAAATATTATTATCTAATTGAATTAATAAAAAATGATAATCAAATGATAATCAAGATAGGTTTTCTTCTAGGGAATCCCATATGCGAGATGAAGCCAGGGGAAGTCAGGGTTTCATTTTCTTCAGGTTCTAGTAGTAGGAAAATAAAGGATTTGTGAGTCATCCAGTTCATGTATGGGAGGTGTGAGATCTGAGCATAATAGAGATGGATTTTTCAAAGATAGATCTAGATTTGGTTTTGTGTCTAAAGATCATCATGCTTTAGATCAGAGTTGTGAGGAGGAAGGTCAAGTGTAGTGAAACCCTGAGTTTAGGGATTTGAGCATCACTGACCAGATCTTAACCACAAAAGGTGATTCAAACTCGATTTTTGGAAAAGTATGTTTTATTTTTGAGATATTCTCTACGACATCCAGTTATGAAATTATGTGTTGTTTATTTAACATTTTGGTATCGAAATATGATCTATATATTCATTTTTAGTGTATTAACTCAATATTTCATCATTATCCATTGAATTTTCTTCTTTGGATGTATACAGATTACTATTACCTGTATTGTTAGGGGTTTTCTTCATAGAAATTTATCTTCTATCCTTATCTAGAATTACATTTGTGACATATTTCCATCAATTTTGATCAATCTATCACAATTTTATCTTCCGTGGTGCATAACTTGTTTGTTCACATCCTTATGTTATTTTTCATGGATCATATTCCTTGTAAAAGATATGTTTTATTTATTTTTCATGTTACTATACACTGAATTCAGTTTTGAAAGTCATTTTTCAAATAGTTTCATGGATAACTATTTTTCCTACGACTCAAATATTTATTTTCAAACATTTATTTTTCTTTCTGCTAGCTTTTGATATCTCAGCTTGCTCAGAAGGTGTGTGATTTAAACCACACATTTTTTCTTGATTTAGTTTGTAAAAAATATTTTTATAGATATGAAATGGCTATATAATGTCTTAAATTTGCTTTTTATTGTTGCACACATATGTGATAGAGATGAAAGGATGGTGGGAGACATCCTTTTTATCAAGGAAGAGGGTGAGGCTATTTTCTATTTCATTTTTATGATCATGAGGATCCATATTAGAGTTATTCCAAGATAAAATCTTAAAGTGTCCTCTACTCATGTTTTTTGTATGGGAAATTTATATATACTTGATTATTTATTATTGATGAAGATTAATTAATTCTGTTTTTTTAAGTGAATTTTTATTTATTTATTTATTTCAATTTATAATCTCTATTTTTTTGGTTTTGTGTAACGGAAAATTATTTTTCATGTTTTTCATTGTTGGTTTCATGAAATCAAAATCAATAATGTTTTGAAGTTTCAAAAAAATGATATGTTTTTAACAAGCGGTTGTTCTGAATCTTTTAGATAGTCTGTTTAATTATTTTTATTATTCAAAATTAATTTCATAAGGATCAGATTATTACATGTGAGTGGTATGTGTGTGTGTGTGTGTGTGTGTGTATATATATATCCATTTTTATGTTTTATTTTGATTTCTTGTTAATTATGCTAAGGAATATTTCTATTTATTATTGTTTCTTTTAAACATGAATTTATTATATTATTATGTGATATATATATATATACTTATATAATTTCCAAGTATATAACTATTTAAAATAAATTATTATTAACCAAATATTATAATAAGTACAAATTTAAAAAAGTAAGAATATCATAATTATATCATATGCTTGCATATATATATGTATATAAATATATTAATTAACATGGAATAATCTTAACAAAAATGTATTTTTATGGGAATTGGATGAAATGTTTAAAGATATGTTATAATTTTATTACTATGTTTCAAAAAAGAAACACATGACATGTCATCATGATATATTTAAACTAGGGATGTCACATCATTATATAAACATGGACATGGGTTTATGCATTACACTAACATCTGTTGTATTTATAATAAGTACATGTTTTAATTTACATTTTATGTTTAGTTCCAATGTTTATAAGTACACGGGTATTTTTAAAATTGTTTTTATTTTAAATTATTCCTTCAAATATTTATAAACGGAACTAAATTTATTATTATGATTTATTTAAGAAGATCAAACTACTCATATAAGAATCAAAGGTGATTATTGAAAGAAAGTAAGAATACATGGATATTCCATGCTATGTCTATATAGTAGAAGTAATGGATTTATCCAATCATGAAATTATGAAATGGAAGTTCATATATTTATATACCTATATATATATATTAATGTGAAATTAAATATGTTGATGTGTTTTAAAATAAAAAAAACTTATGTGTAAAATTCATATATATGTAAAGCAACCTTAAAATGTTTTTGAAAAACTATATTCTTGTTTATTTGAAAAATATAAGGTCATGGGGGAGTGAACACATCCTTCACTAAGTGGGTAGGCCCAAGAAAGCCTTCAACGATTCAAGTTTCCTTAGAATAGAGTTTTCGTTTTCTAGAGATTGCTTATTGTTTTCCATATAAAATAAGTGGATTAGTTGTGAAGTTTATTAAAGTATATTTATTCTCAATGAATTATAATATTTTGTAAATATATTTTACAATGATGTTTTAATATTTTTTAATTTTTTTTTAAAAAGTATTTATCAATGTTTTTAAAACCCCTTTCAAAGAAAATAAATTCTCACCCATTTGGTTTTAAAATATTTTTCACATGTACCATAGAAGATTAAATGTTTATGTCATCACTTCTGAAGTTAGAGTGTGTGGAAGTATAATATATGTTTGTTTCTTTATTTTTCAACTCTAACAAATGTAATGTGATTTCTAATCCTCAAAAACCCAGACCAGAAAAATATCATCAAATGTAATATGTTTTTTGTAACTGTTTAGTTACTTTTATAATAACTAACACTGCATTTTCAAGTTCTGTGTCTGGGAGAGCGGTCTCAGGCATTATAATTGGTATCAGAGAAATAGTATAGAAAATTTAGAGATTAGTAGTATTATTTTTCGGAAAAAAATTCTACGAAATATGATTTTATTTTGATAGTAAAGTCCCCTTTTGAAATTAGTTAATTTTGAAGATAGATATTCATAATGTTTCTTAAATCCAATGAATAAATTTAAAGGGAACAAATCATTTTTTGGGAGGATAATATGACATCCTATAAATTGTATGTAATTAATAAATTAATTATATATTAAAAAATAATGATATGAAATAAAAATATGTGATTATATTTAATCAAAATGAAATTTTATTACTTTGATTTGTATTATCTTTCCAAATTCCACTTTTTAAATATATGATGACATATTAAAACAATATAAATTAATTATAATTTTATAAAATATTGTATCTTGACATGGTAATTTCTGATAAATAAGGATAATCATGTTTAATATTAACATAATATATATTTTTAAAAAGAAAAATAATTTTACTTTTAATATAGTATATATTTATGAGTTGTTTTTATAACTATAAATCATGGTTAAAAAGATTTTAAATAAGAATGATGTATTTAAGAAATCGTTGTTTTTAAATACTTCTGTAAATATAATGTTTTAAATAAAAAATGACATTATTTAAGACCAATTTATTTGGATGTTATTGTATATAAATATATATTACAATTTATGATTCATTATGTTAATATATCTATAAATTCAATTTATTTAAATAAATTTATTTTAATTAATGATATTAATTTTCTATATGAACTTTTATGACATTATAAGAAATTTATGTATTATTAATTTATACAAAATTCTGTATGAAATTTAATATGACTATTGTATGTAATTAAAAAATATATATTAAAATATGAAATTATAATTATAATAATATTATTATTACTATTTTCAATATATTTATATGTATATATTTTGAAATTGTCTTGAGTTTTTATTAATAAACCTTTTAATTATAAGTATAATCAAATAATATTTTTTATATTATAATTATATTATATATTTTATTATCCAATTTAATTAATAATAAATGAAAAACAAATGAAAATCGTGATGGGATTTTTGTTGGGGAAGCCCATATGTGAGATGAATCGATGGGAATCTGTGTGGGGGTTTTCATCAGGTTTGAGCGGTGGATGAATTAGAGGATTCATGAGGCATCTGGTTTATCTCAATGAGGTGTTGAATCCAAGCACAGTGATGATGTATTTGTCAAAGTCGGATCTAGATCAAGTTTTATGTCTAAAGGCCAGTGCACTTCAAATCAGAGTTGTGAGGTGGAAGGCTGAGCATGATGAAACCATGATCTTAGGAAATTGAGTTTTAATAACAAGATCATGACCAAAAAAGGTGATTTGAAACAGATTTTAGGGAAAATGATGTTTGGTTTTTGATATCTTCTTCACTTTGTCTAGTTATGCAAATATGGGTTGTTTATTCATCTTTTTGGTATCAAAATATAATTTATAGATTTGTTATATTGCTATCTTTTTTTATCAATCTATATTAATTTAATTTCCCTTAGTGTGTAACCAATTTATTCACATCCTTATATTATTTTTCATGGATCGAAATCCTATTAAAAGACATATAACATTTTTTATTCAGGATTCCAAACACAGAATTCAGTTTGAATGTTATTTTCTAAACAGTTTCACGGTTAACTATTTTTCCAGCGACTCAAATGATTATTTCCAACATTGATTTCTCATTATGCTGACATCTAATATCTCATCTTTCTCAGAAAATGTTGAATTTAATCAACACATTTTCCCTCAATTTAGTTTATAAAAAATATTTTTATATCTTTCAGATGACTATATAATGTCTTATCTTCCCTTTATATTAGAGAAAACATAAGTGAAAGATATGAGAGGCCAGTGAGAGAAACCGTTTTGAGCGAGGAAGAGGGAGAATCACTATTCTATTTCTTTTCTATGGGCATGTGGATCCATGATTGTGTTTTTCTAATAAAAAATATTAAGTTTACCTCTTCTCATGTTTTTGGTAAGGGAATTTTATATTTGATTGTTTATTTATTCATGATGGAAATCAATTATTTTTTTAAGGGAATTTTTATTTATTTATTTAATTAAATTTATAATATCTATTTTTTTTTCAAAAGGTAAAATTATTTTTCAATTTATTTATTGTTGGTTTCCTGAAATGAAAATCAAACATGTTTTTATGATTCAAAAATTTCATGTTTTTTTAATAATTACCTATTTTGTATCATTCATACTGTCTGTTTAATTATTATTATAATTCAAAAATTATTTCATAATGATCATATTATTACATTTTAGTGTCATATATATATAATTTGATCTTTTAATTTTATTTCATATTAAATATTCCAAATAATATTTCTATTTATTAATGTTTTATATAAAAATGAATTTATTATGTTATTATGTGATATTTATATATATACTCATACAATGTCCAAGTATATAACTAATTTAAATTAATTATGATTAACCAAATATTAGTAAAATTATGAATTTATAAAAGTAAGAATATTAAAAAATTTTATATTCATGCATATATATGTATATAGAAATATGCATGAACATTGTATAAACATTACACAAAAATGTATCATTATTGGAATTACAGGAAATATTTAGAGACAAGTTATAATTTTATCAACATTTTTCTAAAAAATGGACATGAAATTTCATCTTGATATATTAAAATTAGGGAATTCAAATCTGAATACGGACATTTATAGACATTTATGCAATACATTGACATTTGTTGTATTTATAAAAAGAACATGTTTTAATTTAAATTTTATAGTTAGTTCCAAAATTAATAAGTATATTGGTATTATTGAAAGTGTTTATATTTTAAATTATTCCTTTAAAATTTTTTGTGTGGGAATAAATTAATTATTAATATTAATTTAAGAAGGTGAAATTACTCATATGATCAACGTAGGTGATTTATAAAAGGAAGGAGGAATACATGGATAATACATGCAATGTCTATGTGGTGGAAGTCATGGTTTTATCCAAACATGAAATGATGAAATAGTAGTTTATATATTTATATACCTACTAATATATATATATATATATGCACGTATATATGTGGGTATGAGTGTATGTGTAATTTAATACATTTACATGTTTTAAAATAAATATCATCTGTTTAAAATTAATATATATGTAAACAATTCTTTTTTTTTGAAAAGCCCTGTACTTGTTTGTTGTAGAATAAGAACGTCATTGGGGAGTGAACATATCCTTCTCTAAGTGGGTAGGCCCAAAAAACCTTCAATGATTCAAGTTTCCTCATAATAGTGTTTTTTTTTCAAGATCATACTTATTTTTTCTAAATAAAATCACTAGATTAGTTTTAATGTGTTTTAAATGTAAAGTTATTCTTAAAGAAATATAATATTTTTTTAATATATTTCACAAAGGTGTTTTTAATTGTATTTATTTTTTTAAAAAATATTTTTCAAATGTTTTAAAACCCCTTTATAGGAAAATGAAGGCTCACCCCATTGGTTTAAAATTATTTTTTCATAGGTACCTTAGAGGATTAAGTGATGATGTTGTCAGATTTGAAGTTAGCATGTGTGGAAGCGTAGTAGGACTTTCTTTCTTTATTTTTCAAATTTGATAAATTTATGGTTTTCTTTAATCCTCTAAAACCTATTCTAGTAAGAGATATTTTATTTTAATAAGTGTTTTGTAATTATTTATTTACTTTTACAAACAAATTTAAACCACATTTTCAAGAATCATCTGCGAAAGAGTAGGATCAGGGCGTTATAAGTGTAGTGGAAGCTGTTATCAATTATTATAGAATAATCAGTAATGAAAGGTAATTAACTTAACACACAGGTGACTTAAATAACATGGCCAAACAAAATTACAAGGAATAATAAATATAGAAAAGTAAATAACTGAAAACACATTCCATTTAAACAAAAAATGAGAATGAAATACATCAAGATATAATATCATTTTGAAAATATCATTGATAATAATAAGAAAAATTAATGATTGAAATACATAATTATTGGATATAATGTCTTAGATACATGATACCCTTACTTTCATAACATTATAAAAGATAGTTTAAACTATAATTTGGAACCCATTTTATTTGGCCAACTAAACTTTCTCAACAGTCATACTGATGCATTGATGGTATATATAATTTTGGGCCTCACACATCACTATAGGATTATATCATTCATAATATATAAAATAATTTATTTAATTCATTAATCATTATTCCTTGTTATCAAATATATGTACTGAGTAAAGAATACATATCTATCAATATTTCTCCACTTAATCAGATTACGTTAAAAGTAAATACCAATTATAAAAATGGAATACATTTTAAGTAAAATCTTATCCATCAAAAATAATTATTGATATTTATTAAAAAATTAATGTATAAAGAAAATGATCATAATAAATGGATTGTTTCAAAAATAAAGTTAACAATCAATAAAGAAAGTGAGTTTGTTGAATAAATTTATTACTTGGTAATTTTCAATTCAAATCTTCATGTTTAAAATAACATTAATTAAAAAATACAATACAATGAGATATGAATGAATCATGATATTAAATTTCAATGTGGATGTATATACAACACATATATTTGAATTTGTGCATAATAAAAAATAAGCCTCAGTGGAATGTAAATTCAGGTGAGATCCCATACCCCATTTTTTATTTTAGTTGAACATGATTTAAACTCATGTATAATAGCTTTAATAATGTTATTAATTTATAAGAAACCATACTCATATTTATAATATCAAATATGATCCAATTATAACATTTTACCACATATTTATTAATAATATATCATTATTTTCATTGATTTGAGTATTAATTTCCATGTTTTCTCATTCATGATTTGTTATAAAATTTATAGATCGTTTGTATATTATATAGTTCCAGTATTTCTTTAATATAATAATGACATAATTATCAAATTATATATCAATTATACTTTTAATACCAAACATGAAGGATGGTTTTGAAAATTAACTTTGTTATTATCATGGAGACGAAAGGTCAAACGTACACATAAGTGACATTCCCATTTTTCAATGATCGTTATAGAAACATGGTAGTTAATATTTAACCCTTAAAAAATCCTATTATCTTATAAACCATATTATTTCTTTAAATATAATTATATATATCACCCATCTGTTGTGGTGATGAAAAGAGATTCATATCTCTTAATGAAGGCAGTAGTCTATACGTACACGAACAATGTTATCATCCGTTTAGTATAAAAATAAAATGATATATTTTATTTTCATAATGATATATATTTCATTAATATCATAAATATTTCATGTATGTTAAATATAATAATTAAATTATCCTTATAATTGTACATGTTATGCCTTAGTGAATGATGAATGATATCCCTTCGTAAGGCGATAGTTCGTTGTACACACAAGCGATATAGTGGTATCCCCTATAGAATAGAATATTGGATATATATATATATATGATATAATGACTCTATAGGTATAAATATTTTGTTAATATCATATATATACTTTATCTCCATCTTCATACCCAACATTAAAATACGGTAATGGAATAATGAATGACATTAGTTCACAAGGCGATAATCTACTGTTCAATTGAATGTTGATTCTGAATAAAATTTGATAGAAGTGGATATTTTTGTAGGTTATTTCCTTATTATAACGAAATCCTATTATATGAAATATTTAGATATTATTATATTATAATGTTTTAATATTAACTGTAGGTGGTCCAGAAACAAAAAAATTAAGACTCTCACTGAAGAACATTACCTCTTCTTTGATTATCCTCGATAGTTTTTCATTAATACCTTCCTATGATATATTCCATCCAGAAATATGGATTATAGTATGAGTTGATAGAATTTGGGAAGTTATATTTTCAAATCATTTCTTTCCAAATGAGATGTGATGGTGTGATAAGAGAGTAGATGGTGTGGCCGTTATAGTTAAAGAGGAGTTGTATTTTAGTAAACACACAAAGGTATTAACTATTGGGAGATTTATATTACCCCAAGTGTATGGAAGATTAATAATTAAATGTTTTGAGGGATTATAGGGTCTACAAAACCTCCACAACAAAATGAAATTCATTTTTTAATCAATTTTCCCTTAACTTCTATGTTTACATACTTTTACCATTTTATTAACTATGGTAATAAGTATTTCTAACCTATGTAATTTGTACTTTAAAAATAAAATAAAATAATAAATAATAAATAATTTACACCCACTTATTGTAAATATTATATATAATTTATAAAATAAAAATCCTATGGATTTTGTAAATTAATTTTAACACAAGGTCATGTAACGTGAAAATACACCAATTATACCATGACAGCTCTAACTATGTTCTCACTATTTTAGGGTCAATATACTCATTATAATAGAAAAAATGTTACATAAATGGATTTTATATGATTTTTATTAATATTTTATAATAAAACTTAAGAAGATATAATTGTTTTACTTTTTAAACATTTAATTAAATATTTTTTATTAGAAAATAAATTTCTTATAAATTTTAACAATATTAATTTAATTTGAATTTAAAATAAAATATAAAGAAATGATGTAATTAAAATATATTGTATTCAAACCAATATGAAATAAAATATTAACCAAATAAAATTAATGGAACACAATAATTCATTCGATATACTTAACATTTATTATTTTTAGTATCATCTATTTTATTTCATTTTTTGCTATATAATTACTATGTTTGTGTTTCTTAAGTATTTAATGTGGTTACTCAATATGTAAAAATAAATATAAATTATCATGATAAAAAACTCATTTATATTTGAAGATAATATTTATAACTGAAGATATGTTTTTTTGTCTCTATCTCAAGGTGTAATAGATATTAGAAGCAAGAAATGTTCCTTTTTGTCTTTTCCTTTACCTACCTTATTATATAGGTCACATTCATGGAAAAGTGTCCCATAAACTCAAACACATTTCCTAAGATAATAAGGGTATAATTATTCTCATCCAAAGGGTTTTAATAATATTTTAATGCCATTTTAACCCTTATATTCTTAGTTTATCACATGGTAAACCCATTTTTACTATAACTGTGATAATTAATTCTTAATGTTTCCACTATTCATATTGGTCAAAACATAATTTGACCATATTATAAATTATAAATATTTCTGATTCTAAATAATGAATCAATTTTCTTAAATTCAATTCACATAAGTTTAAAAAAAAAATTAATTAATCTCGTAGATGCAATGTCATAACTGGTTTTTAAAGATAAAATGATCCAAATTGTTCACTTTTTAGGGTAAAATTTAATACTAAAATGATAAAAATGAAATAAATTTTACTAATCGATATACTATTGAACAAATTTTTATTTAACAGTAATTTAAAATATAATATAACATTTTAAATTATTTGAAAAAAAATTAGTTTTAGTCAAATTTCTGTATTTTTCACTATTCATAAAAAAACGTAACATCTTAAAAAATAACAATAATTAAACATATGATAATTTTGATATGATTATATAAAAAATGAATTTTTCTGTGAATTAAGTTTTTATAAATTTTTTAAGAATTAATTATGCAAAGTGTGGTTGAATTGTGTTTTGGTAAAACCTAGTGTTGTGTTTATTACAAGTTATTGGAGAAATTAAATTTACTCCAAAATATATATTTTTCTAAAATATTTTTGTGTTATAATTTAGTCTTAATTTATGTTTCAATTTATTATTCTTTTTTTCAATATCTCTGATAGAATATTATGTACTAGACACCATCTTTTTTAGTTCCTTGTTCACCGGTGCATGCTCATCACATACTAGGTTTTCATCATTGACTCAAAAATAGAACCATAGTGCACATATCACAAAGGAAAAAACTAAATAATTTTTTTAATACTCATTTTTTAATTTATCTTCCTTTTTAAAATAAATAAATGACCCTTAGTCTTTATTTTCCCCAGCAATGTAGACAACCATGACAATCTAAATTTAATTTTCCATCACAATCATGTCAAGATTCTCCACCCCCAATATCCTTCAAAATTCATCAACATATTTAATTATCACCCTTTTTCATCTTATATTCACATCATAAATATCCTTAAATTCAATAATGGTGAACATGAACCTCTATCCAACTTCATCTATGATTCATAAAAACATATTCTAAACAAAATCAATAAATCGTAATTTTCAATCAACAAAACTCAACATTGGTTTTTGTTCTTTAATCTTCATTTCTTAGTTGGGTTTGATATTAACTCAAGATGCAATAATATTTCTTTGAACTTAATGTCTTATTTAATATAGCCCATATTTGTGATCGAGTCCAAGGATCTTCAACAGTGGTTGCATCATGATTCCTTCGTCAGTCGATCTTTACTTTTGGTTGGCCTCGATATTTTGATCTTGATTGGTTTACTGTATTCTTAATTTTCTTTCCCTATATTTTTAATTGATTATCCTTCATCCTTCATAATTATATTCTTTTGGTTCTGTATTGATCTTAACCATCATTTAATCACACATCATCTTCATTGGATCTCATCTTTGGCATCTTCCTAAATAGAAAATTCCAACTTTTATTCATTAGATTATAGAATCTCATCTTAAATAGGATTCATGAAATGGATATTGGGTCTTTTCACCCCTTAAATATCATTCAATCATCGCTCAAAATCCATAAATCCTTTGTATTGGTACCATCATATTCACATATCATGGCTTGATTAGGTTTTGAAAATATATCAGCATTGGGATACAATTGTATAGAATAAGTTACCCTATATAGTTTTTATCATACATGCAATGTCATTGTTGGATATTATTATGATAGTGGGAAATTTTCTTATAATATAATATGGTGATTGTTCTAGGAACATACTAATGGGGAGTAAGGACATCATTATAATTTTTCGACGCTCTCTAGCTTGAAATGATAATCCTAAAGAAGTGTGAGGTTGATCCATCATGCATTCAACTATATTGACAACATCCTAGTAAAAAAAGTATTCTTTTAAATAGATGATATATTCGTATTTTATGAATTTTTTCATATATTTAAGGTCATGTTTCTCATGACCCAACCCATTGGGGCCCACCTAAAAAACAAACAACTATTCCACAACTACCCCAAGACCAATTCCATAGGCTAGGGGCTACGGACAAGAACCTAAATGAATAACTAAAATGAGTGGCCTTTTTCTAATGTACCTATATTACCACCCCTAACCATCTCCATGCATAAGTGAAGAGGAATAATATTAAAATACAACAACATCTTGAGTAAAATACATTCATGTAATAACCTCTAAGGAATATAAATGATTATTAATGTGTAAATAAAATATAATGGAGAAAAATACACACCCAACCAGAAAATATGTTCCAAAATGTCAATAATTTGAAAATTACATGTTGAGAGATCCCAACTCCAAATCACCAAGACTAAGCACCATAAGTGGTTTATGTACCCAAGTATTCCTATAATCTTATGAAATCACCATCGAACAATGCATCATCTGAATTATACTAGACACATGAGGGAAATCCCATACATGGGTGAGTATTTACATATATAGTAGGATGCCCAAAACTGATGGTGTAATTATAGAATACCCAATACAAGTACACATATTATTAAAATGAAGGTATCTCAATTAGAATATGATACAAAAACTAAAACAAAAACCCATATACACTCAATAATAATCCAACTATGAGAAAAAACGGATCTCTATCTCCATAGCCAAGCTAAGAAGAATGAGTCTTTCTAAAAACCTAAAAAGGGACAATATCTAACTCCCAACATCTCGCATGTCTATCCAAAATGTGACCATGCCGAGCCACACCTCTCCACCATGTCGCACAATCAAGGGGACATAATATCTTGGTAGAGGACTCATTCCCTGGTTAAAGATGAGGGTTCCACTAAGTAGATAGAGAAGATACACCTTAGTGTGTCAAAGGTACCACTCAATGGATAGAGAAGTTGTGCCCTGATGTGTTAGTGGGGTACCACTCTATTGGTAGAGTACATGTGCCATGGTCAATCCAGGGAGAACTACTTAGTAGATATAGGACACACTACCTTGTGCATTAGGTGGAACCGATCTGTAGATAGAGGACTCACACCATGTTGTGTCACGGTGTACAACTCTATAGGTAGAGGACTCATGCCCCGATGCATTAATGGGTACCACTCAGAAGGTAGAGGACTCACTCTCTACTATGATAGTGGGTACCACTCAGTAGGTTGATGACTCATACCCTAGTACATTAGGAGGTACCACTCGGTTGGTAGAGGATCTATGCCTTAGTGCGTTATAGGGTACCACTCAATAGGTAAACGACCCTCACCCTACTGCATTAGGGGGAACAACTAAAAAATATGGAGGACCCTCACTCTGATACAGTAGGGGGATTTGAACCCCAACCACTCTCTCTCTCTCTCTATGATGATCATGCATTATAACTATCATCTTCGATCACCGCCTAAAAAAATCATACTCATAACATCATTAATCAAATCATAGAAGCCACTATAAAGGTCACCATCACATTCTACAAGAATAAACACTGTGGATATGCTAATCAAAATAAAATAATATGAATCAAATGACAGATATATGAGAGTAATACGACTTCAAATAAGTACATGGGATGTAAATGGTCCACATGACATGTGGGCCTAATCCTCTTCTAGTTCGTGTCCTTTCTAATACATAGATTATAGTCTATGTAGTACCACCTGAAATGTAAGGGTACTACATGATGGGTATTTGAAAAAATCCTAACCAACATACAAGGACTATTGTCGGTATGATGATATTAAATGTTATTCTTAATATATTTCAAAACAATTTCCATGTATGTCAAAATGGATCACACGATTCCGATACTTATGGAAAAATTCTTATGTTATACTATTCACATGCCCTAATAAGAAAAAATTGTGAAAAATGCATTTCATGACATCACGCTCAAACAATGATTCATGATCTATAGCCATGAACCAAAATTAAATAAACAATATTGGTCTTGAAACATATTCGTCAATATCAAGGAAACAATTCCTCATATGGTTCATCATTTCGACAATGTATGTAAAAGATATGTTGGATATTAGATTTCATAATAATAATAACAAATTTGTTTATTATTGGGTTCATCATGTACCTACAACACAATCCCAAATTAAATATCAAAAATTGTTATGGAAATGACATTATCGATGTCAGAGTCATACTACCACTAAATTTTCATCAATAAGATACATTTGAAGATATTATGGTTTAATCAATATTTGATAACATACTAAAAATAATAATAATTTAAATTATTATTATTTTTTTTCATTAAAAATTTAATGGAGAGGCAGGCACAACCATCTCTACTTTGTGCTTCTAATAACCCAACCCGAGCTATTTTGTAATATTTTTTTAAACTCCATCAAAATAATGTGATAAATAATTTTTTATTAACAATATAATTTAAATCATAGTGGGGTCACAACATCACGGCACATGATGCACCATCCCCCTCCTCCTTGAGGAGGATTTTTTCAGTTCATATCAATTTATTTATTGGAATAAATAATAAACTCAAATTCTAATGGTTCATGCCTCAAAAAACATTTACCCTATTTATTATTAAATAAATTTATTTTATTTTAACCACACATATTTTTTATGTCATAATTATTAATAATAAAAATAATTAAACTTGTGGTCTTGACCACGTCTAACCATATCATTGAATATCCACGTCATGCCACCATCATGTCCATGACGAGCAGCCTCTGGCATGAGACCCCACACATGACCTCTGCTCATAAACTATCCCGTCACAATGAAAATTGTCACTGAATGTCAACAAGGAAAATGGGGATCCCCATTCTAATCTTGAACCACCCCTGATCACCCACCATTCTCATTATACCATCATCACATCCTTGATTTCTAATCCACACTCACAGTAGAAATCTGATCTATTTAAAAAACATAATCTCTCTCATTTTTTTAAAAACAATCATGACTTGTTGGGTTCGATCATGCTCAAACCCCCTGGAAATGTCGAACCATGACCTTGCAGGACATCAGCAAAGAACATGAAGAAAAATTGTTGAGATACAAGAGTAAAAATATGAAAACACTGATGACCAAGCATTGCTAGAAAATTATCACAGATCTGGAATAATTATGGTGAGAACATGTGAAAAAGAAGAATAAAATGAATTTAATAAATTTAGTTCGTCTATGAGGTTCATATGAAAAATATACAACCAAGGAATCAAAAGTTGTTAATAATACATGCTTCAACGATTTAATAAAAAGGGTAAGAACAACAATTGATGAGTTCTATATTGATTATAGATTAATTTTTTGTGACGAATTCATCTGATAACGAGGAATTTGAGGATCCTTATAGCTTCACTGTATGTCTCATGATTAACCTTGATCTGATCTTCATTCTTCATTTGATGATCATCCACCAATTAAAAATGTTCTCTTCCTTCTCTTATATCTAGAAAGTGTTATAAAGATAACACTTAACAATCTTTCAAAAAAGGGTATTTATAAAGAAATTAAATTAGGTCATTTATTAAAATAACTAATAAATTATATATTTATTTAAATTAAATGTACCCCCAATGGATACCTCATCCGAACATTTCATGATGACTAACCATAGGTCATGTCTAGGGTAAACTCTGTGTTTCATACTCAACTACGGTATCAATTTTATATTTTGAAACACCTTTTGTGATTCATTCTACTTTTTGAGGAAAATACACATGCATGATATAAAATATATATAATGTTTCAATAAAAAAAATTGGGATCACTAGGCCTTGGAATCACATGTTGTCTCAATACCTAGATTCAAATGTATTTCTAGGAATGCTCCAAGGTCTTACATGAAAAAACCAAATCCTCTATATTATTCCCTTCATCAAAGGTTTTCTTTCCAAAAAAGAAGAAACTATGGAACATGGTGGGCTTACTAAGCCATCATCTATCTTTCCCACTCCCCCGAGATCCCTCAATGGATTACTATCTTACCAAAAAATGAAGATAAAAGGAAAACAATTTCCCATTAAGGTTCTTGCTCTTCTAGTTCTCAATGTCATCAACTCCTTGAAAACAAAAACTCTACTCTCAGGACTCATCTTTCCTAGGTTGGTATTTTAAAATTATTTAGGCATATACCTCCCCACCTAAGATATGTGTAGAATTAAAAGCAACTGATCTAACAGAAAAGAGTTCAACTTCTCTATCACCTCTTTCAAAAATATTGGACAGAAAACCTCATTGTGAGCATTTGTTTTCACATTTATGCCCGAGGTATCCCTTAATCATTCATAACCTCAACCTTCATAGAATATATTTTCACTCCCATATCTAAGAATACATTTCCCAAAGAGTGTAACTTCGAATATATAAGTGGCTCTATGAGAGTTATTATACGACTAACACTCATGGAGCATGTGTCAAACCATTATCTTGTATCTGAAATGCTTCAACTATAATGTCAATGAAACAATGATATTATCACAGAAGACTAACGCAAAAAAAACTAATATAGGTTAATGATCTTGATCACAAGTTTTTATAACTCTATTGTGGAATTAAACATGCCAAAAAGTATCACTAAAAACGCAACGTAATGACATTGACATAAAGAATCCCTGCTTAGTACATCCACATCTCAACCTGGGGCTGGTCATAAACCATCCCTAGGTCAAAATCTGAGATCCCCTTTTCATCCATCGAATGAGTGAAGATTTCATTGATTGTATGGGGTGGATACCCCTCCCAGATAGTAACATAGCTTGGGAGATGCCAATCCACGCCTGGAATCAAGATCTCATACACCTCTTAGGAGAACAACACACAAGTTCACGAGGAAACACATTGGGTATTATTAATCCCACACTCTATAAACTCCTCTAACAACACCTTCCAATCTCATAACCACACTGGTTCTTCTAATATGATTGTAAATATCTTGGGTCATTGCTAGTGTAAGTCTAAAGAGAAATCCAAATCATGATTGTGAGGTGAACTTGACATGTTCTGAAAAAGGATTCATTCATCCTCATGCACTATCTGAGGAAACATAATTCTCCATAAATATGTTGCACAAAGGGTAATACTAGAAAATTGATATGTAACTTCACGTAACATCTCGCAAATGAGCTCATCCTACCCTCCATGGGGGTAAATCATTCTTAAATGATGAAAAATGCATCCAAAAAAACTAGAAGATCTTCTACACTCACTAGTAGAAATCAACCGGGCATAGTTTTTAAAAATCTATCCCATACTAAAGAAAACATATTTGGGTCCCCCTTCAACTAATAATGAGTTTTATGTGAGTCTCTCCCCACTAATGAGTAAAGTCACACCATTGTCAGAAACATGTGATCATTGATCCTCACTACATGATCCTCTAGCACATGGTTTGAGAAAAACTTCCCCCACTAGTATCGATAGGTATCAAATATGGCTACATCTAGGGGAATGTTCCCTATAGAAATATTTTATAACCATAGATGGTGTAGAAGAGAAACATATCATACATTGATAAACACTCAAATTCAGTAAGTTATACGCTCCTACCACATGAAGTTATTCATTTTTTCCTACCTACTCATCATAATGAGGGATCACTCTAACACCATAGCACATCAAAAGGACCTCAAATACACAAGTCGATGGAAATAATACACCAAACATCAATAATATCAACTTCGAAATAACACTGACTCGCCTTCATGGTTTTAGATCACATCACAAAAAAATATGTCTTAGTGGGAGATGTATAACTATCCCTTTCATCCTTGCTACCATGTCAAATATTAATAACATAGGGATCTACCAACAGCCCAAATCAACATGGAGAATTATATTCACTAAGACCACCATAAAGAGGGTTCCTATCCTATTGGGACATTCACAACACACACTCAATCAAATCTTCTACCACCTGAGAAGGGAGTCAGGATCATCACAAAGAATGGGAGATCTCTATCTATAAAACATATGATGTGAACTCAACATAGGTGCATCACAGGTTGGAACCTACAAAGCCTATAGTTTTTCCATGAATAATATTGTTTCCCAATGATATAATATGATAATTTTAAGGTCCAGACATGATATAAAGCACATACCACATCCTTGATTCAAACCTCTAATACATGAGGTACTGTCTCATCATAAAACCATAGAGGTATCCATCAATGGAACTCACAGAATGTTCTAATTATGTACATACCATCATCCTACCATGTTGGATATCTCAACCTATCAACACAGATATGAGCATCTTCTTGATCTATATAAGGATTCAGGTTCTACTCTAAAAGTGGTAACACTCCTCGGTTCCTTCCTAGATATAACACTTCATGGTTGGGTCCTTGAACTGATGCCTCACCCCTCAACTGATGTACCATGCTCACAAATCATATCTGGGGAGTTATCTCAATAAGGTCATCTAAATGACTCAATATTATATGATGTGTGTACCATTGATCCCTGTAATAGTTTTATTGGTATACTGAGTTGACTAGTAGGTACTCATAGTCCTGGTGTATAGATAGGTTTCTCAATCTACCAACACTAGTTTCATTGGACTAAAACCCACACTCGAGAATCTTTGAAAAAAATTCATAAGTTACAACCAAATCCTTATTATGAGTCTATCTCCAAACATTCACCTAAAGAAAAACCAAAAAACTCAAACCCAAGAAGTTTCAGGACACATCAGACTTGGTATTCCCTTTGATACCAATTTTTCATGACCCACTCCACTAGGGTATTCCTAGATGGTGAAATTCCATGCTGCAACTACCCTAATCCTACCTCAAAAGGCCAGTGGTTGGCAACAAGCATTGAAAGGTATAACTAAATTTGGAAGTATTTTATTACTATACATGTATGCAGAAACTAAACCCTATTCATGCATAACTGAAAAGAAATAATAATAAAGGCAAGTAACATATATAGTAAAATACATGGATGTAATATAATCTAGGGAATACAAAAGAGTAAGATATTTTAATATTAATTGATAATGGAAAAAATACACACCAAACCTAAAAAGATATCCCAACGTGAAAATAGCTGGAAAAATTAATGATGAGAGATCCCAAATAAAAATCATTATTCCCAACTACTGTATGTGATCTATGCACCCAAGAATCCCTATAATAATATAAAATTACCTCTGATAAGTATATCATTTGAATAATATATGACACATGTAGTAAAATCCCATGTTGGGGTGAGTATTTACAGACCTAGTATGATGCCCCTAAAATTGAAGAGGGTGTGGTAGAAGTCCTGATTGATGTAGTCATCTCTAAAGTTTCCAATCAGATCTATGTATCACTGAGAGGGGGAGGGGTGAATTATGGATATCTTTTTATTTTTATGTTTCCTTCTTTTTGAAACAAACATCGTCTCTAGTTAAATATTTTCTTCTCTGTTGAACACACACAATCATAGGAACACAAGATTTACAAGATTCACTACTCTACAAGAGTAGCTACGTCCTTGGTATGGTATGGAAATAATCCAATATCACAAAATCCACTAGAAAAAAATCCTTTATTGTGGAATACAATGAGTAATATATACCCTTAAAACTTCTGTAGCACTTGGAAAACAATCCGCAAGTGTGTGTTCACCTTCTTAGTAAAAATAGAAAATTAAAATATGTCAGTGCTTCTTTACAATTGAACAAATGTGTTCTCTGGTGTAAAAATCTTCACTTTCTTACCCAGAAGCTGGTAAAAACTATATTATGCACAAAAAAATATGTATGAAGACCATAATATTTTTACACATCCTTTAGTGTACCTTGTGTGAAATTCAAATGGCTTGTGAGTAAAAATTCCCTTTTGGAGTGGAAAACTTTTTTCCCATAACTTTATTTTTTCCACACAACTTTCTAATTTTAAGAAACATCCAATTTTTTGCGCACCTTTCCTCTTTGTGCACAAATGTATTTATTTTCACGCAACTCACTTAGATTATAATTTTACCCACTTCAGATCTCAAGATTTCCATATGTGTAGACCCACACAAATGATAGGGGGTCACCTCATATTTATAGGCTTTTTTAACCCTTCTCTAAAAACACTAATCCACGCGTAAAACCCTCTTCATCTGCATAAAAACTCTTTCACGCAACATCATATTTCACACAATGCTCCAATTTCTCGTGCACCTCATGCCATTTCCAATTTTCAAGCTCTTGATCTCGAAACACCTCTTGCGTAAAAAAACATCATTTCTTTATTTCGCGCACCATGCCAATATTTCTCACAGCCTTTATTTTTCACTCACTTTAACCAATTTTCCATGAACTCCAAGTCTTTTCCATTTTCTGATGTTATGACCTTGAATCATACCTTGCATAGAAAATTCTAATTCATATTCAAACTTGTGTGAAACATTCATTTCCAAAAACACATTTCTTCATCTCCTGATTTTCAGGCCCTATAATTTGGAAAACACTAGAAAACGGTGACACCTTAAACTATATTTTTGAGCCAGCTCTAGATTATCTATTCCTTTTCCATTACTCTCTTCACTGCTTCCCATAAAAATTCTTCATCTTTCATCATGAACACCATTATCGTGAAATACATCCATTGATATACCAAATTTTGTATCATCAGAATTACAATGGAAAGTACTGAAACTTCCCTATCTTCTAGTAGCATCATTCCTTCTAATAAAAAATGTATATGACTGGCATCATCATTTGTCCCCTTTCCTTTATAAGGCTTTCATCACAAGTTACCCTAACTTATGATATTTTTGAAATACATATTAGCAAATCATCTTCTAGTTTTCAAGTCCTTTACAAAGTGAATCGATTTATCTTCTTTGACAACAAATAAACAACACTTTGTAACAAAAAACTCTTCTTACTTCCTTATCCATCCAAATTAATCCCAACAATATCATAATAATTAATGTATGTCAGTAAATATATGAGATGATCACCATAATGAAAAAACCAAATATGCTCAACAATAATCTAAAATGAGAGATAAATGGAATCTACATCTCTACTACCCAGCTAAGAACAATGAGTCTTCATATAGCCTTAAAAAGTGAAAATCTCTAATGCCTAGCATCTCACATTTCTTCATGAATAAGTAATTGTGTGAAGCCACACCTCTCCACTCTACAACATAGTCTAGTGGACATTATCTCTAGGTAGAGGAACCATGACTATGTACAATAGTAGGGTTACACTCGAATGATAAATGAAATGATCCCTACGGCGTCAAGGCCTACCACTCAATAGACAGAGGGATTGTGCCCCGGTCCATATGGGGTACCAAATAATAAATAGAGGACCCATTCCCAGTTTCATTAGTGGGTACCACTCATTAGATAGAGGAAAAGTTCCTTGATGTGTCAGGGGGTATCACTCAGCAGATAGAGGACCGATTCCCTGGTGTATCAGGGGGTATCACTCACTAGGTAGAGGACCCATACCCTACTATATCAAGGGGTTACCGTATAGTAGGAAGATGACTTGCACTCTACTACATCAGGGGGTACCGCATAGTAGGTACAAGAGACACGCCTTATTGCATTAGGGTATACCACCCAGTAGGTAGAGGACTCATGTATTAGTTCATCATGGGTTATCACTCAATAGGTAGAGCACAAATTCCCTAGTGGGGGAAGGGGTACCACTCATTAGGTAATGGAAATTCATCCTACTATGATTGGGGGTATCACTAAAACTAATGAACTGAGTATGGGGTACAAACACTCTGACAAAACATGGGTCTTCTAACCTCGGCCGCTCTCTGATGATCATGCATGGTAACTATCATCATCGGGCACCACCTAATGAAGCGTCATACTCGAAACTTCTTCCATCATATCTTAGAAACTTGCATGAAGGCTACCATCACCTTCTATGTGTAGAAACACTCAGGATAGGCTACTAATAAGAAACAATCAGAGTCCAAAAAAATATACAAGATTAATAAGTTTCCAAAGAAGTACACAATATTTATGGGGTCCACACGAAAAGTGTCCACACTCCTCTACCTTGGTTTGTCCATACTAGCACACAGAATTCAGGCCATGTAGTGCTATATGGTGTGTAAGGGTACTACACGACATGTCTCATCCAAATTCCTAATGAATACATGAGGCTCATCATCGGTGTAACATTATAAATCATAATTCCAATGGTATCAAATTGAAAACAACCATGGATGGACAAAAGGATCGCACTGTTGTGATCACTACTGCAAAATTTTCATTTAAAAACATTGTTATATATTAGTGCTAGAAAACAAATATAGACAAATTTCATTTTTATCATAAATAAAGAAAGCACTGATAATTTTAACCCATTATCAACACTTTTATTTTTGTGATGGTAAAGGAAATTTTTATCAACACTTTAATTTTTTCCCTAGTAAAGGGTATCCTTTATCAATCCATTATTTTTTTCACTGATTAAGAGTATCCTTTATCAGCACATTATTTATAGCACTGATAAAGGGTACACTTTATCAGCACCTTATGTTTAGCAATGATAAATATTTCTTTCACCAACACATTTTTATCACTAATAAAAGGAATTAAATAAATAAATAAAAAATAAAAAATGTGTTTGTTCAAAAATAATAAAAAATTTATTAATTAAATAGTTATTGATAAAAATTAATTGACTGATTATAATTTATTATATATTAAAAGATTTATTAATTAGATAATAATGATAATTAAGGTTATTAAATTGTATTTATTAAATAAAAAGATATTTATTAATTAATATAAATATAATTATATATATATATATATAAATATTTCTTCTTTTTACATTAAATCTTCATATACTTATTGAATAATGGTAAATAATTAAAAATTAATATGAAATAAAAATATTGACTTATTGCATAGTACTCGACATATAATTGAATGTCATTTGATTTTTCAATTTACTATGTAACAAATGTGGGTTATATTAATTTCACATATACGCATAATTACAACATTTTTATATACAATATGCACACACACACATAACTTATCCATTTCTTCAATTTTGTTAATGTGTACAAATATTCCTAATTTATTCAATTTCATGGATTCTGTACATATATGCTTGCACTCAAAATTAGATATTCATTAATAATTTTAAATATATATTGGTAAAAAATTATTTATTAATAAATATATTTATAAATGTAGATTCACTATATTTATATAATTATATATTTATAATTATAAAAAAATAAACATTTTATTTAATGTATTTATAAAAATATAAATAAAAAAATATTTATATTCAAATAATTATTAAATTTATATAAATTTTACATAAATAATGGACATGTTTACTATATTTATAGTTATATATATTTATTAAATATGTATATGTATAATTATATAAATATTTATTATGATATAAATAATATTTTGTAAAAAAAATTCTATTATTATAAATAAATAAATATATAATTACACACACACACACACACATATATATATTAAATGGAATATATTTTCTATATTTATATTTATATATATTTATTAAGTATTTATAAATATTTACGATTTTTATTTATAATTATAATTATAAATCCTTTTACAATGCTTCATTAATAAGTTCTGATAAAATAATCTTTATCGACACTTTTCCACACTGATAAAGATGAGGGTTTATCATCACTATAATTTAGTGATGATATATAATGGTTTTATCAGATATTGTTTTGCGATGAGAATGTCCTATATTTATCAATGCTAAATAAGAACTGATAAATATACATTTTATCATTGCTCATATAATAAGTGCTAATAAAAGTGTCGCGATCTTTTTTAAAAACCCCAACCATTTGCGAACCCATCGCGATATACAATATTTCCATAGAATACACCCACTGTTAGCGCTCCTCCTCGATGAATTGAAGTTCTAATCACACCACTCGAATGCCTTGGAACATCTTGTCCAACATCCGAAGAGGGTATCAGATTTTCTTTAGCCTAGCGATGTAGGCTGTCCTATTTTCTTTGTGTATTTTTTGCTTTCATTTTTCATTTATTATTCAATGATTTATTTATGATCTAATTTTATTACCCATTGATTATAATTTGTATATTATCTTCTATTTAGGGAATTCTTTTTTGTTCGATGTTTTTATTGACTACAAATGTATGATCTGTTGTCTATATCTGACACTAATCCTTGGATTTATTCTTTGTTGTTTTACTGCTATGTTTTATATCTTCTAAATAAATAATTTTTTCATATATATAAAAAAATATGTAGAAAATTTCATTTATATTCATGTTTATTAAGTTCTTATTTAAGGCACATTTTTTGTTCCCTAATTATTATACATATGCTGACACCTTTCATGGATACCTCAATGGGAATGCATCTTCAGTTTTTATTTTTTAGGAATCAAGTGAGTGGAGTGATGTATGTTCCTCTATTCGTTATATGTATCATATGATCTAGTTCCCTTATAATTCTCTATGGTCTTTAGTTTTCCTATGGATCTGATTCAATGAGGTTATCATCAGTTAATTTCATGAGATTTTATCACATCAACCCTTCACTTTTTGAGTCATTATAGTTCATTTTGCTAAAGTTATGTTTGAATATCAGGTTTTTATCTATTTGATGATTCTTATAGAATATAAGTGAGTGAGTTTTTATACTAGGGTGACATTTATGTGAGTTTATATATCTATCGCATCATTTATTTCTATATTAATTTTTCTAACATGTATACATATATCAAGTAATGATGGTTTTGGGTCTACATGTCCTTTTACCCCAAGGGTCATACTAGAATTTTGTTTGACCTCTAGTACTAATTGTGTATTTTTTTGGTGTACCAACTCCCATTTATGGTTTTTTTCCACCCAATTTTTAAACCATTCTTTAGTGACTTTTAGGTATGTTAAAGGATATTGGATGATCTGACCTAGTGTTGTTTTGGGTAATTCAGGCTAGGCTCATTACACTGTCCATATTCTGGTTTACACCTATAATGTTTAGTGATAATATCATTTATTATATAACTTTATCTCCCTCAATTTTTTCAAATTCCAACATCCCTTATTATTGGATTTTTAATATCAGGGTGCTCAGATATTATTTTAGAAATGATCTATATTTCCCTTATTAGAATTGTCTATAACATTCACTTTTGATAATGAATATCTTATGTGTATTTATTTATATACTGAATAAAATTAATCTTTTATGAAACCAATTGGATGAATATGAATATAAAATGGATGAACGATAATCCTTTGACAAATTAATATGTTGAAAAAGTAAAATATCTCACATGTTTGCAAGAGAGCATGAAAAAGACCCTTCTAAAATCCTATGTCCATGTTTACAATGTTGTTATTCCTGAAAAATTAGCCTGGAAGAGTTGGAAGAACCATTGATTTGTGATGGAATATATCAAAGAAATAAATTTTGGACTAAACATGGGGGAAAATAGAATGTGGACATCGATTAGGGTGATACTACGATTTATGAATCATTAGATATGAATACCTTCGTAAAAGTTGATGGAGATCGCATGGAAGTAATGAAAATTGAAATTTAATTTGACCTATATGATTTTCCAAATATGTTTGAGTAATTAAATAACTATTCTAAGAAACCATTGAATTATGATTGTACTAAATTAAAAACATTTTTTATTCTATTGAAGTTTTATAATTTGAATAATGTAAACTGATGGAGTGACACCAACTTTACAGAACTACTTGGTCTTTTGAATGATATGCTACTAGAAAAAAATGAACTGCCATACCAAAAATATGATTCTAAACTAATTTTATTTTCAATGGTAATGATCTCTAAAAAATTACATACTCTTCCAAATTATTTTGTATTATTTCTCACTGACCATGAATCACTTATCAAATTTCCCTATGTGTGGAATAGATCGATATAATATAAATGAATCAAGTACTTCAAAATATATATGGTACTTTCCTATCATTAAAAAATTTAGAAGACTACATGGATGTCAATAAAACTCAATATAATTAATATGGAATGAATGAACAAGAATTATAGATGGGAATATTTATTATCCGGCATATTATCCTCAGTGGATGAAAAGTGATTACGAGTTTCATGGATTTGCAGATGATCTGAGAAATATTCTTCTTGCATTATCTAAAAATATAATAAACATTTTTTTGTATAGAGTAGTACTCAAAGTACATGTATCTTCATGTTGGTAAATTATTACTTGCCTCCATGGTTATGTGTGAAGTGTTAATACATTATTTTGGTTATTCTTGTATATGGACTGAAGTATGTTTGTAATGATATTGATTTCAATTTTTCTCCATTAATCAAAGATCTAAAAATGATGTGGGATAAAAGTGTTATAATTTATGATATTCATATAAGTGAAGATTTCACATTGAGGGGAATGTTAAATGGATGATAAATTACTTCCACACTTATGGAAATTTATCAATCTATATTATTATATTCAAGTTAGAGTGTCCCATTTATGAAAAATGCACATACTCAATTTAGTTGAAACATTCCACAAAGACTGTGCTTTTCGGAAGTAGAAAATGTTTACCTTGACGACATAAATACCGATCATGGACAACAACATTTGATGGGAATATCAAACAAGGTACAACACTATCTCTAGAAATGGGGGATCAACATTACAAAAAAGTAAAAAATATTGAAACTATTTTCGATAAACCATTTTTTAAAACCTTATAAAATCAGTTTGGAAGAAGATATCAATTTTTGTTGAATTACCGTATTATAATTTTTTGTTTTTGAGACATTTTTAGGTTATAGTGCATATATAAAAAAATTTATTTCATAATGTTATTGGTGTGTTATGAAATTTTATTTAAAAACAAATTATGTCATCAAGGATAGGTTGGAATTAATTGAAATTGGCATAACGTAAGAGTTGGAACCAATTAAGGGTAAAAGAATGATTTTTTATCCTATACAAACACACACTCTATCCAGACTGGAAAAATTGCAATTTTCCCTTTTACTTATGAGTGTAAAAGTTCCCCAGCAGTATTAATCAAATATCAAGAATGTCATATCAATGATTAATTTATATTTACAAGGAATAAAATTACATGAATGTCATTTTTTATGCAAAATTAAATTCATATTGATTTTTTTTGCATTTTACCTCAAAATGTATGCATACATTATCTAGAATATACTTCTTTTTCAAAGTCATATATAGTAATTTTATAAACCTGTCGATGTTTTCCATCCTGAATAACTAGTTTTAAATCATATTATGTTAATTAAAAATGTTCTTCCCATAGTAATAATTTCATAAAATGGTCCACATAATGGTTCAATTTGTTATATAGGTTTAACTATGTGGTCTTGTCCATTAAATATGGATGTACCCCATAGAAGGGAATATGAGGATTTTGTATGGGTATGTCAAGAATCGAATTTGGATAGAATTTTGAATTGTAGAATGATATATTGTCAATTAAGCTATTGAATTATGTACCTATTACCTATTTTATGTTGAAATAATAGGTCTCCAAAAAGTATCATCACTGTGAACACTTTATAGGTAAAGGGATTTCTGGAAGATATATTGTTACAATTACCCTGACAGAGTGGGAGTAAGCACATCTATACTTATTACGTAACAGTGAAGATGGTGATCCATACATTGAATTCTAGATATAATTTCTGACATATTTGAATCCCTCAAGGGATAAGAGATGGATATGAGAAACACATAATCAATAGTTCATAGGATTGTTTAAATCTCAAATTTATAAGGAGTTATATCAAAATTCAAATTTAATTATCGAATTAATTCAACTGATTTCTAGAGGAAAAAATGAAAATTGTATATCTTACATTGGGTTTGTAATCAATGGTTATACATTCATTAAAAAAGGACATGATGACATAAGTATGATGAAAAATAGTGATGTTACACTTGTTATTGAGGTGATGCACATATCTGGTTCCAATGATAGAAATAAATTGTATGAAAATAGGTCATATTTTGGCATTATCGAATAGATATAGATGTTGGATTATACAAAATTTTACATTCCTATTTTCCAATTATAATAGGTTGTAAATATTAATAAAGTTAAATTTGAAGAAATGGGCTTTGTGAAGGTGAATTTTAGTATAGAAGGGGAAAATGACAAGTTGTTCATACTGGAATCACAAGAACTTCAATTAGTTTATGATTATTGTCCAAAAAAATAATTTTTCAATTTTCCTACTGCCAACTAAAAAAAATGTTGATTCTGATGAATTTTCAATAGAGGATGACCCTTTCATTAAAACATGACAATCTGTTCATGTTGGTCCCACTATAGACAATGTCTCTTATGGTATAGGGAACCACAAAGAGGGGATTTGGATTCTGGAAAGAGTAACTGGATCCTTGAATCCTTTAAAATTATAATGATAGTTCAAGGAGAAGTTAAATGTTTTCTTAATATAATATGTTCTTCCTTGTAATATTATATGTTCTCTACTCGATTAACATAATATAAAGTAAATGTTTGATTACTCATTAAGGAAATGTCTTCTGCACTTTATGATGTTACCAATCCCTCAGAAGAACAAAATATAATGATGTAATCCAAATAGATAGCTGCGAAGGTAATGTTAAGATATACTTTCTCTATATTACCAAAAAAATATATAATTAATGATTGATTTAATTTCTATTATCCCTTGTAAAATTTATTTATTTTATAATATTTCTATCTATGTGTCATGGCTTTGAAATAAGAGAAATAAACTTGTCTCTACTTAATATAGATGTAATATAGATGTTTTCACAAAAAAATAATCATCCATATAATTAATTTTTTTATTTCATTTTTATGATTAATTAATTTCTTTTTAATATTACTCATATAATAATTATTTTCTTATATAGGTGGATTATTTTGTTTGAGATGGGGGTTCTCTATCCAACATTCATGCTACTTCTCCCTTAAAACTTTTTCACCCCTATAGTAGTGAAGTTTTTACTTTCCTTCATGTTACCTAAACTTATTTGGCAGGAAGTGTAATGAAGCTGGATCTGATAAATTACAGAGGTAATATTGATTTTTTCACTATATATTAATTTTCCATAGAATTAATTTATTGTTTCATATGTATGTTTAACTTATTTATTTTTAGTAGTACTCACATAATAATTTTTTTCTTATACAGGTGGATTTTTTTGTTCAATTTGGGGTTGATATTTTCATCTTTTGTTCTACTTATCCCTTAACACCTTTTCACCCCTATAGTGGCGTATTTTTCCGTTTCATTCAAGTTACCTCCACTGCCTATGTATGAAGTGAAACAATGCTTCCATTACTCAATTGCAGCAGTAATATTGGTGTTGGAATAGTAAAATCATTACCCATAAAATAAATGTATTGTTTCATTTGTATGTTTAATTTATTTCATTTTAGTATTACTCACATAATAATTGTTTTCTTATACAATTAGAGTCTTTTTTTTGAGTTCGGGTGCTCTGTCCAACTTTCATGATCCTTCTCCCTTAAACCATTTCACTACTATAGTTGATCACTTATTACTTTCTTTCTGGTTACATCCGCTGCCTTTTTCGAAAGAGAAACGAACTTACTCTTCTTAGTTACATATGTAATATCCTTGTTTCATATTAAATCATTATCCATATAATTACAATATTATTTCATATGTATGTTTCATTTATTTCTTTTTAGTATTACTCTAATCATAATTGGTTTCTGATATATGTGGATTATATTATTTAACATGGTGGTTCAAGGTACAACATTCATGCCCCCTCTCCCTTAAGACCTTTTTACCTCTTTAGTGGTGTATTTATCACTCTTTTTCAAGTTACCTCCACTTCCTTTATAAGAAAATAAATTCCACAACCTCAACTCGATTATAGTGGTAATATTTATATTTCCATAGTAAAATCATTTTCCATAGAATGAATGTATTGATTCATATGTATGTTTATTTTTTTAGTATTAATAACATAATAAATTTTTTCTTATTTAGTTGGATTATTTTGTTTTATTTTCGGTGCTCTATCCATTTTTCATCTCTTTCTGCACCAAAATATCCATAGAATTCTTCGCTTACAGAACCTTTCACACTAGTAATATTGACATTTATCACTTTCCATCAAGTTTTCTACACTACTCAATCACAGAGGTAATCATGATATTTTCAGAGTAAAATCATTTTCCATATAATTAATGTATTATTTCAAATATATGTTTAATTAATTTTATTAGTATTACTCATAATAATTATTTTCTTATTCAGTTATTTTTTTCGAGTTGAGGTGGTTTTTTTGAAACTACTCATGCTATGTTGGTAGTTCGACAAATAAAGTCATTGGAAATCCTGGTAACATTAACAGTTAAGATTTTCTTTTAATGTATGTAATAATTTTTATTTATGTAATTTAATAAAAAAATGTTTTAAATATCTATAATATAGTGGTTTTTACGGTATTTTTTTGTTAATTTCATTTCAATTAAATTATGTATTGGGATTTGTTTTTTTATATCTGGTGTATTTCTAGTGTTTTAGTGTGCTGTAATATCATACTATAATATGAACCTTTACCTACACTTTTAAAAGAACTGATAAATATTCCCATTATCGGTGTTTTTTAAAACCACTTATAAAAAATACATTTATCAGTGCTTCTGAAAGCACTGATTAACGGTTCCTTTAGCGGTTTTAAATTAATGGTATGATAAATGAATCTTTTATCAGTGATTTTAAAAGTTCTAAAAGAGATCCTATTTATCAGTGTTTTTTAGCACTAATATTTTTCCCCTTTATTATTTATTATTCAGCACAAATAAAAAGTCTTGTTCTTTTAAGGACACTCACATTGTCAACGCTTTTCTAGGGGTGATATTGGTCATTTCTAGTAATGTTGGAGGCATGTTTTGTAGTAGTACATCCTTATGGAAAAAAAATTAATAAATACTATTCACTTTTCCCAATTGGACTCCAAGGGAAAACAAAATTCACTACATCATACTTGAATTTAGTTTCATGGTCCTGTTCCGTGAACCTAAATTAAATACCCAATAGTTTTCCTAAAATTTATGCCTGAATATCTACATCACAATGCCTCAGATGTTTCGTCATTCGGAAACCATGTGGAAAAGATATGTTGGATACTGGATTACATAATAATAATAATAATAATAATAATAATAATATTATTATTATTATTATTATTATTATTGGGTCCTTCATAAACCTTCACCATGAGCCAAAATTAAATATCTAACATTTGTCTTGAAATGTCTATCTCATTGTATGGGTAACACTACCTCTGATGGTTAATCAATATGATATCATTTTAAGAAATTATAGCTGAATTAATATTTGATAAAAAATAATAATAACATTATATATTATCATTATTTTTTATTTTTTATTTTTTTATTAAACATTTGAGGGAGATGATTGTACAACCCCCTATCCCTCCCCATATTGTGTACTAGGATGCCCCATTTGGGATATTTTTTCCTTTATCTACTCTATAATAATTATAGCAATAATAATAAATTTATTATTAATAATATAATTTATAACACTTGGGGGTTCAAGAAATCACTATACGTAGCGTGCTAGCCCCTCCTCCAATAGGATTTCTTCGGTACAAATCAATCAATTAATTTGAATAAAAATATAACTCAATCCCAATGGTTCATGCCTAAAATAAATTTCACCCTATTTATTATTAAATCCATTAATTTATTTTAACCATGAATTTTTTTATTAATATTATTATTAAAAATAATAATAGCACTAACCACATTCACCATGTCAGACTACCTCATCAGAGATCTATGTTTTGATACCATTACATCCATACCATAAAGCTACATCCATGAGATCCCATGCATGACCTATCCTCATAATGTATCTTTAATGACCAAGAATTTACATGACTTTTTAAATTATTTTGGATTATTAAGAGTCTATGAAAATTGACGGGGCGTGGTTTCGAGGCCCGGTGTGCCCGAAATTAATTTATGAGTTTTTAAGGTACATTTATTAAATGTGCGGGCGATGTTTTATTTCTTTTGAACTGGTGCTCGTATTAAAAAACTTGAGGGTGTCATTAAACCACAACACTAGTATTGTCTTAAGGGAAGCTTCACTTCAACCATAGTAGGTTGGGAGAAAAAGTTAAATTTTGTACTTTACATAAAAAAATAAAATAACATAACACGTTATTTTGTTTCTTTATCTCCAGTGGATGAGTAGTGTTGGTGGGGACTACTGACATGTCAAGACAATTGATGGATTGAATCTCCTTTATTTTTAAATACCCCATTTGGGAATTAAGAGGTTCATTCATTAAATGAATCTCATTAATTCCTCACTGTGTTACTCACCATTTTCCCCTCTATTTAAGTGAGGTTTAGGGTGGAGTTTTGGAATTGATTCACCATGAAAAGGAAACTCTGGTCAAGTGACGCAAAGACTTCCACTAACTGAGGATGGAAGCTTGGGCGTCAAGGATCTGGGATCAATGAATGCCAACGACCTCACTCCGACAAGGAGTCTACTTCCTCCAACGACCATGATACCTTCAATGAATCATGAGGTAGGGGTTTCGTTTAAGCTCACATGAGGTTTTCTTCCCTCATTCTTGAAAGAAGTATTGAATCTAAGAATTATTATAATTAACAAATATAGATTTATTTTTGCTAACAATTGTTATAATTTTTACGTGGAGGGATCGGGTCAAACAAAGAAGGCTTGAACCCTCCTATGCTTTATTTTTATTGAATTCTTCGGGGGAAAATTCATCAACTCATCTAAATCTGAAATCTAGGGTCCGTGTAGGGACAACAGCATCCCCAGAAGCCTGTAGGCGCAAGTTGTAGTCAAAACGGTGCTCTAGATCATCGCTGGAGCACCGTGGAAGAAGCACTATTGAAACGGGGCTGGTGACCAGTGATGGCAGCAACCAAAAACCACCATCCATGGGGGAAGATTGGGGCCACTCGAGCCACGGTAGATGGATAAGTGACTAGTATGAGCCTTCCACGGAGGTGGAGGCGGCACACCATCACTCACCACATTGAAGGAAGTCATTGAACAAAGCTCTGGAAAGCTGTCAAGGGACCCAATTCCTGTGGGTCCTAAAGGTGATGAGGCGGCACCATGTCTTGTCACCATATAAAGGAGTCGAATGGCTCCATTGAGCCGTTCGAGAGCTGCATACCACGCAAACCCCGCAGGTCGCACCAACCAGTGGGCCAAACTGCCCGGTGGGCCATGCCTAGCCAGTGGTCTGGGCGGGTCTGTGGCCCCACCAAAAAAGGTTAGCCTAGACTAGTTTAGGTTGGGATATGTCAAACTCATACCAGGTCGGGTCGGGTAAGCTCTGACCGGGGCAGACAGGACCCAGACCCCTCTTTGGACCTGAAACACTTAAGTTATTATATCTTGCGAACCAGACGTCTGTTTGAAGAACCATTTGTGGAACTGGGATCCTTGGAAAGAGACGGTCCTTTTTGATACACTCCATGAGAGTTTTGGAGAATGTTAGAGTATGAACAGGCTGGATCGACTCTGAATCCAATTGGGTCATTAGGGCTAAAATGCTAATAACATACAGACTGGGCATCTGCTTGACGCACCATCTATTGCGTTGGGGCCCTTATGACATGATAGATCATCAGGTTAAATCATTATGGGACTTGGTGCGGGATGTGATATGACCACTGGCTTGAGGACTAGTTTTCCCAGAATCAGGCATACTATAAACGTGAATCTAGTGGCTGGCAGTGAGGTGGACGTTGGAGATAGATCATACGGAGGTTAGTACAGAGTGATCTTGTGTGGGTCATCACTTACTGATCCTATGTGAGTTAGATCCTATATGGGTCAGCGCATATCGATCATATGTCGGTCAGATCTTGTGTGGGTATTTCCAGGGTTTTTACCTATCGATCATGTGTGGATCAGACTCTGTATGGTCAGCAATAGTGCCACTCAACTAAATAAGATGATCTAGCTTCTCGTCTAATCATCTGTACTTCTGGGCTTTACTTAAACCTTTTTTGAGTTGTGTCTTTTTCTTTGTGTTTTTTGATTGATATCAGGATTTTGTATTTTCCTTTGTGGAATTCTGAGAGACCTTCAGAAGTCTCAAGGTCCATACTAAGTATTTTTATACTCACCTCTACACGGGCTTCGCCCGCAACTTGTTGTGTATTGTGCAGACAACGAGCAGCTTGGCTGAGACTTGAGTGAGCAAGGACTAGGAAGTACATGGAGAAGATTGGCTGATGTGGAGAGTAGTGGAGATGGGATATGCAAACCTTTTAGGTAGGATCCTTAGTGGACGATTCCAGGAGAATTTTTTATTTTTCAGTTGTAGTTATACCTTTCAATTGGGCTTGTTTTTAGACCCATTTTACATTTAGTACACACCTTTACTACTGTAGTTTTACTACATAGTTTCATATTGTTTTGTTCTTGAATTGTTTGATTATACAAGTTTAAAGGAAATTCCTTCCCGTTTTAGGGATATGCCTTTTCGGTGCTAGTCGCCAACCCCTGGCCTATGGAAGGTGGTATCGGGGTAGTCACAACACAAGCCCTGGGGGATGGGTCCTGACAAAGTGGTATCAAAGGAGTTGATTTTACCGAAGAAATAGGGCACTGGTGTTTCTAATGAAGAAATATTGATAAGTGTTTTGAGTATGGATTTCAGATCGGGGAGTCCAGTGTTGGTGTGGCGACCGATTTATCCATACACCAGGACCCTGAATTCTGATTTCCGACTCAGTGTATGAAAAGAATGATTGTTTGTGTATGAAATGTTTTTACTTATATCTCTATTGACTCAGCTGACTAGGTATAACTTCTTGATTGTGGAACACGTATTTATTTTCAGGATTCTTCTATGTAGACAGCCAGGCAGGATTCCTGAGAGAGTATACGACAATGGCCCACCATGTGATGAGGCTTCAGTGTAAGACCCTCTTACTGTGGTGGCACCTTCGGGTGGTGCACCAGAAGCACCTCCCCCTGTTGGGAAGTAGATGTCACCGGCCCCAACAGCAAGAACATTGATAACGAAAATTTACGTGCATATTTTTTATCTAATAATTAGTATTTATTACTTTTTTTCAATGATAAAACCCATTTATTTCATTGTTTTATAAAAATAATGGGTAATTTGAGTTTTCGAATGAAAAGGAGAAAAATTGTGAAAAATGACTAATTCTGGATTTTTGAAAGGTTTTTACATCAAGGGTATTTTGGTCATTTACTGAAAAATGTAATTCCAAATTTTTTTATTCAAATTTTTTTAGAATTATTATTTTATTTCCTTAATTATTGTCTACTGGACCAGGAGCTGATTCGTCCATCTATAGGGATTAAAAATTCATTGAATTTGGACATTTTTTCGGGCAGACAGCATGGACACCACAACTGTAACGGAATCACAACTCGGCCGTCACAAATCCAAATGAGGTGTTTCCACCTTATATAGAACTAGGACATATAGGGCCGACGCTAAAACAAAATTTGTTGGGTTTTGAAGTCATTAAAGCAACCATTGCACGACAAACTTTTTGAGGAACCTTCCTGGAAGCTTCATCCAGAAACAGAAGACTTCAATGACAAATTCATAACTCCTTTAGAAATGGACCAAATATACTTAAATTTGGAGAGTGAACGTCCAAGACATTTATGAACATCTTTTATGAAGGATTAAATGAAAAATAAAGTCATTTTATGGGCCATCCATGCACAAACATACAGAGGACAAAATCTGCCTATAAAAGGAGGCTCTCCCCTTCTTCTCAAAGAATCAGATCGACACCCAAAGCCAAAGAGGGATCCCACCAGGGCACGGGCCGCTGCTGCGTTTCTCTTCCCCCACCCCCATTTCTTCTTTTTATTTTATTTTATTTTTATTTTTGTTATAGTTTTTATTTAAATTGTAATTTGAATTTATTTTCGATTAATCCATTCACATGTGTTACTCCATCCACATTTCTTCTTTTCTTTCTCTCTCTCTCTCTCTCTCAATCTACCTATCTTCCTCCACCCAATCCACCAAGTAGTCTCATACTATCAGAAATGAGAGGCTAACTTGAGACTTCGATTGGGGGGAGGTCAAGATATTCATGAATTTTATTTAATGTTTGTTTTATTGTTTGTGATAGATTTGAGTATCATGCATTGGTGAGGCGAATGTCCCCGATTGAGTGACGACCCCCATTGACATAAAAATCAAAATAATTATATTCTTGGAAAGATTATTGATTCAAACATGAGATTTCGTGTTTGGATTATCAAACTAAAATCAACATATAAAAGAGAATAATGATTGAATCCAAGACTAAACCCCAAAACCTAGTTCTTTCTCCTTTACTCATTCTGTTTGCATTGCATGATTTTTTATATTTTTAAATCAAAAACCCAAAAAATATTTTAATTGCATTCATTTAAAACCAAACCCAAAAAAAGATAGACTAATTGATATAGCATAAATTAAGTGAACACACTGAAAGGCTCCTCAAGAGAGACGACTCTAGTCAGCCACTGTGCTGCACTAGGAAAAAATATAATTGTTTTTGTCCACACCCCAGGATAGGCGTGCGTCAAAACTGGCACCATTGTCGGGGATCCAATCAGTTATTAATTTACTTTTTCTATTTTCACATCTTAGTTAGATTTCATTTCTTTTTATAAAATTTAAAAAAACAAAAAAAAATATTTCCATGATGAATTTTAATGATTATTTTTCTGCATGGATTGATAATTACTCACAGCTGCCGCAAAAACAAGAAGAAAAAGAAGATTTTAGAAGGGCTCAAGTGAAATAACATAGAGAAAGAATTGAAAAACTCACAAGAAAAGATAAAAGATCATTTTACTAAGTTCATGCATTAATGGAGCATCCCAAAACCGATTTGGATTAAGAACCTGAGGTGGAAAAGGACGATGACTTGCCTGTTGAGCTACAAGTGGGAGATCAAGAAGGATTGGATGATTTTTTTATTAAATGTGAGGAACTACCTGATATCCCCATACAATACAAGGAAGAAAAGCCAGCACCACTGAAGGAATAAACCACCCATGTTGTGGAATTTGAAGTTAAGATGGAGGAGCCTGACTACCTGCCTCCATCCTCAGAGAGTCTACTCCAAGAGGCACTTACCATTGAGGTAGAGATTGAGGCTGAACTGAATCAGGGAGTTGAACCATTCATGGACTCTATCACTTGTAATTTTATTGAATCTTAATTATATATCACTCCTTGTGATTTTAATTATATAGATTCAGACAATCTCAGCTATGCCTTGGTGGGTGACAAAGAACCTGGATGTGCACCTGCTGAGGAACATATGGAGCTCCCTAGACAGGTTGAATATTTATTGAAGGAAGCTCATGAAGAGATGCTAGTGGATTTTACTAAGGAGACCATGAAAAAAGGTGCTTACTTTTATGGGGAAGAATTTGATCTTAATATTTCATGGTTTAATTTTATTCAAATAGAATTGCACTCTGACTTTCCCATTGACTATTCTTTGGATGTAGCATACCTTGAGGAACCACTTGACGAAGAAGAAGAGGTTTCACAAGTAGCAACCGGGATGGAGGATGATTCATAATTTATCCTACCCCCACCATTCAAACTGTACCTCATTGTGAAGGGGGAGGATATGATGTACTCTATTCATGGATCATTACTCACCCAGAATGATGAAACACAAGCTGCTGAAAGCCACATGTGGTGGTTCAAATCAATGAAGCTTTATCCTCCATCGGATTTTGGACAACAGCTGGTACTGCCCTCGAGAGGTAGTAAAAATTTAGGGCCCACTTGGGGGATCATACCAAGATTTATCTTTACATGCTTTCTAGGAATTTAGATTTAAATTTATTTTCTTAGATTTAGTATAGAATTCATCCCACTCCCTCTATCTTTTAGAGCTTTAATGACATGATATTTATACTTAATTGAGTTGTTTTTTATAGGTTCATAATGGTGGAAGGTAGCCCCATAAAATGAAGTGGAAGGACTAAGTTTCATGGAAAAAGGGAGTTCAATTTTAGTGTTTTATCTTTTAAAATCTCCACATTTTAGTCCAGAACATGTTTTGAGCTTTAAATATAAAATTGCATTCCCACATATGAAATAATGTTTTACTCGACTTATCTAGGAGACATGAGTTTCTTAGGAACCCAATGATTCCATGTTTTAGATTTAAATGTTGATATGATTAAATGATTGAAATGCAGAATTGAATTTTTAAATATGAAGCATAGATATTGAAATGATGACTCATGATTTGAAAGAATTAATTAATTAATATAAATGAAATTTCTCAACCATCTTTCATGCTTTGAATTTCTGAAATTTATATGAATTGTTTTATTATTATTATTCATTCCATGAGTGATTTTCCAATGTTATATATCTCATTACTGAGAGGATTTCTAGACGAAGTACTTCCTATTTATTCTTGAGCATATTTCTTAAGTGATTTTGGGACATGTAACTTAACAGAACTTGTATTGAAACTTGTCAAAGCTATGACTGTGCAAAAAACACATTTGAAAAGATTAATGAATCCTTTGAAAGGATACATTTCCTTACAATACCACCTTTATGTCAATCCTTTGTTTAGCCCATAGAGACCATGAATGACCTTTGTAGGGATGAGCCATGTTTGAAGACATTTTTATCCATTCCTACACATCTCTTGGTATTTTCTTTATATTTTAAAGTTGAAGTGTGGGGGGTAAAGGGAATCCTTGGTGGATGGGATGATACACATTGTGATGAAGAAGTGTGGGGGTGTTGTCCTGGGAATTGTAAAAGGTTGTGAAATAATTCATTATACACTATTGTTTGCCTCTCTTGAATTAAAAAAAATGAAAAAAATTGATAAAAAGCAAAAAAAATAGAAAAATGGGTTTTGATTTTGGAGAACCAATAATCACCATTTTCCAGACCGATGATCTTATAATTGTATGTGGTTAGGTGATGGATGTGAGGTTTTATATAATCATAACTTTTGAAAAATGAAAAAAAAATACAAAATTAAAAAATCAAGAGGTTGCACAAATCATCCATTATGCTTACTTGATCATAACCTTTTCTTTGAGTTTTGGGAAGTGGGTGTTGCTATTTTTGAAAGGGAGAATTTCATTGCACTTTTTATTTTAATATCAGGCATTTTACATCAGAGATTATCCTCCTCCTTGAGCCTTAATTTTTAAATCATCAAATCCTACCAACCATAAGCCTTAGAGTCATTTGATCCTTTATTTAAAGTCCTCATGATTTTATGTGCATTTTGTCTTTACAAAGTGGGGAAAGTAGTTCATTTACAAGACAATGGATAAGGATCAGGTTCTCATGATATGAGCATAACTCTACTTGAATTGTATCATTAGTGATGTGAGAAAAAAATTGAGTTAAATCATGACATGGCATGTTTAATAATGATGAATCAAAGAGCTTGAATGAATGAAAAGATAAGTTCCATCAATTTTCAAATGGGAAAGGTAAAATATGTAAATTATTGGGTTCTTTGAAAAATGGGAACTTAAATTGATATTTTATGTAGATTTTTTTTGAATGTTTGATTTTATATTGAAAATTTTTTTCTTTTATTTCATTGAAATTTGAATATTGGTAACATTGGTGTCCTCTGATTTCCATGTTGAGATTTAATGCTTGAGGACAACCATTGTTTAAGTGTGGGGGTATTTGACAGAGCAAATTTGTATGCATATTTTTTATCAAATAATGAGTATTTTTTTTGCTATTTTTAAATTATAAAACCCATTTATTTCATTGTTTTATAAAAATAATGTGTAATTTGAGTTTTAGAAGGAAACGGAGAAAAATTGTGAAAAATGACTAATTCTGGATTTTTGACAGGTTTTTACATCAAGGGTATTTTGATCATTTCCTGAAGAATATAATTCCAAATATTTTGGTTCAAATTTTGGGAGAATAATTATTTTATCTCCTTCATTGTTGTCTTCTAGACCATGATCTGATTTGTCCATCTATAGGGTTTAAAAATTCATTGACGTTGGACATTTTTCCGGGAAGACAGCGTGGACACCACAACTGTAACGGAATCCCAACTCATCCTACACATATCCAAATGAGGTGTTTTTACCTGGGATAGAACGAGGACATATAGGACCGACTCTAATCCAAATTTTGTAGAGTTTTGAAGTCATTAAGGTTGCTATTGAATGACAATCCGTTGGAATAACCTTCCTGAAAGCTTCATACAGAAACAGAAGTCATCAATGATTAATTAATAACTCCTTAATCCGCAGTCCAAATATGATGAAATTTGGAGGGTGAACGGAAAATACATTTATGAACATCTTATAAGAAGGAGGAAACGCGAAAAAATGTCATTTATAGGGACATCCACGTGAAAACATCTGGAAGACCAAATATGCCTATAAAAGGAGGCTCTCCCCACCTTCTCAAAGCATCAGCTCGACACCCAAATCCAAGGAGGGATCCCACCGGGGCACGGGCTGCTGCTGCTCTTCTCCCCCCCCATTTATTCTTCTTATTTTATTTTCTTTTTTGTTTTGTTTTTGTTTTTTTTAATTGTAATTTGAATTTCTTTTCGATTAATCCATGCATCTGTGTTTCTCCATCCACATTTACGGTTTTCTTTCTCTCTCTCCCTCTCTCTCAATATCTCTATCCTCCTACACCCAATCCACCAAGTAATTTCATATTCTCGGAAATGAGATGCTAACTTGAGACTTGTATTGGGGGTAGGTCATGATATTCATGAATTTTCTATAATTTTTGTTTTATTGTTTTTGATAGATTTGAGTATCATGCATTGGTGAGGCGACTGTCCCCGATTGGGTGACGACCCCCATTGACATGAAACTCAAACGATTTATATTCTAGAAAAGAGTATTGATTCAAAAATGAGATTTCATGTTTGGATTATCAAACTAAAATTGACATATAAAAGACAATAATGATTGAATCCATGACTAAACCCCAAAACCAAGTTCTTTCTTCTTAACTCATTCTGTAGGCATTGCATGATTTTTTATATTTTTAAATCAAAAACCCAAAAAAGATTTTCATATCTTTCATTTAAAAACAAAACCAAAAAAGAGATATATTAAGTGAAATAGCATAAAGTAATTGAACACACTGAAAGACTCTTCAAGAGAGATGACCTTGCTCAGCCACTGTGCTACACTAGGAAAAAATATAATTGTTTTTGTCAACGCCCCATGACAGGCGTGCGTCAAAACTATTGTCGTTTCCAGGGATCAAATCATTTATTCATTTAATTTTTCTATTATCACATCTTAGTTAGATTTAATTTCTTTTTATAAAATTAAAAAAAAATTCTTTTCATGATGAATTTAAATGATTATTATTCTGCAAGGACTGATAATTACTCACAGGTGCAGCAAAAACAACAAGAAGAAGATTTTAGAAGGGATCAAGTGAAAGAACTTAGAGAAAGAATTGAATAATTGACAAGAAAAGATGAAAGACCATTTGACTATGTTCGTGCATTAATGGATCATCCCAAAACTGATCATGATCAAGAACCTGAGGTGGAAATGGATGATGACTTGCCTGCTGAGCTACAAGTGGGAGATCAAGAAGGATTGGAGGATTTATTGATTTAATGGGAGGAACTGCTTGATCTCCCCATACAATACAAGGAAGAAAAGCCAGAACCACTGAAGAAAGAAACCACCCAAGTGGTGGAATTTGATGTTAAGATGGAGGACCCCAACTACCTGCCTCCATCCTCGGAGAGTCTTCTCCAAGAGGCACTTACCCTTGAGGCAGAGATTGAGGCTGAACTGACTCAGGGAGCTGAACCATTCATTGACTCTATATCTTCTAATTTTATTGAATCTGAATTCTATATCACTCAATGTGATTTTGATTATTTAGATTCAGACAATATCAGCTATACCTTAGAGGATGACGAAGAACCTGGATGTGCACCTGCTGAGGAACATATAGAGGTCCCTAGAAAAGTTGAATATTTATTGAAGGAAGCTAATGAAGAGATGCTAGTGGATTTTCCTAAGGAGACCATGAAAAATTCTGCTTAATTTTATGGGGAAGAATGTGATCTTAATATTTCTTGTTTTAATTTTATTCAAATAGAATTGCAATCTAACTTTCCCATTGATTATTCTTTGGATGTATAATACCTTGATGAACCACTGGACAAAGAATAAGAGGTTGCACAAGTAGCAACCGAGATGGAGGATGATTCATACTTCATCCTACCGCCACCATTAAAACTATACCTCATTGTGAAGGGGGAGGATATGATGTACTCTATTCATGGATCTTTACTCACCCATAATGATGAATCACAAGATGGTAAAAGCCACATGTGGTGGTTCAAATCGAAGAAGCTTCATCCTCCATCAGATTTTGGATAACAGCTGGTACTGCCCTCTGGAGGCAGTAAATATTCAGGTCCCATTTGGGGGATCATACCAAGATTTTTCTTTACATGAATTCTAGTAATTTAGATTTCAATTTACATTCTTTGATTTATTGAAGCATACACTCCACTCCCTCTATATTTTTAGCTTTAATGACATGATCTTTATACATAATTGAGTTTTTTTCTTTTATAGGTTCATAATGGTGGAAGGAAGCCCCATAAAATGAAGTGGATGGACTAAGTTTCTTGGAGAAAGGGAGTTAAATTTTAGTGTTTTATCTTTTAAACTCTCCACATTTTAGTCCACAACATGTTTTGAGCTTTAAAAATAAAATTTCATGCCCACACTTGAATTAATGTTTTACTCGACTTATCTAGGAGACATGAGTTTCTTAGGAACCCAATGAAGCCATGTTTTAGATTTAAATGTTTATATGATTAAATGATTGAAATGCAGAGTTGAATTTTTAAATATGAAGCATAGATATTGAAATTATGACTCAGGATTTGAAGGAATTAATTAATTCATATAAATGAAATTTCTCAACCATCTTTCATGCTTTGAATTTCTGAAATTTATGTGAATTGATTTATTATTAATATTTATGCCATGAGTGATTGTCCAATTTTATATTTCTCATTCTCAAGAGGATTTCTAGACCAATTACTTCCTATTTATTCTTGAGCATATTTCTTGAGTGATCTTGGGACATGTAACTAACCAGAACTTGTATTGAAACTTGTCAAAGATATGATTGTGCAAAAACACATTTAAAATGATTGAGGCATCATTTGAAAAGCTACATTTCCTTAAAATACCACCTTTACATCAATCCTTCATTTAGCACATTGAGACCATGAATGACCTTTATAGGGATGAGCCATGTTTCAAGCCATTTTTATCATTCCTACCCAGCTCATGGTATTTTCATGATATTTTAAAGATGAAGTGTGGGTGTAAAGGGAATCATGGTGGATGAGATGATACACATTGTGAGGAAGAAGTGTGGGGGTGTTATCGTGGGAATTGAAAAGGGTGTGATGTCATTCATTATACTCTATTTTTGTCCCTCTTGAATTAAAAAAAAGAAAAAAATTGACAAAAAGAAAAAAAAATAGAAAAATGGGTTTTGATTTTGGAGAACCAAAATTCACCATTTTCCAGACTGATGATCTTATGATTGTATGTGGTTAGGTGATGGATATGAGGTTTTATCTAATCATGACTTTCAAAAAATGATTAAAAAGTAAAAAATTAAAAAATCAAGAGGGTGCAAAAATCATCCATTATGCTTACTTGAACATAACCTTTTCTTTGAGTTTTGGGAAGTGTGTGTTGCTATTTTTGAAAGGGAGAATTTCATTACAGTTTTAATTTTAATATCATTCATTTTACTTCAAAGGTTAGCCTCCTCCTCAAGCCTTAATTTTTAAAGCATCAAATCCTACCAACCTTAAGCCTCAGTGTCATTTGATCCTTTATTTTAAGTCCTCATGATTTTATGTGCATTTTTTCTTTACAAAGTGGGGAAAGTAGTTCATTTACAAGACAATGGATAAGGATCATGTTCTCGTGATATGAGCATAACTCTACTTGAATTGTATCATTAGTGATGTGAGAAAAAAATTGAGGTAAATCATGACATGGCATTTTTAATAATGATGAATCAAGGAGCATGAATGAATGAAAAGATAATTTCCATCAATTTTCAAATGGGAAAGGTAAAATATGTTAATTATTGGGTTCTTTGAAAAATGGGAACTTAAATTGATATTTTATGTAGATTTTTTTTGAATGTTTGATTTTATATTGATTTTTTTTTGATTTTATTGCATTGAAATTTGAATATTGATAACATTGGTGTCCTCTGATTTCCATGTTGAGATTTAATGCTTGAGGACAAGCATGGTTTAAGTGTGGGGGTATTTGACAGAGAAAATTTACGTGCATATTTTTTATCAAATAATGAGTATTTATTACTATTTTTCAATGATAAAACCCTTTTATTTCATTGTTTTATAAAAATAATGGGTAATTTGAGTTTTAGAATGAAAAGGAGCAAAATTGTGAAAAATGACTAATTCTGGATTTTTGACAGGTTTTTACATCAAGGGTTTTTTTGGACATTTCCTGAAAAATATAATTCCAAATTTTTTGATTAAATTTTTTTTAGAATCCTTATTTTATTTCCTTAATTTTTTTCCTCTAGACCAGGATCTGATTCTTCAATATATACTGTCTAAAAATTCATTTAAGTTGGACATTGTTTTGGGTGAACAACATGGACACCACAACTGTAATGGAATCAAAACTCGGACTACACACATCAAAATGAGGTGTTTATACATGGGATAGAACCAGGACATATAGTAAAGGCTCTACACCAATGTTTGTGGAGTTTTGAAGTCATTAAGGCGTCCATTGAACGATAATCTTTTGGAGGAACCTTCCTAGAAGCTTCATCCAGAAACAAAAGACTTCAATGAAAAATTCATAACTCCTTAATCTGGGATCCAAATATTCTGAAATTTGGAGGGTGAACGGAATAGACATTTATGAACATCCTTTATGAAGGAGAAAACTCTAACTAATGTCATTTAAGGGGCCATCTACACGCAATCATCGGTAGGACAAAATCTGCCTATAAAAGGAGGCTCTCCCCTCCTTCTCAAAGCATCAGCTCGACACCCAATGCCAATGAGGGATCCCACCGGGGCACGGGCCACTGATTCTATTCTCTCCCCCCCCATTTATTCTTTTTATTTTATTTTCTTTTTAGTTTTGTTTTAGTTTTTATTTAAATTGTAATTTGAATTTCTTTTCGATTAATTCATGCATCTTTGTTTCTCCATCCACAATTCTTCTTTTCTTTCTGTCTATCTCTCTCTCAATCTCTCTATATTCCTACACCCAATCTACCAAGTAATCTTTTACTCTCGGATATGAGAGGATAACTCGAGACTTGGATTAGAGGAAGGTCAAGATATTCATGAATTTTATTTAATGTTTGTTTTATTGTTTTTGATAGATTTGAGTATCATGCATTGGTGAGGCGAATTTCCCCGATTGGGTGATGACCCCCAATGACATGAAACTCAAAATAATTATATTCTGGAAAAGAGTATTGATTCAAACATGAGATTTTGTGTTTGTATTATCAAACTAAAATCAACATATAAAAGAGAATAATGATTGAATCCAACACTAAACCCAAAAACCAAGTTCTTTCTTCTTAACTCATTCTGTTTTCATTGCATGATTTTTTATATTTTTAAATCAAAAACCCAAAAAATATTTTCATAGATTTTATTTAAAAACAAAACCCAAAAAAGAGATAGATTAATTGATATAGAAAAAATTAAGTGAACACACTGAAATGATCCTCAAGAGAGACGACCCTGGTCAGCCACTGTGCTTTACTAGGAAAAAATATAATTGTTTTTGTCTACACTCCGCGACTGGAATGAGTAAAACATGCACGCCAACTAAGGACATTTCATGAGTTCCATAGATAGAGGCCTATGATGTTTCAAGGCGATATTGATCCCCATGAAGCTGAGGACTGGCAGGAGGATATGGCTAGAGTTTTTTTCTTGGTTGAGACACCAGTAGAGTAGATGGTTATCCTAGCTGTTATCCTTTTCTTGGGAAAATAAGGGAGATGGTGGAGCCTAATTCTCCAAAAACATAACGTGGAGACCCTCCCCTTGGTAGAATTTGAGATCCTCTTTAGGGAGGAGCTTGTTCCAATGACACTATGCTATGTGCATATCCATGAGCTACTTCACTTAAAGCAGGTCAGCTTATTAGTGGCCCAGTACTCGGTGAGATTCACTAACCTGTCATGATACTCTACCAACATGGTACATGACCCATTCTTCAATGCTTAGATCTTTGAGTTGGGTCTCCAGTGAGAGATCAGAGTGTCAATTATGTCATTTAATATCCTGACACAGGCTGGAGTGCTTGAGCAAGCATTGTTTGTGGAGAGCATCATAGCTGAGCAAGAACCGACGGTGAGAGACACCACCAGATGACAGGGAGCTGAGTCATATGCAGTAAGTAGTATACAGGTGATGTAGAAGTCCAAGTGGGCCATACCCACTAGTGTAAAACCCCGGGATGCAAGGTTAGAGGTTCGGATCTCATGAGGTAGGGAATATCAGCCGAGAGGCAGAGTGTGCTTCACGTTCGGTGGGCAGGGCCTCATGGAACCCAACTGCCTAACACGTTGTATCGTCAATTAGTAGATGGTTGATGGATCACCGAGGAAATTGCCAAGGTTTGATCGAGGAGGTCCATAGGGAAGATAATGAGGTAGAGGAGTAGTCCATGCAGTAGACGGTCGGTGGTGATTTGATGTTTTACCACCACCACCACAATAGGTCCACCCCTACCACAGAAAGTAGGTGGATAGTGGAGATCACAGCTTTAGGGAGCTGAGGCCTTTGATGAAGATTCTATAGAGATGATTATTGGTGTAATCTGTGTCTATTACACCCTCTCTTCAGCACTTATAAACACAGGTTCCAATCACTCTTTCATTTACATGTCACTCATTCAAGGCTCAAAGATTTTTGTTGAGTATTTGGCTCAATATTTACGTTTATAAACTCCCACAAGAGAGGATTTGATTGATTACCCACTGGTTCAGGAAGTGTGAGCTCCCTCTAAGAGGCAAGAGCTTTAGCTATGATCTTCAAGTAGCAGCGCCGAGGCCTTATGACATCATCTTTGGTATGGAATGGCTATCCACATTCCATGCCCAGATCAACTAAATAGGTGCAAAGTGTGGTTTATCCTTGAGGATGGAATCAATTTTACCATCAGTGGGGAGAAGAAAACCTTTGTAGCACAAGATGGACTATCTAGAAGGAGGGTGCAGCCGATTACTCATTAGCTGGCTAGCCTCAACCTCGAAGCAGATGACAAGTGGAGTATGATTTATCCGGTAGTGGTGGACCAGTATGTTGATGTATTTCATAATGATGTTTTGGGACTACCTCTACACACAGAGGTAGAATTTTACTTCGACTTGTACCCCGAGATGACACCAATATCTACACCAGCATATCTGATAGCTCATGTGGAGCTTCATGAACTGAGGGTACAGCTGGAGGACTAGAAAGGAAAGGGGTTCATAAGGCCTAGTGTTTCTTCATGGGCATCCCCAATCATTTTCACCCAGAAGGCGGACGGGAGCTTGAGGATATTTGTGGACTATGGGATCCTGAACAAGGTGACCATGAAGAAAAATTATCCTCTGCTAAGGATCGATGATATCTTTAACCCATTAAAGGGATCTTGTTTCTTTTTGAAGATAAACCTCATATCAGGCTATCACTAGCTTAGGGTACAGGATGAGGGCGTACCGAAGACAGCCTTCAGATGTTGGTATGGCCATTAGGAGTTCTTGGTGATGCTTTTTGGTCTGACCAATGCTGCGGCAGTGTTCATGGGGCTCATGAATAGGATCTTTCATTCATACCTCGATCGCTTTGTTTTGGTCTTCATCGACGACATCTTGGTATACTCGACATCAGAGAAGAAGCATACCATGCACCTGAAGATAGTTCTGGATACACTCTAGGAGCCCCAAGTTTACAAAAATCTCTCAAAGTGCTAGTTCTAGATACAGAAAGTCCACTTTCTAGGGGGATGTTATCATGGAGGCAAGAGTCATAGTGGATTTGGTAAATATAGCGGCAGTACTTACTTAGGAACCACCAAAGAGTGTGAACAAGGTATAGAGTGTCCTAGGATTGGAGGGGTACTACTAGATATTTGTACCTGAATTATCTAAGTTATGGGCACCCTTTTCATCCTTGAAGAATATAGGGAATCTGTTCTTGTGGATGGAGATGTGCCATCATAGTTTCCAGAAGCTGAGGCAGAAAATGATGAATGCTCCCATCTTGAAGATCCTAGAAGAGGGGGTTGGGTATGTAGTTTTCTACGATGCATCAGGGATCACATTGGGTTGTGTCCTGGGGTAGGAGCGAGAGGTGATCTTCTATGGATCGTGAAAGTTGAGACAGTATGAGAAGAACAATGCTACCCATGACATGAAGTTAGCAGTAGTGATCTTTGCGCTGATGATGGGGCGACACTACTTGATATGTGAACGGTTAACTGTTTACACTGATCACAAGATTCTCAGGTATATCTTCTCATAGAAGGACCTGAACCTGAGATAGAGACGATGTCTAGAGTTTCTCTAGGACTATGAATTTGAGATATTATATACTCCTGGGAAGGGGAATGTAGTAGAAGACACACTCAGTAGGAGGCCTGGTCTTCAACAGTTGACTGGGGAGACAAAGAAGCTAGCTGTGTTATAGATATCCTTCATGGACAGCGATGAAATAGCTAACCTTCATTCTATGATAGTCACTCCCGCACTTATTTGGTGAGTTTTGGTGGTACATATTGGGATTGTAGATTGTGAGGCCCGATGTTCTCAGATATCTTCAGGATAGGATCCTGATAAATTTTTTAAAGTTGTGCATCAGGTCATCTTCTTTAGGAGAACGCACTATGGTACCAGTGATGCTTCGAGAGGAGGTATTGAGGGAGTTCCAAACATTAAATTTTTTAGTACATCCTAGAGTGGTGAATATGTACCAGGACCTCCAGAGTCAATACTGGTGGATATGGATGAAGAAATAAGTGGAAGAGTTTGTATCCCGATGCCTCAATTAGTAGTAAGTGAAGGTCAAGCATCAGGTACCAGCGGTCTTAGCACAACCACTTTGGGAACTCGAGTTGAAGTGGGATGGTATATCTATGGACTTCATGGTAGGGATACCATGTACATAAAGGGTCCATGATTATATATTGGTGATTTTTGAATGACTCACCAAGTAGTCCCACTTTTTACCCATCCGTGAGTAGGGATTAGTAGAGATATTGGGATGTCTCTACGTTCAAGAGATTTTACTGCTTCACAGAGTGTCATCAACGATCATCTCAAACCATGAAACATGTTTTAGATCCCTCTTGTAAAATGGATTGCAAGAGGTTTTTGTAACTCAGCTACACTTTTGCACCACTTTTCACCCTTAGATAGATGTTCAGACGTAGTCGGACCATAGACACTTGAGGACATGCTTCATACTTGTTTCCTCAATTTTGGCCATAGTTAGTAGGACCACCTACCACTGGTGGAGTTTTCATACAAAAACTGTTATCACTACACCATCAGCATGTCATGTTTTGGGACCTTGTATGGGTGACCATGCAGATCACCTCTTTTTTGGATAGACCTAGGGGATTCAGCACGTATGGGTCCAGAGTTGGCAAAGGATACTAAAGAGAAGGTGTGGGCATGAGAGGATGAAGACTGCACAGATCTGGCAGAAGTCTTATTCCAACATGAGATGGAGACATTTGGAGTTGAGGAGGGAGACCATGTACTCTTACATGACTCACCCCAACAAGGATTAAAGAGGTTGGACGTGGTGTCAAGCTATATCTGAGGTTTATTGGACCTTTATAGATCCCTAATAGATTAGGTGAGGTGGCGTACCATTTAGATCTTCCCCCATAAATGCACCAGGTGTATAATGTATTCAATGTGTCGTAGCTGAGGATATATATTCCTGATCCATCGCACAATATTGACTGGGGCGAGCTGGACATCGATGATGGGGTGATGTTTGTAGTGTTCCCGGTGGAGATCGAGGATCGACATGAGTGGGTCCTTCATGGGTGGTTGATTCATCTGGTGTGAGTTCATTTGCAGCACAAGAATCTCTAGGAGAGCACATGGGAGAGGAAAGATCATATGAATGTTCAATACCCGCATTTTTTCCTCTAGTTTTGTGGAAAATTTTGGGGATGAAAAGCCCTATGGTAAGGAGGATGTAAAGATATGAAACTTCCTTGTAATTTTTTTAAAATTATTTGTGATTATTAAGAGTCTGAAAAAAAATTGACAGAACATGATTCTGAGGCATAGTGTTCCAGGAATGAATGTAAGAACTTTTTTTAATCTAGGTTCAGTAAACATGAGGGTGGAATTTTATATCTTTTGAACTGGTGCTCTGATTAAAAATCTAAGGACACTGTTGAAACTACAGAACCATGATTCTTGTAACACCCCAACCCCAGAAGCCTAGAGTCGGTGCATTATTACGTATCAATGGCATGATCACAATAGATCAAGTCTCAAAAGACTGATTAGTTTATTAGCCTTGGAAGTAGTAGATACATTCATATGGTTTATATTACATCATAAAATAGAAAACTACAAAAACATTATTTCAATAGACAACACTGAGATCTCATAGAATCTCCCTACAGGTCAGTTATAATATACGTCTTCACATCTTGGAAAAAATAAAACAAAGAAATGGGTGAGTTTATATGCTCGGTAAGGATAACTATATAGCGGAATCTTTTATAAATACCATAAACATTTATGAAAATGTATAGAACTAAAACAAAACACCTTTCAACATAAAATTCATCATAATATGAAAAATATAAATCAAAATAATTCCATTTACTTACTCACGTGGATATTCTACTAGTCAAATAATCACATGAAATATCAATAGACACTTTCGTAATGATGGAATGCATAATGCCAGACTTTCATAACCACATAGTCAAGGCCTTGTGCCAAGACTACAAATAAGATTTTGTCAGGGCCTTGTGCCAAGACACTAGTCTGTCTCATGACAACAATTGATGCATCAAAAAGCTATAGTGGGCTCCACCCATCACTTACTAAGTCCAATGTATTCCTCATATGAAATGGTTCAAACATAACACAAACATTCATATTAAAAATAGCATACAAAATGTCAATAATTTGTTCATAAACAATGAATCGTATAAAAATAACACATCCACAGTCAAACGTATCATAGAACCTTCAGTACAATATGGAATATTTTTATCATAATAAATCAATAGAAAACAAGTTTAAAATCTATCAAGGGATGTTGATATACATGAAAATGATTTGTATCAATCTTTGAGTAAAATATCACTTTTTTATAAAAACATTTAAAAGTCACAAAATTTATAAAGAAAGACATTTAAAGTCATTTTTTAATCAAAGTGTCACATACCACTTTGAATTTTTTTAAAGGAATTAACTTTTTAAAAACATTCTTGTCCATATAAATAAATTCTTATAACTATTTTAAAAACATGGAAATTAATCAGAATGATTTAGAAGAATAAATATTTAAAAAATTTAAAATGAATTTTTAGTAAGAAAATTCCCTTAAAAATAATACCTTTGAAAACTATTTTATGAAACATGGACATGGATAATAAATAAGTCCCAATAGATACTTACGTAAAAACAACCTCAGATAATAAAGAGATTGTGAAATTAACCCTTACCTTGTACATTTCCTTGGTCGAGGGTAGGTTAACCTCATGTATAATGGTGAAATAATTGTTATTATATTATAAAAGAATCATATACATTAATATGATATCATATATGATCTTTTAATATTTCTTTGTTAATAATATCTTAGTATTATTGTCATTTTGGGTGTTAACTGATTTGTTTTCCTTTATATGCTTTGTTACGTAAGTAATGTTTGTTATGGATAGGATGTATCTTATTCATATTCAGAATTATATTAAGTCTTTAAAAATTATTTTTAATCATCTAATGAAAATTAGTCTTGAATGGATATGATGGGGAATGAATCTCATCTCGTTCGTGGAGACGGTAATCCGTACGTACGCACGATCGGTAATATCATTCTTTTGATATTAAAATAATATATAATTGGATGGTATATAATATATAAAGAATAATTATCATGTTATATTTATTATTTACATCAATTAAACATCATTATTATACCCATCCAAATAATAATGTATTGAATAACAATTACACCACAACGTGGAGACAGTAAGTTGTACGTACGCATGTATGGTGACATGCCATTCAAAAAATGGATAGAATAATGAATATGGTTGAACCAAATTTTTAATAACATAAAATATTATAGAATATACTGGATTTATTATTTTATAATGGAAACAAAAAAGAAAAAGTAAGTGGAAGAAGAAAGGACCTTGAAAGTGGTGATGAAATATTTACCTCTTCTTCGGGTTCTTCCTTTTGATTTGATCAAAAGGGATTCCTAGGATGGATTTATGACTAAAAGAACACTTCTAGGATGAAGGTAGGATATTTTAGAGGGTATTTGGGTAGGTTTTGGCCAAGATAAATGGCTTTGAAGGTGTGAATTAGAGAGAAGGGGGAGTTCCCTTTTATAAGAGTGGCGAGGGGCACCTTAAGAAAATCTAGAAATATTATTTTCTAATAAAAAAATTTGGTTTCTAATGGCTTAAATATAAATTATTTAAAATATAATGTGGAGACGGGACAAAAATCACTCATCCAATAGGGTTTAAGCAGGTTTTGGTCACTATATTAACTTTATCATTTAGATTTAACTCTTTGTTAAATAGTTTGACATTTAGCATGTCTCTTTGTATTTTTATATTATATGGTTAATAAACTTACTCTAAGCTTCCAAACTAACCCAAAGTGGTTCATTAATGATACACATATCATTATATAAGTCTTTTGGCAAATCCTTATACTTTTAGGAATATAATATCAATTAATAATATAATATTTGTTTTAAAAGCTCTTTTATGTGAATTTTGACACTATTTGGTATTTTGTTTTTTCTAAATTTATAACAGTATTATTACTTCAAAAAAAATTCATCTAACCAACTCTAACATGTCATATTAACCTATAAAATTATTTTAGTTCATAAAAAGTCTCAAATTTCATTTATTTGTAAATTTATAATGTCAATTATTTTAATCTTTTATTAATACGGTAATTACAGGATCATCATTGTGTTATAAATAAATTTAATTATATTATGTCTGAAAATTATAAATAAAATAACATTATGTAGGAAATATTTTTATCTTTCTAATAAATATTTATAGTCTAATTTATCTTTTGTGTAACCCTATATTAAAAATGTTTTAGTTATTAAACTTTGAAATTAAAACATTTAACTATTCTTTGAATTAATTAATAATAAATGTCTTAATCTTGTCCAAGTTTACCAAAGTGGTTCGTATTATATTCCTAATGTTCTTTTTGGCCAAATAATACTTATCTAATAGAATTAGGACATTTTTTTGGGTAATAATAATATCATTTTTACCCTTAATTACCCTATTTACTTTTAATTGTGGTAAATAACAGTAAAAAGTTACTATTCACCAAAAATTATTTTCATCTTATTTAACCACATTTTAATTAATTATAAAAACCTTCTCTCTCAGATTTTTAAAATTCATCTCACATAAGTGGAAAAATTATGTTTTATATAAACTTTCAAATGCTCCTAGGAGGTGGGTAAAAGACGGTAAAAAGTTAAATAAATTTTTTATATATCTAAATTTATTATAAAATGACTCCAATTAAATACATTGAATTTATATAAGTCTTATATATCTATTTTTACTTAAAATAAATTTAGATAAAATAAATAATTATTTAAATAAAAAGTCAATTTTAAACAATTACTCAATGTTTTTCACTATTCATAAAAAATTTAAAGTTTTTAGAAAAATACAAAAAATACAGCCTAAGCAAATTTTTGTATTCGGAATTCAAAAATGAATTCTAGTTTACCAATTGCAAAACAGATAAGTTGTATTAATTAATATAAAATTAATTCATGTTTTCAAAACCAAAAGGCGTATTTTTAAGAAATAATAACTATCGAAAGATTAAAATTTGTTTATGTCCAATTTCAATGTGAAATTACATACAATGATAATAATTGGATTAAATGATTAAAATATAATCTATTTATAATTACAGACCATTAAAATTTATAATTCAATAATATAAATTATTTTTAATAAGAAAGTTGTTTTAATTTAAAATATAGTTTTTTTCACTATTCACCCAAATAAGAAGGTTATCAGAAAAACACCAGAAATTTAATGAATCTAAATTATTACATCCTGATTCTAAAGAAGTCATTTATTTTGTAAAATTTAATATATAAATGTTTCAAATATTAGATTTAAAAAGGTTCTCCATTAAAAGGCGGTAAAATTTCATTTTTTTGAAAAATAGTTCTGTTGTTATAAAAATTGAATTTGTTCTTACATTATGTCTAAAAAACTCATAATATGGATTCTAAAATTATAAGGATTATATAAATTTCAAAATTCAGTTAATACTATTTATAACCTCTTTTGAATGGCTATTTTGGTATGTCGTGGTGCGCTTGAACTTTGTGTTGCGTGTAGTGCAAGTTATTGAATTACTTTGATGAAATAACATACTATGAAATCTATGGGTGTTACATTCTTACCACCTTCAATAAATTGAATTCAAAGAATTTGAAATTGTTCTTTGAAAATAAAAGTTTAAAAATAGAAAATACTTCTGTGGGAAAACCAGAATCAGAAATTGGGATAATAAAATTTGGTCTTAATAAGTGTAAAAGGGAAATAAAAAAGTCACCACCAGATTATGATCTCAATTAAAAGAACATTGGTGGAAATTAGAGACATATAATTGGAGTAAAAATGTATATATTTATACTGAGTGATTGAGGTCATTAGTCACAAACAATTGTAGAATTAAGTGCCTCAAAACCATCAATCTATGATGATTTAAAATGTCATCAGTTCAAGAAAACATAAGGTATTAGGATAACAAATTTTTAGTTTTAAGATCCCTTACCCATAGTTTAAGAATTAATTTCATCATAGAATAAGAGAATAAAAAAATATATACTTGGCAAGTTGAGTTCCATCCTTTAACTAATTTCTACCACAAACTCATATTTCACTCTAAAAGATAATAGTACATAATAAAATATTTTATTTATCCTATTTGTATATGTTTCCAAAAAAATGAATTTATAATTTATCTAAGAGACCATTAAAAAAACTACATTATTCAATCCAAGACATAATGTGGGCTAGTGGTAGGTGACACACCATTGTCACCCTTCAGTTGCGGGTTCATGTCTCGCGGCCTTGCCAAACGCGACAGGTTGCCACCCCACCTCCGATTTGTCCTTTTTGTGGAAATTAAAAAATAATCTCAAACTAGATTTATCCAATATACCTCTATACAAACTCACAAACCAAAATTTATAAGGAAGGTAAACACAATGAAGTTCCTTTTTTCCACATAATAACGTGTGAACACCTTCATCTTGTATTCTTTTAAAATAATGCAACATCCTTAATTACCATAAAACATTATTGATTACATTCCTGCTCCCTTATTTCTTATATAATACTGTATATGCTCCTTCTATCAAAAAAATTTGTAAACTCCAACAATGATGTAATATACAAATCATTAATCAGTTTCAAGTTAGTCAAGAATATCTAATATAATTTATCTAAATCAATCATCTATTATTCCAGAAATCACTACCTTGGTATCAGAACCATATTATGGTTTATATATCTCTCAACCATATATTTTCCAAAATCTTGACCTGCTATTGAGTCACTTTTCTTGGTTCCACACAATCTCAAGTCCTTATTGAAATAGTGTTGTAGTACAATCCTTATATACTCTATAATTATTATAACATGTACATCATTAATAAAATATTCAAATGACACAATACTTTAATAACAACGTAAGAAATCTAATCATTCCTCTTCATCTTTGGTAGTATAATTACTTTATTATTATTCAATACTATTATTTGGGGTATAATCTGATGATTTGGACATTGATTCATGTAGTGTCCCCACCCCTTGCAGATAAAGCATTGTACATTTGAAACTTTTTTCTTACCCTTTCAATCACGTACTAGGTGTCATTTTTCTCCACACTTATAAAAAAATCTCATTCCCTTCCAACATTTACCAAGTTGATTCTATCCACAGTTTTCACATATGGAAAACTCCTTCTTTTCCCTCTTCCCTTTATCTATATTTCTCTCTTCCCTCCTTTTCTTATCTTTTTTCCCTTCAAATCCATTGAACATAGATAATTCTTTACTTATCTTATTAACACAAGATACTATTTCTTCATATGTTGAGAATACATGTGAGACTATTTCCCTTCTAAATGTTGGATTAATACCTTGAATGATAATATCCTTCTTACTCTTTGAATCATACGTATTGGTGGAATTCAAATTTCTTCTACTGGGCGTTATTTCTATACAATGGCATACACTAGTTCAGTTTATGAATTGCAATGAATAAATCCAAACTTGTAAAATACCTAACATAAATTGTGCAGTATATGGATATAATCCATAATCATAAAAATATTTTCGTTGAGGAGGTATATACTCATAAATTCTTCATAATGATTTGTAAATAAAATGAGAATTATCCTAAGCATATCTCCTAAGAGTTTCATAACCAAGAGTGCAGCAATGCCCATTGTCGTGAACCAGTTCCTGTTTGAGTCAAGCTCAATAAGGTGTTTTTATGATTTACCCCTATGTACATCTGTGTCAGATCCGCCCTTACTTTCTCGTATCCGGACAGGGATGTATTGCTTGGAAAACTCAGAAAATCTCTAAAATACAAAAATTCTAGGAATTTATTCTATACTAATCCTCAAAGTTTATCTAAGGGCTATGTGCTCAAATCAAAGTTTATCTAAATCTAGTTTCAAAGGTTTGTACTAAACTTCCTCTGATACCAACTATAATTCCTCGACCCCATAAGCCTAGAGTCGATGCATTATTACATATCATTGTCATGATCACAAAATATCAAGTCTCGAAAGACCGATTAGTTTAGTAACCTTGGAAGTACTAGATACATTCATAAGGTTTGCATTACATCATAAAATGGAAAACTAAAACAACATTTTTTCCATATAAAACACTGAGATCCCATAGAATATCCATACAGGTCAGTCATAACATACTTCTTCGTATCCTAGGAAAAATAAAACATATAAAGAGGTGATCTCGGATTCTCAGTAAGGATAAAAATATAGAGGAAACATTTATAAATAGAATAAACATTTAAAGAAATGTATATAACTAAATAAAAATCTATTTCAATATAAAATTCATCATAATATAGAAAATATAAATCAAAATAATTCCATTTACATACTGATATAGATGTTATACTAGTCTAATAATAACATTCAATATCAATAACCACTTTTATAATGACGGAATGCATAATTCCAGACATTCATAACCACATAGTCAAGGCCTTGTGCCAAGACGACTAATAAATTTTTTCAAGTCCTTTTTCCAAGACACTTGTTTGTCTCATGATACCTACCAATTCATCAAGGAGCTATAGAGGGCTCCACCCATCACTTACTAAGTCCAATGCATTCCTCATATGAAAAGGTTTAAACATAACATAAACATTTGTATTAAAACTAGCATACAACATTTCAATACATTATCCATAAACCATGAATGGTATAAATATAACACATACACATTCAAACATATCACATAACCTTCAAAACAATATGGAATATTTTTATAATAATAAATCAACTTCAAACAAGTTTAAAATCCATCAAGGGATGTTGATAAAGATAAAAATGATTTGTAAAAATCTTTGAGTGAAATATCCATTTTTCAAAAAAAACATCTAAAAGTCACACAATTTAGAAATGAAGACATTTAAAGGAATTTTTTAATCAATGTTTCCCATACTACTTTAATTTTTTTTGAAAGGAATTAACATTTTAAAAACATTCATGTCCATATAAATAAATCCTTCAAAACCATTTTGAAAACATGGCCATTAATGATAATGATTTAGAAGAATAAATATTTAAAACATTTAAAATTATTTTTTAGTAAAATAAAAGTCCCTTAAAAATAATCCCTTTGAAAACTATTTTATGAAACATGGATATGGATAATAAATATGTCCCAATAGATACTTACGTAAAAACAACCTTGAATAACAAAGTGATTGTAAAATCAACCCTTACCTTGTACTTTTCCTTTATCGAGTGTAGGTAAAACACCTATATAATGGTTAAATAATAGTTATGATATTATACATGAATCATATACAATAATATGATATCATATATGATATTTTAACATTTCTTGGTTAATAATATCATAGTATTATCGTCGTTTCAGTTGTTAACTGATTCGTTTTACTTTATATGATTTGTTACGTAAGTAATGTTTGTCATGGAGAAGACGTATTTTATTCATATTCATAATTATATTAATTCTTTAAACATTATTTTTAATTATCTAATGAAAATTATTCTTTAATGGATACGATGTCGAATGAATATCATCACATTCGTGGAGACGGTAATCCGTGCATACGTATGAGCGACAATATCATTATTTTGATACTAAAATAATATATAATTGGGTGGTATATCATATATGAAAAATAATTATTATGTTATATGTATTATTCACATCAATTACACATCATTATTTTACCTATAAAAATAATAATATTTTGAATAACAATTACACCATGACGTGGAGACGGTAAGCTGTATGTACGCACGTATGGTGACATGTCATTCAAATGATAGATAGACTAATGAATATGGTTATACCATATTTATATTAACATCATAGTATGTAGAATATACTGTTTTTATTATTTTATAATGAAAACAACAAAGAAAGAGGAAGTGGGAGAAGAAAGAAACTTGAAAGCGGTGATGAAATAGTTACCTCTTCTTCGAGTTCTTCATTTTGATTTGATCAAATGGGCTATGTAGGTTGACTTTATGACTAATTAAAGGCCCATAGGATTAATTTAGGATAGTTTAGAGGGTATTTGGGCAGGGTTTGGACAAGCCAAATGGCTTTCAAGTTGTGAATTAGGGAGAAGGGGGAGTTCCCTTTTATAAGAGGGGTGAGGGGCACCTTAGGAAAAGCTGGAAATATTATTTTATAATAAAATCATTTTCGGTTTCTAATGGCTCAAAAATAAATTATTTAATGTCTAAGGTGGGTATTGGTCTAAAACCACTCATACAATAAGTTTTAGATAGGTTTGGGTCACTATATTAACTTCATTTTTAGATTTAACACTTAGTTAAATAGTTTGACATTTACCATGTCTCTTTGTATTCTTCTATTATATGGTTAGTAAACTTACTATAAACATCCAAGAGATCCCCAAATGGGTCATTAATGATACAACTATAATTATATAAGTCTTTTGGCCGAACCTTATATTATTAAGAATAATATAATATTTGTTTGAAAAAATATTTTATGTCAATTTTGACACTATTTGATATTTTGTTTTTTCTAAATTCATAACAATATTATTACTTCTAAAAAAATTCATATAACCAACCCTAACATGTCATATTAACCTATAAAATTAGTTTAATTCATTAAAAGTCTCAAATTACATTTATTTGGATATTTATAATGTCAATTATTTTAATCTTTCATAAATACAGTAATTACTACATCATCATTGGGTCATAAATAAATTTAATTATTTAATGTCTAAAAATTATAAATAAGATACAAGTATTTATTAAATCTTATTATCTTTCTAATTAATATTTATAGTCTAATTTATCTTATGTATAACCTTATATTATTTTTTTTAGTTATTAAGATTTGAATTTAACACTTTTAACTCTTCTTTGAATTGATTAATAATAAATGTCTTAATCTAATCAAAGTGGACCAAAGTGGTTAATATTTCATTACTAAGGCTGTTTTTGTTCTAATAATACTTATCCAATAGAATTATGACATGTGTTAGGGTAATAATAATATCATTTTTACCCTTAATTACCCTATTTACTTTTAACTGTGGTAAATAAAAGTAAAAAGTTATTATACACAAAAAAAATATTTTCATCTTATTTAACCACATTTTACTTACTGATATCAACCATTTCTCTTGTATTTCTACAATTTAACTCATTGAAGTGGTAAAATTATGTTTTATGTAAATTTGCAAATGCTCCTAAGAGGTGGGAAAAGACTGTAAAAAGATCGATAACATTTTTATATATCTAAAATTATTATAAACTGAATCCAATGAATTAAATTGAATTTATATAAGTGTTAAATATATATTTTTAACCAATGTAAATTTAAGTAAAATAAATAATTATTTATATAAAAAGTCTGTTTTAAACAATAACTCGGTGTTTTTCACTATTCATCAAAAATTGAATGTTTTCAGAAAAATACCAAAATTTAAACCTAATCTAATTTTGATATTCTGAATTAAAAAATTAATTAAATTTTACCAATTTCAAAACATATAAGTTTCATTAATTAATTTAAAATTAATTCCTGTAGTCAAAACCAAAAAGGGTATTTTTAAAAAATAATAACTATCAAAAGATTGACACTTATTTATGTCCAATTTCAAATTGAAATTACTTACAATGACCATCATTGGATTAAATGGTAAAAATATAATCTAATTATAATTCTAAACCATTAAAATGTGTAATTCAACAATATAAATTATTTTGATTAAAAAATTTGTTTTTAGTTAAAATATAGTATTTTTCACTATTCACCCAAATATGAAAGTTATCAGAAAAACACCAAAAATTTATGGAAACTGTATTCATATGTCCCAATTATAAAGAAAAGTTTATTTTGTAAAATTGGATATATAAAAGTTTCAAATATTGGATTTAATAAGGTTTCTCCATTAAATGGCGGTAAAATTGCATTTTTTGAAAAATACATCTTTTATCTGAAAAAAATGAATTTGTTCCTAAATTATGTCTAAGAAACTCATAATATGAATTCTAAAATTATAAATATTATATAATGTTCAAAATTTAGTTAATACTATTCATAACCTCTTTTGAATGGCTAGTTTGATAAGTCGTGGTACGCTTGATCTTAGTGTTGTATGTAGTGCAAGTTATTGAATTACTTTGAAAAAATAACGTACTGTGAAATCTTGGGGTGTTATAATTCGCTTAAGGGAAGCTTCACTTCCACCACAGTAGGTCGGTAGAAAAAGTTAAATTTTGGACTTTATTGAAAAATACTAAAATAAATTAACAAATTATTTTATTTCATTGTCTCCAGTGGATGAGCGGTGGTAGTGGGGACTAGTGACTTATCAAGCCAATTAATGGAATGACTCTCCTTTATTTGTAAATGCGCCATTGGGGAATTAATAGGTTCATTCGTTAAATGAACATCAATAATTCATCGGTGCGTTACTCACCCTTATTCTCCTCTATTTATGTGAGGCTCGGGGTAGAGTTTTGGCACGGCTTCACTACGCAAAGAACCTCGGGCAAAGTAACGCGATGAATTACACCAATGGAGGATGAAAGCTTGGGTAACATCGATGCAGGATCAATGAACACCGATGACCTCACTCCGGCGAGGGCTCCCCTTCCACCGACGATTGTGATACCTCTAACAAGTCACGAGTTATGGGTTTTGTTAATGCACATGTGAATTTTTATTCCCTCATTCATGAAATATTTTTTAATTCAATAAGTATTATAGTTAACAAATGTTGATTTATTTATACTATCGCTTGTCATTATGTTAATGAGGAGGGCGCGGGCCAAACGAACAAGTCTCGAACCCTTTGTTGCTTTATTCTTGTTTCATTATTCGGGTGGAAATTCTTCAACTAGTCAGAATGAAGATTCCAGGAGCCGCGTAGTGAGGACAGCATCTCCGGAATCTTGTAAACACAAGCGAATGTGAAAACGAAGCTCCAGAGCATCGTTGAAGCCCCGCAGAAGAAGAACTGCTATGACACCGGCACAGAAGCACCTACAGATGAGGGCTGCGGCCAAAAAAAACTGGACACAGATGAAGAGAGATACCACTCGGCGTCACTGTGGTCGGAAAAGAGGCCGGTACAAGCTAGTCGTAGAGGTGGAGGCGGTGCACCTCCAAGCACCGCATTGAAGGAAGTCGCGGCTCAAAGTCACGGCGAGCTGGAAAGGTACCTCCCTCTTGTAGGTCTCGAAACTGATGACGCGGTGCCATGTGGTGCATCCAATTAAAAGAGTTGAATGGATCCATTGAGACATTTGGGAGTAGTGGACTGCACGACCCTTGCGGGACGGGCCAGCCAGTGGGCCGGTCTGCTCAGTGGGTTGTGCCGGTCCACCGCCCAGCGGGTCGATCCGACCACAGCCCCACCTAACCGTGTCAGCCTAGGATAGTTCTATTCAAGAGAGGTCATACCCAAACATGGTCGTCCCAAGAAAGCCCCACCGGTGTAGGGTTGGGTCTGTCCGGTAGGGTCAGACCAGATCCAGACCCCACTCGGGCCCTGAAAAGCTTAAGTGCCCCTAACATGTGAACCAGACGCCCATTTGACAAAACTTCTATGGAGTTTCGATCCTTGGAGTGAGATAGTACTTTTTTAGACAATAAAATAGAGTTTTGGAGAATTTTTTGTTAATTCTAGGCTGGATCAACTTCGAATCTAACTGGGCCCTCGGTACTAAAATGCCAATAACTTAAAGACAGGGCATCCAGTTGACGCGCCGTCTGTTGCATTGGGACCCCGATGACATGACAGATCGCCAGGTTACTTATTCATGGGAATTCATACTGGTTGAAATATTATTGATGGCATGAGGAGGGGTTCTCCTAGAATCAAGCATATTATGAGTGGGAATCCAGTGGTTGGCATTGAGGTGGAGGTTGGAAACAGATCATACGGAGGTTAGTACTGAGTGATCCTATGTGGGCCAACACTTACCAATATTGTGTGGGTTAGATCATGTGTGGGTCAGCGCTCAATGTTCTTGTGTGGTTCAGCACATAACAATCCTGTGTGGGTCAGATCTTGTGTAGGTCACCGCATATCGATCCTCTATGGGTCAGATCCTGTGTGGGTCATGTGAGGGTTAGTACCTATTGATCTTGTGCGGTTTAGACTATCTATGGTCATCTACAGTGCCTCTCAATAGAATAAGATGACCTATCTTCTCAAATAATCATCTATACTTCTATGATTTACTTATACCTGGTTTGAGATTTGTCTTTTTTTTGTGCTTTGTGATTGAGATCACACTTTTTGGTTTTCCTTTTTCGAATTCTGAGTGACTTTTAGGGGTCTCAGTGTCCCTATTGGGTATTGTTATACTCAACCATGTATAGGATTCACCCACACCTTATTGTGTCTTGTGCAAAAGATGAGCAGCTTAGATGAGACTTGAGTGAGCCAGGACCAGGCGGTACAGGGAGGAGATTGGCTGACATGGAGAGAAGTGGAGATGATCTGTACCTACCGTTTAGGTAGGATCTTCAGTGGACAATTCCAAGAGCTGTTTTCTATTTTTCAGTTGTAGCTTTACCTTTTAGTTGGGCTTTTATTCTGGCCCCTTTTACATTCAGTACACACCTTTACTACTACATTTTTACTTTGTTGTTGCGTATTGTTTTGTTCCTGAATCGTGTGATTTTATAGGGTTAAAGGTAATGCCTTCCCATTTTATGGATACTCTTTTTCGGTGCTAGTTGCCTACCTCTGGCCTCTGGAAGATGGGCTTGGGGTAGTCACAACATGGGCCTAGGGGATGGGTCATGATAGTATCTCATTGCACCACATTTCATCATTGTGCATCACCCTAGAAATTATGGATCACTAATATGATCCTAAACCACCTTCAATAACTCGTCGTTCTCATCACACCTCAATCTCATATTCGATCGCGAACCCACGCTCATTGTACCAATCCGATATATTCAGAAAACTACATCACTCTTGTTATTCCCACATAATTCATGCTTATGGCTGTTCGATAATTCATTAACCCACCCCAAAAATATCAAAACATGACCCCATATACTAACATTGATGAACACGAAGAACAGTGGGGGATAGGCACAAGAAAAAAGATTCAACCATCGATGACCATGTAGCGACTCATATTTTTCATGTACTATTTTTGGATATCGTATTGATTATTTTTGAGACCAACACTACAGAAACAGATGATTTTGTGGCTTGGTGTTCCCGAAATAATTTTTTGAAATATAATAAACATATTAAGTAGTAGAAACATGATGTTTCCCTAAAAAATTGAAATAAATAATAAATATGGGATCAGATCAGGAATATGATGGAATCATTGTGTTCAGAACTCAGGTTTTATCCATGTAAAGATATAAATTTTTTCAACACTGGTTATTTTTGGAAAATTCATTATTGGCATGGATAACTATAAATTAATAAAATGATTTTTAAATCCATATTTATGAAGTTAAAAAATCCACTTATTTAAATACATTCTTATGTAAAATTTTAAGAGCTATCCACATAACCTAAAAAATTGAGGAGATCTATTCAAGATAATTAGAGGAACTCTATTTGTTGATGAATAATGGATAGAGGTTCTAAGATCAGCGTGTAACATAATTAGAGGATATTTCCAAAGACAATGACACAACTTCCTTCTTCTCCATTGATTGTTCCAAATTGAGTTTTTATATTTTTTTTCAAGGATTTATTCTCATTTTTGATTCCTACAATGAACACAAATCAATTAACAAATTAATTTGTTCACAGATCAAGCATATTGTGGGTATGGGGAAATTATGATTCAGAATTGGGAATTTCTTGTTGATTATTTTATATCTCTTCATTAGTTTTTCAAATGGAAAAAAATTGACATCAACATGAACATTTTCTGATATAAGTTCCTCATGGCTGTTCTTATGGAATTTTCTTTTATATTTATTCATTCATCATTAGGGTTTTGTTTCATAGTGGTTTGACCCAAACACCGATGAATCAAATATTGAAAATCAGTTTATTAGAACAATAATTCAATATCATATATCTATACTTGGTATATCATGGGGACCATTTAGTGAAAACATTAGAAAATGCATCACGGTATTATTTGTAATTGAAGTGTGCAGTTCATGGATGCACGCAAACAGTTGAGGTTTAGGATGATTTAAAAAAAACAAGGATTCTATAAATCTCATCTATGGTAATGATCATCCTAGGATGACCAATATACAAAATATGAATGAGTGTTTTATGATGGATCAAACAGAGTGAAGGGATTAAACATTTAGAACATTACAGTTTTGGAAAATCTTGATACACAAGGTATGTATTTTGGGAACACATGTCATGTGGGATCCCTGGTGCAGTGGATATGGTTTCCATGATAGGCTAAGCATCACATGACTTGTGACCCTTCCCTGGAAGATTTGCATGTAACTAGAATGGTACATGGACTTGACCAGAAGTTCATTATCATAGAAACACCATGTACCCCCCCCCCATGAACATGATCTTTCCAGGTGTATAAGAGACGAGCCATGTACATAAACATTGGTATAATTACACCTACATGGTCACACCATAAAATTTTACATGGATATGGGAATTGTTCTTTTACATAGGTATGACCCGGTGCTAAAGGGTCACACTATTTACTACTAGTACATGGTGTGAAATCTTTCAAACAAGGCTTGAATATCGTTTCCGCCTCATCATGGACAAGTTTCATTAGGGTGTGGTCCCTTAATCCATTCCCAGAGGGTTAGTATGGAATCATGTCTTACACGTATGATGGTGATCCCTTCTATATAGATTCTTGTACAGAGTTGTCAAAAACCTTTTATGAGGTCTGGAGTGAGATCCACTATCATATTATTTCCCTATGATGTATTCTTGGTATCATTGTGACCAACACTACACAAAATTTGATCCTATTCATATATGGTTATTCCAAATAGAGGTTTGGTGTACACCCAAGGCCTTGGGTGTGATCCTCATTTTTGTATCATATCTATTCAAACATCCAAAGTATTCTTCCTATGATGCGACCCGACAAGCATGGCCTTTAGTATAAACAACATCTGTGTTATCTGACTCATGGAGTGTGTTCTCTTAAACATGTTCTATGTTGAACCTTATACCATTAATCCTATTGTGGCATTATGGTTGTGGCTATTCATTGATAATGTTTTTTTTATATTTATATATTCTTGTTATATGTGTTTTAGACATATACATGTGTATAGATTATAGTTACTCTTATTTTTATATTTTTTTGGTTTTATAGTGTCATACTAGGTTTTGTTATACTCAACCACTCATTGGATTTTCCCACACGTGTCATGTCTTATGTAGATGATCTACCCTTGGATGGATTCTTAAGGAGATCAAAACCATGTGGTTCCTATTAAGCTGAATAGACCAAGGTTTGTTCCTACTATTATCTTAAAATATGTTCCCATCATTACTTTTAGGTTGGAATTATTTTTAGACTCTTTATGGTGGGACTTTATTAGTCACTGTATACCTTCCATTAATTTTTTCGTACTCTAGTTTTGTAATTTATATGTAACCAGGAATTTTTTATTATTTTCTTTACATTCCATCATTGTATGGGCTTGGTGATGTGTGCGAGTGTATAAGTAAATTAGTCTAAGGCCTCCCATGTTTGTGATATGCCTACTCGGCACTAGTATTTAGTAATACGAATAATTGAAGTGGGACCATGGAATATTGTCATTGTCCCCATTGGGAACATAGGGAAAGTGACTTCGGTAGTAGGGATCCTTTATCGGTCTTAGAGACCTGGACATAAGAGGAGTTATGGGAGGTGGTCTTAGGAAAATGGTTATTCAGTTTAGGGTGTACAACATAGGTCTAGTAATCCCAGGGAGAGTTGGATCTACTCATGTTATGGAAGGGGAAAACATGTCTGAAGTTTTACTACCCATAATTTGAATGACATAGAGACTATAGAGGGGACACCAATGTAGAGGCAACAGTAGGAGTAGATATGTTCACAGGTTGGCGGATGTGGTAGAAGAGATGGTAGAAAAGTTGGATGAGGTATACACTTCAACTTGTTACCACCTCCACCCTCATGTGGTCCACTCCAAGCTTTGGGAGATGAAGCACATGGGAAATATGCATAGTAGGAGGTCAAGGCATATGACCTAGAGGCTCTGGGATTGATATAAGTTATGATATATTTCTTTTTTTACTTTACCCACTGTACTATTATACACATGGGATAGACATTCTGTTATTTCCAAATATCTGGTTTGAGACATATAGATTATTGGTGAGCCTTTGTCCTAATCCTTTCACTTGGAAAATCCCACTAGATATGACTCAATGGTCACACACTTCTTCTGATAGTGTAACCAAACTTTAGATGGTGAGAGTTTCTGTTGTGATCTCTTTGTATAAATAATGAAGCACTATGATGTCATCTTAGGCATGGAATGGTTATCCATAATTCATTTCTGGATAGACTATTTTATGGATAAGATTCTGTGTGTCCATAGAAATTGAATAGATATTTCCTTTTTGGGTGAGAAGGACACCTACAAAGTGAAGTATGGACTCATACATTGAAGGGTAGATTTTATTACTCATCATTAGGATTGAATGAACCTTGGTTTATTAGCTTTTATGATCTTTCAATTCCATACAGTGATGGTGGTGTATGATTACTTCTTTCATTACCATGTTCTATGCATTCCTCCCCACAGATATACATACTTCTTCATTGATCTACACCACAATTTGAAACTGATATCAATTATAGCATATCGTGTAGCTCTTAAAGAACTTCACAATATGATGGTGTAGTTTGAGGACATTCATTGGTATAGATTTCTTAGATCTAGTGTTTCATCAAGGGTACTCCCAGTGTTTCTTTCCAAGAATTCATAGATAAGGTTGAGGTTTTGTGTGGACTACAAGTGCTAGAACTAGATGACTATAAAGAAAAAGTATACACTTCATATGATTTATGAACACTTTGATCTATTGAGCGGGGCATGGTGGTTCTCAACGGTTGAAATCATATTAGGCCATCACCCGTTGCATTTACAAGATGACGATATACTGTAAACATCATTCATATGTTTCTATGGTCACTATGAGTAACATGTGATTCCCTTTAGAAATATGAATCCACCTGTAGTGTTCATGGGACTACTAAACTAGATTTTACATCCCTTCATATATTGGTACATGGTAGTATCCATTTATAATATTCTTTAGTTCATGGCATCCAAAGAGGAGCATGCGAGACACTTGAGGATGGTTATGGACGTACTCTGAGGGAAGTGGATTTACTAGAAGCTCTTGAAGTGTTATTTATGGATTTAGGAGGTCCACATTCAGGGACTTGTTATCCTAGTATATGGTGTTGTATTGGACTCAATGTAGTTCGAGTTAGTGTTAGCTTGGGATCCACTGAAGATCATGATGGAGGTTTGGAGCTTCCATGGGTTGATAGGATACTATCAGAGATTCATACATTATTTATCTAGGATATCAACACCCTTGATAGCTTTGACCATAAAGGGGAATCCTTTTTTTGTAGACAGAGAGGTTATAGTGTTATATTTATGTGTTGAGGAAGATATTGATGAGCACTCCCATATTTAGATATCTATATGAGGGTGTAGAGTATGTAGAGTTATGAAATACATCAAAGAACTGGGATTTATTGTTTGTTGATGTAGAGGTAGACAATGATTTTATTTGGTTAAAATTATTTGGTACCATATGAGATGAACTAGACAACCCATTATCATTAGTTAACATTGGTAGTATTCTCACTAAATATGTGGTGACACTTCTGGATAAGTGATCGGTTTATCATCTATTCTGACCACAAGATTCTTAGGTATATCTTCTATCAGAAAAATCTTATCATGAGATAGAGGTGATAGATAGAGTACCTCTAGGATTATGAATTCGATATTTTATATACTTGTGGGAAGGGAGACTTTGTGGTAGATTATATTATTAGGATATCTTTTTTACTATTCTATAATTAGGTGTCAGAGTTGTTGTCCTCATTGAAGAAATCCTATGTAAATGTTAATAGAGCATATGATCTCCAGACCATGGTTGTTAACCCACCCCCATTACAGGGAGTCAAGGAGGTACATCATGGGGCTAGTGACTTTGAGACCCTATGTAGTCATATATCCACTAGTCATGTTTCAAATGGATGATCTAAATGTGGGGATCTTTTTTTTATATTCATAAGATGAATGATGGTACCTGTGATTTTGTAAGAGGAAGTTCTAGGAGAGTTTCACAGATACCCTTTGGCAATACATCAAGGTGTTTAAAAGATATTCCAGGACCACTGATGTCAGTTTTGGTGGATAGAAATGAAAAAGTGAGTTATAGAGTTTTTGTCTTGATTCATTACTTATCCAAAAGTGAAGGATGATAAAAAAGTTCAAATGTTTTTTTCTTATCCCCTTTAGGCAACAAAGTGGAAGTGTGATGGGATATCAATGGACTCTATGTTGGGAATACCATGTATTTCTAGGGGGCATAATTCTATTGGGATGATCGCATACCTACTCACCAAGTCAGTCCACTACCTGGCTATCTGAGAGAATATTTCAGTATAGATCTTAGGACAACACTATAGACTTATAGTAGTTCGAATTCATAGAGTTTCATCGACGATAGTCTATAAATGTGATGATCGAATTATATCATGGTTGTGGAAAGGATTATAGGAGGATTTTGGGACATAGTTTCATCTCAACAATACTTTTCACCCCGAAAAAAATTTCTATAGGGAACAGACCAATCAGGTTCGGGAGGACATGCTATGAGAGTACACGTTGGTTTTTTCCCATGTTGGGAAGATCATATACCACTAGTAGAAATTACGTATAACAATAACTAACATTCCACCAATTGTATAACAGTATTAAATGACATCTATGTGCAACCCTATAGGTCACCACAATCTTATACTGACCAATGAGAGTCAGCACTCATGGGACTAGAGTTAGTGAGAGACACTCTGAGATGGTGTTGATCATCCAGAAGCAGATGAGGACTAAAAAGAACTATCATACATCGTATATAGACAGATGATAGAGGACTTTTGAGTTCAAGGAGGGGGGCCTTTATTTCTATTGGATTCACCTCGATGTAGATTTTGGATATTTGGATGGGGAGGAATGATATCATCAAGATTCATTGGCCCTTTCTATGTATTGTGTAGAGTTAGTGAGGTTGGGTACCACTTAGATCTTCCACCACAATTAGACCGGGTACACAAGTTCTTCCATGGGATGTAGCTAAGAAGTTATGTTAATGATCAGTCGCATGTTATTGAATATGGAGTGTTGAAAATCAAGGATGGATATAAATTATTTGTGTACGAGGTAGAGATTGAGGATTGGTAAGAAGGGATCATTTTTGAGTGAATAATTCCTTTAGTGTGTGTTTGGTGGAAACATAATAATCATTATGAGTGAACATGGGAATACGAGGATCATATGCATGCTCAGTACCCACAAATATTTGTGTAGCCCATTTCTTTGGATTTTTGGGGGGAATAGTTCCAAGGTATGGATAATGTAGTGACTCAAAATCTCTATTTATTATTTTTATCTATTATATACATTATTTTCAACACCGTAAGCTAAGATGGTTTTTCATTCCAAGGATCCGTCTTCCCATAATAAATGTAGGAAATATATTAAATATGTTAAATATAACATAGGAAACAATTTCATGGAAATGTGGGATAACACCTAATGGTGGGATCTGATTAGAAATATGAGGGCACCATTGAGTTCAAAATGTGGTTTTTACCCTCAGCACTATAAAACCTTTTTAATTGTGGGTTTTTTGTGAAACATTTTTCATGATTGTGAAAATCAAATAAATTAATAAAATTAGTTTTTTTAATAATTAATGGAGCAATGAACTAATCCTCTTCTTTAAATAAATTCTTGTGGGATGCGTTTCATGGTAATCTGAATAATCCTTTAAATAAATGATATCCATTAGAGTGCATTGGAGTAACTCTGTTGGTAGATGAAAATTGGATCGAGGTTCCAGAATCACTGTGTAATGAAATTAGAGAATCTCACCAAAGAAAACGATGTAGAATTTTTCTTCATCATAGATTGATCCAAATCAAGTTGGGATGTTTTTTTATTTATCATCGTTTATTATTCCTTCAATGAACACGAGTCAATTAACTGATGAATTGATTCTTGGATCATGTGTGTTGTGGGTTTGGGATAGATATGATTTAGGATTGGGAATATCTTATTGATTTTTTTATATTAGTTTTTTGGGAATTATAATAGAAATGAATTCAGGTACACACAAACATTGGTAAGGGTCAATTCATAAGGGTTTATCTTGGTGATTTTAATTTCCCATTTTTTTTTCATTGTCATGGTTTCATTTTCCTGATTGTTTAACCCAAATACAGAGGAATCAAACATTGCACACCAATTTCATGGTGGAAGGATTTGATATTATAGATGAATAATTATTATGAACTAGGGATCATATGATGAGGGGATTGGGACCAGATCAAGTGCGTATGGGTGCAGTTCTGGGATGCACAATGAGGTGGAGGTTCGGGGAAATTTATGAACAAACGAGGCCACCATAAATCGCATCATTAACAATATTAAACCTTTGTTATTCCAGATTACAAATACATGGGAATGATTTCTGATAGATATAATAGAAAAAAGGAACAACATGTGAAGAATAGTGGGATTATGGAAAATCTAGATACACACGATATGTATTTTGGGAACACAGATAATGTGGGACCCTGGTGCGAAGGATATAGTTTCTTTGATAATATAAGTATCAAATGGTGTGTGTCTTGGTCCCATAGTGTTGTAATATTCCCTAGAATCTCATCTTGTACCTCATAGGGTACATGGACATGACTAAGAGTACATGGGCATAGAAAATCCATGTACTCCCACACCGACACAGCCAGACCATGTTGACATTGGCAGAGCCATGTATATGGAAATAGGTAGAGGTGCATGGTCATATACATTCGATTTAATTTTATACTAACACAAGAATGGGTCATTTACATTAGTAGGATCTGGTGAATAAGTGACACACCATGTAATACTAGTATACTATGAGTACTCCTTCAAATAATTCTTGGATCCCTTGTCTTCTTTAGCTTAGACATGTTTTGATAGGGAGTGTTCCCTTGAACCATTCCCTAAGGGAAAGCATGAAATATAAACCTACACATAGTATGGTAAATAATTTAATATGAATTATTTTAATGATTTTTTTTAATCCTTTCATGAGCCCCACGGTGAGATCATCTATCCACTACTTTCCCTAAATAGAGTTCTTGGAATTGTCTTGACCAACACTATGTGTGTGTTGATCCTCAACTTAGAGGGTTAATACAGATTGAGTTGTTGAAATACCCCATGGCCCTGATTTTGATCCTCATTAATTTATTGTAACTATTAAGACTTCCAATTATTCTTCCTATGATGAGACCCAACAAGAACAACCTCTCATACAGACGTAATTAGTGTTATCTGATTCATGGAGTGTGTTCTATTGGATGAGGTCTATATGAAACATTTGAGAAGGAATTCTAGGCTAGAATCACAGTTTTGAATTTTATGTGAGACTTTTTGACTTTTTTGATAGTATGTGGATATTCCTATTATATATTTGGTAAACATATACCTAGGTATAACTGATTATTATTAATTTTTTAATTTGCTTTTTGGTTTCTTTATCTCTTACTATGTATTGTTATACTCACCCCTACAGGGTATTTTCTTACAAATTTAATGTCTTATGCAGATGATAAAACCATTGAAATTTTCTTGGAGTGATGAGGATCATTCATTTCATGGTGTCCTAGAAAAACCGAGGTGTGTTCTTGCAGTTATCTTGACCACATATCCCATCATTACATTCATGATGGACTTGTTTTCAGACTCATTTTGGTGGGATTTTATTTTTCTTATTTTACCATCCATTATATGTTTTAATAATTTTTATGTGTGATATTGATGTATTCGGGCATTTTTGGTCAATGTTTTTTACATTTCATCAATGTATGGTCATGGATATGTATGCATAAATACATGTACATTAGGTAAAGGCCTCCCATTTTATTGATATTGTTACTTGGTGATAGTCATCAGGCCCTAGACTATTAGAGGCGGGATTGGGGATTCATGTCATGAACTCCACTGGGATGGGTACCGACAGACCTAGAATTATTTTTAAAGATCATAGATCAATAATATTCATGCTGAAAACAAAACACAAACAATAATAAAACAAATTAAATAAATATAATTCATATATGGGGATTATGTGAAGAGCTTGAAATCAAAAAATAAAATGTATGTAACAAACCATGCATCAAAGATTTAATAAAGTGGGGTGGAAACTACAGTTCAAAATTCCTACCTTGATTATGGATCGACCATTGGTGAAAAATGAATCCACTAGTGATGAAGTTTATGATCCGACTTTATTTATCATTCATCGCATGATTATCCTCGATCCAATCATTATTCATCATTTGATGATGATCCTCCAAATAAGATATATCTTATCCTCTTCTTAGATATAGAAAGATTTTTGGACTTATTAATTAAAAATCTCACTTAATAATGTATTAATAAAGTATTTTAATTTGGTATTTTAATAAAACAAATAAATTATTTATTTATTTATTTAAATTAAACATACCCCTCAATTGCTTCCTCATCTGAACATCCTACATTGACCTACCTCAGGTAACATCTAGGGTAAACTCCAAAATCTAGAATAAAATAGGGTCTCATATTTCAGATCAAATAATCCATTTGAGTTTCACTCCACTATTTATAGAAAACTACATTCCCATTATATGACATATCTTAATTGTTTTTATAAAATTAATTTCGGGCTCATCGGGTCTCAAAATCATGTGTTATCTCAGTTCGTGGATTCAATAATATTCCCAAGAATATTCCAATTCCTTTCAGGGGAAAACAGAAGTATCTATAATATTAATACCTAATAGATAAGATGACTTAATTATGAAATACTATTTCCAAAATAAATAACTCTAATGATTCAACCGTGGGAATTGGATAAATCTAGTCCCTATAGATAAATAGATAATTCCTGGTCAAACCTTGTGTGCCAATTTTAAATATTTTTTAATCAAAAAAATTATAGTGATAATAAAATATGTATCTCATATAATGGTTGTTCATGGTTTGTTTTAGTTTCTCACATCAAGGATGAACCTTATAAAAATTTCATGTTTTTTTGTTCCTTTGTTATCCTTTCATACAAGTGAGGATACGAGTTTTTTGCGAGAATTTAAATAGTAACCAGTCATGGGGGGTTCATTAAAAAAGAAATTTTAAAAATAAATTGGTATCACTAATTAACAATAAACCATCCACCCCACCCCCTGGTGGTACACATACTTGATATGGTCACTATAAGTGATATTAATTTAATGTTTCATTGAGATTCTATTTAATGAAGAGATTTATAGTCCTTCTAAAAACATATGTGTTCCTTATTTTTATAGAAAGAATTTACCTGGGTGGATGAATTTGATGGTTAAATTTCAACTCTTACAATTATTGGAAGTGAGTGATGATACTATTGTGGGTTTTATGCATGTTACAATAGATAATGCTTTGAAATTTACTAAAAAAATATTGAAATTGATTGGAAATCCAAAAATTCCATTTTAATATCCTTTTTAGAAAATATATACCCCAATGTTATAGGACTTAATATATTTAAATAGATGTGGTATAATTTGGAGTAATTTTAAAGGAAACATAAAAATAAACATATCATAATTGAAAATATAGAGGGAAAATTTCAGATATAATATTAGTTAAATATGGGAATATTAATGTATATTTCATAATGGTTAATTATATACCCATACATATCAGTAGTTTTAGTGATAAGAATAATGATTTAACTATGGTAGAAAAATAAATGAGAAACTTTCTAGATAGATTTATCCAAAATAACTCATTGTTATAATATGTGCTTGATGTTTCTCTTGAGTAATTCCACAACTCCCTTACAAACAATGAGATGAATAAAGAAAATGTTTAAAAAAATCATGAGGTTGATTTTGATTACATGTATTAACTAATGATCAATTCAAAGGAATATTTGTACTCAAGTGTCTCTTATAGTGATGATGAGAGTGACCAAAATCACAAGAAACTTGTTTCTCTCACATTAAAAAGCCTTCAAAAGGGAAAACAAAAATATAGTAAAAATATTCGACTAAAATGTTTTAAATGTAAATGAATTTGAAATATTTATATAAATTTTCCAAGAAAGAAGAACAAATTGAATTTTAAGATAATTAATATAAAAATAAATATCAAAGAAAGACAAAAAATATTAAGACTTCATGAAATTTGATTATGGTATAAGGAAGATATTGAGAAAAGTAAAATGAGAAATCTAAAAAAATCGAAATAATTTAACCCTTAATCATGTATTGAATTTGACAAAAATAGATGGGGCAATCTTTATTGAACTTATTGAAATATAGGATACATCTATATAAGTAAATAAAAAGAGGATAACGGTGAAGCCAATAAGACTCATATGGAGATGATAAAAATTTAAGTCTATCTTAATAGAAGTTATCAAATAAAATTATAGGGAAACTCTATTTTTATGGAAGTTGTATAGATTATAATGGTTGAAAAAAGGTTTTAAAATAATGATAATTGATATATTGAGAAAATTTAACTTACGAAAGTAAAAAAGATAGTGAGTAAGAAATTTATTTCAAATAATCTAAGAAGAAGTTTACCACCTGAGAGGATATATTATCCAAGAAAAATTTAGGTTTATTTAGTTTTAAAAAACCCTAGTAAAAAATAGATAACCACTTTAAAAATATTTTTATGTTATGGATGATTCATCACCAACTGTTATGATGTCTTTTATTTCTCTATAGGTAAAACATTCTTCTATTGTATCAGAAAATTTGAAAAATATTTTGTCTGGAAAATAAGGGTTTGAATGTTTTTAAGATCATATGAGTTAATAAAAAATCTTATAAGAAGAATACTTTTTGAAATTTTGTTATAATAATCATTCTAATAAAGTTTCCTCAAATACGATATTAAATAATAATAATGTTTAATCAATATAACATATATTGTTTCCAAGAAGAACTCTACAATTTCAAGGAATAATTAGTTTAAGGGGATGCTTATATTGTTTTAGATTATATGGGCATAAATATTTTGTTTTATAGTATAATATATCTCTCCCATAGAGTTATAGAATTTCAGGATCAAGGGGAAAATTCTTTAAAGGTATGTGTAAGGTGTGTCAAGTATGGTCATAGAGTAGAAAAATGTATAAAAATTATTCGAGCTCAAAAGTACTAGATTTTAATAGAAATTAATTAATTGGATAAAAATAAGAAATAAATATAATTGATTTTGGAGGTAGAAATGATGAATTAAAAAAGTAGTAATCCATAGATTCCTGATATCATATTCTCTTAACATAAGATAATAGATACCATGGTATTGAATATCATTGAGGAATATGATAGAGAAATTGTGACCATTGGGATTGAGATCTCTATAATTGTCATGTGAATTATTTCTTCTAAAATTTAGTCATTCAAACTAAACTAACATGAGGTTTTATTTGTTATTGGGTTGAAACATAACCTATTGAGTTCCATATAATTATTTCATGAAGGTTGTGAAGTTATCTTTAAAAAGGAATTTTTTTCAATTAATGAATTTGTAATGGGATGTTTTATAAAATAAAAGAAGTAACTCTTTGGAATTTGTTTTTGATTGTAGATCCCAATAATTTCTATTCAATCAGTGCTAGAGAAGAGAAGAATATATGACACAGATAACCTAGCCACTTTGGCCAGAATAATTTGAGTAAAATCTCTAATGAAAATGTGGTGACTGATCTTTCTTAGTTATGATGAGATAGAGATATGATTTATAATTCCTATCAAAATGTTAAAATGGTATATGGTATAAAGAAAAGTTTAGAGACATTTTCAAAAAATATTCTTGAATTGACACAGTCTAATTATTTTTTATCTATGAGGAAATGATCTATAAATAGTGAAATTTATTTTATTACCATTATTAATTATTTTAAAATAATTAAAATAGTGTTATATATGGTGAACACGTCTTTGAGAGTAGTTATGTTCAAGATTTATAAAAGAGATGTTGAAAGATAAAATAACATTTATATTTAAAAATTAAGTAATAGGATGATAAGAAATGAAATGGGGGTGAATTTGAATCACATCTCATAAAGTATTGTAATAGACATTAGTATAGAATCCTTTACACACATTAGTCGAATGGGGTTTCTGAAATAATGAATTAAATCATAGTTTAAATGGGTGGAACAATTCCTACTAAATTTAAAAAAAATTTGTTTTATAGGATCAATGTGTGCATTGATTTTCACATTCAAAACTGTTTACTTTTGACTCTATGCTCAAATTTGAATTCATTTGAAATGTTGCAAAGAAAACCTACAGTGATTAATTTTAGAGACATTATTAGCCCATGTATCATCAAAATCAATGACCTAAATTATGGAATGATTTATGAAATGTCATATAAAATTGTATATATTGGTTACATACCAAATGGAAAAAGAAAAATATGCTAGAATAAAAGATAACATAATATGTTTGACTGTTATGATGTCAAAATAAATTAAATCCAACCCAAAAATGATAATCCTAATATAAAATTGTTTTAAATAAAATGATGTGTATAATAAAAAGATTTATAGGTTTAATAATCAAATATATATTCATAATAAACCATTATAATACAATGATGAATTTGATAAAATAAATGATGATGAAAATTCTATTAAAAGAAAAAATATTAGTATTCAAGATTGAGGTGGCATGTGGAAGAAGAAACACTATTTTTGATCAAACTGATCCTATCAAAAAGTGAATAAAACTAACAATTAATGTAATTATAACTATATAAACCAAGAAATATATGATTTTATAATCAAAATTCATTTATTTCTCATGTTAAATCAATATTATAGTAAAAAGAAGCATAACATAATGAATGTATTAAGGAACTGAATGAGTAGGTTTACCAAATCAATAAGAATGCCATTTTAGACCTTATTTCAAGACCCAATGACAAAAACATCCTTGGGACTATGTGTTAATTCATTAAAATTTTTAATGGTAAATGATAATTTATAAGGAATCAAGATAGATTTGTTTTCAATGGTTATTCCCAAGTTCAGGGATTTGATTTGGAATAGACTTTTGAACTTTTTCCACAGATGGAGGAAATCGTGATGTTCTTTATTATTATAACTTACAAACAATATAAAATATTTTAGATGGATTTCATGTCAAATTTATTAAATGTAGAGAAAGGATAATAGGTATTTTTAGAGAAACCTAATGGTTTTGTGCGGGATAATAATTGTACAAGTGTGTAAAAATTGATGAAATCACTATAACTTTTAAATTAATCTCTAAGGGCCTCATATTCAAATATTGATAGTTTCTTGAAGGATTAAATATTTATAACATTAAAAATAGACATAAATTTATACATCATAGAAATGAATATTGTTAAACATATTATAATAGTGAATATTAATGATATTATTTTTGAAGGAGATCGTGATAAATATTGTCAAGAGTTTACTACTCAAATAAAGCAACCATTTTTTAATATATATATTATGTGAGCTCAAATAAATCCCATTTTTTCAGTTGTTTCAGGAATATGCATATATTTTTATTTCTTAAGATAGTATCCTACCTTATTTTTGAAGAAGATGGAGATATATCACCCCAAGACAGTGTCCATACCCATTTAAGTGGGATTGAAATCATTAAAAGATATTATAAGTAAAAGTTCCAATTACAGTAATTTTGTAAATTTATGTGGTAGTATGATTTATCTCAAAAAATATAGACAAGTTATTGTTTATACATTAAGTATTTATTATATATATCATGGTTATTCAATGTAATCACATTATATGGTGTTCAAAATAATATTATTACATGTGGAAGAGACATTGAATTTTGGGATGTTATACAAAATAGGAAACAACATAGGTGTTTTTGTATTTAAAGATGAATTTTGGGTAGATTATTATGATTATAAAAGATTAAATTTATGTTTAAATTTTCTGTTATGTTATATCTGTATGACATGGACCTATATTAATTAGATTTCAGTGAAATTATTCACCACAAAGCCTGACTATACAGCTGCTTCAAGTGCCTACGCACAAATTATATAGATGAAAGATAAGTTATATGATATGAGTGTGAATGTTGAAAGACCTATCTAGATTCATTTTGATAATAAATGGTATATATATATATATTATCAAAATTAATTTTCAAATCTCAATGTCTGATAATATATATATATAAACCTCATTCCATTAAAGATATGGTGGCCAATAGAGACATCATGCTATAATTTATTCCAATATAATACTGATTGGTTAATAATTTCACAAAGGATTTATCTAAGGATGGATTTTATTTCATAATGTAAAATATGAATGTTCACCCCCTCCTAAATTCTTGAAAACCATTAGGAGGACCACTAATGAGAGTTGGATTATTTTTTCAATGGGAGTGACGTAAATTCACGACAATTTTCTTGGGAGTTATGTAAGACACATTTTTAGAGGAATGTAAAGGGGTAAATCTCTATCCTTGCGATGTTAATTTAGTGGATGTGTTTATTATAAAATGGATATTTTTTAAAATATTTGATCTCCATTGTTCAAGGGAAAAATCCATTCACTTGTAAAAATTAATGTGTCACTGAGAGACGGAGTTCACTCAAAAAATACTTTAAACTGTAGTTTCATTTAAAAATGTTTTACATATGAAGAAGGTAGTGATTTGGTATCCCTTCTATGATAAGTAAATTTTAAAGAGGAATTTTGTAACAATTTCATGGGTTGAAAACAAAACAAAAGGGTGAAATTGATATGAAATTATAATTATTGGAGAAGTTGAATTTGTTTTTTTCCTTGAATTAACTATTTTATAATGTTTCAGATGTTCTTTTTAGTTATTATAATTTTTTTTAGATGAGTTTCGAAAGGTTATGTTTATTTTTGGATAAATTATGAATTCTATATGGATGTAATGAAAATTGACAAGTCTTGTACTTCATAATAATTTTATTTTTATATCCTTTGACATTGTAAGAAATCCTGTATATAACTTACTTATATATATATGTTCCATATTTCAGATGAGACTGTATTAATAAAGAAAGAGTTTATAAGTTTTAATTGTGATATTTGAAGTGGAATAATACTTTAGTGATCCACAAATAAATTTTTTGTATTACCTCAGGGATCTGTATAGGATTTTTTTTGATTTTATATATAATTTTTGACTAGAATCAAAATTTTCTTCAATATATTATTTTAGTACTAGGTGTATTGATTTCATACTATTACGAAATAGTATTGTGTTGTGTGAGAATTTGTATATATGAATTTTTATATAAAGAGAATTTGATACATTTAAAGTCTTATGAAATCACCAACACATGGTGAAATTGAAATCTAAAAATTCATAACTAATCAATATTTCCAATATTTCATGATCCTAGTTAGTAGCCATGATTATATGATGACATTCAAGGTATTTTTAATAGAGATTAAATGATATGTATCATGAACACGATTAATGAGGATTTTAAATTTAATTATTATAAATTATTCTTTATGATTTAGCACTTTTTTAGGGAGACCTTGACTAAGAAATTTGGTGCATTCAATAAATAATGAATTTCCAAAAAAAATGATTCAAATCACCATTATTATTTATTGTATGAATCTAAAAAATCTAAATAAAGAAAATAAGTGTTTCCAATAATTTTGAGATATCCAGAAACAAAGTTTTTTTTAAATCATATTTTTTGAAGAGAAATAAAGAAGCAAATGAAATTCACTTCATCAAAATTTATGTTATGGTCAATTAATGTTTACTTTATTATAATTCATCTGGGATCATGATACTGAGAAGTAAGGAGATAATTTTCATATGTGCATGATCCCATACTAGAAAAGATCATTATAGAGATTTGTGAGATGGATTAATCAAGAATAATGTTTTATTAAAAACATATTATTCATTGATGTGTTAAAATAATAAAATCTTAATAAAAGTATAGGATTTAGGATTATATAAAATATTTGAGCACTATAAATAATGTAAATTACATCCTTTAATCTGAACTAATCATCATTCATTGATTTCTCTTTTAACGTTTATGATCTTTTAGATTAGATATTGTGTTATAATTCTTCAAGGATCATACACTTACATTCTTCAACAAATTTTCAACCATTATTACATCCATCATGTTATTAGTTATCACAGTCACTTGTTAAGGGCGTATTGATTATAAAAATTTAGAATCATATCTATATTATCCTTTTTATGAGGCTTCCATAACTTTTAAGTAGACTCCAAAACACTTAATTCAATACTTTTTTCCTATAAATGTTATATTATACCCATAGTGATATGTTGTATTCTCATATAATCTACAATGCCAATGGATTTTATTAAACCTCACTTTTCTACCCAAAATTATATTTTATCTAGATTTTATTCCTTATTATTTTTTAGGCAAATAGGTTTCCAATTGAACCTTAGTAGGAAATTCAATTTTGTTTAGATTTTGTACAACCCCAATTTATGTAAATATGTCTCTTTCATAATTTTTCTTAGACCTTATTTTTCTTGAAGCTCTCTTAAAAATCCACTATTAGTAAAAATATTTTTTGTATATTATGATCATTTAATAAATAACTATACCTACATATATTCATATTCAAAACCAAATAAATCCCAAAATAATATAATACCTTAATTTATCTTTGAGTTATACCTTTGAATATTGAAACAATATACAAATTTCATAGAATCTATTTTTATTTTCTCTACGACATAAAATTGTTCATATGAAATAACTTTTGGTTTGCTAAAATAAACTCCTAAAATTTTAATGGTGTTATTTATATAAATATAATTTTATTCTTCTTATATCAACTCATTTTCCTTAATTGAAAAAAATTGAATCATGTAAATGGTGATAAACACTGAGAGGTGTTCAATCCATATTTATATTTTTTTTATACAAACTATTCAATTCTAATTATTCTTCAACACTTTTCTCTCTATATGTTCACTAGTTTAATAAAATAATTTGGTATTACTCATTTGTTAAAAATCATCACCTCCTTCAAGGATAAAAAGGTCCATGTTTTGTTGTGGTAATTATCCCATGCACACATATCCCCTTTTTATTATCAAGAATGATGTGGTAAATGGAATGGACTTAGACTTTTTATAATGTCCTGTTTCTACAGGTTACAACTTTTACATAAAAATAATAAATAGTTTCCTTTATAAGAATGATCAACATGGAATATTCATGCCTTTTTCTAGGACTGAGATGATATAGATCTTCTTACTTGGAATAAATCATTTAAAATTATTAGAAATATTATTACTTCGTTTTATATATTGAGTCTTCAACACAATAGTGTATCGACATGAATTTTAAATTATTTAAAACACTTTTCCTCTTCATTTATCTACATTAAAACATATTATGAATATTATTTCTAAAATAGTATATGAAAACATGATTAAATTTCATCTTCACCATTTTTTCCTAAATAAAAGCAGCATTGGTCTAGAATAATAAATATAAATATTTTACATTTAGATTGACTTGAAACTCGCATGATCTCATCATTTTATCATAGTAAATAGTCATATATTAAATCCTTATTAAGACTTATATTCATTTTAAAAAAATTTGTCTTTTTTCCCAAAAATATACACATTTTAATTATTCTATTTTTCCTGGTAGTATATATCATATTAATGTGGAAATCCAGTTTGTGGCATGGCACTCTCAACCACTTGCTTGAATCGCATCATATAGTTGATCAGACTTCGAATACAACACTATATACATCATAAGGTAAATATTCATAGATTTTATAGTTTTTGGGGTACAATAAAACTCATAAGGTTCAATAAAACCTAAAAATCATAGAGTTCAGCCAACTCTATAAACAAAAGGAATGATTTCCAAGGAAAATAATAAGTTTATTATCATAGTTTGTAGATTATATATGTATAGAGTTTAACTACATATGGTTAATTTTATCATAAAATATTTTTGAAAACTAAATTAGACTATGTATTGGTTTGTGTTTAAGTTATTTTTATTTTACAAAACTCATCACAATAATTATAAAACTCATTCAATAATAAAAGAACATATTCAAAATACTTCCAAACAATCACAATAATAACAAGAAACTTAGTAAATATTTAAAAAATGGAAGGAATTATCTAAATTATTCCAAATATCTTTTTATCCCCCTATAAATAATATTATATCTTAATATTCTACTAAAAAAATTTCACACACCCCATAATTTATCATATTATAACCACATTTCCCAATGTTTATAACAATATTATATTCTCATATAACATTTTTTTACTAGAATCATTACATAAATCATTATATATAAACTATTGTTGGAAAAAATACAACATAATCCCCTATATTATTTCAAAATCCCCCACTTTATATTTTCTTCCATATTATCCCACTATTTCTCCCTATATTGAAATATATATCCAATGAAATTTGTCAAGTGACGAAACCATATTCTCAAATAAAAGTGTCTTGAATCAAACAACTCAAATTCTATGTGATCCAACTCAGTGTAAAAAACAAGAGTCATTAATTATAAATAAATCCCTTAAATGACTATGAAAATCATGTCATGAGGAAATATATATTTTCTTTCTTCTTATAGGATTCCTACACTAACTAAAAACAAATTAAAATATTTAAATAAAATCATTCCACCTTCATATTTTTTCTCCTCTTTGAACAATCATTTATCAATGATAAAAAGAGATAATAAATGTAATAAAATAATATATCATAGTGATGGGCAGTGGAAGAAACTCCCATTTTCAACATTACTTAATTAAAAAGAATCAATTGGGAGTTCTTTGGTAAGTGTTACAAATCTGTTCTTTTGATATATCAACTTATATAATTAGATTTTTCCCTCCACATTCTCATTTAGTAAATGATAAATTATGTCATTAGTCTTAGATTTGGAATGTTGCATTTTATTTTTGGATATATTATGGGAAATTTAATTATCAAAAACTTTTACCCAAGGATAATCAGCTTCAACATTAAATTAATGTAATTGCATCTTCATCCACATAATTTTTTATCTTTATATAATATAGACACATATTAAGATTCTATTCACCTCAACATAACTAATATTTTATTATTTAAATAGCATAATAATCATATTCTACAAATTAAAAACACTCCACAAGCAATGGAATTTCTATCATCTGCTACAATTGTCCAACCATAATTAGTGAACACTTTAAAATCTAGCTCATAATTCTTCATTTACATTAACCCAGAAATGATTGTATTTGAAATGTATCTCAGAATCTCCTTTTCCTAAAAATTATTTGATTCTTTTTAACTAGAGTAATATCTTTCACAATGTTTTAGGGTATATAAAAGTTTATTTTTTATGCTTTCTAGTAAATTAAACTCTAAATTAATCTTCTTAATTACTTTACAATAATTATTCTACCTTCATCATCCATTCTTAGTTTTATGTCCTCCTGTATTTGTGTGGAAACTCCTATATATTCTTATATGTTAAACATATTTAAGAGACCATTTCAAAAAATTTCCTAATTGATAAAAATACTATCATATAAATTAAAAATTAATAAACCTAGTAGAAATATCATTTCTTCAACCATTGACATTTCAAATCATTCTTTTACATGCCTTAATAATTCTTTACTCAACCTCTCTTTAGTTATTTACCATGAATAAAAAACAAATCCCTTCAATCATTCCTAAATATATAGAAATCATTCCCTATATTACATAGCTTTCTAGATTTTTATTCTAGCATAAAAACCTCATAATGTTCTTTGTATACATCTTCATCAATATCACTATTGAAAAAAAGATTATTTAATATAAATTTGGAATAAATTAAAGCTTCTCTATGAAATAATACCTAGAAATATCTTGATTGATTCTAGTCTAGAAATTAGTTAAATGGTTTCGTTATTGTTGACCTCTTCAATTTTTGAATATCCCTTGAAAAGTAGCATGACCATGTTTCTAGCCACATCAACTTTGACATACAAATTATTCATAAAATCTCCACTTTTATCGAATAATCTTTTTTCCATAGTCTTAGGAAAAAGTTTCCATGTTTTATTTTTTAAATATGGTCTTCTTCTTCATTCATATGATAAACCCAATCCATATGTTTGAATGCTTATTAAATATTTTGATGATCAATTTTCAATGAAAATCTAGTCCGAGTAGTTTTTATTAATATTATCATAGTTCTCACATCTTTATTCGGATCAATGATAATTTCTTCAACATATTCTTGTTTCCATAAACTTGTATTGTCACCTTTTAACTTCCAATTCTGATCATGATCACTAAAATATGTAGACTCTATATCTTTAGTTGGAGTTTTTGTACTATAACTAGATTCCTAAATAGTTTGAAAAGTTACAACATCAACCAAAATACTTTACATGTTAGTAATATTCATCTCCACTTTATTTTCATAAAATATAGCTGTATAAATTTTAAAAATTCTTTCAAACATTTTTTTTCAATATCTATTGGAGAATATATTTTTTATATAGCCAACGAAGATTACATATTATGATTTTTCATCATATAATCCTAAACTTATTTCCTTATTCTTAATTTATCATGGTATTTTAAACACCTATAAATGTTTAAAATTAGGATTTATTTTGAATGATATATCGTAAGGAGTGTCATCTGAATTAGAAATTAAGTGACAGCTGTTATAAATTATTCCAATATTTGTAATGGACTGCGAATGGTAAAACTTTAAGTTTTCTTACCCTTACAGTATATAATTTATGGTTGATATAATAAGGAAATATGGGTGAATTTATTTTTTAATATTAATGAAATATATTCAATATTAAAATAAGAAATAAAAGTACTATTGAAATGATGAAGAGATAAAGTGGAAAATTTTACTTATATTATAAAGATGATTTCAATTATAAACAAGTGGTTATGAAAAATGAAAAGTAGATATATAATATTGATTTACCATTATTAATATCAATATATTATGCTTAAATTTATAAAATAAATTAGATATCAATCACAATTTGATAAAAAAGATTTTAGAAATAGCTCTTTTTTAGTCCCTATATCTCCACCCCTCAATCTAAGAGATATTTTTTTACTAGGTGTCTTCATTAATTTTAACTAAGACATTAATAGGCCAACCTTGATTTATTTTTAATATAGAGATAACAGAACCATATTATCTGGATTTTTAAGGATATAATATGGAACCAAAGGTAGAAGAGAAGAGATGATTTTCTTGGTGAAATCAATTACTATTTCACATATCTATCTCTTCTGAAGAATATATACTATTTTGAGTAGAGAGTTAAATATCAAATGGGGTGATGTTTTTTATAAATAAATAAATATTGGATCATTGAGAGTGGGGAGGGGATATTGTTAGATATTTGGAATAAATTTGATCAAATAGTTGTTGATCAGGTTCATCATTGGGATCTAATCACCAAAGGACTCTATTTATAGGCATCAAAAGAGATTGGAACCTTCTAGAATTTAATGAGGTTAATGAAGTGAAAGAAAAAAATCATAATTTAATTTTTTTATTAAATTAAATATATTCTTATAATAGTATCATCGATTCTACCAGATACTAGGTAGCATACACTGGGTAGACGATAGACTACCTGGGGCTCGCTGCTACTTGAATCCACCTATAGACTAGTTGGTACACCTCCACCAGGTAGCCTCTATACTTATATAAATTCATCCTGCTATAATATTCACATGTATCTAGCTAATGGGACTCCAATGGCTGGCCAGTGGATCTTATAAATATTACGGGGTCATCTATCATGGAATAATCTGGTTGATTCCCTACATTAAGTAGCTAGTGTTGCCGACACCATTTTACCTTTGCAATCTTCCTCCTACACTTCCTTCATCATCCTTTTCGGGTTCATAAAATTTCATTACAATGATTCACTTAGTCTCCAAGGAATTTAAAAATACCTTTATGACATATTTAAATAATTCAATTGATATATTAAATATGATTCAAATTATATTAACTGGAAACTGAAACCACATAAATGAAGCATAAAAAATTGAGATGACTATTTTTTTCTTGAAAGAACAATTAGAGAGAGGGGGTACAATAATATCCCTATTTTTATGATCACAAACAATTAACATAAATAGATAAAAAAGTGTAAATAAATCGATATAGATATAGCAATAAAATTCAATATTTTAGAGATTATGAAATTCAACATGATAATAAGATAAAATTAAATAATTTTATATTAAATATATTAAAAACAAATACCAATTTATTCCCAAAATCAAAGAAACATATCTCTTTCTAAAATTACAATATTACTTATCTCTTTTACAAAAAAATCTCTAATCTATTTTTATTATAAAAATATGACATGGAATGGAATGGAGAAAACTAAAAAAGATATATTTTTCAAATAATGTAAAACAATTAAGTTATTTAATACTGACTCCCCCTTAAATAGATATAATTATATAACATTGAAGATCAAATAATTATAATTACATTTTAAAGATAAGTGTGAATCTCAATATTTTAATGGGTTTAAAATATTTAAAAAATTATTTTTTTTAAGGAAAATTTATAATTAAATTTAAATAGTTAAATAAAAATTTGTAAAATATTAAATGGAAAAATTTATTTAAAAAAAGTTATGATAAATAAAAAAATAAATGTTTATAGAGATAGAATATCCTATTTTAGAAATGTATAGATAAGAGGGAGGGATATATATGAGAGATATTAAAAAGAGAAACTAGATAGAATTACAATATAAAAACATCAAAAATCCATTTTAAAGGAAGATCATCCCATATCTTCAATGGAATGGGATAGAAAAGATCCTTCTCTATTAGAGAACAGAAGAAAATATCAAGAAGGTTAGAGTTGATAAATCATTTCTTTTGGTGAAAACCCATTTTTATTATGAAGGCTCTTTCTGATGGATCAATGAATCTTTGTTTTAGAGCCTATAAATCACAAAATAATGTTCCTTTTGGTACCCCTTTATGTGATGATAGAATTATATAATAATAATTGATTTGGTGAAATGATCCTAGGACCACTATGAATATTTAATAAGGATTTAAGATTGAAAATTTATTTATAATGAGAATTTATTATATAAAATTTAGATTAATGATGAATGAGTATAGGTCTTCCATATATTTAATTGTTTCAATTACATATATAAATTAAATTATGAAATTTGAAAAAATCATTGAAAATTTTACTTTGATAAACTTTTTTCACAAAAGTTTTATTTTTCTAAGAGCATTCATTATTTAACAAAACCAAAGATTATTTATTTTGACACACTTATTAATGGGGATCATGTTAAGATTTTTTTAATGTAGAGTGAATATAAAAAAGGGATATTTATAGATCATTTATAATAGATTTAAAAATTCAACATATGGTTGATTCTTTAATATCCAAAACAAATCATCTTTTTTATATGTAAATGAGATCATTTTCATTAAAAATTCATTTTTTCTCACTATAGAAATGTTTATATTACATATGAATTTCATTGTATAAAGAAAAAATTTCATGAAAATTATTTTTTAGTAGGTCATGATAGTATTTTTAGTCTCTATAACTTTAGATTATTGGAGAAGAATGTTAATAAGATGATGAAGAAGAAGAAGTCATATAAGATTTGGAATATAAATTGCTACTTACCCTAATCGCCAACATGAGACATTTTGTAGTTGGGTTTCATGAACTGTTTGAGTCCATGGAGTCATCACTAACAATCCAATTTGAAACATTAAGATATTTTTACCTTTATTCATGTCTTTTAACTTCCTCTTGTATATTGTGAATTATTATCTTATATGACCCTCTTGTTGCATTTTTATTATGTAATAATCGGTTCTTGGATTTGATATTTCTATTTAGAACATTGGGATGATTTATTAGTCATTAATACATTATTCAACATTTTTACATGTTTTTGAAGTTCATATTCATAATTTGTTCCACTTCTAGAAGTTTCATGATTATTTATTACATCAATGTTTATGTTCTTTTTATTTTCCCCGGCATCCATTGATTATACTAACTCATGGAATTTCATTGTGATTCTATATGTCATTAACAATCCAATAAACTCTTTGGCATTAATTTTCTTTATTAACTTTTATTATTGGATAAAAATAACTTTTTGTTCCCAAGAGATTGGGAAGTCCTAGATAACATTCTATATGAGCATTTCTATAGACAAATCATCATAAAGAGAAATTGTACCGTTATAAATTCCAATCATACAGGTAAACATACTAGTAATTGATTAAATTGGATGTATATAAATTTTTTTAGAATGATGTATAAAGATATCCAATCTGATATATATATCATTTTTTACATTTTTTAATTACTTCTATGACATGAAAAATTTTATTAACCATTTTTTATAGCGACCAGACTTCTGTAACCTGGAGATGGTGTGTTACTTTATTACATTGTCATGTGTTAAATGGAACTTCATCCAAAAAATACTAAATAGTTTTGCAGTATTAAATAAATTTATTCATACATGATTCTCATATTATATTTGAATATAATAATTTTAACTTAATATTTTTTTGAGAATATCATTATTCCCTCTAGCATTTCCCTATATATCATTCTTAGTAAACTTTTTGGATTCCTGGGAAAGAAAAATAGATAAAGGTAATAAAAAATGATCAAAAGAGTTAATTATAATAGATTATATCCTGAATAAATGATAATATTAAACATTTAAACGAAAATTACTGAACACACATGCCATTTCAATAATTTTACAATCATAAAAAATTTTAACAACCAAATTATTTTAAAAGACTAAATTTTTATTCAATTACTTGTATAAAATGCATCACCATGTGTAGAAATGAATATAACATATGAAGAATTAATAATTTATTTAATATTTTAAATAAATTAAATATTTGATATATCTTTCAATTCAATTGACATTGAGTTAGCTTGCATTACACATAGAAATGACATTCTTCGATAGCTTGTGTTACATACAAGACGGAGATTTACTAAATTCTATTAATATTATTATTTAAAATGAAAATTATATCCTAGATATTAAATTGGAAATAATGTATTGTATTAAATAACTTATGGGAATATATAGTTGAGTTCAATGGTTAACAATTAATTAGTAATAAATGTAAAAACTAATTGAATATAAAGGAAATGTTTTTATAAAAACTCTTTCAATGTTCCAAAGATATTTATCATAATAAATTAAATGAATGAATATTAGTCAATGATATTAATAAAATTTATATATTATATATTAAATAAAAAAATTTACTTTCATAAAACAGATTTTATAGTCATAAGATAAGAAAAATATTCCAATTTTACACATAAAAATATGTAACTTTCTAAAAGTAAACTTTGTCACCATTTAATGGAACACATATTTTAAAAATAAATTTTGACACATTTATAAATTTTATTTGACAAAATAAACTTTATTTTTGATTTCATAATTTAAAAATTATCGTATGGTGATTTTTAGGTATTTTTTAGAGATGTTTTATTTTTTGATGAATAGTGTAAAATACTAAATTACTAAAAAATGACTTTTCATATGAATAATTTAGAATTTTAAATTATATCTTAAAGTATTGTAGAGTTATATTATAAAAATTATATATCTATTAATCTAATTTACGTCATTGGAATCAATTTCATCATGAATTTTGATATAAAATCCTTTCAATCTTTTGAACATGTTCACTTTAAAACATTATTCATCGTCACATCTGTAGGATATATATTAAATAAAATTCTACCACATATGTGAGTATATTTTGTAAACATTGATTCCATATTTTTAATTAGAAAATTTTATAATTTCTAATATGGTAAACATATTTTTTGATTAATGTCATTAGTGAAAAATGTTAATTATAATCACAATGATTAAGGTAGGAATGAGTTTACTCAGTTGTTAATCTTAAAAGATAAGGTGTGGAAATTACAAAAAACATGTCCAAACCCCATTTTATTTATATATTTATACCATATATAATATTTTCACAAAAATGGTTTATTATTTAAATAAAACTATATATGTGAGACCTCCCAATAGTGTTTATTATGTGGTATTTAAAAAAATGTCACTCCTCCACAATAAAAGGGAAATAACTCCCCATAATTATTCACACCTCCCAAAGAATTTAGATCATACGATTGCTAAAATATTAACTTCAAAAACTCATTAGCCTAATATGATATGCCTTATATTTTAAATAAACCCATCTTAGGATGAAATTAGTGAAAACCTGAGGAGTATACTCATAGAATATGTAGTGTTTTCCTAAAAGTTTTTTTTATTTCCCTCTCTAACTCCTACAATTACTTTTATATCATGCTTATATAAAAACCTCATATTATTGAATATACATATTTGTTTTTATGTTATGTATATAACCTACAACAAAATAAACATTAATCAAATGGGTTACAAAATAATCATTGGTGTGTACAACGGACTACCACCTCATAAAACGATATCGTTCATTTTAACATTACCACTTATCAAGGTAGGTTATAATGATGGAAATGATATTTATATGTTATATTTGTTATATTTATGAATTTTTTATACTTATTCAATTAATATATAACACATAACATTATGTTTAAAATTTTGTGGGAATAGGATGACACTGTTCTTGTGTATGGTAGACTATAGCCTCGCGAAGCGATGTGCTTTGTTCATGCTTTACATGGAATGTATTAAGGATGGTTTTAATAAAAATATTTTATTTTAATACCCTAATATTTATACTATAATTATAATATATATATATATATTTTACTTTTTTTCATTTAATAATATAATAAAATGGAAATAGTTTTTATGTGCATATATGGCATATCGTCTCCATGAACGAAGTATATCATTTCGTGTCACAAAAATTTATGGATTACTCTACATATATAATATATATATATGTGTGTGATATATAAATAATGTTTTAAATTATTTATTTGATGATATCTTGATCTAATTATGTGGAAAAAATAACAATTCATGACACACTCAGAAAAACAAGCTAATTAACTGCTGAAATAATGAAATTAATGAATAATTATTAAACAAAAGTTTAATAAGATGTCATAAATGGATAATATATGAAATTATAAATATTAATAAGGTTTTTATATGGGTTAATAACATTATGGAAATTCTTATATAGTATTTTAAATGTATTTCCTTCAAAAAAGAGAATTGGGTATGGGATTTCGTGTCAATTTCTTTTCGTTGAGGCATATCGTAACGTTATGTACCCAGTTTATTTTATATGGTTCATATAATTCACAGTTAAAATTTAATATCATGAATAATTTTTTATTCATGGTATTTTAAGTATCAATTTTAATTATTTCATATATATAAATTTTTATTAATAGTTTCTAAGTGGTGAAGTTTTTCATAACAAGTTTACTTTTTATGTGGTTATTACTTTCTCATTTTCAATTATACTATAAGGTTATGTGTTTAATGTAGATTTACTATCTATTTTTTATTTCCACTTATTTCAGGGATATTTATAATTTCACACATAATCGATTCGTTGTATTGATCTAACTTTAAAGTTGTGATTTATGCAAGGTCTTACATCACAATTTCATTTTATTAATGATTTTTTACAATTGGATTTACATTAAGAGGAATTATTTGATAATTACTAAATAAACACTTTAATTTTCTTTTTTTATGGTTATTCATTATTATATTCAATTAATAGTATTATTTTTACAACACATGGTAATTAAAATGTATTAGAAAATATTTTTTATGGAAACAAACTTCATTTCAATCTTTGGTTAGAAATCTATTTTCCTCACAAACGATGTTTTCTAAAAAAAATTCAAAAATGTTTTTTTAACCTTTTCAAAATGATTTATCAATATAATTTTAACCCTTAAAAATATGTTTTTTATTCATTGAATTTATTTTTAATGAAATAGTTTTTAAAATGTTTCTAAAAACAATAATGATAATTTCTTCAAGAATGTTTTTAAAAATATTCTTTTATATCATCAATGGCAGCAACCCATATTCTTATTCCAATGGGTATATGTTATATTAATACCATATTAATTATTATTTTGGGCTTCTTATAATTATTTTTATTTAGGATATCATTGTATTTCACTTAATTGGTTCATTCTTTGTATAAATTAACATCCCCTTGAGTTATTCACTTTATAATTCCCATTGATCATTAAATTTCCACAAAATATCCAGATTTTTTATAAAGGAAATGATTATTTCCCAAAATGAATACCATTTTTTACATATGATTTTTACACTGAAATTTATAATATTATATAGTGAAATATTTATGTATCCATATTCATTACTCAGTATAGATATTTGATAAGGATAATTAATAATTAATTAAATTGATTTCTCACCATATGAGGAATGATTTGGGCTAGTAGTGATGAGTGGGAGCCAAATTTTATATAACCCCATGATGCATTGATAGTTACCCTGAGAGAAATTATTTTTCCAACATAAATGGGTTTATACCTCTAGTTTTGAACCATTTTGTGAAAGGTCTTGAGGGTACAGGTTTTCATGTGCCTCAAACACGACGTCTAATAATTATACATTACCTTTATTGAGAATTTAGTTGTTATTATTATTTATCCATGATATTTTTTCTTTAAAAATTTTTATGTATGTAGTTAATTTTTAGTTTATTTATTACATGTCTTGTGTTTTAGTTACAAACCGTGCCCAATTGATTTTTCCCTATCCAGTTATTTAAATGAAATGTGTTCTTAATTATTTACTTTTTTTGTTTCTTATTTTAATTTATTCATTATTGAATCTTTTATACTTAACCATTAATGAGTATTTGTGGTCACCCTTATTTTTTCCTTTTCTCCAATATTCCATGAAGTGTATAAAAAATTATATGAAATGATATGTTGTATTGAAAAAATTTATTCTAGAAAAAAATGCAAAAAATATGTTGTAATTTGTGTATTCAAATATAATACAATTATCATGTCTATATCTACTATACTAAGACTATTAAGTAAATATACCCTTGGGATCTGAATATTATATGTATTATGGTGTAATGGTAGTATGAATCGGCTCTATGAATCTAGGGTAGTGTCTTTATAGTTGGTATCAAACTAGTTTTAGTAGAAACCTTAGAATATAGATTTAGGAAAACATAGATTAGCGAATGTAATCCTAAGACTGAATTTTAAAATAAGAATAGTATAACATCCTAATGTTTTGGTAAGGTATAGATTATATTGTTTTTATTTAAAACACATCTTTTTTTTATATTAAAATTGTACATGGTTCTAAAACAAATATACCTAGGGGTAATAACTTTGAGAAGGGCATGTTGGGCTTTACTCGAGCATATATTGGTACACAAAAATAAGTCTTACTACACACTTGGTTTGACACGCTTGGGGGATATGTTTTGTATAATTAAAATTTTCATTTAATACTAGTGTGAATATTTTGAATATATATTACAATGAATGAACTATGTTAAACCATAGACTATGGAAGAAGCTATATTGAAATAAAAATGATTATGTATTTGTATAGGAGTATTTTTATAATGGTATTTGGGTTACAAAAATCATGATACATTTAAGGATTATATTAAATTCTAGAATAAATTTTGTATTTAATAAAATAAGATCAATGGGTACCATATTGATTAATGAGTTTATGATTGACCATATGATCAATTTTGAAAACACATCTTTTAGGTTTTATGTGATGGGAGTCTACCATGTTTAAGAACATTTTGGAGAAATTTATATTAAGTATAAGTTTTAGTGGAGATTATATTTGAATAATAATACCTTTAAATTTTATATAACTATGTTTAATTGTATTGATAACATTTTGGGTAAATATTATAATTAATGACATTGTAATAATAGTAAAATATTATTATTAAAATTACAGAAAAATATAAGTCATACTGAAAATCATAGTAAAAATATTATTTGGGGATTAATTATTTTTTAAGGATTTCCTATATTTTTTTACAGAATGTTATATAAATTATATGAATATAGTTTATAAAAAGGGAAAACCACATTCTCAGTGAAAACTCATCTCATCTTGTAAGGAGGTGGGGCATTAACCCAAGAATAAAAGACGAAAAGGTTTTCACACCTACCACTAACTTACATGATGTCTTCGTTAATATGTCACTGTTTTTAGTTAAAAAAATTTAAAAATAAATATTAATAATGAAAAGGTAGTATTAATTTTGAGGTTTGTATATTAATGAATTTACGATTTTGGTTTTCTAAAATATTTAGATGCATAGAAAATATTTTCACTTTTTTATGGATATTATGCTCCGTTAAAAGTAAATATTAGGGACTTAGGAAAAAACTGGATATTTATTTCTTAAAGTAAGGGGTTGACTAGAAATTGATCAAAGAACAACCAAAGGATTACCATTTTTTATATAAATATATCAAGTATGTATATTTCCATATATTCATATACATTAAAAAATAACTCAACATTAATAAAATTATCTAGAAATAAAAAATTTATCTTAATACCTTCATATATATTAGACCGATTGTCTTTTAAATCATCACATATTTATGGATTTATGACCACAAAACATCCATTCATCATTAAATTTATTATGAACAATGACCTCAATCACTCTATAATTATTTAGTATTTCCCTCTAATTCTATATCTTTACTTTCCACAAATGTTCTCCTATAAGAAAACCTAGTTATATGTTTTTCCGTATCATTTTTGTACATTCCTTCTTCTATTATTAAGGAGATATTGTGTTAACCCTTATTCTATGTTGGATTTTAATAGAATAATTTTCAAATTTCAAACCCCTGATTACAGAGATCACGTTTAAATGACGAGGATGTAATTTATTTATGATGGGAAAATGAGACTCACTAGGAATTATAAAAGAATAAATTTATATTCTAAAGAATGTATGAAAAATACACCAAGTGTATAAAAAAATATAACATCCCAAGTTGTTATAATATATTTACTATTTTAAATAAATTAAATCTATCATATAGCTTTCAATGCATGTAACACTGAGTTAGCTTGTGTTACACACAATAGTGACTTTCCTCGATATCTTCTGTTACATGTAAGAATGAGTTTTACCAAATCCTATTACTATATTATTATAAACTAAAATTATCTATTAGATATTAAATTATTATTCATGAGTATTATTAACTAAATTATGTAAATATGTGGATGAATTGATTGGTTACCAAATAATTATAAATTAATATAATGATGAATTGAATATAAAGGAAATGATTTTATTAACAAAATATTTCTTTACACCATTGGAATTTTATCTAAATAAATTAAATTAATTAATATTATTGATTTATATTAGTTAAATTTATATATTATATATTCAATAAAATATTTTGAAATTCATTGAATATTTTTAATTGGAATAATATAAGAAAAAATCCTATTTTATGCATAAAAAGTTGTATTTTTTTTAAATGAAAATTTGTCCCCATTGAAGGGAGCACTTATTTTTATACAAACTTTTGACACTATTATAAATTTATTTTGAAATTTTTTAATTGTTTTTTGATATAGTAATGTAAAAATTAAATTAGGATGAATTTCTGGTATCTTTATGAGAAGTTTCATTTTTTTGATAAATAGTTGAAATGATAATTTTAACTAAAAAATAAATTTTCATCTGAAGAAATAATTATGTTTAATTTCTTTAAAAAGGTAATATTAGATAAATTATAAATATATTAATCTAATTTAGGTGATTTTGATAAATTCAATAGTTAATTATGACATAAAAACATTTCAACCTTTGGAATATTTTCACATTAAAAACTTACTTTATCATCACATCTATGGGATAAATTTTAAATTAAATTCTGCCACTTATTTGATTTAAATATTGTAAAAATAGATTCCATATTTTGAATCATCATAAATTATGATTTCTAATATGATCATTTTTTATATTTTTTTAATGTTATTAGTGAAAATAGTTAATGTTAATCACAATGATTAAGGTAAAAATGAGTTTACTTAGTTGTTATTCATAAAAGATAAGTTGTGGAAATTACCTGACACTTTTTATAAAAAAATCCTAGAAACATTTCTACCATTTACCTTATTTTATTAAAAATAGTTCGTTATTTTATGCACATTAGGTAAGGAATAACTTCCACCATTGTTTAATTTTTGGTATTTATAATAATTTAACCCCTCCTCCACAATAAATGCACACTCAATCCCCTCAGTTTTTCATACCTCATAATCCATTTGAACAATCCAAAACCTACACAATTCACATCCAAACTTCCATACCCTAATCCTAAAATCCATAAACTTTTAATTGGTCTAACTTAAAAAGGCCTTAGTGAAGACCAAATGAGGATACCTGAATAAGATGTAATATTTTTCTAAAAGAGTGGTTTTTTTATTTCTTTATCCACCTTCTTAAATTCATTTTATATCATACTCATAAATAACCTGAGTATATTAAATTTATGGATACGATTTAATGTTAATGTTATGAGATAAAACGACACACATTTCCATCAAATGGGTTAAGAAATCATTTTTCATGTGTACAACAAACTACCTCTATGAAAAACGATGTCGTTAATTATTCCATTATGACCTTTAAAGGTTGATAATAATGATGGATTTATATTTAATATTATATATATATGATATTTGTAATTTCATTATTATTTTTGAAATATTATATAACACATACCCTCATGATTTCCATTTTTTCTAATTATGATAACATCATTCGTGTGTACGGCTGAATATTTCTCGTGTAGAGATGTGATTCATTCAAATATTACATGGAATGTATTAAGGATGGTTTTAATAAAAATATTTTATATATATATAATAAATATGATGATGTATGTAACAACCCAAATATTTATTAATGAAAATTATGCTTGGTCTACTTAAATATCTACTTATGGTTATGTAAAACGTATGCACTTATTTGGTTCTATGTTTTTGATTTTATAATACCATAAATAATTATGATCGTTGCTAATATAGTTGTTAAAAAGTGATCACATGATTAGTATAAATATAGGGCTTTAACAAATCCAATTTACTCAGATAAAGGAAGTGATGACCTCATCCAGCAGACTCACCCCATATGAAGCCTATTTTTTAGAGCATGGAAAGGACGTGGCATCATTGGTCTTATCTCTTGACCAATCCCAAGATGAGATTGAATACGTTAAGCTCAAACTGAACCACCTATGAGAGAAGTGGAATTTGATAGAGATTAACACTCGAGCAATGTTATCTAAGCCACCCCAAGACTCTGTAACCATTGTGCACCTTACCCTAAGGTCTTATGCGAGTGTTTTAAGGGGTTATGTAACCAGATCCTTTACTAGCATTATTTATATTATTCTTTTATATAGAATATACATTCTTTTTATTATTTTTACTTGGTAATTAGTTTTTAAAACACAAATAGTATTTTTAGTAAATATTCAATTAAGAAATCTATTTCTATGAAATAATGGATATTTGAATTAAATAAAATTTCATTAAAATTATATTATTAATATTAAATTACTTTTTATTAAATAAAAATTATCATATAATTTTATGAATGCAGTTGTAATTTTTATTAAGGTTTGAAAGTTGTTTTCGTCAAAACCCATGAATTTTGAATAAATATCAATTTTTATTTGAAAAGTAAAAATTCATATATTTAAGAAATTATTTATATAAAATGAATACTATTTTTAGAGTCAGGATGTTGAAATTATCCAATGGTGAATTTTTCATAATTTTCTAAGACACTTGAATTTTTTGGTAAAAATTAAATACCATTTAAATATATTATATGTTTTAGGACATCATAATGACCCAATATTGATTTAATAAAACACAATAAACATTATCTTCAGAAAATATATGTTTTAAAATTAAAATAATTTGATTTTGGGTTTGTTTTATTTATTTTACAAATCATTAGTGGACCATTCGAGGCATATAAAACATCTTTTGTTTTTAAATTGTTTTCCTTGAGAGTGTGACCCACCTCCACATAATAAACCTTATTATTTTAAGAAGGTCAGCCATTTTCCTTATAAAATATTGTTTTCCACTCCCCTTTGGAAAAAAATTAGCAATAAACATAGCCTGGTTTGTGTTTTGGATTAGATTAATGTGAGGTGTCTCAAACCTCAATAATAAATAATTCCCTCTCCTTTCATATATAAACCCACCCATTCTCCCACTTCATCTTCACTCAAAGCCTTTGGAGTTTGACCAACCCCTGCCCTCCTCTCTCTATAATCCTCTCAAGGTGCCCCAAGCTCCCAAGAAGCCTCTCTCAATCCTCTCACATGTATCTATATGACCCCATTACAGTCCATTTAATGTACATATGATGAGATACCCATTTCTCTTTTATCGACCATGTTCATGAATCCTTTCGTCACATTGTTATGCTGACAAAATTGCACATCATTTTTCCAAGCCAAGATCATTTTTTATTGAATACCTTACCCATTTATCTATCAAGGTTATTCCGATTTCATTACATATACACATTTATTGGTACTTTCATGTATTTATTCCACATTACTTAATCGTCGAATAACTTATGATGTTGATTGATTCCATGTTATATGATCTATGTGGCACACTTATTCATGAAATAAAATGTTTAAGAAGGGTGCACCCTACTATCACTCCAATGCATTGGGGAAATTATATTATCATGATACATCATGTCTAATGAGTGGTGAATCATGAAAATTCATCTGTAATGAGGGTTTACTCGTGCTTCATGTGCAATGAGGGTTTACTCATTCTCAATGTGCAATGAGAGTTAGTTATTTATAATTATATGTTAAGTGTTGTTAACACATTTCCATTTTATGATTATCATGATTTATCATGCCTTTATGTTCATGTTTATCTTGTGCTCCATTGATATGCCTATTGTCTAACATGTATTGTATTTCTCGTGTTATTCCATGTTTATTCCGTTATTGGGATTTATAGCTCACACTTTTTATATGCATGTCCTCATTTTATCCCATGAAATGCTATGTATGACGGAATTTAGTGGTCATGTCAAAGATTTTTTCAATAAATATGGTGTATTTTATGTTTTAACTTGTTATGTAATGATCCTAAGCCCCAAAGACACTTGATCTCTCGATCTTCTATGTTGTATCAAGTGAAGTTTATGTTATAAATCATGTTTCAGTCTGTAATAAAGAATAGGGTTTCCATACTATAATTATAATATATATATATATATATATGTAATTTACTTTTCTATTTTTCAATACTGTATGAAAATGGAAAAAATGTTCCTGAGTACATAAAACCTACCATCTCTATGAACGGTGTATCTCATTTACTATTAGAAAATTTTATGGATAAATATATATACATATATATGGAATATATATGATACATACATAATGTTTTTCATTCTGAAGATTATAGAATCATGGTCTAATTAAGATGATAAAAAAGAAGTCAAAATATACTCGAAGAACATGGTAATTCACACTTGAAATAATGAAAACAATTATATATTATTAACAATTGGGTGAAAAGATGTTTTAAAGGGATCATATTTGATATTATAAATATTAATATTGTTTTTAATAAGTTAATAAAATTATTAAAACCATTTTATATATGCTTAGATGGTGTTCATCCGAAAAGGACTTTTATGTAACGGATTTCCTCTCAATTTTATCACATTGAGGCATATTTTAATGTCATAAACCAATTTTCATTTATATGGTTTATATACTACACCTTAAACATAAAATATTATGAATATTTCATTCTTAAATGTATTTTATGTTTTAATTTTATTTTTTCATCTACATGAATTTGAATTAATAGTTATCAAATGATAATGAATTTCAGAACTCCATTTATTTTCGTGAGGTAATATTACATCCTGATAGTAATTAATAGTTTATGGTTATGTGTTTAATGAATTTGGACTATATATTATGTCATTTAAAATTATTTTATAAGGATTTATAGTTTAAATAGATCATATATTCTTTTTATTTATTATCAATAAAAAATTATGATCTTTGTAATGGTTTACTTTATAATTACATTTTATTCGGGACTATTTACACTTAGATTTTATTTTATAAAAATTATTTAATCATTGATTAATAAACCCTTTAATTTTATTATACTATGGTTATTGATGATTTTATTCAATTAATAATAAAATTTTCACAGTTTTTTATATAATTTTTTTTAGAAAATGTTTTTATAAAAATCGAACTACATTATCTCTTTAGTCGGAAATCAAATTTCTTCCAAAACCATGTATTTTAGAAATTTTCTAAAAAATGCTTTCATCCTTTTCAAAATTATGTATCAAAATAATTATCACTCTTTACAAAATGTTTTTTTAAATTGGTTCTAAATGAAATGTCTTTTTGGCACATGATCCTCATCTCGATTTCTATGGACTCTTCATGTGAATCCATGAGGCCTAGGTTCAAATACGAGCAGAGGAATATTTCCATGTTACTGTATTAGGTTTTTTAGTCCGTAAATTAGTAGGTACTATAGTATGTATTTTACATAAAAGTAATATCCAGAACTATTCACCTTCAGACCACTGATTTCGACATAGAGTCCTATAGGCCTTTGGACCCCCCAGGCTTTTGGGACAATAAGTATATAAGTACACCATAAGGACTTAGGTACACCTTAAGGCCTTCAAGCCACGTCAAGGGAATTAGGAAACATAATGTGCTGAGGAAACCCCAAAAATTATAAATGGAATATGATCAATAAGAAGATTTAGAGCATGCAAATTCACTAGAGCAGAGCTATCAGTTTTGGATAAATTAATGGTTATGAAATTTCAAATAATTACTAGGCTTGTGAAACTCTGTAGAGGAAAGGTGGTTGAATATCCATGTAAAGGTGGATATATGATCACAATGCAGACGATGGGGAGGTTTAGACTCAAGATGTAATAGTCTTGGATGTATTCCTTTAAGACCTTCTGATCCTGTAATTTCATAAGTCCTACAGGAAATTTAAGGGTTCCACTTCAACCATTAAAATGGGATGGTCAAAACAAATAAACAATTAAGGCCTTCAGGTGATTCAGTCAAAGAAAAGTATTTTCAAACTATGTTTTTTAAAGTATATTTTCATCAAAAATGTATGTAAAGATATTATTTTATTTCATCAATGAAAACATCCATATTATTACTTTAATGGGTATACATAATATTGATACCAACCTTATTATTCTTATAGGGGGATTATGATTATTTTTACCAAGGTTAGTGTTAACATTCCATAAATTTGAATCATTTTGTATTCATTAACTTCCCCTTGTGTTATTCACATTCTAGTGACCATAGAGAATTAAATTTCCCCTAAATATCAACATTTTTTATCATGGATGTGATAATTTCATAGACCATATACTAGTTATAAATATAGTTTTTACTTTGATAGTTATTTGATTATCATGATAAATATTGGTAAATCTGTATTCTTTAATAAATATTGAAATTTGATATGGAATATTTTTTATGAATTAAATTGATTACTCAATATATGAGAAATTATTGGTACTAGCAATGATGGGGTCTATATATTATATATCCCTTGATGCGTCAACTAGACTCTTGAGATAAATTAGTTAGACCAATTATATGGGTTTCTTCTAATTGTTTTAAATAATCTTATGAAAGGTCTTGATTGTATAATTTTACATGTGCCTTAGAAATTAAGTCTAATAATTAAGAATTTATTTCACTAATATTAAATTTATTATTATTATTTAGCTATGATATTTTCAATTTGATATTATCTATGGATGGAGTTCATTATTAGTTTATTGATAAGTGGCATGTGTTTTTGTTACTTTTTTTTCATATTGATTTTACCTTATACATTTTTTTAAATGGAAAGTGTTCTCTATTATTTACATTTCTATATTGATTACTATCATTGATTAAATATTATTTCTTATTTACATAACTTTTAATGATCATTTGAGATTACCATTATTTTGTTTCTTTTACCTAGGATTCCATGAAGTATACAAAAAAAGATATGCGAGGATATACTAGCTGGAATAAAGTTATTCTCAAAAAATAAAATTATATTGTAGTTTTTGTATTGATATGTAATACAACACTCGTGTATGTATCATGTTTTCTAATACCATTAAATTGATCATAACATTGGCATCTAAATCAGGTATATAGCCCAATGTACTGGTAAAAGGTACCAGCTCCAGTCTTCTGGGATCCAGGTCGCTACATTAATATATTAAATTATATAAGTTAAATCATATTTCATATAATCAATTACGTTAAAATGATAACTGGATAATGAATAATCGATATTTCAAGATAAATAACTAAAAGTACATGACATTTAATCAATAAATGGACTATGAAATGTATCCATAGATAATATCATTGCAAAAAATCTCATTGATAATAATAATTGTATTAATGAGGAAGTAAATGCTTAATTATTATATTTCATGATCTCAGGTAATGATATCTCTACATTCAAGACCTTTCATAAGATAGTTTGAAAATGATGGGTTAATATACAACAAAAAACCCACTTAATAAAGGTTATCCAACTACTTCCCCTAATGAGACTACCTATTCATTGAGAGTCTATATATAATTGGGCCCCACAGATAACTGTATGTACATATAATTTTTCATATATAAAATAATATATTTAATTAATTTATAAAATTATTAGTAAAAATAACCATATTGAGTAAAGAATACATATTTTTCTATATTTATATATTTAATCAAATAACAGTCAAAGTAAAATAGTACGTAAGATTGGTATGAAGTTAAAGAAATATTTATATCCATTATATAAAGAATATTGATAAACTTGAATTGAAAAATTAATCATCATGGATTAATAGATATTATAGTCAAATGCATTAAAGGGGAAGTATATACCCCATGTAAATGTGAATAAGTGTATATTAACAAAAATGTCACAATGAAATGGAAATTGAGAAGAAATCCATTACAATGATCATAATGATGAAGTGAGAATTAAATAAATGAATAGATTGTGTGTATCAAATATAAATCCAATTTAAAAATGTGGAAATAATTTATAATATAGTAAAAATTATTTACACACATAATCATAGAATGTCAAAGACATTAAATAAGTAATATATCCCAATGAAAAGAAATTGTGTTATGAAATTCCTTACCAGATGGTAACTTTTAAGTCAAAAAATTGGATAAAATAATTCAAATTGAATATAAAATATAAAAAATTATTAACAAGTCCTTATATTACTTTTCAAATGGGTGTTATATACACCATATAATATAAAATAGGTTTAAAACATTAAAATAAACCTCAATGAAGATAAATTGAGATGAAGTCCCTTACCTCATGCATCATTTTTGATAAAATTGCATTAAAATTGAGTATAATGGTTTTAATCATGTTATTGATTTATACCTACATCGTAGTTATATTTATAATATCATATGTTATTCTCTTATAACATTTAACATTTTTTTCTTAATAATATATAATTATTTTCAATGTTTTAGGTGTTAATTCCATTTTTCCCATTTGTGTTATGTCACTGAATTTATTATCATTAGGTATTTGATATAGATACATAATCACATAAAATATATTATTGTTATAAATATATTATTGAATCATTATATAAATTTTTATTATCATTTTGTAAGGATGGTCATGGAAAATGTATCGCATCGCTTCGTGGAGAAGGTTGGGCATACAAAAAAACGAGTGACGATATCATTCCCTCAATGAGTGAATGGTTAAGTAAGTTGGAGATATATTAATCATATTGAATAAATACCGTCTCATGTGTATCACATATATTCATTAAATTTACCCTTAATACTTTCCATCTAAAGAGTTAGGTAAAAATGAATCACATGGCTTCGCGAGGCGGTCGTCTTCCGTACACATGAGTGACATTGGTGTAATTTAAAATGAATGGAAATAAAGAAGGTATATATGATATTGAAATTATATAAGTATAATAATATCATAAATATAATAATAATTTCTTAAATACATCATTATATCTATCTTTAAAAGGTTTTGTTGGAAAATGATTTATATCGTTTCGTGAGGGAGTTGTGTATCATACACACGATCGATGATTTTGGTTCCCATTTGATTGAAGAGGGGAAGAATATAGGTTATGAAATTTAAATAATAACATCTAAAAATATTTTATATAATTTTTTTATTATATTACCATTATTAAAATATTTTTTATTTAGTTGGAATAAGAAATAAAATGAAAATGTTTCTTTTAAGAATGTTATCTCTTTATTGGGGAACATATTTTGGTTTACAACATAATCCTTCCTAGGGTTGATTTATAATAAAAAAATTGATCTGTTATATTTTTATTGGATTAATTAAGTGATTTGTGTAGGTCTTGACCAATACAAATTTTAATTTAAGTTGTAAGAGTGATGAAGATGGGGAGACCTTTTATAAGTGGGGAAGAGGAGATACATGTAATCATTGAAATGATTCAATTATAGTCATGATTTTAACATGTAAAAAGACTCCAAAATGGTTAATTATCAACCCTTGAAGGTGATAAGGTCTATTTATGTTCATTAAATTTGTTTCGAACAAGTATATGGGTCATTTTAACCCTTATCAGTTTAGTTCAACGCCATGGTAAATCAGTTTTTACCATAGAGGTGATAATTTATTCTTACTAATTTTACGATTACTAATGGTCCCAAATTAAGATGACCTTATTAGTTAAAATAAATTATTTTGATTCCAAATATGTAATAAATCTTCCAAATTCAGTTCACTAAATTTTTAGAGTCCAATTAATAATTAAACCCACATAAGTAATGAAAAGTGGGTCTTCATAATGAAAAACCTCATAAGTATAGAAGGTTTTGACATCAGAATTCAACATGAAATTGGTTAAAATGACAAAAAATATTTATTTTTAAATATATTTCATCTAATTTTATTATAAAACAAATTTATAATGTAATTTAACTATGTGAATTATTTAAATGAAAATGCAGTATTCAATAAAAAACAGAATTGGTCACTATTCATCGAAAAATGAAACATTTTAGTAAAATAAGAAAAATTCACCATATTATAATTTTTATATGATGATTTAAAAAAACCAAATTATTTTTACCAAATGAATTTTATAAAATTGGTAGAAATTAATATTAAATTATGTGCCCAAAATGAAACAATACCTTCTTTAAAAAATATGTTTTTTCAGAAAACATTTCTATTTCATATAAATGGTTATTATTTTATTTCTAACCAATAGATCACCATAATATTTCAAATTTAGTTATTAACATATATAAAAAATTAATGTATAGTTTATAATGGTAGAATATATTATAGTTCATTTAGGCTTGGGATTCACTGTTCAACAAGCTACCAAAGAGATTAATTTTAAAAAATATATTTCATGGGTTTTTTAAGATCAGTGCTATGTTTAACTTCATAATTCAGGGTCCAATTAATTCATGCCTTAATATCATAGGTAACTTAGATTCAATAACATATCCATGTACACCATAGTTTTTATTACCTACCAAATTGGGGAACGAGATAAGTGGACCACATGTCATGATGTTACAAAGTGGCATTAGAGCATTTGTTTTCATTTTTCTTGTTATTGGTTCTTTTGACCAAAGACTAGGAGTTAAATGGATTCGGAATTGAATATGTTTTTAGACTTAGAAAACCCATTTATAGTAGAAACTCAAATTTCCTACGATAGTAATTGTTGTTATTGGTGATCCTAATTAAAATTGACATCACAGTTAGGTGATGAAATTGATTTTTGGTGTCATTGATGTTGATGTTATTGAAATGTTTTTTCCAGTTATTTGGAATAATTAAATGAGGGAAATGCATTTCATACATCATTATATGAACAATAGGACTAATTTCCCTGAAAATTTCCATGCCATGTTTTTTTAGAATTCAATTTCCTATTATATATTGTTAGTTCCTTGAAAATGTTTTTAAATGTTTGGAAACTTCTTATAGCGATTAAAAACATAAATGATACTTAAATTTGCTACATTAACCTAACAATTTATTCTTGAATAGGTTAAATAAAACACCTTAAGTAGTCAATTATAACATTTTGATCCATGGTCCAGTGGTCGCATGGGCTAGAACGTGTTGTGGTGTGGGTTAAGGGGGTTCCATGTTTTGGTTCATATAGATTATGAGTCCTTATGGATTTCAAATGTAATTCTATATAATTCAATATTTGAATAGTCAATTAAATATTGAAAAAAATAAATGATTATTTTAAAGTAGGAACATCCATAATATATATTTATATATATATATATATATATATCTGTGTGTGTGTGTGTGATATTGAGACTTATACAATTGGACGGTCTTATTAGTGGGTATTGGGGTATCTCTTACATATATTATGGAGTATAATTGTCTTTTTATTCTGTCTAGACCATGATTTTGAAGCAGGAAGAGATGCATGATAATTTATATAGGAAGGATTTATATCTGCCCTATTTTCCTTTCAATTATTGTTTCAATTAATCGAATCTCTTTAAAGGAGTGTGTTGTGAATTTTAGCATTATGTTTCTTTGACATCATCTAGTCGTACTTTATGAAGGAAGTGATGACCATGCTCTTGAGGTGGTGAGCCTCATGCCACCAATGATTCTACTGGCAATGCCATCTACGGATCATTATCTAGATCTTGAGATGGGCACTAATGCTCAGTTATGATAGGGTTTCATACATATTTTGCATAATGTTCAAGGTATCGTTTGACCTACCCTGATCATGGTAAACATGGATTGGAAATTTTTGTACCATAATACTCCCAATTTCTCTAGAGATATAGATCCTCATGCTTGGAACTCCTATATTTAATCAATTATATCTATATTTGAGAATTATGAGATGTATCCAGATATGAGGTTGAAACTAGCTACATATATGTTGCATGATTCTAACATGCAGTGGTACGTTTTTATCACCCAGGAAGATCATCATATAGGTATGGTCTGGGAAGACTTACAGATGATCTTATATGAATATTTATTTACACTAAATCTACGGACATACATAGCTATAGAATTCATGATCCTATAGTATGGGAGCATGTTTTTCATGGAGAATTCTGTATGTATCACAGATATGTAGTAGTTTACCAGTACATTATAAGGTGACAATATCATGACTGCCAGTTGATTTGGGGATAGTCTAGTATACCCCATCTGATAATAGTTCAAGGTATTCAGGTTGACTACAGTGACCCCTATTTTTCTTATATTACTATTACATCATTTAAAATATAAACAACATAATAGTATTACACATAGAGGATCCAAAGGTTTAATGTCTTGGGAAAACTAGGACCACACATAACAAATACAACATCAACCATAAACATTTATTTAATTTCTTCTTTACTAGCTTCTTAGTGGAACTTGTCCTATCCTTAGTACATGTATCCAATAGAGGATATACATCAAAAGGGGTGATCTAGAAGCCCAGTAAGAGGATAGATAAGAACAATATAGCATGGGGTGAGCATAATCATAACATAGGCAAAATATCATGAACATGAGAGGAGCATAAATAAAAGACTTGAAATGTGGCAATGCATAAAAATGAAACATCATATCTTAGTGGTTAACTACCACACATATTTGTGAACCAAGATAGCATCTTTTTCACACATCATTTCACATTTACTCATGAGATTCATCACTTTACCCAATGCATTGGAGCGCTATATAATTTCGGGCGCACCCATCACATTTAAACATTCATATTGCGCTATATAATTCCGGGTGCACCCGTCACATCATAACATTATCATTTATCATGAATTCCACAATGAAAATATAACATAAATGAACATAACTAACCCATGAAAAGGAATGGTTTTCATCTCATAATAACACCATCATATGCTTTGGGTTCCTAACAGAAAGAGGGAATAACCCACATGTTACAAGAACTGTCCACTTTGAGTGAGAAGTACAAGGAACGTTCTTAAAAGAAGAGTTCTTTTGGAATGCATTTTGTTGGACAAGAAAACCAGTGAAAAACATGTATATCCCAGAAAAGTAAATTAAATTATGATCAAATGATCTTTTAGGAGTAACCATATCAAAAATGGAGTGAACGAGGGAGAACCTGAAGGAAGAAAATTGGGTTCGAGATTTCCCCTTACCTTGTACTCCAATGCCTCCTTCTCTTTAATGTCATGTATAATGAAATTATATTCATTAATTAGAAATCCAAAACCATTTGTAAATTAATAGGGTTCATTCTGGTTTCATTATGTCATATTATGTTCCTTTGGATGACTTATAGTGTTTAAAAAGATTGTTTGGGGATGTTCGTTTTTATGGTTTTCTTGAGTGGTTCACTTGTATTCTTAAATTGAAGTTCGGGTAGATCATGGGTAAACAACAAGAACTGATATTAAATTTTATTAACGATATTATAGGAGATTTAATGATTTTATAATGAATTATATTAGATTAATGTGGATGAATCATTAGATCAGAATTTAATGATGGTTATTTGGGTTAATTTGAGCGATTTGTGGATCACAACGAACTTGTTTTAACTTTTCACTTATTAATATAGCCATAGGTTATTTACAGAACATAAAATAGAACATAATACATATAATATATTCTGCTTCAACCATAAAAATGGTTTCATGTCCAGATATGAAGGTAGAAATGGAAGAAGAGAGCATGTTGTTTTTTGAAGGTGATAAATTAACAGCTCATGAACAACGTTCTCTTTAATAAAATAAAAGGAAGAGGGAAAGGGTGTGGGGTGATATAATATCCCATTAGAATCATAAAATTACAGTATATGTATAAAAATAGATTTAAAACACAATTTGTATGAATATAGGTGGGGAGAGATCAAGAAAGGAACTTGAACTTGAAAGGAAATTAAATGAGAAGAGGGAGAGAAATTACCTCTAGAATCTTCCTCTTGAGAACCTCTTTAAGGAAGCTAGTATTGGTTTATTGATGAGACCAGAAGATTTTGGACGTAGGGGAGGGGCTAGGGAAAATTTTTGGGTAGAGTTTAGATAAGTCTTGGAGCTTGAGAGGTGTGAGGAAATGAGGGAGTGAAGGGTGTCTTTTATAGTGGAGGGGAGAGGGGTTTCCTTAATATAAAATTGATTAGTTTATTAATTTCACCTAAGACAAGGAATAGTGTGTCTTGAACGACCAATAATAGTAATTTTATAAAGTAATCCCGAAACAATTGGACTTACATCAGCAGAACATCATCGATGACTCATTTAATACATTATTTAGCATTTATTGTGAATTATCGGATTCTACTATTCATCAAAAATTCAAGTATCTTAGAAAAATCCCAAAAATTTACCCCAACCATTTTTCGACATGTAGAATAAAAAAATTATGTCCATTTTTTAAAACTAATTTTCTAAATATTATTAATTTAATATTTAATTAAAACCCATAATTTACTTTTAAAACAATTTTTAAGATTAAAACTGATTTTATAGTGCTTTCAAAAATTATGTAGGGTCTTATCAAATTATCTAAAAACTATTAGACATTGATTCAATAATTTATTAATACATCCCATGGATATAAAGATTCTTTTAAATTAATTAATAAATTATAATGAATTATTTATGACTTATAACATACCAAAAACGTTTACTAAGGTTAAATTATCACTTTCTAAGATGTCTAAATTTTATTTGATTATTTATAGGTAATTTTACTCTTATTTTCTATTCATAAGGGTCATATTAATATTCATAAGGGTAGGTTACTATTCATAAGGGTATGTTACTATTCACCAAAAATTATTTTTGTTTCATTAGACTCCAAAAACAATCTTGAACACAACCGTGTATGTCGGATTTTCAAAATTTTAAACATAGGGGTGACAAAATTATATTTAATGGTCACTTATCACTTAGTAGTTCATTATTTTTTGTTTTTTCTTATGAAATAAATATAAGAAGGGAATTTCCATCTAAAAACTTTGGGTCGTTACATTGACTATCATTTATGAAATCATAAGCCAAGACATTATTATACATAGAATCTTGAGGGAAGATGATGGTGTCAATCAGGGTGGTTTGGCACCAAAATATAAGACTGATTCTCTTTCTGGATGAAATATATGTTTTGAGGATTATTATAAAGGAGTAGTAGTCAGGCTCCTCAAGCTGAAAGCATTGAAATATGTCATTATTGTTGGAAGTTGGGCTATACTAAACCCCAATGATTGAGTTATACAGTCGAGTATAGAGGTTGTGGCTGGGCAGGCCATATCCTATGTTTTAGAATGACCTTTTCGACAGTTCCTAGAGAGCATGGATCTATTCCTACTCCACAATTACGAGAATAGATAGTATGACCATGATAGGATAGAATATAGAACACAATTGGTCATTTAGGTCAAGATGGTGGTCAAGACAGATGGATTCATAATTAGGATTCCCAGTGCCAGCAGAGAGGGATTACTCAGGGAAGTCATGCAGTGACTCAAGGCCATAGTACATGACAGTTACATGTAGTCTAGCCTATTCCATAGGTGGAGAGAACCAATCCTTATACTATATAAGGTACTATTCTAGTAGGCCCAATATTTTTTATCTTCTTAATTTTACATATGAATGTATCACACTTTTCCATCTAAGGAAATTATGGAGTGTCTGGGCCTCAAATTGAGCACTTCTAAGGTGTTATGACACTAGACACTCTATTAGGTATCTGATCATAGGGCTTTATCTATTATAAAGATTTTCCATTAAGATAGGTGAATGTATCTTCTTGTGGAACCTTTTCATCCTCAACATGATAGTTTTTGACATAATCATCATGATAGACTTTTTAGTTCCCTATACATCCCATATTGATTTCTATCATCAGAGGGTGACATTTACATCACCAAAAAGAATTAGGCATGTGCATAAAGGTGAATGGGTTGTGCAAGCTATGTGAGCTAGAATTGAGTAATAGAGGCTGGGTAGTTTGACATCACAGAACACTAGTCTCTTCTAAGATGATCATGGACTGAGAACCACTATTTTCTTCTTATAGTGAAATGTTTTAGAGTCATTTTTCTTGATGACTTATCTGGTCTACCACATAAAAGATAAGTAGAGCTTACTATTGAGATTGTTCTAGAAGTAGAATCATTAACCATTCCTTCTTATATGATGGAATCAAATGTATTTTAGATATCATGAAATAGTTGGAGGATGTAGAGGCTATAGGCTTTATGCACCCCAACAATTCTCCTTGGGGTCCACCATCCCTTTTCACCATGAATTCATATAGTACCGTCAGGATCACCATGGATTACCTTATATTGAACCTACTCACGGTAAAGAAATGGTATCCACTAATTAGAATATACATCCTCTTTGTTCAGATTTGAGGAGAGAGAGTTCTTTCAAAGATATATTTGAGGTTTGGCTATCACCAGGTGTGTGATAGGTCCTCAAACATATCTTTCATAGCTTTCAATAGAAGGTAAGGTCTATATGAGTTCTTTTTTATGCAATTCAGACATACAAACACACCTTTAATCTTTATTGATATTATGAACTAGGTATTCCACCCATATCTAGATTCATTTGTGGTAGTCTTTTCTAAAGATATCTTTTTGTACTCGCACTCAAAACAAGACCATTCAAACAATCTTGAGATTATGCTAAATAAACTGAGAGAGAACCAGCTCCATTCTATGCTTTTTAAATGCCACTTTTGAATCGACAATGTCTACTTACTAGATAATATTTTATTGGAGAAATGATTTTCCATAGACCTAGATAAATTGAGAGATGATGTTTCTTGGGAGAATCCCAAGAAAATATTTGGAATCCAGAGGTTCTTGGGTTATCCACTTATTACTGAAACTTCCTCTAGGATTTCTCACATCTTGCAATTCTGCTTACATTTTTCACAAAGGATGGTGTGAAATTAATATAATTAAAAGATTGTGAAGAATCCATTTATGTGTTAAAGGGAATATTGAATTTAGTGTTGATATTGACACTTCCAAATCCATGTTGAAGCAAAACTATATACTATTATTTTTTTAGGTATTGGGATAGTAGTTGTTCAGATGCTGGATAAGGGAGTCATCATGTGCATGTCTCGTTGGTTGAGGCATCATGAGTAGAATTACCTAACACAAAACCCTGATCCAAATATTGTAGTTTATTCCATACACTATTGGATACAATATATACTTTATGTTTAATTTTTTTAATATACTTATTAGAAAAGCCTCATGTACATATTTACACAAGGATATCTAAATCTCAGATAACATAGATTGGTTGCATACCTATAGTTGATTTATTTCGAGCTTTCTTACACACCTGGTAAGGAAAATTTTGTAGCCAATGATCTAATATGGAATACATAGACACATGTGGTTCAAGAATATAGTGGTGAATGGAATATTATGTACTTATTCTCATATATGAAAATTGATGTTCATGAAGACCGTGTACAGACTATCCTTTTAGCCTTATCAGGGGTATATTCTCTTTTGGAATAGGTTATAAGGAGATTTTTGTCAGATATTGAGGGACTATTACAATGGTAAAGTGTCTATGATGATTATACAACATACGTTTGGACCTTGTATGGGGATGATAAATTATTAATTCGTGGGAGTTTATCAGTCCCAACATACATCAGAGTGGAGCTGATGTGGGAATTTCATGCCTCAGCATGGATGGTTCACCCTAGTGACACCAACATATATCCAGATATACGACTCCAATATTTCTAGAATAGAATTAAATGTGATATTTTTGACTTCATCTATTATTGATCCATATTTCAGCAAGTGAAGGTGGAACATCAGAGTTTAGAAGGGATTTTATAGTCCTTGTCCATTCCTGAGTAGTAGTGGGATAATGTTTACGGTACTTCATGACTGGTCTACCCAAGTCAACTCATGTAAATGATACAATATGGTTTCTAATTAATCATTTTATGAAGTTCACACACTTATTACCTATACAAGATACCTTCTTAGTAGATTATCTCGTAAGTTAGTACATCGCGGAGGCTGTACATCTTCATAGAGATCCTCTAATAATTTTCTCTGACATGGATGATCATTTTGTGTAATGGTTCTAGAAGAGTTGAAAAAGGCCTAGCAAACAAAGGTTATTCTATGAATGGCCTATATCCTACATACTAATTGGAAATCCAAGTGTATGATTCAGGTTTTAATGGACATGTTTCGGGCATGTGTCCTTGACTTTGAGGGTTTCTGGGAGAAACAAATTCCCCTCATCGAGTACACTTATAATAAAAGCCTTTAAGATTCCATCGAAATGGATCCTTTTGAAGACTTATATGGTATGCCTTACCGCTCAACTATTTGTTAGCTAGAGGTAGGGGAGGAAGCTATGTTTTGACTTCATCATATGCAGGACACTACAGAGTAGGTCTAGCTAATCTGAAAGCACATGTTTGTAGCTGAGTCTAGACAGCAATTGTATGCCAATAGATGATGTCGACCTATAGATATAAGGGTCGAAGAATGATTTTTTCAGCGAGTCTCTCCTAGGATGGTCCATAGATATATTCGGAATTAGGGTAGGCTCTCACTATGGTTCATTAGACCCTTCAAGGTTGTAGAATAGATAGGACCCATAGATTACTAGTCAGCACTTATTTTGAGGTATCAATCCATGCATGATTTATTTCATATATCTCTTATTTTATAATACTTTATAGACCCATCACATGTATTTCAGCCTCATGTGGTTTAATTTTATTTAGGTATTTTCTTTGAGAAGTATCCAGTGTGTATAGGGGGTCGAAGAATGAAGACACTCTGCTGCAGGTCAGTTCCTCAAGTACGGGTGCTATTACAGCACAACTGTTTATTGGATAAAACCTAGGAATGCGAAGCTAATATACAAGCTTAGTGTCTAGAACTATTCATTGACAATACATATTTACCCTCAAAAGTCCATCTTGGTGATGGGTTTATTTAAATAACGGAGGTTGTAATGACACACCTTTTCAAAAATCTATGAATCAATTTTTTTCAGTTTTAATACATTTTTTAATGTTAATAAAAATGAAATATAGCTTTTGGAAGGTCCTAGAAGTGTCTGGGGATTTTTTGGAGCATGGAGTTTGGAAAAAATGGGCAAAACACAGGCCCACATGGTTTTGGGAAACCATGTGCTTCAAGTCACCTGACCTTGGAGATCTTCAGTGATTTGGTACAGTTGGATTTTTCATAGTTGGAACATGGTATTGGAAACTATGCTTCATAATTCTGTGAAGCAATTCATAAAGCAGTGGTTGTGGAATAGTGTGTTTATGAAATAGCTAAACCCTGTACCTTTTTTGGGTGAATTTATATTTTTCGACTCACTTAAATTATAACATAACTTTTCTTCCTCTCTTTATTTTCCATTGATAGGGCATGGTTCTCCTCTCCAGTAATCTTATACCTCCAATAACCAAGGTATCAATGTAACTCTATCGTTTGGTGTCTGATCATCAATATGTTGAAAGCATTGGATCTTTCTTGATAATCTCATCGAGTCTCTTTCTTCCTATTTCATTTTTCCTTTGAATTCATTATTCTATTTAGGAAAAATCCCATTTTTCATATTCTAAAGAAATTCACCCATTTCTTATATTTATCTCAATATACTCTGAATATGATGTTGATCTCAAGTGATGAGTCATCAATGGCCTTGAGGTAGGTTTTCACAACATTTTTTAAATATGTTTCAGTGTTTTTCAATGAATTTTTGTTGTGTCATGGGCAGTCTATGGTCAAGCATCACCTTTAATTTGGTTCATTCATATTGAAATGATCATCACTCCTTGTTATGTACCTATAGACACTTGATTGGATGTTTAAAGATCATTGAACATATTTATGGACACCCATGGGTTGTGCCAAGTTAAACAACCTCTTTTTATTAAATGTGAAAAGGATCATCTTTCCAACTAATCATTCATCATAGTGTTTAAATTAATTTTACCTTGACATATGAGTGTTTAATTTAATTCAATTCCCCCCTTATTGGTTTGGGCTATGCTATACATGGAATTTACCAAGTATGAAATTTCTATATGACCATGGCTCAACCTAAATGACCCTTGATATTATAAACCATATTTTCATGTTATCGGAGTTAAGTGGACATCATTGAATGGATTATCTCATGCTTGTTTGGTTTCCCTTCCTTGAATTAAATGAATTAAATGTATTAAATGAAATGGATTGAAAATATTGAATTCTTCATGACAAGTTATTTTTCCTTGATAAATGGATTATCTTCTTTGAAATGATTTTTGAATGGTGGAAAGGAAATACCATCTAAAGAATGTTATTTTAAATTCACCTTAACAAATATAATTACTTGTATAAACTTTAATATCACTAAGATGACACATGTGATATAATTTCTTAAGCTTGATATTGTAATTGGTTATTCCTTGTTTATATATGTATAGAGAGCTTGATTAATATGTTTCATGAGAAGTTTTTCTCTATTACATATATAATAATCTAGATAAAACATCTATATGGTATGTGTATTATGCAACGGGATTAATTGAACATGGAAGAATCATGCCCCCTTACATCGGGTCCTGAGAATGGAATCTCATAGCACTGATACTATATGAACGTCGGGCAGAGGCACCATGATCCATGATTAAAGTGTTGAAATGATAGAGCACTCCCCATCTAGAGTGATGGGTTTGAATCCCTCATTAATTATGAGATATAGGGTATCTACCCTATTATTAGGTATTATAGGTTCGTTAGGCTAGTTATGAATGTCTGAGTTATGTATCGATCCAATTAGCACTAGTATTTGAGGTACATAGACACTTACATCCACACGTAGTTGGTTGATATAGGTGGATGAAATATATAAAATTATATTGTATATATATATTACTACTATATGTATATAGATTACTCAGACACTCCTCCTGAAAATGATATAAATAAGGTAGAGCCTCAGGGTGTCATAAAGAAACCTAAGAAACCTAGATATTTATTTATTTCTCATTGCATTATTATTCCTCATATACCTATAAGCTGTTTAGTTTTGAGTGTGTCTTGGATTGCACATAGACACTGTTGATGGTGGCCTATAGCGATTTTTATCTCACACCCTACTCAGGCTATATTTTGTAATTGATATGATTGCCTATTTATAGGTATTGATATGGGTATGATCCCTACTACAGGTTGTTGATATAATTACTTTTATATGTATTTTAGGAGAAGAGGACCAATCATTCACTCGAGATACTATTGGAGCAGTATTTTGTTTTTTGTAGTTTTTGTATTGTATGATCATATTCATGTTCCCATATTTCCTTCTTTTTATATTCGCATTCCATGCATCTATGTATATGACACTACCTTAGGGTCTTTTATTATATTTCAGTTGTTTAGTTATATATTTTCTTCCTCATTTGGTTACTTTTTCAATCTATTTTCAAATGATTCTACTACTGTATATGTTTCTAATTGTGTATGATGTACTACTCTGACATGGGGATATAGTCTCCCCACTAGACTACCCTTACACCCTCACTACTAGTCGGTATCCTCTGACATATGGGGAGATGGGCTTGAGGCCATGAGACCTACCGGATCAGGCCGTGGTATAAGTGGATCGTGGGTTATGATGTTACATTATGTGTCACATATGGTTTCGAATATAATGTTGTTATTCTAATATTTTTGAGTGTTTAATTTGTTATGAAAATATTTAATTAAATTTTATTTTTTCAAACCCATAATGAACTGAATTCATGGAATTTTCATTAAGTTGAAAATTAATAATTTCTTAAGTAGTTAATTTGTCTTTTATTTCCTAATAAAGAATATATTAATTCATAAGAATTTTTTCAAAATGATATCTAATGATACATATAAAATTTGGAATTTTATTTTTCTAATAGGAATAATATGTACCATAAAAAATAGAAGCATATGAATAAAATTAAATCATAAAAAATGAAATTTGGAGTTGATAAATATTTGAAAACAATAACTATTATTTTGAAAAGTCATGTTTTTTTAAATGAATACAATTACCGATTTTGATACAATTTGTTGGTTGAATTAGCATGGAAAGAGGGTGTGTGAATCACATTTTAAATTTTTATGTGAAAAATGTAAATGTAATTTTTTAAAAAATAATAATAATTGGAATGGGTATAGATGACAAATTTGATTTGTATTATGATGTAAATATCCATTCTAAATAAGCAAGTAAGCATAGTAGATAGAAAACATATCAAATTTATACACACTATACCAATACAGATAGGATGATTCAACACATTAAATTAATTATAGAGTTAAAAAAATTGATAACGAATTCATTAATAACTTGGTTTGATACCAAAAATTTCCACCACTCAATTTGAGATAAATTTATTAGTACACCTTCCCTTGCACTAAATAGAAAAAATACACATATTTTTTTTAATATTTTACTAACCGACTTGAATCCTCAGTAACTTTGAATGAATTATTTGAATGCTAATCATTCATAGAATTAATTTATTTTTTCATATTTGTGAGATGAAAGAGGAAGAAGAGTATATATCATGATTAAAATTAATGAAATATTAAATTGGAGTTGAAAACTAATGATAAATGTTTAAATGAATCAATTACCTTTAAATATTTTTAAATAATTATGTGACCACTCAGATACCACTAATATTTTCTTGGCATTGTGGAAGCACTGGATGGGACATTCCCTACCCAGATGTTTTTCTATAATTGATGATTAATCAGATATGTATATCGATGATTAATGTAAGGAACAACAAGATTAAATCTAATATTAAATGAATATTGAAAATCGAAACCAAAATAATATATCATCACATATTATTTATAATTAATTGAAACATTTAATAATTACCTTGTCATGAATTATTTCTTTATTTATGAATATGACAGTATCTCTTCATCATATTGTCATTGAGTTTATGGAATAAGTGCATGTTACCTCTAATGGTGATCCACATGTTCTCCAAAAACCTATAAACATCACCATAGGAATATTTGGGTGCTAGTGTTGTAGAACATAATTCTTTCGTCGTTCATCTTTAATCGCCTTAAAAATCTATTCAATAATGTGTTCTCATTGATCTCTCTAAAATAAGGAGTAGTGGTAGAGGAGGATAGATCTTCATTCTTGAGAGGGTTCAAGGAGAGAGTTATCCCTAAGAATTCCAGAGAATTCTCTCTGTATTTCATTGTTCACAACCAAAGGAAAATGAAACACATAAGAAAATAATAAAATGGGTTTATATGCATCTTGTGATAGAAAATAAAAATTTCACATGAACCCTTATTATTTTCCATAATTCTTGTGAACCCCATGTCTATAATAATAATAATATAATTACTTATTAACAAATCTAAAACTTGTGAATTAAATTAAATAGTATTTTACTCAAATAATATTCAATATATATTATTTCTCACCAGAACACTAAACTAGGTCCTCCATTCCTCCATAATATTTATCAGGAATTCAATAATGACAATTTATCTACTGAAAAATATCATTGTATTATACTCTAGTAAATAAATAAATAATATATTCACTAAATAGAACATATATATTTATTATATATTCTTCTAAAAATATATTCTCTCAAATTACAAGTGATCTAGTATGTGTGATCAAGAAAACATGAGTAATTTTCACTCCATATGAAAAAATAATATTTATTAATCATGTTAAATAATAAATAAATTTATTATTTAATTGAGGTTCTGGATATACTAAGTGTGTGACCCTCTAGGCCTCTTTCTTAGTGTCATTAGGTGTAACATCCCAAAATACTATGTTAGCATCTAAAAACACTCCAAGGCACCCATAGATAAATAAGTTAATGGTGAAATGACATAAATACTCATATATATTCTTACCATGTAATGTAAACCTTTTATCATGGAATCTCTAATAAATATGGTTTCACACTTGTGTCATCAAACTATATTCTCAATGACCCTTTCTTTTACATTATCAACTTTTAACTTTCTTAATACAAATAATGTCCAAGAATTTATTTTGGATATAAAATTTCTATAAAGGGCTTAAGATATCAACTTATTTTAAAGAAAATATTGGGTAAATACATTCTCTCATTATTCATAAGAATAGTATTACTCAGGACACACCCAATATATCATACTTTAGCCTGGATATATTTTGTCTTTATTTTTCTCAATAAATCATTGTATATGACTCGTAACATCAATTACTAATATTTAATTCCAAAAATCAATACACACATCCAGAGATAAGAATATCCAATGGCACATATAAAATTTTATTTCTTATTGGAGGGTCTCATTATTACAATATCCTACACCAAAAATTACAAAGGGAATATACCATGAGAAGTTTCCTAAAAGTCATATGATTCTCCACAAATAATAGGCTATATAATTTGTGTCATTAAAATGATTTCATCCAGATATATGAAATATATTTTAAGAATAAATTCATGAAAAATATGGGTTATAATCATAGTAGTGAATTTATTTGACCTTTCAGTGTGATTACTACTCATAGGAAATCATCACATACTATATCACGCAAAAGAGAAATCATGATGTGATAAGAAGATAATTAATATTAAAAAAGGAATACATGTTATCGTAATTCCCATAGATGTTGGCTATAGGGAATCGACTCCAGAAAACTCCTACATGTACTAGGGGAAACTATCAATCACTATTCTTGCTCACAAATAATCTATTGAGACTGAAAATAAATCAGGACTATAACATCAAATCAGTATGATCTTTTTAAAAACTAGCATCAGTATAACCTCTAATGATTATCTCCATGTCTCCACCATATAACATGAATATTTTCTTAGTTCTTCATAGATACTTAATGATATCCTTGACAATAAAATAATTTTTTTCTTAAATCATTTTCATATCTATCACCATACTCAATGTATAGAAAACATCATGTCTTGTACATAACATGGTATACAAGATTGATCTTCTTACCAAATTTTTGGGGATATTACATATTTTCTCTTTCACTTATTATGTCTACAGAAACATTTTAATTAAATGATATAAACCATGTGACATTAGAAGTAATACCCTAAATGATTATTTCATTCTTAAATTCTTTATTAACTGGTCAATGTATATACCTTTACATTGTATAAGCAACCTCTTGGATCTATCATGAAAGATCTTAATCGAGAGAATGTTGTCTATTTTTTCTAAATCCTGCATGGATAAAAACGTTTTTAATAACTTGTTAACGGACTATATGATTGGAATTTAATTTAGAATAATAAATATTTCATAAACATATAACACAAGGATAACAAACTCATTACCACTAAAATTCTTGTAAAAATATGGCTCACATTTATTCTTTATGAAGATAACTTCTTTTACAACTTCATCATACCAAATTTATCATGACCTCGATTATTTCTTCAATTCATAAATGGATCTATGAAATTTACTTATCTTTTTGGCATCTCCTGGAGTCAAAAACACATCTGGTTTTTCCATATAGACATCTTCTTAATTTTTCCAATTAATTAAATTTTTCTGAATGTCCAATATCCATATTTAATTGTCATGGTATATTGTAATAGCAAGAATTATTAGGAAGGATTTAAAGATGCAAATAGGAGAAAATTATTTTCAAACTCAATACCTTGATTTTGTTTAAACCCTTTAGCCACTAACCTTATTTAATAGGTACATAATTATCTTCTAAGCCTAGTTTTCTCATAAATTTCAATTTCCAACCAACAGGATTTACATCAAATAATAGGTCAACCAAAACAAAAACTGGGTTATGATACATTGATTCCATTTTAGAATTTATGGATTTTTTTATCTTGAATATTTTGAGTTTTATACTACCTTTTCATAGTTTATAGGTTAATTATTATCAATAAATAACATGTCACTATCTTTGGTGACTATGAAACCATATCCCCCTGGTTCTCTTACCTCTCAACTGATCAAATACAGTAATTTTATTTTATGAATAACTTCTTTTACGGAGACTTGTGTAAAATTTTCCTATACCAACTCTTGTGTATCATTAGATTAAACTTCACTAAAGTAAATGTTTCTCCCACAATCCTCCTTGAGGATGTGATCCCTCTAAATAATGAAAGATTGTCTAGAGATAATAAATTTCTTTTATAATGTTTTATATTGGTATTATCCCTTTATTTCATTAATATATCCTATAATGATATGCTATGTTCCGTAGGGTGAATTTTTTTTCATGATAAGTCCTTAACAAATTCCTCGCAACCACATTAAAATTTATGTGATAAAACTAATTTTTTGGCTCCATAGCTCAACGAGAATTCTTTTTTCTTCTTTAGTGGGTACTCAGTTTAGTGTTTACATCATAATTTGAAATGAATATCCCAAAAATCATAATATAAGATACACATGACTAATCATCGCCCATACCAATACTTGTAACGTATGATTCCTCCTTTCACTAAAACCCTTCCACTGTGGTGAGTAAGGTTGAGTAAGTTGAGAAAGAACCCCAAACCCCCATACCAATGCAACACACCCATTGTTAAAATATTCACTAGCATTGTCCAATCTAGGGTTCTTTTTCTTCATTCTAGGTTCATTCTATACATAATTTTTGAATTCAATAAATTTATCAAGGAACTCAGACTTATACCTCATCAAGTTGAAATTTCCATATCTAGTCAATTTACAAGTGAAAGTTATAAATTAAGAATACCAAACTCAATATTCTATAAAAAATATCTATATACATCAGTTTCTACAAATCCTAGAAGCTTTGTTTCCATTTTTCTATAAAATATAATGGTGTTTTGTTCAACTTTACTTATAAAAAAACATGAAACCATTATAGTGGTTTGAAATAACAATAGTATAAATAATTATCTTGATAGATCATTTTCAAATAATTCACATTTAAATGACCCAGAGGGTGAATCCACAACTTGGTGTAATATGGGCTATAATAACATGATTCTTTATCAATTTTTAATTAAAAAATTCCTAACTTAACACATAAAAACTATTATTTAAAATTTTTATATGATAACATATGTTGTCTTTATAAATGAAACATTTTTTATTTTCAAATTTGAATATATAACCGTATGTATCTAGGTAGATTAATTAAATTATTTTCTTAGTAAAATATTGTACATAATAAAAATATCTTCAAAAAAGTAACATTCTTATTGGAAATGAAAGGTTCTAAAATCTATTGAAAAGAATATCTAACGATGTACTATTGGTAGCTCACATGTCCACCTCTCCTTTAAAAATATTTCATAATCTACTTGTTTCCTTCATTTGGATATAGTTGTGACCACCACAAGCTATATCTAATACCCAATTTATAGATATTGAAATGTAACACTTGATAATTAATTCACCTATAGATTACCGTTTCTTTTGAGTTCAGTTCCTCTTCTAGTGGCCTTTTTTAAAACATGAAATACATATTCATTCCTTTTTCTTTTCCTACCCCAAAATCAGCCTCTTCATAAAATTAAGGTTCTCATTATATTTTGAATTATTATCAGTATTGTGACACATTACCTAGTTAATCATTTTCTTACTCTCTATAAGGACCATGTGTTTTTGATGGCGCATGTCCTTATACACTTGGTAAATCAAAGTATGATGTTTTTATTGATTCTTTTTATTATTTATCTTATTATAATTAAAAATGAAACTGGATGAAGAATTGAGAAGTGAGGAATGTATGATATTTCTTTGAAAATCATCTAGGAATTTAATCCCCAACATTTATAAGTGGTCAATGTAGAAAATATTATTTACTACATGAGGCACAACTGGCACCGAATCACTGTGCTTCATTTATAAATAGAATATTAGAGATCTCATATCACCCTTGTTTTAACTTAAATCGATAGAGTTTCTAAAGGATAGATATCATGTTATATGCATCCATGTACTCAAATTGATTTAGAATATGATTTTTCATTAATGATAGAACAGATCATTTGAAATATATGGAATTATCCAAATGTTTCTCATATAGATAAAAATCTTCCTCTCTTGTAGTTTTTCATTGTGCTTCAGAAATAGGTTCTTCTATAATGTATAATTTCATTTAATGGTGTAGGAGAATGTGTAAGTTTCATTTCCATTATATAAATTTATTGTTGATGAGAAGGTTATCCTACTCATGAATGGAACACATTACAATGTTTGAATTCATATTTATTATCATTTCTAGAAATAAGAAGAGAAAATATGAGTGCTTTATCTAATAAAAGTATATAATTAATAAATATTAGATTTATTAATCTCTCACTTTTTTACTGAAACCCAACATCCCTCACCATTGCCTTTGGAATATCCCATTACATGGACATTCTAGTTGTAAGGATCCATACTACCCTTCTCATCACCCTGAATTTGTCCAATCAAGAAATTTGAAGGGTGTTAGGTATGAATTAAAATTTTTGTTGAATTCACTCATAGTTTCGGGATCTCTTGAGTGGACTCCCCAATCTAAAAATCCTTAAATTCAATTTCCTCAACCTTTTACTCTTAGTTATGCCACGTCCTATATCGGAATTTAACCCTTGAAGTACACTAAGTTTATTTAAACAAAAACTTCAAGTTATAAATCCAAGATATTTGAAAGCACCATGAATTTGGACAGACAATCACTCTGAACTATGGTTTGATTTTAACATATTTAGTAGAAGGCCATACAAAATTAATATTTATAATTGAGGTATTTTTTATTTTTAGCTATAAGTTTCATGATTTATATTCATTACACTCTTGTTAATTTTATGTGGATTTACAAAAGGGATCAATAATGTAGTATATAACCTTTATGCATAATCTAATTTATTTTAGCTCTATTATGAATTATTTTTAATTTATTAATTCATATTACCGTAAAAATTAAATAACCATTAAACTTAAAAAAATTAAAAAAAAATGAAGTGGAATGATCAAGAGAATATATTAATGGTTAGTTAATCTAGCTAATGATAAACTAACTATTGACCTAAGGGAAATAAACCATGAACTATTTTATTGTTCAAATTGTAGCTTTATTCCTATCTAACTAAGTATCTCTCTTGGATTGGTTTCCCCATAGCTCAAAACATAAAACATTTCATCCAGCGTGGGTGTTCCATCCATTACAAATTATTTTATTTAATTGCAAGTGATGGGAACAAAATTATTGGTTAAGGGGTTTATATAAAAGAATCGATGGGATCGTAGACCCTTGAATTATGAGGGGATGGATGATGCACATGTCATTAATTTAATTTCAAAATAAATTAAAATTATACCAACAACATATAATTGTTTGGTTTATGCTCATTATAAATGATATACAATCAATTAATCACACATGTAATAAAATAACATTCATTACTAATTTTTCTTAATTAAGATAAACCATGCTTGATTCATTTTTTTATTGTCTTTAATTAATTAATTATTTTCTATTAATTCAAATCTAAAATTTCTTGATATTATCATAGGTCATAATTTTAAAAAAAATTAATTAATTTAATAATAACTTTTTAAAAAATATGTACCTATAAGGAATCACAATGAGTACATGTCAAAACTATAAGTATTTGTTATATTTCTATATTATTTACTTATACAGTATGTGACATACATAACTAACCATTTAATTTCATGGCATGTACACAGTCAACTAAATAAAACATGAAAAATTAGGTATTTGTGTTTTCGATTACGTTTAAATGAAAGTAGAGTAAGAATTCTATTACAACTTATATACAATATGCAGTTCCAAACATTTCTCAAAATTTAATTAGAATTTTAATATATATATATATATATATATATATATAACTCGTCACATGGTGTTTATATAGTCAAATAAATGACTCATGGAACATGTGTTGATAAGGCTTAAACATTATAATAAAATATTATTATTTATATGTAATTTGTTAATATACATGGTGTGTGCTATCCAGCTACATGAAATGTATATTTCTTACCATATATTATCATCCCACACCTAGGGATTTCACATGAAATCATGCTATGGAATGTAAGGGAGTACAAGGGGTTTTCATGGGAAATAATTTGTGTTGTATTCGAGTTATATGATCACAAGTCATGCAATTCGTGCAAGAGAATACATAGTTAGTCTATGAAAAATTAACTACATGTCATATATGGATGTTACACATTTTGTAGTCTAGATAAATATTCACCAATATGGACCAATCAAACCATTGTGAATTATATACACAAATCATGTAATGACTTCACATGGCTTGAATTAATTAAAAATAATTATTGGTACATTGAATAAGCGTACATGGAGTCTACCAATTGGATACATTTCATGTACTCTTGTGCTAACCATCTAGTATCTTCAAAACATTCAGATGTGTTATTTTAGTGTTATGAATTCATAAAATTAATTTACTTGACTAAATTTGTTATAATGATGATGAAAAAGATAAGATCTCGTGATTTAGATTAAATAATGATAATATAATAATTGAAAAATAATGAATATTGTGTAAATCAATAAACAATAATTTATTAATTATAAATAATAATGAGTCTTATTTGATATAAATTAATGGTTCTAGGAATATATAAAGAGCTAGATGGGACATTCCCAACTTATATATATGTAAAAATTGATGTTTAATCAGGGATATACATCGATGATTAAAATCATGACCAATAGAATAAAATCCCAGATTAATTTAAAACTGAACACCATATCCAAAACATAGTATCATTGTATATTTTTATAATTAATTTAAATAATTAAGAATTACCTTGTGATGAATTAATTCTTCATTGATGAATCAGAAAATTTATATTAATCATAATTTTTGGTGCTGTAGAAATCTATTATAGATTACCTCTAGAGGTGATTCACACATGCATCATTTTTCCTTGATCTCTTGGAGACTCACTTAAAGGAAGGTTTTTATTCGATCTCTCTAGACTAGAGAGTGGTATTAAAGGGGGATCACTTTCTATAATTAAGATAATTCTTTGAGGGGAGATCTTTACAGATATGAGAGAATTATCTCAAGATGTAATTATTCATAACCACATTAAATTAAAACTCCTATAAAAATAATATAAGTTGTTTTATATACTATTAGTGTTGGAAAATTATAATTTAACATATTACCTTATTATTTTTCTTAATTCACGTGGAACCCCGTGTCTTTAATAGTAATATTCTTATTATTTATTAACATACATAAAACTCAAAGATTAAATTAAATATTATTTTATTCATATAATATTCAATATATATTATTTAACATTGTACTATTAAACAAGTTCATTCATTCCTTCAAAATATTTTTTAGTCCATGAATAATAACTCTTAATTAAATAAATAAATATCACACCATTATTTTCCAATGTATAAATAAATTATAAATACACTAAATATCAAATAAATATTTGTTAACCATTCTTCTCACAAAATATTATCTCTAATAACTAGTGACGAAATATATGTGATCAGAAAAACATTAATAATTATTAAACCATGTTCATGAAAAAAATTCAATCAACATGTTAGATAATAAATATTATTATCCTTTAACTTAGGTTCTAGATACACTTAGTTTTTGACCCTCTAGGACTCTTTCTCAGTGGAATTAGGTGAGGCGCCCCAAAGTACATGTTTAGAGTCTATCAACTCATCAAGGCACCCGATTATAAAGAAGTTAATGGCACAATGACATAAATACTCATATAAATTCTTACCATGTAATAAAATCCCTTTTCATGATATATCTAATCAATCGTGTTGCATGCCAATCCCATCTTTCTATGTGCTCAATTTCCCTTTAATTACATTCTAGAATATGAAAACGCATATAGAACACCTTGTCCATGGATTAATTTTGGTCATATCGAGTCCATTAAATATAATAATAAATAATCATACATTAAAGAATAGAATGGTCAAATCATTTTTTTCATTATAAATTAATGAAATATTACTTCTTGCTCACCCAACATATCCTACTTTCCCATGGACATATATTGTCATGGTTTTTTTCCATACATCAAAGTATGCAATACATAACATACGTTAATAATAATACTAAAGTCTAAGGACCAATACATGTTTTCATAAGATAAGAACATCCCATGACACATATAAATGTGTATTTCCTACTAGTAGTTCTCATTATCATAATTTCCTACACTAAAAATTTCTAATGGTGTACACTATGAAAAGGAACATCAATGTCTTATAAGTCTCTATACCTGATAGACTATATTATTTATGCCCTAAATATGATTTCATATGTCTATAAAACATATATTTAAAGAATAACTGTTACCCAACCCATGCATTTTCACGACATGATCATTTAATAAAAAAATTCACACACATGGTCAAAAAATTAAGGCTATGTTCTTTGAAATTTATGCTACTCATTATGAGAGTGTAAGGAAAACAGAATAAGAAATGAAGTCAGTGGGAAACTCGTGAGACATAGAAATGAGTGATGACTAGGGGTGACACATGTTGGTGGAAGAAATATATATAACTCTAGATGTGAATTTTTGTCCAATGGTGTATATAATATAAATAAATGTATGCATAATGTATGAATCAAGGTATGTGATTTAAAATAATGCATGCATACCATATGCAGAACACTATGAAAATTTTTAATTTAGAGGAGACATGAATGGAATACTAATCTTCAAGTATAAGGAATTAAAATTATAATTTCATACAGTACATAATGTATGAATATATTGTTGAAAATATAAAGATTAATAAACTTGATAAGTTTTTAATATAAATTAAATATAATAAAACATCTCTAAAAATAGAGAATGTTTTTAGTGACCATGAATGTGTGTTCCTAACCTAACATAAGATCACGTCACATATTATTATGTGACATTACATTACAACTCCATAGTCAGTATACCCACCCTGACATTCTATTTTAACCAACAGTAAAGACAAAATCAAATCTGTGTCATCGATAAATGTTGCAATAAAAACCAAATATGAATCTCACTAACAGGATGAGGACGGAAACATTAGAGTATAGTCAATGTCACACCACTGCAACCCTTGGAAGAGCCTATAATATTCAATAAATCTTGAAAAATTATTCACATCCCAAGATCACTAACTTCACCAAAACCCCCAAGCCCAATCTCGTCATTATTGATGCCCCAAAACCTTTATTCCATTCAATGTCAAGAAATATATAGGGATTTAAAAATCAATCATAGAATCTAAATAATTTTTAACTATGGGTATGTAAAATATTACGTATAGATCCAATATAGATATTTTTTATTATAGAAAAAAATTAAAAATGTTTTTAACTATTTTAAATCATATGGGTTTTTATTTAATAAAAACATGAGAATAAAACCATGAAACATCCATTTTAAAGTAAGAGAATCTAGTTTGAGGTGAATCAAAATTATAAAATTCTAACAGTAGTTAAACATGGTAAAATAATTAAAATTTTCATTATTATATGAAACAAAATGTGGTTTGAAATTTCATGATTTACAATCCAATAATATGACTCAAATAGTTTCCTATAAAAATAAGACTTTAAGTAAAATAAAAATAGGAACTGTAGGGAAACAATTATGAATATTTTATGATATAAAAATGAAGGATAAATTCTCAAATTATACGTATTTTTTTGAAAGGTGTATAGAATATCTCTACATTACTAATTATCAATTTAATCCTATTGATCATCATTAAATAATCACCAATTAGAACATATCATCACATTATTTACCTCATCTAATAAGCCCATGTTCAAACATAATTGAAATATATCTGACTATTACACACATGTTAATTAATAACTATTAAAAAACATGGATTATAGTATATTTATAGACCCTTGATTCACACTTTCCCACATATTATTGTTTCTCTAGTCTCATTTCTCTATATTTGGAAAGGAGATATGATTTGATGGTTAAATCATTCAAATCTGTGCCATGTTAAATTTAAATTCATAATGGTTGAGAATGGAATCATACACTACATCATATGAGCATGAATTTTTTGAAACATTAGTTCACGATTCATGACCCTATATAAAATAATTATATGACTTATATGGATATAGACTCGAGTATCATTCCAAACCAAACTACAAGCCTCTAATTTATGGAGAATGATATCCAAAACTCATTAGACCAAAACTGAATTATATAATCAATATTGTGTTATACACACATAAAAACAAACAACAATATAATAAAAATATAATCTGATGAAAATAATATATATAATATATTATAGAGAGTGTAAAAGGGGAACAATTTCAGTATACTAGTATTTTTTACTTGTCAAAACTATAGAAAAAAAAGATTATAAACATTTGTTGATGTTCAAATTTTTCTTCACGACAAGGAATCTTGAAATGGGTTACTAAATAAAACTATATGAAAAAACATGAAACTTGTTATTTGAAAATAACATATTATTGACTAAAATATATAAAAATGACACTATAAATGAATTACTTCATATACATAATGAAAAAATAATGTTTTTTAATGGTTCCAAATATAATTGAACCAAATAAGTATAATATGAAGATGATATACTAATCTAGGAAATTAATTTTATATTTTTAACTATTAAATGAGTCTATACATAAAATATATTCAAAATGTATGAATTTGTTATGAAAAAATTATTCCATTTCTCCTAGTAATGATGCACATTATATTAACTATTTTATATATGATGTGTCATCGACTCCACATTACACCACTTATTAATAGAACGTTGAGTGGTTCTATCAAAATTACATAATTTTATAACATAATTTCGATGGGCGGAAAGAATGATAGAGTTCATAAAATTTATTATTTATTTAACAGAGAAAGAATCACACTGATTAAAAAAAGAATAAATATCTATTAAAGGAAATGAAATCAAACCCATAAATATGCTAAGCCTATCCTTTATAGAATTAGTGAATAATTGAATTTAAGAACAGAAAGAATGGATACCTGAAGTGATGTGTGAACCCTCCTGGAATCTTCATTGTACACCTGATATAGACCACCTAATATGTAGATGAAATTCTCATGCATGTTTCCAAAGTCATTCATAACTGGTAGATGCATGAACATATATTAAAATATTGGTTTTATTGTATTTTGTCTGATGAATCATATTTATATGTTTTCATTGAATAAAAACAATATATATTGGATCCAATATACATTTAGTGATTAAAAATTACCAATATTGAATGGAATCATATATATAGTAAAAAACATATATAGATGGGAACACATATGTAGTAGAAACAAAACATATTAATAATAAACAAAATAATAGTGAATGTAAGATACATAAAGTGAACAGAAATGCATATATAGTGGATTAAATTTGTGGTGAATGCAATTTAGTAATAGTTAACATATCATACAAACAATGGACACAACATTCCAACCACGAACAAATAGCAGTGAACTTAACATACTAACTCGAAACATGTCTATATCAGATTCAATATATTAAAACTGCACAAAATACTAATAGTGAATAGAAATAAATATAGAATGAGAAAAATAATATTAAAATGAAGAAAATAAATTAGAAACATATAAAATTATGATAAATAATGATAAAATCCCAATAATAATGGTCATGGAATTATTAAAACATAAACAGTGATATAAAGAATATTAAAATAGAAATGTTACAAATAACTAACAAATCCTATGAGTAATGAATCAAGGCTATGTTAGGTAACCATTCATTATACTCAATAATGATAAAATACTTATAAACATGTGCATAGAATTACTGATATGAAAATAGTGATATAAGTAATATTAATATCGAAATGTTACAAAGTAATCAAAACTATTTGAAGGAAAGGATTAAGGAGATGATAAGGAACCATTCATTGCACTCATCCCTACTGATATTAAATGGATGTTTTTTTCCATAATGGAAACCCAATAGAATTAAATTCACTTCTTGATACCATAGATCAAATCTTGTGGCTATTAGAATATTTAAATGGGTAAAAATATTAGACCCTAAGAGACATGCAGGGAATGAAAAAATTCAGAAATCCATAAGAACCTTAACATGTACAGTACCCTAATCATTAAAGAGTGATAATATGGTGAGAAATATAAACATAACAGAAAAAATATTTAGATAAATTAATTTATGTATAATACAAAATAAAACCCCTCATTTAGTTGTATATTAAACAAATAAATGTTAAAAAAATTATAATTTCAAAAAAAAAAGATGATCATAGATGATATCCATTTTTTGTCATTAAATGTTGACATAACAATATGATATTGATAAAAATTAATTCTAAATAAATGAATAAAAATATTAAGTTGAAAAAAAATTACACACCCAAAAAATTACACAAAAAAATATTATATAGTGTGATATCAGGTAGTATCAATATAATGAATTGAATTTAAAGATTATAATATAAAAACTGAAAATTAGAATTAGCAATTATAATGGAAATTTTGTTTTTTAATACATGAAACTAAATATAAGTAGATTCATTTCTTGAGATCACATATCATATTATGTGGATATATCTATGTTTGAATGAAAAACATATAGATCATAATTAAGCGGTTCATGTGGTGTAGCTAAATAACAAAAGGAATAAATAATTAAAATGTAACAAAATTTAAAAAAAATTTAAATAAAAATAGATAATATAAAAAATTATTAAAATCAACAATTAAAACTAGAGAATAAAATATTAAGATAATTTTTAATATGAATTGTGATTCAACTAATATTTAACCAATATTTTTGTCATAAAATTATGGCATATAAGCAATATAGAATTGAGAATCCTAGACTCCAAATAAATGATTAAAATTATATAATTTCATGAACAAACAAAATTACACAAAAAAATTCCACAAAACATTATTATAGGATATGATCTCAGATAATATCAATGGAATGAAATGAATTTAATGTTTTTAATTGAAACAATGAATATTAGAAAAAATAATTATCAATAGAAGAAGGTTTTTCATAAATAAAAACAAACATAAGAATATTCACTTTTTGAGATCACAAATCATAGCTTGTGGATCTCAAAATATTTAAATGGGAAAAAATATCAAACACTAAGAGAAATGAAGGGTAAGAAAAAATTCACCAATATATAAGAACAAATAAAGGTACAATAAAATAATCAATAGAGTGGTGAAAACATTGTGATTCATCACCATATAAATGAGAAAATATTTAATGAAAATAATTTAAGGATAGTTTAAATTAAAACCATACATTTAGTAATAGTTTAAACAAATAAATGGTAAAAAAAATTAATTTTCAAATAAATAAAAGATTTTAGGTGACCTCTATTTTTTCATAAAATTTTGGGATATAAATATGGAATTGAGAAAAATTTATTCTAAATAAGTGAATAAAAATATTAAATAATAAGAATAAATAAAATTAAACAAAAAAAATTTCAATTTTATATAATACATCATGTTCTCAAATGATATTAATGGAATGAAATTAATTTAACATTTTTAAATGAAACAATGAAAAATAGAAGAAAAAAAATATCATGGGAAGTTTGTTTTTCAAACCAAAATCCAAATATAATTAGATTCACCTCTTGAGACCACGAATCATAGCTTGTGGGACTTAAAATGTTTAAATGGGTAAAAATATTTGAAACTAAGAGACATGTAGGTAAAGAACAAATGCCTCAATCCATAAGATCGACAAAATGTACAATACCCCCATTATTATAGTGGTAATAACAAGGTGAGACATCCCAAAAAAACATGTTTATAGAAAATAATTTAAGGATAATTTAAAATAAAATCCCTCACTTAGTTAAAGCTTTACCATAATAATGGTACACAAAATTAGAATTTAAAAAAAAATAAATGATTTTAACTGAAACCTTTTTTATAAAATTATTGAAGAGAAATAGAGAATTGGTAAATCTTTATTCTAATGAAATAAATAAAAATATTAAATGATAAGAAACAATAAAATTAATCAAAAAAATCGTCCAAAAAGTATTATTATATTCTATAATCTCAGATAATATCAATGGAATGAAATGAATTTAATGTTTCTAAAAGAAACAATGAAAATTTTAAAAAAGGATTATCAAGAGAAGTAGGTTTTTCATACCTGAAACCAAAAAGAAGAAGATTCACTTATTTATATCACATATCATATTGTGTGGATATATCTATGAATATGGGTGAAACAATAAAGTTTTAATGAAGTAGTTCTTGTTGGGTAACTAAATTTCAAAAGGGATAAATGATTTTAAAGTGAAAAACGTAAAAAACAATAAATATGAATAGATAATATAATAAAATATTAGAAACAACAATAAAAACCATATAATACAATATTAACATAATATTTAAAAATAATTGTAATTCAACTGATAGCTTACCTTCATTTATATCCTAAAACACTGGTATAGTAATATGGAATTGAGAAACCTTAATTCTAATGATATGTTAAAAACAACATAAATGGATTGAGGAGAACATACAAAAACATTAATGAATACCATTTCAGCATCTCAGAATCAAAAATATGCTAGATTAAATGATAATAGTAATGAAAAAAACATTTAATGAATTATAATCTAGAAAATTGTGAAATGAAATAAAATAATTCTATGTATATTAGTGGTATATCATTTAATAATGAACCTGATATGGATAACCATGAAGTTCTATATAAATTAGTGAAATAACATTCAAATAAAACCTAATAAGTATCTATAATCATTTATGAACTGTTTTGTTCTTGGGGAGAGACATGGAATAGAAAAACAAAAAGTATATGGTCAAATAAATGGATCGAAGAAACCCTACCATATGAAGAGGTTTTGGAATTGAAATAGGATATGGTGTCTATGGATCCAAAAATAATGAAAACATAACTGAAATGATAAATTATTTGTTTATGCTAGGATAAATGATTGATTGAGGAGTGAAGGAGGATATCGTGAGTTGATAATTGTGGGGAATGACGAGGATGGGAGGTATAAGAAACCCTTTTTGGAGGTAGCGGTAGAGTAAAAGGCCAAGGAATATTGAGAGGCGGAGTTCGATGCACATGAAGAGGGGTAGGTAGAGGTGGAGGCTAATATATTAGAGGAGGTAGAGGCAGAGGCCGATGTGCTTATGAAGGTGGAGGCAGAGGTTGATGTAGAGGAGGAGGAGGAGGTGGAGAATAATGTGGAGGAGAGTATTGGAGGTTATGCAAAGATTGTGGAGTGGAGAGGGGAGTTGTGGGAAGGAAATCGAGAGAAGGGTAAGGTGATGAGGTTGATCATATTTAAAGGTGGGATACATGTAATGGAGAATTAATGTGGATAAAACACATGTAAGAAATTTTAAAAATCTTAGAAAATATAAAATATGATAAATAATAGATTTCAATCCACCCCCTACGATTGATTTGAAATGTACACCCAACTCAACAAAGTATTTATACACCCAACATATTAAATTTTGTATTTAATTAAGGCTAACTTTTAAATATTTTTCTAAAAAAACATATTTTCCCCATATTTTTCAATTTAAAAACTCACTATATCCTAAGAATAGCTTATGTTTTAGTGCTTATGACATTCCATTAATGTAAATATCATGCATCGTCCATAGATTCTTTACACGAAATTCTGCTGATCAAATTCCATTATTATCATATTTTGAAAAGGGATTTCTTTCTACAATAATTTTATTAAATTTTAGAAATAGAATTAAAAAAATATTTTTATAAATCAATGAATATTTCAATCAAAATAACTTACATGGGTGAAAGTGTTGATATAACATTAGAGACCACAAATTTTTTTCTCCACTGGCTTATTTTCAACTTTATTAGCTCAAAGATACCACTTTATGTTCTTTTGCAACAAATCCCATAAGCTAAAATTGTCAAATTTTTGTGTGAAGAATTTATATGAGCCTCAAGGAATGAATCATTACCATAGGAGCTTGCATACACATGTTTGTTTAAAAAAATATTAATTCTTTGTACCCATCTAAATTAGTGTTTTATATAATGAATCAATTTGAAAGAAAAAATAATAAGATATGAAAATAAAAAAAATAATTATGTTTACCAAAATGAAATATTATACAAGAGATCAATCTTCATATTGAAGTTTCTCAACAACTCCAAGATTTATATTCTTGTAAATACCATCAATATTTCCCTGAAAAAAATTTCATGAAATAGGGACCACTGCAATAAATTCAACTGCAACTAATTATATCATTAATATAGGAAACCGGTATTTATCAGTCATATCCACCTTAAAAAATATTAAAATCCTTTATGAAAGTTCAATAAGAAAACAATTGAATATTAAATATTCAAAAGATTAATTCATAATTATTATATGTAAAGAAAAAATTATAATAGATTTCCACTTTTAGGTGAAATTTCTCAGATATGATAGAAGATAATTGATGTAACATGTTTTATTAGAGATAAACATATAACATAAAAACACATACTATCAAAACAACAATAAAAAAATTAATAGTACACTACAACCAACCAAACATTAAATGATTTTTATTTAGAGAACCCTTATATAGTTAATCGTATGTCATAGTGTTTTTTGTTTCTTGTAAATAGGTAGTATTAGTGGAGGAAATTAAAATATGATGGATTTAAAATAATCAAACCTTGGACGGTGTTGAAGAGTCATTATTAAAATTTCATTGGAATATTTTTTTTTTAAATAGGCTATTGGACTTTCCAACTAAAGTCCCTTCTACGATATCAAATCCCATTCTATGATGTACCCTAAAGTAGTTATCATAAAATATAGTGCAACATTTAATAAGGGAGTTAACTTACATAGGGAATATCCCTCTAAGATGGACTCAAAACCATACGCAACTTCTACCTTATGAAATGAAATTGGTTAAAACAATTAATGCAATAATTAAAGAGTGTGTGTACAGAGAATAGGTATACTGTTCAAAATTTCTATCAATCCATGTAGAGAAAAATTTTGGATGAATTAAATATATATGAAATTTAAGGAATTTAATAGTGGTAATTTGACCATTGTATTCTGATTTCCTAGTTTCTTGGTTAGAAAAGAGAATTGGAAGAAGTCGTTCAAAAGATAATGAGAAACAAAATTTAAACTACATGAAGAATGTGAACCCAAATTCATAACTTGTGATGATTGAAGAATTAAAAGGATGTTGAACCAATTCAAAGGGCAAAAGGTAGTGTGTTAACATACCCATTCTAAAAATACACCATACAAATTAGATCCATGAGAATCCCTAATGCTATGTCTGATAATGCCTAGGGGTGTAAAATTATAGCACTGGCAACCAAATATCTACAATGATAGAATTATTGGACATTAATTTAGAGGAATCCCACATTTATGGTCAATAAATATTGGACTTAAGAGATATAATAGTGTATATAGGTAGTGAAATGGGATAGAGACCGAGGAAGAGGTTGATACTGAGGCATAGGATTGGGTGGAGGAGGAGATGAGGATGAGGAAGAGGAAGATTTAGAGGTGTAGGCAAAGGCTTATGCCCAATCAGAGGCTGATGTGTTAGAGGAGGTAAAGGCAAAGGATGATGCGAAATCAGAGGTGGGAGTGGAGGTTGGAGAGGAGTATGAGGTAGGGTATGAGGCCAATGTAGAGGAGATATAGGCATATCAATAACCGACTTGATGTGGTAAATGTTTTAGTGGAAACATACGTGCTACAGTTCAAATTTTTAAGCAAGAAACCCTAGTCCAATGAACTGAGAGAGGATATTGAAATAAAGATAGTTTCCTATTGAGATATGGGATGAGTTGTCTTTAGACGTAGAAGGGAAACTCCAATGGGGTTGCGGAACATAGAGGATGTAGCAGAGCTGAAACTGAAATCCTGGATTCATGGAGCCAAAAATTGGAAAGGGTAGGGGAGGAGCCTGGAAGGAAATGGTAGAGGAATGAGAAGGAAAATGGGAGTAGATGGGGATTTGAAATGGGAAGGGTTGGGTGGGGATGATGCTATAATGTAAAGGTATAGGAAGGTGAAGTCAGTGATGGGAGGAGTCAAATTAGAATAGGTTATGTATGGAATCATGAGGAGGGGAGAGAGGGATTGAATCAGGAGAAGCAGACATGTAATGTAGAATGATTTGGGGAAGCAACATGTATACTAAGATTCATATCCTATATTATTGGTAATATATTAGGTTCATTACATTACAATATGCCTCAATGAAGAGAAATTGAGTTGAATTCCATTACCTTATTCTTTATTTTAGTTGAAAATTCTTTAAACTCTAGTATAATGGTTTTAAACATGTAATTAATTTATACTAGAATCATATTTATATTTATAATATAATATATGATCCTATAAAAATATTTAACACCTATTTTCTGATAATCTTTTAATACATTAATTCTTTTAGGTGTTAGTATCATTTTTCCCTATTTTTTATTTCTCATTGACGTTCTAGATGGTTATTATATGATATAAATACATCATCCCCAGAACTATATTATTGTTATAAAGATAATATTTTCTCATTATATACATTTTTAGCGTAATTTTTTAATTTTGTTTGTGGAAAATGAATCACATCTCTTTGTGGACATGGTTTCCCACACATACACATGGGTGACGATATCATTCCCTTTATGAATGAAAGGGTAAGTAAGTGGGTGATATATTATTCTTATTGAATCAATATAATCTCATAAATATCACATATATTAATTAAATTTACCCTTAATACATTCTATATAAATAGTGAGGTAAAAAATGAATCACATCGCTTTGTGAGGTGGTTTTCTTCCATTCACATGAGCGACACTTTAATGAATTAAATAAGGAAATAAATAAGGTTTGTTTGATATTAAAATTATATAAGTATAATAATATCATAAATATAAGACAAATGTTAGAAATTAATCATTATATAAATCCTTTAAAAGTGGTGATAGAAAACTAATAACATCGGTTTGGGAGGCAGTAGTCTGCCATACACGGGATCGATGGTTTAATTTCCAATTTAATGGAAAAATATATGGATATATGATGTTTAGTTTACATAGTAACATTTGAAAATTTGGTATATAATGGTTTTATTATATTAATATTATTAAATTATATTTTATGGCATTGGAAGAAAAAATAAAGCAAAAATTCTTGTTTAGGAATGTTACTGCTTCATCTGGGAACTTCTTTTGGTTTTCACCAAAATACATTCTACCATGGATTTATAATAAAAATGGAATATATGATATTTTTAGGGGACTGATTAAGTTTTTTATAGTTCCTGGTCAATCCAAATTTCATTGGATGTCATAAGTGTGAAGGAATGGAGGTGTCCTTTTTTAAGTGGAAACCATGACATGCATGGAATATTTAAAATATTCTAATACAGACATGTTTTTTATAATGTAAAAAACTCCAAAATAGGTCATTATCAATGATTATATGTTATAATGTCTAAATATGTTAATCCAATGGGTGTTTTCCAAGTTTTTAGTTTATTTTAACACCCCAATAAATCAGTTTTACCTTAACCATGGTAATTAATTTTAATTACATTTACTATTACCAATAGTGAAGAATTAAGCATAAAATATTATATCAAATAAATTATGTTGATTTAAAATATGGAAAAAAAAAATTAACTTAAATTAATTCATTTTCAGAGTCCAATTTAATATTTTACTCACAGAAGAGATGAATATGTAGGTGTTTATAGAAAATACCTCATATGTATAAAATTTTTTAATATCAAAAATCAAAAATAAACTGATTCAAATGACAAAAATAGTTATTTTTTAATATAATTTTTCTAAATTTACATTAAAAATATTTTCAAATGTGATTTAACCATGTTAATTATTTAAATGAAATTGTAGATTTCAATAAAGAATTTTATTTTTACTTATTAATCAAAAAATGAAACATTTAATAAAAATCACAAAAAAATCACCCTAAGAAAATTTTGATATAATAATTTCAATAATTAAATTAATTTTACCAAGAAAAGTTTCTAAAAGTGGTAAAATTTAATATTAAATTATCTACCTAATGTGTGACAAAACCATCTTTAAAAAATAATGGTTATTCAAAAAACATTTATTTTTAATTTAAATGGTTGTTATTCTATTTTTAACCAATAGATAACTTTAATTTTCATAATTTAGTTATTAATATTAATAAGAATAAATTTCATGGTATGGTTATAATAGTATACTATATTACAGTTCACTTAGACTTGTAGTTTCGTGTTCAACAAGCTATCAAAGTGACTAATTTTAAAGAAATATATTTCATGGGTTTTTTAATCTTAGTGATGTGTGTAACTTTCTGTCTTGGGGTCCACATATTTTGTTCCTTAATATAGTTGGTCACATAGCCTCAAGATCTTCTCCCTGTATATAAAGACCCATACTTTACATACATTGTTATTACTTAAAAATTGAAGCACACTTATTACAACATATAACAAAACCAGGAAAGGACCGTATAGGTATAGTGTCTTTAGAAACTGGGAAACATAAACAACTGGTTCATAAAGCGTCTACACTGTCTCCCATTTATTTCATCATATCTATAGTACCTTTTGGAATATATTACATAATAAACTTCTTCCCGACCTGGGGAAAGAAAACATACAAAAGGGTGAGCTCAAATGCTCAGTAAGGGTAAACAAAAGAAATATCAATCACATCATATTCATAAGAACATAACATTTTGGAAATCTTAACCTGCAAAAGTGAGCATAATTTCATAACATGGGATAAATCATAGTAGTGAAATGAAATCCCAATAATCATAACTTAAAACATGAAACTTTTTGGAATACACACATAGTCATAGAGAATCATTTCTTATTAGTCAAGACTCATGGCCAAGACTATCTTAGTGGACAAAGTCCATTTCTGAACCGAGTTCATTCCTTGTTCCAGTCCTGTTTCACTGAACTGGTTTAACCTACCGTTCCATCCATGTCTATATCATGAGATATAAAATCTTTACCCAATTCCTTGAAGGGAGATATAGGTCCCACCCATCTCATAATGATACCATTCTTATGTGTGCCACAAAATCATAAATCATACATCATTGCATAACCCATGTAATAAAAATGGGAATCTTAAACATCGTGACATCATAAAAAAATTCATATAAGATAAAGGAATTCCTAAAAATAATTCCATCACAACATAGTAAAATCAATGTAATAATATGGATAGAAATATAACCCTTTATTATCTTATATGGAAAATAATTTTTATAAAACACTTGAACTCCATTCTTGAGGAAAATATCCTTTCTACTTCAAAAACACTTTTCCTTTCTTAAAATGTCATACAATTATAGACCAAAAGAATTTGATTAAAAATAAACTTGAAAACATGTAAAGTAAGCTTCTTGGAAATAATTTTTTAAAAATTCATTCATGTCGTATAAGTTAAAAAAACATTCTACTCGTACTTGTGTCGGAAAAGTGAAAAAGTACCTCGTACAAAAAACGACAAAAGATTCCTTTCATATACTTTACTAAAAACTCACCGAAGTGTAAAATTGGATTTAAAAAATTTTAGGTGGATGGAAATAATATTACATATTTAGGAAACATGGATGTGGATTATAAAATACACCCCCATAAATTCCAAAGTATAAACAATCTAGGATAAAAATGAGATTGTGATATTTCCATTACCTTAGGTCCAATTTGCTTCGTAAGTGTCCGAACCCCCTGTATGATGATTTAAATAATGTTATTGACTTATTCCAGAATCATACTTATTTTTATGACATCATATATGGTCATATTCATAGCTTCTTATTAGTAATATTTTATTACTGCTTGTTATTCGGGTGTTTATTACTTTTTGTTCTTATTCGTGTTTTGTCGAATAAATTCTTATTTTTCTTTTTAGGTTATAGATACCTCATTTCCAGAATGTTATTAGTGTAATATATATCATATTAATTCATTCAATTCATTTATATAATCATTATTCAATGAAGATCATGTAGAACGAGTCACATCACATCGTGGAGACGGTATTTCGTACGTACGCACGAGCGATGATATCGTTCCCATGATTGTGGAATTGTATTGGAGTGTATATATACTATTTAAGAATCAATATCACTTTACAATAATCATATATAGTCATTATTTACACCATTATACCCATCCAAGTAAGGGGGTGGTGGAAAATAGATTACTCCACGGCGTGGAGACGGTATTCCGTACGTACGCACGCGCGGTGATTTCGTTTTCTGTAGGATGGATAGATGGTGAAATAGGTTTGTTTAATAATTATAATAACATATAAGTATATGAGTGATACTTATTTTATTACTTTATAATGAAACAATTAAAAAAGAAGAAGTGGAAGAAGAAATAAAGATGAAAGAATCGGTAACGGACATTACCTCTTCTTTGAAGCTCTTCTTTGAGACCTCCTTTTAGGGCACTAAAATTGGTCTTTGATGAAACCAAGACCTCTAGGATATCTCTAGGGAAGTGGATAGAAGAAATTAGTAGGGTTTGGAAGATCCTGAAGGCTCATATTGGTTTGAGGAAGAGAGGCAGGAGGTGCCCTTTTATAAGGGAGGAGAGGGGCACCTTTGGAATAACTAAAAATCTTATTTTATTATAAAGTCAAATTCGATTTTTAATAGCTCCAAATAGATATATTTAGAAGATAAGGTGGGTATGGGTCGCAATACTCTCATCCAATATAATTTATACAAGTTTAGGTATCAATTTTAACCTTATCATTTAGATTTAACTTTAGATTACATAATTTAACTTTTACAGTGTCATCTTGTTTTCTTACACTATAAGGTTAATAAACATACTATATCAAGTCAAAAGAACCCCAAAAGGTTTATTATTAATATATATAACCATATATAAGTCATTTTTCCGAAACTTAGATTTTTAGGAATAAAATAACAATTAATAATATAATATTTGTTTTAAAAAATATTTTATGTCAATTTTGACACTATTTAGTAATTGAGTTTTGTGAAAATCATAACAGAATGATTAGTTCTAACCAAGTTAATTAAATCAATAATAACATGTCATATTAACCTATAAAATTAGTGTAATTCATAAAAAGTTTCAAATTACTTTGATTTGGGTATTTATAACATCAATTATGTCAATATTTCATTAATAAGATAATTACTGCATCATTGTTGTGTCATAAATAAATTAAATTATATAATGTCTAAAAATTACAAATAAAATACCATTATGTAGGAAATTTGATTATATTTCTAATGAATATTTATAGTCTAATTTATCTTATGTATAACCCCATAATAGAAATTATTTACTTATTAAACTTTGACTTTAACTATTTTAACCCTTCTTTAAATAAATTAATAATAAATTTCCTAATCTAATCCAAGTGGGCCTAAATGGTAATATTTTATTCCTAAGGTTGTTTTTGGTCGAATTAGGGTTATCCAATAGAATTAGGACATGTGTTAGGGTAATAATAATAACACTTTTACCCTTAATTACCCTATTTACTTTTAACCGTGGTAAAGAAAAGTAAAAAGTTACTATTCACCAAAAATTATTTTCATCTCATTGAACCACATTTTAGTCCTTGATATTAACCGTGTCTCTCGGATTTTCGAAATTCCTCTCACAGAAGCAGTAAAATTAAGTTTTATGAAAAATTCAGTTTTTTTAACTACCACTTAGTGGTTTCACTATTTATCAAAAATTGAAAGTTTTCAGAAAAATACCAATGTTTCACCCTAGGCTAATTTCGATATTCCAAATCCAAAAATGAAGTCCATTTTGAAAAATAAAATTTATAAAATTTCAAAAAGTGGTTATTACTATTCATAACGGCTAGTTTTAATAATATTTTAATAGTATATCGTTGTTTACTGAAACTCGTTATTGCGTACGCCGCAAGCTATTGAGGAAGGCCGGGTTGCGTGTAAAGCAAGACAAGCTAGTGTTGTGTGTAGTGAAAGATTCCTTTGATAAAAACAAAATATTTCTCATAAATGTCTCGGGTGTTTCATTCTACCCCCCTTAAAATGAATTTCGCCCTCAAAATTTGTCACTTTGTAACAAAAAGATAACGATACCTCTCCCTCATCATATCATCAAGCTCCCATGTAGCTTCTTCTAATTGGTGGTTCCTCTATAAATCATTTACCAATCGAGTGGTCTTATTTCGTAGGAAATTTTCGCTACGATCCAGAATCTCTATAGGCCATTCTTCATAAGAAAGATCTTGCTCCAGTGGAACAACTTCTGAGCTGAGTACATGTGAAGGATCAGGTATGTACTTTCTCAGGAGAGATACATGGAACACATCGTGAACTTGAGAGAGATTTGGTTGAAGTGCCAATCGGTAATCTACCTTTCCAACACGATCCAGTATTTCGAAAGGACCGATATATCTAGGGCTCAACTTCCCCTTCTTTCCAAATATCATGACCCTCTTCCAGGGAGATATTCGTAAGAACACTTTATCACCCACTTCAAACTCTAGGTCTTCTCTTCGGTTGTCGGCATAACTTTTCTGTCGACTCTGAGCTGCTCTTATGTGTTGTTTAATAGATCGGACCTTTTCTGCCATCTCATCAACCAGATCAGGTCGTAATAGCTTTTTTTCTCCAACTTCATCCCAGCAAGTTGTAGTCCTACATTTCCTTCCATAGAGAGCTTCATAAGGAGCCATCTGAATACTGGGGTGAAAGCTATTATTATAAGAAAATTCCACCAAATGTAGGTGTTGATCCCAACCACCTTTGAAATCCATAGAGCAAGATCTCAACATATCTTCTAGAGTTTGAATTGTTCTCTAAGACTGACCGTCTTACTGAGGATGATAAGCAGTGCTGAAACTCATCTCTGTATCCAGAGTATTCTGAAGACATCCCCAGAACTTCGAGGTAAATCTCGGATCCCGATCAGATATAATAGAAAGTGGTACTCCATGCAATCTTACCACTTCCTTTACATATATCTTGGCAAGCTGATCCAGAGAGAAATCCTCTCTAATAACAATGATGTGTGAAGACTTTATAAGACGATCAACTATGACCCAGATAGAATTATTGCCTTTGGATGTTATAGGATGTCCTGTGACAAAGTCCATAGTGATGTTTTCCCATTTCCATTCGGGTATGGGTAATGGTTGTAACATCCACTTAGACTTATGTCTCTCAACTTTAACTTGATGACAAACCAAGCATCGAGAGATATATTCAACAACATCTCTTTTCATGCCATCCCACCAGAAGTACTCTTTCAGGTCCTTATACATCTTCGTGCTTCCAGGATGAATAGAGAATGAAGAACTGTGAGCCTCATCCAGCAGCTCCTTCTTTAATTCGGGGATGGGAGGAATAAAAACCCGATTCTTGAAAATTATTATCCCATCACAATCAAGGTTGAATTCAGGAATATTTCTCAACTTCTTTTGTAACTCTACATCTTCTTTCTATGCCTCTTTAATCTTCACATCTATAGACGGTTGAACATTCATTTGAGAAAGATAAGATTTTTCCCTTTCCATTATAATTCCAAGATCCATCCTTTGTAAATCCATAAATATTTGATCTTTTGAGATCCTCATCATGGATAAACTGGCATGGTCTTGTCGACTTAATGCATCTTCCACCTTGTTTGCTTTCCCAGGGTGGTAATGAATTGAGCAGTCGTAATCCTTAATCAGCTCTAACCATCTTCTTTGGCGCATATTCAGCTTCTTTTGTGTGAAAATATACTTTAAACTTTTATGATCAGTATAAATGTAACACCTTTCTCCATAAAGATAACACCTCCACATCTTTAATGCAAAGATTACCGCAGCTAACTCCAAATCTTGTGTTGGGTAATTTTGCTCATGGATTTTCAACTGTCGTGAGGAATAAGCTATCACCATATAATTTTTCATAAGAACACACCCCATCCCCTTCTTGGATGCATCACTGTAGATCACAAACCTTTCTCCAATACAAGGCAGTGTGAGCACAGGTGTACTGGATAACCTTCTTTTCAACTCCTTGAAATTCTCTTCACATTCCTCCATCCAAACAAACTTAACTCCTTTTTGAGTCAACCTGGTGAGTGCATTAGATAATCGTGAAAAATCGTTCAAAAAACGTCGATAATATCTAGCCAAACCAAAAAAAATTCGGATCTCAGTTACTGTTGTTGGTCTCGACAATCTTTCAATAACCTCTATTTTTGCTGGATCCACAGATATACCCTCTTTTGAGATTATGTGACACAAAAAATGAAACTCTATGAAGCCAAAATTCACACTTGGTAAATTTGGAATAAAGCGCTCCTTTCACAGGGTATTCAATATAAATCTCAAGTGATCTTCATGTTCTTCCTTGATCATTTAATAGACAAGAATATCGTCTATAAAGACTACCACAAATTGATCAAGATAGTCTCTAAATACTCTATTCATCAGATCCATAAAGATAGCAGGGGCATTAGTAAGACCAAACAGCATCACTCTAAATTCATAGTGTTCATACCTTGTACGGAAATATGTCTTTGGTATATCCTCCCTTTTGACCTTTAATTGATGATACCCTAAACAAAGATCAATCTTGGAAAAGTATTGAGCTCCTCGTAGTTGGTCAAATAAGTCATCAATGCGTGGGAGAGGATATTTGTTCTTGATAATGATCTTGTTAAGTTCTCGATAATCAATGCAGAGTCTCATTGATCCATATTTCTTCTTAACAAACAGAACAGGTGCTCCCCAAGGTGATGCACTAGGGTGTATGAATTCCTTATCAAGATGATCTTGGAGTTGCTTCTTCAATTCCTACAACTCAATTGGGGCCATTCTATAAGGTGTCTTTGAAATAGGCAAATCACCCGGTACAAGTTTTATTGAAAACTCAACTTCACGATTTGGTGGAAGACCCGGAAATTCTTCTGGAAAGACATCATAAAACTCCCGTACAATGGGAATATTATTAATTGTGAGTTTATCACCAACCATTTGAGATAAATAACCCTCATTTAGTGTAATCAAGACCCATAAGATGGAATAAATTTCCACTGGAAGGTTATGTTCATCCTTGCATCGATAGACGATCATAGATTGATCTGGAATATGAAATGTGACTTCCCTTCTTTGGAAATTGATATGAGATCCATATAAAGAAATCCAATCCATGCCAAGAATCACATCAAATTCCACTATAGGAAGGATCACAAGATTTGCAGGAAGCACTTTCCCACAAACTTCAATCGGGGAAGAATTATAAACTTTTGATGCGACTGTTGTTCCATTAGGTGGTGTCACAGATAACTCAACATCTAATTGTTGAGGTAATACGGTGATACCCTTAGAAAAATATTCAGAAATAAAAGAGTGGGTGGATCCAGAATCAAATAAAACATTTTCTACTTTAGAGTGGATGGTAAGTGTACCTTTCACCACATCGTTATCGTACTCCACATCGTTGATAGAAATTGCATGTGACTTTCCTTTGTCTTCAGCCTTAAGATTTTGTTGATGTCGATCATCATCAACAACCCTTTGGATTAGGGAATTTATTGGCATAATGCCCCATCTCCTTGCACTTGAAACATTGAAGTGTAGTAGGTTAATTTTGTGTGTCCCTTCCTTTGTTTGCATCATTAGATATCTTCTTCCCATCATTGCGGAATTCAAATGCCTGATGACCTTCCTTTCCACATTTGAAACATTTACTTGTCCCTTTAAGACAAATCCCTCCATGTTTCATTCCACACTTTGAGCATAAAGGAAAGCTCATCTTCTTTTCAGTGTGCTCTTTAGATTTTCCTTTGAATTCCATTTTCCTCTTCTTATCAAACCCATATGACTGATGGGTTACTCCAATCTCCATCTCAACTTTGAGATCACATTGAACGATTTACTTGTAGCTATTGAAGTCTCTTATGGCTAAGGCCCTTCGAAGACTTGGTTTTAAGCCACTATGAATCGATCGATCTTGCTCTCAGGTTGGATAATAATACCAGAAGCGTACCTTGCAAGTTTTGTAAAATTTGCTTCATAGGTACCAACAGATTCATCATCCTTTTGATTTAGTTCAAGAAACTCTTTCTCCATCTTTATTCGGAGAATACGAGGGAAGTACTTATTGAAAAATAAGTTCTTGAACTTGTCCCATTCCATGGACTCAATTTCATCTATTTACCTTGTATTCTTGATAAGATTCCATAATTGATCAGCATCACCTTCCAAATGATACACTGCTAAGATGACTTTATCATGTTCAGAACATTGAAGAACTGAAAATATCTTTTCAGTAGTACTAATCCTTTGTTTAGCAACTAATTGATCAGTAGACCCGCTAAATGAAGGTGGACGCTGCCTCATGAAGGATTCAACAGAATGTTGCTCCTTCCTTTGCTCGTTTGGAAGTCCAGCATGATTCATATCATGAGAAAGTTGTGTGATCATGGCTACAATATTTTTCATTCCAACTCTCATAATGTTTGGTTGATCAGGGGGACAATCATTGCATTGCCCGTCGTATTCCACATTAACACGGTTCCTTCGGGTTCCAGCCATTGACTAAAACCAAGAATAATAGTGTGAGCAACACTAATTATAATAGGAAAACCACATAATCAAAAAATTAACACTTAAGGTCTTATCCTAGGTTATTCATGGCCATTTCTAAAACACTAAGATTGTGTTCTATGCTTAGACTTATCCTTAGGCTTCTTACTAAGGCTTTCACATCCTAGTTTCCAAAGGTTGACTATACCATTCCTCTGATACTAACTATAATGACCCATACATTACATACCTTGTTATTACTTCAAAATTGAATCACATTTATTACAACATATAACAAAACCAGGAAAGGACTGTATAGGTATAGTGTCTTTAGAAACTGGGAAACATAAACAACTGGTTCATAAATCTTCTACACTATCTCCCATTTATTTCATCATATCTATAGTCCCTTTTGGCATATCTTACTTAATAACCTTATTCCTGACCTGGGGAAAGAAAACATACCAAAGGGTGAGCTCAAATGCTTAGTAAGGGTAAACAAAAGAAATATCAATGACATCATATTCAAAAGAACATAACATTTTGGAAATCTTAACCTGCAAAAGAGAACATAATTTCATAACATGGGATAAATCATAGTTGTGAAATGAAATCCCAATAATCATAACTTAAAACATGAAACTTTGTGTCATACACAAATAATCATAGAGAATCATTTCTTATTAGTCAAGACTCATGTCCAAGACTATCTTAGTGGACAAAGTCCATTTCTAAACCGAGTTCATTCCTCGTTCCAGTCCTGTTTCACTGAACCGGTTTAACCTGCCGTTCTAGCCATGTCGATCTCATGAGATATAAATCTTTACCCAATGCATTGGAGGGAGATATAGGTCCCACCCATCTAATAATGATACCATTCTTATGTGTGCCACAAAATCATAAATCATACATCATTGCATAACCCATGTAATAAAAATGGGAATCTTAAACATCATGACATCATAAAACAATTCATACAAGATAAAGTAATTCCTAAAAATAATTCCATCACAATATAGTCAAATCAATGTAATAATAGGGATAGAAACAGAACCCTTCATTATCTTAGATGGAAAATAATTTTGATAAAACACTTGAACTCCATTCTTGAGGAAAATATCCTTTCTACATCAAAAACACTTTTCCTTTCTTAACATGTCATACAATTATAAACAAAAAGAAGTTGATTAAAAATAAACTTGAAAACTTGTAAAGGAATATTCTTGTAAATAATGTTTTAAAAATCCATTCATGTCATATAAGTTAAAAAAACATTCTACTCGTACTTGTGTCGGAAAAGTCAAAAAGTACCTCGTACGAAAAACGACAAAAGATTCCTTTCATATCCTTTACTAAAAACTCACCGAAGGGTAAAATTGGATTTAAAAAATTGTAGGTAGATGGAAATAATATTACATATTGAGTAAACATGGATGTGGATGATAAAATACACCCCCGTAAATTCCAATGTATAAACAATCTCGGATAAAAATGAGATTGTGATATTTCCCTTACCTTAGGTCCAATTTGCTTCGTAAGTGTCTGAAACTCCTGTATTAAGATTTAAATAATGTTATTGACTTATTCCAGAATCATACTTATTTTTATGATATCATATATGGTCATATTATTAGCTTCTTATTAGTAATATTTCATTACTACTTTTTATTCGGGTGTTTATTACTTTTTGTTCTTATGCATGTTTTGTCGAATAAATTCTTATTTTTATTTTTAGGTTATAGTTACCTCATTACCAGAATGGTATTAGTGTAATATATATCATATTCATTAAATCAATTAATTTATATAATCATTATGAAATGAATATCATGTAGAACGAGTCGCATCACATCGTGGAGACGGTATTCCGTACGTACGCACGAGCGATGATATCTTTACCATGATTGTAAAATTGTATTGGAGTGTATATATACTATTTAAGAATAAATATCACTTTACAATAATCATATATAGTCATTATTTACACCATTATACCCATCCAAGTAAGGTGGTGGTGGAAAATAGATTACACCACGGCGTGGAGACGGTATTCCGTACGTACGCACGTGCGGTGATTTCGTTTTCCGGAGGATGGATAGATGGTAAAATAGATTTGTTTCATACTTATAATAACATATCATTATATGAGTGATACTGATGTTATTACTTCATAATGAAACAACTAAAAAAGAAGAAGTGGAAGAAGAAATAAAGATGAAGGAATCGGTAACGGACATTACCTCTTCTTTGAAGCGCTTCTTTGAGACCTCCTTTTAGGGCACTGAAATTGGTCTTTGAAGAAGACTAGGACCTCTAGTATGTCTCCAGGGAAGTGGGGAGAAGAAATTGGCAGGGGTTGGCCGAGCTTGAAGGCTCAAATTGGTGTGAGGAAGAGAGGGAGGAGGTGCCCTTTTATAAGGGAGGAGAGGGGCACCTTTGGAATAACTAAAAATATTATCTTATTATAAAGTCAAATTCGGATTTTAATAGATCCAAATTGATATATTTTTAAGATAAGGTGGGTATGGGTCTAAATCCTCTCATCCAATAGAATTTAGACAAGTTTAGGTATCAATTTTAACCTTATCATTTAGATTTAACTTTAGGTTAGATAATTTAACTTTTACCGTGTCTTCTTGTTTTCTTACACTATAAAGTTAATAAACAAAATATATCAAGCCAAACTAACCCCAAGTTGTTTATTATTAATATATATAACCTGATCTAATTAATTTGGCCGAACCTTAGATTTTTAAGAATAAAATATCAATTTATAATATAATATTTGTTTTAAAAACTATTTTATGACAATTTTGACACTATTTAGTAATTGATTTTTGTAAAAATCATAACAGAATTATTAGTTCGAAACAAGTTAAATAAATCCATAATAACATGTCATATTAACCTATAAAATTAGTTTAATTCATAAAAAGTCTCAAATTACATTTATTTGGGTATTTAGAACATCAATTATGTCAATATTTCATTTATAAGATAATTATTGCATCATTGTTGTGTCATAAATAATTTAAATTATTTAATGTCTAAAAATTACAAATAAAATACCATTATGTAGGAAATTTTATTATCTTTCTAATTAATATTTATAGTCGAATATATATTATGTATAACCCCATATTAAAAATTATTTACTTATTAAACTTTGATTTTAACTATTTTAACCCTTCTTTAAATAAATTAATAATAAATGTCCTAATCTAATCCAAGTGGGCCTAAATGGTCATATTTTATTCTAAGGTTGTTTTTGGTCGAATTAAATTTATCCAATATAATTAGGACATGTGTTAGGGTAATAATAATAACACTTTTACCCTTAATTACCCTATTTACTTTTAACCGTGGTAAAAAAAGTAAAAAGTTACTATTCACCAAAAATTATTTTCATCTCATTGAACCACATTTTAGTCCTTGATATTAACCGTGTCTCTAGGATTTTCGAAATTCCACTCACAGAAGCAGTAAAATTAAGTTTTATGAAAAATTCAGTTTTTTTAACTACCACTTAGAAGTTTCACTATTTATCAAAAATTGAAAGTTTTCAGAAAAATTCCAAAATTTCACCCTAGGCTAATTTCGATATTACAAATCCAAAAATGAAGTCCATTTTGAAAAATAAAATTTATAAAATTTCAAAAAAGTGGTTATTACTATTCATAACAGCTAGTTTTAATAATATTTTAATAGCATATAATTGTTTAGTGAAACTCGGTATTGCGTACGACACAAGCTATTGAGGAAGGTCACGGTTGCGTGTAAAGCAAGCCAAGCTAGTGTTGTGTGTAGTGAAAGATTCCTTTGATAAAAACCAAATATTTCTCATAAAAGTCTCGGGCGTTACACTATATGCTATAAGCCATGTGACCTACCAGATCGGGGTATGGGATGAGTGAACCACGGGTCACGATGTTGCAAAGTTGTATTAGAGACATTTTTTCCTTTGTAATGCTATTTGGGATTTAGATGAGATACAAGGACTTAATGGGATTTGGAATTGACTGTATTCTTATATGTAGATGACCCATGTATGGGGGAAATGAAAATTTCATGGGATATGAATTATTATTATTTATTATTCTAATTAAAATAGATATGACCTCACAGTTATGTGACACAGTTGATTCATTGTGTTATTGATATTGATTTTATTGAAATGTTAATTTCAATTATTTGGATCGATTAAATGGGGGAAATAATTTTCATTCATCATCATAGGCAAAATAGGACTAGTATTCCAAGCATTTTTTTATTCCATTTTTATTTTTAGCATGCATTTTCTTGTTGTATATTGTTAGTTCCTTGAAAATTAATTGAACTATGTGAAGACTTCTTATAGGGATTGGAAGCATAATTGATACATAAATTTCATTATTTATGATTACAATGTCTTCCTAAATAAGATAAATTAGACACTTCAAGTAGTCAATTATTTAACATTGAGTGATAGACAATTGGTTTCTTGGGCTAGAACGTGTAATGGTGTGAGTTAAGTGGGTTCCACATTTGGGTTCTAATGGAGTATGAGCCTTATGGATCGTAAATGGAATTCCATCTGATTCAACAATTTTAATTTCATTTAAATATTGAAAATAACACAATTTTAAAATAAATTTGATTTATAAAGTATGAACAATCATATTATATATATATTTATATATATGAGACTTAGACTTAGACCTAAGACCAAACTTAGTAGTGGGTAGAGGGATTTCTCTTAAGTGTCTTATGGAATGTAATGGTCTTATTATACCATCTAGAAATATCTTTTAAAGTAGGTATAAAGGAATTCTTGTTTCTATATGAAGGCTTTATACATGTCCTAGTTTTATTTCTATTATTGTTTCAATTTCTTGAATGTCTTCTGAAGCATGTGTTTGGAATTGTATCATTATGTTTCCATGATGTCCTATAGCTGCACACACTAAAGGCATTAACTACCATGATATTGAAGAGTTAGGCCTCATGCTACCAGTGATTCCTCTTGTAGTGCCACATTTGGAACCTCTACAAGTTCTTGAGATGGGAACTAATGCCTAGTTCTGAGAGGGTTTCTTATGTATATTAAAAAATGTGAAATATATTGATTGAAATATCACTAGTAGGGTAGATTTGACTTGGAAATTTCAGTAGAATAATCCTCCCACCATCTTGGGCGATGGAGGGACTCATGCTTCAGAGTCTTGGATTGAATCCATTCTATCTTTATTTAAGCATATGGAAATGTGGACTGATAATAGGGTCAATATAGCTATGAATATGTTGTGTGATTATACCAATTAGCGGTATGATGTTATAACCAAGGTGTATGGGCATAGATATATAGTCTGGGAAGTCTTACTGATGACTTTATATGATTATTTCCTTCCCCATACTCTGAGGGATTATTGATAAAGGTAATTCATGGACATGCTATAGGGGATCATGTTTTCATGGATGATTCTTTTCATTTCACAGAGATGTAGTTGTTTTCCCCTACTATAAAAGGAGAGTATCTCGTAACCATAAGGTGATTAGAAGATTAAATGGTATAATCCATCTTATTTTATGTCAATGTATTCAGGTTGACAAACATTTCCAACATCATCTATTAATCCCTTGTTATAGAGAGAATCTTGAGGGAAACTGATGATGCGAGTCAGGGCAGTTTGACACAGGAAGATACCAATGGTTCTAATTCTAGGAGAAAGATATGTTTTGAGGTTTATCATGGAGTATCAGCAGTCAGGATCCACGTTATAATAGATTTATGATGTTTCCTCAGTCTGGGAAGATGTTCCATACAAAACCCCATTGCATACGTGATCCAGTCAAGTGCAGAGGATGTGGCGGGATGTTTCGTGTCCAACATTTCTACATAAACTTTTTGACAGTTCCTAGTGAACGGATAGCTATTCCTACTCCACAATTAAGAGCATGGATAGTAGTATCATGATAGGTCGGCATCTAGTACACCATCGTTCAATTAGTTTGAGATGGTTTTCGAAGAAGAGAAAGTCAGACTTATGATTCCCATCGCCAGTAGAGTGGACTTGGTCAGGATAGTCCAACAGTGAATTAGGGATACAGTAAAGTCCTGTTACATGCTATCCAGCATATTCCACATGTGAAGAGTGTCAAACAGTCTACTATATGAGGTATAATTTAAGTAGGCACAACTTTAGTGTCTCCTTTCTTTAAAATAGGCATTTCTTACTCTTTTATATCTTTGGAAATTACTGGGTGTCTAGGCCTTGAGATCGAGAACATCCATGCTATTATCACACCTGACACCCAGTTATGTTTCTAATTTTTGGGTGTCTTCCAACGTAAGTATTTTCCCTTATTTTAGGTGTATATATCTTTCTATGGAACCTTTTCATCCTCTACAAGAGGGGTTTTGACAAATTCATTGGGATGGACATGTTAGTTCCCTATAGATGATATATTTATTGAAATCTTTGAAGGGTGATGTTTACCTCATCAAAGGCCCTTAGTCATGTGCATAAGGGTGACTGGGATGTGAAATATACATGATATGGACCCATGCAGTAAAGGCTAGGTAGTGTGATATCATAGTTCTCAAGTATCTTCTTAGATGATTAGGAATTACGAACAATTGTTTTTATCCTATATTAGATTGTTTCAAAGTGGTTTTTCTAGAAGACATCTCGGGTATTCATCCTTACAGAGAGGTTGATTTTACTATTTAGATTATTCCAAGAGTAGCATCAGCGAAAAATTCTCCTTATATGATATAACCAAAGGATCTAATGGAGCTCATGAAATAGTTGGATGTTAGAGAGGATAGGGATTTGTGCACCCCAACACTTCTCCTTAGGGTCCAACATCCATTTTCACTAATAAGGTGTATGGTACCCTTAAGATCTCTATGGATTATAATCTTTTGAACAAGATAATGGTATAGAACTTGTATCCACATCCAATAATAGATGAACACTATGATTAACTCCAAGGAGAGAGAGTGTTTTCAAATATAGATTTTAGGTCGTACTATCACAAGGTGCATGTCAATTCCTCATGAATACCTTTCATAGCTTTCATAAGTATTTATTGTCTATATGAGTACCTGGTTATTCCATTTAGACTTACAAATTCACAAAAATTCTTTATGGATAATAATAATTGGGTCCTCCACCTATATTTGGATTTGTTTGTGGTAGTATTTCTTGATGATATCTTGGTGTATTTTTACTCTATAAATTACCATTCCAACCATCATGAGACCATTCTAAATGCACTGACAGAGATACAAGTCTTTTATAATCATGGAAAATTCCACTACTGAATAAAAAATATCCACTTCCAAGGTAATATTATATTAGAGGAACAAGTTTTTGTAGACCGAGAAAAGGTGAGATCTACAGTTTCTTGGGAGCATCCCAAGAACATCTTGGGAATTAAATGATTCTTGGGGATTTATTATTAGTAAAAAACACTTCATCAAGGATTTATCACTTCTTTTAGCACTACTTATGGTCTTCACAAAGAAATGTGTGAAATTCAAATAGTCAGAAGCTTGTGAATAAACCATTCTGGAGTTGAAGGGCAGGTTTACTTGAGTTCTAATACGGATTCATCCAAATATACATAAGATTTATACTATAAACTATGAAACATTAGATAATTTTATAGGATCTATTATGATGTAGGAAAAGTGAGTCTTCGTGTATGGATCTCATTATTTGAGGACTAATGAGTGGAATTAACAAATGAAAAACCTCAATCTAACAACTATAGTTCATGAATTACATTTTTTGAGTCACAGTCTATATGTCATACTCGCCATCGTAAATTAATTTTTATTTTATTTAATTCTTGGATCTGGGTTCTCGCGCCAGGGTCCGAGCTAGATCCCAGATTAGAATTTTTTTCATTTAATATTTCTAACAGGTTTTGGGCCTGTGCGCGGTCACCACATGGTAGGCGGTAGCCGCACGATCACCCCATGTGCTTATGAGAATGTCCAAGTTGTCTGAGTTGAGGTGCGCAACTTGCGCGCAGTTTATTAAGTCGTCCACCGAATGCGCGGTGATCCGATTTTCAGAGTAAGGTAAATAAATAGTTTAAATTTAAATAAAAGGAGTGTTTGATAATAATAATAATAATAATAATAATAATGCATTGTTGTTTTTATTATTATTAATTTTATTACTAGAAGTATTAATTTTATTAATGATATTGTTATTATTATTATTGTTGTTGTTGTTGTTGTTATTGTTTTCATTATTATTATTATTCTTCTTCTTATTATTTTTATTATTTTTATTTCTATTGTTAATAAATTTTATTAATATAATCATTATTATTAGTATTTATATTATTTTTTTTATTTTTATTTTTATTTTTATTATTATTACTATTGTTATTTAATTAAAATGAAAAAAACTAATCAAACCCGAGGTACCTGACTCATCCCGTCGCCCCCACCCCCTCACTTTCCCTCTGCGCAGCGGCGCCCCCTACGGCCTTCGTTTCCCTTCACCCCCACCGTCCGGTGGACCAGCCCCAGCAGCCCTTCGCCTGTTGACTCCCCACCCGCACCGCGCCTCTGTCCAGTAGCCTCGCCCGACCGCGATCCGGCCCTCACTGCTCTCGCTCGCCACCCCACGCTCCGCCTTACTCCCTCTACCACGCCCCACTCCCTCCTCACCGGTGCGACCTAGCCAACATGCCCCAGCCGCACCTCCCCTATCCGATGGCCTCCCACGCATCCCACCTTCTGTGATTCGGCACCCCCTCAACACCCTATCCAACCTCCTCCTCTGGCCTCCGGCCTCCCGCAGACAGTCGGGCTCCCTCCGAACCGCACCCTCCTGGTCACACTCGAATCCCCAACCTCCCACTGTCTGACCAGCCCGCTTCACCATCCAGGTCCTTCGGGCACCTGACCTCCAGCTAGGATGCTCTCTGGCCTCCTCGCTCTGGCCCACGGCGCGTCTGACACCATCTCCTACAATCTCCCTCTCTGGTGGGCATACCCCCCCTCCACATGGGTTTTCATCTCAATTTCTAGGGGTTTTCCTTCGATTTAGAAAAACCCTAACTCATCGAGTTTTTTTTTTCATGTTTATCCCATTGTTTCAGGTTTGCAATTGGTCTGCGAGGGAGTGTTCTACCTTCCTTCAGATTTTGGTCACATCTGTGCTCGATTTGAGGTAGGCACTTTCAACCCATTCCTTTCAAAAGCAATTAATTAGTTCCTTTGTTGCTTCAATTATCATTTTTACTTGTTTTGCAGCATTTTAATATGTCTAATTAGTCTATGATGTTGTTTATTAAATTTTAAAATTTGTTAGAAATTGATCTTGTGGTTATTTGACATGCATAAGTGGTGTGAACAGTGTTTTCAAGTGGTTTTGGTGTTCTTGTAAAATGGAAATGCATTGTTTTGTGGAAAATGGTGGTTTTATTAAAATGGTTGGGTATGGGTAATTTGTGCAATTGGATTAATAAATTGTGTATGTGATGCAAAACTTACTATTATTATTATTTTTGTTATTATTATTATTAGAAGGGACTTAGTGTGCTTTTGATTTCAAGAGGTTTTTACGTGTGCTTTTGGAGGAAATCCTTATTGTGCTACTAATAAGTCCTTTATAAATTACTTTAAATGATTTATTAAATTATGTTATATTGTAGATAATTTTTATTTGGTTAATTGTTTCACCTAAATTATTGATTTGTCATGCTTTGTGATTGATTATTTTGGTGTGATGTTTAGTTTTTTTAATAAACTTAGTTGGTGTTATATATTCAGTAACATGCACATGTTAATTTAAGGTGTGTTTTGTTGAAAACTAGTTTTGTGATGTTTAATATATTTTCATGAATTTGTGTATTTATTTTTTCCAACTAAGAACGTTGTGCGTTTTCTATCATGGTATGTTGTCGGTTACTCTTTGGAAACTGTTCTATAGATTTTAAAGTGATTTATTAAATAGTGCAAACAATGCAAGTTATGTTTTGAAAGTAGGTAGAGGTGGTTCTTTTGCGCTATTTGTTCATTTGGATTGATTTAAGTCTGTATTTATGTATTTTAGTTATCTTTGCTGTTGCAACACGTTGTCAAGGTTTTTCCACGCTCATGCGATTGTCATCTTGCGTGCGCGCTGGCACACTCGTGCGAGGTGAATTACGTCGTTGTGTTTGGACAGTGAGCTGAGGTAGTTCCCCCACTGCACACACCTTTAAATTTAGAATTTATTAATTTCTTGATGTTTTATTAATTTTAATAAATGGGAAATACAATAAGATAATTTTTTTTAAATGATTATTTGGTGTAAGAAGATCCATTTATTTTATACATGAAACATGAATCAGTTTCTTGACGATCGGACATCCAGTATTGAAAGAATTCCCGTTTGGACAATAAACATAATTAACGGAATTTATAATGTAGTTCTAGTTTTAAAGATAAATGATTTCTTCTGAACAAGTGTTTTGGGTTTTCTCGAGAAATGAGGTTTTTTATTTAAAATTGGTGAAGGCCCGTTTGGCACTTTAATAAAATAAATTATTTTGGAAAACCCACTCAGGGGTAATCTTTGGTTTGTGTTGATTGTGTGATCTGTATGTGCTTTTTATACATCATGACTGATTGATTTAAATTGTGGATGCACCACTTTTTATTGCTTGTGTTGACATGGGAACCTGGCATAGTGAGTGAATCTTTTGATAATGATTGTCGCACATGTTTAGATTACTCACTGACTAGTGGCCCCATAGCAGGGGAATACTGAGTTATTGCTACTATGGGGATTGCGCCCCTCGGTTTGGCCATGTAGGGCTATGCCAAGTGTTGGGGTGTTATAACGTCATCGGGTTAGGGAATGCCTTTAGGGTGTGTCACATGTATGATATGTTATGGATAGTTCATGATCTCCTAGGTTTGACCCACGTTTTATATAGTTTTTTTATATGGTGGATGATAGAGAGGTCTAGTTCGGTTGTTATCCCTTGTGTGCCACTTCTTTTCCATTTCCCTTAGTGTGTGTGCTGTGTTGTGTGTGGTATTCCCTTTGACTAGCAACTTAAATTTGAATTTCTAAATTGCTCACAGAAATGATTTAAAATGCAATACACCTGTTCCTTTCAAACATTAAACTTGTTTTAAATTAAAAGAATATTTAGACTATTACTTGTCTTGAAAATGGAAGTGTGTGTGTAAAAACCCATATTTTGTATGACCTAGTTCCATCCTAGAGTTAGTAAATTACTTTATTTAACGGTAGTGCATTGAGAATAGTTTTTTGGGCACACCTACTAGGTTTTAATACTCACGCCTATAGTGATTTCTTGTTTTTAGTTCATTTTTCATGTTTTTCTCGAGCTTGCTCGCCATGGGAGAGAGTTGGTTGTGGACTGGTGAGTGAATCTCAGAGTCGTGAAGGGGTTTTGGTCGTGGTCAGGATAGTTGGTTGTTGCTAATCATTCTTTCTTTTCAGTTTCATTTATTTACTTTCTGTTGTTCTACTTTTCCACTACTTTATTTATTTGTATTGGGAGAAATTGTTCCCTCTTTTTTAGTTTTGATGTTCGACACTAGTTGCCAGCCCGTGGGGATCGGGAACGCCCCTCGGGACACGTTGTGGGCCGACTCGGGTGACCGGTTCAGTGTCGACCCGGGTTGGTTCATGAAAAAGTGGTATCAGAGCAAGGTTCTTGTTATTTGGGGTGTCTGGTAGATGGAGATTAGGATTTTCGGGACTCGAGAGGTAGGTATGGGAAGGACGTCATGAACCCTCGCTCGTTCCACACCTCGAGTTGCCAGGGATCGTCTGGGAATTGAGTCTTTGTTTCTTTCTGGTTTGTTTTGGATTGAGTGATAACAACGGAGGTAAATCGATGTTACATAATGATCTTGCATTGAGTAGTGACCCATGTGGAGTCCGGGTACATGGTTTGAATTCCTCCTAGTTGTTGACGCTTACTTGGGGAATGGCACACTACCATGTTTCCAGGTTAAGTGTGACCGCTATTCCATCACTCTGGTGGTTTGATGCAAGTTGAGTGTTGTTTTTATTTTGGTCGGTGTAAGTGCGTTTTTGGAAAATGAAAAAAAAAGATTTTTGAAAATTGGACTAATTTCATTTTAATGACTTTAAATTTATGAAATGGGTTTTAAAATTGAAAGGCTTTGATTTGGAAAACTACTATTTTCATGGAAATTGGTTTAGAATGGTTTGGGGTGAAACCTCTGGCACTCCTGATGAACGTTTGCACATGTGAGAGGATGCGTGGAAAGTGCATGTTGGTTCGTATGAATGAAAGTGGATAGAGACATGTGCTACGGTTCATGGGATTACCTGAGTGTGTTTGCAATTAAAGGCTTGACCTTGTTTTCTGAATTGGATTATAAAGAAGAAAATGACTTTTGGAAAATTGACTTTGGTTTGAAAATTGGGTTTAGTATTTGGAAAATGTCCTTGAAAGAAGGCAGTTTTGAAATCTAAAATAAAAAAAGAGGGGGTTTTGATAAATTAATTTTGGTTTGTGTTTTCATTTTCTTGTTTCTTTTGAGCTGGTTATTTTGGATGAGGGTGCTCTATTGATGTTTCTTTGATTGATATTGGTTTCGGATTGGTGTTATATATGTTGTCCAAAAATACTGCCCAGAAAGGTCCCCATAGTTTTTGATGAGTCATACCCAGTTTTTAGTCTTTATCAGACGTTTTATGTCCTTCATGGTGATTGGAGTCTGTTAGAGACAGTGTAGTGGCTTGAAGAGGTTGAGCGTGTCTTCAGGGTATTGGGAACTCTCGAAGCTGTTAGAGTGCATGTTTTTTTGGGTCTGTTGGAAGGTCTAGATCTGGATGAGTAGGAGTTGTTCGCCCAGCCATTACTGCAAGTTGGGATGATTTAGTATGTCTTTAAAGACATCTTCGTTCGGTGGTTTATACTTGTGGAGGTGAAGATGAAGAAAATGGAAGCGCTCATGCGTGTTCAACATGGCCAGCAGATGGTGAAAGCATATGTTGACCATTTCAAGGATCTTGTGTCACTTTTTCTTGGGGCAGTGTCACCGGACTGGATGAAGACTTCTCCCTTCATCAGGGGTCTTCGTCCAGAGATCAAGGAGAAATTCCTCCATTTTTAGGAGCATCACTTTTGAGAAGTTGGTGTATGAGGTGTTCTTAGCTGAGTTGGTTTTCGGATCGCAAACGGTTGACAATCCACCATATCAAGTTGCTCGTATTGGTCCCCCATCTGATGAGTAGAGTTTGTCAGGTAAATTTGTTTCTAAAGAGTTCCTTGTAGTTGCTCTTGCTTCCAATTCGTCGGACCATCTAATGGTGTACCGTCAGTATGGATGTTTAGGGCATACAAGCTGTCATGTCACACCCCTCCAAAGATGTGCCATCATTTCAGGTGTCTAGGTCATCTAGAGAAGTTTTGCAGGAAGCACAGTCTGAGGAAGGCACTGTGACCAGAAGATTGTAGTGCCTGACTGTGAGGCAGGAGATGCTTCATCCATCAGAGCCCCAGCCACAGGTCATGGGGTGAAGCTCGCGCGCAGTCAGAAGTTATCGGGGGTGTGAAGTCTCAGTTCAGGTTTCTTTTTCTGTGTTGGTGGTGGAACATTTAAAGTTGTTTCGCTCTTTTTTTTCTAATGATAAAATCATGAAGTTGTTGAATATTCATTGTTTTTCCATGGAGTTATGATGAACATGCTCTATTTTAATCTAAACAGTTTTGTTTTTCGGGTCAGGGTTTTCTACATTGTGTGTTTTTCTTAAGAGTTTTATTAACCCTTGTATGGGTCGATCTTGGTTTAGCGGTGTTTTTTTGGAGATTTAAGTGCCTGAGGATAAGTCTAGGCTTGAGGTTATGCTCAGGTTTACTGCTTGGGTTAATTTCTACTTGGAGGTTTTTGTCTATTGTTTGGGCTTTCGTTAGTCTGAGTCGAGAGTTCCAAGTTTTGGCGGAGGTGTTGTTTCACTTGTGCTATTGAGGTTAGTCTAGATCGGTTGAGAGTTTCTGCATCGTCCCCTTCCCTGGGTGATGTGGTTGGGTGTTAAATTTCTGCATTTGTTGAGCTCTTGTGGTGGGGAGGACCCTCTCGTGTTCTCTTGTAATCTCGTATTCTGGTTTCCCTTGGTTTCATTCGGGCATGGATCCTTGTTCGGTCTGTTGTTCTACATGGCGACTTTCTGGGGGTAGTTAGTGTGTATGGTGAGGATAATTGTCACACTCTTCATATTAAACTAATTTTTATTTTATTTTATTCATGGCTCTGGGTTCTCTCACCATGGTCCGAGCTAGATCCTAGATTAGAATTTTTGTCATTTAATATTTTTAGCGGGTTTCGGGCCCATGCACGGTCACCGCACGGTAGGTGGTAGACACACGATCACCCCATGTTCTTGTTCAAATTCCCAAGCAGTCTGAGTTCAGGCGCGCAACTTGCATGCGGTTTATTAAGTCGTCCGCCGAACGCGCGGTGATCCGGTTTTCAGAGTAAGGTAAATAAATAGTTTAATTTTTTTAAAAAAAGAACGTTTGATAATAATAATAATAATAATAATACATTGTTGTTTTTATTATTATTAAGGTTATTACTAGAAGTATTAATCTTATTAATTATATTGTTGTTATTATTATTATTATTATTAATATTGTTTTCATTTTTATTATTCTTATTATTATTATTTTTATTTTTATTTTTATTGTTAATAAATTTTATTAATATAATCTTTATTTTTATTATTTATGTTTTTATTGTTATTATTTATAGTTTTATTATTATTACTATTGTTATTTTATTAATATGAAAAAAATCTAATCAAACCCTAGTTATCCAACTCATCCCATCTCCCCCACCCCATCACTTTTCCTCTATGCAGTGGCGCCCCCTACGGCCTTCGTCACCCTTCACCCCCACCGACTAGCGGACCAGCCCCAGTAGCCCTCCGCCTGCTGACTCCCCTCCCATTCTGCGCCTCTGTCCAGCAGCCCTGCCCGACCGTGATCTAGCCCTCACTGCTCCTGCTCGCCACCCCACGCTCCGCCTTGTTCCCTGGACCTCGCCCCACTCCCTCCTCACCGGCATGACCTAGCCAGTGCCCCCTAGTTGGGCCTCACCTATCCGACGACCTCCCACACATCCCACCTGTCGCGATCTGGTGCCCCCTCAGCACCCCGGCCAGCCTCTTGCTCTGCCATCTGGCCACCCGCGAACAGTCGGGCTCCCTCCGGACTGCACCCTCCTACTTGCACTCAAATCCCTGACCTCCCGCGTTCCGACTAGCCTGCATTGCCCTCTGGGTCCTTCGGGATCCTGCACCTCCAGCTAGGACACGCTCTGGCCTCCTTTCTCCAGCCCGCGGTGCATCCACACCATCTCCGGTTTTCTCCCTCTCCGGTGGGCATACCCCCCTCCACTTGGGTTTGCATCGCATTTTTTAGTGGTTTTCCTTCTATTTTCAAAAACTCCTAAAACCTCAGGATTTATTTTGTCTGTTTATCCCATTGTTTTAGGTTTGCTGTTGGTCCGTGAGGGAGTGTTCTACCTTCCGTCGGAGTTTTGTCACGTCCGCACTCGATTTGAGGTAGGTGCTTTCAACCCATTCCTTTCTAGAGCAATTAATTGGTTCCTGTGTTGCTTAAATTATCATTTTTACTTGTTTCGCAACATTATAATATGTCTAATTAGTCTATGATGGTGTTTATGAATTTTTAGAATTTCATAGAAATTGATCTTGTGGTTTTTTGACATGCATAAGTGGTACGAAAAGTGTTTTCAAGTGGTTTTGGTGTGTGTGTAAAATGAAAATGTGTTGTTTTGTGGAAAATGGTGGTTTTCTTAAAATGGTTGGGTATGGGTAATTTGTGAAAGTGGTTTACTAAATTGTGTATGTGATGCGAAACATACTATTATTGTTATTATTATTATTATTATTATTATTATTATTATTGGAAGGGACATCGTGTGATTTTGATTTCAAGTGGTTTTTACGTGTGTTTTTGGTGGAAATCCTTGTTTTGCTACTAAGAAGTACTTTATAAATTTCTTTAATTATTTATTAAATTATGTGATATTGCAGATAATTTTTATTTGGTTAATTGTTGCGCCTAAATTATTGATTTGGCATGATTTTTGATTGATTAGTTTGGTGCGAAGTTTAGTTTTTTTAACGAAATTAGTTTGAGTTATATATTTAGTAACATGCTCATGTGAATTTAAGGAGTGTTTTGTTGAAAACTATTTTTGTGATGTTTAATATATTTTCTTGAATTTTTGTGTTTAGTTTTTCTAACTATGCATGACGTGCATTTTCTATCATGGTATGTTGTGGGTTACTCTTTGGAAACTGTTTTATAGATTTTAAAGTGATTTATTAAATAGTGAAAATAATGCGAGTTATGTTTTGAATGTAGGACGAGGTGGTTTTTTACGCTATTTTTTCGTTTGGATTGTTTTATGTATGTGTTTATGTATTTTAGTTATCTTTTCTATTGCATCATGTTGGCAAGGTTTTTCCACACTCATTTGATCATCAGCTTGCGCGCGTGTTTGCGTGCCCGTGTGAGGCGCGTTACGTCGTTGTTTTTGGACAGTGAGACGAGGTAGGTCCCCCACTACAGTCACCTTTAAATTTAGAATTTATTAATGTTTTGATGTTTTATTAATTTTAATAAATAGGAAATACTATAAGATAATTAATTTTTAAAAGATTATTTGGTGTAAAAAGAGCCGTTTATTTTATACACAACACTTGAAACATTTTCCAGATGATTGGACACCCAGTATTGAAAGAATGTCTGTTTGGACTTTAAACATAATTCACAGAATTTAAAATGTAGTTCTAGTTTTAAAGATAAATTATTTCTTTTGAACAAGTGTTTTGGGTTTTTTCAAAAAATGATTTTTTTCTATAAAATTGGTGAAGGCCCGTTTGGAACTTTAATAAAATAAATTATTTTGGAAAACCCACTCAGGGGTAATCTTTGTTGTGCATTGATTACTAGAGATGTATGTAATGTTTGTGCATTGTGACTGATTGATTTACATTGTGGACACACCCCTTTTTATTACATTTGTTGACATGGGAACCCGGCATAGTGATTGAATCTTTTGAGAACGACTGCCGCACTAGTTTAGATTACGCACTGTCTAGTGGCCCCATAGCTGAGGAATACTGAGTTATTGCTACTATGGGGATTAGGCCCCTCAGTTAGGCCATGTAGGGCTATGCCGAGCATTAGGGAATTATGACGTCATCGAGTTAGGGCATGCCTTCAGAATGAGTCAAATGAATGGTATGTTCTGGATTTTTCACGATCTCCTAAGTTCGAACCATGTTTTCTTTAGTGTTTTTTTATGTGGCGGATGATAGAGAGGTCTAGTTCAGTTATTGACCCCTGTGTGCCAAGAATGAGGTGGTTCTGTCTATTAGACGTGACCCCAGTGTATTTAATGAAACAAACAAAGTACTCGGTGTGTACTTTTCATTTTTGTACCCCGCATTAGGCAGCCTGCAGGTCACCCCCACAGGGCCGTGTGCATGGCTGCTACACGGCCATTACACTACTACCTGCGGTAACTGATTTCACGGAGTGTACACATAAAGTACACTGCGTGTACTATGGAAATTTCCATAAATTATTATTTCTATCAAAAAATGACTAGAAAAGGAAAACATACATGAAAAAGAAGTTTCGGTTTCTTATAAACTTCCCCCCTTAATGAAATTCATTCCCAAATTTCTTTATAAAGGAGGTGTAGAAGAAGAAACCCCAAAAATCTCTGGCTACTGCGATCGTACACTTTCTCCCCTCTCCCAAGTCTCATCATGTACTCGTTGGTGCTTCCATAGCACTGGTACCCAAAGAACAGACTGTCCATGGAGAACCTTTGTACTATGATCGACAATTCGGATAGGATGCTCCTCGAATGGTGCATCCACTTCCAACTCAACCAACTCAGGCTGGAAAACATGAGATGGGTCTGAGAAGTAACGTTGAAGCTGAAAAATGGGGAAAACGTCTTTCATATCCTGATACCTCTGAGGTAACTGCAACTGATAGGCAACTGGCCCAACTCTATCCAGCACCTCAAACGGCTCGACATACCTCGGTGAAAGATTAACCTATCTCTTAATCCTCTTCTGTCCCAACCTCGGTGTGACACGTAGAAAAACCTGATCCCCGACCTCAAACTCTATAGGCCATCTCTGTTGATCAGCATAAAACTTCTATCGAGACTATGTAATAGCCCTCCCCTTCCAAATCAACTCTATCTTCTCGATGGTCTTCTGGACAAGACGAGGTCCCAACATAGTTTCCTCTCCTTCCCCTAGCCAACATAAGAGTGATCAGCATGACTTACCATGCAATGACTCATAAGGAGCCATCTGAAAAGTTGCTTGAAAACTATTTTTGTAGGCAAACTCTACAAGAGGTATGTTCTTCTCCCAAGAACCTCAAAAATCTAGAATACATTCTTGAAGAATGTCTTCAAGAACCTAAATTTTACACTCGGATTGGACATTTGTCTGGGGGTGGTAAGTTGTACTCAAAAGTACCTATGAACTCAAAGCCTTCTGAAGCCCCTACCAGAATCAAGAAGTAAAACTTGCGTCTCTATATGAAATGATGGAGTGTGGAACTCCATGTAAGAAAAAAATCTCATGGATGTACAACCATCCCAACTCATCAACACTAAAGGTCTCCTTGATTGGAAAGATGTGAGAAACCTTCGTGAGTCTATTAATGAGAACCCAAACTGAATCAATCCCTTGAGGAAACCTTGATAAACCTCTCACGAAATCCTTCGCGACATCATTCCTCTTCCACTCGGGAATGGGTAACTACTGTAAAATCCCTACTGGTCGTTGATGATCTACCTTCACATGCTAATAGGTGGAAAACCTCATGAAGAAACCATAAAAATATCTCTTAATACCAGGCCACCAATATTGACTGTGTAGATCATGATACATCTTGGTGACACTAGGATAAACAGCCCAAACTGACGAATAAAATTCCCACATCAGATCCTCGTGTATGTCTATTAGCACCCATAATCGCCCCTAGAAACGCAAGATCTCATCCTCACCTATGGTCCAACAAGTAATATGGTCCTCTCCAAACACACTTTTCCATAGGACTAGGCCTTCATAATCTGATAGCTACCTCATTCGCACTCGATCAAGAAGATTATAGGTAACAACTATAGAAGAAAGAAATGTCTTCCCCTGTCTGTCATGCACCTCCAAATGCATCTTAGAGAATAGAGCCATAAGCTTCCACTCACTGCTGGCCTCCTGAACTTCCTATATCTGAGTCCTCCTTCTCAACTCATCCGCTAGTGCGTTACCTTTCCCATGTGTATAGGAAAGCTCGAAATCAAAAGACTGAAGATACTCGGCCCACCTGAGTTGTCTCAAATTTATATCACACTGACTAAAGATGTACTTGGGACTCTTGTGGTTGGTGAAAACCAAAAAATTCTCTCCAAGAAGATAGTTTCTTCAACAGCGTAAGGCATGAACAACTGATGCCATCTCAAGATCAGGTGTCAGGTAATACCTCTCATGTGGCCTTAAATACCGAGACCTGTACGCAATGACTCCTTCCCCCTATATAAGCACAACACCCAAACCAATAACTAATGTGTCACAGTATATAGTATAGATCTTTATTGGCTCTATCAATACTTGTATTGGTGCTAAAGTCAAACTCCCTTTCATCTCTTAAAAGGTTGACTCACAAGAATTTGTCCATAGAAACTTTGCACCCTTCTAATTCAGGCCCATAAGTGGAACTGTTAAGCATGAGAAGTCATGAATGAAGAATCTGTAGTATCCGGACAGCCCTAGAAAACCTCATACCTCAATGAAGTTCTTTGGATGCTCCCAAGAAACTACTGCTCTCACTTTCTCTTAGTCTACTGATACTTTTGTCTCTGAGATAACATGACCCATGAAGTGAATATGGTCCATCCAAAAGTTTTATTTTGAGAGCTTATCATATAACAGATGCTCTCTCAGTGTAATTAGAACAATCTCAATATGTGTATCATGTTCATGTCAAGTGCGGTAGTACAACATGATATCATCCAAGAAAACCACCATGAAGGAAACCAAGTATGGATGTAACACTTGGTTCATCAGTGCCATAAAAATGGAAGGTGCGTTTGTGAGACCGAATTACATAACGATATACTTGTAAAGACCATACATACTATAGAAGAATGTAAAAGGTATATCTAATGGTTTAACGCACAACTGATGGTAATAGGACCTTAAGTCAATATTCAAGAACACCCAGGCTCCTTGAAGCTGATCAAAGAGATCATCAATACTGGGAAAAGGATATCAGTTCTTGACCGTCAACTAGTTCATATTTCGATAATCCACACAATGATTAAGGGTACCATCTTCTTTCGTCACAAACTGGATAGGCAAACCCCAAGGAGATGTACTGGGTCGAATGAAATACTTTTCATATAACTGCTCCGACTGCTTCTTGAGATCCTCCAAATTTGGTGTAGCTATCCTATAAGGAGGAATGGACAACGGTGCCGCTCCTGGCACAAGCTCAAAAGAAAATTACACCTCTCACCTTGGAGGCAAACTTGTAAAGTCTTTTGGAAAGAAATCCCTGAAATAATCTGCCACAGGAGGAAAGTCTAATTGTGAAGTCCCCTGGCCATACAGATAGAGACTATCAATTTGGGCTATAAATCCTCCCAAAAAATGATGCTTGGGTCTTACTCTTCTCGCCCAGACATCCCACTCTCCCTTATGACGAAACGATACGCCCTTTGGTGATGTAAAACTCACCCTATGATGATAATAGTCGACGACTTCCTGAAATGGAACTAACCAATCCAATCCAAGAATGACATCATAGGCTGTCATCTCTAGAACATAGAGGTCCCATAAAAAGTAAAACACAACAACCTCTAGAGGGTACTTCTTGAACAGATGTACACTAGTTGTTCTAGTCCCCAACGGAGTGTCTAGCATCATGATATCAGCAGAAAAAAATATGCAAAGACCAAAGCTCTCCACAACAAAAACACATATAATGCTATGGGAAGACCCTGTATCGAAAAGACTAGAAGCTAAAACTGTGGGAACTAAGGTTGAACCTCAAACTATAGAAGGTCTGGGATCCTTCTTATGTTGGGTCTACACCACTGGAAAAGTCTGACCACACTATTTTTGCTGAAAACCGGATTACTGGCTACCACATCCATGACCTCCACCTCGGCCCGAACGGCCAGAAGAACTCCAGTTCTTATACTGGTGAGAAACTGGTGGTGTTGCTCTTGAACGAGGAGTCATAGAAGAACCCATGTAACCAGCTTCTGGTGAAAAGATCTGACAGAAGCGCTAAATGTGACCCATCTTGCCGAAATATTGGCATTCCACTAGGTCTCTTGGGCAGTGTGGCCTCGTATGACCACTCTTCCCGCACTGGTAGCACACCTCGTGACTACTATATGAAGTATATCTCCTCCTTGGATATCCAAGTGAAGACTCCCTATGGTGCTTCCTGCTGTCGGTAGGAGGGATACTAACTCCAGATTTCAAGCCGCCCTGGCTCACAACTCCAGAATCCCTCAGGTTACGCTCATCAATCAGCGCCTGTCTAACAATAGAAGTGATAGAAGTAAACTGGAATATCTTCACCTGCGATCAGATGTCGTTCCTCAGACCATCCTCTTACTTCCTTTCCATGAATAACTAATAACTTCCTGAAATAGGCGTGAAGAACTGCAGCTCGGTAAAGTGAGAGGAATACTCAATGATAGAAAGAGTACCCTTCTCTAAACTCATAAACTCTCAGGCTCGATCGGCCCTCAAGGTCTCTGGATAGAATTAGTCATAAAAGATGCACTGAAAATCATCCCAAGCCATAACCTGCTGGCCTCTAGCCTATGAGATCACATCCCACCATCTATTGTAGGAGTCCTAAAGCATATACAGAGTGAGCTTGACTCTCCTCTCTAGAGGCGTATCTTGGTGCTCGAAGATAGTAAGCATGGATTCTAACCATGAGTCTACAGCCTATGGTCATCCTTCCCCTGTAAAGGTGGGAGGATGCTACTGCTGAATGACCCGCATCAATTCTGGCATCGATGGGGCAGGAGGTGGTGCTCCCTAAAAGGTCTACATCATCCTCATAATCCCTTCCCTGAACTGTGCATTAACACCTGTGTCCGGTATAATGGTTGGTGCCATGACTGGAACAACAGGAGGATCTACAGGTAGTCCCTGATCAGCCATATCCAGTGTCTGATCACTACCATACAACTGGCATACCACCAGAGGACATCTTGGCAGCATGACTCTGTAAGGTCAAACACACACCTTAGATCAAGATTATCAAGGAATGAAAACAGGAAGTGTAAGAAGGGAACAGGGAAAAGAAACATTCAATTTTTACAAAACATGACTACACGGCATGTATACTCCCTACACGGCATGTTCTCGTAAGTCATTTACAAGGGCGTGTACTTCTACCAAAATTGGTCATGTAACACCGCAATCACATGGTGTGTTCTCCTAAAACATAATGTGTACATGAATCCTCTTCCCCTACTCGAGTCCTTCTACACGGCTAAGCCACATGGTTCTCCTAACCCAAGACTACACAGCGTGTTCCCCCAAAATATTTTCCATATCTGGTGTCTCTACCCACATGACCTAAGAAGTGGTTAGAAACTAGACTACATGTACATATGGTACACGACATGTACTTAAGAAAAATAGTTTCTTCCCAAAAAGAATAACACATGGCGTGTAGTCAAAACTACACAGCGTGTATTCTGGGTTTTTACGAACAGTAAGTCTCAGAAACTACTCCAGAGCCCAGAAAAACATTAAAACTAACCTCAAAGTTCCAAATTCCAATAATTGAGGGCCCATACTCCCTACGAATAAAATATTGGCATATAATACATGTTATAAACAAGGTAAAAAAGGCAATGATCCACCATGTTCCGGTCCATGAGGGTCCATAACACCCCAGGAACCAAAATTTGGAATTCATTTAAATAAACCTTACACAAATTCAATGAAATATCAAGCAGCATTGATTCTATAAAGGTACTTATCACAACAGTATGCATCTATAGCACAACATTTATCACAACAACATGCAATCACTAATGAACCCTATTTGGCATGGCAAGAATGCATGACATGTGATTTCAATAATGTGACTAAATGATGTATGAGATGGAATACCCAAAACTCATCTGTTTTCAATAGAAATATAACCTGAATAATGTCAAAAATAACAGCACAATACATGTGAGTCACCCAATAGTAAAAATCAGATCAACCATAAACTTACAAAACCAGAAATATTGCAATAAACGAGTTTGATTAGCTTTTACCTATACAAGAGTTAGATACTCCCAAGCACAACTTATTACCAAGTACCTATTTCTTCATATCCCTGACTATAGAATCCAAACAGTAAGTCAAGAAGAAAAGAGTTCCTTTGATAGAACTTTGTAACTTCTCGGATTCAGAAGCCACCCAGAGGCGCCCCATACCTGGTTGGTCACATGGCCTCAAGCGCATTTCCCTGAATGCCAGAGGTTACTGACTAGCAACGAGGGACATTGGCGTGATAGTGGAAAAACAATGACCTCATTAGTAGAGTAACACAACAGAAGTAAAAAAATTGCAGTATCAGAAGTAGGAATAATCCATACAAAGTAAATAGCAGAAGACTGGAAACGATAAACTAGAGCACACACACATATATATATATATATATATATATATGAATGATGCATGGAAAATAAGTCTAGGAAAGAATCCAAACAAATCACAATGCTAGAATAAAATAGTACTAAACCAAAGTACAAAAGAAATAAAGTGAACAACTCCTCAGCATCACAAGCCATAGCTTGGTCCCATGCTCTCCATCTCCATAACAAATCAAGTAATTGTAGTAGAAGGGCTCTTGACCTAATCAATAACTACAACAATATAATCTGATTGGACCCAAAAGCATGGCCCAAACAGAGTGTGAGAATAAATCCCAGTAGGCAACCACCATTGTATTTGTGCCTAAAAGTCAGTGAATATATGGCAGGAAGTATGTAAATAAATGCAGTAAACAAGGAAGTACTCAGCAGTAACAATCCACAATTTCAAAATATCTTTCCACAGCTAATCAAAGCAGATAAACACATATGGGTAGCCATATGGGATGTACTCAAAGCCTATCCCCTATGGTCCTACCTAGAAACCCAAGCAATTAGATAAACACAAAAGGTATCTCTTTGGGAATTAATCATAGCCTATCCCATTTGGTCATACATAACAAGTACAAGCAACCCTCTGGGTAGTACACCCGGTCTAACCCCTCTGGTTCAGCTTAAGCATAGACTCTCTAAGGAAGCATTCACCATAAATTCCTATTATAGTCTTATATCATAACTGAATGTGCTCTAGGGAATCACTTACATCTTATTCCCTATATGGCCTGTGTCAAGGAACTACAGAAACTCTGAGGAAGCACTCTATGTCAATTCCCCATGTGGTCTCACATTGTAAGTAAAATAGAAACTCTAGAAAAGCCCTCAATGTCCATTCTCCCTATGGTCCACTACACCAAGTTCTCACAGTCCTGAGTAATTAATGAAATCATAGCAGCATGTACCAGTCAATGTAAACCTCAAGAACTACTTGTCTAGCAATATAAAACAAATCAGCATATCAGAACAATAGTCACAGCATCCTAAAACTAGGCATGGGAATGTAAACAGCTGCCTAATAGGAAGACTAGACCCAACGGTCTAAATAGGCAAAACATGCATGGGAAAACACATCCAAAGAAAAAAAATCAACCCTATTCTTATACAATTAACCTCTAATCAAGAATACAAGCCTAGTAGGAAAACAATAGGTCTAAAATGGTAAACGTGCAATACCACGTTCATGGGTATTAGGAAAAACTGTACATATAACTCAAAGACTCCCAACAGAAAGGAAAAAACCACCTAAATCAATGTTGAAAGATCAATATACTTGAGTCATAAGGCTTGACTCACCATAGATCACCGAAGATCTAAAAAACGTCTAAAACGTTCAACAGAGGATATCTTGAGAAGGAATTGGAAACATGAAATGATGCTCAAACAGTAGAGAGAGCTTACCGATGTAATTCCAATGCATCCAATGGAGTTAGATTCAAATAACAGACGCTTGATCGGGGGATCAAAGAAGATCGGCATCGTTATCACACTCTCGAATGAACCAAACCTAGAAGGAGGTTGATCTGTCTATCAGACGCAACCCCGGTGCATTTAATGAAAAAAAGAAAGTACACGATGTGTACTTTGTAAGTACATGGTCTGCAATTTCCATTTCCATACCCCGCATTAGGCGGCCTCCAGGTCACCCCCACATGGTCATGTTCATGGTCGCTACACGGCCAGCACACGGCTACCTGCAGTAACCAAGTACACGGTGTGTACTCATAAAGTACACGATGTGTACTTGAAAAATTTCCAACAATTCTTCTTTCTCTCAAAAAATGACCAGAAAAAAGAAAAAATACCTGAAAAATAAGATCCCGGTTCTTACACTATGAGGTTGTACATAGTGTCACATGTTGGTAACACAGTTTCTATGAAACTATGTGAGACGAGGAACATGGTTGTGCAGATCTACTATGTTCTGGGATAGTAGGAATTTACACATTTGGAACATGGTTTGAGAAATTGTCCCCTTTTACCCTATGTGTTAATTCCTTAAATAGTTTTTGTATCATGGTTTGTGTATTATTTGGCCAAATCATACACCCTTGTGTTTTGGGGTGATTTTATATTTTCTCCCCGACATAATTTATAAGCTAGTTGTTCTTCGTCTCATTATTTTCTAGTGGCTTGGAATAGTTCCCCTATCCAATGAGATTCTACATCCATCAACCTAGTCATCTATATAAATTTCTCATCTGGTATCTAATCCTTGATCTATTGGAAGAATTAAATCTATCCCAACAAGCTCATCTTGTCTCTTACTTCTTACTTATGTTTTCCATCGAATCCATCATGTTATTTAGGTGAAACCTCATTTTACATATTTTTAGGTAGTTGGACCATTTCATATATTTATCCTAATATACTCTGAATATGAGGGTGATATCAAGTACGGGGTCATTTATGACCTTGAGGTACGTGTTCATGTTATTTTTCCATATTTTTAGTGTTTTTCTAGATTTGTCATTGTTCTGAGAGCCGACCTCTAACAAGCATCACCTTTAATTTTGTTTGTTAAATAAAAATGATCATCGCTCTTTTTTATGTACCTATTGACACTATTTTGGTGGTTTCAAGATCATTGAACACATTTATGCACACCCATGGTATGTTCTATGTTTAACCTACCCCTTTGGTTAAATTGGAATATGCACTGGTTATCTCCTACGCATTTGACTTAGTGATTAAATAAAATTTCCCTTTGATGTATGAATGTTGAATTGAATTCAATGCCCCTATTAAGGGTTTGAGATTTCCTATAATTAGAGTTTCTCATGTAGGAAATTTCAATATGACCCTATCTAATCCTAAATGACCATTGTGATTATAAACCACATTTCCATTTAAATTGAATCTGGTGGATTTTCTAAAAATGATTAGCTCATGCTTGTTGGGTTTCCCTTCCCTGAATTAAAGGAAATAAATGATTTAAAAAATGGATTGAATAGAATGAATTCTTTTATGATGGGGTTTTTTTCGTAATAAATGGGTTGGCTTATCTAGAATGGTTTTTGAAAGGTGGAAATTTCACTCCCTATGAATAAAAAATATTAAATTCAACTTATCAATTATAACTCACTTTATTAACTTAAACATGGATAAGATAACACATGAGAGGTAATTACTCATTCTTGATATTGTAATTCGTTATGCACCATTTATATATGTATAATGAGCTTGATAAATTTGTTGCCTTAGAATCATTACCTCATTCCATATATAATATATGAAGATTGTGTACTATGTTATGGGATCTGTTGACCATAACGGAATCCCACTTTTTTAGATTGGGGGTTGAGTGTGGAATTTCACACTGCTGATACTATATGGATGTTGGGATGAGGTGCAATGTTTAATGATTAGAGTGTTGACCTGATGGAACACTTTCCATCTCAACTGAATGCCATTTCATCTCCCACTCATTATGATATGTAGGGAATATATCCTATGACTAGAACTTATAGGCTCATTAGATGTGTCATGGATGTATAAGTTATGAAATGGTCCATCCAGCACTAGTATTCTAGGTATATGGCCACATAGGACCTCACATAGTTGGTTCATTTAGGTGGACCCAATATAAATATATATACTATAAATATATATATATTACTACTATATATATTGTCATTGTTCAGACACTCCTCTCTATAATGATACAAAGTAGGTAGAGTCTCCAAGTGTTCCTTAGGAACCTGAGTAGCCGGGTAATTTATTTCTTCAACATTGATTTATTATTCTATAATACATAGTTATGAGAACTTCTTGGATTACACATAAACCCTGTTGGTGGTGGCCTATTGAGATTTTTATCTCACACCCTACTCAGGATGCATTTGGCACCCAATATTATTTTATGTCTATATGTATAGATAAAGGAAAGATCCCTACAATTGGTTTTTTATATACTTACTTTTAGATGGATCTTAAGAGTAGATGACTGAGTATTTTCCCAAGATTCTAGTAAAATAATTTATTCATTTTCTAGTTTTTATATAGCATGATCATATCCCTATTTTCATGTTCCCATTTTTTTACATAAGCATTACATACATCAATGTATATGACACTTCCTTAGAGGATTTTTATTATATTTCATTTGTTATGTTATATTTATTCTTGCACATTTGGTTAAATTTTCTATCTTTTTACATATGATTTTTCTACTATGTATATTTCTTATTGTGTATTTTGTGGTACTCTAAAATTGGGATATAGTCTCCCCATTGGACTACTATTACACACTTACTGTTACTAAGTATCCCTTAATATAAGGAGAGATTAACTTTAGTCCATGTGACCCACTATCTCGGGGCACGAGATATGTGGAATGCAAGCCAGGACATTACTTTTTTTCTTGTATAAGATTTCAAATATTATTTTTCTTTTCTATAATTTTTTTGTGTTTCATTTGTTAAGTAAATATTTAATTAAATTCATTTTTTAAAACTAATAATGATATGCATTCATGGATATTCCATTAAGTATAAAAGTAACAATTTTTGAAGGACTAAATTTATCTTTTATTTCCTCCACAAGAATATATTCATCAATAACCGTTTTTCATAAAGATATCTAATGATACATATATAATTTGACATTTTATATTTCCAATATGAATAATTAATACCTTAAAAATATCTTCATGTGAATAAAATTCAATGAAAAAAAGAACAATCTTCAGAGTTGATTAATATTGGAAACAAAAACTAATTTTTGGGAAATAATGGTTTTTGAAATATATACAAATACCTTATTTGAAACTAATTATTGGTCAATGTAGCATGGAAAAAGGGTGTGTGAATCAATTTTTAAGAATTGAAGTTATATATGTAAATCTAAATTAAAAAAATGATACAAGGAAAAGATAAAAAGATAAATTTTATTCGTATTATAAATTTAATATTCGTGTTAAATAAGTGAGTAGAAACAGTAGAAAGAAAACAGATCAAATTTATACACTCTATACCAATCCATATCGGACGATTCAATGCATAAAATAAAGAATATATTTAAAAAAATATGGAAAATAATTCAACAATACCTTTGTGTGATCCCCTATGTCTCCACCACTTTATTTTAGAGATATTTACTATTATACTTTTACCTTGAACTAATAGTTAAAAATCCATAGAAATTTTAACTATTTTACTAAATGTCTGTAATCCTTGGCACCTTCGAATGAGTTCTTTGAATGTTATACATTAATAAAATTTATTGATTTGATCATATCTTTGAGAACAAGGATGAAGAAGTGTATATATCATGATTCTAATTAAATAAATATCAAATTCAAATTGAAAGATAATGATAAATGCGTAAATAAATCAATGATCATTAAATAGTTATATATATTTATGTGAACACTATAACACCACTTAAATGTTCTGGGTATAGAGGAATCACTATTTAGAGCATTCCAAAATCTGATTTTTTCCATAATTAATTATTAATATGAGATGTATATTGAAGACATATGTAACGAAAAACAAGATAAAATCCAAAATTAACAGAATATTGAACATTGAAACCAAAACATAGGATCATAACATATTATTAATAATTAATTTAGTAATTTAATAATTAAATTGTGATGAATTATTTCTTTATTAATGAATCTAACCAGATATCTACATCATACGGCCGTTGCGTTGTAGGAATCAAGTGTAGATTACCTCTAATGGTGGTCTACATGTGCTCCATGAACCTATGAACATCATAATACGTATAATGCCCCGACCACGGAAGCCTGAAGCCGGTGAATTATTTTAATAAATTGGCATGATTATAAGAAATCAAGTCCCTAAAGACTGATCAGTTTAGCAGTCTTGGAAAATACATTACATACATGAACGTCAATTTAAACACTCAAACATAAAACACAACAAAAATAATCCTTTGATAACTCCTATATTCCCTTATCTTAACCTTACATATTAATCATAACTCACATCTTATAATCCTAGGAAAACAAAACATATGAAAGGTGTGAGCTTAGATTCTTAGTAAGGGTAAATAATTTAGAAGAGGCTATAAACATTTAAGGAATGATATGTAATAAAAACAACAGATTTTTAAACATAAAATTGAACATAATATGAAAAAATAAATCAAACATTACCATATACACATGCACATGGATATTCTACTAGTCAAATAATCACATTTAATAACTAATTTCATAATGAGGGAATACATATTGTCAAACATCATAACCACATAGTCAAGGCCTTGTGCCAAGACTAAAAATAATAATTATGTCAAGGCCATCTCTCAAGACACTATTTTTTCTCATGAGACCTTCTGATGCATCAAGGGGATATAATAGGCCAGGTCCATCACTTAATAATTCCAATTCATTCCTCATATGAAAAAGGGTGAAACATAACATAATCATTCGTACTAAAAATTGTATACAAAATGCCAATACTTTAACCATAAAACATGAATGGTATAAAAATAGCACATCCATAGTCAAACAAATCATAAATCATTAAATACAATATGAAATATTGTATTATTGTAAATCAACCTCAATAAAAAATAATATCCAATAAATGATGTTGACATAGTTGAAAATGATAAGTAAACTATTTGAGATAAGTATCTATTTTCATGAAATAATTTAAAAGTCACTCAATTTTTAAAGGAGGTCATATAAAAGAGATTTTTTAATCAATGTGTCACATACCACTTTACAACATTTCAAATTAATTAACATTTTAAAACATTCATTTTCATATAAATATATCCTTAAAACAATTTTTAAAACATGGACATTACTGAGAATGATTTAGAAGAATAAATATTTAAACCATTTAAATTGATGTTTTAGTTAAAGATTCCCATACAAATACTCCTTTTGAAAACACTTTTATGATACATGTACATGGATAATAAATATTTTCAAGTAAAAACATACCCATAAACAATATTGGATAATAATGGGATTTAGGAAGTAACCCTTACCTTATACTTTCCCTTGGGAGAGGGTAAGTTTAACCTCTTGTATAATGACCATAAAATGTTATTAAATTATACCAGAACCATATTTATATTTATGATATCATACTTGATTCATATATGACTTTATACAACCGTTTTAATAATAATTTCTATGCTAAAATAAAATTTCTGGTAATAATCACTTTCATTATCGTATGTGTTTTAACTTGTTATTCTTGATCGTATCACTTATATAATGATTTAATTGATTAAAAAATATAAAATATTATTTATTTATCATATATATTAGGAATATAAATGTTTATAATATATCGGTATGTGAAATGGAAAACACCCTTTATGAAGACGGTAAACCATACGTAAACAAAAACGTTGTTTCCATTTTCTTGTCGTATTGAACGTAAGTAACAGAATGAGATATATGTAAATAAATACATATATATATAGATATATATATATGTAGTATAATTATTATTTCATATATTACATACTTATTAATAATATATATTTTTATAATCATCGTTGAATGGTGAACGTGTAAATAAATCTCATCGTGTCGTGGAAACGGTAAGCTGTACGTACGCACGTGCGATGATATCATTATTTTGATAGTGAAATCATATGTATTTGGATAATATATTACATATATAGAATCATTAACATGTTATTTTTATTATTTAGATTAATTAAACTCATTTTTTATCCATCCAAATAATGAAGTGTTGAATAACAAACTACACTACGACGTGGAGAATGTACGTCGTACGTACGCGCGTATAGTGACATTGTCATTCATATGATGGATATGATAATGAATATTGTTGTAACATATTTATAATAACATCTTAGTATGTATAATGTACTGAATTTATTATTTTTTTTATGGAAACAATATAGAAAGAGGAAGTGGAAGAAGAAAATAACATTGAATGGGGTGATGAAATAATTACCTCTTTTTCGGGTTCTTCCTTTTGATCTGAACAAAAGGTATCCATAGGTTGGCTTTATGATCCTTGTAAGGCATCTAGGATGAAGTGATAGTAGTTGGTAATATATTTGAGTAGGTGTTGGACAAGTAAAATGGATTTGGAGGTGTTATTATGACATAAGGCGAAGTACCCTTTTATAAGAGAGGTGAGGGGTACTTTAGGAAAAGGTTGAAATATTAATTTATTATAAAAACATCTCGGTTTCTAATAGATCAAAATAGATTTATTTATAGGCTAAGTTAGATATGGTTCGAAATCCTCTCAACCAATAGGTTTTAAAAAAATTTAGGTCACCATATAAACCATATCTTTTAGGTTTAACCCTTAGTTAAATAGTTTAACTTTTACCATGTCTTCTTGTATTTTTATAATCCATGGTTAATAAACATAAAATAATTTTCCAAGAGAACCTAAAGTGGTTCCTTTATAAAATATCTATCATTATATAATTCCTTTTTCTTGAACGTATATTTTTAGGACTACTATATAATTTAATAATATAGTATTTGATATAAAAACTCATTTATATCAAATTTTGACATTATTTAGTATTTGGTTTTTCTAAAAGTCAACAAAACATGATTACTTAGAAACAAAATACAATAAATAAATAATAAAATTTCATATTATCTTATATAATTGTAGGAATGCACCAAAAGTCTCAATTTACATTTATTTGGGTATTTATAAAATCAATTATTTTAATCATTCATTAATAAGCTAATTACTACATCATTATTGTTTCATAAATAAATTTAATTATTTAATGAATAAAAATTATAAATTAAATACCATGATGTAGGAAATATTTTTATCTTTCTAATTAATATTTATAGTCTAATTTATCTTATGTATAACATATAATTAAAAATGGTTTAGTTATTAAAATTTAAATTTAACCATTTAACTCTTCTTTAAATAAAATAATAATAAATGTCCTAATATAATCCATGTGAATCATATTTTATTCATAAGGTTGGTTTTTGTTGAAATACACATATCCAATATAATTAGGACATGTGTTAGGGTAATTATAATAATATTTTTACCTTTAATTACCCTATTAAATTTTAACCATGGTGAATAAAATTCAAAAATTATTATTCGCCAAAAATTATTTTCATCTTATTGAACTATATTTTACTTGATTATATCAATTGTGTCTCTGGGATTTTTGAAATTCAATTCACAGAAGTGGTAAAATTACATTTTATGCAAATTTGCAAATGTTCCTACAAGGTGGGTAAAAGATGTTAAAAAGTTAAATAAAATTTTACATGTCTATTTTTATTATAAAATGTCTCTAATGAATTAAATTAGACTAATATGTTTATTATTTATCTATTTTTACTTTATGACAAATTTTTGTTTAAAAATAATTATTTAAATGAAAAAGTCAGTTTTTATCTACAACGTAGTGGTTTTCATTATTCATTAAAAATTGAATGTTTAAAATAATATAAAAAATTCACCAAATCTAATTTTGATATTCCAAATTCAAAAATGATGTATATTTCACCAAATTCCAAACCTAGTAGTTGCATCAATGAATTTAAAATTAATACTCATTTCAAAACCAAAAATCAGGTTTTTGAGAAGTAAAAACTATCCAAAAATTGATATGTTTTTATGTCCAATTTAAATGTGAAATTACTTAAAATTATTTATATTGGATTAAATGATAAAAATATAATCTAATTATACTTCAAACCCTTTCAAATTTATAAATTAACACTATAAATAATTTTGATTAAAAAGTTTGTTTTTAAATAAAATTTAGTATCTTTCATTATTCATCAAAATATGAATGTTATCATAAAAACACAAAAAAAATAATCCAAACTAAATTTGTATGTACCGATTCTAAAGAAGAATTTTCTTTTGTCAAAATTATTATATAAAATTTTCAAATATTGGATTTAAAAACGGTTCACCATTAAACGGTGGTAAAAAATCATTTTTAAAAAAATTATTATTTTATCTGAAAAAATGATTTTGTTCTTATATTATGTCTAAGAAACAAAAAATATGGGTGTTAAAACTATATGGAGTATATAAAATTTAAAATTTATTTAATACTATTCATATCCACTTTTTAAACGGCTAGTTTGATAGGTAATGATGCGCTTGAACTCAGTGTTTCGTGTAGCGCATGCTATTGAATTACTTTAAAGAGATAACATAATATAAATTCTTGGGGTGTTAAAGTAGGAATTTTTAGGTGTTAGTGTGGTAGAACATAATTAATTCATCATTTTTATTTTATCTCCTTGACAATACCATCAAGGATGGGTTATCTTTTATCTTTACAGTCTTGAGAGTGGCGATAGAGGAGGATCACTTTATATTATTACTATTGTTCATAGATAGGGATCTCTATAGGGATTCAATAGAATTATCTCCAGATGTTTTTGTGCATAACCAAATTAAATTGAAAAACTTTAGAAAATAATAAAATTGCCTTTATATACCGCTTGGGATAAAAAGTAAAAATTCCACATGAACCCATATTATTTTTCTCAATTCATGCATAACACCATGTCTATAATAACAATATTATTCTTACTTGTTAACATTTCCAAAAATCATGAATTATATTAAATATTATTTTATTAAAATAATATTCAATATATATTATTTCTCACAAGACCACTAAACTAGGACCCTCATTCCTCTATAATATTTATTCTTCCTTGAATAATTATAATTTATCTACTAAAAAATTTCACATCATTATTCACAAATAAATAAATAAATAATATATTCACTAAATAAGAAATACATTTTTATTAAATATTATGATCAAAAAATATTCTCTCGAATAAATAGTGGCTGAATATGTGTGATCAAGAAAACATGATAAATTATGATACAACATAAAGGAATAATATTTATGCATCTTGTTAAATAATAATATTATTATTATTCAACTGATTATATTGATACACATAGTGTGTTGCCCTTTAGGACTCTTTCTTAGTGGCATTAGGTGTAGCATCCCAATGTCCTAGGCTAGCATCTGACAACACTCCAAGGAACCCATATAGTAATAAGTTAATTTTTCAATGACGTAAAGCCTAATATTTATGCTTAACATGTTATATAACCACTTTATCATGATATCTCTAATCAATTTGGTTTCACACTAGTGTCATCATCCTATGTGTTCGATGACCATTTCTTTGAATTTCTCAAATTTGAACTTTCCAAATGGATACAATAGCCAATGATTTATTTATGGTATATCAATTCTAGAAAATGGCCTAAGATATCAAATTTGTTTAGATAATAGATGGTATAAATCATTTCTCAAATTATTCATTAGAAAAATATTACTAGTGATACACCCAACATATCATACTTCTATGTGAGCATATATTGTTCTAACGTTTTTAAAAAAAATCAAACTATGTGACTCTTAACATTAATTAATACTAAGATTAATGTCCAATAAAAAACACACATCCATAGGTAGGAACATCCAATGGCACATATAAATTTTGATTTCCTACTAGATGGTTTAGTTCTTAAAATTTTTTATACTTGAAATTACGAAGGGAATTTACCATTATAAGGTGACTATAAGTCTTCTGAGTCTCCACCACTAATTGGAAATATAATTTCTATTTCTAAAATAATTACATCAAGATATAAGAAAGATATTTTAGTAATGGTTTCATGGAACTTATAGGTTCTCATCATAGTAGGGAACTTCTATGACCTTTCAACATGATAACTACTATTAATAAATTATCACATACAAAGTCACATAGAAGATAAATAATGATGTGATTATAAGTTGATTAATATTCAAAACAATGAATACATGTTATCATAATGGACATAAAAGTTGGTTCTAGGTCACCAACTCCCGAAAACTTCTACTCTTACAAGATATAACTATTAATAACTATTTTATCTCACATATCCTCTATTGAGACTAAAACAATACCTATATTATGACATTAAATCATCTTGATCTATTTGAAAACCATCCTTAGTATAACCTATGATTACTATCTCAATGTCTCATCCATATAAATTGAATATTTTCTCAGTTATTCTTACATACTTAATGATTTCCTTAACAGCCGGAAAATTTTGTTCCCCTAGATCATCTTGATATCTTCCAGCCATACTCAATGTGTAGGAAATGTCATGTCTAGTACATAACATGGTATACAAGATTGGTCATATAACTTAATAATGTGGTATCTCACTCAATCTCTCTTTCTCTTATTTTTTTATAAACACACATTTTCTTTAAAATATATAAAACAAGTGACATTAGTACAAATCACCTATTTTATTATTCCATTCTTAATATCTTTTTTATCTAGTCAATTTATGTAATATTACATTGTCCAATAATCCTCTTGGATATATCATGAATTAAGTTAATCCATAGAATGTAGGTTGTTCTTTTTCAATCATTCACGAAGGAAATATTTTTAAATCACTTCTTAACATACTATATGATAGGTATTTCATTTCAAATAATTAATATGTCATGAAAATATAATACTCATTTAACAACCTCATTCCCACTAAAATTATTTTAAACACATGGATCCCATTAGTTCTTAATGAACCCAAATTTTTTTATAACATAATCAGACCAAATGTTTCATGGTTTAGATTATTTCTTCAATATATAAATGGATCTCTAAAACTAGAATATCTTTTTGGAATCACATGGAGTCAAAAATAATTTTGTTTGTTCCATATATAAATCTTTTTAATGGTTCCAATTATGAAAAGTAATTTTGATTTCCATCTTCTATATTTCATAGCCATGGTATGTTTTTATAATTAGTAGAATTTTGATGGGTATAAAACATGTAAATTGGAGAAAAAAAATTTCATATTCAATACCAAGATGTTGTTTAAACCCTTTATCCACTAACCATTTTTATGGATACCTATTTTACATTCCAGTGCATTTTTTTTCTTAAATACCCATTTCCACCCAATATTATTGACATAAATTGGATGGTTAACCATAAAGAATCATGGTTCTGATACATGGAATCCATTAAATAATTTATCTATTTTTTCCGTCTTGAATATTTTCCATTTTGTACTACCGAATTATAGGTGGTGGGATCATTATTGTCATGCAATAAAGAGTCACCATCTTCGGTAACAATAAAACTATTTCACCCTATTTCTCTTACCTCCTTGGTGCTTTATCATAGAATTTGTATTTTATGAAAAACATATTCAATGGGGACCTATGGAATCATTTCTTGTACTAACTCTTATGTATCATGAGCATCAACTTCATCAATGTAAATCTTTCTCCCACAATCCTCCTTGAGGATGTGATCCCTATAATGAAATACAAAATTTCTAGATATATTAACTTTATTTTATAAGGTATTATATCGGTATTATTCCTTTATTTTGATAAGATACCCATTAATGATACACTTTTTTCCCCTGGAAGAAAGTTTGTTTCTAGATAATGGCTTAATAATTCCTTAAAACCCCATACAATTGTATGTGATAAAAATGTTTTTTGACACCACAACTCGAAAGGGAATATTATTTTCTTCTTTAGTGTGTAACCAGTTAAGGGTGTAAATTGTAGTTTGAAATGAATATCCCCAAAATCATAATGGATGGTACACATAACTTGTGATCATCTATACCATTCCTAGCATGGTATTGTTCCTCCATTCCCTAAATTCATTCCACTATTGTGTTTGAAGTATATTATGTTGAGAAAGAATCCCAAAATCTCATAAAAATTCAATAAACTCTTGGTTAAAATATTCACCACCATGATCCAATCAATGTTTTTTTTTCTTCTTTACATGTTCATTATATGCATCATTCATGAATTCAATAAATTTTTAAAAGGACTCAAACTTATACTTAATCAAGTAAATATAAACATATCTTCTCAATTCATCAATAAATGTTATAAATTTAGAATACCAACCTAAATATTATACTAAAAAGGTTATGTATACATCAGTGTGTACCAATCCTAGAAATTTTTTGTATTTTTTTCCAAGAAAAATGAATATTGATTTAATAATTCTTCCTCATAAACAATTGTTCCACCATTCATGTGGATTTAACTAAAATAGAATTTGTCAAATACTTCCCATTTAAATGACCAAGAGGGTGATGCCATAACTAAGTGTAATGTGATCCATAAGAACATGCTACCTTATTAATTTCCAATACTTTTTTCCTAATTTACTACATAAAAATAGTTATTTAAATGTTTTATGAGATATCATCTAAAGTCTTCATAAAATAAATACTTTTATTTTCAAATTTGAAAATAAAACCACTTGTATCTATATAGGATACATAAATTATGTTCTTGGTAACTTTTGGTATATAATAAAAATCCATTGAAACAAATAACATTACTATTGGTAATTAAAGGCGGTAATCTCCAATGACTAGAACATCTTACCACTCAATATTGATAGCTCTAAAATCCACCTCTCCTCTATAAATATTTTAGAGTCCACTTGGTTTCTGGATTTGGATATAGTTTTTATCACCACAATCAATATCTAACAACTAATGTTTAGATATTGAAATATTACACTTGATAATTAATTCACTTAAATATTACAATTTATTTCATGTGGATTTCCTCTTCCGATGTAATTTCATACCATATTCAATACATACTACTTCTATTTCATTTCCCTTATTCTAGACCCTACTCTTCTTAGAAGTAAGGATCAAATTAGATTTATAATTATTATGAGTGATTTTATACATTTACTTGTACTTCTTTTTCTTATTATCTATAAGGACTATATGTTTTTCATGGACCATGTCCTTGTCCATTGGATAAATTATAGTAATTAGTTTCAGAAGATTATTCTCATTATTTCTCATGTTATAATTAATAATAATATTAGATAAAGACTTGGGTAGTTTTGAATGTATGATATTTGTGTGAAACTCATTTGGGAAGTCAATTCCCCAATATTTTGAAGTGTCCAATGTAGACAAAAATATTGACTACATGAGTCCCAACTGGCACCAACTCTCCATGCTTCGTTTGAAAATATAATATTCTAGATATCATACCTCTCTTGTCTCAACTTAAATTGTTATAGATTATAAAGTTGATAAATCACACTATATACATCCATGTACTCATGTTTATTTGGAATATTATTGTTCATGTATGATAGCATGAACCAATAGAAATATATATAATTATCGAAATATTTTTCCGAGAGACAAAAATATTCCTCAATTTTAGTTTTTAAACGTTCTTCAAAAATAGTTTCTTCTATAACATATAGTTTCCTTTAATGGTGTAAGAGAATGTGAAAGTTTTATTTACTTTATCTAAATTTAGAGTTCATGAGAAGGTTATTGTTCTCAAGAATGGAATACAATGAAATGTTTGAATCCATTTTTTTTATCATTTCTATAAATAAGAGGAGAATCAATTTTGTACTTTATCTAATAAAAGTATATAATAATGAAATTTTAAATATATTAATCTCCCACTATTTTATTGAATCCTAATATCCCACACCATTGGGATTTTAATATCCCATTAAATGGACATTCTAGTTGTAAGGATCCATATTCCCCTTCTCAACACCCTAAATTTGGATGGTTAAGAAATTTTAAGGGTTTTAGGTAGGCATTAAAATGTTGGCTGAATTCACTCACAGTTCCCTGATCTATTGAGTTTCCTCCCCAATATAGAAATCCTTAAATTAAATTTTCTCAACCTTTTCCTCTTATTTATGACCTTTAAAACTTTATAAGTCAACTATTTATGTAAAATATATTTTTTCAACCAAAAACATCAACTTATAAATCCACAATATTTAAAGGCATACTTACTTTGGATAGTCAAGAACTTTAAACTATGGATCGATTTTAACTTATGTAGTGTAATTGAGAAACCTACATTCTAAAGATATGTTAAGAACTATTTAAATGTCATTAGTCGAACATACTATAACATGAATTTGAACCATTTATGTATCTATGAATCATCAATATATTGTTAAAAATGATAATAATGAAGAACAAAACATTTAATGGATTCCAATCTAGAAAAATATGAAATTCCATAACATAAATCTATGTATTTCAGTGGTATGTCATTCAATAATGAACAATATATGGAGAACCACGATGTCCTATATATATTTTGAAATAAAATTCTAAAACAAATGTATGAGGCATCTATAATCTCTTAAAAAATATTAATTTCTTGGGGAGATACATGGAACGTTGATGAGAAAAATCAAAACTACATGGTTGAATAAATATATCAATGAAACCCTGAACTATGGAAAGGTTATGGATCTGAAGTAGGCAAGGTTGATTATGAATTCAAAAACAATGAAACCCTGCCTAACACGATAAATCAAATGAATAAGCAAGGAGATATTATGGATTGATCATTGAAGGAGTCTATCATGAGTTGATAATGGATGAGGAATGAAGAATATTGGAGGTAAATGTAACCCTTATTTAAGGTAGAGGTGGAGTTAGTGGATGAGGAGAATTCAAAAGAGTTGGAAAAGGCCAATACACACGAGGAGGTTGAGGAATAGGAGGATGAGTAGGAGGAGGAGGCCGGTGTGTAGGTGGAGGTGGAGGCGGAGGCTGATATGGTTGTGGAAGTCAAGGCGGAGGTGGAGACCGATGTGGAGAAGAGTCAAGGAGGGGATGCAGAGATTGTGGGGAGGAGAGGTAAGGTGTGGGGAGAAAATAAGAAGAAGGTTAATGAGAGGAGGTTGAGCAGAATTGCAGTCGGTGGAGGCATGTAATGAATAATTGATGTGGAGATGACAAGTTTATGAAATTTTACAAGCTCTATTATAAATAATATAAAATAGATGATATTTTCCAAACCACCCCTCAGCATTGATTTAAACAGTACAATCAACTCAACAAAATCCCTATATACCCAAAATAATAAATTTTGTATTTCACAAAGACTCTTTTTAAAACAGTTACTAAAAAATTATTTTTTCATGTATTTGACTTTTTCAAAACTCACCATATCATAAAAACAGCTCAAGTATTAGTGCTTTAGACATGCCATGAATGTAAATATCAAGCATCTTCTATATATTCTTTATAAAAAAAGTTGTTAATCAAATCAATTATTATAATATACTAAAAATGTTTTGGTTTCTACAATAGTTTGATTTTATTTTAGAAATAGAATTCAATAATATTCTTAAAAATGATTGAATGTTGCTTTAAAAATAACTTACTTTGGTGAAAGTGTTGAAATAATTTTAGATCCCACAGTTTATTTTCTCCACTAGATTATTTTCAACTTTATTGGCCATGTATACCACATGAAGTTGTTCTACAATAGCTCTAATAAGCTATGGTTTTCAAATGATGGTGTGAAGAATTTATATGAGTCTCAAGGCACGAAGCATTACCACAGGATCATGAATACACATGTTTTAAAAAAAATATTAATTAGTTGTATCCATATAATGAAATGTTTTATCTAAGTAATCAATTTTAAGGGAAAATGGATAATATATGAAAATACGAATGTAATTTTTTTAAACCTACATAAAATATTATACATAAGATGAATCTATATATTGGAGTTTCACAATAACATATAGATTTATATTCTTGTAAATACCATCAATGTTCCCATGAAAATAAAAGGTCACAAAACTCGGACCCCTACAACATATTCAACTACAATTGATTCTAACATGACTATAGGGAACCATTAATGATCAAACATATTCACCATCAAACATATTTAAATTCTTTTAGATAGGTCGATAAGAAAATAATTACATATTAAATATTATTAATATTCACTTGAAATTTATATAAGTAAAGAAAAAATTATTATAGATAACCACTTTCAAGTAAAATTTCTAGGAGAGGATATAAACTCATTGATGTAAGATATTTTATTCTAAATAAAAATGTAATATAAAAATACATACTATCAAAACAAAAATAAAAAAAATTAATAGTACACTACAACCAACCAACAATAAAAGTATTTTTATTAAGAGTACCATTAAATATTTAAGATTAGGTCATATTTTTTTTGTTTCTTTGGAAGGAGAAGTGTAGGACAATAAAACATGATTTGTTGATAATAATCAAACCTTGGAGGGTGTTGATGATTCGTTATAAAAAGTCCATGTGAAGATATAATTTTCCTTAAAGGAGTCCATTGGAATTTCTTGCCTAAGGCCCTTCTAATATGTTGATGGCCCTTCTAATATGGACCCAAAAGTTGTAGAATAAAATATATAGGCACATTTAAGAGGGTAGATAACCTTCTTGGTGAAGGTACTTCTAATATAGACTCAAAACAATAAATAACTGCTACCTTATCAAATAAAATTGATTAAAAAATTAATGAAGTAATTAATATTGTTTGTGAAAATAAGAGTTATACAGTTCTCAATTTCATTTGATCTATGAAGTGAAATTTATTGAACGAAATAAATATATAAGACATTTAATGAATTTAAAAGTGGTAATTTTACCTGTGAATTTTTATTTTATTGTATCTTGGTTAGTGAAGATAATTAGTGAAATATATATAAAATAGAATGAGAAACCAAATTTAAACTACATGGATAATGAGAAAAAAAATTTAAAACTGATGATGATGGAAGAATTAAAATGAGGCTAAACTAATACAAATAGTAAAAAGGACTGTATGAATGTACCTATTCTCAAAATATAAATTCCAAATTAGATCCCTGAGATGTCCTAATAGTTATATGGGGACCTGCTAGGTGAATAACATTATATCACTGAAAACTAAAACTCTGTGGTTGTGGAATTATGGGACATCAATTCTATTGACTCCAATATTGGTCGTGATTGTACGATGGAGTCAGGGGAGATAAAAGTGTATACCAATGGTGAAATTTGATGAAGAATTAGGTGGAGGATGACACATAAGATGAGATAAGGCAAAGGAAGAGGTGGAGTTAGAGGTGGAGGTAAAGTAAAAGGCGTAGGAAAAGACTGATGCACATTCGGAGGACGAGCTGTAGGCCAATATAGAGGATGTGGTTGATGAAGAGGCTGATGCATAGTCTAAAGCTTAGCAGATGGCAATGTGAAAGAGGTGGTGGTGGTGGAGGCCAATGCGGAGGAGATGTATGTGGAACCATAACCAACTTGAGGAGAGGAGAACGTTTTGGTGGAAGAATACATGATACAATCCAAATTTGTAAGAGATAAAACCTAGGTTAGAAAACTGAGAAAGGATCATTAATTAGAGAGGTTTTCTTATTGGGATACGAGTTGTGATATCTTTATATAAAGTAGAAAAACTATGATGGGGAGGGAAAAGATGGAGGAAAACGCGGAGGTAGAGCTGGAATCCTGGAGATCAGGAGTCAAAAAACAATGGGTGGGTAGAGAGGAGGTTGGGAGGAGAAGGTATAAGAAGAAGAATGTACTGATGGGAGGAGATGGTGAGTTGAAATGGAAGGGGTGGGCATGGAGGATTCTTGAAGCCAATGGTATAGGAATATGAAGGCAGTGATGGGGGGAGTTGAATTGGAATAGGGTATGAAGGGAATCACGAGGAGGGGAGACCAGGATTGAATTGAGTTAAATGGACACGTAAGGTATGAAGGATGTGGTGAAGAACTATTTTTAATATGTGTAACATTGTATAGTAATGTAAAATGATTTCTTAGAACTTTTTCCTAATTAGGATCTGTTATGACTTTTATGTGTGAAAAAATACTCTAAGGATATTATCACATACAATTTTATGCATAATTAAAATCCTAATGTGATAAAGAGTTTATAAATATTTGAAAAAAATTAATACATGTTATCATAAAGTACACAAAATGTTTTCCAAGGGAGATCACTCCAATAAATGAAATGCATAAAATAAATGAGACAACAAACATAATTTGAAAAAGATATCAAAAATATCTTTGTGTGAGCCCTTAAATTTCCACCCCTCTATTTAAGAGATATTTATTATTAGACATTCCATTAATTTTTTGCATTGATAAGAAGAAACAAACTTCCCTTGATTTTTAATAGATATATAAAGATATAGACGTTCTATACTCTTTGAAATAGATATAAATAAACCAAAGGAAGATGGTGGGATGAGAATAAAAGATTTTCCTGGTAAAAATCCATTAAAATTTATCTCTTATATCTATATTTATTAATGGATTTAATTTATATGGGATACATAGAGAGAAACTGTGAGAGGATTTTAGATGAAAAAATAATTATTTCCCCTTTGAGAGAGGGGGTTAGAGATTTCTATAGATTCAGTGTCGATTCAATCAAAGATTTGTTTCCCATGTTTATTTTTTAGATCTAAGCTCCCAAATCCTCTATTTACTACATTAAAAATAGTTTTATACCATCTTAAATTAGTCGAGGGACATGACTCTAAATTAGAAATCTATTATTTCATTATTGAATAAATTAAATATATTTTCAAAGTGGTATCTTTAACACTGATGTATACCTTGTATCCTCTACCGAGTATCCAATGGGCTACCTTTCACTCACTACTACTATAATTACCCCATCGTCTAGCCTGTACACCTCCATGGAGTAATTGGTGGACATCATAAAATTATTCATGATACTTTCCCCAAAAAAAGATGGTCAGTAGTACTCCACCAACTATCTAATGGGAATAAATCGAACGAATAGTGGTTATTCCACACATTAAGAGGTCTCCCATCATAGAACTGGCCATCCAATTCCCTACACCTATTTTCCAATGATACCAACACAGTTTTACCTTAAAAAGGCTCCCCTATGACTTCCTTTAACACTGTCAGTTATATCTTAAAACATCCATCAAATGATTCACCACATACACTAAGATGTATATAATACCTTCATGACTTGTTCAAATACATCAATTGACTTATCTGGAATACATAAATGTTTATTAAATAGACAATAAAATCACATAAATGAAATTACTAGAAATAAATATTAATTTTTTTCATCATGAAAACATCATGGGAGATTGTGGTGTGAAAATTATATTAATTTTAACCAGAATATAATTATTACATTCAATCATTCCATTATGTTGAGTATTATATGGATCAATAAACTCAGCTATGATACAATTTTTATTTACATATTTAGTGAAATTTATTTCAATACCCACTTCAAATATCGAAACTCAACCTCTTCAAGGATAGACCACTCTACTGATCTATAGGTCTTCAAAATCTATAGAATCTATCCAATTTTTATTATTATGTTGACATGAACATGATGTATGTAATTCATATAAATTCTTCTATTAATGTGATAAATTATATTTCCTTACTTGTTATCTTCATTTTCATAGGTTCACCCACATATGAATGTATCTTCTCAAGAAGTTTGAAATTATCCTCCCTTATGAGTTTTATTAAATATGTTTTGATTTTATTGGTTTTACATGTTGTAGAAGTATCTTCATTAAAAATAGGAATATTACTCCAATCAAATTCTCCAATAATCATCTTTATATTCTTTTGTAAAACCTAGAAAAGTATTTTCTTTCAAAACTATTTTCCCCTTGATAACATAAATAACAGTATGTAATGACTTCCCCAAATTTAAATAAATATCATGGGGTTATAAATACATGTATTAAAATAGCCCCAAATTTTAATATCTTGTTTTTAGAGCTTAGATGGATCATGTTGGGACACTAATAGGGTGTGAATCAGTGTACCCAAAATTTTACCAAATTTAATTTCTTTTCAATTATCTGCACTTACTATCAAACCTCTTCCACTGTTTAAAAGAATGAATATGTTATGTCATTTTAGTAATCACATAGAAATTAAATTCGTATAATAAAATAAAAGGCCTCACATAATTATTTTTACAAAGTTTTATGCTCAGACAAACTCTTTTCAATGATCAACCTGTGGTTGTTTCATAGATTCTCTTATCACAATTTCTTTGTGGTGATTACATATTCCTATAATAAAAGCTAAATGTTTATGCAGTAAATAAACAATCTTGACGAGTTAGTGGTGTTCTTTATACCAGTACCACCACTCTTCAATGGTATTTTTTAGATTAGAACCACTACTTATATAAAATTATTTAGTAAACACTCTGAATAAGATAATCTCAACTACACTATATGTCTTTGAATCAACTAAAAAATCATTTCCCTTAACTATAGGTCTTTGAATAATAATAAATCAACAAGATTATATGTAGGTCATCCCACTGCTCCTCAATAAGTGGAAGAATAAACTTCCACTTCAACTCACTTAGTTTATATAAAAAACAACTGGTGAAATTATCAATAAACTATAAGTTGACTTCATACTCAGTTTATCAAATGCTCATGATTTAAACTTCTTATATAATGAATTTTTCAACCTCAATATAATTTGTTTCAGTAGAGAACACAACTTATTCAATAATATTTTGGGCAAGAAATATCTTGCACAATTTCAACTCAGATCTCTTTCTTGAATTCACAAACATCATAATTGTGTGATACACTACATGGAATCTAATACCCAATAACATCCATTTATAATCATTATTATTATAATTTTATTTTTGATTATGTTTTACATATCATTATCTATCCAAAAAAATTGAATGCACTATCTAATGACCCCTTTGTTTTTATTACACACACACACACACCCTATTTTTGAATTTATTATACGTGTTCATGAGCATGAATATGAATTAATGTAATGTTCTCAGTAATATTTTCATAAATATGCTACCTTCCCAACCTATATTTTTGAAAAAATTATTCATGATCTTCCATCACTATTGTATGAGATAACATTATTCACTTCTACATGATATGTATAAACCTTCTTCATGTGAACCACCTGATTTCTCAATGTTCTTTATACAAGGTAGTGTGATTTTTCATAAGGCTATCACAAAACTCAAACTAATTCATAGAATAGGTTATTCACAATGCATGATGAGGTTGTTTTAACACAAGTCATGTTTCTAAGGGTTTCCTTTATGCAGGATGTCTGTAATTCTTCTTCATAAAACCAGGTAGGTTCGTGGAAACAATTCTTCCAAAAACTTGTTTCATGGTGCTCGGTTTTTTATAAACAATATATGTCTCTCCCTCTCACACAATTATAATAACTTCCTCATCATCTTGCCACGATATATATAGGATAATATCACAATGCCTTGGACCGACTATATTTGGGTTTTTATTTCATTTCATTGCTCTAGAAATAATGAAAATTCATGGACTTCTCCAAATTCCTAATAAATTATGGATTTTATCAAGTGTGCACTGAAAACCATAGTGTTTTTCTTCAAAGAGTTCATGATGATCCATTGGGGTGAGATCCTCTTATGAATGTGATCATCACATGATTCTCATTTGAAGAATATAAAAAAACTCCTTCTCAAATTTTATCTGAAACCCATATTTTCATTCGGATGAAGTGAGTCCTTCGATTTATCCACATGTATGTAAGATATAATTTCATGCATGATCTCAGGTAAATTGAATAAACCTCATTCTATTGGTAATAACATATAATAGGATCTTTGATTTGAATGGATATGTATGATAGTTGTCCCATGATCACTAGTCTGTTGGAGGTCAAACATATAGAATAGGTTGAATACCATGAATGGATAGATGAGATCAAACTCATCTGATAGTGAACATTATATCCATATTTTTAAAGATGTATGAACAGTGAAACCCCTCACATAACTCAAATCGATTTCACCATCAGTTGAGGTCATGGATAATTATTCAATGTGTGCCTCTAAACATCCAAAAATCACGAACCCCCTTCCATCATGTCGTCCCACACAGTAGAACCACCGCCCCGACCATTGACTTTTCAACACATGCCCAATTGGGCTTATACACAACATAGAAGTCCCTTCAACCATGCGGCTCACCCGAGAAGGGGTCTTTATGAATTGTTAACCCCTTTATATCCCACATGGGCCTTGGTTGAGCCAGACTAGGGATGGACCAATTATTGGACTTCTTTTTATTTAAGGCCTCAATATACTTTGAGAAATATTATATTTATAAAAAAATTGAAATACATACCCATTTCAAATATTATAACCAACCTTCTCACCTCTTTTCTTATTCTCTTATTCATCCTGAAAAATATATATTTATATTTTTTCATGGACACTTCTTTACATAATGAAAATTTATTTTTTTATTGATCTTAAAATATTTATCTTTAAATAAAATTCCTTATGGAAATTTATATTTCCATGGTCTTGATCCAATTAGGTACACCTATTGTAATAATGATCATATTGGTTGTCCTTCACTTCTTTATTATAATTTTGTAATAATATGAAATCTCAAAACATAACTAGCACATGGATTTGAACATTAGAACATTTCAACAATCATTTGATTTACAAGGATAATTTTTCCTGTGTGACATCAAATTAAATTTGATGAATCCATTAAATTTATCTTGGAAGCATCACCAATCATGGAGAATTTTTTAACCATATGAAAACCAATGAGTCCAAAAAAAATATCTAGGAATTATTACGATCATTCTTGAATATTTCTCAAAAACGTTCCATATTTCTCATTAAATTATTAATCACTAATCAAAGAGAACTACATCATATATTAAAATTGGCATTATTATCCCCTCCTTGGATTTTTTGTCAATATCATATCCTTAAAGCCAGTGTACCTTGTACCCAATATTGAAAATAAATAAAAGGATTAATGATTGGGGTTTCTTATACCTTTAAAATAAGTTTTAAATGACTTTCCGTTTTTATGAAAGTATGGTAACACATGTTTAACTTGGAAAAGAGCCTTTAAATGGTCTAACTTAAGTCTTCAAGGGATAATCCAATATAGAAACAGGAGAGATACAACCAATGTTTTCAATCAAATCCATTAACAACCATACATGTGATGTCATTCTCTTATTTATTTCTCAAAGAGGAGGGGTTTTATAAAACATATTTGTGATGTAATATATCTTCCTACACATTTTATAAAACACATTAGAAATTTCATGTTCAAGAATATTTTACTCCCCCTTTCAATGATCTTACTCATCAACCAACACCCACCCTGAAGAACATATTTTATATAATCAACTCAAAGAAAAAAGTATAATTATTTTACCTCTATTTTCAACATCTATTATGATGTCATGAATTTCTATATATTCATGAAATAAGACTTGATATTATATCCTTCATATTCTCTCCCCCACAATAGGTGAAATCCCTTACAATTCTTTAGGTGGAAATTTTCATCATATAGTCTTCAATATTTTCATGTTGATATTCTATTATTGTGGAAAAATTCAATTTTTAATTAGATATTGAATAAAAATTGTAGCTCGGTTTCTTACACTTTTTTAACTAGTTTATCATGTTGACAATGAAAATCACATTAAATCCTTTAAAATGTATGCACAACTACTATAAAAGAATGAGGAAATAAAATGGAATACTTATGAGTTTCTTAATAAGTTAAACATGGCTGATAATTTTCTCTCCACCCAAGGAATCGTTTCTTTATAACATTAAAGTGTTGGGTACTCTTCATTTTTGTGTATACTTTATTTTTCATATTTTGATATTTCTTTGATAGTATGGAAAATTAATTTTCATTCACCTTCATTGGGTTAGGAATTGTTTTCCTCACTTCTTCTAGTAGTGATGTACCTTCCCCTAGTGCTTTTTTTTCTATCTTAAACATATCCCTTTGTGTTGGTAAAATAGTTAAACGATTATTTTCATTATGTCAATCCTGAATGAATATACCACATGATTTTTGTTAGTTTTCATGTGTTGAAATCCTATCATGAAATTTGATATCTTCATGTGGAATAACCTATTTTCTTTTTTCTTTTTCTCTTGTTAGTGCTACATCCCTAACTTTATGCATTTATCTAAAAACATGCAATTGATCACGAAAGATGATTAATTAATCCTTCTTAATTTATTCCATCCTGAAGTTTCCACATGTATTGTTCAATGATTTTATTTTACCTTTATTAGGTAACTTATCAAAATCTTCTTTGGGAATGTCTTCAATCAATATTATCTTCTGGTTTCTCTTGTGGATTGATTCTATTATTAATTTCATCTTACATACATTCATTTAAAGACCTTGTTTATAGAGGTCCATGGTGTGACCTCTCTTTCCATAGTAGAATCATATTTTATTGGTTGACAAGAAATTTAATTATTCAAAAATTTTAACCTTTTGTGAAGTATTATTATTCACAATTTTATAGAAATCATTCTTTTAGAAATTCACCAAGGAATAATTTTCATCTTTTTTACATCTACATTTTTTGTCTCTTATTCTCATAAAAATATGGATATTTCACGGTTGGAATATACCACCATTCATAATAATTGTGACCACTTATGCTGTAATAATCACATAAGTCTTTAAGATAACCAAATCTATTATTGATAAATATATTATTCTTTATCTATGCCTTTTTCATTAATTTTATATGTTTCTTTATTTATTCACAACTACTCTCCCTGAATGTAGGTATTATATGTTTTTCATATTTTGATACATTATTCCTAAAATAAATGGAATTATTCCTAAATTTTTAATAGCACCAACAATAGCTAAAAATCATTCTTTGGAGAATCAGTTTAGAAGTTATTTTTATTATTCATTATGGTATCAAAAATAGATGATTTGGTAGATTTTTAATTATTTATATCAACTTATATTTTCATATTTTGGATTTGAAAAGCACAAAAATATGAGACTAAATTTGTAGAAACATAATTAACTTGCTTATGGGTAACCTTCTTCTATGATTTCATAGAGGGTTGATCAAGAGATGATATTTATCCCTTTTAAACACAAATCATTCTTTTATCACTATTTATTTATAGTGATAAAAAATTCATAGACTATGAACAAATTGGTTGTACAAGAAATAACTAGTCATCCAAAGTCAGTGGTGTTACTTAAATGGTACCACTAGTATTAAATGGCATTGTATATACTCGCATAACTGGTTCTTTAAAGGTATTCAGAAAACACTCTAGACAAAATCTTCTCTTCTAAACTAAATTTCTTTGCATCAATGTATAATCATGCCACTTGACTATAGTTCTTCTACTTCTACTAAATCAATAAGATTACATGCATTCCAGTCCACGACTCTTCAATAAGTTGAACATGAAACATCCAATTCAACTTACTACTTTTATAAAATAAATAACTAATGAATTTATCAAAACCACCCATGATTAATTAATCATCATTTTATCAAATTCGTGGGTAGATAATCCTTCTATGATGAAGTCACCGATATCAATAGAATGTGTTACAGTGGAGCACAAAACTTCTTCCTCAATATTTTATGCAAGAAAGATCTTGTATAATTTCAATATGGTTTTTCTTCATGAATTATCAAACATCATTCATGTGTGATAAACTTCATGGAATTAAAAACCCAACCACATTTATTTATATTATTTAATATTATAATGTGCTTCTTGATTATTTTTTGGGTATAATTATTTATGCATGCACTATCCATTGTCCCTTTTATATTATTTTTACACAATCCTTATCTTGAAATTATTCTACACATGTGAATGAGTGTAACAGCACGAGATTTTATGAAAAATATTCTTTTTAATTTCACTAATGTCTTGTGTTGTACGCTACACCAAAAGGAGCTTGCACAACACACACCCTTGACTTGCCTTTCATTACACGCAATCGCGACCTTCCTCGATAGCGTGTGTAATACGCAATACTGAGTTTTACTAAACAACGATATGCTATTAAAATATTATTAAAACTGACCGTTATGAATAGTAATAACCACTTTTTGAAATTTTGTAAATCTTATTTTTCAAAATGGACTTCATTTTTGGATTCGGAATATCGAAATTAGCTTAGGGTGAAATTTTGGTAATTTTCGGATAACTTTCATATTTTGATGAATAGTGAAAATTACTAAATTTTAGTTAAAAACAACTTTTTCAATCGAAATAATTAATAGTGATAAATTATTAATTTGAGTGGTTTTAAAGTATATTTAGAATATATTTTTACAATTTAATACAATGTTTGTCATTGAATATAATTTCACATTTAAACCAGACATAATCAAGTGTCAATCTTTTGATAGATATTGTTTCTTAAAAACACGCTATTTTTTATAACAGTGGGATTTAATTATAAAATTAATTAATGCAACTTATATTTTATGAATTTGGTAAAATAGATTTCATTTTTGAATTCGTAATATGAAATATAGCTTAGGATGAAATTTTGGCATTGTTCTGAAAAACATCAATTTTTGATGAATAGTGAAACTACTAAGTGGTAGTTAAAAAACTGAATTTTTCATAAAACTTAATTTTACCGCTTCTGTGAATGGAATTTTAAAAACCCGAGAGACACGGTTTATTTAAGTAAGTAAAATTTGGTTCAATGAGATGAAAATAATTTTTGGTGAATAGTAACTTTTTACTTTTATTTACCACGGTTAAAAGTAAATAGGGTAATTAAGGGTAAGAATGATATTAATATTACCCTAACACATGTCCTAATTCTATTGGACAAGTGTATCTCGACCAAAAACAACCTTAAGTGTAAAACATTATCATTTAGGCCCACTTGGATTAGATTAGGACATTTATTATTATTTAATTCAAAGAAGAGTTAAAAGAGTTAAAATCAAAGTATATTTACTAAAACATTTTTAATATAGGGTTGTACATAAGATAAATTCGATTGTGAATATTCATTAGAAATATAACACGATTTCCTAAATTATGATATTTTATTTGTAATTTTTAGAAATCAAATAATTTAATTTATTTATGACACAAAGATGATGCAGTAATTATCTTATTAATGAAATATTGACATAATTGATATTATAAATACCAAAATAAACGTAATTTAAGACTTTTTATGAATTACACTAATTTTCTAGGTTACTATGATATATTAGTGGTGATTTAATCAACTTGTTTCGAACATATAATTCTGTTATGACTTTCACAAAAATCATATATCAAATAGTGTCAAAATTGACACAAAATAGTTTTTAAATCAAATATTATATTATTAATTGTTATTTTATTCCTAAAAATATAAGGTTCGGCCAAATGACTTAGATAAGGATATATATATTAATAATAAACAATTTGGGGTTCGTTTGGCATGTTATAGTAAGTGTATCAACCATATAGTGAAAGAAAACAAAAAGACATGGTAAAAGTTAAATTATTTAACTTAGAGTTAAATCTAATTGATAAGGTTAACATAATACCCTAAACTTGTCTAAATCCTATTGGTTGATAGTATTTCGACCCATCCCCATTTTAGCTTCGAAATAAGACCCTTTGGAACCATTATAAACCGATTTTGACTTTAATATAAAATAATATTTTGAGATATTCCAAAGGTGCCCCTCTCCTCCCTTATAAAAGGGCACCTCCTCCCCCTCCTCCTCACACCAATTTGAGCACTCAAGCTCGGCCAACCCCTGACATTTTCTCCTCTCCACTTCCCTAGAATAATCCTAGATGTCCTGGTCTTCTTCAAAGACCAATCATAGTTCCCTAAGTGGAGGATTCAAAGAGGCGTTCCAAAGAAGAGGTAATATCCATAGCCGATCTTTTCAATTTCATTCTTCTTCAACTTATTCTTCTTTAGTTATTTCATTATAAAGTAATAACATCAGTATTACTTACATACTGATATGTTATTATAAATATACAACCCTAATTCACCTTCTATCCATCCTACGGAAAAATGAAATCACCGCGCGTGCGTACGTACGGAATACCGTCTCCACGCCGTGGTGTAGTCTATTTTCCACCATCACCTTACAAGGATGAGTATAATGGTGTAATGAGTAACTATTTATGATTATTATAATGTAATATTGATACTGAAATAATATATATATATACTCAAATACAATTACACGATCATAGGAACGATATCATCACTCGTGCGTACGTACGGAATACCGTCTCCACGATGTGATGCGACTCGTTCTACATGATCATTATTAAATAGTAATTATATAAATGAATTGAATGAATAAATATGATATATGTTACACTAATACCATTCTGGATATAAGGTATCTATAAACTTAAAAGAAGAATAAGAATTTATCCGGCAAAACACGCATAAGAACAGAAGGCAATAAGGACCTGAGTAACAAGTAACAATGAAATATTACTAACAAGAAGCTAAGAATATAACCATATATGATATCATATCAATATGTATGATTCTGGAATAAGTCAATAACATTATTTAAACCATTATACAGGAGCTTCGGACATGTACAAAGCAAATCGGACCTAAGGTAAGGGAAATATCACAATCTCATTTTTATCCGAGATTGTTTATTCGTAAGTATTTACTGGGGTGTATTTTATCATCCACATCCATGTTTCATCAATATGTAATATTATTTCCATCCACCTACAATTGTTTAAATCCATTTTTATCCTTCGGTGAGTTTTTTAGTAATATGTATGAAAGGAATCTTTTGTCGTTTTTCATACGAGGTACTTTTTGACTTTTCCGACAAAAGTACGAAGAATGTTTTTTTTACTTATACGACAAGAATGGATTTTTAAAACATTATTTCCAAGAATATTCCTTTATAAGTTTTCAAGTTTATTTTTAGTCGACTTCTTTTAGTTTATAATTGTATGACATGTTAAGAAAAGAAAAGTGTTTTTGAAGTAGAAATGATATTTTCCTCAAGAATGGAGTTCAAATGTTTTATCAAAATTATTTTCCATCTAAGATAATATAGGGTTCTGTTTTTATCCCTATTATTACATTTATTTGATTATGTTTTGAAGAAATTATTTTTATGAAGTCATTTACCTTATATGATTTGTTTTATGATGTCATGATGTTTCAAGAATCCCATTTTTGTTACATGTGTTATGCAATGATGTATGGTTTATGATTATGTGGCACACATAAGAAAGGATTCATTATAAGATGGGTGGGACCTATATCTCCCTCCAATGCATTGGGTAAAGATTTTATATCTCATGAGATAGACAGGGCTAGAACGGTAGGTTATACCGGTTCAGTGAAACAGGACTGGAACGAGGGTGACTTGGTTCAGAAAGAGACTTTGTCCACAAAGATAGTCTTGGCAATGAGTCATGACTAACAAGAATTGATTTTCCATGATTATGTGTGCATGCCAAAAAGTTTCAAGTTTCATGTTATGATTATTGGGATCTCATTTTCACTTATATGATTTGTTCCATGATATGATATTATGATCTCTTTTGCAGGTTATGATTTTCAAAAAGATATGATATGATTTTTATTTCCTTTATTTCCCCTTGCTGAGCATTTGAGCTCACCCTTTTATGTTTTCTTTTCCCCAGGATATAAAGAAAGGTTTTAGGTAAAAAAAGGGAAGATCTTTATGGGAGATATTGAAGATCTTTCACCACGATTAGAAGATTACGTTCCGAGTTTCCAAAGACACTAAAATATTATGATCCTTGTGTGTGTGTTTTTGTTATGTACCAAGTATTCCGCAAAAGTAATGTAATGTCCATGTACGTCAAGATTCGGGTCTCTACAGTTGGTATCAGAGAAAGGTTTAGTCAAACTTTGGAAACTAGGATGCGAGAACTTTAGTGAGATCCCTAGAGATATTTCTAAGGTATGTCTAGGGATGTCCCTAAGGTTAAGTATACGTATAGGTTATAGTACTAGAATTACGCTAACGATCATAGAATTAAACCTAAGATGTTAGAAATTGAAGGAACTCCCCCTTTATTATGTTGTTTTCCCTAGCATGATTTTTGCCTCTCACACTATTCTTTTTGGGTTTTAGACGATGGCTGGAACCCGAAGAAACCGTGTTGATCAATGCAATGGACAATGCAATGATTGCCCTCTTGAACAAACAAATGTTATGGGAGATGGAGTGAAAAATCTTATTGCAATACTTACACAAGCTATGAATCATTCTGGACTTCCAAATGAGCAGAGAAGGGAACAATATTCTATTGAGTCCTTCATGAGGCAACTTCCACCTTCTTTCAGTGGGTCTTCTGATCCACTTGTTGCTGAACAATGGATCTGTACCACTGAAAAGATATTTTCAGTTCTTCAATGTTATGAGCATGATAAAGTCATCTTAGCAGTATATCGTTTGGAAGGTGAAGCTGATAAATGGTGGAATCTTATCAAGAATACGAGGCAAAGAGATGAAATTGAGTCCATGGAATGGGATGAGTTCAAGAACATGCTTTTCTGTAAGTACTTCCCTCGTATTCTTCGAACAAAGATGGAAAAGGAGTTTCTTGAGCTGAAGCAGAAGGATGATGAATCTGTTGGTATATACGAAGCAAATTTTACAAGACTTGCAAGGTATGCATCTGGCATTATCATCCAACATGAAAGTAAAGTTGATCGATTTTTCAGTGGCTTAAAACCAAGTCTTCTAAGGGCATTAGCTATAAGAGACTTTAGTAGCTATGAAGAAATTGTGCGTTGTGCTATCAAGGTAGAAATGGAAGTTGGTGTTACATATCCATCTCATGGTTTTGACAAGAAACGAAAGATGGAGTTCAAGGAGAAATCTCGGAATAATGGTGAAAAGAAGATGAATGTTTCCTTATGCACAAAGTGTGGAAAGAAGCATGGTGGAGATTGTCTTAAAGGGACTAGAAAATGTTTTAAGTGTGGAAAAGAAGGTCATCGAGCAGCTGAGTGTCAAAGTAATAGAAAAAGGGATTCTAATGATGTGAATAAAGAAAACACTGCAGAGAACGCACCACCAACACTTCAATGCTTCAAGTGCAAGGAAATGGGGCATTATGCTAATAAATTCCCTAATCCAAGGGTTAGTGATGATCGACATGAGCAACCGCTTAAGGCAAAGGACAAAGGGAAGTCACATGCGATCACCATTGGCGATGTTGAATATGATTACGATGTGGTGGAATGATTAAGTGTTTATGTAATGGGATTCCAAAATAATGTTGTATCATAAAGTATTGGAATATTTATGTATTGGTCTAATGTGGTATTCAAAGTGATTGAGATATTTTTGGAAATAAGATGATATGAGCATAATGAAGGGAAAATGAGAAAACAAAATGTTTAACAGTATTCATGAGCTCATGATTGATATAAGGACTAAGTGATATCATTGTTTGAGTATATAGAATTTTGAGGATTTTGGTATGTGGAAAGTGTTAAATTTTATCTGAATTCATGTTTTCACTAAGGTATTCAAGAGAATACTTGATTAAGGACTTTGAATGTTTGGAATGTGACCAACAAAACATATCTTATGATATATGGGGATCGACGATGGTGTTAAATCTCTTGTAATCGTTTTCACTATGTTATGAGAGTGGACTGCAGTATTATGGATAAGCCTAAAGATTGGAATGGATTATGTTGGACATAATTTAGTATTGTTTAAGGATAGAAGTTTTCTCGATATTATTGATGGGATGTTATAGTAATATAGTTTTAGAAAAAGGACAACCTGAAGGACGGGCGACAGCCCATCGCGTCGGACAAGGCTGTGGAAATCGAACCCACAACCGAAGTGCGACTGGCCTTTATCACCTACCACTGGCCTACAGGAAGTCCATGTTTAGTAGAAACTAGTTTTATTATATTAAGCTGTATGACATATGATGTATAAGTCCATTTTAGGAACCATATATGATTAATCTCACTATAGATCGACTTATGTATATATTTTTTTTGCTAACCTTTTGTTTGAGACAGATGGAATGACCCGTCATTCTATCACATGATCTGCTGACACTTCACGAATAACAAATTCAACTTCATTTATTTAAGAGATGAAGTGGAAATTGTTAAAGGCACAAACAACAGTGAGATTGTACCAAAATAAAGTAAGTATTTATTCTAATTCAAATTCTTTAACTTTAGGGAAACGATCTTGAAACCCAAAAATGTTGTCCTAGTGATCTTATATCTGATGAATCAGATGGTACATTAGATCGTCAGAAATTTATGGCTTTGTGATTGCTGGCTTTTCCATAGCCATGTTCTCTACCACTCTCCATCAGAACATGATGGTTAGATTTCTCTTCCATATCCATATTTTCACCTATGTGGAAAACGAGTGATTAGTTTATTTGGGTAACCGTTACGTTTCATAATTTTGTTTTTAAAGATTGGTTTTGATATTCCTTGTTACGATGTGGGTTTCTATTAAAGAAACTTTCGAATATTAAACCATTTATAACCTCGACAAATTTCAAGGGCGAAATTCATTTTAAGGGGGGTAGAATGTAACAGCCCGAGATTTTATGAAAAATATTCTTTTTAATTTCACTAATGTCTTGTGTTGTACGCTACACCAAAAGGAGCTTGCACAACACGCATCCTTGACTGGTCTTTCATTAAACGCAATCGCGACCTTCCTCGATAGCGTGTTTAATACACAATACCGAGTTTCACTAAACAACGATATGCTATTAAAATATTATTAAAACTAGCCGTTATGAATATTAATAACCACTTTTTGAAATTTTTTAAATCTTATTTTTCAAAATGGACTTCATTTTTGGATTCGGAATATCGAAATTAGCTTAGGGTGAAATTTTGGTAATTTTCGGATAACTTTCATATTTTGATGAATAGTGAGAATTACTGAATTTTAGTTAAAAACAACTTTTTCAATCGAAATAATTAATAGTGATAAATTATTAATTTGAGTGGTTTTAAAGTATATTTAGAATATATTTTTACAATTTAATACAATGTCGGTCATTTAATGTAATTTCACATTTAAACCAGACATAATCAAGTGTCAATCTTTTGATAGATATTGTTTCTTAAAAACACGCTATCTGTTTTAACAGCGGGATTTAATTATAAAATTAATTAATGAAACTTATATGTTATGAATTTGGTAAAATACATTTCATTTTTGAATTCGGAATATGAAATATATCTTAGGATGAAATTTTGGCATTGTTCTGAAAAACATCAATGTTTGATGAATAGTGAAACTACAAAGTGGTAGTTAAAAAACTGAATTTTTCACAAAACATAATTTTACTGCTTCTGTGAATGTAATTTCAAAAATCTGAGAGACACGGTTGATGTCAGTAAGTAAAATGTGGTTCAATGAGATGAAAATAATTTTTGGTGAATAGTAACTTTTTACTTTTATTTACCACGGTTAAAAGTAAATAGGGTAATTAAGGGTAAGAATGATATTAATATTACCCTAACACATGTCCTAATACTATTGGACAAGTGTATCTCGACCAAAAACAACCTTAAGTGTAAAATATTATCATTTAGGCCCACTTGGATTAGATTAGGACATTTATTATTATTTAATAAAAGAAGAGTTAAAAGAGTTAAAATCAAAGTATATTTACTAAAACATTTTTAATTTAGGGTTTTACATAAGATAAATTCGATTGTAAATATTCATTAGAAATATAAAAAGATTTCCTACATGATGGTATTTTATTTTTAATTTTTAGACATCAAATAATTTAATTTATTTATGACACAAAGATGATGCAGTAATTATCTTATTAATGAAATATTGACATAATTGATATTATAAATACCAAAATAAATGGAATTTAAGACTTTTAATGAATTAAACTAATTTTCTAGGTTACAATGATATATTATTGTTGATTTAATCAAATTGTTTAGAACATATAATTCTGTTATGACTTTCACAAAAATCATATATCAAATGGTGTCAAAATTGACACAAAATAGTGTTTAAATCAAATATTATATTATTAATTGTTATTTTATTCCTAAAAATCTAAGGTTCGGCCAAATGACTTAGATAAGGATATATATATTAATAATAAACAATTTGGGGATCTTTTGGCATGTTATAGTAAGTTTATTAACCATATAGTGAAAGAAAACAAAAAGACATGGTAAAAGATAAATTATTTAACTTAGAGTTAAATCTAATTGATAAGGTTAAAATAATACCCTAAACTTGTCTAAATCCTATTGGTTGATAGTATTTTGACCCATCCCCACTTTAGCTTCTAAATAAGACCCTTTGGAACCATTATAAACCGATTTTGACTTTAATATAAAATAATATTTTGAGATATTCCTAAGGTGCCCCTCTCCTCCCTTATAAAAGGGCACCTCCTCCCCCTCCTCCTCACTCCAATTTGAGCACTCAAGCTCGGCCAACCCCTGCCATGTTATCCTCTCCACTTCCCTAGAATAATCCTAGAGGTACTGGTCTTCTTCAAAACCAATATTAGTTCCCTAAGTGGAGGATTCAAAGAGGCTTTCCAAAGAAAAGGTAATATCCATTACCGATCTTTTCAATTTCTTTCTTCTTCAACTTATTCTTCTTTAGTTGTTTCATTATAAAGTAATAACATCAGTATTACTTACATACTGATATGTTATTATAAATACGAATCAAACCTAATTCACCTTCTATCCATCCTACGGAAAAATGAAATCACCGCGCGTGCGTACATACGGAATACCGTCTCCACGCCGTGGTGTAGTCTATTTTACACCATCACCTTACAAGGATGGGTATAATGGTGTAATGAGTAACTATTTATGATTATTATAATGTAATATTGATACTAAAATAATATGTATATACTCAAATACAATTCCACGATCATAGGAAAGATATCATCACTCGTGCGTACGTACGGAATACCGTCTCCACGATGTGATGCGACTCGTTCTACATGATCATCATTACATAGTAATTATATAAATGAATTGAATGAATAAATATGATATATGTTACACTAATACCATTCTGGATATAAGGTATCTATAACCTTAAAAGAAGAATAAGAATTTATTCAGCAAAACACGCATAAGAACAAAAGGCAATAAGGACCCGAGTAACAAGTAACAATGAAATATTACTAACAAGAAGCTAATAATATAACCATATATGATATAATATCAATATGTATGATTCTGTAATAAGTAAATAACATTATTTAAACTATTATACAGGAGCTTCGGACACGTACAAAGCAAATCGGACCTAAGGTAAGGGAAATATCACAATCTCATTTTTATCCGAGATTGTTTATTCGTAAGTATTTACTGGGGTGTATTTTATCATACACATCCATGTTTCATCAATATGTAATGTTATTTCCATCCACCTAAAATTGTTTAAATCCATTTTTACCCTTCGGTGAGTTTTTTAGTAATATGTATGAAAGGAATCTTTTGTCGTTTTTCGTACGAGGTACTTTTTGACTTTTCCGACAAAAGTACGAAGAATGTTTTTTTTACTTATATGACAAGAATGGATTTTTAAAACATTATTTCCAAGAATCTTCCTTTATAAGTTTTCAAGTTTATTTTTAATCAACTTCTTTTAGTTTATAATTGCATGACATGTTAAGAAAAGAAAAGTGTTTTTTAAGTAGAAAGGATATTTTCCTCAAGAATGGAGTTCAAATGTTTTATCAAAATTATTTTCCATCTAAGATAATATAGGGTTCTGTTTTTATCCCTATTATTAAATTTATTTGATTATGTTTTGAGGAAATTATTTTTATGAAGTCATTTACCTTATATGATTTGTTTTATGATGTCATGATGTTTCAAGAATCCCATTTTTGTTACATGTGTTATGCGATGATGTATGGTTTATGATTATGTGGCACACATAAGAAAGGATTCATTATAAGATGGGTGGGACCTATATCTACCTCCAATGCATTGGGTAAAGATTTTATATCTCATTAGATAGACAGGGCTGGAATGGTAGGTTATACTGGTTCAGTGAAACAGGACTGGAACGAGGGTGACTCGGTTTAGAAAGGGACTTTGTCCACTAAGATAGTCTTGGAAATGAGTCATGACTAACAAGAAATGATTTTCCATGATTATGTGTGCATGCCACAAAGTTTCAAGTTTCATGTTATGATTATGTGGATCTCATTTTCACTTCTATGATTTGTTCCATGTTATGATATTATGATCTCTTTTGCAGGTTATGATTTTCAAAAAGATATGATATGATTTTTATTTCCTTTATTTTCCCTTGCTGAGCATTTGAGCTCACCCTTTTATGTTTTCTTTTCCCCATGATATAAATATAGGTTTTAGGTAAAAAAAGGGAAGATCTTTATGGGAGATATTGAAGATATTTCAGCACGATTAGAAGAATACGTTCCGAGTTTCCAAAGACACTAAACTATTACGATCCTTGTGTGTGTGTTTTTGTTATGTACCAAGTATTCCCCAAAATTAATGTAATGTCCATGTATGTCAAGCTTCGGGTCTCTACAGTTGGTATCAGAGGAGAGATTTAGTCAACCTTTGGAAACTAGGATGCGAGAACTTTAGTGAGATCCCTAGAGATATTTCTAAGGTATGTCTAGGGATGTCCCTAAGGTTAAGTATACGTATAGGTTATAGTACTAGAATTACGCTAATGATCATAGAATTAAACCTAAGATGTTAGATATTGAAGGTACTCCCCCATTATTATGTTGTTTTCCCTAGCATGATTTTTGCCTCTCACACTATTCTTTTTGGGTTTTAGATGATGGTTGGAACCCGAAGGAACCGTGTTGATCAATGCAATGGACAATGCAATGATTGCCCTCCTGAACAAACAAATGTTATGGGAGATGGAGTGCAAAATCTTATTGCTATACTTACTCAAGCTATGAATCATTCTGGACTTCCAAATGAGCAGAGAAGGGAACAATATTCTATTGAGTCCTTCATGAGGCAACGTCCACCTTCTTTCAGTGGGTCTTCTGATCCACTTGTTGCTGAACAATGGATCAGTACCACTGAAAAGATATTTTCAGTTATTCAATGTTCTGAGCATGATAAAGTCATCTTAGCAGTATATCGTTTGGAAGGCAAAGCTGATCAATGGTGGAATCTTATCAAGAATAAGAGGCAAAGAGAATAAATTGAGTCCATAGAATGGGAAGAGTTCAAGAACTTGTTTTTCAGTAAGTACTTCCCTCATATTCTTCGAACAATGATGGAAAAGGAGTTTCTTGAGCTGAAGCAGAAGGATGATGAATCTGTTGGTATATAGGAAGAAAATTTTACAAGACTTGCAAGGTATGCATCTGGCATTATCATCCAACCTGAAAGTAAAGTTGATCGATTTTTCAGTGGCTTAAAACCAAGTCTTCGAAGGGAATTAGCTATAAGAGGCTTTAGTAGCTATGAAGAAATTGTGCGTTGTGCTATCAAGGTAGAAATGGAAGTTGGTGTTACATATCCATCTCATGGTTTTGAAAAGAAACGAAAGATGGAGTTCAAGGAGAAATCTCAGAATAATGGTGAAATGAAGATGAATTTTTCCTTATGCACAAAGTGTGGAATGAAGTATGGTGGAGATTGTCTTAAAGGGACTAGAAAATGTTTTAAGTGTGGAAAAGAAGGTCATCGAGCAGCTGAGTGTCAAAGTAATGGAAAAAGGGATTCTAATGATGTGAATAAAGAAAACACTGTAGAGAACGCACCACCAACACTTCAAAGATTCAAGTGCAAGGAAATGGGGCATTATGCTAATAAATGACCTAATCCAAGGGTTAGTGATGATCGACATGAGCAACCGCTTAAGGAAAAGGACAAAGGGAAGTCACATGCGATCACCATTGGCGATGTTGAATATGATAACGATGTGGTGGAATGATTAAGTATTTATGTAATGGGATTTCAAAATAATGTTGTATCATAAAGTATTGGAATATTTATGTATTGGTCTAATGTGGTATTCAAAGTGATTGAGATATTCTTTGGAAATAAGATGATATGAGCATAATGAAGGGAAAATGAGAAAACGAAATGTTTAACAGTATTCATGAGGTCATGATTGATATAAGGACTAAGTGATATCATTGTTTGAGTATATAGAATTTTGAGGATTTTGGTATGTGGAAAGTGTTAAATTTTAACTACATTCATGTTTTCACTAAGGTATTCAAGAGAATACATGATTAAGGACTTTGAATGTTTGGAATGTGACCAACAAAACATATCTTATGATATATGGGGATCGACGATGGTATTAAATCTCTTGTAATCGTTTTCACTATGTTGTGAGAGTGGACTGCAGTATTATGGATAAGCCTAAAGATTGGAATGGATTATGTTGGACATAAGTTAGTATTGTTTAAGGATAGAAGTTTTCTCGATATTATTGATGGGATGTTATAGTAATATAGTTTTAGAAAAAGGAAAACCTGCAGGATGGGCAACAACCCATCGCGTCGGACAAGGCTGTGGAAATCGAACCCACAACCGAAGTGCGACTGGCCTTTATCGCCTACCACTGGCCTACAGGAAGTCCCTGTTTAGTAGAAACTAGTTTTATTATATTAAGCTGTATGACATATGATGTATAAGTCCATTTTAGGAACCATATATGATTAATCTCACTATAGATCGACTTATGTATATAATTTTTTTTGCTATCCTTTTGTTTGAGACAGATGGAATGACCCGTCATTCTATCACATGATCTGATAACACTTCACGAATAACAAATTCAACTTCATTTATTTAAGAGATGAAGTGGAAATTGTTAAAGGCACGAACAACAGTGAGATTGTACCAAAATAAAGTAAGTATTTATTGTAATTCAAATTCTTTAACTTTAGGGAAATGATCTTGAAAACCAAAAATGTTGTCCTAGTGATCTTATATCTGATGAATCAGATGGTACCTTAGATCGTAAAAAATTTATGGCTTTGTGATTGCTGGCTTTTCCATAGCCATGTTCTCTACCACTCTCCATCAGAACATGATGGTTAGATTTCTCTTCCATATCCATATTTTCAACTATGTGGAAACCTAGTGATTAGTTTATTTTGGTAACCGTTACATTTCATAGTTTTGTTTTTAAAGATTGGTTTTGATATTCCTTTTTACGATGTTGGTTTCTATTAAAGAAACTTTCGAATAGTAAACCATTTATAACCCCGACGAATTTCGAGGGCGAAATTCATTTTAAGGGGGGTAGAATGTAGCAACCCGAGATTTTATGAAAAATATTCTTTTTAATTTCACTAATGTCTTGTGTTGTACGCTACACCAAAAGGAGCTTGCACAACACGCATCCTTGACTTTCCTTTCATTACACGCAATCGCGACCTTCCTCGATAGCGTGTGTAATACGCAATACCGAGTTTCACTAAACAACGATATGCTATTAAAATATTATTAAAACTAGCCGTTATGAATAGTAATAACCACTTTTTGAAATTTTGTAAATCTTATTTTTCAAAATGGACTTCATTTTTGGATTCGGAATATCGAAATTAGCTTAGGGTGAAATTTTTGTAAGTTTCGGATAACTTTCATATTTTGATGAATAGTGAAAGTTACTAAATTTTAGTTAAAAACAACTTTTTCAATCAAAATAATTAATAGTGATAAATTATTAATTTGAGTGGATTTAAAGTATATTTAGAATATATTTTTACAATTTAATACAATGTTGGTCATTGAATGTAATTTTACATTTAAACCAGACATAATCAAGTGTCAATCTTTTGATAGATATTGTTTCTTAAAAACATGCTATTTGTTTTAACATCGGGATTTAATTATAAAATTAATTAATGCAACTTCTATGTTATGAATTTGGTAAAATAGATTTCATTTTTGAATTCGGAATATGAAATATAGCTTAGGATGAAATTTTGGCATTGTTCGGAAAAACATCAATTTTTGATGAATAGTGAAACTACTAAGTGGTAGTTAAAAAACTGAATTTTTCATAAAACTTAATTTTACTGCTTCTATGAATGGAATTTCAAAAATCCGAGAGACACGGTTGATGTCAGTATGTAAAATGTGGTTCAATGAGATGAAAATAATTTTTGGTGAATAGTAAGTTTTTACTTTTATTTACCACGGTTAAAAGTAAATAGGGTAATTAAGGGTAAGAATGATATTAATATTACCCTAACACATGTCCTAAGTCTTTTGGACAAGTGTATCTCGACCAAAAACAACCTTAAGTGTAAAATATTATCATTTAGGCCCACTTGGATTAGATTAGGACATTTATTATTATTTAATTCAAAGAAGAGTTAAAAGAGTTAAAATCAAAGTATATTTACTAAAACATTTTTAATATAGGGTTGTACATAAGATAAATTCGATTGTAAATATTAATTAGAAAGATACAAAGATTTTATACATGATGGTATTTTATTTGTAATTTTTAGACATCAAATAATTTAATTTATTTATGACACAAAGATGATGCAGTAATTATCTTATTAATGAAATATTGACATAATTGATATTATAAATACCAAAATAAATGTAATTTAAGACTTTTTATGAATTCCACTAATTTTCTAGGTTAATATGATATATTAGTGTTGATTTAATCAACTTGGTTCGAATATATAATTCTGTTATGACTTTCACAAAAATCATATATCAAATAGTGTCAAAATTGACACAAAATAGTTTTTAAATGAAATATTATATTATTAATTGTTATTTTATTCCAAAAAATCTAAGGTTCGGCCAAATTACTTAGATAAGGATATATATATTAATAATAAACAATTTGGGGTTCGTTTGGCATGTTATAGTAAGTGTATTAACCATATGGTGAAAGAAAACAAAAAGACATGGTAAAAGTTAAATTATTTAACTTAGAGTTAAATCTAATTGATAAGGTTGAAATAATACCCTAAACTTGTCTAAATCCTATTTTTTGATAGGATTTTGACCCATACCCACTTTAGCTTCAAAATAAGACCCTTTGGAACTATTATAAACCGATTTTGACTTTAATATAAAATAATATTTTGAGATATTCCTAAGGTGCCCCTCTCCTCCCTTATAAAAGGGCACCTCCTCCCCCTCCTCCTCACACCAATATGAGCACTAATGCTCGGCCAACCCCTACCATTTTCTCCTCTCCACTTCCCTAGAATAATCCTAGAGGTCCTGGTCTTCTTCAAAGACCAATCTTAGTTCCCTAAGTGGAGGATTCAAAGAGGCGTTCCAAAGAAGAGGTAATATCCATTACCGATCTTTTCAATTTCCTTCTTCTTCAACTTCTTCTTCTTTAGTTGTTTAATTATAAAGTAATAACATCAGTATTACTTACATACTGATATGTTATTATAAATATGAAGCAACCCTAATTCACCTTCTATCCATCCTACGGAAAAATGAAATCATCGCGCGTGCGTACGTACGGAATACCGTCTCCACGCCGTGGTGTAGTCTATTTTCCACCATCACCTTACAAGGATGGGTATAATGGTGTAATGAGTAACTATTTATTATTATTATAATATAATATTGATACTTAAATAATATATATATACTCAAATACAATTCCACGATCATAGGAATGATATCATCACTCGTGCGTACGTACGGAATACCGTCTCCACGATGTGATGCGACTCGTTCTACATGATCATCATTACATAGTAATTATATAAATGAATTGAATGAATAAATATGATATTTGTTACAATAATACCATTCTGGATATAAGGTATCTATAACCTTAAAAGAATAATAAGAATTTATTCGGCAAAACACGCATAAGAACAAAAGGCAATAAGGACCCGAGTAACAAGTAACAATGAAATATTACTAACAAGAAGCTAAGAATATAACCATATATGATATCATATCAATATGTATGATTATGGAATAAGTCAATAACATTATTTAAACCATTATACAGGAGCTTCAGACACGTAAAAAGTAAATCGGACCTAAGGTAAGGGAAATATCACAATCTCATTTTTATCCGAGATTGTTTATTTGTAAGTATTTACTGGGTTTTATTTTATCATCCACATCCATGTTTCATCAATATGTAATATTATTTCCATCCACCTAAAATTGTTTAAATCCATTTTTACCCTTCGGTGAGTTTTTAGTAATATGTATGAAAGGAATCTTTTGTCGTTTTTCGTACGAGGTACTTTTTGACTTTTCCGACAAAAGTACGAAGAATGTTTTTTTACTTATACGGCAAGAATGGATTTTTAAAACATTATTTCCAAGAATCTTCCTTTATAAGTTTTCAAGTTTATTTTTAATCAACTTCTTTTAGTATATAATTGTATGACATGTTAAGAAAAGAAAAGTGTTTTTGAATTAGAAAGGATATTTTCCTCAAGAATGGAGTTCAAATGTTTTATTAAAATTATTTTCCATATAAGATAATATAGGGTTCTGTTTTTATCCCTATTATTACATTTATTTGATTATGTTTTGAGGAAATTATTTTTATGAAGTCATTTACCTAATATGATTTGTTTTATGATGTCATGATGTTTCGAGAATCCCATTTTTGTTACATGTGTTATGTGATGATGTATGGTTTATGATTATGTGGCACACATAAGAAAGGATTCATTATAAGATGGGTGGGATCTATATCTCCCTCCAATGCATTGGGTAAAGATTTTATATCTCATGAGATAGACAGGGCTGGAACGGTAGGTTATACCGGTTCAGTGAAACAGGACTGGAGCGAGGGTGACTCGGTTCAGAAAGGGACTTTGTCCACTAAGATAGTCTTGGAAATGAGTCATGACTAACAAGAAATGATTTTCCATGATTATGTGTGCATTCCACAAAGTTTCAAGATTCATCTTATGATTATGGGGATCTCATTTTCACTTCTATGATTTGTTCCATGTTATGATATTATGATGTCTTTTGCAGGTTATGATTTTCAAAAAGATGTGATATGATTTTTATTTCCTTTATTTGCCCTTGCTGAGCATTTGAGCTCACCCTTTTATGTTTTCTTTTCCCCAGGATATAAAGAAAGGTTTTAGGTAAAAAAAGGGAAGATCTTTATGGGAGATATTGAAGATCTTTCACCATGATTAGAAGATTACGTTCCGAGTTTCCAAAGACACTAAACTATTACGATCCTTGTGTGTGTGTTTTTGTTATGTACCAAGTATTCCGCAAAAGTAATGTAATGTCCATGTACATCAAGCTTCGGGTCTCTACAATGAGAATGTATATGAATCTATGAAATGTTATTAGAATGATTTGCATAAATATCATCCTTTCCCAACCTGCCTTTTTTACTGTATTATGTGGGAGTTTTATTCATGTAAGTATCAGTGCACGTTATTCTACTCAACATGTTGTGTATAAACTATATTCATTTGAACCACTTGAGTTATCAAAGTACTTCACACAAGACAATGTGATGGTGCATAATGGTTTCATAAAACACAGAATTATTTTAAGAATAGTTTAATTGTGAAGCATGATAAGGGTGTTTTAATTCTAGTATCATTGCCACAGATTTCCTTTACACAGGATGTGTGCGATTCTACTTTACAGAACCAAGGAGGTTCTCATAAACCTATCTTTTCAAACATGTTTCATGGTACTCTCTTGTTGGGAAACAATATCTCTCACTCTTTATCGACAAGACATCCTCATCATCTATCTATAATAATTATATGAGAGTATCATAGACCCTCATACCATCCATATCTAGATATTATGTTTTATCATAGATTTATAAACAATGTGAACTTCTGCAATTCTTCAACTGGTCGGTATGTTCAAATTTTATCAAGTGTATGGAAAAAAACATGTTCTTTTTAGTGACTCTATGATGCTATTGTGTGGTGTTCTAATATCATGCAGGTGGTCATCAGATACTTCTCATTTTTAGAAGCTCGAACACATCCTTATTAGATGTTGTCTACAACTCGTATTTAAATCTAGTTGAAATGAGTTGTTTGGTTTACCCATGTCCCTGAAGGATATAATTACATGCATGATCTTGGGACAATCAAATTAACCAGACAATATTGAAAATAATATAGCCTATGGATTTTAAGGTGAACAACTATGTATTGTAGTTATCTATAGCTTTTTGGTACATCAAAAGTCAAAGATGTACCGAAGGTTGATTATAATGAATAAACAAACGAGATAAAACTGTTATAGTAACACATTTTATATTTGTTTCTTTTAATATGGATAAACAATGACACCCCTTATTAATCCCACATTAGTTTTACCATCATTCAAGGTCATGATTTATTATTCAACATGTGCCACTAATCAACTAGAAATCCTAAACCCTCTGCTGTCATGCCACTCGTAAGGTGGTGTTGTCATTCCTACCATGAACTCTGGAACACAAGAATAGTCATTCTTATACATAGTCAAACAATCCCTATGGCTATACGTCTACCCTAGGAAGGCCTCCTTAGGTGTGTTAGACCCTTCAAGTCCCACATGGGGCTTGGTTATTCTAGGCTTGGGATGTCCCATTGGTCAGCCTTCATTTTATATATGGACACAATTTACGTAAGTAAAGATTATATGAATAATAAAATAAAATGCATACCCATATCAAATATGAAATCCAACCTTCCAGCTCCTTTCCTCGTTCCTTATTAACTATGAATAATCTATTTCTATATTTTGGCATGGCCACTTATTTAATTCATTAAAATTGATGTTTTACATGATCTTCAAATCACTCTCTTTAAAATCATTTATTTATGAAAATTTAAATCTTAATTGTCATGATCTATTTAGGAACTCCTCGTGTAATTATGTTTATATATTATGGATATCACTTATTTATTAAAATTTTGTAACAATGTGGAATATCTAAACATAATTTCCACATTCCTTTAATCTTATGAACAATTCATAAAACAACTAATTTATAAGAATACTTTACTAATCATGAAATCCAATGCCATTAGATGAATTAATAATAATTATCTAGACATCATCACTAATCATGAAGAATTATATTACTAAATGATAAAAAACTTGATTCCATAACAATTCTCTAGGAATCATCACCATCCTTCTTGAATATTTATCAAACTGTTTCCAAAATTATCATTCCATGATTAATCACTAATCATAGAGGACAACACCAAACATTGACTTTTGATTCGATCTAATATATTGATAACAAAATCCCAACTCATCAACCATTCATATGGCCTTTCACTATCTTTCCTTATTTTTTTTCAAAATATTACATCATTTATAGCATCAAATAACTATGACACACTTACTAAATTGTGATCTAGTCCATCAGTAAACAGAATATCATTTGAATGGGTTTTATTTTTACCAATATTCAATATTCCAACACTAATAATAGTTTGAATGTTTTTATTTCAGAATTTCATAGACCCACCTTCATATTTTTCAATATTTCTTAGCTTGTTCAGTTCACCTATCATGTGAAATTAACAACCACTCTCCATGATGTGATGGTTTTTATATTTTTGATCTTTAAGTGATATAGTAGCTATGTTATATAATTTCATAATACCACTTTTATTTTGAACAATTCGTAATCATTGAAATGTATTCAAATCAACTATATAAAATTAAACACATACATCTGATGTTTGTATTTCTTGATTAATCCTTCCACAAACCTCTTATATGATTTTAAAATTTTTTCTTATGTCAATTGTAATACATATATATTGATTCTTCTATTGATTCTACATTTATCATTATTATCACTGACTTGATTCTTTATTCTTCTGCATTCAAGGAGGATATATATTGTATTAATAGTTTTAGGCATTGAAACCAAACAAAAATTAGAACTATTTCTATTCCTGAAAAATCATTATTTGATAGATTTTTTTGCAAGGTTAGCTATTTTATATCCATGATCTCAATTTTTTTGTATGTTTTCTTCATTTATTTTCATTTCGTAATTCATTCCTACACATTTTTCTGATCCTTTTTAATTTATTGGGACCCTTCCTTTTATTTTTTTGTAGATTTTTCCATTTACTTTAGCTTTATATGTAAGATAAAATTTTCACTCCCACTGAATTATTTAGAAATTATTATTTTATTATTAGTTAAAACTATAAAAATAATTTATTCAACATATTCACCTTTATATATAACATTATAACTTAAAAATTATTTGTTGGAACACTAACCCATTTCATTAATAGATTTATTCCAGTCACACATGACTTCTTCATTTTGTTTTTTAGTTGTAGAAATATACTCTTATAGCCTTTTTATCTTTTGAATCCCCAAGAATGGTTACATAAATCATGAATTCAATTGTCCTTCCATTCATATATATATCATCATACAGTCATTCAATTTATTTTAATATATTTTCCTTTTCAATTTTCAATTTATTATTTTTTTACTTCATATTAGTTGAGTGATGTATTCTCTTCAACTTCCAATTTCTTTTAAACACATTTTAATCTCCATCCTTATATTGTATTATTTTTATAATTATCATTTTGAATCATGTACACTATTGAATTTGTAGTCACACTTTGATGAGAATTATTTTTCTTATGCCATGAGTAATTAATGTGAGGATTATCTAGGATCTTACTAATTATGAAAGCATGCTTCAATATTAGCTAAACCATCTTTATCTAATATAAAATTTCATTTTTAAATGTCTAAGATAAATTTTCTTCGAAACCTTTGATTAAAATATTTTATTATTAGGCTTCCTAGATCCTTAACCACCGTCATTTACAAATTTAAATTTTTTAGGTAATTTAGTAAACAAATGTCCAATCATTCCATAATTTAATCATTTGATTTGAACTTTTTCCCAGTGATTAGAATTTCCATTTGTAAAGGTTCTAAAAATTAGAGTGATTTTTTTAGAAAACCCTTCCATAAATTTCTTATTCACTTGGGAAATCCTACCCCTTTTCAATTTTCAAGTCTTTATATACCATTAAAGAAAATTTAATATTCCTTTTTCCATTAATTATTTATTTTTTTCCTCTTACCATATCATAACTAATCAAAGTTTAGTGGTTGTATCAATAGAGAATTCATTTAAATATCTATATTTTAGTGATGAGATCTTATAATCTAGTTAATCTCACAATATTCACTTTAACTTCTTAACCAAATTAGAATCATCATGATTTTCACCCAACCCACTAGTGGTGATGGTGATTAGATTAACCATGGCAATGAATTGATAAACTATTTTATTCATTGGCATTATAATTTAATGAAACTATTCTCTACTGATAAAAAATTTACCTTTCTTTATCTTTGTTTTTCCCTTAAAATTGATATAAATATTATTATGAATATTATTAGAAGTCTTACACCACATTAACATTGAATGATCTTTCTCTGATAAAAAATTAATTAAATAATTCATATATTTTCTATCAATTTTAGTATTATTATTCTAAATAAGCTTCTGTGTGAGGTATTTCATTACACTGTGAAACCTGATTATATAGATTCAAGAAAATAAATCCTAACAGATATAAGTCTAGGTATCATTCCCTCCTTCCAAATAATAAATCATTTTCCATCAAATATTGGAATTCCCTTATTGTCAACCAAGCTATGTTGATCAATATCTAATTCTTTAGAGAGAAAGAAGATATAAAACATTCTCTAATAAAAACATTTAGTATCAAATTAATGGTAAAAAATTAATAGGAGTGGAAATATTGTTTATAGTTTTTTGAAACCTCATAAACTATTGTTCTTTTTCAGCAACACTCTCTCAATATTCTCATATATGTATAAAAAATTGACACAACTTGTTTTTTAGTGAGGTTAACCTCTTTAAAATATGACTAAATCCTTATTGTGTCGTGGTTATTATTACATTCACCCAAACCCCCTTCTATTATTAAGATCACTAGAAAACCATTGTCCTTGGACCCATTATAATGGATAGTTTCAAAAGCGTATGATTTTTATGAAAACAATGTGAACATTTCACTTTTAATGAAATATTACCAAGGAATATATAAGACCTCATGGAGTCCTAAGAAGATATAGATCTTCTTACTTGGTAATAGACCTTGAAATGATTAGAAATTTTCATTATTTCTTCAATATAGTGGATCATTAACATAACATAGTTTCATATTTACTTATCAATTATTTAACACCAACGTATTATTAGGTTACCCATTTTAAATTCATTTTATCCTATGAAATTAAATTCTATTAAAATTTATGGAATCTTCATTGAATTTCATTGAAAAATAATTCAATGAATAATTTAAATTGTTATCATAAAAAATAATTTGGAACATTTAAATTTGAAATCTCTATCATGATCACATTGTCTCCTCATTTAATACAAGTCAATTTTCTTCCATAAATTTATAATTAAGACTCGGGTTTATATTTCTTCACATAATTATTGAATACCATAGTCTTATTTTTCTCCAGAAAATATACAAATTCTAATTACTTTAATTCAACCACATGTGCATGTAATCGTACATTATTATTTCTCAAAAATACAGTTTGAAAGGTGGATATTTCAACCATTATCTTCAATAACAACACTTTGGACCAATTGTGATGTATAAATAATTGAATAATATCATCATGAATTTTCAGATTTTGATTTATTCAATATTAATTTATTCTTATATTCTCAATGTTTTTGTTTACTAATATTTTTAGGAAAAATATTGCATAAAAATTTAAATTACACATATATGAATTCAAAATCATTAAATAATAACCCTCTAAAGTCTCATTAAATGACAAACATTTCATTATAGAGTTGTTTGACCTCAAGAGTTTTCATAGTGTAGGCTGAACCATACAATGTTTCATGCAAAACTAAAAATTTCATCTCTACCACAAAATACCTTAAGAAGTATAGGATAAACTCTATAAATTCTTTTAACCTTATTATGTTATAATATGAACCTTACAATCCTTGGTAAAATCCATATAAAAATGGTTTTCACATATTCAACAAAGGTAGGAGCCTAATTCACGTTTTACCAAATGTATGAAATTTCCTAGTGAACCATATGAAATTCACTAAGAGAACCTTATATTTTTAAAATTTCACAAAGGGTTGAACTCTACAATCCTTACAATCCAAATTAATTTTATCCATATATTATACACTAAAAATAAAATTAATCATATATTGATGAACTCTATAAATTATATTGGGTTGAGGGCATTAAAATTTTATATAGATCAGTATAGAAATACATACATCTCCAAAAAATTAAATAAATTATTCAAATAAAATCAAAAAATTATAAATCACTCTAAAGAAACTTATAATATCTCCAAAAAAAGTTGTTAATTTTTTAAATATGTCTAAACCTGTTTGGATCCTTTATTCATAAATTATCTCTCTTTTTTTGTCTTAAAAAATCCCTTCACACCCCCTCATGTTAGCTTCCTCAAACCATATTCCAAGATATTAAAGATAGTTTTCCATTAATCAATATCCATTATTTGGTATTATAATCAATAAATCATTCATTAATATTTAATTATTTTTGATGAAAAATAAAAATTTTCATCTAAAAGGTTTAAAATAATCATCAATATCAATCTATTTTTTAATAATTTCTTCTTGAGCCACTTGAATCTTTAAAATTCAATGTTTCTTATCATATTAAACAACGAAATTCAATATATTTATTCTATAATTTTATGATTGTTCTCAAACTATTTATCTCTTTACTCAACTTGATCATATTTTTTGGAATAATAATCATATATTTCAATAAAATATTTCTTTGGTCAATCAATAATAAATTATCCAATATAACCACATGAAAAATATTTCAATGAAATTTTTTCCTTTATGTTTTAATTTACCATTTATAATTTTTTTGTACATAAGAGCCACTATTACCTGAAGATTATTATCCTTTACTACATCTTATTTAAACACATGTTATTACTCATCTTTATTTACCTTGAATTTAATATTTTCCATAACCATAAGGAAATATCATTTTTATCTTTAATATTTAATTTTTAACATTTAATACTTCTTCATATCATATTCAAATAGAATGTATTATAAATTATCAATAAGATTTTTATTCAAATATATATCTTATAATAAATATATTTTATCATAAAATCTATCAAATAGTTTTTAAGCTTCTTAGATATAGTATAAGCTTCATGTTTTTCAACAAACCCACTTATATTATAAATAAAACCAATTATCCTAGTAAATAATTCATCAATAGACTAGTCATTATCCATCATTAAAAAATTAAATCTTTTTTTACTAGATTTTAATTTTATCATACTTTTCAGTGTAATTACCATTGTAAATATTATTATGTTTCTCCCATATTTAATTAATAGTTTTCCTGATCATCACCTTGGGGAATTATTTCGTAGAAATTGATTGAAGAATATAATTCATAACCATAGGTGATTAAAGGGTTGGTTTTCACCCAATTCATCAACAATGGATATGTTTTTCTTTCAGAGAAGGAAATTATTCTACTGTTAATATAATTCCTAGTATCTATATTTTAATAAGATATGAAAATAAATAATTCACTTATATAGAAAAATTTATAAATGATGTTTTATTTTGGTCACATTTATATTAATTAAAGTTCCTAGGGAATGTTTTTCAGTAAAACTAAAAAGGGGGGTTTTACCAAGGTTTCTTTTTTTACTCAATTTATCTTTTAGAACTATAGTGGGAATAGATCTAAATCATCTGAAACAAAAATCTCACAAAATTTATAAAATAATAAACAAATAAATTTTCAGAGCACTATTTTTATAAGTTTCATAAAAAATTTAGAAGACTACATCCTTTTTATATATAATGATGGATATAGATTAGGTTTTCCACTTATTTTTTAAAAATTATAGTTGGGGTGGATATTATCCTTTAAATGATTAAAGTAATAATGAAACCATATCAGTTAATATAGTAATAACTCCTTTGTCCCATGATTATCTCATGCTTCTTCAAGATGTGGGGTAGCACCAATTGATAAAAATAAACCTATAGAAAAACTATTAGATAATCATTAAATATAAATGGGTGATCTATATAGATATTTAAAATAAATAAATATCATATATAATGATTATAGATCTTATATTTCCCTAAAGTCATGCCCAAAAAAGTGAATGAAATTGTTTCCTAAAAAGCATGATTTCATTCAATATTCAAACACTATTTGAACTTAGTTGTGTTCCCATTCTTAATATCCCAAATTCAAATAAATCACCACTCACAATATTCATTACACTATAAAATTAAAATCTTCTATCTTGATATTTTATATTAATATATCATTACATACATTATTTCCTGATATTTCATTTATTTTTATTTCATATAAACTTGTAAATATTAAAAAACTTCATTTTTAATTTCCCATAAACTTTTTAGAAATTCACAACCAATTTTAGATCCCATAAATATTATCTTCATAGATTCTTGTTATCAAAAAAATGTGGAAACTTTTATAATATATAAGTCATGTGAATATATGATTCTATATTTAAAAGTTTTTTTAAATAATACATTCATTATTGTGTAAAAATATATTTAGCAAGAAACAATTATAAATATTTAATTAAACACTTATGTAGACTTTAAAATAATGGTTTCACACTTACATAGTATGAAAAATATTTAAATTACTTTTACATAACATACATTCAAATTATATGTTGATAATCAAAAATTTCACGCATTTCATTATAGAATTTGTTTGCACTTATGAAACTAAATGTCCACTCTTACTGTAACATCTTTCCCCATCCCATTAAGTTGAAAGGTGGAAGGACATCACATGTCCTTATGAGACATCCCCAAGATGACAAAGGTTGGCATTAAAATCCAAGGGCTTCATTTACAATAAGGGGACGATTTTCACTTTGAAATAAAATATCTATTAAAATATTCCATTAATGAATAGAAAATAATATAATGCTTGATATAATTGAAATACCACTTAAATAAAATCTATTTATCTCAAAACCAACTCTTCAGAATACCATAGAGGAAGAAAACTAAATAGCTAATTACACAACAAAAGGGTACAAGACCAGAAAAACCAAAAGACAACAATAACTCTAAATCTCCAACCTGGTCTATCCTTGTCTCCACAAAAACACCCAGGTATCATGAATTGATGAAAAAGATGTGTGATACTATACCTTTTCATTTTTATGAAAAACAACATCTTCAAAAGAACCAAAGTTCCAAAGAATGGGTGAGTAATGAAACTCAGTTGATTTTTCCCAATGAATTCCCTATTCACACCACTAGGATAGAGCATGTTAGGACATTTATACAAAATAGTTTATATAAAACATTTTCTAAAACATTTTCTATCAAAATATAATCAAGTTCCAATAAAATAGCTTTCTCAAGATAACCAAAATTTTAATGGAATGAAACCAAAACAATATTCAACAACCATTTTATAAACTCCACTTTTGGAATCCCTTTTCCAATACACATGTCCACACATCTACACATGCATGGATCATTATGAGAATTTCATACTCAGGAGAATTTTCTTATCAATAAACCATGTCATAAAAAGTTAATTAAATCCTATGTCCCATTTGATATTTGGAACTAATCACAATGTCCTATTTTAAACAAGCTGTATAATTCAATACAGTCACACACCACTAAATACTCCCTACAATCATGACAATATCAGCATTGAATAACCATTTAAATAACAAACCCATTTCAATTACAAATCTTATTCAATAAAATAACCCTTTTAAACCCTTTTCCATAAATAAACCCATGAAAATATTTTAATATCAACATTTTGAAATTATTTTTCAAAGCACTTGTGTAGAAATTCTAAAATTTCCCACAAATCTACAAACCAACACTAAAAAGAATTCTACCATGATTTGAATAAAAATTTAAAAATAAATTTCAATCAATTTATTCAATTAGAAAATAAGAATACAATTTCTAAATAGTTTAGTTGAGAGTGAATCCACCTGCATCCAGTTTTATGATGAAAACTACGAACGACACTAAAATGCCAATGAAACCAGTTCAAAACTCCAAGAACCCCCCATTAGATCTCATCCCTTATCAAGAAAAAGACAAAATATAAACATATATAGAATAAAAAACCATATATCTACCCACAATGGGTGTATATATAAGAAAATGAGAGGGTGATAGAAGTAGATCTAAGAAAAACAACCAAAATGATCAAGAATGAAGTCTTACCTCAATAATTCAGCTTCAAATCACCAAGAGACGCATACAGATTGGTTTCAAATAGATGGGGAGAGGTTCTCTAACCATTTAAATGTAAATTACCATGTTATGGATTTTTTAGGTAAAAAACATTTAGAGGTAAAAATGTGTTATATTTTTAATTTAAGGATCTAAATTTTGACCCATGCATGGTTAAGTGACATGGTTAGACAACCCATATGCTAACTTTTCTCCTATCTCTACCTTGAGGGAAACATCACATGGTTGGATCACATAGTTACTTAAATGTGTGCCAATATTTTCTTATATCATTTTCCAATATAAGCTTAACACATCAAAATTTATCCTATGATTCTGCATGGTTTGGAAAAAATATTTTCTATCCATGTTCCATCCCATCATCCCTTGTTTCATTGTTCACAGTTTAATATATGTGTTCTATGGTTTTCACAAATTGGGAACCAACCTTGCACCTATATAAAAGTCCCAAAAACACTATTAATGTTCTATAAACTCTCCCAAACTTCACCCATATACATTACATACTTAAAAATAATAAATAAACAGTTACTCACCTAAAATCGGGGGTACAAAATTCTCCACAACATTGGATTTTCCATCCTCGGAAAGTAGAAAACAAAAATTGGTGTAAAAGTGTTTTGGAAAATGCTCCTTCATTTACTACTCTTATTCCCAAGTCTATTTATAAATCATACCATGTTTCCATAAATCCTGTAATAGACTGATGCTTATTCCTTGTTATAATTTCTATTTCCTATCCACAATATGCACTGGGATATGTACCAATGAATTATATAGTTTTTGTTCTTTATGAACCCATCAAGTCACATGGTTCAGATCAGGAAGATACTTTTTTAACTGAGAAGAGTAGAACATATTATACACTACACTGAACAATGGTTTCAATTATAGTAGACATTCAACCACACCAACCCATTGTAGTATCTCAATAGGGTATATGTATCTATGAGAAAACATTCCCTTCTTCCCAAAGCAATAATGTCCAAAACTTGGAGAGATTATCAAGAAAACTTGATCACTCATCATGAATGATAGACATTGTTGATGATGATATGCAATGATTTATAAAAACTCTGAGTTGTCTCTATTCATTTCCTAATAAACTTAATCATCTCCATTTTTTCGACAAGGATCAACCCGACTGGTGGAGTCTCACCTATTTTGACCCAAGAAAGTAGAGAATACCATATATGTCCACATAATCCTTCAGACATAACCATCTATATTGAGGCTTGATAACTATTATTTTATGAGAACTCCACTAACATCACATGATCTTCCCCAGACCCACAGAAATCCATTACACAATCCCGCAACATGTTTTCCAAAGTTTTTATTGTCTACATGGATTGTTCGTTCATCTAAGGATGATACATTTTACTCATAGTAAACTAATTCCCATGGTATTTCTTTAAGGATTTCTATAAACAAGTGGTAAATCGTGGATATTTATCAGACACTATTGAAACTGGTATTCCATTCAACATTAATAAAACTTGTATATAGATTTTTTCAAGCCCTCCAATATATGAGATTAATGAATAGTAATAAAATAAGCTGACTTTATGAGATGATCCTCTATCACCTATATAAAATCGTACTTTTGAACCATTCTTGGGATACCTATTAAAAAATCCATGGATATCTTCTCCCACATCCAAACAAGAGTAGGTAAAGACTACAACATATATTCTAGTCATTCATTCTTAACCATAACCTGCTGATAAGTTAATCATCTCGAAACGAACTCAACCAATTAATTTTACATGTCGACCCATAAAAAATATTCCATCAATTACTTATATATATTTTATATTAAAATATTAACAAACAATATTGAATGGTGGTAATAATGAAGAATTTTTTCCAAGAAATCTATAGGTTTAAAATTTGATTTCTAAACCAGAACAGTAAACTCTCATCCAACTTCCATCTCACAATGGTCTCCCCACCATTGAGTTTTAAACTCATTACCACACAATCTATATCATACATCTCTACCTCTTTAACTCTCTGCATTAAATTTGGAACACTAGAAATAGGAAATAAAAATACTAATTCACATTGATATTCACATTCTAAGTGAATTTCAGTTAGGAATAACAACAACTACCTCTCATCGGAATCCTCATTATCCAACTGAGCATAATAACTTATTCTTAATGAATCGGCCACCAAAGTTTCCTCACCCAGTGTGTATATCATGGAAAAGTCAATTATTTGGAGATACATCTATATTCTTATTCTCGGGTTCAAATCTTGTTGTGAGAAATTAAGTATAAATTTATTATTATATGTAAACATAATAAATTTATTATTGAACCGATAATGATTCCAAGTCATCAAATATTGGACTACAGTATATAACTCCAAATCATGTGTCACGACCCGCCCTCGGGGCCCGTGCCGTGACTACCCCAAGCCCGTCTTCCATAGGCCAGGGGCTAGCGACTAGCACCAAAGGCGTAAAATCCCGATAACTGGGAAGGCATTGCCTTTATAAAAGAAAACAAGCACTACCGAGTACAAGCGGAAGAAAAACACTAAGTACAAACGAAATGATGAAAAGTAAATGGGCCAGAATACAAACCCAAAAGAAAGTACGACTACAACTGAACAAGGTACAACAGCAAAAAGACAACAGCTGGAAGTAGAAAGCAGCTCCTGGGTCGTCCTCCTCGGATCCTACCTGAAGGGTAGGTACATATAGCCTCCTCCACGCTCTCGTCTGTCAACCTCCTCTGGGAGTCATCATGTCGTGTAGTCCACCTCCGGGTACTGACTCGTCGTGCAGTCCACCTCCGGGTACTGTCCAGTCCTCGAACACTCGGCCTCCGTCAGCACTGCCCGTCGTCTGCAACCAACACAACGAGGTGCGGTCATAGCCCGTGCAGGGGTGAGTATAACAATACTCAGTAGGGACCCCGAGACCCTCAAGGTCTCACTAAACCAACAAGGATAACCACAAAGAAGATCTCAACAGATAACCTCTACTTAGGTATATTCCCATACATATACCTATGTTATCAAGTAACCCATCTCAATCATGAGGAAACACAAGGATTGTGAAATCAACGGATAACCACTACCCAGGTATTTGCCCATACATATACCTAAGTTAGCAAGTGACCCATCTCAATCATGAGGTAAACACAAGGTCAAAAGTCTCAGCTCAAACCAGGATTTTCATTATCGAAACCATAACTACTGAAGAGCTCCATCTCTGGAGTGTGCAGTGGTCCTGTCACGAATCCGAGGTACTGCTCACTAACCTAAGACTGCTGAAGTACTCCTCCTGTCGAGTACCACGGGTCAGCCACCCAGACACAGTAGTGATTCCCGCAGAGGTTTGTCACCTAAACACAGTAGTGCACACCCCCTAGTAGACTGCTGAGGTACTCTCCGGATGAGTACCGCGGGTCTGCACTGTCACACAGGTAGTGCTCCGTCCTCCATGGGTCTGCACCTCAGAAAGTAGTGCTCCGTCCACTGGGCTAGCCGACTCACTCCAAGTCGAGTCGGTCAAGCAGTCGTCAGGTCTCAGCTAGCACCACGGTCTCCGTACTCCGCACGCTCGTCACTGGGAGGGTCCGCTCCATGAGCTACAGGTCGATACTCCAAGTATCTCAAAGTCCCACGAAGAAGTATCTCAAAGGACCGCCTCGTCATAGGGGTCTCAACGCAACAGACGGCGCGTCAATCGGACGCCCGGTCTGTGAGTTATTAGCCTTTCTGTCCCAGGGGCCCGGTTGGTTTCGTGAGCAAACCAAACTCGGCCGTATCTCAACTGTAACCTGAACTCTCATAGGGTATATTCATAGGGACCGTTTCTCAACGAGATCACCAACGCCGCTGACGATTCGTCAAACTGACGTTCTGTCAGAAAAGTATCATCTTTTTCCGTTCCAGGGGCCCGGTTGGATTTCAGTGCGATCCAACCCGGGCACTATTCATCTGTATCCAAAACTTGGGTGGAGGATTCCAATAGTTCTGTATCATCAATAGGAACTCAATGCAACAGACGGTGCGTCAATCGGACGCCCGGTCTGAGAGTTATTGGCTTTTTCGTTCCAGGGGCCCGGTTGGATTTCGGTGCGATCCAACCCAGCTACTATTCATCTGCATCCAAACCTCTAGCGGAGTATGCCAAAAGATCTGTCTCACTAAGAGGAACTCAAAAAAGCTGACGGCACGTCAATCAGACGTCCGTAGCTCAATATATGAGTGTTTCCGCTCCGAGGGCCCGGTTGGTTTCGTGTACGAACCAACCCGACTGAACTCAAAGTAATCTGAAACCTTGAGTGCGATATACCGAAACGACCGTCTGGATCCAAGGATCGTGTTGCCGCTGACGGAGAGTCTTTTGGAGACCCGTATCCCAAGATACGGGCATTTGAACTAAATTGGTCCGAAACTGGGGGTTTCGGGACCAGACCGACCCGGCCCAAGACCCCCCCCCCCCCCCCGGGTCGGCCCGAACCGGGTCGACCCAGCCCAGTGCCATCTCAGCTCGGCCGTTTGGCCGAGCGGCGGGTTGAGGGAAACGGGGGGCACAGCCCCCCACCCACCCCCACCCCCCGTGTTAAAGAAACCAACGGCCCCCCATGTGGGGGGGGGGGCGCTCCAGCCAACCGGGGGTTCAAGCCCCGGGTCTTCAGGGAAACGGCCGGCATATGGCCGGCCGTTCTTCATACACGCGGGACCCAGAAGGGGTCCTGCCCTGACCACCGCGACCGACTTTGCCGGCCGCCTTGAAGGTCGCCGCTGCGCTGTCGCGACTGGTTTCTCCGGCGGCGCGCCGCCGCCGCCGTCGAGCTCTGCGGACCACCGGTCGCGCACTGGTGGACCGATTTGACTGCCGCCTGCGCCAATGCTCTCCTCGGGTCGGGAACTTCACTACAGTGATCTCAAATCCTTACCACGGTCCCGTTGCTTCATTACCGACAAAACCGTACAATAAGAACAAGAAGCGGAGGGTTGTCGGGCCGTGTTCGTACGGCCCACACCCTCCGCGTTAGGAGTTTTCAAAAACGGCAACTAAGAATCAATTTCATAACAATTAAAATTGAAACAATCTTCCCTTGATAATCCGCATTCATTATTTTAAAAGGGGGAAAAATGAAGGAAAGAAGATGCCATTATCAAAAACAAACCCCTACCTCGTAATTGTCGTTCGTTGACGATCTTGGAAAAAGGGCAGATATCGATTCCTCAATTGTCGTGTTCGTCGCACACTTTCAATTCTCACGCTCATGCGTCGGAAGGAAGAAGGGTACTCGTCATTGGGGGACGAGCGTTCGGAGGTGACGTCGTCGTTGACGATGTTCTTCGTAGGCGACGTCTTCTCTTTTGACGCGGATGAAGGTCGTTGAAGATGTCGCGGGCGTCGCTTCCCTTTCCTTGCCTCGGTTGAAGAACGATGAAGAAGATGGCGTCGTCGTGCTTCAGTGGCGGAAGAGACGTTCTTCGTGTTCTTCGTTGTAGAGAAAGAAGGACTCAGGATTTCCTAAGCTTTTTCTCCCAAGGCTCCCAATCTCACTTAACCAAGCAACCTAATAAAATAATCCCTCCCATGATTTTATTAACACATGCCAAGCTTTTCAAATTCCAAAATTCAAATAACTAGATTAATATAAAAAGTGTTGGCATGCACTTAAGAGGGGGAGAAGTTCAAGAGTTAAAGGGAGATTAAATGGGGGGTTTAGAGGGGTTAGGAAAGTTAAGGAATTTGAAGAGGTGGGGAGGGGTTTTTGTGGGCCCCACCCTTTCAAATATCCACACATGGGAAGTTGGATGGATGTGGGCCCACCACCAACTTCCCATGGGAGAAGATAACAACTTAACATGAAATAAAATTGATTTAACAATTTTATTTTCTTTTTTAATTAAACCCCAAAAATTAACTTCTTCTCCCGCACAAACGCAACTACGGTAAAGGTTCCCTTAAGCGATTACCGGCATTGCGAGTTCATCGGTGCAATCAGATTTCAATTCTGAGCACCGGTTCAAAAGATATAAATTCTTGCTCGCTCGTTCACTAAACGTACCCGAGCCAAACTTCGGAAATTAATTCCGGGCACACCGGGCCTCGGAATCAGGCGCCGTCAGAAACTGCGTTCTTGTAAAATTCCAAATAAAATTAAGAAAAACAATTCCTTGAAATTTCTGGGTCTTTACATTACTCCCACCTCAGGGCTTTACATCCCCGTAAAGCTTCATCACAAACTAGGGTCACAAAAGCGGTACAGAGCACGCATCTAAGCCTTCCGCTCCCATGTGCTTACCTGGAGGTTCCATACTACCAAAGAAAGTGCACCCGAGGAATCGATCGTCCTCAGAGGATCTGCTCCTGTCGATCCTCGATCCCCACTGGAACCTCCGTGAAAGACACCCCATCGCCATCGTCCAGCTCCTCACGGTCGATGATATGCGAGGGGTCGAGCACGTATCTCCTCAGTTGAGATACGTGGAAGTCGTCGTACACCTGGTGCAACTACGGTGAATGGTTCAAGCGGTAAACCACCCCTCCTACCCAGCTGAGGACCTAAGAAGGTCCGCTGAACCTCGGAGATAACTTGTCGCCTTGTCCACATCTCCGTAAACCTCGTCGAGGTGAGACCCGTATAAGGATGTGATCGTCATCCTCAAACTCTAGGGGTCTCTATTTTCTGTTAGAACTGGAACTCGAAAGGCTGCTGCCATGAGGGTATGGTTGACTGACTCAAGAGTGGTCGTCCGCACCCTCCTGTGAAAGAGTTTATTCCGTGCTGCCTGGGGTTTCCTTTTCGCCGACCAAGGAAAACCCATCCCGACGTTTGCCTAAAACCGTCAATTTGAGTATGAACAGTTATTGCCCATTACATACTCAAACTAACGTCGTAAGGCCTCGACATTGTCACCAAGAGATTCCAACCGGAACTCTCCCCTCGAGGGTCTGACCACACCGTCAGTATAAGAGTGATTATTGAGTCTCCTCCCAAGGTATCTCCAGACGTGAGGGTCAAGTCCACGGCTTACTGGAAACTCTTGGTCTGGAACATGATTTGTGAAATCAAGGAATGATTCATATTGACGTTCGTTACTACAGCAACTAGTAGTGGACTCAGACTGTCATTTGAATCATTTCTAGAGCCATTGGGTCCCACTCCTTGACCGCAAGCAGCCGCATTCTTCCTCCGCCCTCCAGCTCCCGGAGCCTGGCGGGAATAACTAAGGCGGGAGGCTGTACCATGTTAGGATGTACACCACCTCATGTTGTTCTCCTAGCTCTGCCTCCACGTTTACTGCTTCGTAGACTAATCTCTCCTTTAAGCTTCCTCTTCTTTAACATGCCCGAGTCTCTAAGACTGGCACCGGTTTCCTGTTTCTTATTGCACTGTGCAGTCTTCATCCTCTCTTGGATGTCCTGGACCTCCTTTAGTCTCACAAGAGCTGCTATGATTTCTTCTTTGCCGATAAGAGAAACTCGGTCTCATCCCCTGGATGAACCACATTCGTTGACTAATATATTCAATCCTAACATGAATGATGCATTCATGCCATGGATGATGTCGTAAGGCCTCGACGTAACTACTAAGAGATCCAACTGTCACTCTCGCCTCCAAGGGTCGAGTCACACTGTCGGCATCAATGTGAGGTCACTGGGTCCCCTCCAGTAGAAATCTTGAAAGTGAGGGTCAAGTCAATAGTTTTAACCGGGACCACTCAGCATCAACCAAACAAGAGGACAGGAAAGAAAACAAAGATAAGTTTCTTTTTATTATTGCAGCTCATAGTACAAAGACAATACAAAAGAAACATGGAACTAGAAGTACAAAGGACGTATCCACTAGTTCCTCTCCTGCCCACCTGCTCACGGAGCTCTACTGCCTTGTCCACTGCTCGACTGTTGCTCAAGAACCAGCCGCTGCTTTTGTCTCGGTGGCTCCTCCAACACCCGCTGATCAACCGTATGAGGATTCGAACAGTCACGTGCCAGGTGACCCTTTCCGCCGCATGAGTAACACAACCTTCTTCTGGCATGCCTAGCTCTGTTCCCACCCCGGGTGCCCTGCACCACCGGTCCTAAAACCCGAGATCATCTAACTACTAGTCTGGTCCTCCTGGACCTCTGCATCATCTATCTACTGCCCACAGATGACTCGGCTACTGATCGAAAAACACGCGGCAACGGAAGAAGATCTTGTACACGCTCGGGGTGTAGAGCTACTGGCACAAACTCCACCGTGAAGAAGGTCTCAAAGTCTTCCCAAGCAAAGTTCATCCCGTCGCAAAACTGAAACAAGTGGCTCCACCACCTGCCTGCTGCTGCCTGAAGGAGGCTGGTAGCAAAGATCACCATGAAATCTACCAGCGTCCCCACTAGCCTGAAGACTCTCACCACAGCCTCCAGCCAAACCTCAGCCGCCTGCGGGTCCGTCTCTCCCCGAAACCTGGGTGGCCTCTAGCGCTGGAACTCGTGCAGCGCGCTCAAGCGTCGTGCATCACCTACTGCTGGGGCTGGTGGCATCGGTGGCCCAACGGGTAGCAGTACCACTGGTGCCTCAACTGCAAGAGGGCCCTGTACCAAATCCTCGTCGCTCGACAGGCTGTCAGCACGCACATCCCTCTGGTCTCTAGATGGTTATCCGTGAAAAGGAATTCTGAAAGAAACTTCGTGAAACGGTCAAACTTTTATACCTGGTGAGATGACCTGGTTTGAGCTGTTTTAAGAGAAAACCTTTGAAAACACACATGCAATCAGTTTTTTCGTGCACAAAGTCGGAAATCAGTTGTCAGGGTCCTGGTGTATGGATACGTCGGCCGCCCGCACCAACACTGGACTCCCTGAACTGAAGACCACACTCGGTACCCATAACACTATTGCTTCACAGAAATTAAATATCAGAGTTATAAGTTCTGCGGTAGAACTGACTCCTCTGATACCAATTTGTCACGACCCGCCCTCAGGGCCCGTGCCGTGACTACCCCAAGCCCGCCTTCCATAGGCCAAGGGTTGGCGACTAGCACCAAAGGCGTAAAATCCCGATAATTGGGAAGGCTTTGCCTTTATAAAAGAAAACAAGCACTACAGAGTACAAGCAGAAGCAAAACACTAAGTAAAAAAGAAATGCTGAAAAGTAAATGGGCCAGAATACAAACCCAAAAGAAAGTACGACTACAACTGAACAAGGTACAACAGCAAAAAGACAATAGCTGGAAGTAGGAAGCAGCTCCTGGGTATTCCTCCTCGGATCCTACCTGAAGGGTAGGTACAGATAGCCTCCTCCACGCTCTCGTCCGTTAACCGACTCTATGAGTCGTCATGTTGTGTAGTCCACCTCTGGGTACTGACTCGTCGTGTAGTCTACCTCCGGGTACCGTCCAGTCCTCGAACACTCGGCCTCAGTCAGCACTGCCCGTCATCTGCAACCAACACAACGAGGTGCGGGCATAGCCCGTGCAGGGGTGAGTATAACAATACTAAGTAGGGACCCCGAGACCCTCAAGGTCTCACTAAACCAACAATGATAACCACAAAGAAGATCTCAACAGATAACCTCTACTTAGGTATATGCCCATACATATACCTAAGTTATCAAGTAACCCATATCAATCACGAGGAAACACAAGGATTGTGAAATCAACGGATAAACACTACCCAGGTATATGCACATACATATACCTATGTTAGCAAGTGACCCATCTAAATCATGAGGTAAACACAAGGTCAAAAGTCTCAGCTCAAACCAGGATTTTCATTATCGAAACCGTAACTGCTGAAGAGCTCCGTCTCTGGTGTGTGCAGTGGTCCTGTCACGACTCCGAGGTACTGCTCACTAACCTAAGACTGCTGAAGTACTCCTCCTGTCGAGTACCACGGGTCAACCACCCAGACACAGTAGTGCTTCCCGCCGAGGTATGTCACCCAACCACAGTAGTGCACACCCCCTAGTAGCCTGCTGAGGTACTCTCCGGACGAGTACCGCGGGTCTGCACTATCACACAGGTAGTGCTCCGTCCGCGATGGGTCTGCACCTAAGAAAGTAGTGCTCCGTCCACTGGGCTAGTCGAATCACTCCAAGTCGAGTCGGTCAAGTAGTCGTCAGGTCTCAGCCAGCTACACGGTCTTCGTACTCCGCATGCTCGTCACTAGGAGGGTCCGCTCCACGAGCTACAGGTCGATACTCCAAGTATCTTAAAGTCCCATGAAGAAGTATCTCAAAGAACCGCCTCGTCATAGGGGTCTCAACGCAACAGATGGCGCATCAATCGGACGCCCGGTCTGTGAGTTATTACCCTTTCCGTCCCAGGGGCCCGGTTGGTTTCGTGAGCGAACCAAACCCGGCCGTATCTCAACTGTACCCCGAACTCTCATAGGGTATATTCATAGGGACCGTTTCTCAACGAGATCACCAACCCCGCTGACGATTCGTCAAACAGACGTTCTCTTAGAAAAGTATCAGCTTTTCCGTTCCAGGGGCCCGGTTGGATTTCAGTGCGATCCAACCCGGCCACTATTCATCTGCATCCAAAACTCGGGCGGAGGATGCAAAAAGTTCCTTATCGTCAACAGGAACTCAACGCAACAGACGGCACGTCAATCGTATGCCCGGTCTGAGAGTTATTGGCTTTTTCGTATCAGGGGCCCGGTTGGATTTCGGTGCGATCCAACCCGGCCACTATTCATCTGCATCCAAACCTCGGGCGGAGTATGCCAAAAGATCTGTCTCACTAAGAGGAACTCAAAAAAGCTGACGGCACGTCAATCATACGTTCGTAGCTCAAAATACGAGCGTTTCCGCTCCGAGGGCCCGGTTGGTTTCGTGTACGAACCAACCCGGCCGAACTCAACGTAATCTGAAACCTAGAGTGCGATATACGGAAACGACCGCCTTGATCCAAGGATCGCGTTGCCGCTGACAGCGAGTTTTTTGGAGACCCGTAGCCCAAGATACGGGCATTTGAACAAAAGTGGTCCGAAACTGGGGGTTTCGGGCCCGGACCGACCCGGCCCGAGACCCCCCCCCCCCCCCCCCCGGGTCCAGGTCGACCCGACCCGGGTCCGGGTCGAACCGGCCCGGCCCAGCGCCAGCTCAGCTCGGCCGTTTGGCCGAGCGGCGGGTCGAGGGAAACGGGGGGCACAGCCCCCCCCCCCCCCCCCCCCCCCCCCCGTGTTAAAGAAACCAACAGCCCCCCACGTGGGGGGGGGGGGGGGCGCTCCAGCCAACCGGGGGTTCAACCCCAGGGTCTTTAGGGTAACGGTCGGTCTATGGCCGGCCGTTCTTCATACACGCGGGACCCAGAAGCGGTCCCGCCCTGACCACTGCGGCCAGCTTTGCCGGCCGCCTTGAAGGCCTCCGCGGCTGGTTTCTCCGGCGGCACGCCGCTGCAGCCGGCCGCCGCTGCCACTGCGCCGGGGTGGGGCACCGCCTTCGAGCTCTACGGACCACCGGTCGCGCACCGGTGGACCGATTTGACCGCCGCCTGTGCCAATGCTCTCCTCGAGTCGAGAACTTCACTGTAGTGATCTCAAATCCGTACCGCGGTCCCGTTGCTTCATCGCCGACAAAACCGTACAACAATAGCAAGAAGCGGAGGGTTGTCGGGCCGTGTTCGTACGGCCCGCACCCTCCGCGTTAGGAGTTTTCAAAAACAGCAACTAAGAATCAATTTCATAACAATTAAAATTGAAACAATCTTCCCTTGATAATCTGCATTCATTATTTTAAAAGGGGGAAAACGAAGGAAAGAAGATGCCATTATCAAAAACAAACCCCTACCTCGTAATTGTCATTCGTTGACGATCTTGGAAAAAGGGTGGATATTGATTCCTCGATTTTCGTGTTCGTCACACACTCTCAATTCTCACGCTCATGCGTCGGAAGGAAGAAGGGTACTCGTCATTGGTGGACGAGCGTTCGGAGGTTACATCGTCGTTGACGACGTTCTTCGCAGGCGAAGTCTTCTCCTTTGACGAGGATGAAGGTCGTTGAAGATGTCGCGGGTGTCGCTTCGCTTTCCTTGCCTCGGTTGAAGAACAATGAAAAAGATGGCATCGTCGTGCTTCAGTGCCGGAAGAGACGTTCTTCGTGTTCTTCGTCGTAGAGAAAGAAGGACTCAGGATTTCCTAAGCTTTTTCTCCCAAGGCTCCCAATCTTACTTAACCAAGCAACCTAATAAAATAATCCCTCCCATTATTTCATTAACACATGCCAAGTTTTTCAAATTCCAAAATTCAAATAACTTCATTAATTTAAAAAGTGTTGGCATGCACTTAAGAGGGGGATAAGTTCAAGAGTTAAAGGGAGATTAAATGGGGGGTTTAGAGGGGTTAGGAAAGTTAAGGAATTTGAAGAGGTGGGGAGGGGTTCGTTTGGGCCCCACCCTTTCAAATATCCACACATGGGAAGTTGGATGGATGTGGGCCCACCACCAACTTCCCCTGGGAGAAGATAACAACTTAACATGAAATAAAATTGATTTAACAATTTTATTCACTTTTTTAATTAAACCCCAAAAATTAACTTCTTCTCCCGCACAAACGCAACTATGGTAAAGGTTCCCTTAAGCGATTACCGGCGTTGCGAGTTCATCGGTGCAATAGGATTTCAATTCCGAGCACCGGTTCAAAAGATAGAAATTCCCACTCACTCGTTCACTGAACGTACCCGAGCCAAACTTCGGAAATTAATTCCGGGCACACCGGGCCTCGGAATCAGGCGCTGTCAGAAACTGCGTTCTTGTAATATTTCAAAGAAAATAAAGAAAAACTTTTCCTTGAAATTTCCAGGTCTTTACATCATGTGTTGGGTAGTTCTTCTCATGAAAACTCAACTGCCTTAATCCATAATAAACAACTTAATAACCATGTAGGAGAACACAACCCAACATTGATCTTGAAGCATCAAAATACACCATGTAGCAAGGTCCTAATCTTGAAAAAATCAAGATTGGTGCTGATGTAAGGTGAATTTTATGTTCTTGGAAATAATTTTCTCATTTCTCATCCCATTGAAATGAAAAATTATTCTATTTAAAAGATACCATAATTGAATAAATTCATGAATATTCACACTCAAATCATTGGTAAGAACCAGCTAAACCAATAATATTATATATCTAGATGATTTTTTTAGTGGTTGTTAAGAGATAATAGTTTCTATCATCTCTATATACACTGAAACACCCTATTTAGAAATTATGTCGAAAATTAATTGTACCTATTATATCCAAAAGTATCACTTTGATAGTTGGTTATATGTATTATGATCCCTCAATATTCCTAGCACTATGTGTAAGTTTCTCTCACGATCCACCATTTTCCTTGAATACACCAAGATTTCATCCAAAAACACCACCACAAAAGAATCCAAATATAGTTAGAATATCTAATTCATCAATTCCATAAAACCTTATAGTGAATTCATTAGACCGAAAGTAATTACCATATATTCATATTTTCCATATCTTCTTTTAAAATTTAAAATTTCAATATCCTCCTTTTGAACACTCAATTGGTGATATCCTGATTGCATGTCAATCGTATAGAACCGCTATGCTCTTCTTAATTGACCGAATACATCATAAATTCTTGGATGTGTATATATATTCTTTACCGTAACATGGTTAGGCATATTATAATCCACACATACACTTAGATATCCATCCACCTTTTTGAAAAACATGATCGATACTGCCAACAGGGACATTCTATGATGGATGATCAATTGTAAACTCCACTTCTCTTGTAGGTGGTAACCCTAAGAAATTATCTAGAAAACCTTTGGAAATTGATCTACCACTGATGGAAAATTGTTCTTCTCAGTTGCATCGAAGGATTCCAAAGAATACACTACCGACTAGTATAATATGTTTCCAAATGCTAGTACCAACAAGATCATTTCACCTTTCTTTACACTCTTGTCTTATCAAAATAGATGATCAATGTCGTCTTTAGTTTTAAAACTAACCAATTTGGTAAAACAGTTGATGTGAGCCTTAAACATTGTCAATTAATCCATACCTAGGATTATATCTAATTATACCATCTCAAGCATAGATAAATCTTATTTCATCTTGGATCCATCAACAATTAGAGAACATACTCTATATATAAAGACTCAACACTATCTTTGACCTAGAGGAGATCGATGTTTTATCAGAGAAATAATCATCTCATGTTTTGAACATAGAAAATCAATAGTACAAGAAGAAATAAAGGAATGTGATTCACCTGTATCAAAAAACATGTGGACGAGGGTATAATTCAAAATAATCGTACCTCGTACCATGGATGGTCCAGGCTGATCGTCCACCATAACCTATTCCTCTCTATAAAATTGATTTGTTGCTACACCTTTCTCTGTATTTCCCTATTGATATTGTACATATTTTGGAGTCATGGTATTTCAAGAATCACTATTTCAAAGTATGATCTACTTATGATATTGATAATGTTTTTCTCATCTCTTTGAAATATATGATGCTAGAGACACTTGAGAATTTTCTCAAACACCATATGTTGGATCACCACAACAGAAGCACTTATGATATGCCATATTATTGTAGTCTTGGCATGATCTTAGTGGTGTTCTACACTCTCACTTCATGTTCTCGAAATAACCACATTTGAAACATCCATTTTGGATCTTAGGTCATGGAGGAAGGTTCATTGATCCATCTTTCTGATTTTGATACATGCTTCCACCTAGGAAATGAGTGTTCCTCTTCCACTTTATCCCATCATTAGGGTACCCACCACTTTCCATGGCTATTAATTTAATTCATCTTCCCATAGCTCCTGATATATCCATTTTAGCTATAGTATCTATATTGACATTCTCATATAATCTGTAATAAATAGTACCATAATATTTGATAAAATATGTTGTCTCAGTACCTATTCAAATATGTGTTCCTTCAAGGATGCAGTCACAGAAACCACAGGTTCAAAGTGTACTAAATTCATTAATTTATCCACATAATCCATGAAAGAAATATTTTCCTACTTCAATATGAGGAATTCTATCATAGTTGGAATTCAAAACATATGGGGATAGATTATTTGTTAAACAAATCCTTAAAATTCTCCCATGAAAGTTTTTCAAATAATTTATCTTGAATAGATAAATTCCACCATTGTAATGAATGATATTCTATCATATACATCACTAGCGTAACATTTAGATTTTTAGTTATGCTAATGAAATTGAATATTTTATTCATTCTATTTAGCCACACCTCCCCCATTTCTAGTTCTGAATCACCCCAAAAGATGGGGGGTTCTGTTTCTAGAATTGGTTGGATTGATCCACTTACCCTAGATCATCCGCCCCATTCCTTATATCAATATATTAAAAACCTTGAATGATACTCTGAACCAGTTGTAGGTTCACCTATGTCTTAAGTGAAACCACATTCTCTATAGCCTCTTCCCATTAGTTTCTAGGACACCTACCCGGTTCAATTTTATTGAAGCACAATTACATCATCATTCTCACTCTCTAATAACTGAAGGACTAACATTTTCAAATTATATCACATCATACTCTAAAATTCATTCCAAAATCAGTATTTTCATTGATAATTATATACTTGTTCTTGGAAATACTACCATTTTCAAAATAACGTCACAATGAACTTTTTAAAATCATTCATTTGAAAATGATTTCAAAACTTTTTGAAGACAAACACTTTTGTAAAATATCATAAGTCTTTACTCAAAAAGAAATATGAAATCCTAGTGGGAATTCATTACTCTAATGAATGTAATCCTCTTCTGATTGGTTTTACCCATGACAATGATATTCCAAATCCAATAAAAGATTCCAGAACAATTATGTACCCAACTCTCTGCTAACACGAAGTTTCTCTTAAAAAGGTTAGCTACGTATTTTTATGCTCCACATTACAGGTACCGAAAATCCAACTCCTTTCTATGATCCCAAATCATGGAATATACAAGAATGAATTTAAACTCCATGAATGAAAACCAATACAAATTCAAACCCAAACCAAGACTTAGACCACTTATTTAAAAAATAATGGACTAAGTCAATAACACTTGTCTAAAAAAATATTTGGATCAAACAAAAATAATACCGTTTGTCCCAAAAATATATTTGAACTGACCAAGACTAATACCACTTGTAAAATCCCACCCAATCCTATTGTCTTAGAAAGTAGAAAATACATTACATGGCCTTATGTGACATCCTCTAGATGCGAAAGGAAAACAAAAAATGTCACAAGATTCATTTACAATTGGGGGATGATTTTCCCTTTTAAAGAAAAAACCCAACCAAAAATTCCATAATGGAATAAGCCACTATATGATGCATGATATAAACAAAATAAAACTCATATAAAATCCATTTATATCAAAACCAAATATCCATAATACCACAGTGGAAGACAACTAAACAACCATGTACACAATAGAAGAATACATGACCAAAAAAAGAACGAAGACAACAATAAATAAAAAATCTCAAACCTACTCCTGGTTCTACTCCACATAATATCCCAATTATCATAATGTTGTATAGGTTATTGAACAAAAGTGATCTTTGAAGTCGCATTTCTTATTCGAATCAGCTGGAATGATTTAAATAGAGTTAATGATTGATTCAAAGATTGTTATGATCTGTTTTAAAGAACCCTTTTTATCGGAGATTCACTTAAATTCTTAAGGGAAGTTCCATTTAAGATTTGAATTCCCATAATTAGTCAAGAAAGAATTTCAGATCTGGAAATATAAAAAAATCACATCTTTTATTTATTCTTTACAGACCTGAGAAAAATAAAGAATGTATGTATGTGATAATAGTTGTTGATACTGATAAATTTTTAAGTTATGTTATTATAGTTTATTAGATCTCAATCATCTGCAAAATAGGAGAATCTTTCAAAGTAATGATTATTCTCAACCTCATTTTGATTATGTGAATTTTAAATTTTAATGAAGATCATTGTGCAATAAGGATCTCTTCAGATAATTCTTTGTCAAAAAAATTCATTTTTAAATAAGAGGATCCATCGATTTCCAGTTGTGTACTACTGCAACTGTGAAGATCAACATTACTATTTTATGAATCAATTCCTATTACTTTGAGTTTCGACTTCTCGTACTCAGTTGTGGTGGAGTATCAGATTCTCTGTTTAAGATGTGGATATTGGTTCTTTGTTACATAACCAGCAGACTTTTTTGTTTTAGTCTTATTTGTAAATGTGTCAACTGCCTACAATCAGTTTTGGATTGAAGGTCTTGTGATAAGAGGACCAGTTCTAGAGTAATAACCATGCTTGTATAGAGAGAGATTGATGGAGTGTACTAGGGGATCGTTTTTTCCCAATACTCTATAAAAATATGTTTTCTTTACTTCTAAATATTCATTTCACTTTTTCATATAGAAGAAAAACAATGAAAATCGTCATAAATTTTATAGGGATTTAAAAATATGAATTATGGAAGGTAATTTGAAAATACACAATTCACCACCCCTATTGTGTTTATCTGTACATTCTAACCTAAAAATTGGTATCAAAAGAGAGATTTCTGGATAAATCTATAGTAAGCTGAAGATTATAAGATCTGTGCAAAGAATATGTCAATGAGTGATCCTAGAGAAGGAATGTCAATGGTGCTTGCTCCATATTTCAACGGTGAAAACTATGGATGCTAGAAGTCAAGGATGATTATTTATCTAAAGAATCCTGGATACAAAGTCTATTAAAAAAATCTTATCTCCTTACATGATTCTTGAGAAACTAGATACTTGGGATGTAGCTATTGAAGTAGATTATGATATGAATTCAAAAGAAAACAATGCTACTAATTGTGGTCTTAGACAAGATCAATTCAACCATGTATCGTAATGTCCATAAACCTATGAAATGTGGCAAATAATTGTAGTATCCTATGAAGTTACTAACAATGTGAGACTAATGATATATGCTAATACTAAATTAAAATTCGATACTTTTAGAACGTTTGAGGGAGAGAGCATTACATAGATGAATGGAAGGCTAACTGAAATTGTTAGTAATGTTACATCCTTGGGTGAGCCTATCAGACAACCTAATCAAGCCTTGAAATTAATAATATTACTACCCACAAAATGGAATGGAATATCAGCTACAATTTAGCAATCATCTCCTATAAAAAATTTAACAATGAAAGAATTAATTGGGACTCTTTTAATGTGTGAAGTATAAATGCAAGAAGAAGCTAAATATCATAATGTTATTGTGAAAATATAAATACCTACATTTAAAGAGACATCTCAGAACCAAAGTAGAAATCCAAAACAAGAAAAAATGGAGAAGAATTCAGACTCCTTGGATTCTAAAATTGTACTAGCTCAATTATCCTGAAAGTTCAGAAAGTGCTACAAAAAGAAAAGAGGATATAGAAAGCTTACAAGAAGGATGAGAGAGAATTAAGAGATGTATGATTTTTTGAATGAAAAATATAGGGAAACATCAGAACTGATTTTCCTCAATTGAAAGAGGGAATATAATGACCATAAAATAAATATCTTAAAAATAATGATTATGAGAAAAAAGGGGAAAGAGCAATGAAGGCTACATTGAGTGTATCTGAATACTCCAACAGCTCCTCAGAAGCTGTTTCAGAAAAATAACTACAGAATCATAAATCCAACATACGCTATATGGATAAATAATAAGAAGAGGTACAATCCTATAATTCCTCTAATTTTTCTTTTGGTAGTTGTTCAAATGAAAATTTAGCTACCTATTTCTCAATGCTAGCAGAAAAATATGATTCCTTACTAAAGAAGTACAAATTTTTAAAGAATATTCACAAAGTAGTATCAGGAGAAAGAGACACTTTACTCAAAAAATATTATGATTTGAATGAAAAATTCAATTCATCTAATACAAACAATCTTAATCATGAAATCATGATCAATGATTTATAAGATAAATTAGAAACTTACAAAAGTGCTTCTCTATTTTTTAATAAAGGATAAAATATTTTGGATGAAATTCTTAGAAAAACATAATCAAAAAAGAATTTTTTTTATAGGAAGTACGGGTGAAACCCCTAAGCTTTAAAAGAATTATTTTGTTCCTAACTCAAAAGTTCATATATCAAAAAAATATTATTTAAGAAATCCTCAGATAAGTAGAATTAAAAAGAATTTTATTTCAAAAAACATATATGAAATAAATGATATGATTTATGGAAAAACAATGTAGATCTCGGTTCCCAGAACTCTACAAGCTAACATTGCTGGGCCCAAGATGATATCGGTACCAAAAACGAACTCTTGTTTAATTGATTTTGTAGGATATAATTCATATAAATAGAAAATATCTATTGAAAATGGATAGTGGGTGCTCAAGTAATATGAGTGGAAACTTAGAAAACTTCAGTACATAGACTCAAATAGTTGTAGGTCTAGTTACGTTTTGTGATAATTCCAAAAGAATGATAATTGGATTGGAACCATTGGTGATCCAAAAACAGTCTAAAACAACAAGGTATTATATGTACAAGGGATGAAGCACAACCTAATAAGTATTTCTCAACTCTATGATGATATAATGTTGATTTCTTTTACAATTCTCGTTCTATATCTAATGATGAGATTCTTGAATTTAAAGTACCTAGAACTGATAATGTTTATACTTTGGATATAAATTCCTTATGTAAATAGAAAGTGAATTGTTTGACTGGTAAGTTAAATAAGTAATGAATTTGGAATAGAAGACTTGGTGATTGTAATATATATACTTTACATAAATTATCTAAGAAGTAATTAATTTCTGATTTTCCTAGTATTAAATTTGATAGTGATAGATTCTATGATGCATGTAAAATTGGTAAACAACACAAGTCTTCCTTCAAATCATTTAAAAAAATTTAAACATATAATCCTTTAGGAAATATCTATATGGATTTTTTTGGACCATTTAGAATAGCTAGTTTGGCTGGTAAATTATATGTATATGTTTTAGTTGATGATTATTCAATATTTATGCGGGTTTTTTTTATAAAACTCAAAATTGAACTGTTCACTATTTTTGAATGTTTTTGAAATATTATTCACAAAAAGGGTATTAAAATAATTTCATTAAGAAGTGATCATGTTAGAGAATTGGAGAATCAGGAATTCAGTTCCTTTTTCTCAAATCTAGGTATTAAATACACCTACTATGCACTAAGAACACCTCGGAAAAATTGAATTGTTGAAATAAGAAATTGGAATATTTAAAAAATATCTAGTACTATGATAAATGAATATAATTTTCCTACTTACTTATGGGAAGAAGCTATAAGCACAGCCTAACATATAATGAGTACAGTATTAATTAGACCAATTTTTAAAAAGATACCCTATGAACCTTAGAATAACAGAATTCCAAAAGTAAAGTACTTTAAAGTTTTGGATGCAAAGAGTATAACCTGAACACCAAGGATAATCTTGGTAATTCTGATCCAAATCTGAAGAAGGAATATTTTTAGGATATTTTTCAACTTCTAAATCATATAGAATATTCATAAACAAATCAACGATCGTTGAAGAATTAGTTCACGTAACGTTTGATTAAACCGACCCTTTCAATAAAGAAAAAGATCAAATAGATAAAATTACTGACCCTAATGATAAAATGACACTGGAAAACCTAAAAGATGATTTTTAAAATAATAAAACTCAGTCTAGTTCAAAAAAACATGAAACTACTAAACCAATAAGTGTTTTACCTAGACATACTAGAACCCAAAAGAATCATCCCTTAGAAATTGTAATTGGAGGCCTAGACATAGGAATTAGAACTAGAATAGGTGTGGGAAACATAGAAGAATTCTCTTCCTTTATATCTTAATTAGAATATAAGTCTATACAAGAATCCATAGAAGATTAAATTTGGACTTTAGAAATATAGGAAGAGATAAACCTTTTTACGAGGACTGATGTTTGGAAGTTAGTTGAAAGGAATTTAAATTATACAGTTATAGGAACTAAATGCGCCTTTAGAAACCAACAGGATGATCAAGAAATAATAACTAGAAACAAATATAGATTAGTATCTAAAGGATACAATCAGGAAGAATATATTTATTATCATAAAACCTTTTCCCCTGTATCTATATTAGAAGCCATTAAAAATATTTTATCCTATACATCTCATATAAAATTTAAATTATATCATATGGATGTAAAATCTGCCTTTTATAATGGCTTTTTAATGGAGGATGTCGATGTAGAACAACCTCCTGGTTTTGACAATTCTCAAAAACCAGATTCTGTTTTTAAACATACTAAATCTATATATGGTCTTAAACAAGAACCTAGAGATTGGTATGAATGATTAAGTTCTTCTCATTTGAAAAAATGATTTTACTGTTGGTCTAGAAGACCCAAAACTTTTTAAGAAAAAATTTTATTCTAATATTTTATCAGTTCAAATATATATTTATGATTTAATTTTTCTTTCATCCAATAAAAAATTTTGTAATGATTTATCAAATCTAATGCAAAAAAGACTGAAAGGAGTATTATGGGAGAATTGAATTTCTTTTTAAGACATCAAATTTACCAAAAAGTTTTTGGAAATGTTTTAAATCAAAGAAAAATATATTATTGACTTAATGAAATAGTTTGGACTTTAAAACAGTAATACATATACAAATCCTATGTTAACTAATGTAAAACTTGATTTGGATGAAGCTAGAAAACTAGTGGATAACAAGTTATATAGAGGAATGATTTTTAGTTTATTGTATCTTACTACTAACAGGCCGGAAAATATTTTTTCAGTGTGTCTTTGTGCAATATTTCAATCAAATCCTAAATAATCCCATATTTCTTCTACTAAAATAATTTTTATATACCTAAAAGGAACTGTTTTCCAATATTTAATTTATCCCATAACTTTTGATTTTAATTTAATTTCATATTCAGATGATAATTTCGGTGGTTGTAGATTAGATAGAAAACACACATTAGGATCCTGTCACCTTTTAGGACAATATTTAGTATCATGATCAAGTAAGAAACAAAACTCAATTACTCTGTCAATATCTAAGACATAATGTGTATATAGAAGCAGTTTTTTTGCACAAGTGTCGTGGATGAAAAATACTCTACTGGACTTTGGAATAAGTTTTAATAGTACAACTATTTTATGTGATAATACTAGAGCTGTAAATATTTCATAGAATACTATAAGTAACTCGAGGACTAAGAACATTGATATAAGACATCATTTTCAAAGATATCATGTACTTAAATAGGATATATCTTTAAAAAAATTTAAAACTGAATATCAATTTTCTAATATTTTCATTAAACAACTTACCAGTGAAAGATTTGATTTTATTATGGGGGAGTTAGGATGATTTAATTTTATGTAACTATTTACTTTCAGTTAGTCTATTTATAAGTTCTTATTTAGTTTTTATTTAATATACAGTAAAACTGTCCAGATATTTATTTTTTTAATTTATTCTGGAAAATGTAATATTAATTTTCTTTTTCAAGAATGTAATAAAATAAAATGTTTTGGAAAGTAATTAGTATCATCTCAATCGGCACAATAAAACCATTTTCATTCTTCCTCTCTCATTATTTTCTCTCACATATCATGTCAGTTAATCAAGCACACTATCTCTTGAAATCCTCTCAAAAATCCTTCCAACCCTAATCCTTCAAACCTTCAAACTATTAACCTTAAGAAGATGGATAGCTTAAAGAGATCAGATGATTCAGAGTTGTAGATCTCTCTCTATCCAAATATGAAATCCAAAATAATTCTTATAGGAAATGTAATTGACTTTACCCATATAGATTCAACAAATCTGCCTCTCAAGGAAGTAATAAGGATTCAATGGATATAGTTTATCTTTAGAAAATATAATACACCGGTTATGTATGATCTAGATGTTAAGGAATTATATAAAAATTCTTCTTTCAGTTTCAGTTTTGAAGAAGATATAGTGGTTTTTAAAATTGATGAAAAAGAATTCTCATTCTATTCGGTCGATATAGAATAGGAACTACAATGTACCCATGAGGGGGAGTGAAATTTTCATTAAACTAATATTTTTTATGGTAAGTATCCCTCATAGAATATAATGTTTTCATTATTCGGAATAAGAACCATCATGGAGATTATATCTATGGAACTTACTCTAGATATGCGAGCTATGATGAAATCCATACAGTCAACTATACTACCCAAGACAGTAGAGCTAGAGAAGGATCTATATCTAGATATGTCTGTGATGTTTTTATTTTTTAATAACGTCAAGTTCAGTTTATGTTCATTCATGGTAAGGTATTTGATACATTGATGTCATCCTGAAGCAAAGATGGGATATTATCAATATGGCTGAATTATCTCTCTGCTTTTAAGAAAAAAAGGCAAGATGGATGGTATTTTTTTTTCATAGAGGTTCCACCATTCAAATACATTGAATTCTGGGGTGGTAAGGAAGATGGGATTTGCATATAACAATTATTGCAATAGTTTAGTACCTACTGGTGTCGAGGAACAATAACAGTTGTTGGCTACTACTCAAGGGGAGCAAAGAATGTTTCCATCAGTTGTATCTATGAGACAGATGCCAAATGAGGCCAGTGGATTAATATAACAAGTTTTATTAATTCATTTCAAGAGATTAAAAACATTAGTTGTTATACCATCTATAGTGGATGAAGCACCAGAATTACTAGAACCTAAGGCTCAACAAGGTGAGAAGGTTGAAGAAGTTGAGAAAGTGGCTCAAATACCTAAAAATCCTAGAGAAGTTGACCCAAACCTGGATAATCTTTCCATGATTACTTCATATTCAATGGCCATAGGTGAATCGATTCGTAGGACAAGTCCTGAAGAGAATTGAGAGATAAGCCTGGCTATGGTTGGTTCTGAACATACAATATAACTATCTGAATCTTCTGACTTAGAGGCCTATCCTCAGGTAATCCATTTTTGGATATTGGATTCTCATAATTCCTTCCAATGAGAACAATTATAAGTATAAAATAATAAGTTTAAGGAATACAAAAAAACAACAGTGCCCAGAGCATTATTTGAAGCTCAGAAGATTTACTTGGAACAGTTCAATGAAAATCTCATTTCAGTGGGAGATCTTTGGGATTTTATAAAGATGCTATCTGGAGAGATATATTCTATGAAAGAAGAATCTGTGAAGAAATCTGAGTTTGAGAATTTCAAGAAAATGGGGGTGGGGGAATTTCAATATTTTAAGGAAAGTGAAAGTGCATCCTCCTTGACTCAGAAAACCTCTCCAGCTCTTATTAAAAGGTTTGAAGCCATTATAACAGTGTTGGATGATTTTAATGGCAGACTTTCACACTCTCTAGTGTGATAGTACACCTTTGAATGTGCTTATTGACAATTAAAGGCACCTATTGAGCTAACTCACTTCAACAGATTTATGAATGGTCTTGGTGGTGAATCAAATTAAGGAAAACTTAAATCCATTTATTCGGTCATAAGATGAAATTAATGACTTCATGAAGATCAATATTGTTTAAAACATGAAGGTTGGCCTAGACTCAAAAAGCATCTTTAGCAATGGACGTAAGCGTTCAACAACCACTTCTAGAGTCTACTGATAAAGATCATAGAGCTTACTAGTGCAGTTGAAGCCATTTCTCACCCACCTACTGAACCCACAGTGAGTGGAAAACCTAATAAAGGCCCCTCATCTTATCCATATCTTTTATGATCATGGATGATACATAAACTCAAACATTTCATTTCTATTATAATTTTATAATTTTTATTTGAAGATGTTATTATTTTATTTACTTTTAATTCTTAACTTCCAATCCCATATTTATTTCTCTTAATAGTTTTAGTAACTATTACTTTATAGATAGTGCTATATTAAAGTGGTAAAAATCCTTTGTTCTATAAAACCTTCATTTTCATATCCCAAAAAGGGGGAGATAGAGATGAAACAAGGAGATATTTGGAATGGGGATATAGATATAGATATGGGATATGGAGATATAGATGTGAAAAGGATATATAATGAATATCATTCTATTTTTACAGTGAAAATCACAAACATCATTACAAAATTTACTTGAATCTTGTATTTAAATATATGTATTATTTTATAAGTTGTGGGATCATCAAAAATGGAGAGATTGTTGGGAATGTATTGTCGCAACAATACTCTATTAACAATGATTATTTTGATGCTCACAAATATCCTTTTTTGTTTTTTAATAATGATTTTTTATGAGTATGTTTTTTTGGAATTTTTTTCATATCAATGGAATTCTAACATTAGGAGATTTACTCTGGAAACACGGTTTCCATCCCAACATTATGCTACTATAAGTAGTGAATCTATGGATCATTATCCCTACACTTCATTGAAAAGTTTTTGTTTCAAACAAACTGTGAACAATGTGTGTATGGATCATCATCCCTGCACTATGATAAGAATATATTGTATAGATCAGCAACCCTATGTTGGAATCTAAAAATATTGTTCATAAACCTTACATTCAATAAATATAAGAAAGTATGGTTCGTCAGCCCTATGTGATATCCCTATGTTAAACATATGAACATATGGAAGATTAATGTTACGTGCCATCCCTACATTATACAAATAGAAGTATGGTTAGTAAACTATACATTGGTAAAAGAACCCTACGCTATGTAGCTTAACACAACATTGTGTTCTCAACAGCAATGATCTATAAATCTATGTTGTTTATTCAAATCATCTATAATGATTTAATCAGAGTTAATGACTAATTCAAATATTGTTATGTTCTGTTTTGAAGAACCCTTTTTCTTGGAGAACCACTTCAATTTTTAAGGGATGTTCCATTTAATATTTGAATTCCCGTGATCAATCAGGAAAGAATTTAGGATCTGGAAATATCTAAGAAATCACCTGCTCTATTTATTCTTTATAGAGCTGAGCAAAATAATGATTTTATGTATGTGAGAATTGTTTTTGATACTGATAATTTTTTAGTTTTTTTATTATAGTTGATCGAATCTCGATTATATGCAAAATATGAGAATCTTTGAAAGTACTGATCATTCTCAACCACATTTTGATTATGTGAATTTAAAATTTTATTAACAATCATTGTGCAACAAAGATCTCTTCAGACTATTCTTTCTCAAAGAAATTACATTCTGAAAGAATAATATCCATCAATTGTCTGTTCCATACTGTTGTAGCCATGAAGATCAACCTTAGTATTTTATGAATCAATTCATATTGATTGTACTTTTAACTACTCGTACTCAGTTGGGGTGGAGTTTCAGCTTCTCTATCTAAGCTGTGGATATTTTTTCTTTGTTATAGAACCAGAATACTTTTTTGTTTTAGTCTTATTTTTAAAGGTGTCAACTACTTGCACTCAATTGTTTATTGAAGGTCTTGTGATAAAAGGACATGTTCTATTGAAATCACCAAGATCATAGGGAAAGTAATTTGTCGATTGGAGTAAGGGATCATTGTGCCAAGAACAACTATATTAATATGTTTTCTTTACTTCTTCATATTCATTGCACTTTTTCATACAGAATAACAACACTGAAAATCTTTGTAATTTTTAGAGGGATTCAAAAATCTGAATTGTGGAAGGTAATTTGAAAAAAAAACAATTCACCCCTCCCCCCCTCTTTTGCTTCTTTTAACATTACGACTTAAAATTACCTTCTACATAAAGTGTAATTGAAAAATTATTCACATTCCTTAATGAGGCGGTAGTCTTCCATACCCATGAGTGAGATTATCATATCCCCTATAAAATGGAAAGTAAAAAAATTATATAAGATATAATGATTACAGATGTATAATTATTATATATATATATTATCCATTATAATACCCAATCGTGAGAGTTTTTTATGGAAAATGTGTCACATCAGTTCGTGAGGTGGTAGTTTGTTGAACACTTGAGTGACGTTTTATTTTCACATTTGGGGGGAGAGGAGATTGATATATATAATTCAATTAACATATTAACTTATAAGTATATGGTATATAATATTTTCATTATAAAATTATACATTATTTATATTTTAATGAAGTGAAAGTATAAATAAATCAAAAATGCATTGATAAAATTTTTACCTACTTTCAAACAACATCTTTAAGATTAAACATAAATTATTCCTAGAATCATTTTTTGACCAAACAAATTCATATTGGATTATTGTATTGAAATTGGGAAGATATCTGGATAGTTATTGGATGAAACAAAATGTTTTTAATTGGTGAAGAAGAGAAGAGAGTGGGTATCATTTTATAAGTGAGTTATGTGATACACTTGTAATTTTTGAAAAGAAAAATGTGTAACCATATTTTAATGATTCAACAAGGATCAAAATATATTATTATCAATAATTATACATTATAAGGAAAAATATTTCCACAAAATATATATTAGATTTGTTTTTATATCATTTGAACTCTTATCTTGTCAGTTTGACCGCACCCAAAAATTCATTTTTCCCTTAACAATTGAATATAAGATTTACTAGTTTTACTCTTAATTATGGTAAAAATTTATATTGAAATTATTTGATAAAATATGCAAGTTCAAAATATAGAATCATTTTTTCCAAATTCCATTCACATAATTGGAAAAGTATAATTTAAAATTAATCTCTTAGACGCAATGACAAAAAGGGTTTTCAAATAGAAAATGTTCAAAAATTTACAAAATTTTATATAAAAATTCAATAAGAAAATGATTCCAATAAAATTAATTTGATTAATAGATATATAATTGAACTAATTTTAATTAAAAAATTAAAATATAATTTTACATTATTAATAATTTATTCAAAGAGGTAGTTTTTAATTCAAATTCGGTATTTTCACAATTCTTCAAAAAATGATTCGTTTTAGAGTAATATAAAAAATTCACCCAAAGATAATTTTTACATGTATATTTAGAAAGATAAGATTTTTTTTAAAATTAATCTTATAAAGGTGGTAACAAATAATTTAAAATTATATACAAAATACACTACTAAACCACCTTTTTGAAAAATATAGTTTTAGGATTTGTTTTTTTATCAAATAATTATAATTTTATCTCAAATCACTAGATATCCATTTTATTTAATTAATACATGTGTAAAGCATATAATATTAATAATTCAGTTACTACTATTTATATCCAATAATTTAAAATCAATGTTATCATGGTAGTGATTAAATAATAATATTTTAATATTGTATCGTATTTCATTAAAACATGGTGTTGCCAACCATGCAAGCTACCAAGGGATATAACTTTTTTAAAAATAAATATACCATAAAGACTCCAGATGTTATTTTTCCATAAATAATTAGTGTTGTGTTTCATATACCCTATAGAAAATTGTGTTTATTTTTTAAAATCCTTGGGTGGTACATTTTACCCCCCTTAAATAAATTTTGTCCTCACAATTTAATCTTTTTCTTGGTAATCAAGGGGTTTTCATTTGAATATAACCTTCTTAAATTCCAACATCATGAGAAGTATAAGTAAAACATAATATTAATAAGAGGGAATTTAAATATAGAGTTCATATGTAATAATAGATAACTAACATTCTAATTAGGATAACATAGGTGGAAATTGAAGATATAGATATAGATGAAAATCATAATAAATTATACAGAGTGATAGAGGTCATTGATCACAAGAAACTGAATGATCAATATAAATTCAAGTAAAGATAGAATCTTCCAATTTGAAGTTCTTTCACTCTAAGGAGATGGGGAACTATGCAAATAATGCCCCACGAATCATAAAAATATAGCTCAGAAGAATCTAAAAACAATCTCCCCATTAAGGTAAAGGAATTACTTATATTAGGGAAAATGATATTGAAACAAAAATTTATCCTAATACCAAATTTTATATTAAATTGGTTGTCTTTTAATTCATCATAGATTTATGTTTTTTAGGTTATTGAATTTATATTGATCATTCAGTTTCATGGGATCAATGACCTTTATAACTCTCTATAATTATTTATGATTTTGATCTATGTCAATATCTTCACTTTCAACCAATGTTCTCTTAATTAGAACCATAGTTATCTATTATTACAAATGAAATATATATTTAAATTCCCTCATATAAATATTATGTTTTATTTATACTTATCATGATGTTGGAATTTAAGAAGGTTATATTCAAATGAAAACCCCTTGATTACCAAGATCGAGATTAAATTGTGAGGAAAAAATTTATTTAAGGGGGGTAAAATGTACCACCCAAGGATTTTAAAATATAAACACAATTTTTATAGTGTGTATGAAACACAACACCTAGTATTTATGGAAACATAACATCTGGAGACTTTATGATATATTTATTTTTTAAAAAGTTATATCTCTTGGTAGCCTGCAATGTTGGCAACACCATGTTTGAAGGAAATACGATACACTATTAAAATATTGTAATTTAAGAATTACCATGATAACCTAGATATTAAATTATTGGATATAAATACTAGTAACTAAATTATTAATATTATATTGTTTACACATTTATGAATTAAATAAAATGGGTATCTAGGGATTTGAGATAAAATTAAATTATTTGATTGAAAACATATACTAAAACTATATTTTTATAAAAGGTGGTTTAGTTGTGCATTGTGTATATAATTTAAAATTATTTTTTACCACCTTTAGTAGATTAATTTTTTAAAAAATCTTTTCTTTTTAAAAATACTTGTAAAAATTATCTTAGGGTGAATGATCAATATAAGTTCAATAACCTGATATAATTAATTCCTTGACCTTAATCTCATAGATTCTTCTGAGCTATATTTATCTGATTCATGTGGCTTTATTTACATAGTTACTCATCTTCCTAGAGTGAAAGCACTTCACATTGGAATATTATTTCTTTCCCATAAAATCATGATCATGGAATCCTTTTTCCGCATTCATAAATAAAATTCCTTATCCTTTTACGAATGCACCCAGCTGTTTCCTTCCACAAGTATCACAGGTTGAAAAATTATTCCTTCCCATATTCCATTTATCCATATTTTTATCCAGCATTATCTTCTTCCTTTTCTTCCCCTTAAAATCATAACTTGTATAATTTTTTCTTTTTCTTGATTGCACATGATATAATATATTTTTTTATGATGAGAAACATTTAGATAATAATTTCTTTTATATGATTGGATTAATACCATCAAGGAAAAGTTAATATTTATATTTAGATTGAATACATTTCTTATATCATTCCTTTCTAACCATGAAAAATTCACTTTATACTTAAAAAAATTGAATTATTTCAATCTTAGACTCAAGAACTGTATTTCCATATCTAGTCATTATTCATGTGGGAATTTTTTTTCCAAGAAGAGTACCTCAAAATTGTTCCATTCCATGTTTTGTATTTCTTATTTATCATTAGTGTTTCCAATCAATTACCACCATTAGTCTACATATATTGATAGATGATAAAATTCCATGACAATTTTATCCCTTTCAATACTTCATAGAGTGATAAATATATTTTCTATAGAAATTACCCAATTCATAGATAAAATTTATTTGTAGTCCCATTGAATGATGGATGTTACTATAATATAAAGTAGTATAACATTGTTACACCACATGGAGGATTAGAAGGCTTCTCCATATGGGAAAGGTTACTACTCATAACATGAGACTGCTACTCCAATATGGTTATAATTTGTTCAAATCCATCTATAGCACTAGCTATATCATCATTATCTTTACAAAGAGGGAAATCCCTATATGGTGAACCTCCATTAATACAATTCCCCTTCCATCCATTATGCACAATTTATAAACAATCAAATATACTATAATGGATCATAACATTATGAATCACAATATATAATCACAAAAATATTAAAACACTTAAAATAAATTGAGATATCTATACATAGATAATCTCATAATAATAAACATGGTTTCCTTGGGTAAATATATATTTTCAACTCCTTTATAATGTTTTGTAATGAAAATGTGATTTTTCCTAAGTATATCCCCTTAGAGTATCAAACTATATTCTTAGTAAGGCCCATTTTCATGCACCTAGTAATGATTAGGTCAAGTCCAATGCACCCTTTTTCATAGTTAAAACCTCTAGGTATATCTGTACCAGAAACACATCCACTTTTAGTGTCCAAATAAGGATGTATTTTTTATTAGGACCACATAATATCTTCCATTAAAAAACATTAACATATCCTTATATACTTATCCAAAAATTATATTATAGGGACATATTACCTAATCCATTTTTTCCTTAATCTAGTCCCCAAGGTTTCTACTAAAATTCATCTTATACCAAATCTATCAACACTGGTCCTAGTAGCCCGAATTTGGTTTCTAGTCTAATACATTGGCATAAGATATAGGGAATCGCATCCTGAATGAAATAATATCTTAATTGAATTTTAAAACTAGATACATACTTTAAATTCATGTTACATTTTAAAATATAAAATAAACAATAAAATTTCTTTGATAATTACTTTATTCCCTATAGTGTTTCCCTGTAATCAATCACAAAAAAACAACCTTTTTCTTGAGGAAAATAAAACATAATAAATTAATAATATTAGATGCTTGGTAAGAATAATATTATAGTATAAGTTGTGAATAAATATGTAATATTAAATATGGAAATGTAAATAATTAGAACATATTCCATTTAATAAATAACTTTATCATAATATGGTTGGAATAAATGATGATCAAATAATTCCATATAAATAATCTCATGGATATGAAACTTAACCATGGATGTTCTAACTAATCTAATAATCACAGGAAATATCAATAACTAAATTCATAATAATAAAATTCATAATCATGGACATCTTATACCCTAAATTCCCAATTCCAATTCATTTATATAAATAGGCAATTCTTCATCCTAGACCCAAACTAGTTTGTCTCATGAGACCTATCGATGTATCTAGGTTCTATATATTTAGTGTCCTAAACATTTTCCTATCATGGGGTGTAGAAAAAATAATTATTTATTAAGTTAAAATATAGTAATTTGTTCAACCTAATATTTCTCCAAATAGGATCTCACAACAATCAATATTTCACCAATAAATTAAACGAAAAAGTGTCTCTTTTTTAAATTGTTTTATTTAGAAAATAAACTAAATAAACAAAAAAATAAATCAATTGAGAAAAATATAGAAAAACAATTGACATAAATTGTAATGGAAAACTATGATATGTGAATGATGATTATATCGATGTTGGGTTTTCAATGAAAATCCTATCTTAGTTACAATTTATGCAATCTTCTTCTACTAATATATTTAAAGAAATATTCCACAATAACTTCCTGTCAAATCCTTTCAAAAATAGTGATGAGAGAGTAATATTTTTTGAGATCTCAGTTTGGAATAACCTCATTCTAATACATGATATTGTTTTATATATAATCCTTATTTGTCAAAGGAAATACCCGACCAGGTCCAGTTTATCCAAAACAATCAAGAATATCCACTACCCTCCAACACATACTAACAATCATCATCAAGTTAACAACAAAGCCATGATTTATTCAATATTATTTAAATTAGATTCTATTATAGGGATATAAATTTCATTTAACAAAAAAAATTAAAAAATATTAAAAAAACATGATCATACTTGATAGAAAAAACCACTATTAGAACTTAAAAGAAACATTGCCAAAGAGAGATAAAAATTTTATTCAATAATGTGCAAGAACATAAGATTTATAAAAGACAAAACCTCCCTTTAAAAAATCACTCAAATATTTACCCCTCCTTATAAACAGTATCCATGAAGCAAGATAGAGAATAATACATGACAAAACTGAATATGAAGAAGAAATAAGTGAAAATGAAGAATAGAAAATTTCTTCTGTCGAATCTATCCACCATAATATAGATCATATTATGATTGATAGATTAAAAAAATAATGCAAAGTCCCTTCTAATAAGTTGTTCAAAAATAAATTTTCTATCGACCATCAAAATTTCAATGTCATTGGACACATATTCAATATGTTATGATATAATTAACTAGTCAAACATTTTCTGGATAAAGATTCCAAAAATCTTTCCACAATTATGACCATTAAATGGACACATTAATGAGATCATATCTAAACAAAATTGACTAGGAACATGAGGAGTAGAATCCTATTTTCTCTCCATATAGAATCACTTAAGTTGGAGGAATTTAGAATAATTTATACCTCATTTTATGCAGTGGGGTCAATTCTGTTTGGATGAAATATTTTTCAAATGGATTGATTTTTTTGGCCCTATGGAAGCACAAATTAGTTCTGGTTATTGAAATTTTTTTTGGATCCCATGAAAAATTTAATCCAAAACAAATAATCACTCAAATTTTATTAAAATTTCAAAAAAAATTTCTAAATTACAAAAGTGATTGAAATCTGTAAAAATTCCATAATTGAGAAATTTTTATATTTTCTCCCAAATCTCACCAAAAATCAAAAAATGATAAAGATCATCTATAATTTTTAAATTTTAAGAGATTAAATAATTTAAATAAAAATTAAAAATTATGAAAATATTAGTTCTATAAATTCCCCAACAAATAGCACATAGACTCCTAGAAAAGTAATCATTAAAATAAAATCATAGAAAATTCAAAACACATACACATGAAATCAAAAAAAATCTCAACAGGAAACAAAAGATATCATGCCTCCTAAATACTATTTATTTCATGTTGTCCATTTATATCATTAAATATATTTTCACTTCATTTTTCCTCCTATGCACACAAGATTCCTACCTCACATGAATTTTCTATCATCTCACAAATGCTAATTTTCAACATATTTTTCCTCATCTAAACAAATGAAAGATTCATAATACGATTGGTAAATTCTTATATATCCTCCCAATGTGAGTCAATTAGATGTGTTTATTATGACCAATTTTCATATTTTTTCTTTTTATTTTTTTAGTAGAGTAATGATTTCAAAATTTTAAAGGATGAATGAGGAGGGATTGGTTTATGTATAAAGAAACATTTCATGATTTAAATTTTTACTCAAGTATATTATCCTCCTCACTCCACAGAGTAGATAATAAGATCCAAAAAAATATAAATATTTTTTCATGTAAATATGAAACATTCATTAATTATACACATTTATTATATAAATTGATTCCCAAAATTCCATGTTTTTTTAAAGCTCCCGACAGGCACTACTTCTTTTCCTTGAAAGCTCCACAAAGGCACATCTTTTGATGTAATGAATTTTTAGATAGTAAACACATATCATTATCATTTTATTTTCCTCAAAATGTATTTAAAAAATATGTATCATAATAAAAGATATATCCCCACCCATAACATGCTTATGTTCACAAAGATCAATCGATATCACTTTAAGTATAGTTGGATAGGGAAAATTGGCTTGTAATGTAACTAGCTTAATAGGTTGTTTATAGATTACAAGGGATAAAAAGACTAAATTTATATATAATTATAGAGTAAAAAGGATTATCTTGTAAAGCGAGATTTAAAAACAAATAAATACATCAATCATTTAAAACACAAGTACCTTAAACAATCAAGTTCAGACTTAAATAAATCATGTTCTGGTAAAAGTAAAACTGGTATGTTTACGTAATGAAGTACAGTGAATGTAAATAATATGAAAAAAAAAGTTTCCATAAGACTCATAGGAAATTTATTTCAAAGTATAATATATTTATATGTAAAATGGGAATCATAAATCAGATGTATTTTCATGAAATTTCCATACTTTATCACTTGAAGAAAATTAATTTTTAGAATTCATTTAAACTCAGTTTCATTGTATAAATTGGTTCAACCATTGAAAATTTTTTCAATAATAGAAAATATAATCATTTTAGATTCCACATTTCAAAAAAACACAATAATTAAAAAAGAAACACACACAAATTCGGAAGATACATGTTTATTTTGTTTTAAAAAATGGGGAAAAAATTAAAATCATAAACTAAAAAGGTTCCATTCAACATACTTAACTGAAGATGTTTCTTCAATGAATTCAAATTTCTTTATAATGGAATGTAGATATAAAATTAAATGAAAACATCTAATCAAGTGTAAAATAAGGTGATAACATGGTGAGTCTTTATTACTAATCAAATTGAAGATATGTAATCTCTACCACTACTTCTTAAACTTTCTTCAGTATCCTCTATTTGTTTCAATTTAAATTGATGTAGCCAAACAACTGGGAACTCTTTGTGGAAATTCTTACAAATGGATTTCTTTAATCATATTCCCTTTATTATCAAAGAAAACCTCTATTTATATCCTTTATGTTCATACCTGATTGAATTTCCCCATTTATTCTCGTCTATTTATAAGTAAATGCATGTTACACCAAAAAGAATATGATTTTTACCATTCTTTCCATATCACAATTAAAACCATGGAATTTTTTTTTATTATGATTTGGTTTTTGACCTTTCTAGATATTTATTTTTATCTTATTATGAGTTTAACCTCTCTTTTCTTACGAGATTAAGGTATTATTAGAATGTTATTCTCTTTTCATATTGTTGAATATTTCACTCATATTTTCTTGACCCACCGGACCTTGGTTTTTTGTTTTGATATCTATAAATTAAATTAAATAGGTCTATTTTGAATTTGAGTTAGTATAGATTTACCTTTCTCTTTTAAATCCTTTCTTTTCATCATTCTGATAAGAACTTATAATTACCTCTTCAGTGCCAATGGGTTTTTCTATAACCTTTTTCAACTCATGTTGCATAGTTAGTCATTTTGATTGAGTCTCGGTAAGTTTGTTTTCCTTTAAAGCTTGTTCAATCTAAATAATTGATATAATCATTTCATTTTCATATTATTTATGTTTGTACTTATCAATCTCATCACTTGATATATATTTTTTCTACCTAAATGTACTTAAAAAACTATCCAATAATTCCAATGTTATATTATTTTTAAAAATGAATTCAGATTTATAGGATTTTAGTGAACATATGTGTTCTATGGTAATCACAATAAAAAAATGATCATCTACAGTTATGAATTTTTTATTCGTATTGGATACATCATATTATTATTTACCTTATTTGTGGAATATTTTGTTTAGTTAATTAATACATTACAAAAGCTTCACGGAGTCAAGTATATTTAAATGTACTCGATATTCTCCAATTTCCATTGAAAGTATTCCCTCATGTACATTGAAGATGGTATTTTTTTTCTTCAAGAATGGCCTCCCCTAAATAATGGGTGAGTTTGATGAACTCCAATTTTCTTCCATGGTTAGAAAGTAGAAGTTAACATAGAATAGTAGATATTTGAATTTAAAAAGAACATATTCCAAAACACCTGATGGGAAAACGGTGGATCAGTTTGATAGCTGGACCATGACTCTAGAAGGATTCAATTTTCCAATATGAAAAGATTTAAAAACACAGTGATGTATGATATTTAATGAAAAAAACAAATTTCATAAAGTATCAGTGAAATTTAAGGATATAATAGTGAAAGGAAAAGGGGATTTCCTTAGATATTGAAATTTTTTGGTATTGACTGTGTGATGAGAGTTGAGACACTTCTTCTAAATTTGTTCTAATATTTCCATCCAGTCGTCCTCTTTTGGTGCTTTATTCCTTAAAAAACGTTTCATATTTTTAGATCTATTTCATTTCTTCTAAGAGTGGCTTTTCATCCCAACTTTATAAAAATTATCTCGAAAATATTTTTGATGTTTCACCTCTCCTAATATTGACACCCAAATTAAGGAAAAAAAGAATTGTGCCTAATTTTTCTTCTTTTTTAATTTTTAGTAATTTAATGGATTTTTCTATCCTTTTCTTTGTAAACATCAATTTGTTTATTTTATTTCTTAGGTCCTCTTTCTTTGGATGCATGGGTTTATCATCAAAAGGATTCTCAGAATCATCATCCATACATTCTTTATGTGGCAGAATATCTTTCCCACTTCTTGTTCTGATCACACCTACACTCTCCTTATGATTTTAAACTTTCTATTCAGGTTGTTTTCTTGTATTCTTGTTCAAAAAATCCAAAATACTTCCAACATGGTTTGTTATCTTATCTAAATTATTCTTCAACTCTTCATACACTTCTCCTTATTTTTCTACCGGTAAATTGTTGTTGTTTGAAGGGATTATTGTTGGAAAAATGTAATAATGTATTTTTGAAAGTTTGGTGGGTTATGATATTGTTTTAGTTGGAATGGATTATGATTGGGGTATTAGTTATGATATAAATATGTTAGATGATTTTATTGTTTTATATATCCTTATTGATCGTGGAGTTGATGTGGCTAATTCTAATAGAACATCCTTTACTGGAAGGTGGTATCACAACTTTATATCCCTTGATTATTAATACACTAGTCATTATAATATTAATAAAAAGATCAAAGACCATATGCTTTAGGAATTTCCGATTTTCCATATGCTTGAATCACAACCATTTTTCTCAGTACACTAGTATTTTCCTTGAGAGTTGCTTCTACAAAAGGTGGTGAAGAATCAGTATTCCTTACTTTGTGAATGTATCTAGAGCCCATACCTCTAATGTTGAATTACTATGAGTTCTGAGAAGTGTTTTTAATTTGACATCTGGCATCTGTTAGTGATTATTGAATCATTTCTTCTCTAGATGAGGCATCAAGTAGGTTGTGATCATTGTCAAGCAATCCTTGGTATAAGAATACGATTAATTTATGGTGCACCATGTATTTACACAATCATATTGCACATAGCTTCTTGAACCTCTCCCATTATTCTTAAAGGGCCTCTCTGGTGGACTTTGGGATAATGTAGATATCATTATTAATTTTTATAATTCCTAATGTTGGTAAAATTTTCTACATGAATAATCTCTTGAGTTATTCGATGTAGTTAACCTCTCTTTTATGTATGTTAGAAAAAAATTCCATATCTACTCCGTCGAGTGATAAAGGGAATTCACTCAATTATTATTTTTATTCATGTGCTTCTCTCTATCTGATTATTGAGTATACATGTGTGAATTCCTCAATAGTTCTATTATGGTCTTCTCCTACAAGACCATGTAATTTTGGTAGAATTTGAATCAGGTTAATTTGAAACCAAAAATTCATTATCTAAAGCAAGTTAAATGAGTTGGTTTTGTTGATGATTGAATTGAGTAGCATAGATTTCATTAAGAATTTGGTTGGGATTACTATTCATTATGTCATGTTTATAAGGAAAACTAAAAGTTCATATTGAATCTAAAAGATTAATTTATTCAAAGTCTATTTGAAAATTTATTTTTATTAATAGATTTAGTGTTAATAAAATTTAATGTTCAAAATATAATGATTTTCTATAAGAACTACATTTAATTCATTTTTAATTTTTTTTATTTGTTAATTGGAACCACCTCCTGGTAACGGTTTGAATTTTTTACATGTTCTTGAAATGGTGTTTGAAAAAAAATGCTAAGTTATGATGTAGTATGGTGGTCAATATAAGTTATCTTTGTAGATGATCACACACCAATCAAACAATAACCATTAAATTAAATGAAAAGGTAGGTATATTTGATTTTTTTATTTTAAAAACAAACTAAATAAATGAAATAAAATTAATCAGTTGAGAAAAATATTGAAGACAAATTGATAGAGGAACTTATTAAAAACTATCATATGATAAGGGTGGTTAGGTTAGGGTCTATTTTCTAAATTAAATTCTATACTAGTTCCAATTTATCCAATCCTCTTCTACTATTCTAATTAAATTGAGATTCTACGTTCGCATCCTCTCACTCCTTTTGTAAAACGCCGATGGTGAGAGTAAGACTTTCCAAGATCTTAGTTTAGTCTACTCTCCTTCTAATGTGTGAGAGTGTCATAGTGAATATCCTCAATTGAAATGGAAAATATTGAATCATGTGTTGTTTATGAAATATCAAATATTATTATCTAGTATGTTCATATTTTGGTTCTGATTATATTGTTTATTTTTATTCGGGAAAAGATCATTATCTCCCTCCACTAGTTTTTTTTCTATATATGATAGAATAAATCAGGGATTATTGGTTATGTACTCGATGATCGTCAGTATGCATGGGAGGGGTAGTTTATATTAATGATTGTTTGGGATAAACAAGACATGATTGGGTATTGGCTAAGTCAGTTGAGTATATTCACTAAAACCCTATAAGATATTGGAAGGAGAGTAGACCAAACCAAGATTTTATGAAGGTTTATTCTCAAAATCACTATTTTTTCAAGGGATGAGATCAAGTGATCATGTAATATCACATTGAATGGATTAGTAGAATTGGATTAGATTAATTATGTCTATGGTAGCATTAAATTTGAAAAACCAACCCTGAACTGATCACCCTTCTCATATCTTGGCCTTTAATCACTTTATTTATCAATTTGTTTTAAATATTTTTATTAAATATTATCTTCAGTTTCATTTAATTATCCTATTTTCAAAATGAAACAATTTAAGAAACAACCACTTTCCCCCCAGAATTAAAGTTAAAAGATTTATTTTTTACGTTCCCTCTGGAAACAATCTAGGTTAACCATTTCACTTCATTTTTATCTTATGAAATAATTGTTTTTGTCACACACCATGATAGGCATGTGTCAAATTTGGATCTTAATCTACCCACCCGACAACGAAAAAACTCTAATGGTACTTCTTATAAGTTATTTTAAAAATTTTTCTATTGACTTTCCAATTTTCAATGTTGTTATAAAGGTATAAAAGAATTTATGGCGTAATTAATGATCCAAACTTTTTATGAATGAATATTCCCTAAATATCCATTTTTATTGTTCAATATATATACTAATGATATAAAATCTCCATAAAATTTAATGGGAATATTTGTACTAGAATAATCATTCAAATACATCTAGAATCACATCAATTTGAGGTATTTATCCCATTTTATGACTCGTTTACTATTGTGGGGTTGAATCTTTAGGATAAAAATATTTTTCAAAAATGATATATTTTTATGGGACGTGGATGTTCGAATTAGATCTTTTACATAAGAAAAATTTTAATCCCATGAATAAAGGAATCTTATAATATGAGTCACTCCAATTAAATAAATATTGTAAAAGCTATTCTCAAAATACCAATGTGATAAAAACCTCTTAAAATTAAAAAGTTATGAAATATTCATATTTTATCCCAAAGCACAAAAAAAATCCAAAAATTATGAAAACAAGATCAAATTGTTAAATTTTAAGGGGATAAATATATTAATTATGTATTGAAAATGAGGAAAATATTATATTTGTTAGTCCCCAACCCCGTTAGCCCAGATATTGGATCTAATTTATTAAATTTTCATAATATATAAGGAATTGTTTCCCAAAGGACTAAATAGTTTAATAGTCTTAGTAAAAGAGATTCAAACATGATTCACATATTACATTTAAAAAAATTGAAAATAATTTTTTTTCAAGAATAATATTATTCCCTCTAGAATATCCTTGCACAACAATCATAGTAAAATTCATGGAATCATGGGGAGAAGAAACTAAAATAAATATGATCTCCAATTCTCAAAAAGGATTAAATATAGTGGAAGCTATCCTGAATCAATAAAGAATAATCAATATGAAAAGATAAATAAATGAACATAGACTCAATTTTATCAATAACTTGGATACCATAATTATATAATACATGATCAACATTGAAATATAAATAACTTTAAACACATTCCATTTCATCAATACACTATGAATGAAATACATACATAGATAATATCATTGTGAAAATATCATGGATAATAAAAGATATCCATAATCAATAAGGTTTGGTAAACAAATGAGCAAAAATTCCATTAAATAAATAACTAGGAATAAAACTAATATATATATAATATAATTTTCAAAATCTCATGGATAATAATAACTAAATTTTTAGTGAAGAAATTTATTAATTATTAGACATCATGCCTTAGGAAAATGATAACTCTACTATCCAGAACTTTCACAATAATGTTTAAAAATATAGGTAAACCCCCTATTAAATTCTATCTTACTGATTTGTCTCCTAAGACCTATTGATACATTGACGATAAAATTATAATTGGTCCCCAACTGTTTCTGCATGTCCAAATCATACCTCATATATCAAATAATCTATTAAATTCATGAACATAGTTCTATATCATCAAATATATGTATTGAGTACAGAATATAGATTTAGAAATATTTACCCAAATTATGATACAATATTAAATGTATAATAACATATGTATAAGTGATATATGATTTAAGAAATAAACATATCCATGATAAATAATATGGATATTTAGGGGATATTTAATGTCTATAAGAAAGTGCAGAATTTAAGGGGAAGTTAATGACTTAAAAAATGAATCAAGGAAGTGAATATTAATTTAATCCTTGATAAAAATTATCATAAACCATACATAAGAAGCATAATGATGGTATTAATAAAATATGTAACCATTAGAGTAATATTAATGTGTTTTTGTCATTAATGAATAGAAATACTATATAAATATCATTAAAAACTTTCTTGAGGTAAATATATTTCCCATTTTGAATATCAGTTTTTTAAAATTAGTTTTCAAAAAACATTTTCAAATAAATTTCTTCAAATTAATATTGAAACATATAAAGGAATTTTTTAAAAATTAAGTGGTCTATATGTTAGGATATTCAATGTAGGCAGTGCACATAAAAATAAAGATTCCATTCAATTTTTCTAGTAAAATCGAAACTGGTGTTGATTTGAAAATAAAAAAAATGATTATTTTAAAAAAATCTTAATAAAAGTAAAAATGGGATAAAATTTATTTAATACATTATTTTTAAATGTTTAAAAAAATAAATATAGTTTTACAAAACATGGTTTTGTAATAAAACTGATTTCCAACCGAATAGAGGAATGGAGTCGAGTTATGAAAATAATATTTTCTTATTAATTATGTATCAAATAGTTGAAAAATGGTAATATTACCTGAAAATATCATGAATAACTATATCATCAAAAATTAAATGGTTTTATTATAAATTCGTAAAATAATTTCCAATTATTTAAATTCAACAATAAACAATCTTGATTCGAATGATATTGTGAAAAAAACCCTAACAATGATCATAATATTGTGGTGAGAATTAATAAATTAATAAATTATATGTATCATCAAAAACATCCACAAAAAACAAGTTTAAATACAACATAATATACTAAAAAGTCATTTCACACATAATCATAGAATATCAAAGATGATGAATAAGAAATATAATCGAATGAAAAGAAATTACGTTATGAAATTCTTTACCGCTTGGTAAATCTCATGTCTAATACCATTAGATGAAACAATTCAAATTAAAAATTAAAATACCATAAATTAATAACAAATAATTATATTATATGTAAAATGGGAAGTATATACACCATATAAATAAAATTAGGTGCATGAAATTACAATAAGAATCAATGAAATGAAATTGAGACAAAATCTCATATCTCATGCTTCCTTTTTATTGGAAAAGGTTTAAACTAATGTATAATTGTATTAAGAAAGTTATTATTTTATAAAATAATCATAATAATAATTATAATGTCATATATTATCCTTTTATAACAACTTATCACCCATTCATTAATAATCTTTCATTATTTCATTTTTCCATGTGTTAATTGTATTGTTTTCTCACACGTGTTTTTTAATGAATGATCTTGTTCTTTATCATACTATATTGTTAATATGTATATATATAATAATAATCATGGAATAATTATTATATTTCTACATTAATTATAATTTTAATAGTGATCATGAATGATGCATTTGAGATATCATGTACTCTACAATCATGGATATGGTAGGTCATATGTATGCATACGTAACATTTCCAATTTTAAATCATCATTATGGAAAAAAAGTAAGTATTATTTTATTTTTCCATAATGATAATAATAGAATATATACCATATTTTTTCATTGATTAAAAATTCATATATCATCCATGGGTTGTGCTGATGAAAATTTAATAACAATAATTCGTGAAGGTGGTAGTCCACACATACACGGACGATATCATATTTAAGTGAATGAAAATGTAAGAATGAAAATGATATTTATTATCTATCAAGATTGATAATTATTTCATAAACATGATAATTATTTCATTAATCTCCCATAAATTAATTAACTTTATCTTTTTTAATTTCCATGCCAATAATTATTAAAAAACAATGTGCATCACATTTCAACATGGTAGTCTGCCATACACAAGAGTGATGTTACTGAATCCCATACAAAAAGTACTTTAAAAAATTATATGTGATACAATTAATCCATAGGTAATATTATGTTATAAATATCATATATATATATACACATTATATCCAACATCATACACAACTTTGAGAGATGGTAATATTAAATGAATAACATATGTTCATAAGGAAGTAGTCCATCCTACACATGAATAATGATTCTCAAACACATTTTATAGAAGTGGAGATGGTTGAAGGTCATGAAAATAACATAACAAAACCTATGTATATTAAATATATTTAGGTTATTATATTTTCATTATACCATCACATTTTTTGGATCGGTTTGGAATTTTAAAATGAAATAAAAAATTTCTATGGTTGAAGTGTTGTTTTGAATTTCGGGAATCTGAGAGAGATTATGAGGGTTTGAATGTCAAAAAAATGATGTTTCCATAAATAGGATTTATTTCTATGTAAATCTTGAGGGTTTTGGAAAATTACATTAGAATAATGGATGGATATAATACTAAAAATAACTACTATGATTTTAACACATTGTGTAAAAAATTTACACATTATTTAATGCTTTCATGGGTGTGGCCCTGTAGATTCATGATGTGCATGCTCAGGGGCATGACCCGAGGAATACACAACATGTATATATTAAAAATTTTCAACCTCTTGGATGTTTTTTAATAATTACATGCCTAATAATAGGCAATAAACCTTTTTTAAAAAGGGGAAACTGGGGCTCTACCCCTCGTTTCTTCATGCACAAGAGGGAACCCTCTTCGAAATGCATACTCCCCTCTCCAACAGTTTCATGGATCTCCTCATTCTTGTGTCCTTTTTTGACATTTTTATCATTGTTTGTGTTTTAGTATGCTCTCAGCCCCTCCCTCCTCATTCTTTAGTTTCTCATACCATCTTCGTTGCTCTCTTTTTTGAAGTTGATTCACCCTATATTCATTTTATTTATCAAATCCTACAATTTCTCACGAACATCTTCAGTTCAAATCTCCTTATTGGATGAGTGAAGATTCATAAGTGTGATTTAGGTGATTTATATCTTTTCAATTGATTTTCATTAATTTATAAATTATGATGTTGTGTTGTGCACTAGTATTTCCATGAGACACCTCTTAAATACGAATTTATGCATGTAGAACATAATGCATAAATTGAATAGTTGTTTTCATTTAGTATTTAACCATTGTGATAGTCCTCCTCATCTAGAATCATCCCAATGGTATTTTTCATTTTTATGTATTGACCTATGCCTCGTCTAGGTAATGTAATCCCTCTTTTAATTAATTATTTTAAATGATAATAATTATAAATTTTTTCATTATTCTTAATCGCCTTAATTTGTGTTGAATTATCTATATTGTAAGATTTGTATACGTTTTATTAAATGATATAGTATTCAAACCATTCCCATATTCTAATAAAACTACCTTTTTAGGTGTAATGTCTTCTCTAATAAAAAGGTGGAAATTAAAGAGTGGTGGTTAAAATTATGAATGTAATGATTATGTACATATCATTTTGTCTTTATTATAATTGAGATAATAAATGGTAATGTCCCTATTTAAGTATACATATCTTGAATTATGATATGTATTTTTTATTTACATGGCCCTGTTTTTATTATTAATTAAATGATTATATGATCCTTGAGTGATACTCAAGTTTCTTCTTTACAAAACACCAAGGATGGGCTCATAGTTTACTAGATTTATATGATTCATTGAGTGATACTTGGATACCAACATTATAATTCCTAGGATATGATCATATTATGTTTTTTAGTATTTTAATGATAACAGAGAAACTTGGTTACCTAGTGGGGAACCTTTAATGGCCTCGATGGGAGGATGCTGATTTACTATGCCATGAGTGATGCATGGTTCCCAATGTGGTATACCTTAGATGGGATCACCATGAGGATTACTTATACCCAAAGTGATATTGGTCCCCTATATACTATACCATGGATGGGATCAATGGGATAATCATTAAGAGACTTGAGTGATACTTGAATTCCAATGTAGGAATTACTTGGACAGTCTCATAGGCTATTTGAGATTATTATACCCATTAGTGATACGTGATCCCCAAGTGGTTTACCTTGGACAAGATTAGTGGGAAATGTTTTTATACCATTCCATTTTTAATACTCAGTCTCCTATGTGGTGTATCAGGGATAGATGTATTGGTTTATGCCTTTAAACCATACTGAGAGTTATACTTGGGATTCCTCTTCTCATATCACCTTTGATTGACTCTTATGGTGGTGGGTAATTATAGTCATCCTAGTGTGATACTTGGGGTTCCTATTTATGGATATCCCTGGACAGACCCATGATTAATTTTTGTTAATAAACATAATGTGTCTTATTTAATGTAAGGAATAATGGTTTATAAAATTTAAGGATGTTTCTTGCAAGATAAAGAACATTCTTTGGTTAGGTCCACGTTTGTATCCAGTCCTTATGATGGACCAATTATGTCCCCATGTGAATTAACATAGAAAACTATATATATATATATATATATATATATCTATTCATATACATTATATCTACACAAGATTACCGTGGCTTATGATATTCTGACTTAGGCTGAAGAAAGAATGGTCAACCCTCTTTCCCAGAGGAACCCAAACTAACTTGTTTACATTTATTTAATTACAACATTAACTTTCATAATATACAATTCTATATTTTTTAATCATGTACTGGATAGATAATTTCACCATTTGTGGTGTCATAATGAGTATATCCCCCACTTTGTTCAAGCCTCCATTATACTATGGTACCCGAATAGGACTTATGTTTTCATGTTTAGGATCATTGGACTATGTTTGTGTTGTACACTTGTACGTGGGGAGTTGGGACCAATGGACTAAGTCAGAGCTTCATATGATCTTGGGGACATCCTTTGAAGAATTTTTATTTCTTTGGGATCATTTATGAATTAATTATGGTATGTTTACTACTATTGATTATGTAGCATCATCTGGACATTCATGTGTGGTTTTTTACAAGGCATTGGTAATTTCATATTATTTCACAAATTATTATTATATTCTACTCTTTTATACTTTATTTATACTAAATCCAATTTTTATTGGTGTATTTATCATCATAACACTTTCCTAATTGGATAATGATGGTAATGTCTCCCCACTATATCACTGTTAGACCCTCACTGCTAGTCGTAAGCCTCTGGTGTATGTGGAGGCATGATTAAAGCCATGTGATCGACTGCTTTGGGGAACTGTTTCAGTAAATCCCTTGTTAGGATGTTAAAAATTTGTATCGAAGGGGTTTATTTTAACTTTGATTACTATTTTGGGATGGTAGAGAGGATAACATGAAGGTGTAATCACTTGTTAAATAGTTATGTCTATGAGTGATCATCACATGCATGGGGAAAAGACCAAGTGGCCTAGGATGGGACAATTTTTTGTGTTGTTCATTGTTACAATTGATTATGAATTCGCATCTTGTGATTAGTTTCATTTTTACTCTTATTGATTTATGATATTTACAATATTTATCCTTTTCCCTATATGAAAATTAAGTAGAATTACATGAATAATTCGAGGCACATAAGGACTCATATGCCAAGAATATGTCATTCTATGTAGTTACATTGATCGATGTGCCACATGTGGTTATTTAGCATTATTATTTTTATAGCATGATGTGTAGTTTATTAGTATGTTTTCCTATATAAAATTTATATATAATTATTGTGTCATCATTCATGATTATTTATCATGTTTATCAACATACCATGATTATGTAATTATTTTCCATGTTTTCTAGTAATTACTACATGTGATAGTATTCCTAGTTGTAAATTTTGATTTAAAATGGGTTATTAAAGTTTCATCATCAACATAAATAGTTTTTTCTCACATAGATTGATAGTGACACCTTAACTAACCAATCCAGGCATGTTTGAGCCACGGACCATTGGTTGATTGTGTAGATACATAATAGTTTCAATTAAATATAAAGCTTCTAAAAATTGAATCTTAAATAGACTTGTCTATTATGTAAATTATTTTTAGCATAACCTAGGTAGGCCAGCCTCAGCTTGTTATGTTTATGTAATAGAACCCACTATGGTTATTTTAAATCTAAATGTTGAAAATGTTTTTGGATGCATTTTGATGAACCTAAAATGGATTAATGTGACCCTCTAAGGTCTCCTTTTTTCATATAACTTAGTACATAACCACATTAGGGTATTTTTATTCTATATAGGGATGGAAATTTAAAGTGCCTATAGGATCTTATATGGGTTCACATATAGACATATAGTGGTATCTTATTTGACAAGTCCCCTCCATATATTATAATATTCCTTTTATCTATTTTTAAATTTTCAATTTTGAGGAAATCATTATTTAAAATGCCAATTACAGACTTAAGTGTTTTTTACTCTAAATATTGGATTTTAAATTTTCTTTAACGTATCCCAATTTTTAGAAATATATGTATAAATATAATTTATAAAAGGAAATTTATGTGATTAATTGATTTATTATGGCCAGATACCAGCTAAATAAATAATTATTAAAAGAAAGATTAATATACCAATATGTTCCTTTTTTGTTATATAAATAATGTTCTATGATTATTCTTTGTGATTGGTACTTCAAATTATTTAATTTGATCCAGTTAAATGGTTTAAAATCAACATCAATATGGTGTTCATAGCTCCATCCTCGTGTAAATATTAATTCCTATATAGCTTTGCTAGTTTCTTGAAACATAAACCTGAGTTTTGCCCATAAACTTATTATTCTATCATTTAGAACAAAATGATACACATTAGAAACCAGTGATCTTTTCATAGTGACTCTCGTATTAAGAGTGATGTTTCATACTTTAGTACGGGGATAGCCCATTGTAGGTATCTCCCTCAATAGTTTGAAATGGTGTAAATTTCATTAATTATATTTCTAACGTGTGGTGATGTTTTGGTGTTGTTTGTCCCATGTAGGACTTATAGTTTTAAAATGAAATCTTAGTTTTTATAGTTGTTTTTTAATAAGTTGACCCCTATTAAAGGCATGAGCCTCGTATAATGTTCAGTTTTGTTGGGTTAGAAATACCTATAGAATTTTCATCCTCTTAGAAGGACGTGTGACCCTTCTTCCTCTCCCTCTTCAATGTTTCATGGCTAAGTGGTTCATCAGCCTATTTTACAGTCATATAGGATAGTATGAATCTGTGCGTTTTCTTTTTAATGGATATTAGATACTCGGATAAATATGGTTGATTAGACTATGAATAGTATCAATCATGTCACATTTTTCTTTTTAATTCTTGGCATAGTATGTGTTAATACATGCGATACACATCGAGTAGCTAAAATGGTACAATGAACTATATGAGTTCAGTGGTAATCATTAAATTCATGAGTTTTAACTCTATGTTAATCAGTCATCTCCATAGTAGAGTGACATACATGTTCGATGAAATCAGTCTCATCACAATACCCGAGATGATGTTGTAAAAGGATCCTGAGTCTTGGCATGTGGGTCAATTGGTTTTGTCCTTTACCCCTAATTCTAAAGTGCAAGATCTTATTCGAGAGGATTATCATATGTACGTATAACATAAATATGATATAACACTTTTCTAATAAGATTTTTTTCATATCATATTAAATTTTTTACTTTTTAAAAATATGTTGTCCATGTTCAGGCCCCACAGTTAGTGGTTGATGGAGTGTGTGTCTTGGAATAAGTTCCCTTTTTCAATGTACAATGACTAAGCCACCCCTAAGGTTGGGAGCATCATGTGAGTCATGGAATAATTTTTTCCTTCCATGAAGAGGGAACCCAATAGTATAGAACCATTTTTAAATGTTCATCACTTATTCTGAATTCCCATGGGATTACTGAGTTTCAAATTTGTCATTGCTTATGAGGAAGAAGGATGATGATCTGGTTGGATGTGTACACGACCTGTAAAAAACATCATTGGTCGGGGATGGACTCTAATAGTTTTTCATGTGTTATCACAATATTCCTCGATAGTGAGGTCATTGTTATCATGTAATGATAATTCATTGTAAGTTGCATCAAAGATTCTTCAAAAGAGTCATCCTATAGTGGTTCGACTGTACCTTTCCTTGCACATTTGTATTATGGTTCATTCAGAACCATACTGAACAAATTGTTTTAATGTAGTAGGAGTGTCTTGAGTCCTTTTTGGAAATAATTTAAATCCTCTAGTGTACCCTTGGCTTAGGGAAGATCATATCCTCTATTATGACATTGTCAGGATACACAGAGAGAGAATTGGTTAATATTGAGCAATAGAAAGACCATAAATTTCTTTGTGATAGATAAATAAACTTCATGTGATTTAATCTTCTCTAAAATGGTATGTTTAGAGGATTTTTTAGTCCGGAGTGATCATTGGGTTCCTGAGTGGGAATGTCTTTTCATAAATGTCTTGAAGGCCTTCTTTTTATTTATTTTTGGATAATCCTTCTTTTAAGGGTTGAAGGGTTGAAGGGGAACCCTTATATGACCCATAGGCCCAAGTCACAACTCCCATACACAACCCAGTGCATGAAATTTAAGGCCCAATAGCAGAAACACTTTCAATATCCCCTCTCCAACATATGCATCTTGACGGTGCCTAACTCCCCACCACGCATGGATGATCATCTAGCATTTCCCTATGCAGAGTTTAATAGTGCTTGGTCTTAATGGAAGGTTTCATACTCTCTCATTTTTCCAATCCAGTTAGGTTTACTCTAGGGGTTTCTATTATTTTATTTGAATCCTTTTCTACGCCTTCTTATGTTTGATCTTTCCTACTGGTCTTTTCTATGGCCGAAAGGCCATTAGTGTCCTGATGTCCCTTACAGCCCGAACACCTAGTGGCCCGAAGGCCTTTAGTGGCCCAAAGGACCTAATACTCATAGGCCCAAACTAGTTTCCTAATGGACCAAAACAGATTAATATTGTTAGATCCTATAGTAACTAACAATACCTGCTACAATACTAATACAGTAACTCAAAAATTCACCCCCACCCAGATTTGATCCTCGGTCTCTTGAATTCTATGCATGAGCCTCTACCACTCAGGTACAGAATCATTGGTTGGGAATGTCTTGGATAGGCTCATGGGTGCCATCTATTTCCATTTGAATTGACACCAAGAATTTTTCTCTGTTCGATCAATCATTATTCTTGATTTGTAGATGTTTTGGCCTTGTATTGAAGTCTCTATTGTAAACATATAGTGTGGAGTACCTTGGATGATCTCATTGTACTCCAGTTGATGATTATGTTGTTACCCCTTACATTAGTTAGGCTCAAATGATGTATTTAAATGGTGATGATCCAAGTGTGTTGGATCAGGTATACACATACATTCATGAAATAGAATTATAACATTATAGAATGTTTGTCTACAGATGTCATCGAAACTCGAGTACACGTTTTGCTGATTGTGATTGAAGAAAAATCGAGTGGCTTGGATAAAATTCATCGAGGTTGAGTTTTGATCCATTAGATGCTGAAATCATACACTTTTAGGATATTCATTCTGTAGTGGAATGAATTTTCCCCCTTTTGTTTTCCTCATGCAATTAGAGAGGAACCACGTCAAGAATGAAATTGGGATGAGATGAGTTCTATGAATGGTCGTTTAAGTATTTTCATGGAAAATATAAATTGACCATACTAAATGTGGTCCATTTTGAATTTTCCATTTGATATAATTGGGGATTATATCATATGATTAGTTAGAGAACTTAGAGTGTGCTTAAATAGACAATTTTGATGGTGTAAGTTCCATGGATCTAAATTGGATATTAAATGGAAAAAATTATTGTGGGGATCAACATAGGATTGTTGATTAAAAATATGATTATGTTACCATGTCTCAGGTTATATGGGGTCAGTTATGCTCTGTCTCGATGTTTGAATTTTTGAGTTCAAACTTTTACTCGAACTTCTATAGATTGTGTATCGTACACTTAAATTTGATGCTTGGAGGCATGTTTGGCAATGGAAACACAACGTAGCCATTTTGGTTGAGGATATCTAACCCAAGTTGGTAATTTTATGTTTCTTTGTTTCCCCATGGATTCATGGGGATGAGAAGTTCTATTGTGGGGAGGATGGAACATCTAATGTTTTGGATCCGGTTGAAATTTCCAATGTAATTTAAAATTTCCCATTGGTGCATGGTTTGTTTTGAATTTAGGGAATCAAATTGAGTTTCTAAAGGTTTAAATATAAAGAAATTATTTTTTTACATTAGTTAAGTTTCAGTGGAAGTACAAGGGATTAGGAAAACACCAGAGGAAGAAAATGGGGCCATGTTTCTAAAAATAACCACTGTGAGTTTTAATTATTGTGTAAAACATTTACATGACATGTAATGTTTTTATGGGGTGAGACCTGATGGATTAATGACATGAAATATCATGCTCTTACTGTAAGGATTAAAAAATGTGTATCTATTACACTTCATGAACTTTTTACATTACATGTAACAATTACATGTTGTTTATTATATGGGTACCTTTTATAAAAAGGTGAAACAGTGGCTCAGCCCCCCATTTCTTCATCTATTTGAGTGAACCCTCACATTATCACCTAAAACCCTCTCCAAGGCTTCCATGGTTCTCCACCATTGTCTATTTTTCTTGTTTTCTATCTCATTTGTTATGTAGAGGTAATATCTCTAATCCTCCATTATCCTATCTTAAATTCTCTACCCATATTTGGTGATATCTTCATGGAAAATAATTTACCCTAATTTTTGGGAATTTTTCGAATCCACTAATTTATCTTGAACTAGATCAATTCAAGGAAAAATATTGTATTATTGAATCATCCAAGGCATGAGGTAGGTTTTCCATATATTTTCACTTTCATTTAATAGATTTATAAATTACATTATTGTGCCATGCACTGGTATTTATGTGCAACTCCTATTAAATGTGAATTTTTGTATATATAACCTAATACACCAATTTAATAGTCATTGTGATTTAAAATTTAACTATTTAGGTTTTTGGAATTCTCTGAAATCATCCTCATTGGATGTTTTATTTTTATGTCGTGGCATATACATCCTCTAAGTAATGTATTCCCCCTTATCAGGAGTTTTTAAATACTTATAATTATAATTCATTTGCTTGTTCTAAATATCAATATGGTGTGTTAAATTAATTTTCATATAAGAAATGTTTAAACTATATTAAATGATATTGTAATGTAACCATTCCCTATTTCTAATAGACCACCATTTTACGTTTGATACATTCTCTAATAAAAAATGGAACCTAATGAGTGATGGTTGAAATATGAATGGCATGTTTAATTACAAGAACTTTTATTATTATAATTTACATGATAAATGGTAATGTCCCTATTTAAGTTTTCATGACTTCAATTATTATGTGGAATTTTTATTAGCATGGGATTTTTTTTATTTGAACATAAATGATTATATGTACCTTGAATGATACTTGGGTTTCCACTTTATAGAACACTAAATATAGGCTCATAGGTTGCCTGATTTTTATATGTCCTTGAGAAATACAAGGATTCCATGTAGAAATTATTTAGAGGGAATCATAGACTATTTGGGGTTATTTTGACATTGGGAATGACACTTTATTAAATAATGGAGTACCTTAGAAGATCTTGATGGGTAGATATTAACGTGTTATTCCATGAATGATGCATGGTTCCCTATGTTGTATACCTTGGACGGTCTCGCTTGTAGGATGACCTATACCTTGAGAAATACAGGGTCCCATATGTGGTATACTGTGGATTGGATTAGTGGGATATGCCTTACTCACCTTGAGAGATACTCATATTATGATGTATGAATCCCTTAGAAAGGCTCATAGGTTGTTTGAGATTATTATACCCATGATCGGTACCAAGACCCCTAGTTGTTTACCATGGATAGTATTAGAGAGAAATGTTTCTATACCATTCCACAGGAAATACTCGGTCCCCTATGTGGTGTACCAAGGATGGACTCAGTTTCATATTCCTTTATACCATACCAAGAGTGATACATGGGATTCCCCTTGAAAACACTCCTTGGATGGATTATTATGGTGATTTTTACTTATGGTGATCCTAGTGAAATACTTGGGATTAATATTTATAATCACCTTACATGAGCCTAAGATTATTATTTATTAATAACCTTAATGCCTCTAGTTTAGATATGTATGGAATGATAGTTTATCATATTCAAGGATATGTCTTCGAAGCCAAAGAACATGCTTGGGTTCGATACAAGTTTGTATTCATCCCTTATGATTGCACAATTATGTATTATTGTGAATACAACTTTAAAATTATATATATGATTATATATTTATATTCTCATTATAAAAACCCAGTCTTAAACATTACATAATATTGAATTAAATGGATAATTCATATTGAGGATCTTTTCTGGTTTAGAGTTCTAGAGAATTAGGCATAACAATTACATTACATCTCAAAAATTACAAAGTAAACATTTCTACACAGTTTCCATTTTTTTTACAAAACATGAACTCTAAAAAAAGAGTCATGTCTAGATCCATGTTGTAGATAGCATGACTTCTCCTTGATCCCATCCTTGACCCTATTCATCTTTAAGTCCTGTGAAAACATTTCAAACTTGGGATGAGCAGAAAAATCTCACTAAGGGTTATAAATCAAAGAATGAAAAGATTTGTTCATAAATGCATTTAAAATATAAAATCTTTTTCTTACCTCTTGAAATCATAAGATTTATGAAAGAAACATAGAAATCACAAATCATAAAGGTAACTTGTGGAATCCATATCATACTTACATTGTAGCTATCACAGCTATGTAGGGAGTTACTTTAGAATACTCATCACAGTATATTCCCTTAATCTCTTAGGAGTAACATTCACACTTACCTCTATCATGTTACCCAATGAATTAGAGAGCTATCTCAGGCTCACCTGCCCTAGGTTTATCACGGAACCACCCGTATACGTAAATAATGCCCAAGAACCATAACATGATCATTACACATAACATAAGCATAAAGGAAAGATAAAATTTCCACATTGAAATAATAAAATATCATTCCAAGATATTGAAATAATAAATCCATTCTCAAAATCATTTTCAGTACCAAAATATGTAAAAAGAGTATATAGTATTTATTTTTCATAAAAAAACATTCCGTCTTGTTAAGGAAGCCAAAGATCAAAAAATACTTGCGGTGACGGAAAGGTCATTGTCACCGCCTATGTTAAAAAAACATTCCTTCTTGTCATTTAGTAAAATGTATCATATAAAAATATTCCCTTTGAATAAAATTAAAAGTCAAAGGGTTTTATACACCATATAAAATAAAGTCGTGTATAAAACAAAAAATGCATCAATGAAAGAAGATTGAGACGAAGTCCCTTACCTCATGTCCGACATGACCCGTTCGTTCTTTAATCTCCTGAATAATAATGTAAAGTTAATTTATACTTTCTTAAGAACCTTTTTCAAGTTTAATATTCCTTTCATATCACTTATTACCATGTTATAAACATTATGTAATCATTTTAGTTAATAATGTTCATTTTGTCAATATTTCGTACTTTGGCCAAAAATGAACACCTTATATTTACATGGTGTCCATGTGGTCAATAGTCCATTATATCCAGAATGGTATTCATGATTTTAGATATCATATATATCGTATATATCCAGTATATACATGTATTTATAATAGTACATAACATTTGGAGGTACGAAATGAAATGCACCGTTCATGGAGACGGTAAGCCGTACGTATGCATGAATGCTACTTTCATTTCTATTTCTTATTTTAATGGAATTAAAAAATAATGATAAATAGGTATATTATAATTCCAGTATAATATCATATATAATATCATTAACTCTATTTTTATACATCCCACATAGGGCATTAACGAGTCACATCACTTTGAGGGTGTGGTAGTCCTCACTTCCTCAAATGAGTTCACCCACTATGAAAACCCTAAAGGCTTGATATAAATCAGAAGTAAAGAAGAATAAGGAAATCATAAACATAATATATATCATATTTAAATATAGTGTCATCATAATGGCCACCATGAGAGGTGGTAAGATGTAATTGAACAATCATCGTTTCGTGAGGCGTTAGTTTGTCATCCACAGAAACATTATGTTGTTCATCCATTAGATGGAGGTGTGTGTAAGTGTAGTTCTAATCCTTATCATAAAAACATCATAGTATATTGAGGATACTTGTTTTGTTACAAAATAAAAGAAATAAAAAGAGTTTAGGGGTTGGAGAAGCAAAATAAAAGAAAACAATTTAAGAGAAACTGTTACCTTAAATTTGGGAAACTCACTTTGGTTTGAACAAAAAGACTTCTTAAGTGACTTATTCCTAAGTTAATCCTTATAAGAGGAGGATAGGGATGTAGGGAGATTAATTTGGAAGAGGTTTGATGATCCAAATGGCTTGAGAGGTGTGAGGAATTGGTTAGAAGTGGTCTCTTTTTATAAGGGAGAGGAGGGGATCTTTAGGAATGTTTGAAAATATTATTATTTATTATAAACTTATATTCGGTTTATAATGGTCCAAAAATCATTGAGGTCAAATATAAGATGACTCATATTCGAAATAAAATAATCAAATCAGAATTGGACATGTTTTGGATAATATTTTAATCATTTTAATCTTATTTATTTAAGTCATTTATTAATGAGGTAAAAACTGTATCATTATTGTTTCATAAATAATTTAATTTATTTGAAGTATAAAAATTATAAAAAAATACCATAATGTAGGAAATATTTTTAGATTTATAATGAATATTTAAAATCTAAAGGAGGACTTATATAACACCATATAAAAATTAATTACTAAAAGATTTTTGTTAATGTCACTTTTGTCTTCACATTAAATTAATTAATCTAAATTGTCATTATCACTCCCATGTGGCTCAATAGGGTCCAAAATCAACCCAAATATGCCCCTGGTCAGACATGACTCATCCAATATGATTAGGACACGTTTAAGGGTAATTTTATATTATTATAATATTATTTGTTTACCCTTATTTACCTGATTTACCCTTTAACCACGGTAAATAAAATATTTACTGAAGTAGATATTTAAAATGTCTAAAAATAAAAGTTACCTATTTACACAATTTGTCCCTCCTGATTCCAAATATGGAATCCATTTTTCCAAAATCAAAACATAGAAGCGGCCGATATTAATTTAAAATTAATTCCCGCTTTCAAAACAAAGAGCATATTTTTAAGAATTAAAAACTATCAAAAGATTGATACTTATTTATGTCCAATTTCAAAGTGAAATTAATTCCAATGACCAACATTGGATTAAATTGTAAAACTATATTTCATTTTACCTTTAAAACCAATTAAAAAGATAATCAAACCATATAAATAAATTAGAATGAAACATAGTTTGGAATTAAAATACAATATTTTCATTATTCATAAAAAATGAACTTTATCGGAAAAATACTAAAATATTACCCAAAGTAAATTATGATGTCATCATTCTAAAGAAGGATTTTATTTGGTCATATAGAATGTATTAAAGTGACCAAAACTATATTTAAAAAGGGTTCTCCATTAAAAGGCGGTAAATCAGCCTTTTAATGTAAATTATGCTTAAAATTAGATTCATTCATATATTAAGCCTCTAAATTTTATTGGATAAATATAAATACAAGTATAATCATATTATAGTTAGTTTTTTTCATTCACTCCAATAAAACGTCTAGGAGTTAACTACCATTTAAAATAATAATATTATATTATTAGTGTGCAACGTAAGATTCCAAAGAAACCCGTTGTTGGGTATCAGGTACACTATCGAACATAACAACCCCTTTAAGCTAAAATTAATATTTAATTCACAAATATTAATAAATATGAAAATCTCTTATTCTTCATTTACCTGGGATGTTACATCCTTCCCCCCTTTTAGAAATTGCATCCTCGCAATTTTTTTCCACTTATCAAAATAAGTGGGGGGTATTTATCCCTCATATAATTTTCGGATTCCCATGTTGCCTCTTAAACCATATGGTTTTTCCACAAAACCTTTACCTGGTAAATTACCTTATTCCGCAACACTTGCTCTCTACGGTCAAGAATCTATACTGGTTGTTCTTCATAAGAGAGATTCTCTTCCAACTGAACTACCTCTGGGCTCAAAACAAGAGAGGGATCTGGCATATACATTGTCAACATCGAAACATGAAAAACATTGGGTACCTAGGATAAACTTGGAGGTAAAGCTACTCTGTACGCAACTGATCCAACTTTCTCCAGAATTTCCTAAGGTCCAATAAACCTTGGACTCAACATTCCCTTCTTACCAAAACGCATCACACTTTTCCAAGGATAAACTTTGATAAAGACATGATCACCTGCCTCAAAAGAAAGACCCTTCCTCTGGTTATCCACATAACTTTTAAGTCTGCTCTGAGCTGTTATCATGTGATTCTGAATCACCTGAACTTTCTCTGCCATTTCTTTACCCATTTTGGTCCCATCAGCTTCTTTTCACCCACTTTATCCCAAAAAGCTGGAGTTCGACACTGCTTTCCATATAATGCCTCAAATAGAGCCATCTGAATACTAGAATGAAAACTGTTATTATAAGAAAATTCAACCAAAGAAAGATGTTGGTCCCAACTTCCCTGGTAGTCCATCGAGCAAGCACGTAACATATCCTACAAGGTCTGAATTGTTCGTTCTGTCTGCCCATCTGATTGAGGATGAAAAGTTGTACTAAAATTTAATTTAGTACCCAATGACTTCTGAAGGCCTTTCCAAAAGTTATAAGTGAACCTGGGATCACGACCAGATACAATGGAAAGGGGAACTCCATGAAACCTGACTATATCTTTAACATACAACCAAACAAGTTGATCTAGAGACAAAGTATCTCTAATAGGAAGGAAATGAGAAGATTTAGTCAATCGGTCAACTATAACCCAGATTGCATTATTACCTCGAGATGTCTTTGGTAATCCCACAACAAAGTCCATGGATATATTTTCTCATATCCACTCTGGCACCGGTAGAGGCTGAAGCATTCCTTTCAGTAATTGTCGCTCTGCTTTAACCTGGTGACAAGTCAAAAACTTCATAGTAAAATCAGCAATATCTCTTTTCATTCCATCCCACCAGTAATACTCTCGAAGATCTCTGTACATCTTAGTACTGCCAGGATGAACTGAAAACGGAGAACTATGTGATTCACATAACAACTCATTCATCAACTGTAAATCAAAAGGCACACATAATCACTTTCCAAACCTCAAAACACAATCATTATTAATGTTAAATTTAGGCAACTTACCATTCTGAACCAACTCTACCTTTTTCTGCAACTCAATGTCTTCCTTCAGCTCTTTATTTATTCTATCTGATAGAGATGATCTAACTAACACCTGAAACAAAACAGAAGAATTTCCTGCACCAACAACTTATTTTCCAAATTTCATCAAATCAAAAACCAAAGGATCTTGTTCCAAACATAGCATGGCTAATGAGACATTACAATTCCAACTCAAAGCATCAGCCACTTTATTTGATTTTCCCAGATGGTAATGGATCATGCAATCATAATCCTTGATTAATTCTCAACATCTCCTCTGTCTCATGTTCAATTATTTATGAGTGAATATATACTTTAAACTTTTGTGATCAGTATATATTTCACATTTAACTCCAAACAAATGATGCCTCCAAATTTTTAAAACAAAAACAACAGAATATAATTCCAAATCATGTGTAGGGTAATTTAACTCATGTGATTTCAACAGACGTGAAGAATAAGCAATAACCTGATCATTTTGCATTAGGACGCAACCCAATCCTTTTAACGAAGCATGACTGTAGATAAAAAACTCACCATTTCTGGAAGGCAGTTCCAAAACTGGAGCATTCACCAATCTTCTTTTCAATTCCTAAAAACAATCATCACATTCTTTTGTCCAGATTAACATAACACCTTTTCGAGTTAACTTAGTCATTGGACTAGATAACCATGCAAAATTTTCAAAAAACCTCCAGTAATGACCTGCCAAACCAAGAAAACTATGAATCTCAGTTATAATTGTGGTTCTTGGCCATTTTTCAACAACTTTTGTTTTAGCATGATCAATAGTTATGCCATTTTTTGAAAGAATGTGACCAAGGAAAGAAATTTGTTGTAACCAAAACTCACACTTGCTGAATTTACCATAAAGTTTCTTTTCTTTTAAGGTTTTCAAGACAACCCTCAAATGAATTTCATGTTCCTCTTTACTTTTGGAATAAACCAAAATATCATCAATGAACACAACCACAAACTTATCCAAGAACTCACGGAAAATTCTATTCGTAAGATCCATGAATATAGCAGGTTCATTGGTTAACCCAAAAGGCATAACTAAAAATTCATAATGGCCATATCTAGTATGAAACACGGTCTTCGGAATGTCTTCTTCTTTTACTTTCAACTGATGGTACCCCGACCTCAAGTTAATCTTCGAAAAATACTGAGCTCTCTGGAGATAATCAAACAAATCATCGATATGAGGCAAATGATAATTATTCTTAACAGTGATGTTATTCAATGCTCTATAATCAATGAAAAGTCTCATTGAACCATCTTTCTTTTTAACAAACAAGACAGGAGCACCCCATGGTGATGTGCTAGGTCGAATGAAACCTTTATCTAATAACTCCTGCAATTTCTTCTTTAACTCTAAAAGTTCAATTTGAGCCATTCGATAAGGGGGTTTTGAAATTGGCTTAGCATTAGTAACTAAGTCAATAGTATATTCAACTTCTCAATCAGGTATAATACCAGGAAACTCATCAGGAAAAACATCAAGGTACTCGTTTACCACTGGCACATCATTAATCTGAACAGTTCCTTTGTTTTCAAAAATATTTGCAAGGTAACTTTCATTTCCATATTTTACTAGTTTTTCGACTTCTTGATATGTTATCAAAATCAAGGGTTGATTCTTGTACACAAACATAAAATCATTCTAAAAAGAAACCTATTTAGCTCTACAGTCAATCTTAGCATGATAAATAGAAATCCAATCTATGCCCAATATAACATCAAACTCTACTAGAGGCAAAACAATAAGGTTTGCAGGTAGATTCTTTCTGCACACAAGGACAGGGGTATTATTATGTTTTCTTTTTGTCTCAACATTTCCTCCAGGTGTTTTTACCGTAAGTTCAGTATTCATATCATGAGATGGAATTACCAATTTACTAGAAAACTTTTTAGAAATTAATGAATGTGTAGACCCTGAATCAAACAACACATTGGCATAATCTGAACAAACAAACAATTTACCTGATACTACTTAATTTGATGGCCCAACATATTCTGAAGTAGTGGCAAAGGATTTCACCACCCCTTTCTATTTGTAGTCTGACTGCTTCCCATCACTCGATCTCTTTTTCAAATACTCATTTGCATAATTACCCATCTCATTGCACTTAAAACATTTTACTAATTATAAATCAGATTTTGTTTTACCATTACCCTAATCTTTTTCTGTGCAATTACATGCCTTATCTCCCATTTTACCACATCAGTATCACTTACCAGAATTCAAAAGACATTCCCCAGCATGCTTTTCACCACAATTTTCACAAGTTGTAAACTTAAGTTTCTTACCATCAGACTTTTTTGAAGAGCTCTTCCCTTTTGCCTGCCACCTCGACCTCTTATTTTTTTGTTTGTCAATGAATACCTGATCATCGGAAAACTCCATTTCCACCTTCTCTGCACAACGAACAAGATTTCTATAACATTTTACCTTATGAGAAGCTAACTCCATTTAATACATTGGCTTTATTCCTGAGTAAAAACGGTTGATTTTACTATCAAGATCTCATATGAAATTTAGAGCATACCTTTCCAATCGAGTGAATTTTTCTTCATAAGCAGCCACTGAGTCATCCTCCTGCCTCAATTCTAGGAATTGTTTTTCCATCATAAGATGAAACATCTTAGGAAAAAATTTCTTCAGAAACATACCTTTGAATTCATCCCAATCAAGAGCATAAATCTGCTCACTATCCCTGATATTTTCCACCATCGACCACAACTGATCAGCTTCACCTTCAAAGTAAAAAACATCGAGACTAACCTTTTGATGTTCTGAACAACCCATGACATTGAAAATCTTTTCCAGTGCTTTAATCCACCCTTCAGCTAGCACCGGATCAGATGATCCTTTGAATGATGGGGGATTTTGCCTCATGAAATGCTCCACTACTGACATGTTCCTCTGTGGTTGATCTGGGTAATCTCGTATATGAATACCACCACCATTTATAGCCTGAGTCAACTGTTCCATCGCTGCAACAAACTATTCAGTTCCGATTCTGACCATCTCAGGTTGCTGAAGGTTGTCTTCCTCCTGATGTCATCCCAACATAGCTACCCTTTTTCATCTGCGGAAAACCATTATAAACAAAGAAATATATTAGGCGAAGCAACATGGAAATATATAAATGCTATGTGATATCAATATTAACATAAATTGCTTTATGGATATTAATTTAACAATATCCTAACTCCTAAAGATATCAAAACAGACCACTGATACCAACTATAATGACCCGGCATTAAACATTATATAATATTTAATTAAATTGATAATTCACATTGAGGATCTTTTCTGGTTTAGAGTTTTAGATAATTAGGAATAACAGTTACATTACATATCAAAAATTACAAAGTAGAAATTTCTACACAGTTTCTATTTTTTTACAAAACATGAACTCTAAAAAAAGAGTCATGTCTAGATCCATGTTTCAGACAACATGACTTTTCTTTGATCCCATCCTTGACCCTATTCATCTTTAAGTCCTGTGAAAACATTTCAAACTTGTGATGAGAATAAAAAGCTCAGTAAGGGTTATAAATCATTGAATGAAAACATTTGTTCATAAATTCATTCAAAACATGAAATCTTTTACTTACCTCATGAAATCACAAGATTTATGAAAGAAACATAGAAATCACAAATCATAAAGGTAACTTGTATCATCCATATCATACTTACATTTTAGCTATCACAGCTATATAAGGAGTTACTTTGGAATACCCATCATAGTATATTACCTTAATCTCTTAGAAGTAACATTCACGTTTACCTCCGTCACGTTACCCAATGCATTGGAGAGCTATCTCGGGATCACCCGCCCGAGGTTTATCATGGAACCACCCATATACGTAAATAATTCCCAAGAACCACAACAAGATCATTAAAAAAACATAAGCATAAAGGAAAGATAAAATTTCCACATTGTAATAATAAAATATCATTTCAAGATATTGAAATAATAAATACATTCTCAAAATCATTTTCAATATCAAAATACGTAAAAAGAGTATATGCTATTTATTTTTCCTAAAAAAAATTCCGGCTTGTTAAGGAAGCCAAAGATCAAACAATACTTGCAGCGGTGGAAAGTTCATTGTCACCGCTTACGTTAAAAAAACATTCCTTCTTGTAATTTAGTAAAAAGCTTTTTATAAAAAGATTACCTTTGAATAAATTGAAAATTCAATTGGGTTTATACATCGTATAAAATAAAGTCATGTATAAAACTAAAAATGCCCCAATGAAAGAAGATTGAGACGAAGTCCCTTACTTCGTGTCTGACTAGACCCGTCCGTTCTTTAATCTCCTGAATAACAAAGTAAATTTAATTTATACTTCAATAAGAACCTTTTTCTAGTTTATTATTCCTTTCATATCACTTATTACCATGTCATAAACATTATGTAATCATTTTAGTTAATAATGTTCATTTTGTCGATATTTGGTACTTGGGTCAAAATTGAACACCTTATATTTACAAGTTGTCCATGTGGTCAATAGTCCATTATATCCAGAATGGTATTCATGATTTTAGATTTCATATATATCATATATATCGAGTATATACATGTATTTATAATAGTACAAAACATTTGGAGGTATGAAATGAAATGCACCGTTCATGGAGACGGTACGTCGTACGTACGCATGGACGATACTTTCAATTCTATTTCTTATTTTAATGGAATTAAAACATAATGATACATAGGTATATTTAAATTTCAGTATAATATCATATATAATATCATTAAATCTATTCTTTATACATCCCACATAGGGCATTAATGAGTCACATCGCTTTGAGGGGGCGGTAGTCCGCACTTCCTCAAATGATATTATCGTATTTACCCACTATGAAAACCATAAAGGCTTGATATAAATGGGAATTATAGAAGCATAATGAAATCATAAATATAATATATATCATATTTAAATATAGTTCCATCATAATTTCCACCATGAGAGGCGGTAATATGTAATTGAACAATCATCGTTTCGTGAGGCATTATTTTTCCATCCACAGAAACATTATGTTCTTCATCCATTAGATGGAGGTGTGTGTAAGTGTAATTCGAATCATTATCATAAAAACATCCTATTATATTGAGGATACTGGTGTTGTTACAAAATAAAGGAAATAAAAAGATTTTAGGCATTGGAGAAGCAAAATAAAAGAAAACAATTTAAAAGAAACTGTTACCTTTAATTTGGGTAACTCACTTTGGTTTGAACCAAAGGACTTATTAAGTGCCTTATACCTAAGTTAAGGCTTCTAAGAGGAGGAGAGGGATGTAGGGAGATTAATTTGGCAGAGGTTGGATGATCCAAATGGCTTGAGAGGTGTGAGGAATTGGTTAGAAGTGGTCTCTTTTTATAAGGGAGAGGAGGGGCTCTTTGGGAAAGTTTGAAAATATAATTTTATTATAAACTTATATTCTGTTTATAATGGTCCAAAAATCATTGAGGTAGAAGATAAAATGACTCATATTCGAAATAAAATCATCCAATAGGAATTGGACATGTTTTGGATAATATTTTAATCATTATAATCTTATTTATTTAAATCATTTATTAATGAGGTAAAAACTGTATCATTATTGTGTCATAAATAATTTAATTTATATGATGTCTAAAAATTATAAAACAAAAATACCATGATGTAGGAAATCCTTTTATATTTCCGATTAATATTTATAGTCTAAAATAGGACTTATATAACACCATATAAAAATTAATTACTAAACGATTTTTGTTAATGTCACTTGTGTCTTCACATTAAATTAATTAATCAAAATTGTCATTGTCACGACCAAGTGGCTCAATGGGGTCCAAAATCAACCCAAAGATTACCATGGTCGGACATGACTCATCCAATAGGATTAGAACACGTTTAAGGGTAATTTTATATTATTATTATATTATTTGTTTACCCTTATTTACCTGATTTACCCTTTAACAACGGTAAATAAAATATTTACTGAAATATTTAAAATGTTTAAAAATAAAAGTTACCTATTCACACAATTTGGGCCTCCTTATTACAAATATGGAATCCATTTTTCCCAAATCAAAACACAGAAGTGGCAGTAATTAATTTAAAATTAATTCTCGCAGTCAAAACAAAGAGCGTGTTTTTAAGAATTAAAAACTATCAAAAGATTGATACTTATTTATGTCCAATTTCAAAGTGAAATTAATTCCAATGACCAAAATTGGATTAAATGGTAAAAATATATTTCAATTTCCCTTTAAAACCAATTAAAAAGATAATATAACCATATATATAAATTATATTAAAACATAGTTTTGAATTAAAATACAATATTTTCACTATTCATAAAAAATGAACTTAATCGGAAAAATACCAAAAAATTACCCAAAGTAAATTATGATGTCCTCATTCTAAAGAAGGATTTTATTTGGTCATATAGAATGTATTAAAGTGACCAAAACTATATTTAAAAAGGGTTCTCCATTAAAATGCAGTAAATCAGCCTTTTAATGTAAATTATGCTTAAAATTAGATTGATTCATATATTAAGCCTCTAAATTTTATTGGATAAATATAAATACATATATAATCATATTATAGTTAGTATTGTTCATTCCTTCCAATACAATGGATAGTAGATAACTACCATTTAAAATACTAATATTATATTATTAGTGTGCAACATAAGATTCCAAAGAAACTCGTTGTTGCGTATCGGGTACGCTATCGAACATAGCAACCCCTTTAAGGTACAATTAATATATAATTCACAAATATTAATAAATATGAAAATATATTATTCTTCATTTACCTGATATGTTACATCCATACATTATATTCTCATAGTAAAACTATGGTTCGTGATATTCCATCTTAGACCGAAGTAGGTATGGTCGGCCAGATGTCCCTGGGGAACATGAACTGACATGTTTTCATTTATTTATTTACTTCTTTACTTTTCATACCTGGAAACAATTTTATTTTATATTAATGGATTGTATATCTATATAAACCATTATCGGTGGCCTACTTAGAATATCTGACACCCTATATAGGCCACCATTGTACTAGGTTACCTGAACAAACCTCTAGTTTATAGGCTCAGGTTCATTACACTACGTATATGTTGTACGCCTGTACCTATGGAGTTAAGAGAATCAAATCAAGATAGATCTAAATATTCTCATGGAGATAGACTTTGATATTATCTTATTTCTTTTGTATCATTTATGAATTACATGTTGTATGTTTACTTATTTTGATTATATAGAATCAACTGGACATGCATGCATGGTTGTTTACTTGGTGTTGGACATTTCATATTATTTCACCAATTATTATTATCTTCATATAATTTATAAATTATTTATACAAAATCCACTATTTATTTATGTTTTTATCATTATAATACTATGACACATGGATCATGAGGGTATAGTCTCTCCACTATTCCACTATTAGACCCTCGATGCTAGTTGGAAACCTATAGCCTACGTGGAGGTGTCATTGAGGCCATGTGACCGACCAAAAATGGAAATAATTTTAGTGGATCCCTGGTCATAACGTTACATGAATTTTTTAATAATAATTTAAGGTGGTGCGGATAGAAATAATATAAAAATTCTCATTAAAAATGTTACCTCTTATTCGGGTAACTTTTATTGGTTTGCACCAAATCCTTTCAATGTTGGATTTATTCACAAACTATGTCTTTTTGGATGATGGGAGTGAATTTCGGAATTGAATTGAATTTGGATTTCCCAAACCAAATTTCATTGATGTTGATAATAATATAGGATAGTTGGTAGTCTTTTATAGGTGAGGTGAGTTGTAAACTAGTAATTTTTTAAAATAAAAAGGTGTGCCGACATTTTTTACATTACACAATAGTTAACAATAGAGTATTATAAATAATTAGAAATGATAGGGCCTTAAAATATTTATACCGTATATTTTATAAAAAAAATTAGATCATTCTAAACCCTATCTTTTTTGTTGAACCCCCTAGTAAATCCATTTTTACATTAACTGCAGTAAATAATTTTTACTATTTTCACTACTCATTTGATGAAAATATAGTTTGAACATATTAGATAATATAAATTATGATTGTTTAAATTATCTAATCCATTTTTCTAAATATCATTCATAGAATTATAGTATTTAAATTTAAATCTAATCTCGCATATATGATGAAAAAGTGGGGTTTCAAAGAAAAAATGATCAAAATTTAACAAAATTTTTAAATCAAAATTAAATATGAAAATGATTAAAATGAACTATATTGTATAAATAGATATATAATTTATTTCATTTTAATTAAAATCTAGTTTATAATATAAATTTAAATTTTATGTAATTTAAGTCAAAAGGATGTTTTAAATTAAAATTTTGTATTTTTCACAATTTATCCAAACAAGAAACAGTTCTAATCAATAAAAAATAACAATAATAATATTTTGATTTTATGATTTAAAAAATTACATTTATTTTTTCTAATAAATTTTATAAAATTGTTAAAAAAATTAAATTATGTGTGCAAATTATGATTAAACCGTCTTTTAGAAAAATTATATTTTTGAGGAAACATTTATTTTTCTTTTAAATGATTATTATTTTATTTAAAATCAATAGAGAAAAATAATTTTCATAATTTATTTATTACTATTCATACCCTCAGAATTAATATCTAGGTTATAATTGAAAACAATATTATAGTGCTCTTTGAATTGAGGTTGTGTCTCCTGCAAGCTATCAAACATATTAAATTTTTAGAAATATATTAAAATTGGTGTAGAATGTTTGTTTGTACTATGGTTAATAATGCATGATATTATAAAAATTATTAAAGAATATATATCTAATAATTCATGGTATCTAATGAATTAATGTGGATTATTTAAATTTAAAATTTTCTTCCATATAATTTAAAGCAAATCAAAGTGATGATTTCCACATGTTCAATTTAAATAGATCTTTATTGTGTTGGTATATTTTGAAAAATAACATGAATCTTTTTTTCTTTTTGATAAAATAATATAGAGGCATGTTAATTGAAATTGGTATTCCGAAAATATTTTTCTAAATTGGAAGTTATTTTAAGAAGAATGTTTAAATAATTTATAACAATTAATATTTGTTGCCTTAGGCTTCTTGTGGATGTAAATTATAATAAATAAATCGATTAATTTAAGATGTTAATGAACTATTTGTTTGATAAAGATAAATGTTTGAGGGTAAATGTTCTTATTTTCATGTGAAGTCTAGGTGCCCTGGTTTTTATGGCCAAGAGTCCCTTATGACTATTTGTTTTTTTCATTCTAACACGTGTTATTTTTTTGTATTTTAACTTTGTGATGTGACACGATCTTAGCCTTGAATAACAGATGGCTTAATAAGAGATGGTCAGGGAGGCCTGGGTTTGTGGTAGTAGTTAGTTATAGTAATGGTGGGATGGATGTATGGTGATATATATGGTGGTTTCACGGATGGAACCCGGACTAAAAGGAGGAATAAAATCTTCTATTTCCAATTTTTTCTATCAAATTTGAGATATTTTTATCTTCATGATTTTTTTTAATTTCTAGATGGCATGGTTTTTTATTTCTTACATTCATTTCCCTACTACTTGGGGCAGTCATTTGTAAATCATTTACGGCTATCTTTTATGGTAACATAGGGTTATTCTATGTGTACATGGAATTATATACTTAAAATGAATAATAATTTTTTTAACTCATCAGGTTAGTGGATTATTATAATGTTAATGATGACATTCATGATAAACCATCGGATTAGCTAGTTTATAAATGGATGGGGATGTGAATTAGTTGGGGATGCTTTTAAGGTAATGTTAATGAAATGTTAACTATTGATTGAAAAAATTAACATAATTTTAACTTTTTAATGGAATGAAATAAATGAAAGTATACTAGAATTATGATCTTATAAGTACCTTGTCCTTATTATTGGAACCATGGTTTTTGGGAAGGTCTCTAAAGTTAATAATAACACTTGTTTGATGCACATAGTTTTGTAATGAGCTGAATATATCATGTAGGTAATGTGATTTTATATGCCACCCCACCATAATTGGTAGGGATACTGACACCTAGTGTACTTTGGGAGGGATTTTTCCTTGAAATCTAGGTTGGTGAGGAATGGATGGCTGACCACCCCCTCTTTCCTTACTATCTTCTCCTAATAGTACTTTTTAATGGTATGCATGATGGTTATCTTTCACATATATGTGTGTAGATGGTTTTTATGGATTTTGGTTATTTCAAACTCATGTATCCCGAAATATATTATCCTAATAATTATTATAGGTTTTTTGATATATGTGTTGTGATGTCTTGAGGTAAAATACTCAACATATGGTATGTGGTGGATCCTAAAAATACTTGGTCAATATATAGAGATTTGGCAAGGGATGATGAGATGATGTGATGGATGGGGTTTTTTGTATGTTATGACTAGATGATGTGAATCATGGTATGCATGGTATAATTAAGTGTCCAAGGTGTCTTCAAGATGGATTACTTTTAGAGTGAGATGGATCAGGATATATGATGTCAAGTTAAAGTAGAAAACCTATGGGGAAGTTGTATCAGGGTACCTAAGTTTTGTTATTATAATATATAATCACTTGTATTCAATACTTAGTGAGATATCCATGGAGAGGCTAGGAACTTATGATCCATAATTAAGTGATGAGTAAACTTCACCGATTATTCACTAAGATTTAGTATGCATTATTAACCTTTTACATGAGAGGATCGGGGGAGGATCACACTAAGTATAAATTTAATTATCAACATATATATATATATATATATAACTTATTTTTTAAGAACATATGAGCTAGTTAGTGACTGTGGTGGACTTTACTCAGTCATGGAGTTGTTGAGGAGTTATTTGGGATTCAAGGTAACTGTTGAGGATTTATTTTTCCAACTTGTAGTTTATTTTTGAAGTATCTTTGTTGTATGACCATACATGTATGTACATTGGATATTTTATTTTTTCTTGAGTATGAGTTTCATGGTGGTAGTTTATTATATATTTTTTCTCTTATTGTCTTTTGAGGTAAATGTCTCCCATCGGGGTGTATGATATACCCTTAGTGCATATCTCCAACCTGTGGCCTATTAGAGGGGTGATTCAAGCATCATCATCTCCATTTTATCATTATTGGACTAGGAGTGGTTCCTTTGGGGGGATAGTGTCCTAATTGTATTATTCCACAGTTGTAATCCCTAATTTCAAACTTTTATAAGAGATAAAAACACATCATAAACCTACTAATGTTAAAGTGTATTGTATCATCTTGGTCATATTTCCACTCATCTTGGGCCCTGAGTTGGGGGGGGGGTCATATATCTTCAGAAACACCTCCCTGTATACCATAGGATACCAAATAGTAATAAGGGTGAAAGGTTTTACAGTGGAGAGATTGTACCGTCATATCTGAGTGACACAATGGATAAAAACATTATGAATTCAATAGCAGATGCATGATATAAAAAGACACTAATGACTGGACCAGTAACCTACCATAGTGGAAGCACAAAAAATATATATAATATTAATAATCTGTGGAGAATAAATAACTAAAAAAATGAAAAATAACATTAAAACCCACTAGGTAGTGTCATATACTTGAAGGAATGGTATACTGATGTAAAAAAAGGGGGAAAAGGAAGAGGTATATACAGTAAGTTATAAAAACTACAAAAATACAAAATTATGATCCACTATAATCTCAAGAATATTCTTAGTCCTCTTCTCCTATGATCCAACTGTATGTAAAGTATAACAAATATATAAATTAGGGTGATTTTTCTTTATATGTACCTAGAGATAAGTAATCTACTCAGGTACAAAAGATGGACCGAGTAGGGTGTGACATAAAATCCAAGTATGCCACCACCAACATTGTCTAGATTTAATACAAGAAGTTATCATATCTAATTAGTTTATAGGTACAAATAAATAATGAAAAATTCTGAATAAATTAATAACATCTTTCTTAGGATCCTAAAGGAAACCTTGAAGCTCAACCTACTTCGGTCGATGGCTAAATGATTGTCTAATTAGTAACTATATATATATTAATAATATATATATATATAGTTATATATTGTATCCACATATATAGACATAGTACATGCAGATGTAAGTATCCATATACTTGGAGTAATAGGTGCTGGCTAGACCGGGGCATAACTCATCCATCCATAACCAGTCCAAATGAACCTATAAACTCAAGAAAAAATGTATATTCCCCACATCCTATGATGAGTGGGAAACCTCATGATCAACACTTAAGATGGTGGGTGTGTCATCATATCAACACTCAAAATAAGTGACATGGTGTGTCATTCCCATCATCCAAATAGTCTCAATGGTGTGAGATGTCATGCTCAACGCCCAATGTAATCTAGGGTGAAACTCCATGACCAACAAGTCCCTTAACCATCACACCAGAAGAAATATCAATTACATCATCATAATAAGAATAATATCCCTCAGTAATTACCTCTCATTAATTACATTTACCAAACACATTATAAACAAGGAATTATAATTCAATTAAATCATTTGATAAATCATGAAATAATTGGTGTAGCCCTCCCACCCTTTATAAAAAATTTCCACTAATCCATTTAATTCATTTAATAATAAAACTCGTCATGAAGAAAGGAATTCCATTTATTCAATCCATTTAATTAACCCAAACATGGAAGTTCATTTTATATAGCTCAATAAAAAATTAAAAGGTTTCATTATTAATTAAAAAATTATCTACTTGTGAAATTTCATTTATATGTCAAACCACGCACTTAGGAGGTACTTTGGGTCATTAGACATTTACAAAATAGTGGTAAATTCCATTTATAATCCAATATAAATGTGTAAAATTTATTCCAAACATTTAATAATTTAATTATAAAGGGGAATTTTAATCCAGAACACCTAAGGGGTGTCCATGATCGAATTGGGAATCCTCTTTTTAGAAAATAATGATCAACATATGTATAACAAGGTGAGTATATCAATATATAATGAATAATCCCATTTCAAAGAAACATGTAGTGACGACTGGAATGCATCACAATGGAGTGACTAGGAAAACACCGAAACCATTGGGTAAAACAATGAAACCACCTATCTCAGGGTTTTTGATGACTCCTCATCTGATAGTAGCCTCAAATTCAAAGTAGATTTGGAGAAAATGAAGAAACTGTTTGATTATAAGAAAATAAGGAAACACAGATTTCACATAAATAGCACAATAGATCATAATATAAATATATAATAGATGTATTATGAATGGGGATCATACCTCAAGCTATCCAACGCTTCTGACGTGGTCTGATCAATGTCTGAATCAATGAGAAATAGTGATTCCTAACATAGGATAAAATGAATTTTGGGAGGAGGGGGATATACTCATCCACTGGTGATGAAGAAGGGAAGAATAAAAACTACTTTAAAGTTTAATGAGGGCTAAAAATGTCATTTCACCATAAAAAAAATAAATGTTCATGGTTTTCCCCACAACAAGACAAACTATGCGGCAACTGTGTGAATGGCCTTTGTCAAAGAAGTTTACAATCGTGCACAGTCATGCGGTCAGGACCCGACCCTACGAGGCTCAAGACATGACTCCCCAAGCCTGCCTTCAATAGGCTAGGGGATGGAGACTAGAACAGAGTAGGCTATCACACACATGGGAGGCATTGGCCTAAGGTACCTGTACACACGCACCCACATACACCTCTATGAAATAGTGCAGAGATATACATATATATATATATAATGAAATGAAATGAATGCATACATCTAACCCATAACTAGAGTATAGTGATAAGTAAAAAATGGAAATTCATGGCCCACCAAAAGTAAACTGAAAAAGCGTCCAACCTATTCAGAAGGAGGGGATCTCAGTCAGAAGAACCTGTCGAAAATCTCCTCGGAACAGCTCTGGTAAACACCTTGGTCAGTCAAGATCACTATGCTTTGCCTACTCTAGGTCCTCCTAGGACTCCCTCAAAATGGTTGTGGCATTCACAAGACAAAAAACATGTGTGGGAAAATCCTATGCATGGGTGATTCTAAAAATACTCAGTAGGTGTCCCAAAAACCCCAAAATAAAAGAGAGAAACTAAAAAGCAACATTCAGCTCATCCCATCTAGAGGGAACCCAAATGAGAGAGAAACTCCATCTCAAGACCATTCTCAGAAAAACATGACTAGTCAGCCCAACTCAAGTATATTACCATACATAACCAAGAACATTATGATATAATCGTCTCAAGCACCAAGACTCATGATGGTCCAACCGAATCACCAGTGACTCTAAGGCATAAACATAACTAGGATAACACACTCCACACATGTGAGAGATACACTCCAATTGGTTATATCGCCATCTTAGACGGTTCATCTGAATGAACATGCTCGTTGGATATCATCATAGATAATGACACGCTAAAATAGCAGAACACCAAACTCCTTGGACAGGGGATCAATCCAAGGGTCTGCTAGAGGATAATATAACCCAACTTGGTCAAAGGAAGATCTCACAGATAGGGGATCACTCCTTGGGTCCGTTGGGGGATATCACATCTTAATCTAACATTCTACATATCATAGCAGTCAGATAAAATATCGTCGCCTATATAAAGGTGGGCTCGACGATGCTGAGACCCCCATTCGATATAACTCATGAAGTAGTGGATCGACCCGACGATACCAGAAACCCTACCAAAACCACCCGTTGAGTAGGGATCATAAAACCGATGATATCACAACCATAAAATTATCATCCACTATATAGGGGATCATACTACCAATGATTCCTCAAACCCTACAGAGTTGTTCTTTTAAATAGGGGACCACCGCCTTTCGATGAGTGGTCATAGTGATACCAAGAACCCAATCTAGGAAGGTGAACCTAGAGGATCCTTCCCTGGCCACACTATATGTATACCAAAACTCTATCTGAAAACATAATGTCAAGGGGATCACAGCTCATTGTTTGGGTTGTAATGCCACATGAACCCTCATAGCAAAAAACCAAGGGATTTCACTTAACTGTTGCTGCTCCAAACGTTGCTAACCAAAGCTACCCACAACATCACCACACTGCATACCTTTGAGGTCCAAAATGAGGATACCATCATGTTCTATGTGGAAATCCACATAGGATAGGCTATTTATTCACCTGAAATGGAAAACTGGTGAAAAATGTATTATTCACCATAGAAATCCATTTTGGGGCCCACAGAACGATTCTGAAACTCATCAAGTGGATCACACCATTGCGATCCCCTCGAAAGAACGTACAAGATCATCTACTCATACCTCCAAAATAAAAAACTGACAAAAAAGTCACGTTTCTCTATAAACTCCAAAAACCAGCCTCGTGGGGCCCACACCATGATATCAGTGTCACCACTAAGAAACTATCTTGAAAAGTCTTCCTTACTATAAGGATCCCATTTCGAGGTATGGAGCATCAATCGGAAGCTCCGTGCAGAATTTACGACGTGTCGAAGTTGATTAATAAAAAAATATTATTATTATTTTAAACATTTTATGCCCATGGTCCATGATCCTGATTGTCTGAACTACTGAAACCACTTCAAGTGGTCCGTCTTGATGCTGGGGTCGCATCACCATAGATGGATCGTGAATCCCACTTTCCGTTTGCAAGTGACGGGGGTTTAATGAACCCCCAGGCATGAAAAATTTTCGGACCGGCTCGAACCGGTCGGTCTGTCCTGGCCTGGGCTGGCCTATGCCAGTCGTCCTGACCACCGACGGCCCACTTTGGTTGGTGTCCCTATACCATGTGGTTCCTCGCACACCAATGCATGCCCGAAACTGGTGCGCCTTTGATTTTCACTAGATCGTCGCCGCTGCATAGCTGTCCTTCTCCTCTCGCAGTGCCATCAGGTTGGTGGGACTTCTGCGGACCACCAAGATCACCCCATTGGTCTAAATTGTGATCCGGAGGCATCTACGTGACCCTAAGGACCCATCCTTCCCTTCAACAACAAAAAAATAATGAAATTAGATGAATAAACAAGATTGAGGAATTAAAAATAAAACCACCTACCTTATGGGAAAAACGCTGACGTTTAAGCATAGATCTGCACTCCAAACCTAATGTAGCATGATCCAGGAGTGTCTGCCTACAAGATCTGAGACCGACGATGCTTTGTTTTGACTACTAGGCTTCAGATTCATCGTTTTTTTATCAAATAACATAGGATGAGGGGTGAGGGTGTGCATTCCCAGAGGGGAGAGAGGAAGACGAGGGGTTTTATTTTTTTAAAGAAAAACTCCATCCACCATTAAATGTCCCAGCTCCGCCCCGCCTCTGACCAAAACTCTCAGACCAGAATGTTTTATGTCGCGCTAAGCGTAAACATTGTGTTCTAAAATCAATGGTGTGCTCAGAATATCAATCTGATACTCCGTTAAATATTTATTCAAGCCGACACCCATAAACAAAATTATTAATTTATTTATGAAAATTCCATTGGTCAACTTATTCTACAGTGGGCCTGTGCCTGTAAAGGTTACACCCCGCATTAGGTAAAGAGAATAATGCAGATTCAACTATGACCTTGGATTTCAGATCTATGCTCCTATTTAGGAGATTACTCATCTTCGACATGTGAATAGTATAAAACTGCTTAATATTTTTCGAAAATTATTTTTCCCCACATCAGGCCTCGGAGTCACACACCGTCTTCACTCCTAGCTCTGGAATTATTCGTAGGAATATTCTAAAGTCTGGTAGGGCCAAAACCCATGTTTCTAGATCCTCCCCGACTTAAGTCTTTTTTCCATGAAAAGCCATTAGAACGGTGAAAAGAAACTGAACTCTGAATTGGGTTTCCCACACTAGTGACTTTACCAAAACCCCAACAAAGACACCAAGGGTTCCCATGCTTCCAATCAGAACACACTATGAGGATACAAAAGAATTTTCTCACAAAATCCCTCACACACAACCCTAAACCAAACACATAAGTCAGAGGGGCTCGTCCTCCACACCTCAATACTATCCACTTTGTGCAGCACTGACTTTCTTGCATGGTTTTAATCACGTCACAAAAATGCATATTGATGGGGGAATGATCCCTCTTCCTCATTCATTTAAATCATGTCCAACAACACCGACACTAACACAGGGACTTATGAATTCCCTAAAAAAACCTCAGGTAATAAATATAAAGGAAAGAGTACCTCCTAACATTGTCTATAAAAACTACTACAGAAATTAGAAAGGACATAGAGAACACCTCTATCCATACACAAAGCTTCGACGTCAAAAACCTCTAAAGCATGAAGTTGTCCTCACCCCCTTCCTCTAGCTCCATATGACTGGCATGGACCACCATGGGTGGTGGTGGTAACTCGTACCACCCACTATCTCCTACTGCAGCACCCACTCTATCACCACATCTGCTGTCCTAAAGACCTCCATAATCAATACGCTACCTTTTCCAAATAGGAATGTCGACCGACACCCTGTCCGTAGCATGGAGGGTCAAGAAATCTCTTGCCAGATTTCCGTAACTGTCACAAGTGTAACCCCACCTCTCCTATGACTGAAAAAATTGTTCTGAGAGACCTAAGCCTCAGATCCTCCATCCTGTGGTTTCCTGATGAAAAGTCGAGCATATACGGACCCCTGTGTCTTCCATCGACTACTAGTTACTGAACCTACTTCAGAGGTCTCAACTCTCACGGGCCCTGCACTAAAGGGCAGAATCTACTCATCCAGAAAGCTCTCCACCACCAAGGCCCACTCTAGCACTCCAGCAAAGGTGGGAAGGCCCAAGGAAATCAGAAATTCCAAGATGTCTCTACATAGGCCCTACTCAAAGGTCTAAGCCCGCAATAATGTGTCTCAAACAATTTCTAGCGAGTATTGTGATAGTTCTGTAAACCTCGCTGAGTACTCTGACATGGTCATGTCCTCCTGCTGATGATGTAGAAGATCCTCGAACTGCACTGACCTCAGCATGACCGGATAAACTCTTCCCTAAATAGCTGCTCAAACTTTTTCCATGTCATATTCTCCTCATCGTGGGATTGCGTAACCAAACTCCACTATCTCATGACTGAACCATGAAGAAGGATCACCTATAGGACCACCATCTGATTTAAAGGTGTCCTCGCCCAGAGGAAAACTCAAGTGACTGCTTCGAGCCAGTCATCAGCTATCTGGGGGTTTAGATAACCCTGGTACCTTAGAGGTTTCTACCTATGGAACTCATGTAGCACACCTAGCCTGTGTGAATCATCATCCTGCACTGTTGGCACAACCAGTTGCTCGACAGGTGGTGGATCAACTGGTGGACCACCTAGATTTTTAGCCTCAGAACCAATTCCCTACTCCAAAGCCTCTACTCGGGGTGGAGCATCACCACAGTCCCACTGAGGAACAATTTCTTGTTGTTGTCATGGAGGAATCGTAAAATACAATCAATATACACCACTTTGAAAGAGTATATTTGAAGAGCTAACTAAAGAAGGACAAGGAAAACCCAAATACCGGTGTTATATGATGCTTGTACCATTATTTCCATGTGACTTGTATACTAATTTCTTAAGTCGAAAGGCAAATGATCAGAGGCCTTTTTAATTGATACATCAACCACTGCACTATCACCCGAGTCCTTAGCCAGAAATCCAAACTCGAAACATTTGAACACTGCCTCTATGAAACCAAAACCAAGTTCATAGATAGACCACCAATGCTCAGAGATCCCAAAGGTGGAGCCTCCTCTGATACAAATATGTGGTGACCCGACCCAAAGGGTCTCATGCAGCAACTCCCCAATCCCGCCTCCAATAGGATTGGTTCTTGAGACATGCGGTGTGTAATCTATCACAGCCATTAGAGACATTATTCTTAGGTACCTATACTCAAAAACCCACATACACCTTTATGAAACAATGCAGAGTTATATATAAAAACTAAAAAAATGCATACATACATATAACCCACAACCAGATTACATAGAAAAGTACCAAAGGGAAAAAACATGGACCACCAAAAGTAAACTAAAAAATTGTCGAACATACTTTGAAGAAGGGGATTGATGTCAGAAGAACTCGGCGGAAAGATCAACGACATAGCTCTGGTGGACACCCTGTTCGGTCAAGCTCACTAACCTCCTACTACTTCGGGTCCTCCTGGGACACTTTCGAAAGGTCTATGGTCTGCACAAAACAAAAAACAAGTGAGGGAAATGCCTATGCAGGGGTGAGTATAAAAATAATCAGTAGGCCCCGAAAAAAACCCCAAAATAAAAGAGAGAAACTGAAAAGAAATTGTTACATCATCCCAGCCAAAGGGAACCCAAATGAGAGAGAAACTTTGTATCGAGACCATCCTTAGAAAAACATGACTTGTCAGTCCAGCTCAGGTATATGCCCATAAATATACCATGAACATTCATATATAATCCTCTCATGTACAATTCCTCGTGAGAGTATGACAACATCACCAGCAACACTAAGGCATAAACATAACCTGGAGAACACACTCTACATGTTCGAGAGATACAATCAACTAGGTCACATCGCCATCCTAGATAGACAATATGAGCAAACACGCTCGTTGAATATCATCACTGAGAACGTCATGCTAAAATAGAATAACACCAAACTCCTCAGATAGGGGATCACTCTTAGGGTCCGCTAAGGGATACTAGAACCCAGCTTGATCAAACAAATATCTCACAGATAGGGGATCACACCCAGGGTCTGTTGGGGGATACCCCAACCTGATCTGACATTCCATAGATCACAACACTCAAATAGAGGATTGTTTCCTATATAATGGTGGCCTCAACGACATCGAGAACCCCATCTAGCATAACTAGAAAATTTGGGGATCAAACTGAAGATACCCCAAACCCTAACAAAACCACCCACTGAGTAGAGGATCATATACCTGATGATACTACCGCACTACAATTTTTGTCCACTACAAATGGTATCATACTACCAATGATGCCTCAAAACCTATGGCATTGTTATGCTATGTATGAGATCATCACCTATGGATGAGAAATCATAGCAATACTGACACAACGATCTAGGAAATTAAAGCTAGAGGATCCTTCCTCGGCCCCACCAGAGGGATACCACAACTCTATATGGAAATATCCTATTGTAGAGATTAGAACCTTGTATTGGGGTTGTAATGCCACATGAACCCTCAAACGAACAAACCAAGGGAGTTCACTCAATCACTGATTTTCCAAACGTCACTAACCTAAGCGACCTGCAACATCACCACACTGTGTATCTCTGAGGTCCAAAACGAGTCTACCATCATGTTCTATGTAGAAAAATACACAGGATAGGCTATTTAATCGCCCAAAATGGACAACCAGTGAAAAAGGTTCTATTAACTGTAGATAGCCCATGTGGGGCCCACAACTTGATTTTGAAACTCATCAAGAGGATCTAACCATTACAATCCCCTTTAAAAAATATAGGTGATCATCGAATCATTCGTCCAAAACAAACACCTGAAAAAATGGTCACGTTTCTCCATAAACACCCAAAACTAGCCTCGTGGGGCCCACACCCTGTACTATGTCCCAGTGCCCAACAAAAATCCAGAAAATTCCTCCTTACTATCAAGATCACAAAGCCACTGACTGTGCATCAATTGGATGCTCCGTGTAGATGGCTCGCGAATCTGACTTTCCGTTTTCTTGTTAAGGGGGTTTAAAGAACCCCTAGTCTTGAAAAATGGCCAGACCAGCCTGAACCGGCCGGTCCGCGCCGGCGCGCACCCACATATTACCCAGCCTCCAGCCAAGGAACCATTGATTGAAACCAGACCACATCCTCTATGGGGTGGTCCTTCTTATTCGGCTGCACTATCATGCTAGTGTTGTGTCGACGTGACTTCTACGGATCGTTGGGATCACCTCAGTGGTCCAAATCATGATCTGGACGCATCTGTGTGGCCGTCAAGACCCTACATTCCATAAAAAGATGAAAAATGAAGAAATTCTAAGAATAAATGGGATCAGGTAATTAAAACTCAAACCTCCTACCTCACGAGTGAAACACTGACATTCGAGCTTAGATCAGTGCTCCAAACCTAGCATTGCACCATCCGGGAGTGTTTGTCATCAAGATTTGAGACCAAAGGTGCTTCGTTTCGACGATTAGGCATTAGATTCATTGGATTATCATTGAATAAAGGAGGATGTGGGGGTGAGGGTGTGCACACCTAGGGGTAAGGGAGTAATATGAGAGGATTATTATTATTATTTTATTGAAAAACTCTTTTCTCCATTTAACGTCCCAGCTCCGCCATGCCTCTGACCAAAACTCTCAGTTCATAAATTTTTTTTGTCGCAATTAGTGTAAACATGGAGTTATGAACTCAACACTGGGCTCAGTATTTCAATATGAGACTCTGTTAAGGATTTATTCAAGCTGACACTCATAAGTAAAATTATTCATTTATTTACGAAAACACCATTAGCCACCTTCTTCTACAATGGGCCCACGCCCACAAAGGTTACACCCTGCCTTGGGTAAATGGAATTCTCTGAACGCAACCATTCCATCAGATTTTTTTATTTGAGCTACCTTTTAGTAGATAACTCATCTCAACCACGTTCATTGTATAAAAATAATTAATATTTTTATAAAATTAATTTTGGGCACACTGGGACTTAGAATCACATGTCACTTTCATGCCTAGTTATGGAATTATTCGTAGGAATATTCCAATATCTAACAAGGCCCAAAACAATGTCACTACACATGCACCTTGGGTCAAAAGTTTGTAGACAAACTGTGTGGACCCTTGTTCTCCTCTATCATAGCCCACATGGTTTGTGGAGATCATGCATGATGAGCTTCATGGTTTCTTATAACCATACAGACCAGTATATTTTCCAAATTATTAGCTTTTTGGGCTCTCAAAGAGCACCAGACGCCCTCATAACCTCTAGGAATTTATTAGGTAACATCATAAGGGTCTATTAAAATAATTTAAACCAAATAATAACAATTTTTACATTAACGAAAATATGGGTAGTCAAAACCTACCCTCCATAAAACAATTCGTCCTTGAGTTGGGCTTCTGAGGGTAAAGAGGTATCTGCATAAGAAATTTGCATCCAATGAGCTTGCATACCAGATTCCCTCTCCCATTTCTCATCATGTACTAAACTATAATTCCATAATTACCATTCCAAAGAAGATAAAATTCCTCAGAGTGTCTTAATTATCTGGTCCACAATACATATTGGATACTCCTCAAAAGAATCATCTACAACCAACTTAATCTTTTCAGGCTGAAAGACATGTGATGAGTATGGGTAATACCCGTGATACTGATATAATTAAAATAAATCATGTATATACTAGTATCTCTAAATAAGTTTTATATGGTAATCCATAGATTCAATCCATTTCAAAACCGTTTAGGGTCCAACAAACCTAAGTGAGAGATTACCCTACCTCTAAATATGTCTATGCCCCAACCTGGGGGAGACTTGAATGAAAAATTGATCTCTGACCATGAAATCAAGAGTTCACCAGTGTTGGTTATCATAAGACTATTTTTTAGAGTGAGTTTTCATCATTAACTTTCTAATCAACTAGACTTTCTTTGTTGTCCCCTTAATAAGATGTGTCCCACGAATAGTTACCTCTCCTTCCTCTATCCAACACCTAGGTGAATGAAAAAGGACTACCATATAATAAATCATATGTATCCATCTCAATTATAGCCTGAAATATATTAGTAGGACCAAACTCAGCAAGTGGAACATGTTTCTCCAAAGAACCCTTGATGTTAAGGACACGTGCACGAAGCATGTCCTCATACACTTGAATCATGCATTCAATTTATCCCTCATTCTGTGGTTGATAGGTCATGGTAAAAAGAACATATGAACCTAAGTCCTTTATTAACCCCTACCAGAACCATTCCATAATGTTAGAATCTCTAACAGAACTAAAATAATAAGGATTTATAAGAAGATGTATGACCTCACAAACATATATCCTCCTTAGATTGTCTACCAAGAAGGTATATCAAATAGGTAATAAAAGTGTTTCAGTCATCAAAAATATCAATGAAAAACGACAGTTTATCATTTATATAAGGTGATCTCGGTAAACTAGTCACAAAATCTATTGAAACATCTTCCCATTTCCACAGGGGAATGGGAAATGGCTGTAAAAGACCTGTCGGACACTGATGTTATACCTTCACCAACTGACTTGTAGAAAAATGATTGATAATGCCAAAAATATCCTATTTCATTTCAAGCCACCAATAGTGGCATCATATGTCTTGATATATCTTGGTGACACTGGGGTAAACTACCCATGATGAGGCATGAAATTCTTACACTATCTCATCTCTAAAGCCTCCCAAGACACATACACACCCATGAATTAGTAAAGTATCATCCCTACCCATGGTCCAACCTGAAAATGTATCATCATCTAAAAAGCTTTTCCTTTTGTCAAGGCCACCCTGATTAGATATTTTTTTCATTCTCATCCACTTCAGAATGGTAGGGTTCATTGAAAAGGCTTAGAGGACAGACTTCCCATTAAGAACATAAAACTCAACATGCATTTATGAAAGCAAACACATTCATTAAAATTATCTACTAGACTCATAAACAACCTATATTTGAGTCTTATAGATCATATCATTAGTTATTGTATTACCTTTAACATTAATTTAATCAGAACTGAAATCAAATGACTATAGGTACTTAACCCGCATGCACTGCCCTGAGATTTAGATATGACATTTTAAACATGTAATTGAGGATTTTGTGATATTTGAACACCAAAAAATGAACTTCAAGTAAATAGTATCTCCGAAATTGTTCATAATGAACAACCATAGTTAACTCGATCTCATCTGTAGGGTATTTCTACACCTGGGGCCTCAACTGGTGAGACACGTATGTGACGAGTTTCTCTCCCTACATTAGAACATCTCCATGCCTGATACATTATGTTTCAGATTAAAATTTATAGATCCATCCAAAATTTGGAAGAATTATTATTGGTTATAATTTAAAATCACTATTAAACTCTTGAAAATAAATCTTCATAAGATTCTGACCATAAAATTTGACACCCTTGTTTGTCAATCTTGTAAGTGACACTATAAAGAGTGAGAAGTCTTGGATGAGTTAACTAAAATAATTGGAAATCCCCAAGAAATTTTGGCTATAAAATAAATTATTAGGATGGTCCTAGTAAACTAAATCTCTCACTTTATCTATTTCTAAAAAGTTCTTGATATTGAGGTGATATGGCTCAATAAGTGCACCTTAAAGATCCAAAACTTGTATTTATTAATATTAGAAAAGAGTTGATCATCTCTAAGTGTATTAATCATGATATCAATATGAATATCATGTCCATTTCAAGAAAAATAATACACTATGATATTTTCATCAACTACTACCATGAATGAGTCTATACATGGTGGAAAAAAGGATTCATTATAGCCATGAAAATAACAGGTTCATTCGTGAGACGAAACAACATTACTAAGTACTCATATAGATCATATCTTCTCCTAAAGTCATTGTGATGTATGTATGATGACTTGACAAGAACATGATGATAGAAAAAACTCAAATAAATCTATGAAAACACCTTTTAATTTCATAGTTGATCAATGATGTCTTGTATTAGAGGTAGTGGATACCAATTCATTACCGTGAGACGGTTCAAATGATGGTAATGCACTCAAAGCCTAAGGGTACTTTCTGCATTCTTGGAAAATAGAATTGTTAACCCAAAAGATAAATTTTGAAGAATATTAGTCCTTTATATTCCAGATCCACTAAATATTTCTTGAGTTTCACATGTTTCGTAGGTTCTATCCTTTAAAGAGAAATGGTCACTGGTGCTACTCCTGACACAATATCAATTGTAAACTCTACCCCTATCTCTATAGGTAACCCGAAAATTTATTTAGGGAAGACATACCTATAACACTCTATTACCTGAGGGAAAATAATGGGTCATAACCTCTGATTATAAAGGAAATCAATACTGATATGATCTCTCACACTACCCAGCCTATGTTTCTCGGTTCCTGATCAAGTCGCATGAACATACCAATCTCCCTTATGCACATTCCTACCACCCTATGGTGATGTACACATTTACCTTTAATTATTTATGTCTATATAGGATAAAAATGGAACTATCCAATCCATCCTGATGATTACATCATAGATCAACATTTCGAGGACAAAAATATCTCATGCGAAGAGGTATCTTCCAATACATGCAATGATGAATACCCTCTAGTCGGATACCTAATGGGGTATCTGGAGTCTTAAATCCATAGAATTGGTCAATCTTGAGGCCCAAAATCTCCATGAATGCCTTATATATAAATGATTGAGACAATCTTATATCAAATAAAGTAGACACTAAAGTTGAGGCTACTGAAATAGTACCTCAAACTATAGATGTTTTGGTTAACTTCTCCTCCGGTATAGTTTGGACACTGTCTAACTAGCCTATACCATGGCCTTGAGTCACTACATGAATGCCTTGATTAATAATTCTCTATTGTCACTAAGAATCATGAGTCTGAATACCTCATCCTTGACTTCTACCTCTACCTAAGTTACTAGAAGTACTTCAGCTACCTTCCTAACAAGATACTCTAGGCCATGTTCTAGAATGTGGAGTTGGAATAGATCCTTTCCCACTAAGTACTGGTGGAAAAGTCCTATATAAGTGTAGGATATTCCAAATAATTCCATAGCCTTTGAATTATAATAGATCCCAAAAACATTGAGATTTTATATTTCAGGGTTTTCCACACTTGTTACATATCAAGAAACCGTGAGTGTGAGGAACCTGACTGCTGATACCTCTATGAGTAGCCTCAAAATGCCTCTTTCTCCCATTAGGAGAAGCACTGATAAATCTAGCTGTTAAACCACCTTGACTCACCCCATCATATACCCTAAAATTTATCTCTATAATAAGGTATTGGTTGAATATCTCAAAAATATTAGTCAACCTGAATGCATTGACCTATGATTTGACGGTGTAAATCATCCCATTCTTGAATCACCTAGTGGTCATAAGATCATCACTCACTAGAGTCATTGTGAAACACTATAACTCAGTAAAGCGAGAATAATACTCTAGGATATACTTGGATCCTTATTGCAGGTTCATAAACTCTATATCCCAATCAACCCTATGAGTTTATAGAAAAAAATAATCATAGAAGACAATATATAAATATTCCCAAACAATATCACGATGTCGATCTACATGGGTAATAACATCCCATCATCTTTTGGCAGAATCATGTAGCATATAAGCTGCAATAATAACCCTCCACTCAAGAGGAATATCCAAATGATCAAATATATACAGAATATATTTGATCAAATACTCAATAGCATTAGGATTAAAAAGATGGAACTCCAGTTAAACCACTACCATAGGCGGGGCAGGTTGAGAAACACCTTTCGTAGACTATAACATATGAAAAAATCCCCCATGGAAATGGGTGTCGGTTTCCATATCAAGAATTTGAAGAGGTTCCATAGGTATAACTATATGATGAATCACTGGTGCCTTATGTCCCACCACCTTCAGTGCATGGTGATCATTACCATTAGGGAATATGATTGGGGGACATCTTGGAGACATCATGTTACAATTCCAAAATCATTCCTCAAATGATATATTAAAGATTGAAAAATTGTAGATATAAAACTAGGATAGGTGAATATCCTTCCAATATATAGTTCATAAACCTATACCTACTCCTAAATATAGGAATGGGTAATATATAAAGGTCGTAAAATGCCATAAGAACATATTAAACACACCAACTACCGATTAGTAAGTCTCAGTTCGAGTCTAGGTCTTGTATCAAATGTATTATATAATCATTCCTTTTTTAAAAGCAGTATTCATTTTTAACTTATTACTCATTTATGCTTTGTGAATTTCTTTAAATGATTGAATTATTTGGATCTCTATTTTTGATCCACAAGGGCCCATACTCCCCATGAACCAAAATATGGTGTCCACTTAACACACAACATAAAATTTTCCATCCCATGCGACCAATGGTCCATAGATCAAAATTCCATAATTGACTTCTTAATGTGTATGCTTTAACTTATGAAAGAAAACACATCTTGGTTAAGGCAGGCACTTTAAATGTCAATTATGTTTTCTCTACCCTAAAAGGAATGTCATCACAATTCCATATATAATCAAGGCACAAAAAATATGCAATAGAAAAATGCACACCGAAAATTAACATGGATGGAAAATTTTATAGTGTATTAGTCCTATTATACGTATCATGATTATTTTAATGTAATTCCCTCTTTTAATTCAGACTTGATAATAGAAAAATCTATTCAATAATTTCTAAGTCAATAACATCTCAGGACATGTGTTTTTTCCAACTGTGATGTTGTATCACTTATAAATGGAAAAATCGACAACTGAAATTTGATATCCTAGGTAATTTGGGCATCCTATATTCCCGGGTTAGCTACATATAGGGATAGGGTCACTTCCAAATTCCATTAACTCCTAGTCTCTTTTATAATACCGAAATAGTAAAAAAAAGGAAAAATGACCTTGGATACCACTTTGTAATGTCCTGACCCAACATCCACTCAACTGGGACCCCAAAACCGTTGGTCACAAGGCCTGAAGTGCACCTCCCCATACACCATAGGCTACCGAATAGTAGTGAGGGTGTAAAGGTGGTATCATGGGGAGACAATAACCTCAATTTAGAGTGACATAGAATATAACAAAAATAATAATACAATAAAATAATCATGATATAAACAAAATACAATATATTAGACTAGTAACCCACCATAGCAGAAGAAAGTATGATATATTTAATAATAATAAACTAAGGAATCATAAATAACTGAACAAATGAATAATAATATTAAAATCCACTATGATGTTTCATATAAATGAAGGAATAGTATGCATATGTCAAATAATGGAATAGGGAACATACATATACAATAAGATATAGAAAATTTAGAATAATACAAAAGGATGCTTGACTAGAATATCGAGCATATCCTCGGCCCTCTAATCCTAAACTCAAACTACAAGGAAATCATATCAAATATTTGTAGCAAGGTGCTTGCCATTATCCATACCTGCAAACAAGTAATCTACTCAGGTACCAAAGGCAACCCGAGTGTGGTGTAATATAAAATCCTAGTAGGCCATCACCAATGGTTTATAGATTTAATCCAAGAATTTATCATAGCTAAACAGTGTGAAATTATAAATAAATAATCAACAATTCTGAATAAATAAACACCAGTATACTCAGGTTCCTAAAGGACACCAAGCAGTTATGCCAACTTTGGATCATGGCTGGAATGAGTGTATGATCAGTAACTATATATATAGTAATAATATATATATATATATAGTAATATAATTTATCCACCTATATGGACTAAATATGTGTTAAAATAAGTTTCCATATACCAGGAATACTAGGTTCTGGATGGATCACAACTTAAATCGGTCATCCATAACTAGTCTAAATGAGATATTAGCTCAAGGAAAAGGGTGTATGCCCTATATCTTATAATTAGTGAGAGACTTAATTCTCAAAAATCCATATGGTGGGGGTGTCTTCATTCCAACACCTAAAAAATGGATGTGCTGCATCATGCCCACCATCCAAATAGTTTTAATGGTGTGAGAGGTCATTCTTAACACTCAAATTAAGGGAGAGTGAAATTCCATGCCCAAAAAGACCCTTAAACATCATACCACATAAAATATAAATGGAGTAATAATAATAATAATATCCATGATAAATTACCTCTCATCAATTATATTTACTTATCGCATTATAATAAAGTCATTACAATTCAATTAAGGATTTTGATAAAGAATGAAATAAATGTACTGGCCTTTCCACCCATTATAGACCATTTAAATTAATCCATTTAATTAATTTAATAATTAAAATCATAATGAATCAATCCATTTATTTAACCAAAACATAAAAATTCATATTACAAGGCTCAATGAAGAACTTAAAAGGTTTTATTATCAATTAGGCAATTTCTAACCAGGGAAATCCCGTTTATAAGTCTATCCAAGCACATAGAAGGTGTATTGGTGCCATAGAAATTTATTTAACAGTGGTAAATTCCATTTATAATCCAAGATGAATTATTAGAAGGTGTTAGAGGAATTTAATCATTTAATTTTAAAGGATAATTTCATGCCTTCACACCCATGGGCTGTCTCTGATCGATGTTGGTATCCTCTATTTACATAACAATGAGCAACTGGATTATACCAATGTGTGTATATCAATTTAGAATGATTAAATCCATTTTAAGGTGATACATGGTGAAGGAAGACATGTGGAACTAAATTTGGATTTAAAAACAAAATTGTTTTTGGGAAAAATACTAATACCACCTAATTTATGGTCATTAAAAACTCCATGTCTGATGGCAGCCTCATATTCAAAGTATATTGGGAAAAATAAAATAACTGATCCAATATAATAAAAATAAAGTAATATATATTGTAGCAATATATCATACTATATCCAAATATAATATTCTAATGTAAGGAAGAGTAATTGAGATATTACCTCTTGTCATCCATCGCTTCTGACGATAGTCCAATCAAAGTTCTAATCAATGAGAAACATTTATTCCTCACTGAAGAGGACAATATATCTTATAAGATGAGGGATAGATTCTCACCTTCTGAAAAAGAAGATGGGAATAAGGAAAATAGGTTTAAAGTTTAATTAAGGTAAAATAAAATTTCACCCTAAATACAAGGGTGCATGGTTTTGCTGCATGGTTAGACAAACCATGATTTAATTGTGAAAATGACATCTGTCCAAGAGGTTTATTATCATGCATGGTCATGCACCTAAGGTCGCACAGTGGTATAAAAAACATGCATCCAATATTTCTCTTCTACCTCACCCCGCACTCTTAAGAGATATTGTACGAGCTGAGTCGTAGGGTTTCCTCTAAACGTGTGGCTCATTTTTCTCCAAATTATCAGGGGTTCAGGCTCAAAAATATCCCTAGACACCTTCATAACCTCCATGAATCTATTAGGTAAAATCATAAAGGCTGTAATAAAAAACTAACAAGTCATACCATCATTAAAATATGGTTTTTTACATGTATTTAGTTATGTAGAATCATGTTTCAAAGATGATTTTTAACTTGAGAGAACCTATAAGGTTTTTAAATATAAATGGTGACTTGATATTGTAAAAAGAGTGTTGAAAATGATTTCAAAATACCCAAATTTTATTACCCTTGAGGTTTCCCCCTAATGATGATAACTATTGAATGTGAGTTGGATTGGTAAGTTTTAAATAATTTTTGGAAGGTTTGGATCAGTATTAACGTTTTGGATACAGTTTAAAAAATTCCTATATATTATAAAAGTTTTGAGTTATATACCCACAAGAAAACTATAAAATTACATAATGTGAACATTGAGAGGAATGTTTCTTTAAAGATTCAGCATGCCCTTCATGTAAAGTGAAATGTTATATGGACCTTTATAATTTCATGTGTAATAGGGTACTATACATTTCAAGATGATTTTTGAGATTTATAATCCCATATTAATGTATTTTATCTCTTATTTTACTCCACAATACAAGTTAGAGAACTCAAACCCTATAGTATTGTGATCTAGCTGGCTAATAGAAGAACAAAAATAGATGTTGGTGTAATAGAGGATGTGTTTTTGAGTGTAAAATATCTTCTATTCCCAACTTACTTTTATGTCTTAGATATTAAGGATTATAGTTTCAATATACATGAACCCTTAATTTTCAGTATAATTTTTTCTAAAAATAAAAAAATCTATTTTAAATGTTCAAAATGGTACTCTTTCATGAGAATTTGGACCCCAAATTGATGACTTCAATTTTTTTGAGTCTACCAAATATCCATTGGAAAAAAAATTATCAAATCAAGTCAATAAAACTTTTTGATTTTCCACATAATTAATTTCAACTTATTTATTTAGTGAACAATCATTGAATTTACTTGAAAATGAGACTTTACCTGAGGTTGTAATTGTTGTTCATAGATATTTTTTCTCCAGGGATTATAAAATAAATATTAAAACTATTTTTTATGAAACATATATTAATTATTTTTAATTTATTAATATATTTTCATATAATAAATTTACTAAATGCTCTAAAATTTCTAAAAATTATAGAAATAACCGATACATTAATTATTGTGTTAAATCTAAACTATTTTCCAAATCTAACACAATGCACATTGTTTTAAGAAAACTCACATGTTACTTAAATAGTTAGTAAACCTTTTTATATAGAGATTGGTTTAGATGCTAGATTATGTTTCATTAATTCCATAAAACCCATTCATCCAAGTATGGAAATCCTACTAATCATTGATCTAAATTCACCACCTGAAAATAATAGGTATTGCTTCTTGAGAGAGAATGAAACATTACCTACAATCATTGTCCGAGGGATATCACTACGTAAATAAAACTTGTTATTGGTCCTTTTTATAAATTATAATAAAACATTAGGATGGACCTTAGTTAACCTACCAAGAATTAGTCCCTCGATTTTCATGCATTGGATTATTTTATAAGATAATTAAAAACATGTTAGATAGTGTAATTTAAGATTAAATTATACACATTTAAAGGTAGTAAAATAGTAAGTAATTACCCTACTAGAATTTAGATTCTAGTTTTTTATAGCCATTTGGTTGGCCCTATCCAAATTGTGCCAAAAATTGTGGTTTCACTATTTTAATGAATGAATTTCATGAGCTTGTTCACATTAGAATACCGGCTAATGTGATAGTGTGTAGAATTTAGAATGTTTAAATTAATTACTAGCAGAGAAAAATTTCATTTCCCATTCATTGAATATATCTTAGACAGTCTATATATTTAATCCCATTATTTCTTCATAGATGTATTCACATGACACTTTAAAATTTCTATAGCACAATAGGATTAGCAAATGACCACCGTGACCAATACAATTTGAACATTTTCATATAGGATAATACAATTAGAGTTTTCTAATACACCTTTCACAATAAAAATATATATACAGATAAATTTAAAAGTTTTAAGAGGACTTTGTGATGATTTTTAGGGAAAATTATTCTGTGTATCAGTCATGTTTTGAGTGTTTTATGAAAATTACAAGGGATTTCCTTCAAACCTTCTTATATAAAATATTTTATCTAATTTTTTAAAGGATTTATTCTATGGTTGAAATTATTATTGTGTTAGGGAATGGAGTTTTTGGGAATGGAATCTAAATTGATAAGTCTACAGTGAACATTATTTCTTCATTATCTTATCAAATTAGATTGATGGATATATGGAATTTCCTTGGACATGGTGATTTTTAAAAGGGTTTCTTTAAAGAAATTAGAAAAAACCTCTTACCTTTATCAGGACTAATCCAAAAGGATACATGTTTTATATTTAATTAGAATTTAAATGAAGCATTTATGGAATTAGAAGAAATGATTCCATATCTACACATTATCCAACCACTCATCAGGGGCCTATTGTTTTATAATAAAAAGTGTGTAGGAAATATCATGTAATTTCTTATTCATCTAAAAATCAAGATAATTCTCAAGAAAATTATATTATCATTAAAAAAATTTCAAATTAATTTATTTAATCCTTAAAAGATCATAGGATACCATTTAGGTTTTAAATTTTTTTTTCATAGAAGAAAACAAAAAATATTGGGAAATGAAAGAACTTTTCTTTAAGGAAATGTTTTATTACAATATTATATATAAAATATCATGTTCTTTTATATTTTTAACTACTTAGTATCCAATAAAATAAAAAACTTATTCTCAAAGTATTAGGTTTCCATGTATTTTAGTGATGTTAGGAAGTATGTGTAGGATGATCTTTACTTGTGGAACCATGGCAGTAATCAAGTCCTTAGGAAGTGTATTCCATATTAAAAAATCCAATTTGTATTGAAATTTTGACATACCATGAACTCGGATGGAAATTTTAGACTATAATGTATTTTTTGGATAGTATAATACATAGGGATGTTTTTTCCTACCCTCTTGAATGCATCTGCGGAATTTTTCAGAACATATATGTCAAAAATTATAAAGAAACTTTTCTTTTAGAAATGAAATGACTTTTTAACCATTATTATTTTATGATGTGTTTCCTGTTTGATGGATTGACTTTAGGGGTCTATTTTCAAATTCTTTTAGATACCATTATATTTTACTCATTGTGGATTATATATCTAAATGGGTAGAGGTTATTCCAATTAATACTTATGAACATGTTATTAGGTTTAGGATTATAAGGTGTATTCTCATCGACCAAGGTAAAATTTATTTAATAAAATATTATAATCGGTAAAGAAAATATATGAAATGTGTTATAAGGTGTCTACACCTTACCATAATTAAAAAATTGGAATATTTAAATTTTAAAATAGAGCCATGAAAAAATATTTTGGAAAAAAATAGTTCAGTTGAATGTAAATAATTTGAGTTTAAGGTAATATTCTTTTATTTATTTGTATATTTTAACCTAAAAACTCCAACAGGGAGGTCTATTATATTTAAATATTTTGAAGAGCTTATCACCTAACAATTCAGTTGTAACATAGCGATTACTGGGCTATTAAGATCTAAATTTTGAATATTTTTGAAGTAGTAAAGGATGGAAAAAAATTATTATACAAATTAAGATATATTATTATAAAAGTTAAAGGAATTACAATGAGAAAACAAAATTCATCCATGCTAAAATGATTTTGATCAAGGAGAGTAAGTAATGGGACAAAGTTTTTTTATATAATTATATATTTCGTATTTTCCTTGGAAAATTAAATTCTCAATGGGAAAAATGGTGTACAATGACTTATTAATTTCTTTTTAGTTCTAAACATCGTAATGTTAGTTTGAATGATTCAAAATTCACTGTTAATGGGAAAAGTCTATAACAATATTGGAAGATTACACAAAAGCATCCAGTGGAGGAACTCCTTCCATTGAATCCCACATATAGTGTAATTCTCAAAAAAAATCTCCCTACTTATTTATTATGCATTTTACACTATTATGAATTTTATTTAATACATTTATTTTATTTTTATTACGGAAAATTTAATTATCATGTATGGTTGAAGGGGTTATTGGCACTAATAATTAGATTTTTTTTAGAATTTTGTATTTATTTTTTTATTTTTTCTGAAATTATTAATTTTTTGTTGTCTATTGTTTCACTAATTAAGATTAAAAATTCATTATAGACCATGTTTTTATATTTTTCATAAATAATTATTTTTTTGGAAAAAAATCATTGTTAACTTAATTTTTCTTGATGGATAATTATTTCATATTACAATATGAAACATATTAGTAAAATTTTACAGTTTGGGGCTTAGCCTAGTGGTAAATCCTCCTCATAATAATTCATCAATCCTAGGTTCAAATCTCAGTGGAACATAATTTATGTTGGTAGGTGGTGATGTAGGCAAGATACAGGCAATTAGTGATGTAGGAATGACACATACTGTTGGTGATGCAAACATGACGCAAGCAGTTTGTTAGAGGCACGACACTACACTAGGTCTTCAGGAAAGTTTTTTGGTCTTTGGGCTATGTTATATGCTTCATTCCCATTAGTCCTTCAGGAAATGTAGTGATTAAATAATTCATGATTTGTGGGATATCCCAAAGGGGGCATATTACATTCCTTTATGGCATATGTGTGTTGTGCGTGTCTGTGTTTAATGTAATTGTACCCACAAGCACCTATTATATATATTAGTTAAAAAAATTAATCATTTATTTTTTAAAAAAATTTATTTTTTTCAAACTATAAGTATATGATTATATTTTAGTCAAGTTTTATAGACTAAAATGTAAGAATTGTATTTAATTATATTGTTGGGAACTCCAAAATAATAGTTTTAAATCCAAGGTTGAGTGTGTGGTTAATATAATTTTAAATAATACTGAATTAGTTTATTTTATTTTTAAAGATGTATTTATTATTTTAAAATAAATTTATTTATCATATTATTATTGTGAAATTACTGGATAATTATTTTAGTGACTAACAATGGTTTATTTATTATAATATATTTAGAATTAAACTATGTAGATTAAGCGTAACCCTGAAAATTTTATTTGAACATGAATTTAAAGTTATAAAATAGTATTTTCCACTTTAGTTTTGATCATTTTATAAAAATTGAATCCTTCTCAAAAATATAAATATATAAACTTGAAAAGAGTCGCAACTTGTTTCTTCCAACCCACTTTCCTAAAGAATGAACAAAGTTTTCATCTAAATCTACAGAAGAAAATTCATATCAATTTGTCCTAGCTACTTTGATTTCTAAATCTTTTAAATGTTAGTATGATATTTTATTTTCCCTAAAATATCAAATTAGCAGTGGGTGGGGGGAGGGGTTCATTGAGTGTATAATATTTTTCTTATAATGAATATACTCCCCAATGTTAATTTAATTATTTGGTTTTATCGCCTTTCTATAGTGTCACGTTTTTTTAGAAAATATTGGGAAAATTGATTTATAATGCAATTTTAATACCTTAATTAATGTTTGAATTTATCTTTTATATTTTATTAAGTTTCACTATTAATTCATTTCTATTACATGAGAATTTAATTTATGTTTGGATCGTAAGTGTAAGAAATAGATAAAAATAAAAAAATCAACCATCATCAATGTTGTATTTATATTAGTTGTATGGTATTAAAAGTGTATAACAAAAAATAGGGTGATTTAATCACAAGGAAGTGGCATAATTATAGTATAATTAAAAAGAGAATAAATTGAATAAGTCTATGAGTTAGGAGAATAAATTTTCTAGAGGAGACCACTCTCTTAATGCCTTACTTCATCCTCCCACGGAATACCCTCTTAATGAACAAGCTATATTTTCCAAATTAATATCATATCCTTTCCCAAAAAATGAACCCTATATTTATTATAAATATTAACAACAAATTATTTTATGATATATTTTACATTAAAGAATTTCTATTTCTTTTATATCTTTATTTACATGACTCAGTGGGTTTAAATGCACCACAATATTCCATTGAATAATTATTATTAAATGTGACAACTTTGGCCTAGAAGATGTACTTTTGAGTATTAATTATCCTAAATAAATTATGTAAATTATATTTTACACATGTATAAATTAATTTATTGGAAATAAATAAGTTATAGATGAAAATAAAATAATTTGAAATTAAAAAATGATATTATTTTATAAAAAACTATTATTATGCATATGATGTGTTTTTATCTAAAAATATATATTAATCACTATTGATGAATAATTTTTATAATTTTTTATATAATATATTTCATCCAATATAATAACATTAATGTAATTATTTTTACAAGGAATGGAATAAAAATAATTATGGGTTTGTACATAAAAATTCATTTTTTAAAATAGTTTTCGTTTCACTTTTCACACTAATTTTTAAAATGAATATTTGAAACTTTGGTAAATTTAATACAATAAAATGGTTTCCATATATTTTTTCAATGATATCAAATTTGTTAATGAGTTCAATTTTATTTTTATTCATTATGAATAGTAACTTTAGTAAAAATTTAGTACTCGATAATGGTTAAAAGGGTTAATGAGGGGGTTAAAACAAAGTGATAAGGGTTAAAATACCCAAAAATGATATCTAAATATTATTGGTAAATAGTATTTGACTCAAAATTGTCTTATATTTTAATTTGGGTTTCTTTGGTTCCACATGATCTTGAACATGACTTTATTATATTTAAATGTTTTAAGTATTTATAAGAGTTCCAATCCCCTCACTTATAGAGGGGAACCTCTTATGCTATCTTATAAAAACTACATGGGAACTTTATCTCCAAAAATATATAATAAAATAATATCAAAACATCATTAAACAGGACCTTGTGGTTTTATTATTACCTAAACACACATCCAATAATACTTAAGGTGTGTCTCAAAGGAGGATACCCAAAGAATATGTATATGTTCTTACCAAACATTTTCATATTTATATCTTATTAAATCTCTTCAAAATGTTCAATAACCATAATAACATAATTTTGTTAGTATATATACTATTATTAGATATTTTTATATTCATTTTATATTCATTTTCTGTCTTCTTCCTATCTTTTGGAAAATAATAACATCGATCATGCATACATGTGGACTATCACCTACATGAAGTGATGTAATTTATTTTCATTTCATCTTTATATAGATGGTAATATATATTGATTTAATAAACATATATTATATTTATTATATAACTATTATTCTTTAATTGTGAATTATTATTTACTATTCTTGTTTCATCTATGTAAAATTTTAAAAATCACTCGTATGTGCATATATACTATCATCTCCATGAAGTGATGTGATTCATTTTTTTTCAAATATTTATATGAATGATAATAAAAGTGTAGAAAATGAATAAATATGATATTTATGACATGATTATGATTATATATATGATGAAACCCTGGCCAAGGTTATAGAATTGTAACCATCGAACTGAAACATTCATACAAAATAGGGAAGTTCTCACCCAAATGTTCATTTTAAAAAAGAATATTAAATTAAATGATAATTGAAAATTAAAAAGGAATGATAAGTAGTATTTTTTTATATATATAATTATTTAATATTATTTTATTATATATATATTTATTATATAGAATTTATTAATTCATATAATGAAATGTGGTACATGAGATAATAGTTCATGTCATATTCTCATTTCATTCTAATATTGTCTATGCTAAATTAACATTGAGGGAAATTATATGGTTATTATATTTTATTACACATCTATTTTATTCTCCTATTCTTATTCCTAGAATATATATGTATTAATAAAAATTTTATCACTTTTTTAATTAAAAATATTGTGAATATATTTTCTAAGAAAAACCAAACTTATTTATCCTTTGGTTGATGAACTTTTTCTTTCATACACATGTTCTTTAAAATGATTTCACAAAAAATATTTGTTAAATTTATTATTTGAAGCCATTTTCAACCCTAATTGAGTTTATTTTAAAAAAATTCAAAGTAATATTCTTTTATCTTTACGAACATTTAACATTGGTACTTTTTACCAAAATTGTTAAAAGGAATCATTATTTTAGAATTTACCACACAAAAATATTTTCACATAATCATTAACACTCTTTACATTGAAGTATTACTAATAACTTTCTATGATTATTTTCAAATATATTTTTCTATTAATATTGTATAAAATTTTAGTTTTAATGGTACTAAAAGAAAATGGTATTTTCCCTATTATAAAAAAATATTCAAATATAGTTTCAGAGGTATTTTTAATGTTTAATGATTGTTATGCTTCTCTGGGGATATAATATTTTGATACCATTAATTTTCTTTATTTGGATCACTTATGATGATGATGATCTAATAATTAATATTTGAAATAAATTTCTTTCCCTTAGTTTAATTATGTTATTAGGAAATCTTTATGAAACCCATTTCATTTCAATGGGTTATGCTTTAATGAAATGATGAAATTTTTATGAAACATGTTTCCTTTATTTGGATTTTTTTAATAGATATGGGATGTTAACCATTTTTTATTGAAATTAAATCACCCATATTCTTATTTTGCGCATAGAGATCACATTACATGACCATTATTGGCCCATTGGGAATCACACACCATTATAAGAAGCCAATTGAACTAGACCCATTTTTTAGGTCAACATTATTTCCCAAAAGACCAAAGAGAACACAGCTGGATGTCCACTACCAGTCCTCCACCTTTTATCTTGCTCCACCATTGATCCTCCATAGATTTAAATCTCTGCTATAAGAACTATCACCATCCAGCTGTGCCGACAGACATCCCATCACACTATGCTCAACCAACAACCATGGAAGGTCTTCCTCATTTTACCTTGTCCACCTTCAATTCCCCATGGAAGTAGATCCCATCACCCATACACACTAGAGAGATTTTCCCACCACCTTCACTCCATTTAAAACTGTAATCTTCATATTTTCGAGCCATCCCATGGAATTATCACTTCTATTATCCACAACCATTCATTATTGGAATCATATTCAAGGGATAAATCCATACCCCAAGAACTAGGGACAACATTCCTGGATCGAACCCCAAACATTTGGTGTAGTGGTCGGTTCCCATTCCACTTGAATGGTCACCCATTTGTGAACATTCTATGGGTTATAATATAATTAATTAATTAATTAATTATGTTTATAAAGTACACATATATATATTTTTCATTATGTGATATGAGTCCTTGGAATTATATATCCTTCCAATGAATTGGGTAAATATTGATATCTCATGAAATAATATGGAGGGTAATGGGGAGTGAACTCAGTTCAGTAAGGGTCTCTATCCATTATAATAGTCTTGGGAATAAATCATGGCTAAGGAAATGATGGAATTGGGAGTGAACCAAATCTATTATGATTATCTTATTAGTGATATTTGACTATGGAAATGATTTTATATGATTATTTGTATTCCAAAAACCTATGACTTATACTAGTGATATGTCATCATGTCTTGTGATTTATAATTCATGATTCTATAATCATAGTACTTATCTCTTTTATTGTGAAAAATAATTATTCTGTGATTCATGTTTAATGGTCTTTGAATGATTGGGTATGACTTTTATAAGTTTTGATCATGTTATCATGCCATTATTCCTATCATATGAACACTTATGATCATGGATTGATATCTATTATGTTTACCCTTATTGAGAATATGAGCTCACACTTTCATATGTTTCCTTTTTCCATCTCATGAAGAACAATTTTAAGTAGGTCATGTTTAAGAATTATACTATGTGATAATAAAATTTTGGGATATATTGAAGATCATTCAAAAAATATGATGATTATGTATCTAGTATAAAAATATACAAAACATTTTTGGTTATAGGGAATGTTTATAATTATTTGTATTCAATATTCATCTAAATGATGTAATTTTAATGTTTTCAATTCATGGTTTACCAATGTTTGTATTATATTAGCTTTTATTTATTTTTAGATATTAGGATTATAGAAAAAAAATTAAACACCAGGGATAAATATAAGAAAAAGAAGAAAAATGTTGTTTTGGTAATGTATAGTTTGTATGGTTTCCTAGAAATAACATCCCTATTGAGATACTAAAAAGTTGATATTATTTTGGAATAGATAAACATAAGGTAAACACAATAAAATGCTTGGTTGAGAATCAACTCAATCTTTACTCAGTGCACGATTAGTGAGCCATAAACTAAAAATATAACTAAACACTCCTAGGGAATATGATTTGGTTAATTCATATTCTCTTCATGAAACATTATAGTGAATTAGAGGATAGAATCATGACATTGTTGCTGAGGTCTCAAGGGGTCAGGAGGCTCAACCTAATGACGTCCTTTCTCCAATATTCTCTTAGGTTTCTATTGGAATGCCTCAGTCTGGTGTCGGGATGAGTCCATGATCTCCATCGGGTGGTTATCACTCCCCTTTGGGAATCCAACGAGCTATATCCACTTCTATCCCTAGTAAACCTCACTCACTTGCTTCTGGACTACTTGGATCTTCTACTCATGACCCTCCATTTGTGTTGAATGTTATCGAGTTGTGGGGGAAATAAAGTTAAGGGTATCACCACTGTGGTTTCTTAAAGTGTCAAACTTTCCTATGTGAATGTTGTTCATGGTGTTATGGTTTCACCTAATGGTATATGTGATGAACCAACATTATATAGTATCCCAATGATCAATGTATCCAAATGGAGTGTCATTTTTTATGTCGGTTTGGCTGGGGAACAAGTGGTGGTCGTCTCTATGACCCTCTTTCCTAAGGATGGGCTGATTGGTGGAATGGGGATTCAGTCTATATTTGATACCCTGGTGGACACCCATAACTAGTTTGATATCATTTAGAATGTTAATCAGCCAAAAAATCCAAAAATATCGGGAGGGAAAGATATCTCTTAAATCTGGGTGTTTCCTCAAAGGTCATTGGCAGACATGAGGTGGAAGGTAGGTTAGATAGGATGTGCACGCACTCTATTAGCCACCAATCCGGTATCGCTTCTGAGGATTCAACTCTTGATTCTGAGATGGAACATAATTATTCTCAAGGCATGTTTGAGGATGATTTTTGGGGTTATCTTGTGGTGTTAACTAAACCATAAAAGTGTTCTATGGGTTTGTTCTGACTCGTATCTGTAATAGTGGATCCCCGTGGGCATATTGTCTCGTATGTGGTTCTTTTATGGTTTCCCATTTTTTCTTTAAAAGTGATTTTGAAATAAAAAATTTAATTTTCAGTCAGCATAGAATCTATGAAAACATATGATAAGACACAGTGATATTGGATGAATTTAATGTTTCATGGGTTAAAATATGTTATCATAATTTAATATATCATAAGAATGATTTTTATAACCATATTATTTCTTGATTTGATTATTTATGTTTGATACTCACACTATGGTTTTTTTAGTCAATGTATAGAACCTAAAGGAATCATGTGAACAATGAATGTGATGGAAAATACAACAACCATCTTCATTAGAAACCAAATGAAATAGGATTTTTAATTTGAAACCTTGTGTTTATGTCTAATAAACTATATTGAATTATGATTAACAACCTTATCCTTGGTGAGTTTTTGAATTCACCAAATAATATATTGATGGAATTTAAGGAATGTTGGGGTGAAAAATACCTTAGATGGTAAAAATTACTGTAAAAACTCCAACCCCAATGGCCTAGATCCAATAAATACATTATTAAATTTGTACTAGATGTAAGTAATAGTTCAGTAGACTTTTTAAACTAGATACATACTTTAATATCACATAAATTTGAAAACATAAAATATAGTAGAAGTATTTTCTTTGAGAATATTATTATTCTCTCTAGTATATCTTTACATATCATTCATAGTGAACTTCCAGGAATCCTAGGGGAGAGGAAAAAATAATGGGTTTTCTAAGATATTCAGTAATGTTTATGTACTTCACAATATATCTTGAATTAATAAGGAATAATTTATAAGTAAAAGTAAATAACATAAAATACATTGTATTTAATTAATATCTTGCGCATGGATAATAATATGCCAAGAATAAATGATGATCAAATAATGACATATAAATCATCACATGATCTTGAAACTTATCCATGGATATGATGACTATTCAAATAATAAAATATAAATAAAAAATTTATTTCATAATGATGGAATGAATAATTTTAGACATATAAAACATACCTTCTATGCCTTGTTCCAAGGAATATAAAAATAATGTTAAGGCCTCACGCTAATACATTTACATAAATGGGTAAGTCCTCTTCTCTATATGTAATTTTTTCTTAGGTGTCCTAATTATACATTGAGGGGATATATAATTCATGTCTACACCCAAAACATAATTACTCTAATTCATTCCTCAAATTAATAGATGATAAAACTTAATCAACATGCCTTAACAATAAAAACATTCCACATTGGAAGAACTAGTATATAGAATGTCAATACTTTCCCAAGTCAAACTAATCATAAAAAATTTAGATAACTATTTTGATTGAAATTTTAGATTATATCATCAGTTAAAAAAAATAATTCAACTTTGGATGTTGATATAGATAAAATATATTAAAAATATCACATGAAATTTTCTTGGGGAATTTTTGTTCATTTTCAAATCACTTTTATATAATCTATAATTTTCTAAAATAAAATATAAAAAAATTCATTCAAAATAACCTTGTAAACATTTAAAGTAGGATTAAAATAATTGAGAGGATATGATAGTGGTAAATTCAATTCATATCATATAAGTTAAAAAATATTCCTTCCACACTTTTATAAAATAATAAAAAAAGTACATCATACAAATAAAATATATGTATATTCCTTTTAAAATATTTTTCGGAGCAAAAACATGGTAAAATGTTTCATTAAAAAATAATTTGGCTAATAAAAAAAATAATGAATATATTTTACTAGAAATATTGCATTGAAGAAATTGATTCTCAATCGGGTAAACAAAGTCATTTTCCGTAAAAACATTATTTTGGTATCATGAGTAATTAAAAGAAAGTAATATTAGATAAAAACTCATAATTTATAGAAATAAAATTAGTATATGAAATTATATTGTTTTTAATATATAAATATCAAATATTACCCCTAGTTATGACTTAAACATAAGCAATCCAAAATAATGGTGAGGTAGAGAAATAAACCATTACAACTTTGGTAACATCTGAATCATAACACTCATGAATTAAATAAATTAAAATGAAATTTTAAATACCATTAATATAAAGGTAACCATGTTTTTCTAATAAAATGGGAATTATATACTTCATATAAAGGAATGAAGTAGTTAATATGGCATATACCTCACAGAAACAAAAGTGAGATGATAAACCCTTACCTCTAGTTCGACTTACTTCATATGCGTTGAAACATCCATTATAATAAATATATTTTTATTAAAAATATATTAAATAACCATAATCATATATATTATACCATATATGATTTAATTATAAACATTAATCACCAATTTATTAACAATTACTTATTAAAATCATTATTCGAGGTGATAACTTCTTTATTTTAAACATATGTTTTGGTTGGATATTTTTGATCATTGTAAATTGATCCTGGTTCCATTAAATACATAATATTAATCATGGTATAAATATAATATATATTCATTATATATATATATATTTGTTTATAGTTATTTATAAAATGTAGAGATAGAAAAATGAATTACACCATTCATGTAAATGGTAGGCCATATTGTAACATGAAAGGTTGTTTTCACATTTTGATAGATAGAAGGAAAGAAAGTTAAATAATGGTTCACCATTATAGAATAATTATTACATAATATATTTCACATATATTTATTAAATACATCCTTATTACCATTCATGTAAATAATAAATGGAAAAAAATCACATATCTTTGTGGAGGTGGTAATCCACAAGTACACATGAGCAGTGTCATCATTTCTCAATGGATTTGAAGGTTAGAAGATAGATGTTATATTATATGTTTTTAAACATGATTATTTCAAAAATATAATACATATTAATTATTTACCTCTATATAACCATCCATGAAAGTTTTGATGAAAAAATACATAGCTAAGTGGAAACAGAAAGTCATACATATTCACGAGCGATGATTTCTCTTTTTTATAGGGTGGAAAAGAGTTGGAATTTAGTTTTATCATAATAATAATAAAATATAACTATATTTATGGTACTCGAGTACTTTTTTTAATATTTTACAATATACTTATAGTATGTAGTGGATAAAAGAAATTTGATAGATTCAGTAAATATGATTACCTATTCTTCGATAGACATCCTTTATATCTCTTCTTAAGGTACCTTAGGTTTAAATTTTTGGAAGAGAATAACCTATAAAAAATTTATAATCATTCTAAGATAATAAATTGATAATTTGTTTCTAGTATTGTATCCCAAATTGGTGTAAATAAAATAACAAATGTGTGTCCTTTTATAAGTTAGGGAAAAGATACACATGAAATTAAAAAAAATATTAAAATATAATTAAGTCATTGTCAATAAAAATGATTCCAAATGGAAATAAAATAAAATAAAAATATTTTAATTTATAAATATAGTCATCTAATAAAATTTATATAGTTTTTTATCATTTAAATCCTTCTTGTTTTTATTAACCCTTGTTTAGCCAATTTTAACCTTAACCATAATAAAAGTATTTTCCTTCATAATGGGTTATAATATTACTTATAAAGTAATAATTAGAACATAAATGTCCAATGGATGATATTTTATACCATATCTTATCTTTGTAAGTCCAATTTAATGATTCTTTTTTATTTGTGATTAATTTAATAAAATAATCGTTCCATAATATAACATTATTTTCATTTGACACTATTCTTTTAATTAGAATTTAATTACATCATGAAAATGATTGAATATGAATGAAATGCTTAATATGATATATTCATCTATAAAATTTGTGGAACATCATAATTCCTCCATATTTTATTACTTTTAAAAATTTTAAAATCATTTATTTTATTTTTCCCATTAATTAAATATATATTGTGTTGGCATCGTGTAAGAGTTTAATGTAATTATATAGTCAGTAAAAATTATAAAAAAATTACTATCACAAAAAATTATTTCATTATTCAAAATTTAACATTTAATATTAATTAAAAACTTATTTTTATCCTTTTGTTAATATGAATGTGATGTTTAATGTCAAGAGTGTGATATTTTGTGTTTTTCCAAACATAAAATAACATAAAGATCATTATCAAAGAAAAATTACACCAAGTGGTAATATTTTTTCTATATGGATGAAAATGTCAAAAAACACACATAAAATTAGTTAAAATTAAATTTTATAAATAATTTAATGCCGTTTCATAAAGTTCTAACCATATTTTACACATTTTTCCCATACTATGGAGACAAAAATTTACCAAGATTACTATTCATAATAACAAAAAATAAGTTACATATAGATAAAATTTGTACCTCCTAATTAGAAATATGGAATCCATTTTTCAATATTCAATATCTGTAAGTGATAAAAATTAATTTAAGATAAAAACACTAATCATAATAAAAAAATCAGATAAATCCCTTTTAAGTATAAAAATTCTTTTATACAAAATTTAACCATAAACTTGATTCCAATAAACTTAGTTAAATTATTCAAAATATGATATAACTAAGGTTACCATTAAAACATTTTAAAATAAATGATACTTAGTAAATACGTGAAAAAAATATAGAATTTAATAAAAAACATTATATTTTCAACATTCACTAGATAATAAATCATTTTAGAAAAACAAAAAAAAATTACAATACGATAAGTTTTATATGATGAATTCAAAAATATATTTTTTTAAATAATATTTATAAAAATTATATAAATAAACTAAAATTTCTATAAATAATATGTAATAAAAATATTGTTTGAGGAAACCATCTTTTTAAGTATAAAATGATTTTACTAAAAATTCAGTACTTTTTTAATCTTAATAAATAAATTATATGACATAATTATACATTCTTTTATAATTTTTTTACCCATATTAATTCCTTATAATCAAATTTCAAGGAAATAATTGTTATAAAATGAATAATATTTTCATTGTATATCACAGTTCACTTAATGCTCAATGTTTTATGTTAAAAAGGAAATCAAGCATAGTATTATAAATTTTTGGGTGTTAAATTATTTCCCTATAAATAAACATCACCATCATGATTTTATCTTGATCATCAAAGGTTAACCTTTTTTTAAAGACAACATTAAACATAGGGACAATAAAACTTCTTTTAAAAAGGAAAGTGTGAACCATAAAGCTTTCCTGAAATAAAATATATTCAAGTTCTTATGTGAGGATAAAATTAGTGTAATGCAACATTATAGAAATCAAAGAGAATAATAAAATCAATGGATAAATAAATAGTGATATAGAATGTGTTCATGAAAAATTTAGCAACCAAAAACCATAAATTAGTGAGGGGTGAAAAAACCACTAAATTATTATAAATAAATGTAAAAGAATAACATTTTTTATTTTGAGGTCATCTTATTATATTAGTCTATATATCATATAATAATTCATAATTCATAAAATAAACCCCCAAATTGTGTATTATCTCAAATCCATATATAATCATAACAACAAGTTTTTCAACTAGGGAATGATTATTCGTCTTAACAAAAATTGCTTGATAACCAAATTCCTAGTTTCTGCCTTGATTGATAATTCTTTCATCAATGTATCAGGGGATCATTTTATATCAATAAAAAAATGTAAAGACCCATACATTTCAAGGGATTTTTTTAAAATACTTTGGAATTTTACAAGTCTGTGGCTTTTGAAGGAACTTGATTTCGAGGAACGGTGTGCCCAGAATCAATTTCCGAAGTTTATCTCAGGTACGTTCAGTGAACGAATGAGTGGGTTTTTCTATCTTTTGAACCGGTGCTCGGAATTGAAAACTGAGGGCACCGATGAACTCGCAGCACCATTAATTGCTTAAGGAGACCTTTACCGCGGTTGCGTTTGAAGCAGGCCGAGAATATTTAATTTGGAGTTTAGTTAAGAAGTTAAATAAATTTGTTAAAACAAATTTATTTCTAAGGAAGTTAAATCCTCCCATGTGAGGATATATGAGAGGTGGTGCCCACACGAGCCCCATCATATCATCTTCCCATAACTCTCTACAACCCCCCTTTAACACCCCTTCAATTTAATGTGACAACCCCCTTAATAAAGAGACCATCTCTCTCCGTCTTTAATGGTGCCAACACTTTAATTAATTAAGTGTTTAGAATTTGAAAAGGCATGGCATGTTTATTAATTGTGGAAACCTCTCTTTAATATGAGATGGAAAATATTTTGGACAATCTTGTGGGAAACCTCTGGAGAATTTTAGAGAGAACTTTAAACCTCCGACGAAGAACAGTTATCCAATGACGGGCCTTCCAAGATCTTCGACGAAGAACAATCCTTCAACGGAGGTCGGATTCCGACGAGTCTCTGACAGTCAAGCACTGATATGAAGTGTGAGGTGGACACAATGATCGATGTCACCTCTATTATCTTTCCGTGGCTCAAGGACGTGCAACGTTATAATCAAGGTAGGGGTTATTTTTGTTTATGTCTTTATCATCGTTCTTTGTTGCTTAAGGTTTGGCCGCATGATATCGTGGTAACGGGAAGAGATCGGACCCCATAAACACGGCCGATTCTCCTCCCCTCTTCTTTGTTAATCTTCGTTGATGTTGGAGGCGGAGGTGCACAGTGCAGTTGCATCGTGCGGAGATCGGCATGGAACCGCGGCCATGCAAGGTCACGGCGAAGGTGGTGCGGTGTTGTTGCACCGCGCAGAGACGTAGAGGGCTGCGGCCGGAGCGGGCCGCGGAGGTGGTGCGTGGCGCCGTCGCGCCACGCTGGAGGTACTGAGGAAGGTCGGCGCCAGAGCGTGCCGCGACGGAGGGGCGCAACACAGTCGTACCACGCCGGTGAGATGAGCAGCGGCCTAAGGCCGCGGCGGACCAGCAAGGGCGGCCGGCCGAGCCGGCCGCCGGCATCTCCAGGAGGCAGGACCCCTTCTAGGTCCCGCGACAACTCACAAACTGGCCGGACTTAATATCCAGCCATTACCCGGAAACCGGGGGGTGTAACCCCCCCCCCCCCCCCCCCCGACCAGCTGCTAGGGCGGACCCCACTGGGTCCACCGTTTCCAAAAATAGGGTGTTGTGCCCCCTTTGCGTCCCGCTCGGCCAGCGGCCAGCTTCCGAGCTGGGCCGCAGGCCCCGCAGGCTGGGCCAGTCGCAGGCCACATGGGCAGGGCCAGCCGCAGGCCACACGGTCTGGGACCTCCATGCCCCACCGGTCCGGACCCGGACCCGGTTCGGGTCGACCCGGGTCGGACCGGGCCCAGACCCCCTATTTTTCAGAGCATCTTCAGTTAAACGTCCATAACTTGAGTTGTGGACCTCCACTCGATGCATCATTAGTTGCATAGGATTCCTTGGATTGAGACGTTATCTTCGGTATATTACACTCAAGGTTTCGGCGAAGTATGGGTATGGCCGAGTTGGTTCGAACCCGAAACCAACAGGTCCCTCGAAGCAGAACCGCTTATAACTTGAGTTCCGGACATCCGATTGATGTGTCGTCGACTTTGTTGGTTTTCTCTTGATGAGATGGTTCTTTTGGAATACTTCACCTGACGTTTGGACACAGTTGGTGTATGGCCAGGTTGGATTGTACCTGAAATCCAACCGGGCCCCTGGAAAGGAAAAGCCAATAACTTTCAGACCGGACGTCCGTTTGACGAACCATCAGCGGCGTTGGTAATATCATTGAGAAACGGTTCCTTCGAGTATACCCCATGAGATTTTAGGGAACATTTAAGATATGGTCGGGTTGGTTCATACACAAAACCAATCGGGCCCCCAGGACGAAAAGGCTAATAACACACAGATCGGGCGCCCGATTGACGCACCATCTGTTGTGCTGAAATACCTATGACGTGGAATAATTTTGAGATACTTATTCGTGGGACTTTGTGATACTTCGAGTATCGACCAGTAGCTCATGGAGCGGACCCTCTCGGATATGAGTGTACAGAGTGTGCAGACCTAGTAGCTGTAGACCTGACGACTGCTTGTCCGATTCGACTTGGAGTTAGTTGAATAGCCCAGTGGGGAGCACTAATGTGTTTGGGTGGAAGACCCATGGCGGGGAGCACTACTTTGTTTTGGTGGTAGAACCTCAGTACTTGACAGGAGGAGTACCTCTATAGACTAGTAGGGGAACCATTACTGTTTTTTGGGCGGTAGACCCCTGGCGGAGAGCACTACTGTGTTTGGGTGGCAGACCTGTGGTACTCGACAGGAGGAGTACCTCATAAGTCTAAGGTTAGTGTGTAGCACCTCGAAGTCGGGACAGGACCATTGTACTAGACAGAGGAGGAGTTCTCCTGTAGCTGTGGTTTCGACATCATGAATAAAAATCCTGGTTTGAGCCGAGTCAATAACCTTTATGTTTTCCTCATGATTGAGATGGGTATCTTGATAATTTGGGTATATGTATGGGAATATACCTAAGTATTGGTCATCTGTTGATTTCATGACCTTTGTGTTTCCTCATGATTGATATGGGTTACTTGATAACTTAGGTATAAGTATGGTCTTATACCTAAGTAAGGGTTATCTGTTGATATCCTTCTTTATGGTCATCCTTGTGGGATTTAGTGAGACCTTGAGGGTCTCAGGTTCCCTAATGAGTATCGTTATACTCACCCCTACACGAGCTATGCTCGCACCTCATTGTGTTGGATGCAGACAACGGACAGCGCTGACAGAGACTGGGTGTACGAGGACTGGACTGTACCTGAAGTGGACCTCACGACGAGTCGGTACCAGAGGAGGTTAACGGACGAGGGCGCTGAGGAGACTATATGTACCTACCCTTCAAGTAGGATCTGCGGTGGATGGTCCAAGAGCTACGCTATCTATACCTACCCTTCTGGTAGGATCCAAGGTGGACAAACCAGGAGCTGCTTCTATCTTCCAGTTGTTTGCCTTTTCTGTTACACTTTTGTTCAGTTGTAGTTGTACTTTTCAGTTTGGTTTTTATTCTAGCCCATTTTATTTTCAGCACTTTCTTTTGTACTTACTGTTTTACTTCTTCTTGTACTCTGGTTTGATGTGTTTATGTTTTAAAAAGGAAATGCCTTCCCAGTTATTGGTATTTACGCCTTTGGTGCTAGTCTCCAGCCCCTGGCCTATGGAAGGCGGGCTTGGGGTAGTCACAACATGGGCCCCAAGGACGGGTCGTGACAAATTGGTATCAGAGGAGTCTTTTCTACAGTAGAACTTATAACTCTGATATTTCTTTCTGTGAAGAAATAGTGTTAAGGGTACCGAGTGTGGTTTTATTTCAGGGAGTCGAATGTTGGTGCGGTGGCCGACGTATCCACACACCAGGACACTGACTTCTTATTTCTGACTCAGTGCATGAAAAAACTGATTGCGTGTGTGTTTTCAAAAGTTTTCGTTAAGTCATCTCAAACCAGGTCAGCTCACCAGGTTTAAATCATTTGGTTGTGCCACATCTGTTCAGGATTCCTCCACGCAGACAGTTTGTTGGAGTTCTGAGAGAGTACTCGATGACATCCCACTGAGTGAAGAGGCTCCGGTTTAGGTCCCTTTTACTATGTTGGCACCTTAGGGTGGTGTACCAGCAGCACCACCACCCGTTGGGCAGCAGATGGCACCAGTCGTACTAGAGAACGGTGCACGCCGACAGAGCCCATGGCACGAGTTCCAGCAGCCGGGGCCTCTGAGTTTACGAGGCGAGACAGATTCCCAGGCAGCAGAGGACTGGATGGAGGCGATTGCTAGAGTTTTCCACCTAGTTGAGACACTAGTAGAGTGGATGGTGGACTTAGCTACTAGTGTTTTCCAGTGAGTGGCCATGATTATGGTCGGCATAGTGATGGTACTTCGGTACATGGACCAATGTCTGAGATAGTACCTTTGGGTAGTGTGCCACCTATATCACTACATGTTGGTCAGCAGTTTCAACCGGCGGTATCGGTAGATGACACATGTAGGTTCAGTGCCTTACACGTGTTTCAGCATTAGATACCCCTCAGGTTCCGAGGTGAGCCCGACTCACAGGCGGCTGAGGACTGGCTTGAGAAGGTGGATAAGAGTTTTCTAGAGCTTATACAGCTTCGGCAGGACGACATGTAGGCAGCCGAGTAATCATCGAGGCATAACGATCATTCCTAGTACATGATGGCTATGATACGATCAGCGCCCCATGGCTCGGACTTCTGATTAGGGAGTGTTTGATGAAATCCAAGCCAGAACCTTTCCTCTATGCTTTCCTACTTATGTTAGGGTGCTAGAGAGAACCTTTTTGGTTGAGAATTCTTTGGCTGATTGGATACAGCCAGTGAAGGTTAGCAGTGGGAAAGCAAGAAATCGGCGCCAGTTCCGGAGACTTGGGCTTGTAAAAATGTTTTAAGAAGATGAAGTATTAAGGACAGATGAATCTGCAAAGCAGCAGATGTGGAAGCAAAGCTAGGAGAGCAGCATGAGGTGGTGTACATATCGATATGTTACAACCACCCACCTTTGTAGTCCCCACCAGGCTCAGGGAGCAGGAGGGTAGGGAAAGAGAGTAGATGAACGCAGTCAAGGAGTGTAACCTAGGGGCTCTAGGAATGATTCAAGGTACGGTCAATGTATACTATTAGTTGTCGTAACAGCATACATTGATCCGAATCATTCCTTCCTTCCACAAATCTTGTCCCAGACCTAGAGTTTCCAGTTAATCCATTGACTTGACCCTCACGTCTGGAGAAACCATTGGGAGAAGACTCGATAATCATGCTTACACCGATGGTGTGACCTAACCTTTGAGGCAAGAGTTTCGGTTGGAACCTCTTGGTGGCAGCGTCGAGGCCTTACGACGTTAGTTTGGGTATGCACTGGGCAACCATAGTTCATACATAGATTCACTGTATTAGGCCAAAAGGTTGTGGTTAATCTACAACATTGGAGTGGGGTTTTCCCTTGGTCGACGAAAAGGGAATCCCAGGCAGCACAGGATAAACTCATGCATAGGAGGGTGTGGCTGATCACTCTTGAGTCGGCCAAACATACCCTTGTGGCAGCAATAGTTTTTATTTTTCAGTTACAAACAGGAAACGGATGCCTCTAGAGTTCGAGGAGGGTGACACGTCTTTATACGGGTCTCACCTTGACGAGGTCTACGGAGATGTGGCAGAGCCGACAAGTTATATCCGAGGTTCAAAGGACCTCTCCCAGTCTTCAGCAGGGTAGGCGAGGTGGCTTACCGCTTGGTCTTTCCACCACTATTACACCAGGTTCATGATGTCATCCATGTATCTCAGCTAAAGAGATGCGTGCACGACCTAACCATCATCATCGACCACTGGGAGGTAGATATCGATGATGGGGTGACTTTCACAGAGGTTTCAGTAAAGATTGAGGATTGACAGAAGTAGGTCCTATGAGGACGGTCGATTCCTCTGGTGCACATTCTCAAGCAGCACGGGAACTTCTGGAATAGCATATGGGAGTGGGAGGATCAGATGCGTGCATAGTACTTCTTTTATTTTCCCTAGTGTGTGTTAAAGCATTACGGGGATATAAATCCCTAAGGTGGTAGTAATGTAAAGACCCAGAAATTTCAAGGAATTTTTTTTTAAATACTTTGGAATTTTACGAGTCTGTGGCTTCTGACAGAACTTGATTCTGAGGCCCGGTGTGCCCGGAATCAATATCCGATGTTTAGCTCAGGTACATTCTGTGAATGAACGAGCGGATTTTTCTATCTTTTGAACCAGTGCTCGGAATTGAAAACCAAGGGCACCGATTAACTCGCAGTGCCGGTAATTACATAAGGGGACCTTTACCACATTTGCGTTTGAAGCGGGCTGAAAATATTTAATTTTGAGTTTAGTTAAGAAGTTAAATAAATTTGTCAAAACAAATTTATTTCTAAGAAAGTTAAATCCTCCCATGTGTGGATATATGAGAGGTGGGTCCCACATGATCCCCATCCTCTCATCTTCCCATAACTCTATCCAACCCCCCTTTAACACCCCTTCAATTTAATGTGACTACCCCCTTAATAAAGAGACCATCTCTCTACCTCTTTAATGGTACCAACACTTTAATCAATTAAGGGTTTTGAATTTTAAAAGGAATGGCATGTTTATTAATAGGGGATTCCTCTCTTTAATATGGGTTGTAAAATATTTTGGAGAATCTTGTGGGAAACCACTAAATAATTTTAGAGAGAACTTTAATCCTCCGACGAAGAACGGTTCTCCAACGATGGGCCTTCCAAGATCTTCGATGAAGAACAATCCTTCAACGAAGGTCATATTTTGACGAGTCTCTGACACTCAAGCTCTGATATAATGTGTTAGATGGATTCAATGATCGACGCCAACTCCATTCTCTTTCCACAGCTCAATGACGTGCAACGTCATAATTAAGGTAGGGGTTATTTTTGTTCAAGTATTTATCATCGTTCTTCGTTTCTTAAGGTTTGGCCTCATGATATCGTCATAATGGGAAAAGATTGGACCGCACAAACACGGCTGATTCTCCACCATTCTTCTTTGTTAGTCTTCTTTGATGTTGGAGGAGGAAGCGCACGGTGCCGTTGCACCGTGCGATGATCGGCAGGGAACCACGGCCATTCAAGGCCGCAATGAAGGCCGTGCGGTGCCATTACACTGAGCAGATATGTAGAGGGATGTGGCCAGAGCGGGCCACGACGGTGGTGCGTGGTGCCATCGCGCCGTGCCGGAGAGACCGAGGAAGGCTGCGGCGGAGCAGCAGGGGCGGTCGGCCAAGCCGGCGACTCCAAAAGGCAGGACCCCTTCTGGGTCCCGCGACAGCTCACAAACCTGTCGGCCTTAATGGTCGGCCGTTACCCAGAAACCGGGGGGTGTAACCCCCCCCCCCCCCCCCGACCAGCTGCTAGGGAGGACCCCACTGGGTCTGCTGTTTCCAAAAATAGGGGGTCGTGCCCCCTTTGCGTCCCCCTCGGCCAGCGGCCGAGCCACAACCGGCTTCCGAGCCGGGTCGTAGGCCACGCGGGCCGAGCCAGCCGCAGGCCACGCGGGTTGGGCCGGTCGTAGGCCAAACGGGCTGGGCCAACCGTGCCCCTTTGGGCTGGGTCGCGCCAGCTAGGCCCGACCCAGGGGTGTTGGGCCGACCCAGGGGGTGTTGGGCCGGGTCGGACTGGGCCCAGACCACCTATTTTCCTACCATCTCTAGTTAAAAGCCCATAACATGAGTTGGGGGCCTCTGATCGATACACTGTCAGTTGCGTAGGATTCCTTGGATCGAGATGGTTGTTTCAGTATATTACACACAAGGTTTTGGCAAAGTATAGGTACAACCGGGTTGATTTAAACCTGAAACCGACCAGGCACTCGGAGCAGAAATGCTTATAACATGAGCTCCGAACGTCCGATTGATGGGCCATCGAATTTGTTGGATTCATCTTGATGAGATGGTTCTTTTGGAATACTACACCTGAGGTTTGGACACAGTTGGAGTATGGCTGGGTTGGATTGTACCTGAAATCCAACCGGGCCCCCAGAATGGAAAAGTCAATAACTTTCAGACCGGACGTCCGTTTGACGAACCGTCAGCGGCGTTGGTAATCTCGTTGAGAAACTGTTCATTTGAGAATACCACATGGGAGTTCAGGGCACATTTGAGATACGGTCGGGCTGGTTCATACACGAAACAAACCGGGCCCTAGGGATCAAAAGGCTAATAACACACAGACCGGGAGCCCGATTGACGTGTCGTCTGTTGTGTTGAGATACCTATGACGTGATAGACTTTTTGGATACTTCTTCGTGGGACATTGTGATACTTGGATTATCAACTAGTAGTTAGTGGAGCGGACCCTCTCGGAGACAACCGTATGAAGTGCGGAGACCTAGTAGTTATAGACCTGACGACTGCTTGTCCGATTCGACTTGGAGTGAGTCGACTAGCCCATTGGGGAGCACTACTATGTTTGGGTGGCAGACCCATGGCAGGGAGAACTACTGTGTTTGGGTTGCAGACCCATAGTACTCGATAGTAGGAGTACCTCTGTAGTCTAGTAGGGGAACCACTACTATGTTTATGCAGGAGACCCCTGGCGGGGAGCACTATTGTGTTCGGGTGGCAGACCCGTGGTACTCGACAGGAGGAGTACCTTAGCAGTCTATGGTTAGTGAGTAGCACCTAGAAGTCATGACAAGACCATTTTACTCGGCAGAGGAGTTCTCCAGCAGCTGTGGTTTTGACATCATGAATAAAAATCTTGATTTGAGCTGAGTCAATGACCTTTGTGTTTACCTCACGATTGAGATGGGTTACTTGAGAACATAGGTATATGTATGGGAATATACCTAAGTAGTGGTTATCTGTTTATTTCATAACCTTTGTGGTTCCTCATGATTGAGATGGGTTACTTGGTAACTTAGGTATAAGTATGGGCTTAAAACTAAGTAAGGGTTATCTGTTGAGATCCTTCTATGTGGATATCCTTGTTGGATTTAATGAGACCTTGATGTTCTTGGGGTCCCTACTGAGTATCGTTATACTCACCCCTGCACGGGCTATGCCCACACCTCGTTATGTTGGATAAAGACGACGGACAACACTGACGGAGACTGGGTGTATGTGGACTGGACGGTACTTGGAGGTGGAACTCACGATGAGTCGGAACCAGAGGAGGTTGACGGATGAGGGTGTTGAGGAGACTATCTGTACATACCCTTCAGGTTGGATCCATGGTGGACGATCCAGGAGTTGCGCTATCTGTACCTACCCTTCAGGTAGGATCTGAGGTGGATGACCCAGGAGCTTCTTCTATCTTCCAGTTGTTTGTCTTTTCTGTTATACTTTTGTTCTATTGTAGCTGTACTTTTATGTTGGGTTTGTATTCTGGCCCATTTAATTTTCAGAACATTCTTTTGTACTTAGTTTTTTACTTACTCTTGTACTCTGGTTGGAGAATTTTATGTTTTATAAAGGCAATAACGTCCCAATTATCGGGATTTACACCTTTGGTGATAGTCGCCAGCCCCTGGCCTATAGAAAGCGGGCTTGGGGTAGTCATGGTACGGGCCCCGAGGATGGGTCGTGACAAAAAATATATAATATATTGTAGATATGGAATCAAATAATGTAGTATTTTATGAATAAATTACCTATTTTCACAACATATGGGGTTTCAACTTCAACTTTAATAATTTCATAAGCATAAACATTCCCTCCTAGAATTTTATGAGGTAAATTATCTTAATGATTGGGGAATGTTTTTGTGTAGTGAACTATATCTTTATAGTTGACACATTCAAAATTTGTATTTTTATTCTTTCCCTTTCACTCACATTACTGATGAAATTTTTTTCCACTCATGAATAAAATTCTATTTCACTTCAACCATGTACTATGGTGTTTTTTTCCACAATTATCACATGTGGTAAGTTGAATCCTACCCTTCTTTTACATCACCTCATTTATTTTTCATTTTCTCTATATTCTCTCATTCTTATCCCTATTTCCTTTAGAAATATATGACATAAATACTTATTTCTCCATCCTAATTGTTGTTGATATTATATCATCATGTGATGAAAACATTGAAGAAATTAGTTACCTTCATAAGATTAGATAAATCCCATAAATGAAATGCCCAATAATACTTTCTAGATTATATGACTTGGTAATATTGTAAAGTTTTATTCATAATTTGAAACACCTTACTCTTCCTTATATATTATATTGATGAATTACCATTCCCTATTAGCTCATTTCTCATGAGAAAATTATTTTTCAAATATTATCTCCTTAAAATTATTTAATTTCATTATCTCTATATTTTTAAACTCCACCTTTGTATTTTGATTCGATGAACACCATTGATCTGTATCTCACTTTAAATAATATTCTTCCAGAATAACATTCTCACCTTCGTTACTTCTCAAATTAGGATATATCTTTTCTAGGGATATGATCTACTGTTCTTCTATTAATGGATATTTATTTCTATTAAAGGATGGAGGATTCTAATTCATAAAGGAGTATAACATCAACGAATCATGATGTAAAGTGACTTGTTGTTCCATACAAGAAAGGTTTTTCATCATAAAGTGAGTCAAATCTCTTAATATAGCCATAATATGCTCAATACAAACATAATTCATGTTAAATATTTTATAAGGAAATTTCTACAGTAATTATGCATACTGTCACATTTTTCATTCCATTAACATGGAATCATTTTTCAATAATGATGTACACTAGGTTAGATCATAATATTATAATACATAACATATAATTTGAAATTAGTTAAACACTAAAAATTAATTCAAAAGTTATGCATATTTAATCTTAGAATCATAAACATGATTTCATAGAAAATATTCTCAAATCATAAAAATGTTTTCAAATATTTGATGATGGCTTCTAAAGAAAAATTGAATTAATGAAATAATATCCTCCAAGAGTTTAAAACTTGGTTCTAAATGATGGAACACCCATTATTTACCATAATTTTGTTCAAAATATACTCAACCAACTATTTTTACGGTTATTTCCCCAAGATGTATCTATACCAAATCTACATCCACCTGTGACAACTAGACAGTGATGTATTTCTAGGAAAACCATATAATCCTTAACAAAACATTAGAATCTTATCCTATACATAGACTTATTTTCAAATTATTTCATAGGGTTATTTTCTATAATATATATTTTCCTAACTATTTTTATCAATATTTATAATAAACTTTCTCTGATACTAACTATAGAGACCCCAATCCTAGTATCCTAGTGTCAGCGGTAACATTATTACATTAGAATTAGATATAAGGAATAACTGACTAAATAATATAATAGTTTTTTAGTCATAGAAAATTATATAAATACTTGAATCTAACATACATTTTAAAAAATTTATAATAAATCATTTTCTTTGATAACATGATTATTCCCACTAAAATATACATTTATATCAACCATAGTACACCTCTTGGGAACCTAAAGAAAAGAAAACAATAAATAATGAGATTATATTCTCAATAAGGGTTATTTATAATAGAATATATCTTAAATAAATATTTTGATAATAAATATAGAAATGTCAAAAACTAAAAACACATTTCATTTCATCAATAACAAGATCATAAAAAATAATATGGTAGAAAAATGACAATCAAATAATGTTGTATATAGCATCACATGATCTTGAATCATATCATTGGATGTCATAACAATTAAAATAATCACAATTATGATAGAAAAATATTTTATAATTATATAATGCATAATTTAAGACATCTCAAAATTACAATTTAGGCCTTTTTCTTAGACATATGAAAATACTATCAAGGCTTCATTATAGGACATCTACATAAATGGGTAAGGCCTTATAAAAATAACCATTATATTTTTTCTTATGATACCTACTGATGTATCAATGGTTTGTGTTATTATAGGATCCATACATTAATTAATAATTTTCATTCATTCATAATATTAATAAAAAATACAAATTAATCAACACACCCTAAAATCTATAATTGTTCGTATTAGATGAACTAGCCTATTAAAGGTCATTAATTACCCTAGAAAAACTATTAATAAATTATCTATGGAAATATTTTGGATGTTATTATAAGATTTTATCCTCGATAAAATATAATAATAATAAACAATTTTGAAATATGATAAAATACTTTTAAAGAATATCTAGGAGATTTCTTGAGGAAAATACAATTTTCACTTTCAAAAAACTTATTTAAAATAAATAAATTTAAAAAATATTACAGAAAAAATTCATTGGAAATAAAATTACAAAATTTTATATGAATATTTAAATAATTTACTATTCATGATGGTGGAAAAAATTTTCACTCTATAAATGTTAAAAAAATATTTCTTTCACACATGTGACACCCCAGGTAAATAAAGAATATGACATTTTCATATTTATCCCTATTTGTGAATAAAATATTAATATGACTTTAAAGGGGACTCTATGCTCGATGGCGTACCCAACACGCAACAACGAGTTTCTTGGGAATCTTACGTTGCACTCTAATAATAAAATAATATTATTTTAGATGGTAGTTAACATGTAGCCATTGTATTGGAGGGAGTGGATAGAAATAACTAAAATATGATTATATATGTTTTTAAATGTTTTTACATTTATCCAATAGAGGATAGAGGCTTAAAATACAGAAAGAATTTAATTTTAGGTGTTTATACCCTAATTTTTCACTAAAGGTTCACTTATCACCTTTTGATGGAGAAACGTCATTAAATATAGTTTTGATCACTCTTTTACATTCTTTTGGACCAAATATAACTCTTCTTTAGAATCGGGACATCAAAATTTACTTTGTGTAATTTTTTGGTATCTTTCCGATAAAGTTCATTTTTGTTCATGAATAGTGTAAAATGTTGTAATTTAATTCAAAACCACTTTTTAATCTAATTTATTTATATGATTAGATAATCTTTTGAATTGGTTTTAAATTTAAATTAGAAAATATTTTTACCATTAAATCTAATAGTGGTCGTTGGAATTAATTTCACTTTGAAATCGGACTTAAACTAGTATCAATCTTTTGATACTTGTTGTTTTATAAAAAACACGCTATTTGTCATGACAGCGGGAATTAATTATTAAATTAATTAATGTGACTTATATGTTTTGAATTTTTTAATATAGACTTCATTTTTGAATTCGGAATATCAAATATAGCTTAGTGTGAATTTTTTGGTAATTTTCTGAAAAACTCCAATTTTTGATGAATAGTGAAACCACTAAGTGGTAATCAAGCAAACTGATTTTTCAGTTAAATGAAAGTTTACCCCTAATGTGCATTGAATTTTCAAAATCCTACATACATGGTTGTCATTAGTATGTAAAATGTGGTTCAATGGGATGAAAATAATTTTTTGGTGAATAGTAATTTATTTCATTAATCGCGATTAGAGGTAATTAGTGTAGTTTAAGGTAAAAATAATGTTTTAATAATATGAAATGAACTTGACACATGTCCTGACCTCATTGTATGTGTAATGGCCGACCAAGAAAATCCATGGGTCAACTTGGGGACCTCATGGAGGCACTTTGGTTGGGAAATGACATAAATAACTTTTTATTTAATATAAAAGTAAAAATGACACAAACATGATATGTTTTAATTAAATAATTTTTAAGTGGGGTTATACAAGTCATATTTTTTATAATAAATAGTCATTGGAAAGCGAAAAAGATTTCCTACATCATAGTAATTTTTTTATAATTTTTAGACATTAAATAAATTAAATTATTTATGACATCATAATGATGCAGCGATGACATCATTATCTGACGATTTCAATAAAATGAGAAGATAATGTAAAATCTATGACCTACACATGTACAAAACTTATTGGATGGGTGGATTTGGAACCCTTATCACCTTATCCACGAATTATATCAATGTGGGACCTTTTAAAACCGAAACACATTTTCAAATAAAGTAATATTTCTTACTTTCCAAAAGTGCCCCTCCTCTCCTCTTATAAAAGGCCCCCACCTCTACCTCATTTCACACACTCCTAAAGCCTTTGTCTCGGCCAACCCCTGCCCATTTACTCTCTACACATCCCTCTCCTCATCCTAGAGGATTATCTTTGGGCAGAATCCTTTCAAAGGAAGCCTTTAGGCTCAAATCAAAAGGAGTTACACTTTTAAAGGTAATTCATTCTCTCATGTTCATTTGTTTTATTTTGCTTCTCCAACCCCAAAAACTCTTTTAATTTACTTCTTTTGTAACAAAACCAGTATCTTCAATATACTAGGATGTTTTTATAAGATTTATTCGAGCTACACTCTCACAAAACTACATCAAATGGTTAAAGAACATACGGTTTCCGTGGATGGCAAAATTCTGCCTCCTGAAACGATGATTGTTCAATACTAATTTAACACCTTCAAAGGTGGCCATTATGATGTCACTATTTTTATATATGATATATAATATGTTTATGTTTTCCTTAAGCTTCTGTTTTTTTTTGGGCATTCCTTTATGGTTTCCATTATGGGTAAACGGGATATCTTCATTTAAGGAAGTGCGGACTACCGCCCCCTCAAAGTGATTTGATTCGTTAAATACCATATGTGGGACGTATAAAGGATGGAACCATGATATTATATATGATATTAAACTGGAATTATAATATACCTTTATATAATTATTATTCCATTCTATAAAATATGAAATAGAAATGAAAGTAGCGTTCATGCGTACGTACGGCTTACCGTCTCCATGAACGGTGCATTTCATTTCTTACCTCTAAATGATTATGTAATGTTATAAATGCATGAATGTACTGGATATATATGAAATATATGATATCTACATCATGAATACAATTCTGGATATAATAAACATTTGGCCACACGAACAACATGTAATTGTAAGAAGTCCACTTTCGACTTAAGAACCAAATATCGGCAAAACAAATATTATTAACTTAAATGATTACATAATGTTTATGACATGGTAATAAGTGATATAAAAGGAATAATTAACTTTAAAAAGGTTCTTAAGTATTTAGAAATTAACTCAAGTTTATTATTCAGGAGATTAAAGAACGATCGAGTCAAGTCGGACCCGAGGTAAGGGATCCTACTCCTCTCTTTCTTTTTAAGTACACACTTTTATGTCATTCCTTTTAAAGATCATATTTCTTGTTATTGGGATGATATTTTATATTAAACTTACTGTAATTTTTATGTTCATGTGATGAGAGACCCTATTCTCTATCATCAATCCATTTTGGAAGTTTTGAGTGGCGCTGTTAGGCTGCCGAACTTTCGTAAGAGATCTAACCTCTCTCTTTCTTTTTAAGTACTCTCCTTTATGTCACTTATTTTAAGCTCCTATTTGTAATGTTGGGGGATGTTATTTTATATTACTATTGCTGTACATTGTATTTTAATGTGATGAGATACCCTATTTTATCTCATCAATCCATATTCGGAAGTTTTATGTGGCGCCGTTAGGCTGCCGAGTTTTCGTAAGGGATTTTTCATCTCACTTTTATTCCCGTGAGATTTATGCTACATTTGCCACAAATTCCATTTAGTGGTTTATGTACTGTCCATTATTCTACTCTTTGTGTAATATAATTTCGTTTATGAGTATTTACATCAATGATCTATTGTCCTTCTTTCATGGGGTGTATGTTTTGAAAGATACCCAAGTCGGTAAGGGGACCTTTCACCCTCCTCTTTTTTAAAAGACTTCTTTTGTTGGGTCTTTTAATTTACATATTTTTATGTTGGGATATGTTATCATATATCCTTATTGATGTAAATTTTATGTCCAAGTGATGAGATACACTTTTTATCTCTCGTCAACTCATTTTGAAGTGATGTCGTTAGGCTGTCAAGGGAACTTTTTAACCCAATTTCGATTTCATTGGGTTCAACTTGTAGTTATTGAATATGTCATCCTTTGAATATGTGTGAATGTCCTTTTATTGATTTACGCTTAATATCCAATTATATTGGGTGTATTTATATTTGTCACACATAATTTTGAGATTGAATTATCCTTAACTTTAGGATACCTCCTTTATAAGGGATTTCATCACATTTTACATCCCTATTGAGACTTCATTGTTGTTATGCACCAATTCACTCTTAGATGGTGTATATACTTTCCTTTGGAATATTATATCATGAATCCATTTATTCACATGATATTATAAAGTTCTGATTTAATGTTATTCCTCAATTATTGTATTCAAGTGTCTCTAATTTTGGTAAAAACCCTTTACACCAAAATATTGCTTTAAATGTTTTAATGATTTGTTCTTATTAATATCCATGTTTTCAAAATGGTTTTAAGGATTTATTTATATGGATATTAATGGTTTAAAATGTTAAAATCTTCATGGTGGTATGGGACACTTTGATTCAAAAATCTCCTTATTAAATGTTTTAAATGGTTTTGGAAATGGTTTCTTTTTGAATGGATTCATTATTTCAATATACTAAAATGTTATATTGTGATTGACATGTGGAAATGTTATGTTTCCTTTATGCATGATTTATGTGATACGGTTATGTTATGGTTCTTGGGCATTGTTATTAAAACGGGTGGTTCCGTGATAAACTATGGGCGGGTGAGCCCGATATAGCTCTCCAATGCATTGGGTAACGCGAAGGAGTGAAACGTTAAGGTTTCTCCAAAGAGATTTAGGGAATATACTATGATGGGTATTCCAAACGTAACCAAGAGGGTTACTCCCTACGTAAGAATGTTATGAATGCCTCAAGTTACCTTTATGTCTCATGTTTTCTATGATTTATTCATGGTTTGATGAGGTATGTTAAAGTGCCTATGTTTTATGGGTAAAGTATGATTTCATTCTTATGTATATATGAACTCATGTTTCCTTTCCATATTTTTATAACCCTTACTGAGCTTTTTATGCTCATCCCATGTTTTTGAAATGTTTTTCACAGGTAAAGGGAAAGGTACATGATGTGATGATAGTGTCAAGGATGTGTCAATAAAGAATCCATGTTATATTTTAAATATGTTTCCGTTGATGGGAAGAATGAATCCTGTCTTTTATGTAACCACTTTTTTTTAAATGTGGAATGTAATGCAAGTTTCATGATTTAATTCTCTAAATCTCTAAAACTGAAAAGATCCTCAATGTGTAATCTTGTAATAACACAAGATTAAGTAAGGTTTAAGGCTGGGGCCTTATAGTTGGTATCAAAGGTCGGTTTAGATAACTTTAGAGGTTAGGGTATTCTCTAAGCACAAGTGACATTACCATAATGGTTAAGATTTCAAAAAGAGTCCTAGTTTTAGATAAAGTGAATGAGTAAGAATATCATATTGTTTATCTTCCTCATTAGTACATGATGGTTTTTTTGATATACTCACACTAACCTTTTTGGTTTTAGTAAATGGCTGGATCTAGCAGGCACCAAAGTAAGAGTGGATGTGAAGGAAACTGTGAGAGTTTTTTGAGCAAGAAATTGAATGATATGGGAGCTGCAATGAGAACTCTTGTGATTATCCTCAACCAACTATCTGGAGTCATGATTGACCACCTAACCCTTGGAGATTTCTCTAATACATCATATATTCAAGAAACAAATCCCTACGGAATTATAGGTAATAATCATAAAGGTAAGTGTGTTCGAAAACCAATGTGTCAAAGATGTGGAAAGAAACACCTAGGAAAATGTTTCAAAGGGACAAAAATATGCTATAGATGTGGAAATGAAGGTCATAAAGAAAGAACCTGCCATGGAAAAAGGAAGCATCCAGTTGACTCGAGGAAAGGGAAAGAAGTTCTTTCTGAGGGATCAATTGAATGTTTTAAATGTGGTGTGCATGGTCATTATGCAAACATATGTCCTATGAAGATGTTTCATGAATGGGGTCACCAAGAGCGTACCAATATTCGTTTACCAATACCTAATGCCATTCCGATTGAGGATGAAGAAACTGAAAATGACCAATCAAAGGTATGTACTATTTCATGACTATTGTTTTCCTATTTTGGAATATTAGGATATGATTCATGATTTTGTGTGTAGGAAAGAGGTATTTCGGAATAAGTTGGAAAGGAATGGATAATGAATCATGAAGAATGTTGAATGAGTAATATGTCAACATATAAGAGCTTCAAGAGATATGGTGAAATTCTTAAGAGTATTAAGTCTCTTTTGATGATGGGGTTACATTAGAAGAATTTTTATATTATGTGTAACCCTGATGTTTAATATAGGCAAATTTTATTCAAGTAATAGTTATCTTTTCTTTTGTGGACATAGTTATAAAGAACCATTTGGGTTTATATGATCCTTACTTTTGAGGTAATTATGGGTTACTATATGTTATGATGGAAAATGAAAGGCATGAGATAAACTTGAGGTTAAAATATGTTATGATCATCTTTGAAGATTTTATCTCATTTTGGGGAATGTTAAAAGAATTATATAGTTTTGGAAAAAGGGACAACATGCAGACCGTGTGACTACCCGTCGCGTCGGACAAATCTGCGGGAATCGAACCCACAACCAAAGTGAGACTGGTATTAATCGCCTACCACTGGACTACGTGAAGTCCCTGGTTAGTTTGACTGATTCTTTTTAGTTATATGATTTTATGAATTAAGAGTAAGTTGATTTTGGGTTATTTATGAAAATGATTAACCTATCATAGAGGATATGTGATTAGGTTAATTACTTTTCAATACGAGACTTTAGGAGAAACTGATGTTGTTTGGTGATAAATGTTACGATTTACCTTGGTAGACTATGTGACTAAATCCTTCAAATATTTGGGTTTCAATCTTATATTGGTTTAATTTGAAGAATTTTATGGACAAATTGTTTATTGGATGGTCCTCGTTGAACTTTGGGTTTTGTTGGAAAAATTTTGGAGATTAAGCATAGATTTTCTTTTTAAAGGGTTATCCTTTTCTGGATTATCTGACCTCGTACTAACCTTTTTGGTTTTGGTTTTGGTTAATGCCTAAGGACATGGGATGTATATAGTTCTCTTTTGTGGATTAGGTGATTCTCTAGAAGTTGATTATAGTACTCTTAATGCGAACAAGTCTCCCTAAATACTCGTCTTTTGGAAAAAATATGAGTTTGATTAAGGAATCTAGTAAAAGTAGAAAGTCAACATGATAAGTGATTATGTTTCCTTATGAATAAATTCCTCATTAAAAAGTAACTTAAAACAAAAATTTTGTCTATTAACTTTTCCTACTGGGGAACCCAACACCGTTTAACCCATCACAAGTTTGTGATTTTCTCATGGTTAACTTTCTCCTAAACATGTTTTCTATCACTCTCCATCAGAACATGAACCTATGTTTTCTCCTCCATGTACATGTTTTCATACTTGGAATACTTGTATGGGTTAACTCGGGTGACCTCTGTGCTTATCCTTCTTTAGTTTAAGGTGATTGTTTTACCAACTCTTGTTCCGATGTGGGACTTTCAAGGATGTTTCAAGCGCAATTTTAAAATTGTGAGGACGCAATTCCCAAAAGGGGGGAAGGATGTAACACCCCAGGTAAATAAAGAATATGACATTTTCATATTTATCCCTATTTTTGAATAAAATATTAATATAACTTTAAAGGGGACGCTATGCTCGATGGCGTACCCAACACGCAACAACGAGTTTCTTGGGAATCTTACGTTGCACTCTAATAATAAAATAATATTATTTTAAATGGTAGTTAACATGTAGCCGTTGTATTGGCGGGAATGGATAGAAATAACTAAAATATGATTATATATGTTTTTAAATGTTTTTACATTTATCCAATAGAGGATAGAGGCTTAAAATACGGAAAGAATTCAATTTTAGGTGTTTATACCCTAATTTTTCACTAAAGGTTCACTTATCACCTTTTGATGGCGAACCGTCATTAAATATAGTTTTGATCACACTTTTACATTATTTTGGACCAAATATAACTCTTCTTTAGAATCGGGACATCAAAATTTACTTTGTGTAAATTTTTGGTATCTTTCCGATAAAGTTCATTTATTTAATGAATAGTGTAAAATGTTGTAATTTAATTCAAAACCACTTTTTAATATAATTTATTTATATGATTATATAATCTTTTGAATTGGTTTTAAAGTGAAATTAGAAAATATTTTTACCATTAAATCTAATAATGGTCGTTGGAATTAATTTCACTTTGAAATCGGACTTAAACTAGTATCAATCTTTTGATACTTGTTGTTTTATAAAAACACGCTATTTGTCATGACATCGAGAATTAATTATTAAATTAATTAATGTGACTTAAATGTTTTGAATTTTTTAATATAGACTTCATTTTTGAATTCGGAATATCAAATATAGCTTAGTGTGAATTTTTGGTAATTTTCTGAAAAACTCCAATTATTGATGAATAGTGAAACCACTAAGTGGTAATCAAGCAAACTGATTTTTCAGTTAAATGAAAGTTTACCACTAATGTGCATTGAATTTTCAAAATCCTACATACATGGTTGTCATTGGTATGTAAAATGTGGTTCAATGGGATGAAAATAATTTTTTGGTGAATAGTAATTTATTTCATTAATCGCGATTAGAGGTAATTAGTGTAGTTTAAGGTAAAAATAATGTTTTAATAATATGAAATGAACTTGACACATGTCCTGACCTCATTTTATGTGTAATGGCCGATCAAGACAAGCCATGGGTCAACTTGGGGACCCCATGGAGCCACTTTGGTTGGGAAATGACATAAATAACTTTTTATTTAATGTAAAAGTAAAAATGACACAAACATGATATGTTTTAATTAAATAATTTTTAAGTGGGGTTATACAAGTCATAATTTTTATTATAAATAGTAATTGGAAAGCCAAAAATATTTCCTACATCATAGTAATTCTTTTATAATTTTTATACATTAAATAAATTAAATTATTTATGACATCATAATGATGCAGCGATGACATCATTATCTGACGATTTAAATAAAATGAGAAGATAATGTAAACTATATGACCTAAACATGTCCAAAACTTATTGGATGGGTGGATTTAGAACCCTTATAACCTTATCCACGAATTATATCAATGTGGGACCTTTTAAAACCGAAACACATTTTCAAATAAAGTAATATTTCTTACTTTCTAAAAGTGCCCCTCCTCTCCTCTTATAAAAGGCCCCCACCTCTACCTCATTTCACACACTCCTAAAGCCTTTGGCTCGGCCAAACCCTGCCAATTTACTCTCTAAAAATCCCTCTCTTCATCCTAGAGGATTCTTTTTGGGCATAATCCTTTCAAAGAAAGCCTTTAGGCTCAAATCAAAAGGAGTTACACTTTTAAAGTTAATTCATTCTCTCATGTTCATTTGTTTTATTTTGCTTCTCCAACCCCCAAAACTCTTTTTATTTACTTCTTTTGTAACAACACCGGTATCTTCAATATACTAGGATGTTGTTATAAGATTTATTCGAGCTACACTCTCACACAACTACATCAAATGGTTAATGAACATACGGTTTCCGTGGATGGAAAAATTCTGCCTCCCGAAACGATGATTGTTCAATACTAATTTAACACCTTCAAAGGTGGCCATTATGATGTCACTATTTTTATATATGATATATAATATGTTTATGTTTTCCTTAAGCTTCTGTTTTTTTTGGGCATACCTTTATGGTTTTCGTTATGGGTAAACGCGATATCTTCATTTAAGGAAGTGCGGACTACCGCCCCCTCAATGTGATTTGATTCGTTAAATACCATATGTGGGACGTATAAAGGATGGAACTATGATATTATATATGATATTATACTGGAATTATAATATACCTTTATATCATTATTATTCCATTCTATAAAATACGAAATAGAAATGAAAGTAGCGTTCATGCGTACGTACGGCTTACCGTCTCCATGAATGGTGCATTTCATTTCTTACCTCTAAATGATTATGTAATGTTATAAATGCATGCATGTACTGGATATATATGACATATATGATATCTACATCATGAATAAAATTTGGGATATAATAAACATTTGGCCACACGAACAAACATGTAATTGTAAGAAGTCCACTTTCGACTTAAGAACCATATATCGGCAAAACAAATATTATTAACTTAAATGATTACATAATGTTTATGACATGGTAATAAGTGATATAAAAGGAATAATGAACTTGAAAAAGGTTCTTAAGGATGTAGAAATTAACTCAAGTCTATTATTCAGGAGATTAAAGAACGATCGAGTCAAGTCGGACCCGAGGTAAGGGATCCTACTCCTCTCTTTCTTTTTAAGTACACACTTTTATGTCATTCCTTTTAAAGCTCATATTTCTTGTTATTGGGATGATATTTTATATTAAACTTACTGTAATTTTTATGTTCATGTGATGAGAGACCCTATTCTCTATCATCAATCCATTTTGGAAGTTTTGAGTGGCGCCGTTAGGCTGCCGAACTTTCGTAAGAGATCTAACCACTCTCTTTCTTTTTAAGTACTCTCCTTTATGTCACTTCTTTTAAGCTCCTCTTTGTAATGTTGTGGGATGTTCTTTTATATTCCTCTTTCTGTACATTTTATTTTAATGTGATGAGATACCCTATTTGATCTCATCAATCCATATTCGGAAGTTTTATGTGGCGACGTTAGGCTGCCGAGTTTTCGTAAGGGATTTTTCATCTCACTTTTATTCCCGTGAGATTTATGCTACATTTGTCACAAATTCCATTGAGTGGTGTATGTACTGTCCATTATTCTACTCTTTGTGTAATATAATTTCGTATATGAGTATTTACATCAATGATCTATTGTCCTTCTTTCATGTGGTGTATGTTTTGAAAGATACCCAAGTCGGTAAGGGAACCTTTCACCCTCCTCTTTTTTAAAAGACTTCTTTTGTTGAGTCTTTTAATTTACATATTGTTATGTTGGGCTATGTTCTCATATATCCTTATTCATGTAAATTTTATGTCCAAGTGATGATATACACTTTTTATCTCTCATCAACTCATTTTGATGAGATGCCGTTAGGCTGTCAAGGGAACTTTTTAACCCAATTTCGATTTCTTTGGGTTCAACTTGTAGTTATTGAATATGTCATCCTTTGAATATGTGTGAATGTCCTTTTATTGTTTTACACTTCATATCCAATTATATTGGGTGTAATTATATTTGTCACACATAATTTTGAGATTGAATTATCCTTAACTTAAGGATACCTCCTTTATAAGGGATTTCATCACATTTTACATCCCTATTGAGACTTCATTGTTGTTATGCACCAATTCACTCTTAGATGGTGTATATACTTTCCTTTGGAATATTATATCATGAATCAATTTATTCTCATGATATTACAAAGTTCTTATTTAATGTTATTCCTCAATTATTGTATTTAAGTGTCTCTAATTTTGGTAAAAAACCTTTAACCAAAATATTGCTTTAAATGTTTTAATGATTTGTTCTTATTAATATCCATGTTTTCAAAATGGTTTTAAGGATTTATTTATATGGATATTAATGGTTTAAAATGTTAAAAGCTTCAAGGTGGTATGGGACACTTTGATTCAAAAATCTCCTTATTAAATGTTTTAAATGGTTTTGGAAATGGTTTCTTTTTGAACGGATTCATTATTTCAATATACTAAAATGTTATATTGTGATTGACATGTGGAAATGTTATGTTTCCTTTATGCATGATTTATGTGATACGGTTATGTTATGGTTCTTGGGCATTGTTATGAAAATGGGTGGTTCCGTGATAAATTATGGGCGGGTGAGCCCGATATAGCTCTCCAATGCATTGGGTAACGCGAAGGAGTGAAACGTTAAGGTTTCTCCAAAGAGATTTAGGGAATATACTGTGATGGGTATTCCAAATGTAACCAAGTGGTTTACTCCCTACGTAAGAATGTTATGAATGCCTCAAGTTACCTTTATGTCTCATGTTTTCTATGATTTATTCATGGTTTGATGAGGTATGTTAAAGTGCCTATGTTTTATGGGTAAAGTATGATTTCATTCTTATGTATATATGAACTCATGTTTCCTTTCCATATTTTTATACCCCTTACCGAGCTTTTTATGCTCATCCCAAGTTTTTGAAATGTTTTTCACAGGTCAAGGGAAAGGTACATGATGTGATGATAGTGTCAAGGATGTGTCAAGAAAGAATCCATGTTATATTTTAAATATGTTTCCGTTGATGGGAAGAATGAATATTGTCTTTTATGTAACCACTTTTTTTAAAATGTGGAATGTAATGCAAGTTTCATGATCTAATTTTCTAAAACTCTAAACCTGAAAAGATCCTCAATGTGTAATCTTGTAATAACACAAGATTAAGTAAGGTTTAAGGCAGGGGCCTTATAACACATTTGTAAAGGAAGATAAAAAATACCTTGTTTGGAAAATAAGAAGAAGATTAATTTTAAAACATTTTGTAAAAAGTAAAACAATGATAAAAATTTCATTAGTAAATCATTATAGAATATTAAAATTATTATTTATGTTATTTTATGGAATATATGGACATGGAAGAAAAAACTTCTCGACCGAGTACAAAAACAAGATCGATTTTCCTTATAAAATTATTTTAGTATCTTGAGTACTTAAATTTGGGTAAATGAATGTAATAAATGTAATTTTAAGACATAAATATAGGTGAGTAATATATATTGGTTTTAGGATATAAATATCAAATAGTTACCCCAGTGGAGACTTAAACATAAACAATCATGTATAATGATTAGATTGTGAAATAAACCCTTACCACATTGGTAACTTTTGAATCATAACACACGTGAATGAAATAACATCAAAAGACACTTTAAATACAATTAATATAATTTTAATAATGATATATAAAATCAAATTTTTATTATATACCCCATATTAAGGAAACAATTTCTGAATATGACATATGTCTCATTGAAACAATAGTGAAATTAGAAACCCTTACCTCGGGACCAAAAACGTAAGTATGTGTTTGAAACTACTAAATAATAAATATATATATGTTATAAATATATTCCAAAACAATAATAATATATATCACCACATATACTATTTAATTATAACCATTTATCACCCATTTATTAATAATTATTTATCAAAATCATTGTTCATTGTGATAATTGCTTCGTTTTCGCATATGATTTGGTTCGGTAGTTTTAGTCCCTATACTTTGATCATTATTTAATAAAATAAAAAATTTAAATAATGATATAATTATCATATATAGTCACTATATATTTATATATTAATTTATAAAATATAGAGATAGAATCCTGAATTACATCATTTAAGGAGACGGTAGACCGCATGTACGCATGAGGTAGAGAGAAACATATTAAGTAATAACTATCCAATATAAAATAATTATCATGTAATATATATATATATAGTATATATTCATTAAATTAATCATTTTTACCATTATGTAAATTAGAAATGATAATATAATCTCATCGCTTCGTGGAGGTTTTAGTCCACACATACACATGGGCGACGTTATCATTTTGAACTGGAAAATAAGGTAATAAGGTAGAAATGATATTATAATTAAATAAGAATACTAATTTTATAAATATCATATATATTAATTATTTACATATTCATACCCATCCATGTAAAGTGGTGATGTAAAAAATTACATCGCTTGGTGGAGATGGTAAGTTGTACGTAGGCACAAGTGATTTTTCTCTTTTAGTAGGGTAGAAAAGAGATTCAAAATAATTTTACAATAATAATATTAAAATATAAGTATATTTATGATATAATTATTTATTATTTTATTATTGTTACATTATATTTTTAGGAATTTAATGAAGAAAAAAATAGAAATAGTTGGTAAAGAAGATACCACTTCTTTGGTAGACTTCCTTTAGATCTCAAAATAAGAAACTTAAGGTTTATCTTTTGGGAAGAAAGAAACCAATATAACATGGATAATGTTTTTAGAAGATAAATGGTTAGTTTATGGTTGATATTGGTTGCTTAATATGGTTTAAAAAAGGGAGGAAAGGGGTTTCCTTTTATAAAGGAGGGAAAGGACACACTTGGAATTACAAAAAAGATTAAAATACAATTAGCTACTTCTGAAGCACAATTATTCCAAATGGTTATATATTCGAATAAAAATTATATAATGTCTAAATATAATCATCCAATAAAATTTATAAATGTTTTTTATCATTTTAAACCTTATCATTGAGAATAACCCCTCAGTTATCTAATTTTAACCTTAACTGCGATAACAACTTTTACAATCATAAAAAGATATAATTTTATTTATAAATTAAAAATTGACTAATCAATGTAAAATGGATTAAATTTTAGACAATATCATATTATCTTTTTCGTATTTCAATTTTTTTAAATAATATAATCAAATATTTTTTTCATAAAATATCATTATTGTCAATTTCAAAAGTATTCATTTAATTTGACTTTAAAAAATTTAATATAATGTTGGAATTCAAATATAATACTTTAAAACATCCATAATATGATATATTAAAATATAAAATTTGTGTAAAATAATAATTACTAGAAATTTTATTACTTTTATTATTTTAAAATTATCTATTTTATTGTTTTCGTTAATTGAATAAATATTGTATTGACATTGTGTAAGTGTTTAAAAAAATATGTAATAAGTAAAAATTATAAATAAATTATTGTCATAAATATAATTTCATTATGTATAAAATAATATTTAAATTTCATTCACAACTTATTTTTATCTTTACTTGAACATAAAAGAAAACTTTGAAGTCGAGAGAGTGACATTTTGTATTTCTCATTACTTACAATCATATGAAGGTAAATAACTAAAAAAATGGCACAAAGTGACCATATTTTTTATATTTGGATGTAAATTTACAAAATAAAATAAACTATGTGGATAATTTAATGTTTTGTATATATTTTAAAGCCTTATCCTAATGTTTTAACCTTATTTTAATTGTTTTACCCTTTTCGATGTGACAAAAATTTACCAACCTTACCAATCATAGTGATAAAAAATAAAAGGGACCTATTTAATAAATATTAACCTAATTATTCCTAATACGGAATCCATATTCAAATATTTAATCCCTAAAATTTTAGGAATTTATTATATGAATAAAACATAACACAACGAAAAAAAGTTTTTTAAAACAACATTTTAAGTATAAAAAACTTGTTTATACCAACTTTAACAATAAAATTTATTCCAATGAACATAATTTGATTTTTAATAATATAATTTTATTAATTTTACATTGAAAACTCTTTAAAAAAATATAAATTTATAAATTCTTGAGAAAAAAATACAGTTTTTAATTAAAATCTTTATTTTTTAACTATTCACAAGAAAATATATCTTTTCCTGTTAATTTAAAAAAATAACCCTAATATAATTTTTATTTTATTATTTGAAAAATGAATTTCAAATAATAAAATAAAATTTATAAAAAATTTAAAAATATTTATAATTTCCACACATTAAATACTATAATTATTTTTTGAATCAGTCATGTTTTTGAAGTATAGAATTATCTTTCTACAAAATGAGTATTTATTTCTTATTAATAAATAAATAATATAAATAAATAATAAATATTTTTAATATTTTGGTTAACTTTATTAATTCACTCCCATACAATGTCTAGGTGATAATTATTATAGACATTACTAATATTTTAATAGTATGTCACAATTCGCTTAATAGTTGGTGTTATGTGTCAAGAAATATATGAAGTATTATATTATAAAATTGTGGAGTGTCATATATATCGATTACCAAATTTATATAATGTGGGAAAAACTACTCGAGTAAATTTATTAAATTAATGGGAATATTTTTTGTGTGAAAAATAATATCAAAGAGAAACTAATTACCATGGAAAAAAGAATATTTCGATGGAGAGAAATAAATTTCATACTAAGGTACCACTAATAGTAAAATGCCTTATTTTTAGTGAACTTTGGAATTATCTGATTCAATTCCCTAATAGGAAGGCTAATTCATAAACCAAGTAAGGTCTTATTCTATACTTATCATTGAATTGGATCACGATGGTCAATGCAAGCTTATCCTTCACTTCAGATTTGGGGATGTCATGATAATGTTTGTAAGAATATTCCTTATGAAAGTATTATTAGTCCTTATTTATTAGAATTTTATGTGATTTTGAGAATTGATTGTATATATATATATATCCCATAAAAATGTTTTAGAATTTGGATATCTTTTTAGATATTCTAAATCAATCTATGATTTCTTATAACCACAATGATGAAAATTATACTCTAAAGGAAATTGTTTCCAGTTTATTTTAATTAATACATATTCATGATAATTATTTATCTCATATGGTTGTGGATAAACTCAAAAATGAAGATATACCTATTATATGGGAATATTCTGATGTATTTTCAAAATAATTTCCTAGTCTTCTGAAAAATCAGGAAGTTTAGTTTTCAATAGAAACCATACCATGTTCTACAACAATTCTAATAACTATATATATAATATCCCTAATTGAGTTGAATGTTTTTAATAAGAAACAACAATAAAATCTAAAAAATGTATTCTTACACCTTATTGTGTAACCTTGGGTTGCACTAGATATTTTTTAAGGATAAATAAGTTTCAATGATTATTTTCATTAATTATTGATATGTTAACAAGATCACTATCGAGAACAAGTATCATCTACCCCATACTATGAATTTGTTTTTAAAATACATAGAATTTAATAATTTTCCAAGATTGAACATTATTCTAGGTATAATCAATTGGGGGTTAAGAAGGATTCTATACAAAAGTTATCCATATATATGATTTATGGTCATTGTGATTTTATAGTGATTCCATTTTAACCTACCAATTCTCTCGTTATCTTCATGGATTTAATGAATATAGTATTTAGAGTTTATATCGATCTTTTTATGGAAGTCTTTATAGTTGGTATTTTAATATATTCTAATATGAAGGTTAAGAATGAAGATCATTCTAGGATTATGTTTAATACCATAATAAAGGATAAGTTGTATGCCTAATTTATAAAGTATAAATTTTAGCTACATAAAGTTTCATTATTTGGTCATATAATCTCAAGCGAGGGTTTATTGGTGGTTCCTTCAAATCTGAATGTTATTGAGAAATAAACTATACCATCCATGATGAATAAGATCCATAGTTTATGCGGATTTCTAGCTACCATTAATAATTTTTTATAATTTCTCATAGATGTAAAATATAATAACAGGGTTACATGGAAGGGAGAAAACTTCCTTTAATCAGAGTAATGTGAGGAAAATTTCAAAGAGCTAAAAGGAAGGTTGGTTAGTGCACCTGTTCTCACACTACCATACATTGGACAAGGGATTTTGATCTATAATGATACATTGAATAAGTTATTAGGATGAATACTTGTGTAGAATGATATAAAGATTTTGTCTACCTCATCCTAATTGAAAATTCATGAGAAAAACTACGAAACTCATGATATGGGGATGGTAGTGGTAATTTAGTATTAAAAATATGGAGGAATAATCATTATAGTGAAAGATGTGATATACATTCTTATAATAAAGTCATGAATTATATGTTCACATATAAATATTTGAATATGTGTTAAAGGGGATGGTTGGAGTTGATTATAGATTATGACTTCTCAATATATTACGGGTGAGGGTAGGTGAACAAGATATGTAATTCTATTTTTAAGAAGGATCATGCTAGATATTCCATGTTTGGGATTGAAATATATCCAATACTCATTGATTTTCATAATAAAGATATTGAAATCATGATGAAAGAGGAAAGTTCATATCTTTATTATATGAACATTCAACCATCCATCCATATGAGGATGAATAGGTAAAAAAGTGTGATACGAATGTGAAGAAGAATATTTGGGATATTCTTAAGTTGAAAATGATTTTGATAGAAATATTAGGTTTAAGAAGTGAATATGTTTCCCATAAATAATAAATTTTAAGAATTAACTTTTATATGAAGTTTATAGTTCATAATTCCTTACTCATCCTAGAACTATGAAGATGTATAAGGATCTAAATGAGTATTTTTTGTGGGAAAATATGAAAATTGATATTGTAGTGTATCAATATGGATTCTTGGTATATAATGTATTTAAGGCTGAGAGATATAATTATAATGGGATGTTATAACCATTAACCATAATATATTGGAAATGGGAAAACATCACTATGGATCCCATCATCAGACTCCCCCAAAACATCGAAAGGCCATGATACTATTTGGGTTGTTGTCAATTTCCATATAAAGTAAAAAAATTCATTATAATTATAGAGTATTTTCATCTTGATCATATTTCCTATATATATTAATTAATTGGTATGATTACATGGATTACCACGTTCAATTGTATCTGATTAGGATCTGAGTTTTACCTCAAAGATCTGGAGAAGAATTCACTAAGATTTTAATACGTAGTAGAACATTAACACTACATAATCTCAGAAAATGTATTCTTAGTATAATATGACAATTAAAACACTAGAATTTATTTTGATAACATGATATATTTATTCCAAATTTTTTTGGGATCAATAAATTTCTCTATTTGAGTTTTATTATAACAATATATTTCACTAAAGCATTTAGATTGGCCATTATGAATCCCTCTACAGAAGGAAGTACAAAACTCCAATTTTCTAGGATGAATTTATGGAACGAAACATATCAGACATTAATCTATTTTAGGAAATAGAATAGGAGTTTATATTAATTTTTAGGAACATTAGGGTAGCCTAATTTCAACATAAAAAGTATGATGCCAATATTCGAAGATATCTAGAAATTTATGTTAGTGACAAGATATACATAAGAAAATATCTAGGTAGGAAGGTTATAATATTTTTAAAAAAGGTAAATCTAATACATAGATATATTGGTCCCTTAAAATTTTTGATCGTATTTGAATGGTTACTTACATCTTGTAACTTGTAACCAATCTCTCTCATATATATGATGTGTTCCATGTATTTCACCAAATGAATTACATACATGATGCTTAACATATATTTAACTCAGAGTTCATACCATTATATAATGATCTCTCTTATTATAAAAAACTAGTGGAGATTCCAAATAAAATAAAAAACTTATTTTTCATCAAGACCACTCCCCTGGTCAATGTTTTTTGGAGAACCCATAAATTTAAGGAAGCTATGCGGGAACCTGATGATGTGGTGTTGTAGAATTATCCTTAGTTATTTATATAATAATGGTGGAATTTTTTGGTATCAATTATTATAATGGAGGTATAATTTAACACCCCTATATATTTTTATTTATTTATTTTTAAATTAGTTTTATTTCTTTGAAATCATTTTTAAATTCAACAATGTGTTACAACAAACCCAGATATATTGTTGTAATATTATTACTAAATATAACAGTTATCACCATGTTCTTGGATTAGATGATATAAATAAGAAAAAATAAATTATAAATTTTTTTACACATGAATAATATAAATTCAAGGGTTATAAATTGGTTATAAATAAAAATAAAATCATTTTAAATTAAATAAGAGATATTTTTCTAAAAATCAGTTTTTATTTGTGAAAAGTGTTTTTATCATAATAAATTAAATTTATCACTATTGATGAAATATTTTAATGATTATTTAAGATAATTTATTCAATAGATTATTTTTTTCATTCATATAATGAGTTTTACTTGGCCAGGAATAAGAATAAATTATGTTTTATGCTTAAAAGTGCATTTTTTTTAAAATATATTTCATTGTGTATTGCACACTTAATTTTAAAATGATTTTTTTTCAATTATAGAAATTTAAAATGATATAACTATTTCCTTAATCGGATTTATAATTTCTATATTTGGTGATAAAATCAATTTCATTTTTTGTCATTATGAATACTAACTAGGCAAAAAATTCATTATTGTGGTATAGGTTTAAAGGGTTCATGAGGGGTTAAACTAAATATATATGTGATAGATTAACCTAAAAACTGTATAAAGCTTATACTTTATGTGTATTTATACCCAATATTATCTTATATATTAATTTTTTTTCTTTGGTTACACTTTCACTTGAATATTCCCTCATTATATTTTAATGTTTTCAGTATTTACAAGAGTGTCACTCCCCTCATTATAAAAGGAACATATTATACTCTCTTATCCACACCTGTTGAGTACATTATATCAACTAATACCTTCCAAAATAATCTCCAAACATTTTTATCCATGACCATGAGGTGATTTTATGTCAAAAACACTTATCCAAGAATCCTTAAGGTGCTTCTCAAATGATGATACCTGAAAAATATGTATATGTTCTTTCAAATATTTTTCTGGTTTAAATCTTTTTAAGCCTCATTAAAATGTTATATACCCATATTAACATAATTTATTCCTTAAATTTACTATAATAATATTTTTTTATTTATATATCCATTTTCTATCTCAATCATATTATTTGGAAAATTATAATTTCGAATGTGCGTATGTGTGGACTACCACCTCCATAAAGCTATGTGAATAATTTTTCATTTACTATTAACATGGATTTTCCTAGAAATATTTTTAATTAATATATATTATATGTAATATATAAATATTTTTCTATAATGTTTAATTATTTTTTTTATCCTATTTTATCCATCAGAATAGGAAACATCACTCATGTGTATGTTCGGACCACCATCTCCACAAAGTGATGTAATTTTTTTCATCACCTCCTATATAAATGGATATAAAAGTATATATAATGAATACATATTATACTTATGAAACAATTATTATTCTTAAAATGATTAAATAATGGCTCAGTTGCAAAGACGTAAACCCTCAAACCAAAACATGCATAGAAAACAAACTTGTTTTTACCCAAATGTTCATTTTATTAAAGAGTATTTAATAAAAGGATAATTACAGATTATAAAATATTTTTTTATAGTAATTAATGTTTTAATATCATTTTGGTAATGATATATAATAATTATATTTTTATTATATTGGATTTTGGGATGTGTATAAAGAAATATGGGACTTGAGGTAAGGTGTTTATCTTATAATCTTATTTATTTTTTAGGTTCTCTATGATAAATTTTTATTATAGAAATTTTTTTTATTATACTTTAAACCCCATATATTCTATTATAATATTTTTATTCTTATACTTTTAATGTTTTAGTACCATTTTACTCTATTTTCTACTTAAAAATATCAAGAAAATGTGTTTTCAAAAAACCAGATCATATTTTCACTTTGGTCAACAAACGTTTGCATCCAAGTCCGTGTTCTTTAAAAAAATTTCTAAAAAAATATTTTCTATTATCAAATGACTTTAAATACACTTTCAACCATATTTGAATTTATTTTCATGGGTCTAGAAGGATTATTTTTAACATTTTTCAATTAATGTAATTTTGGAATTTTTACCGAAATTTTGATAGGAATCTTAATTTTAATATTTACAACATATAAGTATTTTCCATCAATCGTGATCATTATTTACCTTGACTATTTGTTTAAAATATTCCATGGTTATTTTCAATGAAAATTTTTTTCTTTATATTCTGTAAATTTTTAGTTTTAGAGATACTAAAATAAAATAGTATTCTACCAATTTTCAAACAAATGTTCAAATGCTCTTATAGAGGTATTTTTCATCCATGTCAAAAATCATTAAGTATTGTTAATCTTAATTGTGGATTTGATATTATGATATCATCAATTTATTTCTTTGGATGGATTTTATAAAGATGTTATAAGAATTATTCTATGAAACTTGTCTCGTTCCCCTTGGTTAATCATGTTATGATGAAATCTTTAGGAAACACGATTATTTTCCTTGATTTATACAATATTGAAATGAAGAAATCTATTTGAAACCCATTTATTTTCCATGGAGTATGATATAATGAATTGATGAATGTTTTATGTTCTTATGACACATATGTATGGTTTTCATTATGTGATTAGTGGGCCTAGAATTATATAACCCCCCAATGAATTGGGTAAATATTGACATATTATGAGATAATATAGGACAAAATAGAGAAGGAATCCAATTCAGTAAGGGTCTCTATCTTTTAAGATGGTTTAAGGAGTCAACATTGACCAAGGAAACCATACAATGGGTACTGAACCCAATCAACTATGATAATTTTGGTTATGATCCTTGACTAAGGAAATAATTTTCAATTTATACGTATATGGAAAAAAAACTATGTATTAGTGTTATTATTTATTCTCATGGATCATGAATGATTTTTGGTGATTTCTGCATTCTTATGAATTATCTATTTTATTATGATAGACCCTTATTCCATGACTTAGAATTAAATATCATTTACTTATTGGGTTTGACCTTCATATGTTATGATCATGTTATCATACCTTTATACTTATTTTATACACATATATGATCACTAATTGATATATCATATAATTACCCTTACTGAGGATCTAATCTGACTATTTCATTTGTTTCCTTTCCTCATGTTATGAAGAAAGGTTTTAAGTAGGGTTTGTCTATAAAATTTACTATTTATGAAGAAATTTATGGGAGATATTGAATATATTTCATAAAATAAGATGATTATGCATCTATCATTAAAATATAATAAAAAATTATGTTTCTTTGGAATGTAATATTATGAAATTTATTTAATCTTCATCTAAATGATGTAATATTTATGTATGAAATTCTTGGGATTCCTTCATTGGGATTAGATTAAGTTTTATTTATTTTGAATATTAGGTTTGATAACTTTCTTGAAAAACCGTGGAGTAATTAAAAATATTATATAACATCCTAAAATTATGGTTATGTATATATTATGGTGTTTCCTAGAAATAAATTTCATGCATATATACTAGTAGGAGGATGTGACTATGGAACAGATGAACCTAGGTGAAAAAAACCATAGAAACATGGCTGGAAAATCAACTCAATCTTCACTCAATTCCCAATTAGTGGGCCTAATATTGGACATTGGTTTAGACACTCTAGTTGGATATATTGTTATTAATTCAATTTCTTTTTATAAACCATTATGATGAATTAGAAGCTAGAATCTATGATAACTTATGATGAGATATACTGATATGATATGAAAATGTTGTGTCATGGGTTAAACAATTATATCATGATTTAAGAAATCCTATGAATTATTTTCATAATAATATGATTGCTTACTCTCATTTTTTATGTTTAATACTCACAATAAGATTTTTTTTAGTTAATGGCTTGAACTAGGAGGAGTCATGTGAAAAATGGATGTGAAATCCAATTTAATGACCATCATTATATGAAACCTAATGAAATGAGAGTTGTAATGTAAAATCTTGTTTTTATACCTAATCATATATCTTGAAATATTATTAACAAATTGAACCTACTTGATTTTCTCAATGATTAAAATAAGAGAAAAATGAAATTATAAGAATTTATGGTTGGTAAAGATCAAATAGGGAGGAAAATACAACATCATAAATGTCATGAATGAGGAAAGATTCACCAAATTAAATGTTATAAAGAAACGTTATGATTATTTATGTGTGGTAAATAAAGGTATAATGAAACTAATTTTTAAAGAAAAATAAAAATTTCAATGGAGAGAAATAAATGTCATCATAAAGTACCCCTAAGGGGTCAATGTATTATATGCGAGGAACGTAAAAATTTTCTAATTCAATTCATTATACAAGGGAAAACTCCTAGACCAAGGAAAAGTGTTTTATATTTCAATAATTGAAGTAGATTATGATGGTCAAGGTAAAATTATCCTTCACTATAATGATTAAAATTTCATATTAAAGTTTATAAGAATACACTATATAAAAATATTATTAATATATCTTTTGTTGAATTCTAGGGGATTTTTATAATTGATTATCTATCTTTATATAGATCCTATATTAGTTTGTAGAATAAGTAAATCACATTTGATATTTCAAATCAACCTATGATCATCTATAGTTTTGAGGATGAACATGAACATATAATGGAAATTTTTTCCATTATATGGGACTTACTACCTATTCAGGGGGATATTTATCTACAATTGTTAGGGAGAAACCCAACATTGAATATATACATATTATTTTGGAATATTCTGATGTATTTCTTGAAAACTATCTTAGTATTACCTCAAATTGTAAAGTTGTGCTTTAAATAGAACTCATACCTGGTTTTATAAATATTTCAAAGACTCCATATAAAATTTTCTATATTTAGTCACTCTATCTATATAGGAAACACCTATAGAATCACAAAATGGGATTAAAATTCCCTAGTATTTCACAATGGGTTACATGTGTTATTTTTATTAAGAAAAAAGATGGGTCAATTAAAATTTTGATTGATTATAGATAACTTATCAAGATCACTATCAAGAACAAGTATCATATGACCTATATTGAAGAATTTTTTGATCAACTATGCCGATCTAAATACTTTTCCATGACTGAACTTTATTATAGATATCATTAATTAAGGGTTAAGAATGAGCATATACCCAAGACATCCTTTCATTTTAGGTGTGGTCATTATAAATTTATAGTGATGGTATGTAGACTTAACAATTCCATTAATATCATCCTTGATCTAATGAATATTGTATTTACATATTACCTCAATTGAAAGATATTTTCTATGCCAAATTTAGTAATTGTGATTTTTGTCTACAAAATGATTCATTCTAGGGTCATATAATCTCATGTGAGGATATAACGATGGATCCTTCAAAGATGGATATTAATGAGAAATGACCTAATCCAACCATTTTTACTAAGATATGTAGTGATCTTGGTTTGGTTAGATACAAGTAATGATTTATGAGAGATTTCTCATGGATATATAATGAAATTTCCATGTTTCCAATATAGGCTGACATATTCCTTTATATGGGTTAATTTGAGGAAAATTTCAAGGATATAAAAAAATTTTGGTCAGTGAACCTGTACTGTTACTACCTTGTAGCGGAGGACATTTTTTGATCTATAGTGTTTCGTTTAAGAAGGTAATTGGATGAATCATTGTGTATAATGATATGGTTATTTCTTATACGTCATTGGAATTGAAAATTCATTAGAAAAATTACATGAATCAAGATTTGGAGTTAGAAATGACAATTTTTACATTAAAATTTACGAGGCATTATCTTTATAGTAAAAATTGTGATATAAATACTGATCATAAAATATATAAGAATATTCTCATTCTGAAAGAGTAAAATATTTTCCAAAGTAGTTGGTTGGAGTTGATTAAATATTAAGAATTCTCAATATATTACCACCTAGGGAAGGTTTACAAGGTGGTAGATTCCCTGAGTTGGAAGGACCATGCTAGAATTTCAATTATGGGTACTAAAATAAATCCAATAATTATGAATTTTATAGATATGTATCATTAAATTATGATGAAAGGGAATATAATTTATCTTTCTTGGATAAATTTTCAATCATCCATTCATGTTTGGGTTAATGGGGAATAAAATAAATATGTTTAATAGAAAAATATGGTGAAGAATGTTCTTATGTTAAAAAATAATTGTGATGGAATGAAAATGTTTAAGAACATGTTATGTGTCTCATCATTACCATATTTTAAGACATAATTGTATAAAGTTCATAGTTCATCATTCAGCCCCCAATTTCTTTTTAATGTTTCATCCCATCTCGGTTGTGATCTTCACTGGTTCTGATTAGGGTTTTATCCCCCTTTAATTTTTCTTTCTCAATCATCTCTAGTTCCGATTAGGGTTCTATCCCCCATTTAATTTTCTTCCTCGATATCAGTGGTTTTTGGTGTTTTATTTTGGTGTTGTCATAGGGAGGAGCCTATGTAGCACTGAGGATGACAGTAGAGGAGGTGAAGCGACGACAGGATGGCCTGTTTTCTTCCTCGATCTGGCTTCTTTGTCGGCCCCATTTTGTGGAACGTGTTCTTCTTAGAGGAGTTTCGGGTGTTTATCTCACGGTTTTGGATGGTTTCGGTGGATTCCGACTGGAGTTTGCCTACGGTTCTGTGGTTTGGGACTGGTGACGATGGTCTCACTAGTGTGGCTATTCGAGGAGGTCGATTCTGAGGGTTGATTTTGGTTTTATTCTGGAGTTCACATGTCCCTGGTTTGTGGTTTCCTTGGTTGGCGATGGTTCTCCGGTGATGACAATCAGTGATGATGTGTTCGTGGTTTGGGATGGTCGGCGGCGATGAGATAACGTTGATGGATGCGCTGTTGACTCGACGTGGTGCAGTCATTCGGATGGCCTACATGATTTTCGGAAGGCTGCGTGATTTACAGGATCCTGTTGGTTTTGATGGTTTTTTATTTTTGAATTTTGAATTATCTTCCACTAGATTGTGTGTTGTTTGTTTTGACTGTTTGATGTTTTGAACAATGTGTGGTTCCCACTCTAGCCATGAAAGTGGTTTATGAAAATAATAAAAAAAATTGGAGGTATTTCTGGTGGGACAACAGGAAATGGGATATTTCAGAGTATGTTTCACGAATCTTGGTATACCCGCATGTTAAGAATGGGAGATATAAATATAAGGGGATTTTATAAACACAAACTATATAACATTACAAATGGTAAAACAGAAAAAATTTATTTCATTCATTGAATCCACAAAACATCTAAATTCCATAATTCCATTTGGGTTATAGTGTATCACCTTATAAAGTTATCCAATTTCATTATAGCTAGATAATATTTATACCTCAATAAATAATTCTAGAATTACATTAATATATTGTTAATGTTTCATGGAATACCAAAATCTATTATTGTTGGTTGGGATATGATGTTTACCTCAAATTTATGGAAAATTAGTCAAATTTTTTTGAAGACATAGTTAAACCATTTCATTATATATCATCCATTCATATATGGTAAGTCTGAGAGGATCATTCAAACCTTATATTCTATATTGGGATCATGTGTAGTGGATATAAAATATTTTTGGGATCAAAACATTTCTATGGTTTACTTTTCCTACAATAATAGCTTTCACTCAAGAATTCAGATGGTGCCTTATGAATCCCTCTTTGACAGGTTATGAAGAACATTAGTGTGATAGGATGATATTGGAGAATAAAATCTATATGGACATATAGTATTTTAGGAAATAGAATATAAGGTTAGAACCATTAAAAATCACATCAATGTAGGTCATAGTCAACATAATAGTTGTGTTGATAATCATTGGTGAGTTCTATAATTTAAAGTTTGTGACAATGTATTTCTATAAATATATCCATGGAATAAGGTTATGGGATTTATATAAAAGGAAACGTTGATCCCTAGATATATTGGTCCCTTATTAATTCTTGATATTATTGGGATGGTTTCTTATCTCTTGGTGCTTCCACTGAATATCTCTCCAGTACATGATATGTTCCATAAATCTCTCCTCATGAAGTACATACTTGATCCTTTATATATACTTAACTAAAAGGTATGAACACTAGATCATAACCACTCTTAATATGAAAAAATGATGAAGATTATGTATTGAAGAGAAAAATTCTATCAAAATAATACCACTCATATGGTCAATGTTTTATGGTGAAACCATAAATTCGAGAACTTAAATGGGAAACCAAGGACGTGATGAGGTAGAAGTGTCATTAGTTTTTTATCAGTGTTATGTAATTTAAGGGGTTGAATTTTTAAAATAGATTTATAATGTAACACCAAGAGATTTTATTATATATTTATCTGAATTAAAGTTTTATGTCTTTGATAGATTTCTTTACATTCAACACTGAGTTTAAAGGAACTATGATATGTTATTGATATATTATTATTAAATGTGACAATCATAACTTAGATATTGGATTTCTATATATGAATAAGACCTAATAAATTATGAAATTTTTTTTTTACACATTAATAAATTGATTTCATTGGTTATAAATTGGTTATAAATGAAAAGAAAATCATTTGAATGTAAAAAAGATATATTTTTTTGAAAAATTGTTTTTATGTGGGAAATATTTTTTATCTCAACAAATTAAATTGAGCACTATAAATGAATGGTTTTTAAGAAATTTTTATATACTATATTAAAAAAAAATTTATCCATCTAATTATTTTTACATGGAAATAAATAACAATAAATTTTGTTTTCTGGTTAAAAATGGGGTTTTCTAAGAAATTATTTTCATTAGATTTTGTGTAGTTATTTTTATAAAGAATTTATACAACTTATTAAAATTGAATATGATAAAATATTTTGAATATTTTAATTCTTAATTTATAAATTTTTTAATATGTACAATTTCATTTTTTTCATTATTAATAGTAACTGAGGTAAAAATTCATTACTACGGAAAAGGTTTAAAGGGTTAACAATAGGTTAAAGTAAAGCGATATGGGTTAAAAAAACCAAAAAACGTATCTCAAACTTATTGGATAAATGGATTTATACCCACCATTATCTTATATTATATTTTTTTCCTTTGGTTCCGCTTTTAATTAAGTGTTAATTTATTATATTTTAATGTTGTATGTTTTTATAAGAGTGTCACTCCCCTCACTTATAAAAGGGAACCTCCTCTCTTATATTAATAACATCACTTGAAACTGTAAGATCAAAAAAAAAATTCCCAAATAATCTCCCAAAATCTTTATCCATGACTTTGAGGTTCTTTTATTCCCAAAGGACTCACCCATCAATTCTTAAGGTTCTTCCCAAGGGAGGATACATGAATTAGAGGTATATGTTCTTACCAATCTTTTTCAAGTTTCTTTCTTCTTAAACAATCCTAAAAATGTAATATAAACATATTAAGATGATATAATCCACATATTTTATATATTTATATGTTTTTATGTTAATTTTATATTTATTTTCTGTCTCATAATCATCTTTTAGAATATTATAATGTCACTCATATGTATATATGGAATTCCACCTCCATGAAGTGTTGTGACTAATTTTTCATTTTATCTTTACATGGATGGTCATAATGATGTATTTCAATAATATATATTATATTTATGATATAATTATAATTTTTTAAAGGTGAATTATAATTTACAATTCTTTTATTTTATCTATCAAGAAGTGGAAACATCACTCATGCATATGTATAGACTACCATCTCTATTAAGTATAAGTAATTTTTCATCATCAAGATATATGAATGGATATAAAAGTATATATAATAAATAAAAATGATACTTATGACCTGATTAAGAAACTACATATTATTAAACCATGGCCATGTTTCAACAAATGGAAACTTTTAATGAAGTAAGCATAGAAAACATACCATTTTCACCCGAATGTTCATCTAAATAAAGAATTATCAATAAAAGGATAGTAAGAAATTATAAAAGAATGTCACATAACAATTTATGTATGAATGTGGTTATAGAATAGTTTTATAATTAACTTATATTTAATATATTGGATGTTTTAATGTGTATGAATAAAGATAGGACTTGAGGTCAGGGTTTATGTTACAATCTCCCTTTTTCAATATTTTCTATCCTAAAAACCCACCTTATCATCATGGTTAAAAGAAACTAGAAAAAAACTTCTATATGACACTCTTATAGGACATTATTTTTACTGGATTGTTTACTCTTCTTACAGTATGTATAGCACAACATATCTTTAGGTCAATGTGGACCCTTCTTCAAAAAATACTTCAATAAATATATACTAAAAATTTATTTTTGTGGTCCCTCTTGAAATATTTCATGTTGGTGTTAGAGACCTTCTACCATTTCCAAATTTTATTATCCACTAAATAACAATAAAATATGATAAATCTTCTTGGATGTTATGTATCGTATTTTTAGAACTGTATATATTTCCATCGAACCAAAAAATTCCAATCCCAACTCAATCCTAGCATTTAATATTGTGCACTTAATACTATCTTAGAGTGTCAAATTGTTATCCTATAATTTATAAAGTATAACTGAAATTCAATATACTTTCTTTTCTATCCATGAGTTATCCATTTAAATTCTTTATAGATAATATATCTCTAATACATTCATATTTGAGGAGTTAAGTCAACATCATAAGAGAAAGTTTTCAATTATCATATTAATGGAAAAAATTCTCTAGCCTTTCTACCATAGTAATTTAAAATTTCATTAATATCATATTAATAATGGAATAAAACACCTAAATGAAATAAATACACAATATTTAATACACAATAGCTATAATCCAATAGGTCAAACCACATATACTATATAAACCAATATCTTTCTTCTAGTGTAAATGATACATTAAAATGAAATCTTGACTACATCAAGATAATATTGATCCAATGCACTATATTTTTAGCCTAAACCATTCTATAAATCAAGATGATCATCTAGAAGTCCCACATCTCTACACACTATATCCCACTCCAAGTAGAAAGAAAATTTCAATTCTAAAGGATTTAGTATAGGTGTTATTATTTTTTCACCCCATGATTTTAAAAGAACATTGTGTTCGATAGTACCTATCCCAGTGGGGCCCATACAATGACTCCCCAAAGACACCTTTAATAGGCCAAGGGCTGGTGAATAGTATTGAGTAGACATATCACTAACATTAGAGGCATTTCATATGTACCTATACACATGCACACATCTCCAAGCCCTCAAATTCTGAAATGTAAAAACCACTAAATAAAATAATGCATGCATACCACTAAACCCAACCAACATAGTAAAACATTGTATGTGAAGTATAGTAATGTAAACTAGGTTAGAATACAATATCACCAAAAGAAATAGTATGTAAAATACAAATTAGATACTATAAAAAAGGTATTGGGACTGGTGTCTGTAGCCGTAAGAACACCTTGGTCTATGTGAACTCACGAACCACCGCCTAGTCCTGGTCATGGTCTTGGTACACCTAGGAATATATTAACAAGGTCACATATATGTACAGAACACGACACATGTGGGAAAATCCCATGTAGGAGTGAGTATAACGATACTCAATAAGACACCTCAAAACAAAAAAAAAGTAAATATATAGTCATCTCAACAAATTTAGGTGTATTAAACACATAATAAAGATATCTAGATATAATCGAACCTATACCCATATTCTAGAGGAATGTATAAACTACTATATATCAACACTATAAATTCAATCTGAATATACCACAATGCACTCATCTGGTAGCACATACTACTAATTCCACTAGCACTGAGGACATCCGTCCGATTGGTGTTGTTCGTCAGAAACCATCATGAGAGAGATATGCTAATTGATCCGAATTGAGATAATATAAACACTCCCCAAGAGTACTCACTCCATGATTGAGGAAGATCATGATACATAGATTAGGATCACTATAAGGATCATGGGGTGATACCACAACTCGTTTGGGTTCACATGCTATGTAGAGGATAGATGTCAGGTATGATTGGTTTTGCTGATACCAAGACGCTACTTAGGGAACAAGAATGGATACCGGATCCTACTTCGGGCCTCTCGGTGGGTATTTATAACTATATCCAGTAAAATCCAGTTTAAGGGGCCATAATTTGTTGAATAAAAAATTGTACCAACTAACTTTTAGAAGAAAGAGCAAGGGCACCCACCCAGGAAAAACGTTTCCAATATATAGTGGAAAAGAGATTCAATCCATGTAGTAAAAGGTACATGGCATGAAGTAGGGTCACACACTATGTCCCTTGTACCCATTTACTACCTGTGTTCAACGGTCCATGTCCCTAGAACATGCCATGTAGAAAAGGGTATACATGGCATGTATAAGGGTTCACACACCGTGTCCTACCATCGGGGGTCCACTTATGTACTCTGGTTGTGTTCCAGTACACAGTGTCAACCCGTGTTCTCATATATGTGTACCAGTACATGAGGTTACTAGTGTATTCAATCTCATTATGTCTATGTGTTGGGGTACATACCCTTTAGGCAACCCTTGTACTCCACCCTGTGTTCGTGTAATTCCCAAGATACACGTTGACACATAAGGAATGGTCCACAAACTAGTGTCACAAGCAATGTGATAGGTTTCACATGTTTGGTGACACTTTTCTGCTACCCAAAACCCTAGCTTCTATTGAACAGGTCCCATACATCGTGTATTCTGAGATACACATCTTGTTCATCGGGATTTTCCAAAATCCCTAGTTTAAATGTTGGTCATATTCTTCATTACTCCAGCCACTTTTTTAGACACACCTTGTTGGGAAACTCCAAATCTATGGTCTTCTATTCACACCATCACTGAATCGGTATGATTCATGACTTCAATCTGCTCGAGAATTGAAATTCACAATATTCTTCCTTTCTAATGAAGAACGAGAAATCGGAACCCACCGTCATTCAATCCACTTTTGTAAGCAGTGTCTCACCTCTCTCAAGTTGTACCAATTCTGGATCTATGATTTTTTATCATTTCACCATGAATCTAAGGTGCAATGACCATACATTCCTAACCCTACAAAGAATGAAGAATGCGCGGGGAAAACAGGGGATCAAAATTCCCATAGAACAAACCTAAGGAATGAACCTCAGCTGTTGTTTGTTGTGGCATAGATCTGTTCCCAAATTAATTATCAACAAGCTAAATCAAACAATAATTATAATCATTTCCTCAAATCAAAACCCTCTATTAATAACGTAATAGTTGTTGGTTAACATGTTCATGGGTTGATCCGCATTCGTTGTTAAATCTAAGAATGTGGAAAAGAATATTTGAAAGAATATACCCTTACTAGGTTTTGGACTATTTGATGAAGAAGTGTGATTGTCATGTAATCTTTTTTGTCAAGATTCTCTAATAAAAACACTCATCGATCTCTAATTCAATATCTATCAAGAACGATCATGATCTATAGCCTCATCATCTTCAGTCGAGAGTTTGGACCCAGACTTTTCTCTAGAGAATCTAGGGATATATCTATGGTTTTAAATTCTAACCTTGGTTCCCTTCTAAGTTTTTTATAAAAAAGAAACGTGTTTTTGTGTCACCGTAACATCAATATAAGATAAATCGTTAATTTATTTTATTCTTTAATTTTTCAAAAACGAAATTTCATATCTGACCCTCGCCATCCAATGTTAGGTCTCTCCTAAGGTAAATTCACTACTCTAAATATTATGTTTCCCTCAAATTTTTGATCTAGAAACCTGGTTATAAGTTATTCCACATTTTCAGGAATACCACCCACGTGTGTCATTTAATATAATTAATATATTTCAAAGATTTCTTCTAGGAACACTGGGCCTCGGATATGCATGCTATCTCAACACTTGGTCTCAAATTAATTCCATATAATATTTAAAAATGATATATAAAAAATATTTGGGACATTGCATTCTCCCCACTATATGTATTTAAGTCCCTGAGAAGCCAAAAACAAGGTTAATAAAAAATGATGTCATTATTGTGCGCTAAACTAGGCCTCCCACTCCCATGTTCTCTCTTGGAGAATCCCGTGCTACCACCAGACACACACTAAAGAAATTTCATACCCAAAAAGGATACACTCCTATCAATCCTCGATCACCACTGAGTACCCAGCAAAATTATCCCCATTATCAATGTCCATATCTCCTAATTCAATGACATGTGATGGGTTATGCATGTACCTTCTCATCTATGACAAGTGGAAGATGTCATGTACCGAGTCCAACTACAAGGGTAGATGTATGTGATACGCCACCTCAGCATATCTATGCAACATCTAAACAGGGTTGATAAACCTCATAGATAACTTTTTGCTCTGACCGAATCTCTATAACCCTGATCGAGGTGAGACTTGAAGGGAGAAAAGGTCTCCTTCCTCAGACTCCAAAGGTATGGGCCCTCTATCGTCATAATATTTCTGGCGGCTCTTTGCGGTTTTCATCCTCCCCAGGATGATTTGTACTTTCTTGATAGTAGCTTGCACCAATTATAGGCCCATGGGTGCTAAATCTCCGAGATCAGTCTAGCATAGTGGTAACCTATAGGGTTTGCCATACACTACCTCAAACGGTTCCATACCAATGGTGGATCAGTATATGTTTTTCTATGCAAAATCCACTAGTGGTAAGTGGTCTAACTAACTAAGATCGAAGTCCAACATGCCAGCCCGCAGCATGTCCTCCAATACATGAATGGTCTACTCTGTATGTCCATCTATTTGAAGGTGAAACATTATGGTCAAGAATAACTAAGTCCCAAATATATCCTATTAACCCTTCCACAACTAGTATGTGAAAGGAGAATCATGATCTAAAACTATTATTGATAGGACTCTATGGAGTAAAAATATCTCCTGTACGTAGAGGCGTCTCGAGATATCCAATGAACTCTTATCATGGATAGGTAGGAAGTGGGATGACTTGGTGAGTTGTTCAATGATCACCCAAATGGTATCATGTCCCCTATACCTACGTGGTAAAATTGTTATAAAGTCCATCGATATTTCATGAATCATCCTTTTCATCATGTCAAGGTTTTGACCTAAACCTGCTAGAACCTGGTGCTTAGCTTTCACTTGCTGTCACATAAGGCATCAAGAAACGAACTTTTCTACTACCTTATTTATTTTTTTCCACCAAAACTAACATTTAATTTCTCGGTATATCATTGTCACACCAGGGTGTACCGCCAAAGGGTTTGTATGAAACTCCCTCAAAACCTCCTCCTGCAATGCCATTAGTACAACTACACATCCTCTGAAAAGGATAATGTTCTCCCCACTTTGTGAATATTAATGAAGCACATTCCCTATAGACATATGAGCACTTTGGGTCTTGCAGTTGGTATCCCTAAGGTGTTCCTTCCCGACTCACTGTAAGAATGGAGGGGTGACAACCATCAATTCGAGGTAAGCTGCTCTACCTCCATCCACGAAGGATAAGTGTAATGAGGTCAACGTCTCTAATACCTCATTCAACAACTAGAAACAAGGTCACTTGCTAATAGAGTATGTCACCACGTTCCCCTTCCTAGTATTATATAAAATCTAAAAGTCATAGCTCTATAAAACTATATTCATAACCACTGTCTCAATTTAGGATCCCTCTAAGATAATATATACATTAGACTCTTGTGATTGGATTAAATGATAAATCGCTCGCACATCATGTAGTGTCACCACATCATGACTATGAAGACTACCACTACCAACTCAAGATCGTGGGTCTCATAGTTATAAAAATGTGAAATCAACTATTGTGAACTGTAAGAAACCACAACTTACCTCTAAATCAGAACACAAACATGTATAGTCCCTAATGCATCGCAAGAACACTAGATACTCAACACCATTCTCTAGTAATCTCGAGATTATAGACCTCATCAAACTTTTACTCAATGTATGAAATCTTTGATCTAGGTTTAACCATAGAGAACCATCGTGACCCTCTCAACTACTCTGAGAGGTCATCGATCCTTGTTAGTGGATACTCTTTCTCCACAGACACTTAGTTTATGTGTCAGTAATCCACATACAACCTTATGTTCTTGTATACATTTTTGGAAAACAAAACTGGGGCTTCCCAGGGTGAAACACTAGTTCTTACTAACCCATTTCTCTATAAGTCCTCTAACTACACCCTCATATTGAGAAACTTTGTAGGAGCTATTTGATATATTGGTTTTAATATCAGTGTCTTCCTATGCTATAAAACAATGAATAAGTCTATCTCTTGATGGGGAGGTAATCCTATAACATCTTCTGGAATGAAATCCTTATATTCTTCTACTACTATTGGTAATTGAAACTCATAACATCTACGGCTCCAAGGATTAGTCTAGACAACTCATGAATGATCATCTTCACCCACCAATGTAGGATTCCATCCTATGTCATGGGTTTCCTTTTCTCTAACAATGGAAAACCGTGTTCTATCACTATAGAAATACCACACCGTTTACCTAAAATAGTCCATTTGTACATCGATGGTGGATAAACAATCCTTACTAAGAATTAAATCATAAGGACTCAATGATACCACTATGAGGTTCTAACTAAAACTCTTGCCTCCATGGTTATGGTCCCACTATTGGCATAACTGAAATCATCGAGTATCCTCTAGTAGGTGTCTCTAATAAATAAGAGTCGAGTCAACAATCTAACTACAATGTCAATGTATTATACAAGATGTGTGACAAGAAATGAATTACTACTATATGTGTCTAGAAACTTGGAAGCTAGTTTATAAAATTCACAAATAATACCTTGAATCATTCTTGGAGCCTCTAGGTTGTACGCCTTGAACGCACACAGCTGTATCTCCCCTTGTCCTTTAACTCCCAAAGCCTAGTATGGACTACCTGGGAGTGGTGGTGGTAACATGTCAAAATTTATGCCACATCTTGTTGCTCTCTTAGGTCCTCTTCCACATCCTCCTCCATGTGAATCTATCTATCCCTTTTTCTACCTATATGTTGACGACCCATACATTGTCTCCCTATTAGCTGCACAATGAGTTGGAAAATCTCTTGCAATATGTCCCATTACACCACAATAAGAGCATTATATTTCTCTAGGATTACTAGACCCACCCCCAATGTCCTTAATTATAGAATACCTATTTTGGGTCTTATTCTTGTGATGCCTCCCACTTCAATGTTTCTAAGGCTGACGTTGGTTTCCCATTGCCGAGGTCTCTACTCCTTCTTGCCCGCTAATGACTACCACTGGTTGTATCTTTTCATCCAGGGAACACTTAACCAACAAAGCCTACTCTAGCACCCCAGTGTATATAAAAATATACAGAGGGGATACACTAGTTCATATGTCTCTGTGCAAACCATGCTCAATGGTATGATCCATGTAGTTTTTATCATGTGTTATATCCATCGAGTACCTGGAGAGGTAGGTATGCCTCAAAGAATACTCAGACACAGAAATTTCATCCTACTAGAGATTTATAATATTTTTGATATGTGTAACTCTCAAAATATTTAGAGAGAACACCTCTCTGGAAATTTCCAAAAACTATTCCCATGAAAGGGTCATGTAGTTGTAAGATCATGGAACTAAACCCTACCATTACCCTGCTGATCCAAAGAACAAGGATCGCTACCAGAATCGCTATTTGATCTGATAGTGTCCTAACTAGATGGAAAACTCAGTTCACCACCTCAAGACAATCCTCAAAAACCTATGTGATGGGATCGCCTCAGAACATGAGGGGACTCTGCTACTAAAACTCATGAAGTGCTCTCAACCTAAGATCTTCATCTGTTGGTACTACGAGTTCCATGTGTTGCTCTATAGGTGGTGGTATGGATTGTGCTCCACCTGGAGGTAACATTGGGGGAACTAGTCCATGTATCGAAGCCTTCTCACTGAGGTGGTCATCTTAATGATCAAGATGTTGAATATTATCTAGTATACACTGTGAAGACATCCTTTAAGAGAACAATATATACCATGGTCAATGAGTATATTTGAAGAGCTAACTCAAGAAGGACATGGAAACCACAACCCATTACTATATAATGAATATACCATTATTGTTTCTTTAAAAATAGTTTCTTCATGTATCGAGTCAAAAATCATGTTATTTGATTCCTGGTGTATGGATATATCAGTTGCCACACCAACACTCAAATCCCTAGCTTGAAATCTGAACTCAAAACACTTAATGTTGTTTCCCCAAACCAATCGCACATACTATCAGTCCTATGGTAGAACTGACCACCTCTAATACCACACTATCATGACCCATCCTGATGGGGTCTGTATTGTTACTCCCCAAGCCTACCTCAAATAGTCTAGGGGTTGGTGACTAGTACCGAACAAAAATATCACTATCATGGGAGGCATTGCCTAAGTAAATGTACACACACACACATCTCCATGATCAAAAATGTTGAAATGTAAAAACCAATAGGGAGAAAATTCATCCATATCACTAAACCCTAACAATAGAGTACTATAGGAAAGGTGAAATGTAGAAAAGTAAACTGGGACACAATACATTGCCACCAACAGAAGGAGTCTATAATCTAAAAATTAAATCCTATAGAAAAACAGAAATCGGAGTGATGTTTATAGTTGTATGAACACCTCATCCAGTCTAAACTCATATAGCACTCCTTAGTCATAGTTCTGGTCTAGGTCTTCCTAGGACTATGTAAAAAATGTTGCATATCTGAATAAGGCATGACACGTGTGAGAAAATCCCATACAGGGATGAGTATAAAAATAATCTGTAGTACACCCCAAAACCAAAAATTAATAAACAATGTAAATGTACAATCAACTATATAGAAGTATTTATCTTCATCACATAACAAAGATATCCAGTTAAAATTGAACCCATACCTGTAGTCTAGACATAAGTCGCAACTACAATATACCAACACTAGAGATTCAGTCTGAAGATTCACTGAGGAACTCATCTGGGAGCACATACTCTTGAGTCCACTAGCACTATTATCTTATGTCTAAGAAGTGATTCTCATTAGAAGCCATCATCATAGAGATACACTTATCGTTATGAAGAGAGATACGATACACTCTCTCTAGGAGTAATTCAACCCATGTCCCTAGCAGTGATCCTCATCTATGTATCGTGATCTTCCCCACTCATTGATTGAGTACTCCAAGGGAGAGTGTGTCATATCTCTCTTTAGGTCGATCATCATATCTCTCTCGTGATGGTTTCTGATGAGTAGAACCTCTCGGACGGACATCATCAGTGCTAGAGGACTCATGATTATGTGCTCCCAAATGAGTGCTTCATGGAATATTCGAACTAAAACTCTAGTGTAGTTATACGGTAGTTGTGACTTACCTATAGACTATGGTTTTGGATTTTAGTAAATATAGATAACATTAATATGTGTTGAAGACACATAATTGTGTAGATCTAGTTGTAACTTTACTTTGTGTATTTCATTGTGGCTTCTGGGTGTACTATTGAGTATTGTTATACACAACCCTACACAGGATTTTCCCACACGTGTAATGTATTATGAAGATAGGTGAACTTGTTTACAAATTCCTCAGTGGAACAGGACTAGGACCAGGACCACGTAGTTCTTCATGAGTACAGATTGGATGATGTGTTCTTATGTTTATAGACAACAGTCCCAGTACCTTTTGATTATAAATTGTAATTTGTAGTTTATAGACTCTTTATTTTAGTGGGATTGTATTCTAGACATGTTTAAATTACTACACTCCACTTTCCCAATTGTACTTTGTTGCTTGGGTTTAGTAGTATGCATGCATTTTTTTCCTTTGTGGTTTTTATATTTCAGTATTTGTGGGCCTGGAGATGTATGTGTGTGTACAGGTACTTAGGCAATGCCTCCCATGCTAGTGATATGACTACTTGGTTCTAGTCACCATCCCCGGGACTATTAAAGGTGGGTCTATAGAGTCACATCACATGCCCCATTATGACTGGTCGTGATAGTAAACAACACCCAACTCTGAGATTAAACTAATGTGACATATTATTAAAATATTATTATTTAAATATGATCATTATAACATAGACATTAAATTGGTAGGTATGGTTATGATTCACTAATTTATGAAAGATATATGAAATTTATAATCAATATAAATTTATTTATAAATTATTAAGAAATAATCACTTAATTTTTCAATAAAGACATTTATTCTTAAGAAATATTTTTTCTTCAAATATGATTTTATATATTTTTTGTGAGAAAATAATATAATTAATATGTGGACCGTTTATAAATGTTGTGTTATGAAATTAGAGTAATTTTTTAAATTGAAATATTGTTATTAACTTAGGGTGAAAATTTATTATTTTTAAGAAAATATTGTTCTTTTAGTGAATAGTGAAAAATAATGATTTCTTATAAACCTGAAATTTCATTAAAATATATTAGGTAATTTAAAAGTATAATTATAATTTCAATTTGATTTAATAGTAACATAAGTATTATTTAGTTATCTTTAATTCAATTAGTTACATTTAAATCATCTTTATACGAGATTAAATGTATAATTTTATTTTATTTTTGGATTAAGAACACATTTTTCTGAAAACTGTTTTAAGGAGAATAATGTTTCTCCAATTTATAAAATTAAAATAACCCCTAGTGAGGAATTTTTGAAATTAAATGCATATATTTTATATAAAAAAAATATTAATGTGAATTAATTTAATTATAATAAATATTTATATAGTAAATATCAGACTATTGTATTCTTGAAATATATATTTCTTGAAAAATTGTTTTTCGACATGTTTGTAGGTTTAATTTTAAATTAAACTCTAACAATTTTATGAATTGAATTTGATAAAATGTATTATATATTTTTTATCATAATAATTAATTTTATATGATATTTTTGACTTAATGTATTGGTCATGATGAATAGTAAAAATAATAAAAAAATATTTACCATAGTGAGAAATTAAAATGGTAAAAAGTGAGTAATCATAGAGTTAAAAGGATAACATGATTAAAACATGTTTATTTTTGAATGGTGGAGGTTTTTCAGTACTATATCACCCCTCCAATCTATTATTTATTGATTTTGGAGGCACTTTTCCCCAGAGTAACTTACAATTATTGAATATATTTAGGTTTTAATAAAAAATTCACTCCTCTTCAATTATAAAAGGGAACCCCTCCCCTTATTTATTTACAACTCTCAAGACATTTGGCTCAGTCAACCACTTCCAAAATCACTCCCCAATTTCCATAGATTCACTCAAGATCTTCTGTTCTTTCAAAAATATCGACCTTAGTGTCCTTAATAAGAGATCCAAAGGAAGTTACTCTAGAAGTTGGTAATCATCTTCACTTAGCTTCTTCTTTTTACTTATTTATTTCCACCTTTAATTATTTTATAACAATTTCAATAAAATAAAATTGGTATAAAATTAAAAACTAGAACATATTTTTATTAACAAACACATCAATGAATAAAAGGATGGCATTTCATGGAAGTTTAAGTGTTAAAGGTGATTAAGAAAATAAGATCTAATTTCTTACATGAAAAAAACATTGGAATATAAACCATGGAAAATTACATAAAGGAACTAGAAGATTAATTATGTGTGGAAAATAAGGTCACAAAAGAGCGAATTTATGAATAAAAATGAAGTGTCGGGTTAACAAGATGTATGGAAATAATGTTCATCCCAAGAAACCACTAGTAGTTCAATGTCATAGATGTTAGGAACTTGGTCATTAAATGAGTTGATAACATAATATATGGATTAATTCCTAATGTAATTTGTTATGATAATAATTGAAGAAAAAATAATGAAGTGTTTAAGTGTTTTAATTTTAGAATCATGTCTTTGATGTATTTTTATTAATAGTATTATGGATATAAGAATTATGAAACATTTAAGGATCATTTTGTAGTAGATTTCTTTAATTATTTTCAAGAATATATTGAATAATATTAATGACATAGAAATGTTATTTAACCATATGGTGATACTTTATATAAAAACATGATTAAATATGAAATAATATTTGATATGTGCCTAATAATGGGGTAATTATAGTTTTTTAAAATTCTTTGAATTTTTTGGAAAATAATGAGTTGGATAGAAGACTTTAGAGGCTAAAAAATATGATTTTATTTTAAAATTTGTTCATCATATTCTTTAGAACATTATAGGATTAAGATGAATTATGAATATCATTATCACTATTGTTTTCCATAGTTTTGTACAAGGCAAACCTGAATGATGGGAGACAACCCATCACATTTGGAAAGGTCACGGGTCTTAAACCAAAATCTGAAGGGTGAATAAGGTTATAGCGCATACCATTGGACTACATGATACACTAGTTTGTAAGAATATTTTTCTTAAAAATATTAGTGGATAAATATTAACTTAATTTAGGGACACATATAATATGATCAAATATTTTTGAATTTTTATGATTTCTAAGTGCTTAATGATATGTTGAAAAAAAAATATTAGGTTGAGATATGCATAACCTTTATGTTTAACATAATGGAATATTTGGGAAGAATACTATTACAATTTTGGAGATATATGTTGAAGGGTATAAGATAAAGTTTAAGGTTAAACATTTCTTTAATGTTTAGTTTATTGAGGTTATTTTGGATATATGGTGATTTATTTAAATAATAATCTATGAATAACCATTAATTTTATTGTTTCATTTTGAGGATTAATATACTCATATTAATTTTGGGTATTATCTTATTTTATGCTGACCATTTTTTTTAATAAAGATCAGAGGAATATATATTTATTCTTTTATAGATAATATAATTTTTTAAATGTAAATTTTAGTGATTTATCCATAAAAATAATATTCTATATTCATTTCTTATCATAAATGGTGAAGAATAAATTGATCAAAGCATAATTAAAGGTTTAATATTTTTTATGAAAAAACAAGTATATTTTTTGGTGTTCTTTTTCATAATAGTAAAAGAATGCATCAACTCTAAGAAATGAATATTGAGAAAAAAATTATCTTGTTACCATTATATCAAATTAATTAATGGTCCTTTAACTCATCACATAGTTATGGTTCTTTAGATGTTAACTTTATCTTGATAATTCACCTTCTTGTAATCAATGTTCTCTATAAATATCCATAATTATTTATTCATTTATTCAACATCCATATTTTCATTTCTGACCAATGTTATTCTAATTTTAAAACTAGTTATATGTTATTTCTGATGACCTTTTTATTTACCATTCCTACTTTTAAGATGATGCTTTATTCACCATTTTTATGATGTGGGTTTTGGACTAAAGAGTTTTCAAATTTCAAGCCCTTAATTATTGAGTAAAAGTTCAAATTGTGAGAATAAATTTTTTTAAGGTGTTATAATGTAACACCCTAATATTTTAAAACAACATAATGTTCTATTGTGTATAAAACATGAAACTCTGAGATTAAACGAACAGTCATATATTATTAAAATTTTATTATTGAAATATGATCCTTAAAACCTATCCATTAAATCAGAGGGTATTAATATTGTTAACTTATTTTATACATACATATAAAGGTTCCAATAAATATAAATCTATATAAAAATTCTTAGTAAATAAACACTCAATTTTTAAATAATGACATTTTTCCCTAAAAAATACATTTTCTTTAAAATTGTTTTTTAATACATTTTATAAGAAAATATTCAAATTAATTTTTATATTTTAGATACTTTAACATATAAAATGAAAATAATTTTTCAAATCAGCATATGAATATTATCTAATGGTGAAATTTTGGGATTTTTTGGAAAATATTGATTTTTCAACAAATAGTGAAAAATATTGATTTTTTGGAAAAAACTATAATTTCATTTTAACAATTAAAGTAATTTAATATTATATTTATTATTTAAATTTCACATTAATGTAACATAAGTATTATTTAGTTATATATAATCCAATTAATTACATTTAAATTATATTTATATATTATTTTAGTATCAGTTTATTTTTAATCTTAAATACTCATTTTTTTTAAATGTTTTAATTTGCATAATGTTTATCTATTTTAACGAACTAAAATAAACCCTAATGATGAATGATTAAAAATTAAAGTCATATATTATATATATAAGTTTTAATTCAAATTAATTAACTATTATTAATTTTCATATAGTTAATGTAAGATCAACTTATGCTTGAAAAATTCATTTCTTGAAAACCCATATTTTAGACACGTTTGCGGGTTTATTTTTAAATTAAATAATTCCATTTTTTTAATTTCATTAGATAAAATGGATTAAATATTTTTAATAATAATAATTAATATTATATAATAAATTAAAACTTAATTTTTGGTCAAAATTAATAGTAAAAATTGTAAAAACCCAATTACTGTTGTTAGAATTTTGAATGGTAAAAATTAAGTGACCATAGAGGTAAATGAAATAACATGATTAAAATATTTTTTTTGAATGGTGGAGATTTTTATTGTTCATATCACCCCTCTAATCCATAAATTATCAATTTTGTCTAATTTTTATAAGAGTGACCACCCATTTTTTAATAGTTTTAGATATTTACAAACATGTCACTCATTAATTAGAAAAGGGACCCCCTACACTCGCTTCTACACACCACTTGAGAAATTTTCAAAAAAATCCTACAAAAATATCTTCCTAACATCTTTATCCCCAATATATATTTTATTTTCTTCCCAAAATAACAACACTAGGTTCCTTAATAAAATATACAAAGGAAGTTCCTCTAACAGATGGTAATCATCTTCACTAAGTTCCTTTTTTTACTGATTCTTTTTCCACCATCAATTATGTCATAATAAATAAAATATAAAAGTAATATTTTCTCATATATACTGAGATTTTATTATTTTAATGGCATAATATTTATTCATCTCCTCTTCCATAAAATGGGAAATGAAACCATCATTCATGTGTAAGGAAGACTACCACCTCGCAAACCGATGTAATGTTTTCCCATCATCACCACTCTTTGATGTTCATGATGATGAATTTAATTTTAATATATAATATTCATGAAATGTTAATAATTATTTAAAATTGAGATATCATACACCTTCTTAGCAAACCATCCATTAAAAATCATTACATCATTCATATGTATGGAGGAATACCGCGCAGTGAAACAATGTGATTTATTTTTTATTATCACATCAAATTGATGATATATGAAAGTTTGTTTAATAAAATAATATAGTATTTGAGATATAATTATAATTCTATAATAATAAAATACCACTTATATTATTTTATTATTTTTGAAAAAATTAAACTTTACCCATGCGTATGTATGTCCTACAGTATCAATGATTATACCATAGTTCATTTTTATAACCATATTTCATGGTAAGTTTTAAATATATAATGAAGTAACCTAGGCCAGATTAATCACTAAGAGGGGAGGTTTGAATTCGTGCTTTATTTTTACAAATACCTTTTCTTATCTATTCATCCTCTTTAACTTTTTAAGGTTCTCGATCCACTCAATATAATTTTTCAAACTCCAACCATGTTCAGTAATATTAACAGAGAGAACATCAAATTGTATTTACAAGGTTATGTTGAAAGGCCTACTCTTTTCAATGTTGATTATAACCCCCAACATGGATTCTCCAAGATAATATTTATTTTCAATTATATAGTTTTAGGTTGTAACTAGTTATGCCCCCCATTAATCGATCCTCTAATTGATTCTATTTATGCGTCCAACAATCTAACTCTTCTTCCTCGGTTGGTTATACCCCCAACCCTATCCTTTAACAAAATCCCACTAAGAGGTTTTTGGATATAACTTTCTCATGTACCAGATCAAGTACCATTTCAATGATTTATTGTCTTTCTCAAATATCCTTGATCACCTATGTCTGATTAGTTACCTTAGTGAAAAAAATGCATCAGATATAATAATTTTATATTAATGAAGTCCCATCATCACTTAATGTGTTCAATGAATACACATATATTTATCCAATATTTTATGAAATATTGGACTTAAAAAAATCTAAACTCAATTCCACATCATACATGCATTGCATGGAATCTAAAACTCTTGTTTCAAGAACCTAAAGGTTGGTATGTATGCTTGAAAACATGCATGAACCACATACACTTTATCCTTTCATGATTAACACAAATAACTTAAGTCTCATTCATGTAACTTATCACATGCATGTGTTTCATTCATTTCCTTATCCCCACTTTTTGCACTTCTCATTTTGAAAATAGTTTACAGAAATTCTCAGGGTTCATATACATTAAAGTATGTATAATTATTACTATCCTCTTATTCTCAATTTCATCATGTAGACATTGTCCACTGATTGTTTAGTTTAGGTTCAATACATATTTATATATATTATTCTTTCAATGAACCCTAGTATCTTCTTGATTAGGAAAAAAAGCACAATTTTTCTTCTTCTTATAAAGTGGATGATCACTATTTCCTTCACACAAGTGAGGATATTAAGTGCATTAATTTATCTTTCTATCATAAAATATATTTATGATTTTTAAAACATATTGTAGATGAAATTATCTCATGGTGACTCATATCATTCATGTAATCCAATAAGATACATGTAATGATGTCATGTTCTCTTAAGGTGCTTTATTGAATAATTTATTTGGGAATCACTAAAACTATGACTTGAAAAATTTGATTTCTTATGATATCTACCTTCATGCAAGAGAAATGTTTCGTGGATCTCCTCTACCCTATCTAAACCAGTGGAGTTTACAGATCCTATATTTTTAATGAAAATGAAGTCTTATACAATATTTGTAATATAAATACTCATCCTTTTGAGTTATCCTTTTATATATGAGGATGATTACCTTACATTGCATCAAATTAAATTTTTAGGCCACATAGAATCTATAGAAAATATTACATGTCATGGATCCATCAAAGCTCCCGATTCATTAGGGGTTTCTTAAGTGTATGTCAAAAAAGATGGTTTCTTCGCATAGATCATTATGGATTCACCACATATATGTGATAAAGATCACATGTCTTTCATTTATCTAAGCTAAAACACTACTACATTATAAAAATGGATGCTTGAGACTGCCATTTTTGTCAATCCATAACACATTCATTGAACACTTTTATGCATGAAAGATGAAGATTTTATGCATGGAGTTCCATCATTTCATTGTTTCACAAAATCATCCCACAAAATGATCGTAGCAGCCTCAGTTTCGATCATTAGTGATTATGTCTGAGTTATAGCGAGTAGTAGAAACATCATGCATCGGGATATTGAAGATGACTACTGCATGAAATTGTACCACTCAAATCGCTTCAATAGGATGTCCACGCTTCCATCCATCATTTAAATAATGAAGGAACATTTCTATACTACACACATCCCACACATACAATAATCTTAGTCTCTAACTTCTTTATTACCAACGTTTTTCTGTAACACCCTGATCTGGTCATGAGGGATCAACACTCGTACTCCACTTACACACACAACATGCGCTTCAGCTATAATATCCCAAGTAATTATATATTAATAAATTTAAATATCTATTAATATTTAAAAATTAGATATTAATTATACTAATAAGGGGTTTCTCTATCCAATAACATACATGAAACACAACAATGGGTTTCTCCGAAATCTTATGTTGCACACAAGAATAAGATATACCAAAAAATAATACATTATTGATATTATTATTTTAATTTGTTACTATCACCTAGAAGTTGTATTATAAGTAATTAATAGACCTAAATATATTATGATTAAACATTTTTATTAAATATTTTTACTTTCTCAGAGTAAATTTTAGAGACTTAAAATGAGAATAAATCCAATTTTAAGCATAAAATACTCTAATATTTTTAAAACGCGGTTCTACTTACTTTTGATGATGATCCCATTTTAAATATATTTTTTCCACTTTTATATGTTCTATTTGAAAAAAATAAACTTCTTATTTGTAATAGGAACATAAAAATTTGCCTTTGTTGAATTTCTGGTATTTTTCTGATAAAATTAATATTTTAATGGATAGTGAAAAGTACTACATTTTAATTCAAAACTATCTTTTTGTATAATTAATGTATATTGATATATTATAATTTTATATAGTTTGAAGGTATTATTAGATGAAGTTTTTATCATTTAATCCAATTTAGGTAATTAAAATTAATTTCAAATTGAAATTGGTCATAAAATCTTTATGACCTTTTGAATTTTTTACTTAAAACCCAGCTTTTTTGATTCGTCAACCAGATTAGTGTTAAACCCAATTTAACCAATTCAGCGAGGTTAATGTTTAAAATTGGACATAAATTTTTTTAATAAGTATTAAATTTTTTTCCAATAGGATCAAAATAAATTTTTGGGAATAATAACATTAATCTTTTATTTATCATGGTTAAAGTTAAATAGGGTAATTAAAGGTAAAACTAATATTATAATAATATAAAACTACCCTAACACTTGTCTTAATAATATTAAATTATTTATTTTTAACCAATAAAATACTTGGTCCAAAATGTTGGCCTTTTGAATAAACATGTGTGTGATTTTGACATTTATAATATTTAATTTAAAGTAAAGGCAAATATGTCGTAAACCTGTCTCTTCTTACTAAAAAAAATTGATATTGGGTTATGTAAGTGGTATCTTCAAATATGAATATTAATTATAAATTTAAAAATATTACCTACATCATGGTAATTTATTTATTATTTTTATAAATTAAATAAATAAATCTAATTAAGGCACAATGATGATGCAGAAATAGATTTATTAATGAAAGAATCAAATAAATGATAATAATAATATTATAATAAGTATAATTCGAAATATTTTATTCAATAGAAGACTTTTATGGATGATTTTACATGTTATATGTGATTTAATGTTGTTTTTTAAGGAATATAGTTGTTATGATTTTTTAAAAAGTTATGTAATGAATATTGTAAAAATTGACATAATCCATGTTTTAAAATATAAAAAATTCAATTAAATGATATAAAATATATAAAATCTAAAATTTAGTAAAAAAATATATGAATCTTAAAATTTCATTAATGAATCATTCATTGGTATTTTTTTTGTTTTTGTAGTTATTTTAACTGTCGAAGTGTAAATTACTTATTTAAATGGTCTGAGTTAAAAAGAGTTTAAACAAAAATATAAGGATTAAAAAATATCAAAACCTTGTCAAATATTTATTGGAAGAATGGATTTATATCCATACTCATCCTATATTTAAACTAAATCAGTATTGAATCATTTGTAATATAAAATGAGTTTATAATAATTTAATACTTTTAATAATTCTATGGGTCCCCCCCCCCTCTCCTATAAAAAGGTACTTATTCCACTCTATTACTCACACTTATGAAACAATTTTTTCAAAAACATATCTACCCAAAAACCTTAATATAATCCCTCTACGCATACCTTAGTCCTTATTTTAGGCATAATACCCTACATAAATGTGTTATGTTGTTAAGAAACGTGATCGTCCGAAGTAAGGGTAATGCTTTTATTTAAGTGTTTCTATTTTATTTCTTCGTCCAATTACTTTAAATATTATTATTCCAATATGAAATAATAAATACAATATAATAAATATTATAAGATGTTATTATGTTAATATCATCACCTAAATCCATATCCATATCCATTAAATGGGAAAGGAATTTATCGTTCGTGGTATGTGTGAACTATCACTTCCATGGACCGATCTAATTCATTTTCCATAACTATCACTTATGGATAAGTATAATAATGGAATTAATTTTCATATGTTATTTTCAGGGAATTTTAATCGTTATTACATAATAATATATCAATTATGTTTTTACATCCATGCACATAAAAATGATAATGTCATTCATGCGTACGTGTGAACTATCACCTCTAGGAAGTGATGTAACTTGTTTTTATTCATGATATAACTTGTATGATAAATATAATTATATTTCAATTATTAGTATGATATTAATGATGTTATTATCATTCTATAAATATAAAATAATACATTCCTTATTTCCATAATGATCAATTAAAAATGGAAAATGTTGTTCATGTGTACGTACGACATACCATCTCAATTAGTACAACGTTGTTCATTTTTTATATCCATACCTCATGGTTTTATTTAAAAGTATAATTTATTTATAAAAATTATAATAATTTCCTGAATATTATTTTTGAGATTATGGAACTATGAACACATCTACTATTTACATCATACCAAGTTCATTTTCGACTCATGTACTGAATATCAACAAAACATCCAATATGATCTTAAATAATGATTTAATTTTTATAACATGGTAATAATTGATATAAAAGGAAATAATAAACTTGAAAAAGGTTCTGAAGATAGTATAAATTAACCTAAGTTTATTATTTAGGAAGATAAAGAATATATAAGACAATTCAGACTTGAGATGAGGGACTTTGTCTCAATCTCTTTTTATTGAGACATGTTTTGATATTATACACCACCTTTTTTATATGGTTTATAATCAACCTATTTTAATTTTAATTGAAAAAAAAGATTTCCTAATTAATATTTTTCTATGAAATTTTTACTAAACAACAAAAGGAATGTTTTTTAACGTATACGAAGACAATGACGTTTCTGTCATTGTGACCATTATTTGATATTTAGATTCCTTTATAAGCCATACTTTTTTTAAAAGTAAAATAAATACCATGTTATATTTTAAGGTATTTTTGTTTTTAAAGTGGTTTCTATAATGGATTTATTTTTTCAATATCTTGAAATGATATTTTTTTATTGTGATGTGGAGATATTATTTTTTTTCTTTATGAATGTTTTATGTGTTATGAATATGTTATGGTTATTGAGCATTGTTTTTGTATATGGGCGGTTCTATGACATATCGAGGGTGGGTGAGCCCCTAATAGCACACCAATTAATTGTTTAATGAGATGAAGTTAAATGATAAGGTTTATTCTAATAGATTTAGGGAATATACTATGATGAGTATTCGAAATATAACCATGAAGGTTACTCCCTATATAGCTGTAAAAGTTACAATGTAAATATGATAACGATGCCATAAGTTACCTTTATAATAAATAATTTAGAATAAGTTTTTAGTAGTCTTATGATTTCATTAGGTTTGTTAAAAAAATTGTTTTATGGGTGAAAAGTTTGATTTTTTTTAAATGTTTTCATGAGTTTAAAATATTTATAGACTAATAGTTTCATTCCTTATTTTATATCCCTTAATGAGATTTTTGTGCTCATCCAATTTTTTGAAATGTTTTCCATCGATTATAAGGAAGGGTAATAGAAAATAAGAAGTTAATATGATTGTTATTAATATTATAATTAAAAATAATAATTCATGTTTAATTTTAAAATGTTTTAGATTATGAAAAAAATGGGAATATTGTATAATTGTTTACAATGTAATATATGAGATGTTATGTAATTATTATGGCCTAATTCTCTAAAAATATAAACCGGAAAATATCCTCAATATCAAATGAAGTAAATTATTGACTAAAAATAAATATCATATAATGTTTATGGTTGGGGCCTTATAGTTGGTATCAAAGGTAAGTTTACATAAATATCAAGGTTAGAATGTTTAAATTGAATATTCATAAATGATTTTTAATTTATTATTAAAATGAAATGATATATAATTTAAATATTACCATGTTGGTTCATCTAAGATATGTTTTTTCGGAAGGGTTTTCTATAGAGGAAATAGGGAAATTGTGTTGGGATAGCGTCATGTGGGGAACAACCTTCCAAATCTGTATCCTAAGATAGTTTGAATCAGAACTAAATAGTTTGTTTCAGTGATAGCATAATTGACTCAGACTATAAATGTAAGTGGTATACATACACGAGATCATCCTGATCAACTGAATAAAAATTTATATATAGTGGATCATTTCATGAGGCAACATCATCCATCATTCATAGGATCATCAGACCCTATGATAACTTAAGGGTAGATTAAAGCACTAAAAAAGATTAAGGGTTAAATGGGGTGCTTAGAAAATAAAACGTTTTAGTCTTGTTATTTACCATTATAAAGTTGAATTCGATCAATGGTGGTCAATAGTTAAGAATATCATGGAAGTGAAAATATTATTTCTCTTGAGTGGGAAAAATTCCAAAATATGTTTCTTGAGAAATATTTTCCTTAGGCAGTTTGAATTAGGATGCGAAAATAATTCTTGGAATTGAGGTAGGAGGATGACTCAGTGACTAATTATGAATAAAAATTCACTTTAATGGGAAGGTATGATCCAAATTTCATTCTGGATATTGATACTAAAATCAATCTTTTTTACTCATGTTTAAAGCCGAATTATTGAAGTGAATTAACTTATTATGAGTTCAAAATGATGAAAAAAATTTCCAATGTATGGAGAAGGTGAAAGTGGAGTTTGGTGATAATCATGTGTTCTTTGAAGACAAGAAGAATAAGAAGTAAAGGTTTTAGAAAAAAGAGATTAATTCTTCATAGAAAAATTGATGGTAAGAAAATTAAGTTTACATATTTTGAAAATTGTGGTAAAAAAGAACACTTGGGAATGTATTTTGAATTTGGGTAAGTGCTTATGATGTGGTAAAATTGGGCATAAGGATCATCACTTCACTGAAAAGGATCAAGGTAGTGGTAATACAAAACAAGATTTATAGTCAATAAAATGTTTTTAATGTGTCTAGATAGTTCATTATGAAAATAGGTGTCTGATGAAGAATGGTGGGAATCATCCGGATTATAAGCTTATAGGTGTGGTGAAATACATTGTAACCACTTCAGTAGATTTTCTGCCATCAAATGTTGTTGTATTAGCTAATTTTTTTGTTTTTTCATATTATTCCAATGTGTTTTCTGATTCAAGGTTTACACATTCTTTAATTTATAATGAATTTTCTAGTAATTGGAAATTACACCTCTATAAATTAATCAACAACTTATAGTAAAAACACCTAGGGAAATTTTTCATAAAAAAGAAACTGTAAGAATCTTCATATCCTTGTTAGTGGATATAATATACATAAAAAACTTTTTTTTTATTTCCTATATTAGAGTTTAATGTTATTTTGGGTATGGATTGCCTTTCTTTTTTCCATGATAATATTGACTGTAGAGATAAATAGTTTTCTTTCAAAAAGACTTTCATTTTGTGTATAATAATGAACCCCTAGCACTGATAACATATCTGGAAGCTGAGAAACAATTAAAAGATCGAAATGAATGCTGACTTGCACATATTATTGAAAACACAAGTAACTTTACCGATTAATGTTATGTCAGCGGTAAATGAGTATCTTAATGTTTTTTAATGAATTTCTTAGTATTATACATGATCAAGAAGTTAAATTTTCCATTGAATTAGATCCTGATGCTATTCCAATTTCAAAACCCTCTTATCTAATGGCTCAAATTGAACTTTTAGAGTTGAAGATTAAATAACAGGAGTTATTAGATAAAGGTTTTATTCAACCTAGAACATCACCATGGTGATCTCCTTCCTATTTTGTTAAAAATAAATATGGTTTAATGAGTCGTTTCATTGATTATAGAGCCTTGAATAACATCACTATTAAGAACAAGTATCCTCTTCCTTATATTGATGATTTGTTTGATCATCTTTAGGGAGAACAATATTTTTTGAAGGTGGACATGAGGTCGGGGAACCATTAGTTGAAAGTAAAAAAATGATACATTTTAAAGACTACATTTTTTAATGTATATGTCCATTATAAATTTGAAGTTATTCCTTTGGGTTAACTAATGCAACTATTTTATTCATGGATCTTATGAATAGTATATTTCGTGAGTTATTGGATAAGTTTGTGGTTGTGTTTATTGATGAAACTTTTGTATATTATAAAACTAAATAGGAGCATGAAATTCATATAAGGGTTGTCTTGAAAACCTTAAAAGAAAATAAATTGTATAAGAAATATTACAAGTGTGAGTTTTGGTAATTAAAAATTTCATTCCTTGGTCAAATTATTTCTAAATATGGAATAACAGTTGATCCTACTAAAACAAAATTTGTTGAAGAATGAAAAAGACCCACAAATATAACATGGATTCGTTGTTTTCGTGGTTTAGTAGGTTATTATTGGAATTTTTTGGGAAAAAATTAGGGTTATCTATCCCACTAAATAAGTTTACTTGAAAGGGTGTTATGTTCATCTAGACAAAAGAATGTAATGATTGATTTTTGAAATTAAAAAGAATATTGTTGAATGCTCCAGTTTTGACATTACATTCAAGAAATTGCGAATTCATTATCTGCAGTGATGATTCATTGAAAGGAATTGGTTGTGTCCTATTTGAGAATGATCATACAATTATTTTTTCTTCATACTAGTGGAAAAAACATGAGTTAAATTACCCTACATATGATTTTGAATTTTATATTATTGTTTTCTCATTAAAAGTTTATAGGAATCATTTTTATGTCATAAAATGAGAAATATATACTTATCACAAAACATTGAAGTATATATTCACTTAGACATAATTGAAAAAGAGACAGAGGAGATGGATGGAATTAATCAATGATTATTATTGCATAATTAATTACCATCATGGAAAAGAAAATAAAATGGTTGATGCTTTGAGCTGAAAAAGTAATTCAATATTAACCTTATTGCATATAGAATAAGATCATTTGGTTAATGATTTCATGAACTTTTTCTTAGAAGTTTTTGGTTTAAGAAATTACTCTATTTTGTATCATGTGACAATTAAATCATCTCTATTAGACAGAATTAATTATGCATAAAAGGAAGAAAGTTAGTTTTATAAAAAGGTATAATTACATCGAAAGGGTAATTTACCAAAATTTAACATTGATAAATATTGTGTTTTGATATTTTAAAAGAGATTATGTGTACCTTGTGATTCATAGTTGAAGAAAGAGTTGTTATGTAAAGATCATAGTTCTCTATTTTCAGTACATCCTAGAAGTAATAATATGTGCAAATACCTTCTAGAGTATTATTGGTGGGATAAAATGAAAAGAGATATCGCTGACTTTACTATGAAGTGTTTGGCGTTTTAGAAACTGAAAGCAAAATGACAGTCACCAAAGGGGATGCTTCCACCTTTTCCAGTACCATAGTGGGAATGGGAAAATATATCTATGCATTTCGTGGTGGGATAACCAAAGACTTCTTGAGGTAATAATGTGATATTGGTTATTGTTGACTGATTAACAAAATCTACTCATTTTCATCCTATTTGAGATACACTGTATCTATATCAAATTTCTTAGTTATATATTAAAGTGATAGTCAGGTTACATAGAGTTCCACTCTCCATTGTATATGATCATGATCTAAAGTTCACTTATGATTTTTGGAGAGGTCAGCATAATTGTTTGGGTACTTAATTAAATTTCATTCAAACTTTTTATCCTTGATCATATTGGCAGAAAAAATGAACAATTTAGAGGCAGGAGGATATTATATGTCCATGTTCAATAGATTACTAGGGAATTTGGGACCAACATCTTTCTTTGGATGATTTTTCTTATAATAATAGTTTTCAATCAAGCATACAGATGGAGCCATTTGAAACATTATATGTAAAGTGGTGTAGAACTCCTACGTTTTTGGATGAAGTGAGTGAAAGGAAGTTTATGGGGCTAGCATTGTTAGAAGAGATGGTAGAAAAATAAAAGTTGATTTGGAAGCATGTGATAATAGCTCAGAGCTGGAAGAAAACATATGTGTATAATCGGAGGAAGAGTCTTTCTTTTGAGGTATGTGATCATGTCTTTCTCAAAATTTCACAAAAGAAAAGCGTGATACATTTGGGTAATAAAGGGAAGATGAGTCTAAGATTCATTGGACCCTATAAAATCCTAGAAAAAGTTGGATCAGTTGCCTACTGAGTGTATTTACATCTGATTTTATCAGAGGTACACAATGTTTTTCAGGATTCTGTGTTAAGAAATTATATTCTAGATCCATCTCATATTTTGAGTCCATAAGTGGTTCAGTTGTAAAAGAATATTTCTAATTAGGAATAGTCAGTCCAGATTCTTGACCGTAGAGAGAAAGTGTTGCAGAATAAGGTGATTCATTAGGTTAAGGTTTTGTAAAAAAACATTTGATTGTATAGGCAACATGGGAATCTGAAGATTCTATGAAGGATAAATAGCCCCACTTATTTGATAAGTGAATAAATTCGCAAGGACACAATTTCCAAAAGAGTGAAGATTGTAACATCCCAAGTAATTATAAAATAATAAATTTTTATATTTATTAATATTTATGAATTTTATATTAATTTTACATAAAATAGGTCTCTATTTATGATAGTGTAGCTGACATTCAATAATGGGTTTCTTTTAAATCTTATGTTGCACACAAGACAGATATATGCCAAAAAATAATACATTATTAATATTGTTATTTTAAATGGTATTTATCACCTAATTATTCTCTTGGTGGAATAAACATAACTCACTATATTATGTTAATAAATTTTTATTAAATTTCTTTACTTTCTTATAATAAATTTTATAGGCTTAAAATTAGAATAAAACAAATTTTAGGCATAAAACATTCAATTTTTTTTAAAAGGTAGTTTTACCACTTTTTGATAGAGAACCCTTTTTAAATATAACTTATTTTACTTTAATATGTTATATTTAACAAAATAAAATTATAATTTCGAATAGGGACATCAAAACTCACTTTGGTTGAATTTTTTGTATTTTTCTGATAAAATTTATATTTTAATGAATAGTGGAAAGTACTGCATTTTAATTCAAAATTTCATTTTCATATAATTTATTTATATTTTTATATTATTCTTTAAAATGGTTTTAAGGTATAATTAGATGGATTTTTTATCATCTAATCTAATTTATGTCATTTTAATCAATTTCAAATTAAAATTGGATATAAATCCATTTTGAACTTTTGGACATTTTACTTTAAAAAACTATTTTCTCGAACCATCAATGGGATTACAGTTAACCCTAATTTAACCACTTATTTGATTTTAATTTTCCAAAATATAAATACATAGTTGTAATTAGTTTTAAAATTTTTGTCTAATTGGATCAAAATAATTTTTTCGAATAGAATTTATAATATTTTAATTACAACGGTTAAAATAAATAAGGTAATTAAAGGTAAAAAATATTGTAATAATATAAAAACATGATAACTCATATATTCATTTTATTGGATGAGTAATTATAGACCAAGACAATCCTTGGGCCAAAATTCTTCCCATTGGAAGCCACTTGGGTGTGATTATGACATTTATAACATTTAATTTAAAGTAAATGAAAATATGTCATAAACATGTCTCTTCTTACTAAAACAATTTTAATATAGGGTTATATAAGTGATATATTGATCTATGAATATTAAATTGAAATATAAAAATATTACCTACATCATGGGAATTTATTTTTAATTTTTAGAAATTAAATAATTGAATTTAATTATGACACAATGATGATGCAATAATAGTTTTATTTAATAAATAATCAAATAAATGATATTAATAATATTCAAATAAATATAATTTCATATATCTAATTCCATAAATGAATTATATGGACTACTTTTACATGTTATATGTGTGTTAAATTATTTTTATCTAAGGAATCAAGCTGTTATTATATTTTAAAAAAGCCATGTAATGAATAGTGTAAAAATTGACCTAATTCATCTTTTAAAATAGAAAATACTTAATTAAATGATATAAAATTTATAAAAATATAATATTCGACCATAATGTTTAAATAACTCTAAAAAATTCATTAATGACTCGTTCAATGGTATTGTTTCATGTTTTGGTAATTATTTTAACTCTCAAAGTGTAAATTACTTAATAAAATGGTAAGAGTTAAAAGGGGTAAAAAAATAAAAAGATAAGGATTGAAAAAACATCCAAAAAGTGACTAATTTTTATTGTATTAATGGATTTATACCCATATTAATCCTATATTCTAACTAAATCAACTTTTACTCATTTATAATATAAAATGGGTTTATAATAATTTAATACTTTTAATAATTTCAAGGGTTCCCCTCCCCCCTCCTATAAAATGACACACATTACCCTCTATTACTCACACATCAAATACCATTTAGTTCATCCAATATCTACCCAAAACCCCTTCTATAATACCTCCCCATATTCTTGATTCCTTACATTAGGTATAACACCCTCCTTAGAGGTGTTAAGGTGTTATTAAGGGTGATCATCCGAACGAAAGGTAATGTTTTTATTTAAGTATTTCTATTTTATTTCTTCTCCTAGTTCCTTCAAGTATTATTATTACAAGATGAAATAATATATCCATAACAAATATAATAAGATTTTATTATTTTAATATCATCACATAAATTCATCCTCATTTCCATTAAAAGGTGAATGAATTAATCGTTCATGCATATGTTTGAACTATTATATCCACGAACTGATCTAATTAATTTTCCATAACCGTATCTCATGAACCATTTTAATAATGAAATTAATGTTCATATGTTTTATTCATGACATATTAATCATTATAATATAATAACATATATATATTTTCTTACTACCATTCACATAAAAATGATAACTTCGTTTATGTGTACGTGTGAACTATCACCTGAATGAAGTGATGTCACTCGTTTTAATTAATTATATCACATGTATGATATATATAAGTATAATTAAATGATTAATATGATATTAATAAAATTATTATAATTCTGGAAATATAAAATAATACTTACCTTCTTTCCATAATAATCAATGAAAAATAGAAAACACTTCTCAAGCATACATACGACTTACCATCTATATGGTTATAACATGGTTCATTTTTCATAACCATACTTCATGGATTGATTTAAATGTATAATTTATGTATAAAAAAGATAATAATGTTTTGAATATTATTATTTATATTATGGACTTATGACTACACCATCAATTGACACCATACCATGTTCATTTTCGACTCAAGTACCAAATATCGACAAAACGTCTGATATGAACTTAACTAATTATGTAATTTTTACAATATGGTAATAAGTGATATGAAAGGAAATAAAAAACATGAATTTTTTTTCACGAAATTATAAATTATCCTAATTTTATAATTCATGAAGATGAAGAATGTATGATACAATTCAGACTTGAGGTAAGGGACTTTGTCTTAATCTCCTTTCAATGAGGCATATTTTGATATTATACATCACTTTTTTATATGGTGTATAATAAACCCATTATAATTTTAATTTCATTAAATGGTTCTTAGAAGGAATATTTATCTATGAAAAATTTACTAAACAAAAAAAGAAATTTTTTTAAATATATTTGGTCACAACAACATTTCTACAACCGTGGCCATTATTTGATATTTGGATTCCTCTACTAGACTTAATGTTTTTTAAAAGTAAATTAAATACCATATTAAATTTTTATATATTTTGGTATTCAAAATGGTTCTGAAAATTTATTTTTTTTATCAATATCTTGAAATTATATTTTTTTATTATAATGTGTAAATTTTGGTTTTCTTTTATCCGTGTTTTATGTGTTATTATTATGTTATGGTTCTTATGAATTGTTTATGTATACATGTGGTTTTGTGCTACACTGAGTGTGGGTGTTCCCATGATAGCTCTCCAATGCATTGGGTAATGAGATAGAGTTAAATGATATGGTTTCTCCTATGAAATTAAGGGAATATACTATGATGGATATTCTGAATATAACAATTAAGGATACTATCTATGTAGATATGAAAGCTATAATGTAAGTATGATATGGATGCCACAATTTAACCTTATGATTTATAATTTCTAAGATGTTTTTATTGAATCTTATTGTTTCATGAATTATGTTAGATAGTTTACGTTTTTTGGGTGAAAAGTATAATTTTTTTAAAATGTTTTCGTGAGTTTAAAATATTCCTGGACTGATAGTTTTATTCCTTATATTATATCCCTTACTGAGATTTTTGTCTCATCCCAAATTTTGAAATGTTTTCAATAGGTTATAAGAATAGGTAAGATAATTGAATTAGTCAATATGAATATTATGAATATTTATATCAAGAAAAATAATTTTTGTTTTATTTTAAAATGTTCTAAATTATGTAAAAAAATGGATAGTGTATATACTTATCTACTTTCTAATATGTGAGATGTTATGTAATAGTTAAGGCCGAATTCTCAAAAACTCTAAACCTGAAAATATCCTCAATGTGAAAGAAATTAAATTTTTGATTAAAACTCAAGATTATGTAATGTTTATGGTTGGGACTTATATTAGCCTGTGGGCTTATAGACCAACCCATACACCCCTATAGGTGTCCTTCTATAGGCCTTATACACGTTCCCATGTGGGATTTTATCCAATTCCTTCTACATATATGACGGAAATGTATTGGTTCCCATGGTTTTGGTTAACCCTCTATGGTCCCACTAGAGCCTTGGTTAATCATGGATATGGTTAGACCTTTGGATAGCATATTTTTTGAAGTATCATTATAAAAATACTAATCAATGTAATTCCAAAGCCTTCCTTAGATAATATTTCAATAAAAACTCCTCATATTTTAGTATTCATCTCATTATGGGAAAAACATTTCATGGCATCACTTATATTAAACAATGTTCAAACTCTTTAGTACATGTCTTCATAATTAAAGATCTCTTAAACAATCTTTGGGTTGAACAGAAAAACTTTACAAGCATGACATCCAATTCCATAATATGAATCCCAAAAAATTCTAAAAGTATCACCGCTTCTCATCTTCATCTTACCAAACACATATTGACATATCATTAATAAAAAATTCAACCATGGCCCCAAAAATCCCCCCATTTCTATTTTGTTTTAAATAGCTCCTCACAACACATTGTAAGAGTCAATATGTGTGCTCAATATTTTCTCCCCCTTATTAGAAATCAAAAACAATGGAAATTTGGGGGTTATCAAAAAAAATGTTATCCTACCTTTGAAGACTATTTCTTGAATACCTATGAGATAGGTATGATGTCACATGGTTATCTTAGTAAAGATAATTTAGTTAATCAACTCTATGTCTACTTGGGCTATCTCATTGTATAAAACAAGGGAGATGTGATCAATGTTTTCAGTGTTTCCCATAAAAACCATGTATATAAATTCATGCCCATAATGTCTCTTTTCTCATCCAAGGGGCTGTAAATAATCATATTTATCAAAGACATTATAAATCCTTTATATAATTAACCAGACATAGTAGAAAGTTCGGGTGATAAATATAAAGTTCCCCCTTTGTATCATTATGTCATAAACCAAGCACTCCCCCTTAACTAATACGTTTTAAAAAATTGAGAATGATGAATTATATTGTGATTGTAATACCTTATCAACCATTTTTATAATGTTTTTGTCATCTTCCACATTAACTATGTAGTGAATATTTAATAGATTTATCAACTAATGCCCTCCCATAAGGAATGAAACCATCACCTTCAATTACATACAAGTTAGTACAAGAACACTAGTATATAATAGAATAAAGAGGGACTTTAATTGTTCCTCAATGTGAATATCATGATTCATAGGCTTTTATAAACCAAGTTAATCCACATTCTCCAGTATTTATACTTCAATGTATTATTTTTCAAATCTAATTTATCATTTGGTAACAGGGATCTTATCACACCTACAATTTCAATTTGTGATATATTTATTCATTCTTTATCCATGAAAAAATATATATCTCCTAATACAAGATTAATTTTCATTAAGAAATGTTCTTGTCCTGGAAATGTGGTTAAACATCCTCTAGCACTATTTTTATATTTATTTCATCTCTCACATAGAACTTATTCTGTACACTAGTTCTATGTTATTGGAAACCACTCATGAAATTTGTCATCATCATGTGGAGTCTTCATTTTTCCTCCAATGCTATCTTTTTCTTGTGTTTCTTCTAAAATTATGGATTTTTCTAAATCATGAAGGAAAATTATATGAATGTATTTGGAAGTGTGGAAAACCAGTTTAGATGTTTCATAAGGCATTAAATTTCATTAGTCCTTTGATATAAGATAGGATCTAGAATTGTTCTTCTTGGTGACTATTAGTTCTACACATTTCTTGTTTTGTTCATATCTCAAGACTAATCTTTCACCTTCTTCAATTAACTACATTTACATTTATTTTGGTCTTCTATTCACACCATCGTATGATTTTTTTACTGGTTGGTACATGCCAGAACTCATTGTAATAGTGACCACTTCGGTTATACTAATCATAGAAATATTCAATGCATTGAAATCTATTATTTGTAGATAGATTTATTTTCAATGAGTTTTTCTTCCAGTGTATGTTTTCTCTTTTATTTAACATTGATCCCATTAAATGCAGGAATTGTGTTATTTTCATAAATTTACATGTTGTTATAACTTTCCAATTCCTTATTCCCAAACTTCTAGCAATAACAACAATAACCTATGAGCCTTATTTTCTTTTCAGGTGTAGTTTGTTTAGATTTAACATATTGAGAACTGTGGTTTTTATGAGTGAAATGACTACTCATTTAGAAACCTATTAATGAATAGTTATTCATCCTTCTTTTCACATCCTCATTTTATATGGTGGATTTATTAGAATTTTTTGTCATCCATAATTTCCCAGATATTTATTTAAAACTCATACCATCACTTGAAACAATATTAGTACATAAGATAATTTCATGGTTTTGGTATAACTTCTTCATAGAGGGTTTTTCCATTGAATTATAGTATTATATTGTACTTGTTTTGGGATTAGGATTGTCAATGAATAATTGAGTGGAATCATCTCTTCTTCCAGCTATTTGGGAAGTTATAGCTTGGGGTGATTCTTGATTTGTAAATTACACCTCCAACTATAAACACATAATGTTGAGGGATGTTTTCTCATCCTCAAATGATCTCATCTTGGCTTCACAATACTCCTTAAGTTTCTTTATCTGTGCTTCATGAATTTTTCTTGACCCTTGATAATAATTTCAAGATCCTTTATCTAGGTAGCTTTAACATCCATGTGAACTTTGTGAAACATTTCAAGTAAATGGAATGATTATTTTATAACAATTTTAGAAGAATAAAATATCATAGTTATACCTTTGTAGTTATTCTTTAGTATGTATAATGGATTTATCCCTTTATTATAATAGATATATTAGAGTGATTCACTTTACAAAATTCTTACTTAATTCATATTCCAGTTCTTCTACTCTCTTTCTAGTATTTCTTTGTCATAAAGAAGTCCCTTGTTCCATCTCACAATATGTTTTACCACTTCTTTGGGAACCTTATTTAGATTTTAATTGAATATATAATGTATATAACAAATTGATAAATAATCATCACAACTTAAATAGGCTTTATCAAAAGAATCATATATGAAATAATTATTTTTTGATATACCATTCAAATTTCCTCTAATTTGAGGTATCTCTCCACTTACAATGAGATTACTCTTTAGATTCCTTGCCTATTTATTCTCCCTGATTTTTTTGTATCATGGTAATGATATCCATATGAGGGAGATCACTCATTTCCTATAATCTTCACTTTATGAAGACTCGGTTATATCTTTAGAGGTAACCTATGATTTGATGCCAATTAAAGTACCCTAGGAAAAATTCACCACTAAGAGCGGAGGGGCCAATCAGTTGTTTCTTTTTACAAATACATTTTATTTTAAATTTAGCATCTTGAAATTAATAATGTTCTAGATCTACTCAATATAACCCCTTATACTCACCTAATGTGTAGTAATAATAATAGAGATATAATCACATAGTATATACAAGGTTCAGCTAAAAGGCATGCTCCTTTCCTTGTTTGTTAAACCCTCTAACATATATTCTCCACTATAATATTTATTTTTAATTACATAGGTTCAAGAAGAAACTATTAATACACCCTCGTAATCAATGATTTATTTCATTCTGGTTATAAACCCCCTTCCCCCCATCAATCTAACTATTCTACCTCGGTTGGTTATACCCCCCCCCCCCCCAACCATTGGCTTCTCCCAACTCTAATCAGGAGGATTATTCTACTCCCTCTCCATCCAAAGAAGTCACCTTTATTTATGGATCGATCCATAATAGGATAAACTTATAATCTTCCTCTATGATCTCACTGAATCTATGTTCTGTATGTACCGATTCAAGTACCTTTTAAAATCCTAGTGGGTTTGCTCAAATATCTCTAATCACTTATGCCTGATGAGTTACCTCAGTGCAACAAAATTCTTGGGATTCCATTCTTCCTTATTAATAATTTCCCATACTCACTTCATATGTGCATGAAATTCACACAATGTTCACCAATTTTTTATGCATGATCATACTTGTTCAACTCTTAACTTAATTCCACTTCATGTGTGTATTTCACGGAATCTGAGACACTATCTTCAGGTATCTCAAGGTTGGTATATATTCTTGTAAACAAGAATGAATCACATCCACCTCCTCCATTCAAAAAAACACACAATTTAATTAAGTCTCATGCATGCATGTTATCCCATGCATGTCTATAATATTGTTTCTTCTCCATGGTTTGTGCACTTCTTCTTTACACAATAATTTGTGTTGATTGTCAAGGCATATATACATGAAATTTAATCCACTACCCACTATCATATTCTTCTGACTTTCTTTCCACACATAATGTATTTTGTTTTTTAAGTTTAGGATCAATTAATTTGTATGTGTATTATTATTTTAATGAACATAAGTATATTCTTGATCATGAAAACACAAGCATGAATTTTAATCTTCATGCAAAGTGAATGATCAATGTTTCCTTCACACATGTAATGATATTAAGTGCATGAACTTCTCCTTCAAGTGCACTATCTCTTTATGCTTCACAAACCATAGTGTAGATGAAATTATCTAATAGAGATTAATATCATTCTCTTAAACCATGAAGATGCATGTAGGGATATCATTCAACCCCAAGGTGCATCATGGAAAAATTATTCATGAAGTACAATGAGTGTTGTATGAGCAATTTGGGTTCTTGTGGCCTCCTCATTCACACATGCTAACTTCTTCATGGATCTCCTCTACTCTTCATGAACTAGTGGGGTTAGAGGATGCTCAGTTTTCTATGAAAACAATATATTCTCAAATATTTTCAGTATAACTTATCAGCCTCAGGATCTCTCATTTTATTGGTGGGGATAAATACCTTGCACTACCTCAAATCCGATTTTAAGGCTATATAGAATCTCTAGAAAATATGCAATGTCATGACTAATTAAAATATCTTGATTCATTTAAGGTATCTTATGTGTATTCTTAAAAACATGGTGTATTAATGTTTCACTAAACTGATTCCTCACATGTACGCAATGAGGATAACATGCCTTTCATTTCCCCAAGCTCAAACATCTTCGTATTATAAAAAATATCCTCCTTCAAATTCCTTTTTTATTTGACCATAAAACTTTCATCGAACATTCACATGAATGAAAGTTGAGGATTTCATGCATATAGTTTCTCTATTTAATCATTTCACAATATCAACCTACAAAATGATCATAGCAGGCTCAGGATCGATCGTTGGGGATTCATCCTGAGTTCCCATGAGTATCATCCCCATCGAGCATCAGGAGATTTAATATGAATGTGAAATGCAATCGAATGTCTTAGATAACTTGAATTACATGGACAAACTTCTTTCCATAATTGAAATGATGGAGGAACAGTTCTATACCATTCATGTCACACAGAGACTGTGATATTGGTTTTGTGTTTCTTTATTACCTAAGTCATGATGCAATACCCATAGTTGGCCATGGGGGATCGACACCCACACTCCACATAAACACAAAATATTGGATTTGGCCTGTTGTATAATAGACTAACCCACACACCCCTTTTAGAGTTCTCCCTATGGGCCTTATTAATGGGATAATTAGGGCTCTTCCCAACTCTTTCATCCTATGGGATAGCCCAGGATGGAATCCCATGGGCATGATTGACTCTCTAGGGTCCCACAAAAACCTTGGTCAATCTTGACTAGGGCTAGACCATTGGTTAACCATTTTTTTTTAGTATGAACCTTTATAAAAATACATATAATTATAATTTAAAATCCTTACATAAATAATATGTCAAGACAAACTCCTCATTTTCTATTATTCATCTCATCATGAAAATAAATATTTTCATAGTCTTCGCTTTTGGTGAAAAAAATAAAATATCCTTAGCACATGTATTCAACATTAAAGATAAATTTAATAATCATAAAATTTATCATGTATAATTTTCCAAGCATGACATCCAATTCCATAATATGAATCTATATCAATTATCTATGCATCACCACTTCTCATCATCATCTTACCAAACACATTTTTATGTATCATTCAATGCAAATGAAACACTAGGAACATAATATAATTGAAATATAAAAATGATGATTATTTAATTATTATTATCTTAGAGATAATGGAACAATGACCCCTTTTACCATGGTCAACACACTAGTGTCATTTTGAAAATATGAACCATACATCCTCAAAAAACCCAACATGGACATAACTGAATACAAATTTAATTATGTCATTAAAATAAATAATGTAAATGGTTTTAGTATAATGGATTAAAATTGTACAAGTTATAAATTAAACAAATAATTTATATAAGTTTATTATATGGGAGATAAATGGAATACATGATAAATCATGCACTCAAGGTAAGGGTTTAATCTCAAAACCTCCTTCTGGGAAAAACATGTTCTATTATGAAACAAATTTATTTTTAATGGTGTATATTCTTAACCATTAAATATTATACTATGAATCCCTTCTAATTCATGATATTTTATGTTAAAATTCATTTACTTTATCTATGAGAGTTATGATTCAAATTTTACTAAATTGGTAAGGGTTTATGTTCAATCTCATTTTAATTGATATTTTTTATGATTAAATTTAAATTATAGTAAATTATTTGATACTTTTATAATGAAACCCTTTAATTTTATTCTCATATGGTTATTTAGGAATTTTTAAAGAAATATTAGCATTTTACTTTTTCTTGTACTTAAAATGATTGAGAATGGTTTAATGTAAATCCAACATTATTTGTCTTTCGATAGAAAATTATATTTCTTCCATATCCATGTTTTCAAAAAATATTTTCGAGAATGTTTTTAAAATTACAATAACTACTTATTAAATACATTTGGAACAATGTTTTAATTTTTATAAAATGGTATGAAATTAATCTTCTTATTGGTTTCCAAATGAGGCACTTTTTAACCTTTGTACAATAGTGTAAAAGGAATGTTTTTTAACTCATATAGTATGAACATATTTACCTACCATCATGGACAATCAATTATTTGGAACATACAGCATAATTTTCCATGGTTCTTTTTAAAGAAATTTTTTTCTATAATGTTTTTTTATTTTTTTTATTTTTAAGAAGTGATTTCAATGTAAAAAGTGTATTTTTATCAACAAATATTAAATGTAATCTTTTAAATACATTTTAATCTACAAAGAAAACATTTTATGTTATGGATTTATTTTTAATTATGTATAAATATGTATCCCAAATATATACATATATTATTCTCTTTTACATTGATGTGGTAATACATACCTTATGTTCATCTCTTAAATTCCTTCATTATGAAATTTATATAGATTATGATGTGAGACATGATTATGCAACCCATTTGATTCCATGGGTATTCATTTTTTTTATATCTTATGATTGATTTATTTTTATGGAAAACATAATCCTGAACATCTTATGATGGGTTCTCCAGGATAGAACTCCAATGCATTGGGTAATCATTTAGTCGCATGAGGTTTCATGTGTGAGATTAGGGAGTTATCTTACACCATTATGGGATTTTGTACTCGATGTGATATTGTCTAAGAAGTTAGTATTGACACGATCTTATGACATGTTATATGTTTCTTCCACATTACCTAGTATTCCTTGATCTTATGATGCCATGTTTTTTATGGTATTCACCTATGTGAGTACACATCAGCCTTCTATGTTATGATATCGTGTCATACCTCTGACTCGCATGTTATGTTTCCTTATCATTTTTCTTTACTTATATGGATTTTTTAGATCAACCGTATTTTATATATTTCCCAAGTTATCATATGTGGTTTTAGGAGCTCAATGAAATTATAAGCACATTATGGAGATTAAAATATTTTTTTTTAATTCAAATAATTAGTCTTCTAAAGACACAAAGCATTTTCTATCATAAATTTATATTTAATGGATATTTGTGGGAAAATCGTGAAATAATATGTGTAAAAGACATAGGTCACTATTGTTATCCTCATTTAGACACTGCAATAGTGGTTCCAAATTATAATAATAAAATGTTTATATATGATATATATTTTTCTTGTATGAGGACTATAGTCTTTATAGTGGGAATTAATATTAAATAATTCGATAGAAGGATTATTCTTTGTATCTATCTGCCTCCACCACCTCCTTGAACATTTATCAAAACAATCAACCATATATTTAATGGAATATGGAGTTTTATTTAGTTGATCTTTTGAAATTAAATTCAATCATATTCTATATATTTCATCATTAACCAATTAAGCTTCAACATCAAATGTTTTGTATGACCATTTTTCAAAACCATACTCCAACCATTCAAATTAGTAGTCATGTGTGATAAAAACTCTCTACCACCATAAAAATAAGAAAGATAATTGTTTCAATCAAAATTTATTCCATTATTAAATATACACATAAAGAAATAAATTTTTCATTTTACCCCAAGACTTAGAAATTATGTTCCTGTATTCAGCACCATATAAAAATAGTTGTGAAGTATTTCCATAACTTGAATCCTTTAATACAACTAATCACCACCACCGAAAAAAATCAGTTTGAAATAGAACATCAGTTTCTTCAACATAAAATAAATTATTCATAGATGAAGATTTATCAACCATATCTATTATATGTACAATCTCCTTAAATAAGGAACCCAAATATAAATTCAATTATCCCAATGTAACACAGAATTTTTATGTCCTATGTATAATAATTTGAATTTCACTTTTCTATTTATTACGTTCCATAATCATAGACCAAGTTATAATAGTCTCTCTAACCATTCCAAAAATTATTTGTTATATATCATTAGAATAAAAAATAAGTATAGGGATCATATGTTTTGAATTAATCTAAAACTTCCTTGATGATAGGGATTTATACATCACTGGTTCACTTATCAATTTTCCAAGTCTTGTATCCAAAAACACTGGAACCCACATACCTTAGTAACACATTGATAGTCCAATATACTTGGATAGAGTGGTATTAGATCCATACCAAGAAACATTTATAATAGGCCTTCTCTTCTTAATGCCTTCCACATTCCCATTCAAACCTACCTTATTTGGAAAATGTAACATCTCACCCAAATATTATTTCTTGGTTTTTAAATTTATACAAGGAGGTTCCATAGACATGTTCATATATTCATATTTACTATTATGCAATATGATCCTTAAATCTATAGGTAAGCCACAAATGGTAGATATCTTGGTTGCGTCCATATTATTATTATAGTTTTTCCAACCCATATCCTCATCTATATTAAGTTCATCTCGTTTTCTCAATGTCTATTCTAAAATCCCTTTCATCTCTCAAACTAGATTCTACTACTCTGCCACCACAGCTGTATAATGACCCATACTTTAAATTCATTGTTATTACATCAAAATTGAAGTGCACTTATTAAAAAATATAACAAAACCATGAAAGGACCGTATAGGTAAAGTGTCTTTAGAAACTGGGAAACATAAACAATTGGTTCATAAAGCATCTACATTGTCTCCCATTTATTTCATCATATCTAGAATCCCTTTTTGGCGTATCCTACTTAATACCCTTCTTCCTGGCCTGGGGAAAAGAAAACATACAAAAGGGTGAGCTCAAATTCTCACTAAGGGTAAAAAAAGAAATATCAATCACATCATATTCATAAGAATATAACATTTTATAAATTTTAACCTGTAAAAGAGATCATAATTTCATAACATGGGATAAATCATAGTACTGAAATGTAATCCCAATAATCATAACATAAAAAATAAAACTTTGTGGCATACACACATAATCATATAGAATAATTTCTTATTAGTCAAGACTCATTGCCAAGACTATCTTAGCGGACAAAGTCCATTTCTAAACCGAGTTCACTCCTCGTTTCAGTCCTGTATCACTGAACCGGATTAACCTGCCGTTCCATCCATGTCTATCTCATGAGATATAAATCTTTTCCCAATTCATTGGAGGGATATATAGGTCCCACCCATCTCATAATGAAACCATTATTATGTGTGCCACAAAATCATAAATCATAGCATAACCCACGTAATAAAAATGGGATTCTTAAACATCATGTCATCATAAGATAATCCATATAAGATAAAAGGACATCATCAAAATAAATCCATAATAATATAATCAAATAAATTTGAAAATAGAGATAGAAATAGAACACTATATTATCTTAGATGGAAGATAATTTTGACAAAACACTTGAACTTCATTCTTGAGGAAAATTTCCATTCTACTTCAAAAACATTTTTTTTTCTTTTCTTAACATGTCATAAAATTTTAAACTAAAAGAATTTCATTAAAAATAAACATAAAAACTTGTAAAGGAATATTCATGGAAATAATGTTATATAAATCCATTCATGTCGTATAAGTTATAGAAAAACATTCTTCTCGAACTTTGGCCGGGAAATTCAAAAAAGTACTTCATACTAAAAACAAAAAAAGATTCATTTCATATCTTTTACTAAAAACTCACCGAAGGGTAAAATTGGATTTAAAATATTTTAGGATAATAGAAATAATATTACATATTAATGAAACATGGATATGGATGATAAATATTCCCCAGTAAATTCTGAAGTACAAACAATCTCGGATAAAAATGAGATTGTGAGATTTTCCCTTACCTTAGGTCTGATTTGCTTCGTACGTGTACAAGCCTCCAGTATAATGATTTAAATTATGTTATTGACTTATTCCAGAATCTTACTCATTTTTATGATATAATATATGGCCATATTCTTAGCTTCGTATTAGTAATATTTCATTGCTACTTGTTAATCGGGTGTTTATTTCTTTTTGTTCTTATGCGTGTTTTGTCGAATAAATTCTTATTATTCTTTTTATGTTATAGATACCTCATTTCCAGAATGGTATTAGTGTAATATATATCATATTTATTCATTAAATACATTTATATAGTCATTATGAAATGAAGATCATGTAGAACGAGTCACATCACATCGTGGAGACGGTAGGCCGTACGTACGCACAAGTGATGATATCTTTCCCATGATCGTGGAATTGTATTGAAGTGCATGTATACTATTTAAGAATAAATATCACTTCAAAATAATCATATATAGTTATTCTTTACACCATTATACCCATCCAAGTACGGTGGTGGTGGAAAACAGATTACACCACAACGTGGAGACGTTATTCCGTACGTACGCACGCACGGTGATTTCGTTTTCCGTAGGATGGATAGAAGGTGAAATAGGGTTGTTTCATATTTATAATAATATATCAGTATATGAGTGATACTGATGTCATTTCTTCATAATGAAACAACTAAAGAAGAGGATGTATAAGAATAAATAAAGTTTAAAGAATCGGTAACAAACATTACATCTTCTTTGAAGCGCCTCTTCTTAACCTCCTCTTAGGGCACTAAAGATGGTCTTTGAAGAAGACCAGGACCTCTAAGATATTTCTAGGGAAGTGGAGAAGAGAAATTAGTAGGTTTCGTCCGAGCTTTAAGGCTCAATGTGGTGTGAGGAGGAGAGGGAGGAGGTGCCCTTTTATAAGGGAGGAGAGGGGCACCTTAGGAAAATCTTAAAATATTATTTTATTATAAAGTCATATTCGGTTTTTAATAGCTGAAAATTGATTTATTTAGAAGCTAAGGTGGGGATGGGTTTAAATCCTCTCATCCAATTGATTTTAGACAAGTTTAGGTTACTTTTGAAACCTTATCATTTAGATTTAAATATAAGTTAAATAATTTAACTTTTACCGTGTCTTCTTGTTTTCTTACACTATATGGTTAATAAACATACTATAACAAGACAAACGAACCCCAAGTGGTTCATTATTAATATATATAACCTTATCTATGTCATTTGGACGAACATTAGATTTTTAGAAATAAAATAACAATTAATAATATAATGTTTGTTTTAAAAACAATTTTATGTCAATTTTGACACTATTTGGTAATTGATTTTTGTGAAAATCATAATAGCATGATTAGTTCGAAAAAAGTTAATTAAATAAATACCAATATTTTATAGTAAAATATAAAATTATTTTAATTCATTAAAAGTCTCAAATTACATTTATTTGGGTATTTATAATGTCAATTATGTTAATATTTCCTTAATAAGGTAATTACTCCATCATCCTTGTGTCATAAATAAATTAAATTATTTAAAGTCTAAAAATTATAAATAAAATACCATTATGTATGAAATCTTTTTTATATTTCTAATGAATATTTATAGTTGAATTTATCTTATTTATAACCCTATATTAAAAATGTTTTAGTTATTAATCTTTGATTTTAACTATTTTAACTCTTCTTTAAATAAAATAATAATAAATGTCCTAATCTAATCCAAGTGGACCTAAATGGTCATATTTTATTCCTAAGGTTGTTTCTGGTCGAATTAAACTTATCCAATATAATTAGGACATGTGTTAGGTTAATAATAATATCATTTTTACCCTTAATTACCCTATTTACCATTAACCATAGTAAATAAAAGAAAAAAGTTACTATTCAACAAAAATTATTTTCATCTCATTGAACCATATTTTACGTACTGATATCAATTGTGTCTCTCGGATTTTTTAAATTCCACTTATAGAAGCGGTAAAATTATGATTTATGTAAATTTTCAAACTCTCATAAGAGGTGGGTAAAATACGGTGAAAAGTTCAAAAAAAATTTATATATATAAATTATGATAAAATGACTCCAATGAATTACTTTGAAATTATATAGGTATTATGTATCAATTTTTACCTAAAATAAATTTAAATAAAATAAATAATTATTTAAATAAAAAGACGGGTTTTAAATAGAAACCCAGTGTTTTCACTATTCATCAAAAATTGAATGTTTTCGGAAAAATACCAAAAATTCAGCCTAGGCTAATTTTGATATTCCAAATCCAAAAATGATGTCCATTTTGAAATAGAAAATTTATAAAATTTTAAAAAGTGGGTATTACTATTCATAACGGCTAGTTTTAATAATATTTTAATAGCATATCATTGTTTAGGGAAACTAGGTATTGCGTACAACGCAAGCTATTGAGGAAGGTCACGATTGTGTGCAAAGCAAGACAAGCTAGTGTTGTGTGTAGTCAAAGATTCCTTTGAATATGTATATAACATAAAAAAATATTTCTTATAAAAATCTCGGGTGTTACATTCTACCCCCCTTAAATGAATTTCGTCCTCGAAATTTGTCACTTTGTAACAAACAGATGAGGATACCTCTCCCTCATCGTATCCTCAATATCCCATGTAGCTTCTTATAATTGGTGGTTCCTCCATAAAACTTTCACCAAGCGAGTGGTGTTGTTCTGTAGGACTTTTTTGCTACGATCCAGAATCCCTATCGGTTGTTCTTCATAAGAAAGATCTTGCTCCAACGGTACAACTTCTGAGCTAAGTACATGTAAAGGATCATGTATGTACTTTCTTAGAAGAGATACATAGAACACATTATGAACATGAGAGAGATTCGGTGGAAGTTCCAATTGGTAAGCTACCTCCCAACACGATCCAGTATTTCTAAAGGACCCACATACCTAGGGCTCAGCTTTCTCTTCTTTCTAAATCTCATTACTCTCTTCCAAGGAGATATTTGTAAGAACACTTTATCACCCACTTAAAACTCTAGGAATTTTCTTCGGTTATCGACATAACTTTTTTGTCGACTCTGAGCTGCTCTTATGTGTTGTTGAATAGATCTGACCTTTTCTTCCATATCATCAACAAGATCAGGTCCTAATATCTTTCTTTCTCCAACTTCATCCTAGAAAGTTGGAGTTCTGCATTTATTTCCATAGAGAGCTTCATAAGGAGCCATCTGAATGCTGGAGTGAAAGCTATTATTATAAGAAAATTCCACCAATGTAAGGTGTTGATCCCAACCACCTTTTAAATCCATAGAACAAGCTCTTAATATATCTTCTAGAGTTTGAATTCTTCTCTCAGACTGACCATCTATCTGGGGATGATAAATAGTGCTGAAACTCAACTATGTGTCTAGAGTATGCTGAAGATTTCACCAGAACTTCAAGGTAAACCTCGGATCCCGATCAGATATAATGGAAAGTGGTACTCCATGCAATCTTACCACTTCCTTTACATATATCCTAGCAAGCTGATCAGGAGATAAATCTTCTCTAATAGTAATGAAGTGTGTCGACTTTGTAAGACGATCAACTATGACCCAGATAACATTATTGCCTTTGGATGTTTTAGGAAGTCTGGTGAAAAAGTCCACAGTGATGTTTTCCCATTTCCATTCGGGTGTGGGTAATGGTTCTAACATACCCTTAGACTTATTTCTCACAGCTTTAACTTGGTGAAAAACCAAGCATCAAGAGACATATTCAGCAACATCTCTTTTCATGCCATCCCACCAGAAGTACTCTTTCAAGTCCCAATACATCTTTGTGCTTCCAGGATGAATATAGAATGAAGAACTATGAGCCTCATCCAGTAGCTCCTTCTTTAATTCTAGGATGGGAGGAACACAAGCCTGATTCCTGAACCTTATTATCCCATCACAATCAAGGTTGAATTCAGGAACATTTCTCACCTTATTTTGTAACTCTAAATCTTTTTTATGTGCCTCTTTAATCTCCACATGTATAGATGGTTGAACATTCATTTGAGAAAGATAAGATTTTTTCCCTTCCATTATAATTCCAAGATCCATCCTTTGTAAATCCATAAATATTGGATCTTTTTTTATCCTCATCATGGATAAGCTAGCATGGTCTTGTCGACTTAATTCATCTTCCACCTTGTTTGCTTTCCCAGGGTGATAATTAATTGAGCATTCGTAATCCTTAATCAACTACAACCATCTTCTTTGGTGCATATTCATCTCATTTTGAGTGAAAATATACTTTAAACTTTTATGATCAGTATAAATATCACACCTTTCTCCATAAAGATAATGCCTCTAAATATTTAATGCAAAGATTACCGTGGCTAACTCCAAATAATGAGTTGGGTAATTTCTCTCATGGATTTTCAACTGTCATGAGGCATAAGCTATCACGATATCATTTTGCATGAGAACAAACCCCAATCCCTTCTTGGATGCATCGCTATAGATCACAAACCTTTCTCCACTACAAGGTAGTGTGAGCACAGGTGCACTTGATAACCTTTTTTTTAACTCCTTGAAATTCTCTTCACACTCCTCTGTCCAAGAGAAATTAACTCCTTTTCAAGTCAACCTGGTGAGTGGATTAGATAATAATGAAAAATCATTCACAAAATGTTGATAATATCCATCCAAACCAAGAAAACATTGGATCTCAGTTACTGTTGTTGGTCTCGACCATCTTTTAATAACCTCTGTTTTTGATGGATCCACAGATATCCCCTCTTTTGAGATTATGTGACCCAAAAATGCAACTTTTTGAAGCCAAAATTCACACTTGGTAAATTTGGCATAAATCATCTCCTTTCTCAGGGTCTTCAATACAATTCTTAAGTGATCTTCATGTTCATCTTTTATCATTGAATAGACATGAATATCATCTATAAAGACTACCACAAACTAATCAACATAGTATCTAAAGACTCTATTCATTAGATCCATGAAGATAGCAGGGGAATTAGTAAGACCAAATGGCATCACTATAAATTCATAGTGTCCATACCTTGTATGGAAATCCATCTTTGGTATATCCTCCCTTTTGACCCTTAATTGATGATACCCTGAACAAAGATGAATCTGGGAAAAGTATTGAGCTCCACTTAGTTGGTCAAATAAGTCATCAATGCATGGGAGAGGATATTTTTTCTTGATAGTGATATTGTAAATTTCTCGATAATCAATGCAGAGTCTCATTGATCCATCTTCTTCTTAACAAACAGAACAGGTTCTCCCCAAGGTGATGCACTAGGGTATATGAATCCCTTATCAAGATTCTCTTGGAGTTTCTTCTTCAATTCCTACAACTCAATTGGGGCCATTCTCTAAGGTGTCTTTGAAATAGGCATAGCACCCGGTATGAGTTCTATTGAAAACTCAACATCACGATTTGGTGGAAGACCTGGAAATTCCTCTGAAAATACAACATCAAACTCCTATACAATGGGCATATTCTTAATAGTGAGTTTCACTATAACCATTTGAGATAAATAACCTTTATTTAGTGGAATCAAGACCCATAAGATGGAATAAATTTCCACTGGAAAGTTATGTTCATCCTTGCATCGATAAACGATCATAGATTGATCGGGAATATGAAATGTGACTTCCCTTATTTGGAAATTGATATGAGATCCATATAAAGAAATCCAACCCCTGCCAATAATCACATCAAATTCCACTATAGGAAGGATCACAAGATTTTCAGGAAGCACTTTCCCACAAACATCAATCGGAGAAGAATTGTAAACTTTTGATGTGACTATTGTTCCATTAGGGGTTGTCAAAGCTAACTCAACATCTAATTGTTCAGGTAATACGACGATACCCTTAGAAAATTCTTCAGAAATAAAATAGTGGGTTGATCCAGAATCAAATAAACCGTTTTCTACTTTAGAGTGGATGGTATGTTTACCTTTCACAACTTCGTTATCGTACTCCACATTACTGATATAAATTGCATGTGAATTTTCATTGTATTTGGCCTTAAGGGTTTGTTGATATTGATCATCATCAACAACCATTGGATTAGGGCATTGATTAGCATAGTTCCCCATTTCCTTGAACTTGTAACATTGAAGTGTAGGAGGTGCACTCTATGTAGCCTTTTCTTTGTTCAAATCACTAGACATATTCTTCCCATCATTGCAGCATTCAAATGACTGATGACCTTCTTTTCCACATTTGAAACATTTAATTGTCCCTTTAAAACAACTCCCTCCATGTTTCTTTCCACACTTTGAGCATAAGTGAAAAATCATCTTCTTTTCAGTGTGGTCTTTAGATTTTCCTTTGAATTCCATTTTCCTCTTCTTATCAAACATATATGACTGATGGGTTACTCCAATATTCATATCATCCTTGAGAGCACATCAAACAATTTCCTCGTAGCTATTGAAGTCCCTTATGGATAACGCCCTTCAAAGACTTGGTTTTAAGCCACTAAAGAATCGATCGATCTTACTCTCAGGTTAGATAATAATCCCAGAAGCGTACCTTGCAAGTCTTGTAAAATTTGCTTCATAGGTACCAACATATTCATCATCCTTTTGCTTTAGTTCAAGAAACTCCTTCCCCATCTTTGTTCGAAGAATACGAGGGAAGTACTTATTGAAAAATAAGTTCTTGAACTCGTCCAATTCCATGGACTCAATTTCATCTCTTGGCCTCGTATTCTTGATAAGATTCCACCATTGATCAGCTTCACCTTGCAAATGATATACTTCTAGGATGACTTCATCATGTTCAGAACATTGAAGAACTAAAAATATCTTTTCAGTGGTATAGATCCACTGTTTAGCCACTAATGGATCAGTAGACCCACTGAATGAGGGTGGACACTCCCTCATGAAAGATTCAACAGAATGTTGCTCCTTCCTTTTCTCGTTTGGAAGGCCTGCATGATTCTTAGCTTGAGAAAGTTGTGTGATCATGGCTATAATATTTTGCATTCCAGCTCCCATAACATTAGGTTTCTTAGGGGGACAATCATTGCATTGCATGTCGCATTCATCATTAACACAGTTCCTTCGGGTTCTAGCCACTGACTAAAACCGAGAAGAATAGTGTGAGCAACAATAATTATAATAGGAAAACCACATAATAAAGAATAAAATTTCACACTTAAGGTCTTATCATATGTTTTTCATGGCCATTTCTAAAACACTAATATTGTGTTCTATGCTTAGACTTATTCTTAGGGTTCTTACTAAGGCTTTCACATCCTAGTTTCCAAAGGATGACTATAACTTTCCTCTGATACAAACTATAATGACCGAGACTTTACATACATTGTTATTACTTCAGAATTGAAGTGCAGTTATAACAACATATAACAAAACCATGAAAGGACCGTATAGGTATAGTGTCTTTAAAAACTGGGAAAAATAAACAACTGGTTCATAAAGCATCTCCATTTTTTCAAAAAATTTTCATCATATCTAGAATCCCTTTTTGGCATATCGTACTTAATACCCTTCTTCTTGACCTGGAGAAAAGGAAACATACAAAAGGTTGAGCTCAAATGCTCAGTAAGGGTAAACAAAAGAAATATCAATCACATCATATTCATAAGAATATAACATTTTAGAAATCATAACCTGCAAAAGATATCATAATTTCATAACATAGAATAAATCATAGTAGTGAAATATAATCCCAATAATCATAACATAAAACATGAGACTTTGTGGAATACACACATAATCATATAGAATCATTTCATAGTAGTCAAGACTCATTTCCAAGACTATCTTAGCGGACAAAGTCCATTACTCAACCAAGTTCACTCCTCGTTTCAGTCCAATATCACTGAACTGGATTAACCTGTCATTCCATCCATGTCTATCTCATGAGATATAAATCATTACCCAATGCATTGGAGGGAGATATAGGTCCCACCCATCTCATAATGAAACCATTCTTATGTGTGTCACAAAATCATAAATCACAGCATAACCCACGTAATAAAAATGGGATTCTTAAACATCATGTCATCATAACATAATCTATATAAGATAAAAGGACATCATTAAAATTATTCCATAATAACATAATCAAATCAATGTAAAAATAGGGATAGAAATATAACCCTATATTATATTATATAGAAGATAATTTTGATAAAACACTTCAACTTCATTCTTGATGAAAATATCCTTTCTACTTAAAAAAAATTCCCCTTCTCAACATGTGATACAATTTTAAAATAAAGGAAGTTGATTAAAAATAAACATGAAAACATGTAAAGGAATATTCATGGAAATAATTTTCTAAAAATCCATTCATTACATATAAGTTAAAGAAAACATTCTTCTCGTACTTTGGTCAAAAAAGTCAAAAAAGTACCTCGTACTAAAAACAACAAAAGATTCCTTTCATATCTTTTACTAAAAACTCGCTGAAGGGGAAAATTGGATTTAAAATTTGTATGACAATAGAAATAATATTACATATTGGAGAAACATTTATTTGGATGTTAAATATTCCCCAGTAAATTCTGAAGTATAAAAAATCTCGGATAAAAATGAGATTGTGAGATTTTCCATTACATTAGGTCCGATTTGCTTCATACGTGTCTGAACCTCCTATATAATGATTTAAATAATGTTATTAACTTATTCCATAATCTTACTCATAGTTATGATATCATATATGGTCATATTCTTAGATTCGTATTAGTAATATTTCATTGTTACTTGTTATTTGGGTGTTTATTGCTTTTTGTTCTTATGCGTATTTTGTCGAATAAAATCTTATTCTTCTTTTTAGGTTATATATACCTCATTTACAGAATGGTATTAGTGTAATATATATCATATTTATTCATTCAATTCATTTATATACTCATTATGCAATGAAGATCATGTAGAACGAGTCACATCACATCGTGGAGACGGTAGGTCGTACGTACGCACGAGCGATGATATCGTTCCCATGATCATGGAATTGTATTGAAGTGAATGTATACTATTTCAGAATAAATATCACTTTAAAATAATCATATATAGTTATTCTTTACACCATTATACCCATCCAAGTAATTTTGTGGTCGAAAACAGATTACACCAAGGCGTGGAGACGGTATTCCGTACGCATGCGCGGTGATTTTGTTTTCTGTAGGATGGATAGAAGGTGGAATAGGTTTGTTTCATATTTATAATAACATATAAGTATATTAGTGATACTGATGTTATTACTTAATAATGAAACAACTAAAGAAGATAAAGTAGAAGAAGAAATAAAGTTGAAAGAATTGGTAACAAACATTACCTCTTCTTTGAAGCTCTTATTTTTAACCTCTTCTTAGGGCACTAAAGATGGTCTTTGAAGAATACCAGGACCTCTATGATGTTTCTAGGGATGTGGAGAAGATAAATTGGCAGGGTTTTTCCGAGCATGAAGGCTCAATGTGGTGTGAAGAGGAGAGGGAGGTGGTGCCTTTTTATAATGGATGAGAGGGGCACCTTAGGAAAATCTTAAAATATTATTTTATTATAAAGTCATATTCGGATTTTAATGGATCTAAATTGATTTATTTCTAATCTAAGGTGGGTATGGGTCTAAAACCTCTCAACCAATATATTTTAGACAAGTTTAGGTTACTATTTTAACCTTATCCTTTAGATTTAACTCTAAGTTGAATAATTTAACTTTTACCGTGTCTTCTTATTTTCTTACACTATAAGGTTAATAAACTTACTATAACAATCCCAACGAACCCCAAGTGGATCATTATTAATAAACATAACCTTATATAAGTCATTTGGCCAAACCTTATATTTTTAGGAATAAAAAAACAATTAATAATATAATATTGTTTTAAAAAAATATTTTATGTCAATTTTGACACTATTTGTTAATTGATTTTTGTGAAAATCATAACAGCATTATTAGTTCGAAAAAAGTTAATTAAATAAATAATAGTATGTCATATTAACCTATAAAATTAGTTTAATTCATTAAAAGTCTCAAATTACATTTATTTGGGTATTTATAATATCAATTATGTTAATATTTCTTTAATATGGTAATTACTGCATCATCATTGTGTCATAAATAAATTACATTATTTAAAGTCTAAAAATTATACATAAAATATGATTATGTAGGAAATGTTTTTATCTTTCTAATGAATATTTATAGTCAAATTTATCTTATTTATAACCCAATATTAAAAATGTTTTAGTTATTAAACATTGATTTTAACTATTTTAACTCTTCTTTAAATAAAATAATAATAAATGTCCTAATCTAATCCAAGTGGACCTAAATGGTCATATTTTATTCCTAAGGTTTTTTTGGTCGAATTAAACTTATCCAATAGAATTAGGAAATGTGGTAGGGTAATAATAACATCATTTTTTCCCTTAATTACCCTATTTACTTTTAACCGTGGTAAATAAAAGTAAAAAGTTACTATTCACCAAAAATTATTTTCATCTCACTGAACCATATTTTACATACTGATATCAACCGTTTCTCTCATATTTTTGAAATTACACTCACAGATGAGGTAAAATTATGTTTTATGTAAATTTTTAAACTCTCCTAGGAGGTGGGTAAAAGACGGTGAAAAGTTCAATAAAATTTTTATATATCTAAAATTGTTATAAAATGACTCCAGTGAATTAATTTGAACTTATATAGGTATTATGTATCAATTTTAACCTAAAATAAATTTAAATAAAATAGATAATTATTTAAATAAAAAGTCGGTTTTTAAATAGTAACCCGGTGTTTTCACTATTCATCAAAAATTGAAAGTTTTCAGAAAACTACAAAAAAATCACCCTAGGATAATTTCGATATTCCGAATCCAAAAATGAAGTCCATTTTGAAACATAAAATTTATAAAATTTCAAAAAGTTGGTATTACTGTTCATAACGGCTAGTTTTAAAAATATTTTAATAGCATATCATTGTTTAGTGAAACTCGGTATTTCGTACAACGCAAGATGTTAAGGAAGGTCTTGATTGCGTGAAAAGAAAGCCAAGATAGTGTTGTGTGTAGTGAAAGATTACTTTGATGATGTATATAACATAAAAAACTATTTCTCATAAAAATCTCGGGTATTACAACCTGGCTATAATGAAAATAAAATAGCACTACAAAATTCTTCATGACTCACTCTCGTAATGGGGGAATAATTTAATTTTTCATTGATAGAAAAAAAAATGAATTGATTTTATATAAAAATATCCACACTTTTTCATAATCCAATGAGTTTATAGAATCTCTATATTTCTTGTCTTATTAATATTTACTCTTTTATATATGTTGTTATCTATTAATTCACCTAATTGCAGACTCTATGCCTCTCCTACATAGCTGGTAGAACCCTTCGACAAAAAATTTCAATAGTTAGTGGTTATGAAAACCCAAAGCACATTTATGTATTGAAAACTCAGTAGGATTCCATAACTGATCCCAAAAAAAAATATAAATGTTAATATAACTAATTTATATGATTTAAAATTCCCTTTTTAGTACCTCTAAAAATGTTTTAAACTCTTACATCTCCTCATGTATCTCATACACAAATATTTTTTACTTCATCACTCCCCAATAGAGAATTTCATCATAATATTATGCATTATTTATATTTGAATGTTTCTAATCGCATGATTTATGTTTCCCCTCTTATTCCTAATCATGTGCTCTCCCTCATTCCTCATAGTAAAAATAATTAATGAGTTATGTTTCAAAAATTGGAACACTAATCTATATACTTTTCAGAATTGAATATGAGATAAAAATCATACACTAATCACTTTTTTAAACAAGATTCATTCAATAAGTACTCAGTGATCATCCTTATTCAATTTACTACAAACATGCAAATAGAAATTAGGATTACTTATAGGTATTTTTCCAACTCTTATAATTTTAATAGCTCATGTGGTTCCCCCACAGAGTCTCCAAATTTTTTGTATCATGAGTGTTGTAAAGATATAGAAAGAATAAATAATTATCATTAATATACTAATAATATTAATTTTATGACCCTAACAGTGGATCTCAGAAGAATAATTATATTTAGAGACTAATAAGAAGATAAATTATAGTATAATTAAAAGAATTCGGAGTAGAATAATGGGATGAGGTCGGAGAAGAACTCCCCTAAAGAAGAACACTCACTCGAGGCCTAGCCAAATCCTTCCAAGGACCAACTTCCTAGTTAACCCACTAAATTTTCTAAATGAATATCGACCCTATCGAAATAATAACTCTTCTATTCATTAGAAACCCACAACCAATAACCCCAAAACACTATCTATACAAAATTATAAAACTATGCCTCATATCAAATTCCCACTCTTACACATAAAAAAATATCTCCCACAAAATCTTATATAATATAGTTCTAACAATATAAATTAACACATATTTAAATTTGAATTTTTTATACATGATAATTTTTGTAGATCGAGAAATACTTTATAAGAATGTATATTTCGTTATGTGAAGACTTTTATGAGGCCTTGATATATGGTATTTTTATCTTTAATTGATCCCAGTATTGTTGTTAATAGAGCAGAACAAGAACATTAATACATTTAGAGTCATGTATGTGAAGGTGGTAGGATCAGAGATGTGATTATTTCAGATCAATTTTCATTCATAGTTGTCAAATCACTAGAATGGGAAAAAGATACAACATTAGATCACTAGCATTAAGAAGTATTAATATCATGAGGGTATCATCTGATAGAATAACATCAAAACATTCCAATCATTTGGCATTCAAATATTTAAATATTTTCTAATTTTTTAATATTAAACTAGAGATATAGGTTCATATTCACGTACTATTGATATTAGAGATTAAATGGATTCATGTTCATTGTTTTAAAGTTTTGTTTTCTAGGTAATTTTATTGTCTTTGATGGAGAGTTTATTTAGTACATCGGTGGTTTAGATATGGGTGTGGAAGGTTCATGTTATAGCCATGTATTTCATGATGATATAGACTTTTGATGGTGTCTTTTCAGGTTTTCAGGTTGGTTTTTTCAATATATTAATTTTAATCTAAATATAGATTCTTTTTTTAATGTATGGATCAAGTTATTATATGAAATTCACAATTTAATGGAATGGATTTTTGTGGATTTGAGAAGAAATATGAAGTCCAATAGATTTGGGTTCATGTTAGTGCTTAGACACAACATATAAATGATCTTGAACCATGGATGGATTATTAATGAACAAAGGATCTCGTTGTCACTTAAATAAGAGTCAATTTTAGAGTTTCTTCTATAGGCATCAATGAATACTATTTTTAGGGATTTTCTTAGTTGGAAGGTTTGAACTCTAGTCACCAATGTTTCTTTGAAAAATATATGAAGTTAAAATGAGATTCCATGTGGATATTTTAGGAGTAAATATTGAAGATTAATCTATAAAGTATGAATTTATTAATAAAATATTCCAATATATATATATGGTATTTTAGAGTGGGTATTATTTTCTTATATTCTCTCAATTTTGAATATTCTATCCAGAGGTTTGAATACCCATGGAGGAATGTTTTCTGAAGATTTTCATCTTGGTTATGTCTTTATAAATCCCTTAGATGTCATGAGTTCATTTTAAAACATAGTGAAAATTTATTTTGACTATTATATTGTTCTATTATTTAATTTAAATCATTATAATATTTCTTTAAATGTGAATAATTATCTTTATATTTATGAATTATTCATTTTTCCTACACTATTAATACTATTTTCTTCTCTGTGATTATTTAACACATAAATGATGTAGTGTAAATCAGTATTCATTTATAATGTGTAATTTTTTTATTGATAGTATTGTATATTTTTTCATGTGATTTAAATCACATAATATTTACTGAGATTCTAGAGAATAGTTAGTTTCTTTACCGAATTCATTTATTTTATGATTGTTAAGTAAAAAAGTCTAATTTTATTAGTAAAATATATAAATACATTAAGATGCCAATTTATGTATACATAATCATTAAAAGATAAAAATTTATTCATGATTATATATCATATAAAAGGTTTTATATATTAATAAATTTTATACAAGAAAATGATATAGAAAATCCTCAAGTGTTCTGAATAGCATAATCTTCTATATGTAAAACTATTCTTTTCGAATGTTCACTCTTATTTTATATTTTAAATGATACTTCTCTTAATAAAACTTTTTAGCACCCAAATCACCCTAATCTAATTTTCAATTATATTTCACTATAAATAAATCAAATATTTGATAGAAAATTATTAGTTCATTGTTTTACGATTTATAAAAAAATAAAGTATTAAATACCATTTAATTCAATCCTTCGTGAGAGATAAACCCTAGGATGTTCCACTATAGTATATTACAAGTATATAATTTTATAATAGAATTTAGAAATAAAGCCGAGGTATCATTTTTATCTTGTTTTCTTCATGGTCCTATACATGGTATTTGACTCTTATATGTACTTATTTATTGTATTTTCTCTTGGTTTTTGGTCCCTTCTATATTTTTCCTCTACTTTATGTATATAGTTTTTGGCTATCCAAGATTCAACCATTTTTTAGTCATGGTGTTCAGATATTTTTATTGGAATTTTTTGTGGTTTCTCCTTTATTAGTGGTTTTTATCTCTTTTTTAATATCATATCTTGGTTGTTTATGGATTGAATATGAATATTAACTTTGACCCTTTTCTGTTATACTTGCCGGTCTAGTTCCATCTCTACAATGGTAGAGATCTGCTCCTCAAAGTAGTGGAAAAAAAATTTCCATAAATTTCTTAAGGAGGATATTATATTGCACTTATAATTTCTATAAATAACCTACTTCATATTGATGATGGAAGGATCTATGGTTAGTTCCATCAAGCATCCTTGAGTAAGGATACTATATAATTTTTAGTGCAGATATTTTCTTAGAGGAAATTTTAATAGTGGGACTCTAAATATGGAATTAATTATTAGTGTTTTCCCTAATTTGGCATAGTTGTAGAGAAAACAGTTAATAGTGGATTATTCTTCTTTTATAAATGATGACAGAGACTTCTTTTTCCCTCTTTATATCATTACCTACCCAGTGGTAGTCCTATTCAGTGTACGATCTTGGTGATGGAGGTTCCTCTCTTGGCTGGTGATGACTGGAAACATTAAGTGGTGGGTCCTATTATTTGTGGGTCCTTTAATTATGATTCGTCATTGGGTCTCACTGTATACATTGAATGAGTCTCACATTACCTAATGTTTTTGTGTGTTGTTCCATGATATTTATCCCACTATCTCTAGAGTGGTTAGCATTAGTGTGGTTAGTTTATTTTTCTTTATCCCTTGATAGTATGGGTTATAAAATTTTGTGTAGTATTCAACTAGATATATTATACATGTTTTCCACATAACCTATAAATTTTAATTTAATTTATTTACAAAAATCCAAAAACAATAGTTTTAGATTGTTATTTTGGAAATTATTAAAGCAAAATCCTTTAAATTTATTTTCCATTTTAAAATTTAGATATTCAGTTTTACATATTTACTTTCTTCACATATATTCTACCATCAACCTAATTATATCTTTGTTAAAATATGTAATTGTGTGGATAGGGGATCTTAAAATTATTATTTCCCCAATAGAAACACTGTATTATCCTTCTTCTATATAAAATGAAAATACAATTCTAGTTTTTTATATTCTCTAAAATATTTATATAGATCATTTTTTTACACATTATCTTACCCTTATATTTTATTAATTTTGGATTATTATTCATGGTAATAAAATTTATTAGTGTCTAGTTCATCCTAGTACAATGTTTCCCATATTAAAAGGACATTTCATGATCAAACATTTTACAACTACATCACAGTTTTGTTTGTATTTTATCTATTATAGTAACCAAACAATAGCTTTCTTCCATATTTTTTAATATATAATTATGATTCAAATTTCATTTTCATATAATCCAATTCGTATTTAATAGATTCAATCCTCTTATATATTTCCTCCACATAAGCATTAATGTCATCAATAATCATAGCTTACTCTTCAAATGATAGATTAAATTTATCCATGCCTTCTAGGTTTTATTAATTATTAGTTTATTCATAAAATAATTCATAAAGTAGGGTTATAATATATTCATGTTTATTCATATGATTAGATTATTATTTTAATAATCCAATTGTATTCAGTATTTCATTCTTATAAACATAAAACTCTTTAAGAGAAGTTTCAATTTTAACCATTAAGTACACAACACCATTATTTTTATCTAATTTTACATCAATTATATCCTCCATAATATACTATATGTATAATATTAATTATGTGTAATTTTTTATTTGGATGATACAATATCCTGCTCTTCCTTTTATTATATATATTCCACATTGAAATGTCTTCTTTCCTTTTGAATAAATAACAAATTTTTTATTATTATTTCGAGTAAATATATTTGATATTATTTTTTAAAAAATATACCACCACTTATTCTTCTACATATACCCTTACACATATACTAAAAAATTGGTTAACTTTATCACTCTAGTAACATGTTAATAAAAATTTTCATTCAAAACTTCTTTTTAATATTTCTAATTTTCTAGAAATGATTAATATTAATTCCTCGTTGGTAGCATATTAATTATCAAGAAGATTTATATTAAATTTTTCCATTTATTTTATTGAAATATCTATACTATAATGAGTATAAAATATATCTTATTTAAGGTAAAATGATTCAAATTGGATACAGATATGTTTTAATAAATTTGTTATTTTTCTTAGTGGTTGATTTGGTTTGTCTATGAAGGTTCTCACTTTCCCCTTCTCTAGATAATAAAAAAGTAAATTTTAATGATTATGATTTAATAATTGAAACCATTGCATTTAATAAATGTATAAGTCTCATTAAAATATTCTTTACAATTGTTTTTCAAAAAATTTCTAACCATTCCCACTCATTATACTATCCTCATTCACAATCCTATTAAAAAATTCCCCCATGATTTCATTAAGAATAATTCTCATGTATTTGAATTTATTTCTTAATACTTGATGTTTTATATCCTTTAATTTTTTATATCCATCATAAAGACTAGATATTTTGTCTCGTATATCTTTAAAGTAAATGTAACCAATTACCATCATATAGATCTTATTTTATAGTAATATTAAGAGATATAGTATACCATAGAATTTTCATTCAAAAAATTATTATAGAATTTAGTAATTTTCAAATATATTTGATAAATCATTGAAAATAATACATAATAGGAATTTTAAAATCTATCCCAAGAGATTTTATATTTTTTTATTTTTTTATATTGAATAATTATTCCCTCTAAATATTGGATCTCTTTTTACATTAACAATATTCTCTATAATAGAAAGAGTGTGAAAATTATATCATGATTGATTCAATAAGCTATAACATTTTAACTATATAACACTTTATAAATCCAAGGATCCATATGGATATCATGAGAAGGATAAATCTAGTTTATCAAATTCTTTTTTCAAATAATATACTAATTTAGATCTTTTTCCCTTATTGAAAGAAAAATATTGTCTGTATATCACTTATGACTTACAATTATGATATCATAATGAAAATTCAATATTAAGAATAATAACACATCATAAATTACATAGTTCATCTAGATATGATTCATTTAAGAAGAACACACAAAACTAGGGGTTGGTGTACTAAATAAAAACTATATCACATATGTGTGATTATAAAATTTATTCAAGGGTATTATAATCCAAGTCTCATTACCATTCAAATATTTGTTCTTTATTACTTGTTCCTAGAGGTCACATACTATTCCACTCTCAATACACTATAACAAGAAAAATGATGTTTCCTGGTTTGTATATAGGCTATTAAATGAAAAATAAATAATTCAAAATAATCATCAAAAACATCAGAGGTATTATATTTTATATGTAACAACTTTATTATAATTAAGATCATTAACTTTTCACTTGATCTACCAGAAATAATGCATGCAGTTAAAATATCCTTCTTGAATTATTTAGGATAATATTATTTATCTCTCAAGTTATCTCCCTTATACTCATTCATTTAGTCTCTTTAAAAATACCTAACAAACCTAGTTAAAGATCAAAATTTATGGAAATAAAATCTCTATTAAAATCATCCTAAATCTTCAGTTCGAAAAATATTTCCTTGATGTTTTAGGTTTATTCTATTTAAAATATGCAAAACCCATTCAAATTACCATTAAATATATCTCATTAAATCTCCATGAATATTAGTCTATAAATAGTTTAAGATTTTAAATGATTATAATTAAATAAACAATTATGTAACTTTATTACATTATTACATAGAATTGAAATACATTATATAATTATTACACATAATTCCAACAACTCTATTATAGATTTTGATTCATATACTTTGAGAAAATTATTTTCTTTTACACATTAACAATTCCATAAAATCAAATCCTAATCACAACTATTATGCATTGTATCTCTACTAATTTTACTATTATACAACCTCTAAAAATTTAGTTTTACTCTTATATAGAGTTGGTGTATGTAATGAAAAACTATAAAATTTGACATGTCACTCTTATGAAACCGATAAATTTTTAAAATTTCACTTACACAACATTTTCCAAATTCTATTATCCATTACACATGTTGTGATTATATAATTTTATAATTACATGTATAATGAAAATGTTAACTAAACTCTTTATCCAATAATATATTTCTGTATCATTAAATAATATTCATGTTAGTAAAATTTTATAATAAATTAAAAACCAAATATAACAACAAGATTACTAGTTTTAATAGAAATGGAAGGCTAATAAAAAATATATCATATTACTTCACTCTTTTCTATTGAAACTCAATGGCTAATGTTCTAGTATCCCTCCATGGCATGAATATTCCACTAAGGTGAAACACCATATGACATTAAGTGTTATCCGAAATCACCAAACTTCAAAGACAAGAATCTAGGTATTAAAGTATTTATTATGTTGAAATTTTCCTTCAAATTGATCATAAAAAATAAAATGCAACAAAAATAAGAGGAATAAATAACAAAATAAAAACTTTTCTGAACAATAATCATATATAACCTATGACATCCCTATGTCCTTTTTGTGTAATATATTATAAAATTAAAAGTTATGTGGAATTTTTATGGGTTTTTATTTGTGATTTTGGGAAATTTGGAAAATTTTATTCATTTCATGGTTAGAACTAAATTTTTATTTCACAAGTACACTAATAGTAAATTGTAAAATAATTGGTGCACGATTAGAATATGTTTAGGAATAACTATTAAAACTAATATTTTGTATGGTAAAATTCTATCTCAATAAAATTTTTACAATCTGAAAATGTTTAGGATTAATTTTAGGGATTAAACATGAAATTATTATAGTTAAATTATTGTATTTGTTTCAGGGTCAGTGTACAATTTAATTAACCATGCAAGATGCCCAGAAATTGTAATTTTATTTATTCCATTTTACCCATCTATCATTTTAACCAAACAGGCCTCCTTTATTCCTTTTTTGACCAAATAATCTATAAATATCCAAGGTAGATCCATTACTTTCCCTTACATGTTTCCACTCTCATTCTTTACCTGTTAAAAGAGGTTCTATTACGTAAATAATTTTTTCACTTCTAATTCTTCTTCTTCTCACTTTTATTCTCATTTCACTCTATTTTCTATATTTTCTCGGAATTATAATATGAATGTTGTCTTAACCTAGGGTTTATGTTTGTTTAATTTTTGGGATTTGGTTATTTAAGGCTTGAAGGGGTGATTTTTTATCCTGGTCATTTCTTCAACTTTAGAAGCATAATGATTTTTTTATTTAACCTATGTGTTTTGGTGAATTCCATTTTATTTGACATATCATGTGATTGTTTAGTTTTATAAATTCATGTTTTTACAATAACAAGACTTATTTTTTATCCATGGTAATTTTATAAATTTTTTATATCAGTATTAATGTTTTTTATGTTTGATATAAATGGGTTTTCATGGTCTTTTAGTTATTTAATTTAAAAACTAAAATATACCCACTCTGAGTATTTGATAAAATTACCAAGGTTGATTTTACAAGAACATTAACAACCATTTAAGTGTTTTGTATCTAATTTTTTTTATAGAAATGATAATATATTTTTTAAAGGATTTAATTCCAAATAATTGGTGTAAGTGGTATTTAATAAATTGAATTTGAGTTATTTTATTCATTTGGGATGTTTGTGATATTTATGTGTTGGATGGATTTTATATTGTTTTTAATAATATTTAATTAGAACTTTTCTATCCTTAATGGTGTTCAAATTATTATTTTATAACATGGTTCTTTTAAAATATTTTTTAATGTCCTCTTTTGAAAATTCTAAATAGTTTTTGGTTAGACACATGGCACCCTTGGTTGGAGCCTGTTGTGTTGTTTTTTCTATAATCTTGTTATCTAGGTGAGATAAATGGAATTATTATTTGACACATGTATACATGTGAAAAGAGTTTTTGTATTAAAGTTTTTTTAGTGGTCGGATGAGAGATTTCTTTATATGTTATATAATTTTTATGTGTTCATGATATAATCATATGTTCCATCGCCTATATTTTATTTATTTTTTGGGAACCATGGGTATTTTAATGGGAGATCTTGAATCATGATACACTAAAACTGGAAAGTGTTCCATAAGAATGATCAAGCGTTGTCTTAGGGAGTGACCCAATGAGTCTGGTTGACATTAATATAGAAGGAAATTTTTTAGGATAATAATGTATGTGGGTAGTTGGTTCGGCCTAAGTAGATTTATGATTATCTCACATTAGGAAATATGGAGTTTCACATGTGCTTATTTCAGTATATTATTTTTTTATTATGATAATATTCATTTAATACTTTATTATATTTTATTATTTCAATTTTTATTCCTTAATTTAAAATTTTTCCTTATTGTTTTACCTATATCATGTTCCCTTGAGGTTATAGTTATGTATTCTATTTCTTATTTTCCCTTTCTCTGGTTTAGTTTACAGTTAAATTGGTTATCAGAAAGATTATGGAAGAATATTTGAAAAGGGAGAAATGTAACATTTATTTAATAAATATGAAATATTTACTATTTCATAGTTTTCAAATTATTTTATTTTTAAATGGTAGCCCTATTCTTAATTTACTTGAAATGGATTAGTAATTTCTTCGTACTACAAATCACATTACTGGTTTTCCTCTTGGCTTCTAATATGAAAACCTATTTTATAACAATAGTTCAAACTTTTGATTATGAAATGTATAATAAATGTAATTATACAAATGCTTTGATGAAATCCTATAGACACATTTATATCACACACTACTTACACACCTTAAGGTTCATGTATCCTATATGTATTCATGTAGGTATTCATTGTGTTATTTTTTGATGGATGATGTGCTTGTTGGTCTATTGACAGATGTTTCAATGTGGTGGGTGACCTAGGTCCATACAAAGGTTATATTATGGTGTTATAGGTGTGCAATCTATTCGTGATTTTCATGTATATGTCACTTGGATCAACCCATTTTATATTTTGTAATCATGTTCAAGTACTTTTAAGTACCTCATTGATGTTTTATTCAAATGTGATTTTGGCCATTACTTTTATAATTCAATGTATGGTTTTTTTACTTGTTTGAAACTTAATTTTTTATATAAATGGAATCCCAATATATAGAAACATCCTACTAAATTATATATAATATTACACTACTTAATTATTTTTATTGAAGTAATAAATCATTCTGAACTTAATGAATTTGATGCCCCAGAACTTTTCTCCATCCTAAGAGGATCGAGAAAGCCCTTAAAACCTTTTGTCCAATCAATTCAGGTTTCATGGGAGGTAAAGTTGATCTACATTATTACAAAATAGTATTAGAGACATTTTTTTTATTTAGGTAGTAATGTTATTTTAGAGGTTTTATTTTTATAAAATGGGCGATATATCATAAATAGGTGTTCGGTAACTACCATTTGTGATGAGACATGATTTTTTGTATCAGTCACAAATTTGAGTTTCGTTCCTGATTAATTTTTATATATTTTATAAAAATTAATTTTATTTTTATCAATATTAAGAATAAATGGGGTTTTTAAAAAAATATTATTTGGGGTGGAAGGGAAGTAGAACCAATGGTAAATATCCTGGAAAACCAAGCACAAACATTGCATTAGTTTTGAAAACATTCAAATATTTTGTCATATGATTGGTTTGTGGTATACCGAACCATTTGGATAAACCATTAATATTCATAGAACCCTTATACTTTTTTATTTTACCTCCATCGATTTATAAATTTATTTTAAAGTTATTACCCTTTTATTTTAGGTGAATCAAAGTGATGCCAGGGAGTTATTAATGTTATTTGGTTTAGTTTTACTTGATATTTCATGTTAAAACAAATGGTTTCATGTTTTAAAAGATATTTTCATATGAAAAAGTATATAAAATGTTTAAATTGTATAAAAATGATTCTTGACTTATTCATGAAAAGATAATGAGTTTTCTAAAGTACTCTCAAAATAGGGGTTGATTTTATATCATAATTCATGAAGTGTTTTATAAAAATGTAGTTTTTTAATTAAAGTTACAATGATTTTAATATCAAATAATACAAAAAAATTATAATGTTATTTTGAAATACAATGTAAATATACATTAGTATTTCTTGGGTACTTTAAAGTTTAATATTATTTCTTAAATTATCAAGTATTCTATAAAAGATAACTTGGTTATTTTAGGACTAATTTAAATGTTTTTAAACTCCACTATGGGAATTTGGAATAAAATTAATTCCTATTTGTTTTTAAATAGATTATATTTCTTCAAAAGAATTAATTATTTCATAAAATTATATTTTATATCCATATCAAGTGCATGTCAAATAAAAAATAATCTTTTATTATGTATAATATATATAATATTTGAATTGTAATTTTTATAATTTTGGTTTTGAACTTTTCATTTAAATTCGAATTGTGCGTATTGAATTTTGAAATTTTATTTTATTGAGTTATATATTTTATGATAACTAGAGTATTCCTCCTAAAACAAATTTGGGGTACCATCAAGATTATATTCCAGGGGATGTTTCTCATAGTGGTATTTCTCTCAAATAGAGTTTGGCCTCTCTAGTTGTTGACTCTACCCATGCTTCGAATAGAGTTTTAGAGCCATTTTCTTCTTTGATATTTAAAATAGTACTATATTTCTTGAATAAATAACTTCCTTCCTTTTTTGGTGATCAAATTTCATCAGAGGAAAAGGAGTGGCTTTAAATTTTTGAGGGAAACCATGATAACTTATAAACTTTGGAATCCTTTATGTGAATGTTGTGGTGGACATGTTTGAGGGGTCAAGTCGAGAATGGTTGGAGACCATTACTCCATTTCATTTAGAAGATGGTATTCTATAGGAATTATCCAATGTGATTTTTATCTAGTGGATATACGCTTAAATTTTAAAATTATTCAAATTTATAAGTTGCATGAGTATTCAATAGGGTGAGTGTATGGTGAAGGAGTAATAACATTTTCTTTCTAAACTAGTACCTTTATCAAATGATCAAGTATCTTATATCCCTCTAAAATATCATTTTTTTAATAATGTATTCACTGTGACCACATATAAATTATTTTTGATCCTGAACTAACTTATTAAAATAAATTTTCTAAGAAGTAAATTCAAGTGGAATTGAATTTAGTAAGAAAACTATTGATAGGTGGCACCTCTATTTCTTCTTGAATAATAAAGGATGCCCAATTTTGTGAGCAAAAAAATCAATATAGGCCTGAGAAAGAAATTGGGGTTGGTATGAGTCAAAAAATTTATTCTTTTATCACTCCTTATAGGAATAAAATACCTCTAATATGACTCAAAGGTGGTAAAACCAATAACTCTAATCCCTCTTTCTCAAAATATTAAATTACCATCTTTTGGTATGTTCTTTTAATTCATATTTAGAAATTTTATATTTTGAATTGTCGATAGAATAAGAAATGTCCTCTATATATCCTGGATTTGAATATATGTATTATTATTGATAAGTAGTATGTGGATCATATCATATCTGAAGTATCACTTGTTTGGTATATCATAATGGGTATCTATTTCTTTCATATTTTCTAAGGTGTGATTGAACCACATGATCAAACCTTATAGTCCTTTGTATATTTCTATATATTGTTCATCATTTTGAGTTTCTAAAATACTTTCTTGTATATTTATATATATGGTCTTTGTACAGTTAAATCATTTCATAAAGTCGCATTAAATGAATATACCATAATAAAATATTGTTGTTGGTTCCATCAATATTATGATAATATTAACTGGTAGAGAGACCAATAATAGGTCACATTATTTTATAGGATACATATATAGTGAAAATTGGGTTTACCTTATGATATTAGTTGCTTCGTTTTTTTATCTTCTATGAATTCATGATAAATCATATTTGTGTCATGGTATGTTGGTGTTCTTTATTTCATGATGGTTTGGGTAATTGCATATAATCTGGTATTGCGTCTTAATGGTTATTATTTCAAGATACCTAATTTAAGTTTAGATGTCTTTCCTCCATATATATATATATCAATTTATAATTTTATAATTAAAGAGACATTTTTATTTATTAATGATATATCTATGTTTGAATTATCATATTGATCCTTGAAGGGTATACAAAATTCATTACTTGGATAAAGTAATATTTATTCATCTCATTCTCTATATTTACTGATGACTTTATGGGGGATGAAATTTGCATGGTGGGGATAATTTTGACACCCTCGTTTCAATTTTTTTGAAATATATTATATAATTATGAGTTGTCATGAATTTGTAAGGGTTTTGTTTTTGTATTTTATAGATTATTGAAAATTTTATATTTTTTATAGTTATAAGTAATGGTTCAGGCTAATCTTACATAGTTTAAAAAGATGTGAATAGTTATCACAAGTTTATGAGTAATCAAGAAAACTAATATTATGTGGGATGAAATCATATTTTACTAGATTCTGTGTAGTTTTCACATAGATAAAAATAACTATATGGGCTAACCATGTTATTATTGTAGTTTTATTTAAGTAGACATTTCAATGTTGGTGAAAAGTTTATTAAACCATGAATCAAAACCATGTGTGCTACATAGAAATTGGAATTTAGAGTTTTTAAATTTAACACTCACTTATTTTTATCTCTATTTGGCTTCATTTATCCTCTATTCATCCAAACCTATAGATCTCCAATTGGGCTTCTCCTCCTTTCTTTTCATTCATCCATGCTCTTTAATTACTTTTTCTAGCAAATGTCTTAGGTAAATCCCTATATCTCATCTTCTTATTCTTCTTATAAACATTCTTCACATTTTCTATATTTTCTCTCTATTATGTGAACTTATACAATCACGGTGTTAAAACCATTGATTTGGGTGTATATGGTTATCTTTGGATTTAAAATTAAATTTCATTTCATGATCATTCCTTCAACATCCTAAAAAAATTGGTTTTATCATTATAGGTAGGTTCTTTTTTGTAATCTATTTTATTTTACAAATTATTTTATGATTTATTTTTATAAATTCATGTTCTGAAAAGTACAATCTTATATAGTTTATACATTATGATTTTTTTTAAAATTCATTATTCATGTATTCCATCATTAACATAAAGTGATTTTCAAGGGTTTTTGGTTATTTATTCCAAAACTAAAAGAAACCCACTCTAAGTGTTTGATAAAATGTACAAGGAGGGATTTACAAGATTATTGAAAACTGATTAAGTTTATTGAATCCAAAAATAAATTCTATAAAGTGTAATATATGGATTCATATATTTTATTTCAAATAAATTTTGTGTTATCGATTTACTATATTGGCTGGAGGTTTTATTATCCATTTCAAATGTTTTGTGATATTAATGTATTGGTTGGTTTTTATATTAAAATAAATTATTTTTATTTTGAAGTGTTGTATCTGGATTATTTTTAAAAGGATGATTTTATAACTTTTTTATTTCCAAATATGTTCTAAAGGCCTATTTGACCATTTTTAAAGGGTCTGTTATCACACATGTAACATCCTCAGTTGGAGTCTATTATGTCATGATTTTGAAAATATTTTTCTCTATGTGAGATTAACTGAATTAGTATTTTATATATGTAAAAATATAAAATTTTCAATTTAATTTAAAGGTGTTTATAGGTGGGATGATAGATTTTTTTACATGTTATATTATTGATATTTGTTAATAATATGGTCATTTTTTCCTATTCCATGTTTAATTTATTTCATGGGGACCCTAGGTAGATATGTGGGAGATTAAGATTCATGATTCACTGGTTTAGATTAAAAACTAGAAATCTTACCTTAATCCTGGTCATACACTATCTAAGGGAGTACCACTGATGTGGATATCTAAGTGTGAGCCAGGAAGTAATTTACTAATATCACAATATATGTTAGTAGTTAGTTCCACCTGAGTATTTCTAGGATCATCTCACTTTTTGACCTAGTGAGTTTTCAATGATTCTTATTATATTAACTTGTGTTATTATAATAATGATCCCAATTTAATACATTTTCATATCTTCTTATTACAGTGTTTTTCCTTTGTAATTATTTTATCCATATTTTATTACCTATTAAATGTATCTTTGGTGTTTTAGTTATGAATTCAATTTCATGTGTTTCAATTTTTTGTTTAGTTTACAATTCGACTAGTTATCATAAGGTTTTATAAGAATATTTGAAATGTGTATTAATATAAAATTAATTTTTTTTCATAATCCTAAAAGATTCACATTTTTTAGTTTTTCAAATAATTTTTCATTTCAAATGGTTTCTTCACATTTAGGGTACATAAAAATGGGTAGTGTATTATTTAAAGGTAAAAGGCATGTTTCTTGTTTTCCTTACACCTTATCATTTTAAAACCTATTTTCTAACTATTTTTTAATCAAAATGTATAAAATTTATTATAAAAATAATTACATAAACTCATTGGGAAAAAATTACAGAGAAAATTTTACTCACACTCAAAATATACACCTTAGTGTGTATGTAGGCCTTATGTCTTCATGAAATTATTCATGGTGTGATTTCCTATTGGATAATGTGATTTTTGGTTGGTTGATAGATGTTTAGATTTGGTGGGTTACTATGGGTGGAATTGAGGTGATATTGTGGGGGTTTGGGGTTGCGGTTTGTCTGGGATGTTCATGTATCAACCACTTGGGTGAACCCCATTTATTTTGTTTTCTCTTATATTGGTATTTTTTATCATATTGAACATAAATTAAATTGTGACTTTGGTTATAATTTATCTTATTCCTTGGAAATGGTGACTCTTATTCACCATTACATATTATCTTTCTCCCCACTATGGAATCATAGGTTTGTGGTGGCCCCTATTTTTAAGTGGTTTCTATCAACAGTCGGTTATCATCACTATTCTTATAGTGGGGTCCTTGGAAATGATTTTGGTGGTGTAGTAGTTTTGAGGCATGGAGATGGGATGGGTCCTTGGGAATTTTGTATATGGGATATATTTTTTTTGGTTTGTTCATTATATATGAGGCACTACATGATGTTTTGTTATCCCTCCCTTCCCCTCAACTAATTGAAATGAGGGGATTCCAATTTGAATACCAAAAAAAGATAGTTTGCATCAAACTGATTATTTGATATTTATGGAAATACAATATATGTATTAACTTTAACGAAATATTTTCAAGATTATATTATATATTTTTTTTAATTGAGGTAAAATCATTCTAATATTGATTTATTTGATGTATTGTTATTTTTTAGCAGCCTATGGGAATCAAGAACACCATTCAAGCATTATGGTGAATCATTTCGAGCGACATGATTGGGTAAATCAGGTTGACTTAATGGAACAAAGTATTAGAGGTATATTTTTATTTAGTTTTTAATTTTATTTTGTTTATAGGACTGTTTTTAAAACTCGGGTGGTAGATCTTGAATAGTTGTATGATCACCCCCCCCCCCTCATGAAAAAACATGATTTACCATGGATAGTGAGGATGAGATTCTTCTATTTGTGTTTTTTCATGATTATTTTTTATATATCTTGTTCTAAGTTGGTGGTATTGAAATCTACGTCAAAAATATAATGGTTATTTTAGAAATATTTATGTTTTTTGTGGAAACCGAAGGAGAACCAATGGAACACGGTTAACACATGGTCTGGAAAATCATGTGTAGACCATTTATATAGTATTGAACATTATCTAACAGTTATAACAAGGTTGGAACACGGTATTTAATATCATGTGGAAAAAATGTGTAAAATTATAATACCCTTCTCCTATTATTATATGACATCATTTTTTTTCCATATTGATTCTAAAGTGATTTTCATTTATTTTAGGTTAATCATAGAGAGTCCTGAGAGGTATTTAGGTTATTTTATTGAATTATACTTCATATTTCCTATTATGAAACATGGTTTGATATTATAAAATCTAGTATTATATAGAAAATTAAAATTATGAAATTTTTAGATTTTATAATAAGGTATAATGGTGTGTTAATGAAAATAACATTATTTTTCTAAAATATTTTTTAAAATAGGGAATTATTTTATAATTTAATTCATGATGTTTTTATGAATAAATGAAAATTTATACCAAATTATTTTCAATTTTTATTTTTAAATATTACCAAATATTTATAAGTTGTTTTTGAAATAATGTGTGAATATGTGTTAGAATTTTATAATGGAGTAGTTTGATGTTAAATTGGATTTATAAAATTATCAAGAATTTTATATAGGACAATTAGTAGTTTTAGAACTAATGTAAATGTTTTTGAAGTCCACTATAGGGAGTTGGAATAAAACAATATCTTTCTAGTTTTCTAAAATAATTTATATTATTTTCGAATAATTCATGATTCCAAATAAAATGGTTGTTTAGATCATTATCAATTTATTTTGGTATAAAAGGGAAGTTTCTATTGAGAAAAAACTATATATGTATTGAATTGTAATGTTCATGATTTTGGTTTTGATCTTTGGGTTTATATTTGGATCATGGGTATTAAAGTTTCAAATATAATTTGATTAAGTTTTATATTTTATTTTATATGTATTATAGGTCATAGAATGGTTTTAGTGAATTGTGGGAATCCTATTCCAAAGGATATATCTCATAGTGTCCCTTATCTCAATTAGAGTTTGGCCTCTTATATTGTTGACTCTTCCCATACTCTAAATAGTGTGGTAGAGATAAGTTCTCCTATAATGCCCCAACCCCAGTGACCCATAGTCAGTGCATTATTACATAATATTGGAATAACACAAGGAATAATGTCCCAAAAGACCGATTAGTTTAGTATTATTAGAAAAAAGATATATACATAAGTTTAACATTTCAACTTGGAAAAAAATACAACCCTAACTTATTCCTTTAGAAACATCCAAGACTCCATGATTATGCCTAAAAGTCACTCATAACTAACTTATTCATATCCTAGGAAAATGAAACATAAGAAAGGGGTGGTCTCAAATGCTCACTAAGAGTAAGCAATATAGAGGATGATAAAATAAACATTAGGCATGGTGAATAATCGAAAACACATGCCTTTACAAATAATAAACACGTACAATTTATGGAAGGAATATGATATGAGAAAATAATGCCATAATAAAACATAGTCATGTGTATTCTACTAGTCGAATAACCACACGAAACATCAATATTATTTTCATAATGAGGGAATGTATAATTCTGGACATTCTGAAACATTTTTTTCAAGGCCTCAGCCAAGACTTCTAAAATTTATTAAGTCCTCGGCCAAAACCATATATCATATTGGGAAAAACCGCATCCAATTCTATGTTTAATTATCTTATAATACCTACTAATTCACTGAGGAGTTATAGCAGGCTACATCTGTCACTTACTAAGTCCAATACATTCCTCATATGAAAAGGTTGAAACATAACATAAACAATCATATTAAAACTAGCATATGAAATTTCAATACATTAACCACAAACCACGAATGGTATAAAAAAAATCCATAGTAAAACATATCACAAAACCATAATGACAATATGGATGATTTGTATCATAATAAATCAACTTCAAACTAGTGTAAAATTTATCAAAGGATGTTGACATAGATGAAATCAAAACTATTTGAGAAAAAAATATCTTTATATTTTGAAATCATTTAAGAGTCAAATAATTATAAAAGAAACATTTATTTTGAAAATATTTGTATAATCTTATAAGGGAAGATTCAATGGTGATATAACGGTGGAAAATAACCACACCCTCCGTATAAGTTAAAAAAACATTATTACCTTAATTTGTCGAAAAGGTCATAAAGTACCTTGTTTGGAAAACGATGAAAATATATATTTAAAACCATTTTATAAAAATTAAAACAAGGGTATAAATTACTTTAAACCATATTTTAGTAAATAGTAAAAAAAAAATTTCAAATACATTTTTAAGAAATAGGGATGTGGATGATAAAGAGGTCTCGGTAGATACTTACGGAAACATAACCTCGGATAATAAAAAGATTGTGAAATTAACCATTACATTGTAATTTTACTTGGTCAATGGGACGTTAAACTCCGGTATAATATTTAAATCATTGTTATTAAATTATAAAATAACTACATACATGAATATGATATCATATATGGTCTTCTAATATTGCTTTGTAAATAATATTTTCGTAGTATCATTGTTTCGGATGTTAATTGATTTATTTTCATTTATATGTTTGGTCAAGTAAGTAATTTTTATTATGTATAAGATGTATTTGATTCATATCTAGATATATATTATGTTATTAAATATTATTTTTAATAATCAAATGAAAATTTTTCTTGAATGGTTACTATTTGGAATGAATCACATCGTGTTTCTGGAGACGGTAATCTGTACGTATGCACGAATGCTACTTAAATTTTATTTAATGGAAAGAAAACCAAATGATACATAGGTATATTATTATTATTACAGTATAATATAATATTATATATATGTTAAGTATGTTCATTAACACCATCCTTTATATTTTCCATGTATGGTATGAACGAGTCATGTCACTTTGAGGGGGGCGGTAGTCCGCACTTCCTCAAATAAAATTATCATATATATACAAAATGAAAAGAATAATGTTATACTATAAAAGAGAATTAAATAAGCTTATAGATAAAATAAATATCATATAAATATCATATATAACTAAATTTACTCCATAATGGACACCATAAGAGGTGGTAGTAGAAGATTGAACCATCATCGTTTCGTGAGGCAGTAGTTCACCGTCCACAGAAACATTATGTTCTATACCCATTAGATGGAGGTGTGTGTAAGTGTAGTTAAAATACATCTCATAAAAACAACATAGTATATTGAGGATAATGTTGTTGTTATCAAATAAAGTAATAAATAGAGTGTAGGGGGTTGGATAAGTAAAATAAAAGAAAATAACTTAAGAGGAAATATTATATTTAAATAAGGTAACTCCATTTGGTTTGAACCAAAAGGCTTCCTTGAAGTGACTTATGCCTAAGGTAAGGCTTCTAAGAGAAAGAGAGGGATGTAGGGAGATTAATTGGGTAGGTTTTGGATGAGTCATGCGGCTTGAGAGGTGTGATAAATGGGTTAGAGTTTAGGGCTTTTTATAAGGGATAGGAGGGGCTCTTTTGGAAAGTTTGAAAATATTATTTTATTATATACTGATTTCCAGATTCAAAAGGTCCAAAACTCGTTAAAGTAAAAGATAAGATGACTTAGGTTAGAAATAAAATCATAAAATAATAATTGTATTGGTTTTGGATGTTGTTTTTATTTTTATAATATCATTTATTTAAATCATTATTTTATTAGGTAAACACTTCGTCGTTATTGTATCATAACTAATTTTATTTATTTGATGTCTAAAAATTATAAAAAAAATAACATGATGTAGAAAATATCTTTTTATTTTATATAAATATTTACAGTTGAAAATATAACTTATATAACCCCTTGTAAAAATTATTTTTCTAAAAGTTATATGTTTACGTCATTTTGGTCTTTACTTTAAATTAATTAATATAAAGTGTCATTATCACACTCAAGTGGATACATGGGGTCCAAAAATAGACCAAAGGATGACCATGGTTGGATATGTATCAACCAATAGAAATATGACACATGTTAGAGTAATTTAATATTATTACATTAATGTTTTTTTACCCTTATTTAATATATTTACCCTTTAACCATGGTAAATAAAATATTTACTGAAGTAAATATTCATAATGTCTAAAAATAAACTTTTATAATTACACAATTTGGACCTCATGATTCAAAATATAGAACCCCTTTTTCAAAATTCCAAACATAAAATTGGAATAAATTAATTTAAAAGTAATTCTCATTGTTAGAACAAAAAGCGTGTTTTTTTAGAAATAATAACTATCAAAAGATTGACACTTGTTTATGTCCAGTTTAAACATAAAATTACATCCAATGACCAAAATTATATTAAATAATTAAAATATAATCTAATTATACTTAAAAACCATTAAAAGTTTTGATATAACACTATAAATTATTTTTACTAAAAAGTTGATTTTAATTAAAATTTACAATTTTTCACTATTCATCAAAAATTGAATTTTTTCAAAAAATTACCAAAAATTCACCCTAAGCCAATTTTGATATTATTAATCCAAAAATTAAGTCCATTTTGAAGAAGAAAATTTATCAAATTTCAAAAAGTGGGTATTATTATTCATAACGACTTGTTTTATTGGTCGTGGTGTGTTAGAATCTTGAAGTTGTGTACAACGTAACCTATTGCATTATTCAAAGGGAAACGTACCGTGGAAGATTGGGGTGTTACATTCTTCCCTCCTTTAAATAATTTCTTCCCAAATATTTCTAGAATACTTCTACATAAAAATATTTGGATGCTTCTTTATCATAAGTTCCTCGGGTTCCTATGTTGCCTCTTCCATCTTATAATTTCTCTATAAAACTTTCACCAGACGAGTCATCCGGTTTCTCAGAACTTTTTTTTCTAGTATCAAGAATTTTGAGAAGATCTTCTCAATAAGATATATCAGGTTCCGGTTATATTTTTTCATAGGTGAGTATATGTGTTGGGTTAGGTATGTATTTTCTCAATAGTGATACATGGAACACATCATGAACTTTTGAAAGACTTGGAGGCATTTCCAAACGGTAAGCTACTTCCCCAATTCATTCTAGAATTTCGAATGGTCTGATGTACTTGGGACTCAATTTACCCTTCTCACCAGAATATATAACACCCTTCCATGGAGATACCTTTAAGAAAACATGATCACCTACTTGAAATTCCAAATCCTTCCTTCGATTATCAGCATGGCTCTTTTTCCTACATTGAGCTGCTTTGATGTGGGTTTGTATAATCTTCTCCTTTTCCATTGTTTCCTCAACAAGTTTGGGGCCTACAAGTTTTATTTCACCTACATCATCCCAAAAAGTTGGTGTGCGAAATCTCTTTCCATATAATTCTTCATATGGTGCCATCTGAATACTTGAATGTAAACTATTGTTATAGGAAAATTCTACCATATGTAAATAATGATCCCACATACCTTGAAAGTAAAGTGAGAAAGATCTCAACATGTCTTCTTATGTTTGAATAGTCTGTTCTGATTTTCCATTAGTTTGAGGGTGGTAGATAGTGCTCAAGTGAGGTTTAGTATCCAGGGCCTGCTGAATACTTTTCCAGAATATCGATGTAAAATGGGGATCACGATCAGAAACAATCGATAGGGGTACTTCATAAAGTCTTACAACATCATTAATATATATTCTTACTAAAAGTTCAAGTGGTAAATCTTCTATTATAGAAAGAAAATGTGGTAAATTGTTATGACAATCAATAATGACCCATATTTCATCGTTCCTTCTAGGATTCCTTGGTAGTATCATGGAAAAGTCCATCGTAATGTCATCTAACTTCCACTTAGGAATGTGAAGAGGTTGCATTATTCCTCCAGGATGTTTCCTTATAGATTTCACTTGTTGACCAACCATACATCTAGAAACATAATCAGAAACCTCCCACTTAATGTTGTCCCAAAAAAAATGTTCCTTCAAATCTCTATATATTTTAGTGCTACCTGGGTGTATATGAAAATTAGAGCTATGATCATCATCCAACAATTTCCTTTTTAGATCAGGTATATCAGAAACACAAAGTCTCTTACCAAATTTTAAAATTCTATCTTCATATACGAATTCAATCAATCTCCCATCATTCACAGCTTTAATTTTTGTTTCAAACTCCTCATCATTAGACTGAGAACTTTTTATCCTTTATAGTAAAGATGGTTTAGTATCCATTTTAAAAAGTATCGATGTTTCAACTTCCATGATTATTCCCATATCCATCTTTACTAGATCCATGAACATAGGATCCCTTTCAACTCTCATCTTGTTCAGAACTCCAAGATCCTTTCTTCTCAAAGCATATTCCACATTATTTTCCTTCCCTGGGTGGTAGTGTATAGTGCAATAATAATCTTTGAGTAGTTAAATCCATCACCTTTACCTCATGTTGAGTTCTTTTGTGAAAAAATATAATTCAAACTCTTGTGATTGGTATATATGTCACATTTTTTCACCATAGAGATAGTGTCTTCATATCTTCAATGCAAATATTACCGATTCCAACTCAAGATCATGAGTATGATAGTTTTGTTCATGACTTTTTATCTATCATGATGCATAGGTAATAACTCTATCATTTTGCATAAGGACACAACCAAGTCATTTATTTGAAGAATCACTATAAATAACAAACCCATCATTCGCCAATGGTAGAGTCAAGATAAGTGGATTTAATAATCTTATCTTAATCTCTTAAAAACGTTATTCACACTATTTTTTCCAAAAAAAATTAACCCATTTACATGTGATCTTGGTTAGTTGGTTAGCCAATTGGGAAAAATTTTGGACAAAATGCCGATAATAACCTGCTAAACCAATAAAAATGTGTACCTCAGTTATACTCATTGGTGTTTTCCATTCTTGGATTGATCTTGTCTTTGAAGGATCAACATAGATTCCATCCTTAGAGACAATATGTCCAAGAAAAGAAATCTCCTAAATCCAGAATTCACACTTGCTAAACTTACCATATAATTTATTTCTTCTTAGGGTTTTCTGAATAGTGTGCATGTGATTTTCATGATCTTCATAGGTTTTTGAGTATACCAAAATATCATCAATAAATACCACTACGAATTCATCAAGATATTCTTTGAAAACTCTATTCATTATATCTATGAAGACATAGGTTGATTAGTTATACCAAAAGGCATTACTGTAAACTCGTAATGCTCGTACCTAGTTCAAAATGCTATCTTCAGAATGTCTTCCTTCATCACACACAACTAGTGGTATTCATATCGAAGGACAATATTTGAAAAATATTAATCTCTATGAAGTTGATCGAATAAATAATCAATGCTAGGTAGGGGATACTTTTTCTTTATTGTTATAGCATTGATCTCCCTATAGTCAATGCAAAACCTCATAGATCCATCTTTCTTCTTAACAAAAACTATAGAGGCTCCCCATTGAGAAACACTAGGGTGAATAAATATCTTATTACTTAATTCCACTGGTTGTTTATTTAGTTACACTAATTCCACAGTGGCCATTATATAAAGAGTTTTGATATGGGCCATAAACTAGGAATTAATTTAATGGAAAACTCAATTTCTTGTTTTGGAGGATGTCCAGGTAAATCCTCTAGAAACACATCAACATATTATTGCACAATAGGAACATTATCTATTTGAACATTCATTTCCTCACCCATAGTTATTTCATTCTATTCCTCCCCAATAATTGAATTTAGTAGAGCTACTAGGGGTGGATGTAGATAAGAATCATATGGTGATGTTTCTGCACTAAAGATGAGGTATTCCCTACCATCATCAAAAATTGTAACCTCCTTCTTCTTATAATAATTTTTCGCATCATGGTCCAAAATCCAATTAATATCATGGATTATATAAAATTCAATCATGGTTATGACAATGAGATCAGTGGATAAAGAACATTTATATTCCCTAATGAGAACTGATTCACAAAACATTGTTGCAATGATACTTCCCTTAAGAGTTTTGAATGACAACTCCCTTGTTAAATCAAATTAGAAATATATAATTTTCATAGAAAACTTTTAAGATATAAAACAATTCGATGATCCAAAATCAAATGAAGCCTTGTATAAACAAGAGGAAACAATTAAATTACCTGCCATCACGTCTTTCAGAGATTCAACCTTAGAAGTAGTGATCGAATAAGTCTGTCCTTTCTCCCTTGGACTTTTATGAGGTAAGTTTCCTTGGTTCTTAGGAAATTTATATTCAAAATTTCCCATCTCCCTATAATTGTATCATTGAACATTGGTTTCTTCTTTCATCCCCTTACAATCAAGAGCAAGATGGCCTTTCTGTCCACATTTGTAGAAAACGTTTTTCCCATTTAAACAGGCACCATGGTGCTTCCATCCACAATTATCACAGGGTGGAAATTCAACTCTTCCCTTATTCCATGTTTCGTTGTTTCCTTTCCCAGAGTGTTCAGTATATCTCTTCTTCTCTTGGTTTGCTTTAAAGTCATAAGACTTAGATAATTCCTTTTATGTCTTGATAGCACATGAGATAATATCTTCGTACAATAAGATGAATTGTGAGAATAATGCTCGATGGATAAATGGTTTTAACCCATCAAAGAAATTATCAATATTACTTCTTTGGTTACATATATAATCTGAAACATTACTTGATAACCTTGTAAAGTTGGCTTCATACTTTGCGACATTATCATCCTCTTTTTGCCTCAGACTCAAAAATTGTCGTTCCATATCCGCTCAATGGTCACGAGGAAAGTATATTTATAAGAATATCTCTTTAAACTCCGTCCATTACATACATGATACTTCTTCATCCTCCCTTGTGTTTTTAATTAATGACCACCATTGATATGTATCTCCCGTGATGTGATAAACTGCCATGACAATTTTTTCCTTTTGCTACTCCCCAAAGCACTAAATGTCTTCTCAAAGTAAATTATTGATTTCTCAGCTACAAATGGATCTATAGACCCATTTAATGTTGGTGGTTGTTTCCTCATGAATAGGTATAACATTGATCTTAGACATTGTGGATCAGGGTGCTCCATATAGGTAAGGTTATTATTCATAACCTGAGTGAGTTGTCCCAATATGGTGATAAGATAATCAGCACCAGTTGAATCACCAGTGCCACTATAATTATCTTGAGTAGGAGGTAAGTCCCTACATGGATTATGTTCATTGATATGGTTTATATTCCTTCCACTAGGCTCCATTTCTAAACAATTTCATACAATAGATTAGTTTTTGAATCACAATACTAAATTCCAAACTTGTAAAACACTTAACATAAGTTGAACAGTTTATGGATATAATTCATAATCATAAAAAAAATTCTTTGAGGAAGTATATACTCATAAATCCTTCATAATGGTTCATAAGGAAAATGTGAATTATCCTAAACATATCCCCCGGGAGTGTCGTAACCAGGAGTGCAGCAAGCCCCATTGTCGTGTACCAGGACACCCCAAGTCAAGCCCGAAACTCCTTGTCGGAGTTTTCACTCATAGGTACATCTGTGCTAGAGCCACCTCTACCTGTTCGTATCCAGACAAGGATTTACTACTTGTAAAACTCACAAAATCTCTACATTACCAAAATTCTAGGGTGTTCTTCTATACTTATCCGCAAAGTATATGTTAGGATTATGTGCTCTAATCAGAGTTTATCTAAATCTAGTTTCTATGGTTTGTACTAAACTTCCTCTGATACCAACTGTAACGCCCTGACCCCAGTTACCTAGAGTCAGAGCATTATTACATAATATTGTCATAATACAAGGAATAATCTCCCGAAAGGCTGATCGTTTTAGTATTATTAGAAAACAAGATATATACATAAGATCAACATTACAACTTGAAAAAAAATACACCACTAATTTATTCCATTAGAAACATCAAAGCCTCATAGATTATGCCAGAACTTCACTCATAAGTAAATTCTTCATATCCTGGGAAAATGAAACATAAAAAGGGGGTGAGCTCAAATGCTCAGTAAGAGTAAGAAATATAGTGGAAGATAACATAAACATTAGGTATGGTGAATAATTAAATACACATGCCTTTACAAATAATAAACATGTAGAAATTATGGAAGGAATATGAGTTGAGTAAATAATGCCATAATAAAACATAGTCATGGGTATTCTACTAGTAGAATAAACACATGAACCATCAATATTATTTTCATAATAAGGGAATTTATAATGCCAGACATTCTGAAACATTTTTTCAGGGCCACGACCAAGATGTCTAAAAATGATTGGTAAAGGCCTTGAACAATTCTAAATCTAATTGTCTCATGAGACCTACCGATTCACCGTGGAGCTATAGTAGTCTCCACCCATCACATACTAATTCCAATACATTCCTTATATTAAAAGGTTGAAACATAACATAAACATTCGTATTACAAATAGCATACTAAATGTCAATACTTTAACCGAAAACCATGAATGGTATAAAAATAACACATCCATAGTCAAACATATCACAAATCCTTAAATACAGTATGGAAGATTTGTATCATAATAAATAAACTTCAAATAAGTGTAAAATTTATCAAAGGATGTTGACATAGACGAAATCAAAACAATTTGAGAGTAATATATATTTCTAATTTGAAATCATTTAAGAGTCACATAATTATAAAAGAAAAAAATTATTTTGAAAATATTCTTATAAGCTTGTAAGGGAAGCTTCCAAGGTGATATAACGGCGGCAAATGACCACACCCGCCGTATAAGTGAAAAAACATTCTTACCTTAATTTTTTTAAAAGGTCATAAAGTACCTTGTTTGGAAAATGATGGAAAGATTATTTTAAAACCATTTTATAAAAATTCAAACAAAGTTATAAATGACTTTAAACAGTAGTTTAGTAAATAGTAAAAAAATAATTTGAAATGCATTTTAAAAAAACATGGATGTTGATGATAAAGAGGTCCCAATAGATACTTACGTAAAAAAACTCGGATAATAAAGAGATTGTGAAATTAACCATTACCTTGTAATTATCCTTGGTTGAGGGTACATTAACCTATTATATAATATTTAAATCATTGTTATTAAATTAAACAAGAACTACATACATAAATTTGATATCATATACGATCTTCAAATATTGCTTTGTTAATAATATTTTAGTAATATCATTGTTTTGGGTGTTAATTGATTCGTTTTCATTTATATATTTTGTCAAGTGAGTCATGTTTGTTAAGTATAGGACGGATTTGATTCATATCCAGAAATATATTATTTTGTTAAATATTATTTTTAATAATCCAAAGAAAATTATTCTTGAATGGTTGCAATTGGGAATGAATCCCATCGTGTTTACGATAATCCGTACGTACACGCGAATGCTACATCCATTTTTTTAAGGAAAGAAAACCCAATTATAAATAGGTATAATATTATTCTAGTATAATATAATATTTTATATATGTTATATATGTTCATTAACACCATCCTTTATACGTTCTTTGTATGGTATGAACGAGTCATGTCACTTTGAGGGGGTGTTAGTCTGCACTTCCTCAAATTAAATTATTGTATATATACAACATGAAAAGAATAAGGGAATGATATAAAAAGAATTAAAGAATCTTATAAATAAAATAAATATCTTATATATCATATATAATTACATTTCCATCATAATGGCCACCATAACAGGGGGTAGTAGAAGATTGAACAATCATCGTTTCGTGAGGCAGTAGTTCACCGTCCACATAAACATTATGTTCTATACCAATTAGATTGAGGTGTGTGTAAGTTTAGTTCAAATATTTCTCATAAAAAAACCAAGTATATTTAGGATACTAGTTTTTTTATAAAATAAAAGAATAAATAGTGTTTAGGGGGTTGGAGAAGTAAAATAAAAGAAAAGTACTTAAGAGGAGTTGTTACCTTTAAATCAGGTAACTCCCTTTTATTTGAACCAAAAGGATTCATTGAAGTGACTTCTTCCTAGGTTAAGGCTTGTGAGAGGAATATAGGGATATAGAGAGCTTAATTGGATAGTTTTTGGATGATACAATTGTCTTGATAGGTGTGAGAAATGGGTTATAGGTGAGGGATTTTTATAAGGTAGAGGAGGGGCTCTTTAGGAATGTTTGAAAATATTATTTTATTATATACTGATTTTCAGTTTCTAAAAGTTCAAAACTCATTAAAGTAAAAGATAGGATGAATCATGTTCGAAATAAAAAATATCCTATTATTTTTGGATAGGTTTTGGATATTGTTTTAATTTTTATAAACTCATTTATATAATAACATTCTATAATGAGGTAAACACTGCATCATTATTTTATCATAAATAATTTTATTTATGTGATGTCTAACAATTATAAAAAAATACCATGATGTATGAAATATTATTATCATCCCAATGAGTATTTATAGTCAAAAATATATCTTAGATAACCCCTTGTAAAAATTATTTTACTAAAAGATATATGTTTATGTCATTTTTGTCAGTACTTTAAATTAATTAATATAAAGTGTCATTTTCACACTCAAGTTTCTCCATGGGGTCCCCAAATCTACCCAAGGATTCCCATAGTCATATATGAATCAACCAATTGGAATACGACACATGTTAGTGTAATTTAACATTATTATAATAATATTGTTTTAGCCTTATTTAACATATTTACCCTTCAACCATGGTAAATAAAATATTTATTAAAGTAAATATTCATAATGTCTAAAAATAAAATTTATCTATTTACATAATTTGGAGCTTTTGATTCCAAATATGGAATCCATTTTTTCAAATTCAAAATTTAGAAGTGTTAGAAATTAATTTAAAAATAATTCTCATTGTCAAAATAAAAAACGTGTTTTTTAATAAATAATAACTATCAAAAGATTGACATTTGTTTGTGTCATGTTTAAATGTGAAATTAAATCCAATAACATAAATTATATTAAATGATAAAAATACAATCTAATTATACCTAAAAACCATTCAAATCTATAATTTAAAAATATAAATTATTTCAATTAAAAAAGTTATTTTTAATTAAAATTAAGTATTTTTCACTATTTATCAAAAAATTGAATGTTTTCAGAAAAGTACCAAATATTCACCCTAAGCCAATTTTGATATTATGAATCCAAAAATGAAGTCCATTTTGAAGAATAAATTTTTTCAAATTTTAAAAAGTGGGTATTACTATTCACAACAGCTAGTTTGATTGGACGTGGTGTGTTAAAATCTCGAAGTTGCGTACAACGCAATCTATTTCATTATTCAAATGGAAACGTACCATGGAATCATGGGGTGTTACATCTCCTCTATTTTATTACCACTATATATATTTCTTTAATAAATATATGATTTAATTTTTTGGTCATCAAAGTTAACAAGAGGTAATTTTGTGGTTGGAAAATACTGATGGAATCCTCGATTCCATTAAAACTCATGAATCCTTGAATGTGAAATTTGTGGAAAATTTGTTTGAGGGTCAAAGTTGGGAATAGTGGGAGATCGGTATTCCCCATCAAATTATTTGAGGGGACAATTTTGGTGGAATCCTATATGGAACATCTAGCTCACATCCAATATACACACATTCATATGTATGTAGTCCTTATCAGTTCATGAAAGTATTCAATGTTTTATTTAATATTGGATTATGCGCTCATTATTTTGTTGATATATATTCTTTTGTGGTGGGTGATTTTGGGTCACATGGAAGTGATCTTGGGGTGGTTTGGTTTTGTGGTTTTTTTATGATGTTCATGTACCAACCACTAAAACTAATTAATTTAATTTGGCTTTCTATTGTTTTGGTACTTTTTATTTATCTCATTTATGTTATATTTAAATATGGATCTGTTCGTTATTTTTTATTCCTTTTTTTCTTATTTGAAACTACTTATTTGATATGTATGGAATTCCAATATATGGATTCACCATGTTTAATTCTCAGTAAGATTTATCTACATATATAATATTATTTTAGGGAAAAATCATTCCCACAATGATGTATTTGATTCCCTAATGATTGTCTCCATCTCGAGGGGATTGAAAATACCCTTTGGTCCTTGTTGAGAATTGGTTTGGATAATATTGAAAATACCCCATATGTCAATCAGTATGGAAAAGAAATAATTATATATATATATATAATATTATAAATAAATAAAATTGAATTAATTAAAAATTAATTTATAAAACAATTCTTTGAAAAATCCTCCAATTCCCTTTTAAATCATCATAGTGATCACAAACTTCAATTATCAACTACTCAAAGTCCTTTCACGTACCTGTCTAAAGAAAATTATATCCACACATTCATGAGATCTAAATGTATATGGTATGATAAATACAACTTAGTATTATTCCATAAAATATCTCAATCACCACTTGGTTCCTAATATACTTATATGGGTATCAGGAAATATATGATATGAATTTAAATTAAAAAAATATCACACATCAAACATTGTTAAGTGGTAACAGTGATAACATGAATCAATATTTTACATACTTTTCTAATCATCATTTGATGCTTAAAATATCTCTTGGGTAATTTAATAGCCAATCACATGGATCCTGTAGTATCCTAGAAAATAAAATGGAATATTTTTCCTATATCTAAAATATTGGCATAATCATCCATTTCTAAAACTGTATAATTTACAAACCCATGGTCCATCTCAGTTTTTTCTTACTACAAGATCCTGGCCTATATTATTTCAGCTAGATTGAGTAGAGTTCTTATATGGTTGGTCTCAAAGGAACTACACGGCTTCCTCAGAGGCTAAAGAATATAGGGAGCGGTGGGAATTGAAAGTGAGATGATTAATGATCTCAACTGAAGGTCTGTGGGCTCAAATGTTATTTTCCAAGTGTACATGAACATAGCCTATGAAAAAATCAAATGGAGTTTCATTTTTTGTGTTATGAGGAGGTATGGTTTTCAAGAGTGGTTTTTTGAATGATTTTTCAGATGCTTCTCCTCACCCTGTCTTTCCATATCAATGATGGTAAAATGTTTTTGTTTCTTCAAATTTGTTTGTGGGGATCATTAGGGGGATCCTCTGGTGTAAAGGTGGCTTTTCCGTGTTTCCCTCATATGGAGTTCTTCTTCAAAGAGGCCTGTGAACACCCTGGTTTTATTTATTTGGTTATCCCCCCCCCCCACGATTAGGTTAAAGATTATGATGATATTATTATGAATGATGTGTTGGATAAGTGGTGATTCACAGCTTCCTCTTGAGGAAGGTTCATCTCCAATGACTATAAGAAGCTTATCCATACAAAGATTCCTCGTGATGAGTGGGCTTCCATGATCTGGTGTAATCATATCCCGAAAAAAATGAACATCCTCATGTGGTGCATATAGAACAAGGCATTGCCAACAGATGAAAATATATAGAATAAGGGGATTACCATAGTGTATCAATGTTTTTGCTGTGAGAACCCCCAGACCGAATCCAATACTCATCTCTTTTTACATAGAAAATGGGTTCATTTTCTTTGGTCCTTGTTCTCATCCCACCCCTGCCTAGATAATGAGTAATATTTTCTCTAGTAATTCTTGGATTCTTGGTTACATGTCTTTAATGGAAGGTCCACTGAATGCAAGGCCCAACCCATTATTTTTTCCTCAATTTTCTGGACGTTGTGGGAGGCATGAAACCGGGTTCAGTTGGGCTCCAAGAGGGCGTATCTATTCTCCAAATGCATCTTAAGTATCTATCCTTTGATCTAGGCTCGCTTATTAATGGGAATCATCTCACGGCTATGAAGTTGAATGTAGATGGTTCTCTCATGGGGGCTGATGAGAGGTGGAGCGGTTCTTCGGGATTCTCAAGGATCATTTATTTTGGGGTTCAGTTCATTTTATGGGTCTGAATCCTCCTTAGTTGCGAAGTTGAAGTCCCTCTTGTCAGGTACGGCAATCTACAGGGTGTATGGGTTTCAAGCAGATGAAATTGAGTCAGACTCGAATGTGCTGGTGAGAGCTAATAAAGGGTGCCATGGGACTTAGTGGTAGACTCGCTTGCTCGGATGGTAGATGCAGTGGAGGATTTGGTTTTCTATGATAGCCTAGGTTGCTTCCCCTTGAGTTTAGGATTAGTCTATGCTCATGGGCTCCACCATTTCAGACCTCCTTGAGGGGTCTTGTTGTTTTTTTTTGGTTTTTCATTATTTAATAAAAAATAATTTTCAGTAGTAAAATATAATAATTATTATACAATACTCAATGCGTTATCAAATGTTTTATTATATTATAATTTCCATATAATACCTTTATTAATCAAACAGACTTTTTTATTCTCATATAATAATTTTTTTAGGATTTATCATTATATTCATTTTTTATTACTTCAAACCATTTTAATTAATTCCCCTTCCATTTATACCCTTAAACAATCACATAAATTTACAAAGCATCATTCTAACTCATAAGTGATCTTAATGATCCAAAATCAAATTCTATGATTATAAATCACTCATTTCCAATACACATATACATTATAAATATCATGAAAAAACAACATTTCTCTAATTTATTTCTGTATTTGTTCACTTACCGCCATTTCATATAATAATTGACTATAACACTTTAATGATATCTAGTTAACCATCAATAACAAATTCCATCATTAAATATAGAAATATGAATTATAATATGTAGACCATATGATGTAAATTAGTGTTTATATAAATATAAATCCATTTGATAAATTTTAAAAACCATTATAATTTAATAATGGTTAGTTACCACCCATGAAAATCATTTGATAACATAATTCAACACATCTAGAATATTTTTTATCACATTAATTCAAGAATTCATATTCTCTTTAATTATTAATAGTAATACATCATATAAACTAATTGAATCCCAAGGTATGATTATTATTCAACAAATAATAATGTAATGAAAATATAATTTCGTCTTTAATTCATCTAATTTGACGATATTAAAACATTTCAATAATTAATTTCTGAATTAATGTTTAACTATATGCCAATATACCTTCGCAAGATTAAATCTGAGCATGACATTAACCAAAATACACTAATATTGTGAATTAAAACTCATGATAATCTCAAAACCACCAACCACACATTATGTAAACAATTTAAAAAATAATTGGTTATATAATTCCTCTACTATAACATAATTTCAAGAATCTACTCAAAACTAGAAGAGAAATGTAAGTTTCAAAAAAAGAAGGAAACTAAAACTTGATTCCTATTAAAAAACGTATATGCATTATAATCCTCTTACCATTATGAGTATAATTTTATTGATGAATTTAAATTTTGTCAAGAATAGAGAGATAAATTACCCAGAAAATCTTAAAATATTATAGAGTGAATTAATTAGGAAAATCTCAATATATTATTTACTTAGACATAAAATTCATTCTTTAATTGTTAAATCATGACCTGAAATGATGGAATCTACCCTACGAAAATAATTTTTAGGTAATACAATCAGAGTCTTGAAAGGTTTCTATTATACTCTCAGGGTATAATTGGTGTCCTAGTGGTGGTACACCATCATATTGATGATTACAAAAACTATACCCCCTCTCTAACATGGCTATCAGACTCCTGGTGGGATCTACTAGAGTTCTGATATCCTGATGTAGTGAACTCTAAGTTCACTTTAACTATAAAATTCACAAAACTCTCACTCCCTTATCCCCACTATAATGCTTCTTATCCTAAATAAGATTCTCCGAGGATTTTCAGTGGATAACTCAGGATATTGAGATTTCATTTCATATTATACTTTGACAACACTAATACAATTAATTCCACAATAACTTAGAGGATCCACTAGTAGACTTTTCGTCACTTTAATTTCTCAAATTATTTTTCCTCAAAGCCTCACCCAAAAAAAATTATATAATTCCCCTCTCTAAAAAAATATACATATATAAATAAATGCTCTAACATATTATCTTCTTGGTAATGAATTCATTTTTAAATAATAATAAATTAAAAAATAACACTTAATAAATATGATTCCCCAATATAATCACTTATCTATTAATAATAATACATAAAAATTGATATTTCTTTTCTCAATCTCAAATTCACAAGATAATAGTATTAAACATTCAATATAAAAGTTTATTTCTTTTGTTAATCGAACTACATTACCCCCAGATCCTACTAAAAATATGTTTAACAAAAATATCCCAAACTTAGTCTATACCCACTCATTTCTAATATTCCGACTAATAAATTCCGAATTTTACCATTATTTTGATTTAATAACCCATTATAACAACACCAATCACCTACAACATGACAAACCAGAAAATATACAAACGAATCCAAACCAGTAAGGTCACTGTAACACCATGAGATTTTATGGAAAATATTCTTTTTAATTCCATTAATTTCTTGTGTTGTACGCTACACCAAAAGGAGCTTTCACAAGACGCATCCTTGACTTGCCTTGCGTTACATGTAATCGCGACCTTCCTCAATAGCGTGTGTAGTACGCAATACTGAGTTTCAATAAACAACGATATGCTATTAAAATATTATTAAAACTAGCTGTTATGAATAGTAATAACCACTTTTTGAAATTTTGTAATTTTTATTTTTCAAAATGGACTTCATTTTTGGATTCGGGATATCGAAATTAGCTTAGGGTGAAATTTTGGTATTTTCGGATAACTTTCATTTTCTGATGAACAGTGAAAATTACTAAATTTTTATTAAAAACAACATTTTTAATCGAAATAATTAATAGTGATGAATTATTAATTTGAGTGGTTTTAAAGTATATTTAGAATATATTTTTACAATTTAATACAATGTTGGTCATTGGGAGTAATTTCACATTTAAACCAGACATAAACAAGTGTCAATCTTTTGATAGTTATTATCTCTTAAGAACATGCTATTTGTTTTGACAACGATAATTAATTTTTAAATTAATTAATGAAAGTGATATGTTTTGAATTTGGAAAAATAGACATCATTTTTTAGTTCATAATATCAAATATATCTTAGGCCTAATTTTTGGTATTTTTCTGGAAACATTCATTTTTTGATGAATAGTGAAACCACTAAGTGGTAGTTAAAAAAAAATAAATTTTTCATAAAACTTAATTTTACCACTTCTGTGAGGGGAATTTAAAAAATCCGAGAAACACGGTTGATGTCAGTAAGTAAAATGTTGTCCAATGAGATGAAAATAATTTTTGGTGAATAGTAACTTTTTACTTTTTTTTACCACGGTTAAAAGTATATAGGGTAATTAAGGGTAAAAATGATATTATTATTACCCTAACACATGTCCTAATTCTATTGGATATGTGTAATTCGACCAAAAACTACCTTAGGAATAAAATATGACCATTTAGGCCCACTTGGATTAGATTAGAACATTTATTATTAATTTATTTAAAGAAGGGATAAAATTGTTAAAATCAAAGTTTAATAAGTAGATAATTTTTAATATAGGGTTATACATAAGATAAATTCGACTATAAATATTAATTAGAAATATAAAAAGATTTAATACATAATAGTATTTTATTTTTAATGTTTAGACATTATATAATTTAATTTATTTATTACACAATGATGATGCAGTAATTATCTTATTAATGAAATATTGACATAATTCATGTTATAAATACCCAAATAATTGTAATTTGATACTTTTTATGAATTCCAATAATTTTATAGGTTAATATGACATGTTATTATTGATTTAAGTAACTATTTTTGAACTAATCATTCTGTTATGATTTTTAAAAAAATCAATTACTAGATAGTGTCAAAATTTACATAAAATAGTTTTTAAAACAAATATTATATTATTAGTTGTTATTTTATTCCTAAAAATCTAAGGTTCGGCCAAATGACTTAGATAAGGTTATATATATTAATAATAAACAACTTGGGGTTATTTTGTCTTATTATAGTATGTTTATTAACCTTATAGTTTAAGAACACAAAAAGACACGGTAAAAGTAAAATTATCTAACTTAAAGTTAAATCTAAATGATAAGGTTAAAATAGTAAACTAAACTTGTCCAAATTATATTGGATGAGAGGATTTCGACCCACACCCACCTTAGATTTTATATAAATAAATTTGGAGCTATTTAAATCCGAAAATGGATTTATAATAAAATAATATTTTTAATTTTTCCAATGGTTCCCCTCTCCTCCCTTATAAAAGGGCACCTCCTCCCTCTCTTCCTCACACAACTTTGAGCCTTCAAGCTCGGCCAAACCCTTCCAAATTCTCTTCTAATCTTCCCTAGAAACATTTTAGAGGTCCTGGTCTACTTCAAAGACCAAACTTAGTGCCCTAAGAGGAGGTTTCAAAGAGGCATATCGAAGAAGAGGTAATTTCTTCTACCGATTCTTTCAAACTTCTTTCTTCTTCAACTTCTTCTTCTTTAGTTGTTTCATTATAAAGTAATAACATTAGTATCAATAATATACTGATATGTTATTATAAATATGAAACAACCCCATTTCACCTTCTATCCATCCTACGGAAAAAAAATCACCGTGCGTGCGTACGTACGGAATACCGTCTCCACGCCGTGGTGTAATCTGTTTTTCCACCAACACCTTACATGGATGGGTATTATGTTGTAAAGAATAACTATACATAGTTATTATAACATCATAATTATTCTGATATATTTTATCATCCACTCCAATTCAATTCAATAATTATTTAAATGATATCATCGCTCGTGCGTGCGTGCGGACTACCGTCTCCACGACGCGATGAGATTCATTCTCTAAGTTAACCATTTAAGAATGATTATAAAGTATATATAAGCAATAATAATGAAATATATGACATTATAAAGCAACTGGATTTATGTGTATATATATATATATATATATATGTTTTTCATCTACTTAATTCCATTCAACTCAATAAAGAAACGAAAACAACGTTCATGCGTACGTACGGCCTACCGTCTCCATGAACGGTGTATTTCATTCCATTTATAGACCTATGTATATTATAAATATATATTATATATAAATAATGTTTTATATTCTTTAATTAAGTAATCATGATTGAAGTAATCATATGAATAATTACAAGATAAAACAAGGACGACAAATGAAACGATTTTACCCAAAACGCTCTTTAACATGGAATTTACAAAAGAACGGGTAATATAAAGTCATAAGTGAACCATATATGATATCATAACAATGAGTATGATTCTGGAATAATTCAATGACATTATTTAAATAATTATACAGGAGTTTCATACACTTACGAAGCAAATCGGATCTAAGGTAAGGGATAATTTTTCAAATCTCATTTTTATCCGAGATTGCTTATTCCTAAGTATTTACTGGGGTCATTTCTGTCATCCATATACATGTTTTATAAAAGTGTTTTCATGTATTTTTAAAGTTTTTTCACCCATTTTTTACTTTTACTACATGGTATGTAATTAATCTTTCTTTTGTTTACGTTACGAGGTACTTTTTTTGACTTTTCTGGCAAAAGTACGAGAAGAATGTTTTTTAACTTATACGGCACGAATGGATTTTTATGGTTTTATAAAGCCGTATTTTCATGAAGCTTCCTCCAAAATATTTCATGACTATTTTCAACAAAATCTTTATCTTTTAAAATTGCATGATGTTTTGTGGAAAGAAATTGATTTTGAAGAAGAAATGATATTTTCCTCAAGAATTCATTTCAAGTGTTTTATCAAAACCATTTTCCATCTAAGATGACATTATTTCATATGTGTATGTTTCAAGTATAAAGTCTCTATGATTTACATGGTATCACTTTTCTTATTATGAAATGATATCCATTTCGTTTATATGGATTATGTGATGATGGGGTGATGTTTATGAAACCCATTTTATTCTTTGAGTTATGATGAATGTTTTAAGTTTATTTTATGGCACAAGTAAAAATGAATTCATTATGAGATGGGGGGACCTATATCTCCCTCTAATGAATTGGGTAAATATTTATATCTCATGAGATAGACATGGCTGGAACAGAAAGTTAAACCGGTTCAGTAATACAGGACTGGAATGAGGAGTGAACTCGATTCAGAAAGGGACTTTGTCCACTAAGATGGTCTTGGCAGAAATGCCTTGGCTACTATGGAAATCATATCATGTGATTAATGGTTGCCACAATTACATGTTTTATTCCCATGCTATTTTATCATTATTAATGTTTATTTATGATCTATGCCTTATGTACTTCCATGTTTTATGTCATTGCTCAAGCATTTGATGTTTAAATATTAAGTTCATGTTTTTAAGTTCAAATGTATCTGGTATGTTTAATTTTATCCATGCTTACCCTTACTGAGCATTTGAGCTCACCTTTTTTATGTTTTCTTTTCCCCAGGATATAAAGAAAGGTTTCAGGTAAGAAAAAAAGGGGAAGATCTTTATGGGAGATGTTGAAGATCTTTCACCACGATTAGAAGATTATGTTCCATGTTTCCAAAGACACTAAACTATTACGGTCCTTGTGTGTCTGTTTTTGTTATGTATTAAGTATTCCACAAAAGTAATGTAATTTTCATGTACATAAAGCTTTGGGTCTCTACATTTGGTATCAAAGGAAAGTTTTAGTCAACTTTTGGAAACTAGGATGGGAAAATGTTAGTGAGATCCCTAGAGATATTTCTAAGGTATGTCTAGGGATGTCCCTAAGGATAAGTATATGTATAGGATATTTTCCTAGAACTATGGTAACGATATTAGAATTTAACCTAAGATGTTAGATATTGAGGGTGCTCCACCTTTACTATGTTGTTTTCCCTGGCATGATTTTCACCTCTCACACTATTCTTTTTGGGTTTTAGAAAATGGCTGGAAATAGAAAGATTCATGATAATGGAGGACATGATGGACAATGGAATGATATTCTTCATGAGAAACAAAATGAATGGAATTTGGAAGTCCAAACATCGTTATTATGCCTAATCAGAAATCTCATAATATGATCAATAATCTCAACTTTGGTAAGTTTCCGGACTGAGATAATAAGAGAAAGATGGAGTTTCGTGATGATCATAGAGGAAAGAAAGTTCAATTTCCCTCATGTAAATCATGTGGGAAGAGGCATTGGGGAGATTGTTTCAAGGGAACTGGAAGATGCTTTGGGTGTTGAAAAGAATGAAACAAAGCCAGTAAGTGCACAAGAAAAAGTTCAGTTAACACCATGGATGAGGATAATGGTATTGCTACGACATCAACAATGGTTAAATGATTTAAATGTGGAATGTACGGGCATTAGGAAAACCAATGCCCTAAGGGAAAGTCTCATTAAGAGAATCAGTACGGCCGTATGGGTAGTATTTATGTTGATGATGATGAAGAGACTACAAATGATATGTGAGATGAAAGAGTTGTTGAATCTCGGTCAACCGTTTAAGAAGGTAGTGGAATGATTACATGTTTATCAAGTGTAATGTTGTATAAGTAATCTCATGGTACTATGGAATAAAGAGACATCTAAGGATTGTTACACTGTTGTCTTTCCATGAGTTTTGAAAGTGTATGATTAATGGTACCAGTATCCATGAAAGGTTATTCAAGTATTTTTGGAATGTAGATGATATGCGCATAATGAAGGGATAAGGAGAAAATTAAATGTTTGATAGTATTCATGAGCTCATGACTAATATATGGAAATAGTTATATCATGGTTTGAGTATATAGAATTTTGGGTTTTTGGTATGTGGAAAGAGTTAACTTTTGACAGAATTCATGTTTTCACTAAGGTTTAATGGGTATTCATTTATCAAGAGAATACATGATTAAGGTATTCACATGATTGGAATGTGACAAACAAGATATATGGGGGATAAATGATGGTATTCACATGCTTGGTTGATGAAATTTCAAGTAATCGTTTTCTTTATACTATGAGCTTGGACCGAAGTATTTTAGATAAGCCTAAATATTGAAATGGATTATGTTGGACATATGTTAGTATTGTTTAAGGATAGAAATTTTTGTGTTATTATTGATGGGATGTTATAGTAATGTAGATTTAGAAAAAGGGAAACCTGCAGGACGGGCGACAGCCCATCGCGTCGGACAAGACTGTGGGAATCGAACCCAAAACCGAAGTGCGACTAGCCTTTATCGCCTACCACTGGCCTACAGGAATTCCATGTTTAGTAGAAACTACTTTTATTATATTAAGCAGTATGATATATGAACTATAAGTCCATTTTAGGAACCATATATGATTAATCTCACTATAGATGGACTTATGTATTTTTTGATAACTTTTCTAACATTTTTTTGAGACAGATGGAATGACCCATCATTCTATCACATGATCTGCTAACACATCACGAATGACAAATTAAACTTCATTTCTTTAAGAGATGAAGTGTAAATTGTCCAAAGAACGACCAACGGTGAGACTATACAAAAATACCAAAAGTATTTCTTCTAATTCCAATTTCATCAACTTTAGGGAAATGATCTTGAAAACCAAAAATGTTGTCCTAGTGCTCTTATATCTGATGAGTCAGATGGTACCTCAGATCGTCACAAATTCAAGGCTTTGTGATTGCTGGATTTTCCATAGCCATGTTCTCTACCACTCTCCATCAGAACATGATTGTTAGATTTCTCTTCTATATCCATATTTTCATCTATGTGGAAACCCAGTGATTAGTTTATTTGGGTAACTGTTACATTTCATACTTTTGTTTTTAAATATTGGTTTTGGTATTCCTTTTTATTTTGTGGGTTTCTATTAAAGAAACTTTTGAGTAGTAAACCATTTATAACCCTGACAAATTTCGAGGGCGAAATTTATTTTAAGGGGGGTAGAATGTAACACCCCGAGATTTTATGAAAAATATTCTTTTTAATTTCATTAATTTCTTGTGTTGTACACTACACCAAAAGGAGCATGCACATCATTCATCCTTTACTTGCCTTTCATTACACGCAATCGCGACCACCCTCAATAGCGTGTGTAGTACGCAATATCGAGTTTCACTAAACAACAATATGCTATTAAAATATTATTAAAACTAGCCGTTATGAATACTAATAACCACTTTTTGAAATTTTGTAAATTTTATTTCTCAAAATGGACTTCATTTTTGGATTCGGAATATCGAAATTAGCTTAGGGTGAAATTTTGGTACTTTTCGGATAACTTTCATTTTCTGATGAATAGTGAAAATTACTAAATTTTAATTAAAAACAACCTTTTTAATCGAAATAATTAATAGTGATAAATTATTAATTTGAGTGGTTTTAAAGTATATTTAGAATATATTTTTACAATTTAATACAATGTTGGTCATTGGATGTAATTTCACATTTAAACCAGACATAAACAAGTGTCAATCTTTTGATAGTTATTATCTCTTAAGAACATGCTATTTGTTTTGAAGACGAAAATTAATTTTTAAATTAATTAATGAAACTGATATGTTTTGAATTTGTTAAAATAGACATAATTTTTGAGTTCATTATATCAAATATAGCTTAGGCCTAATTTTTTGTATTTTTCTGGAAACTTTCATTTTTTGATGAATAGTGAAACCACTAAGTGGTAGTTAAAAAAATGAAATTTTCATAAAACCTAATATTATCACTTCTGTGAGTAGAATTTCAAAAATCAGAGAGACACGGTTAATGTCAGTAAGTAAAATGTGGTTCAATGAGATGAAAATAATTTTTGGTGAATAGTAACTTTTTACTTTTTTACCACGGTTAAAAATAAATAGGGTAATTAAGGGTACAAATGATATTATTATTACCCTAACACATGTCCTAATTCTATTGGATAAGTGTAATGCGACCAGAAACAACCTTAGGAATAAAATATGACCATTTAGGCCAACTTGGATTAGATTCGGACATTTATTATTAATTTATTTAAAGAAGGGATAAAATAGTTAAAATCAAAGTTTAATAAGTATCTAATTTTTAATATAGGGTTATACATAAGATAAATTCTACTATAAATATTCATTAGAAATATAAAAAGATTTACTACATTATGGTATTTTATTTGTAATTTTTAGACATTAAATAATTTAATTTATTTATGACACAATGATGATGCAGTAATTATATTATTAATGAAAGTTTGACCTAATTGATGTAATAAATACCCAAATAAATGTAATTTGAGACTTTTCATGGATTAAACTAATTTTCTAGGTTAATATGACATGTTAGTATTGAATTAAGTAACGTTTTTCAAACTAATCATTCTTTTATGATTTTTAAAAAAATCAATTACTAAATAGTGTCAAAATCGACATAAAATAGTTTTTAAAACAAATATTATATTATTAATTGTTATTTTATTCCTAGAAATCTAAGGTTCGGCCAAATTACTTAGATAATGTTATATATATTAATAATAAACAACTTGGGGTTCGTTTGGCTTCTTATAGTAAGTTTATTAACCTTATAGTGTAAGAACACAAAAAGACACGGTAAAAGTAAAATTATCTAACTTAAAGTTAAATATAAATAATAAGGTTAAAATAGTAAACTAAACTTGTCCAAATTCTATTGGATTAGAGGATATCTATCCATACCCACCTTAGCTTCGATATAAATCAATTTGGATCTATTTAAAACCGAATATGGCTTTATAATAAAATAATATTTTTAGTTTTTCCAATGGTGCCCCTCTCCTCCCTTATAAAAGGGAACCTCCTCCCTCTCTTTCTCACACCACTTTGGGCCTTCAAGCTCGGCCAAACCAGGCCAAATTCTCTTCTACACTTCCCTAGAAACATACTAGAGGTCCTGGTATACTTCAAAGACCAATCTTAGTGACCTAAGAGGAGGTTTCAAAGAGGTGTATCGAAGAAGAGGTAATTTCTTCTACCAATTCTTTCAAACTTCTTTCTTCTTCAACTTCTTCTTCTTTGGTTGTTTCATTATAAAGTAATAACATCAGTATAAATAATATACTGATATGTTATTATAAATATGAAACAACCCCATTTCACCTTCTATCCATCCTACGGAAAACAAAATCACCGCACGTGCGTACGTACGGAATACTGTCTCCACGCTGTGGTGTAATCTGTTTTTCCAGCAACACCTTACATGGATGGGTATTATGGTGTAAAGAATAACTATACATAGTTATTATAACATCATAATGATTCTCATATATTGTATCATCCACTCCAATTCAATTCAATATTTATGGAAATGATATCATCGCTCATGCGTACGTACGGACTACCGTCTCCACGACGCGATGAGATTCATTCTCCATGTTAACCATTTAAGAATGATTATAAAGTATATATAAGAAATAATAATGAAATATATGACATTATAAAGCTACTTGATTTATGTTTATATATATATGTATTTCATCTACTTAATTCCAATCAACTTAATAAGTAAACGAAAATAGCATTCATGCGTACGTACGGCCGACCGTCTCCATGAACGGTGTATTTCATTCCATTTATAGATCTATGTATATTATAAATATATATTATATATAAATCATGTTTTATATTCTGGAATTAAGTAATCATGATTTAAGTAATAATATGAATAATAGTAAGACAAAACACGGAGGACAAATGAAACGATTTTACCCAAAACGCTCTTTAACATGGAATTTACAAAAGAACGGGTAATATAAAGTCATAAGTGAACCATATATGATATCATAACAATGAGTATGATTCTGGAATAAGTCAATGACATTATTTAAATCATTATATAGGAGGTTCATACACTTAAGAAGTAAATTGGACCTAAGGTAAGGGATAATTTTTCAAATCTCATTTTTATCCGAGATTGCTTATTCGTAAGTATTTACTGGGGTTATTTCTATCATCCATATACATGTTTTATAAAAGTTTTTTCCTGTATTTTTAATGTCCTTTTTACCCATTTTTGACTTTTAATACATGGTATGTAATGAATCATTCTTTTTTTTATGTTACGAGGTACTTTTTTTTGACTTTTCTGGCAAAAGTATGAGAAGAATGTTTTTTTAACTTATACGGCACGAATGGATTTTTATGGTTTTATAAAGCCGTATTTTCATGAAGCTTCCTCCAAAAGATTTAATGACTATTTTCAACAAAATATTTTTCTTTTAAAATTTCATGATGTTTTGTGAAAAGAAATTGATTTTGAAGAAGAAAGGATATTTTCCTCAAGAATTCATTTCAAGTGTTTTATCAAAACCATTTTCCATCTAAGATGACATTATTTCATAAGTGTATGTTTCAAGTATAAAGTCTCTATGATTTACATGGTTTTAGTTTTCTTATTATGAAATGATATCCGTTTCTTTTATATGGATTATGTGATGATGGGGTGATTTTTATGAAACCCATTTTATTCTTTGGGTTATGATGAATGTTTTAAGTTTATTTTTTGGCACAGGTAAGAATGATTTCATTATGAGATGGGTGGGACCTATATCTCCCTCCAATGCATTGGGTAAAGATTTATATCTCATGAGATAGACATGGCTGGACCGGAAAGTTAAAAAGGTTCAGTAATACAGGACTGGAACGAGGAGTGGACTCGATTCAGAAAGGGACTTTGTCCACTAAGATGGTCTTGGCAGCAATGCCTTGGCTACTATGGAAATCATATCTTGTGTTTAATGGTTGCCACAATTACATGTTTTATTCTCATACTATTTTATCATTCTTAATGTTTCTTTATGATCTATGCCTTACATACTTCCATGTTTTATGTCATTGCTCAAGCTTTTGATGTTTAAACATTACGATCAGGTTTTTAAGTTCAAATATATGTGGTATGTTTTATTTTATCAATTCATACCCTTACATAGCATTTGATCTCACCTTTTTTATGTTTTCTTTTCCCAAGGATATAAAGAAAGGTTTTAGGTAAGAAAAAAAGGGGAAGATCTTTATGGGAGATGTTGAAGATCTTTCACCACGATTTGAAGATTACGTTCCAAGTTTCCAAAGACACTAAACTATTACGGTCCTTGTGTGTCTATTTTTGTTATGTATTAAGTATTCAGCAAAAGTAATGTAATGTTCAAGTACGTAAAGATTCGGGTCACTACAGTCACTAGTTAATAAAATCATTTAAATAGAGTCAAATTAATATTAAACATCTCTCTAATAAAGAAACATTTTATCTCTACACTAAATTCTCAATCAAATCAAGACTCAACTCATATGTCTCACAATTTATCAATAATAAGAACCAAAAACCTTCAAAAACCCATTAAATAAAAAAACATTACTTGTCAGTTTTCTTCATAATAAACTACCCATTTTATAACATGCCATACTATTAATTATATTTATTTAGAAAATTCAATAAACACTTAATGAGTACATTAAACAATACAACTCATTTTATTTAACTTTTAAAAGATGTCAATATTTTTATCAAAAATTAAAGTATATTTATTCTATCACACTCATTATAGGAATAAAAAATTAAACAACAAGTAAAATTAACATTTTACATTTAATTTCAACATACTCTTTAACATGATTATCACATCCTGATAATCAAAAAAAGTAGTAAATAAGAACCCCAAGAAAAATCACATTCCAGGATACCAAATTTGAAATATTTATGCTCACGCTAACCAAAAATTAATATTACTTAATCAAATAAATATAAAAATCAATTAAATACTGATTTTAATAATAAAACAAATAAATATTACATCATAATTCTTAAAAAATAATTAAATATTTTAACATGAAAGTTAAATTTTGAGCAGTTATCAAATTATCCCAATGATTCACTTCATTATCCTAATTTATCATTGGATTTCACATCTCTAGAAAATCATTTAACCCACTAAACTAATAATTATACCTAATTTATAATTTTCATAACCCATTTACCAAAAATTAAATCTACCAAAACATGGTAAAATTTATCATTCATGACTTTTCTTCACCCATTAATAATTCATAAAAATTATAAATCAAATAACATGATTTTGAAATTGATTCAATCAATTTTACAAAAAAACTACATATTTAATGTTTAAAATATAAACCTCAAAAAAATTACATCTCCCATTGAACACATATCAAATAAATATTTTAGAAAATAAATGACTCAAAACATTCTCTAATTAATTTATTTAAACCATACCAATATTAAACTAATTTCAGAATCCATACTAGAATATATTAACCCAATATAATATATAATTCATGATTAATTTGAATCCCTTGAATACCCATTTCATAACCAATAATATATTGATAAAAATATTTAACATCACCCAATAATTTCATAAACATATAATCATAAAAGTAATTATTTTTTATACCCCCACTAAAAATAAAATTTTATTTCAATTTCTTTATTTAAAATTTCAACTCCAATTTTTTTAAAATAATCAAAATAAATTTTTCATCATATCACACACATATTAAATTACTACATAATTGAAACATGGTTTTAAATATATAAAAATATATAATATTTATAAGCTAAGTCGTAAAAAACTCAATGAATCTAGTAAAAAAAATCCTTAATTATTTGAAAACCAGTCCCTATTAAACCATGTCAAAGAAAATTGAGAATTAATTAAATACTAAATATATCTATTTAAAATGTTTTTAAATAAAATATTAAACAAAAAATCATTTGCATTTAAGCATAAAAGACACTATTCACATCATCATTTAATAATCCCTTCATTATCCCAAAATCAATCTAAGCATTTTTGTATCATTCCTTCATTTTAACATAGCCAAATAAACCATAGCAACATGGTATCAATTTATCTGGTACACAATAAATAAATAAAAATCCCATAATATTTTTCCATATATTATATATACATTTTATATATTCATGATTTCTTATTCAACACGTCACATGTATAAAATTCTTTATCATTAACTTCCTCATTTAATCATTATAATGAAACATAAAAAAGAAGAATTAAATTTTGTAGGATCAAAATAAGAATGTAGATGCTCAATTATAAGAGGAGTTGAATTGAAAGATTAAAAACATTCATTTTTAACCTTAAGGAAAACTATGTTTAACAAGGTTAAACAAGGTAAATTTACAAGACCTATTTTAGTTATAAAAATTCACTGGGTTCTAGAAATATATTTCTGAAAATGAAACTTAAGGAAAGTTTATAAGGAAAAATTCTACCCTAAAGCATATAGAATCTTACTTATCCAATTATATAAAAAAACAATAAAGAATAATAAGGTTATACTTTATTTATTTATCAAAATATAGTAGAAATAATCTTTAAACAAAACAAGTAACAAGTATGAAATCACTTAACCGAAAGAGAAGGTTATCCAACAACCTTTGATAAAGGTCCCTTGAATTATACATTCAAGAATGTCTATCTTACCCACACTAGGGTAAGATCTTAATAGGAATATCGGAATCTATCTTTCTATCCCCACAAGCCGTCAAACTTTAAGGTAGTGAGAACCTCTATCTTCCAATCCATAGAAGTCCTCGATTGTACAAAGTAACAATCAGAGTCACATGAAGCAATATGAAAGAGAATTTCAGTACACATAAGGCATGAGAGTATCTCTCTCTAAAAATCAATTCAGTATCATGTAATCTCTAGAGTGATCAATAGTCTTCTAGCTTGTTCAAATGTGCTTCTATTTATAGGCACTTTTCCAATTGTTGGCTCCCTCCTCCAACGATAATATTTTTCCTAAAATCTTAAAGGAACTTGTACACGTGTCACTCAAACAATGGTTAGTTAGAAACAAATTGTACGAAATAATTTCATAACTATAACATGTTTAAGAAAAATAAGGTTTCATAACCAAATATAATTTTCAGAGTCTAAGGGAAAATAAATTTTGGAGTTTAACCAAATAAAAATTTGAAGACTATTGATCAAGGATATTTAGATTCTGTTTTCCAAAGAATTCATAATCAGAATTCTATAGATTTTAGAATTTAAATTCTAATGAATTTGGAGTCTAAATTCTGATGAATTTGGGGTCTAAATTTTGAGGAATTCAGAGTCTGAATTTTGAGGAATTAAGAGTCTGAATTTTGAGGAATTTAGAGTCTTAATTATGAGGAATTCAGAGTCTGAATTCGAAGGAATTCGGAGTCTAAATTTTGATGAATTTGGAGTCCGAATTCTGAGGAATTTTGAGTCTAAATTCTGAGGAATTCAGATTCCAAATTCTGAGAATTCGGAGTCAGAATTTCAGAGAATTAAGAGTCTGAATTTCAAGAAATTTAGATTAATGATTTCAGAGAACTCACAGTCTGAATTTTAGAGAATTCAGAGTCTAAATTTCATAGAATTAGGATTCTGAATTTCAAAGAATTCGGAGTCTAAATTTCAAAAAATTAAAAGTCTAAAAACAGAATACTCTATAACCAAGAATTTTTATGATTCTGAGGTTTTATATATGAAATTGATTTTTAGATTTAGAAATAAAATGAGTTAGATTTATAAGAACTATAAAATAAACAATGAAAACCTAGGTAAGGATAAAATTTCCTTGGGGAATGAAAATTTTCCATCTTAAGATAATTATTAGGGAAAATATAATTTTCTATAAGATAGAGTGTTTGTTATTTTCAAAACATAGAAAAATTGAAAATTTATAAAGAAACCTTATTGACTCAACAAATTCCACTCTTTATTATCTCATCCATATTCAATCATTATCATATATTATTAATTATTATCCCATTTCAAAATAAATCAATTTATTTTAAGAAATTACTCATTAAAATTTTACGCAATTCATTTAATCATCTTAATCAATTGCACTATATCATCAAGAAAAACCTTTTGATTTTAGTTAACTAATTAATTATAAATAACATGTTTGGGAAAAAATGCATTAGATTTTTAATTAGTAAACCCTATAACTAAAATTAATTTCTTAGATCAAGTTAAAAATAAATCACATATACCTATGTAAAAACAAATGTCATATACCTATAAACTAAAATGATTCATTAATACCCATTGCATCCCCTCAATCCAGGTGAATTTTTTAACCCTAGGAAACTCATTTATTTATAAATAAAAAAATCATAACCCATTAACATTAATAAACATTATACTACAATTTCTTGGAGACTTGGACTTACACTATTGGTGTATTGGTTAGGAACACACATATAGATTTCATAAAGAGTGTCGATTCATAATCTCTATCATACCATTTTACCCAAATATAAAAATCTTGTAAAATAAAATTATTCTGATTCCGTTTTTTTAACAACCCACCCTAAAATGGTTATGGTAATAAGGATAAATTATCTATGCTCTCATGTAATTTCCGTAATCACAAAATACTAGTGATTAATTCCAAGGTTTTAAAGTATCAGTTGGGGAGAAATTTAACCACTAATGAATCGTAAAAGTAAAAAGAAAAAAATCAGATTCATCTAGAAGTAAATGAAAACTGATAAAAAATATCATAAAAAATAACCCTAAAATATATTTATTATTTCACTAAATCTCAATAAATATGAAAATCGTGTCTAAAGAAATTTATTATCATTTAATATATCAGGTTTACTCTTGAGGATGATTTTTTTTTCTATACTTTGAATGTGGCACTCATCTCAGTGTCATTAGGTTTATTAGAACTCATTAGAATAAGATAGTGATCCTTGGTGGATTTGATTAATAACCATTTTTCAATGAAAAAATATAAAATAGAAAATTTTTAATGCCATTTTGTAACATCTCATCCTGAAAGGACCATATTACCAAGGGGAAATTCTATATAGCCTCAAGTATTCTATCTAATATCAATATACTAGTGAATAACTCCAAGGGTTTAAAGTATCACTTGGTGATAAATTTAACCATTAATGTCTTAGAAACTTTAAAAATAAAAAATAGGATTACTTTAAAAAACAATGAAAACTTATACCAACAATCATCAAACATAACCCAAAAATATATTTAATGATGCCTCACATGTTAATCAACAAGAGAGTCATGTCCAAATAAATGTATTACCAAAAAATAACTCATGTTGTCTCTTAAGTATGACTTTACCAATTATTATAACTCAGCCCACATATCAACATTATTGGGCTTATTATTATATGTAATAACCATATAGTGAGCCTTAGTGGCTTTTACTGATCACCACGAGCAATTTTAAATTAAAAAATCATATTTTTAAATAATAAATGGAAAATGGTAAATTATATTCGATTAGGATGTTAGATTGAGAAACTGACAATGATTATGAGTCTATAATGGGTTGTTTACCCTTGGGTGGGTGTTCCATGATTCTTGGTTGATTTTTGTTTTGTGCATAGTGATGATCATTTTCGTAAATGCTCCCAAAAAATATTTGTGATTTTACTAAGTGCAACAAAATGACTGACCTAGGTCATTATCTTGAGTAGGAATTGATTTAAACAACCCTTATTAGGATTTAAGAAACCAATAAAATTAGTGTAAATGAATTAAAAAATATGTGGTGTTTGGTTGTCATTTTTTGACAACAAACAAAAGAAAAAAACATGAAGAAACACTCAAGGAAAATATTTCTTTAAAAACACTAATATGAGAAGACAAAGGCAGTATAATATACCCCCATATACATTAATTTATCATTATCCCATATGATTATAATTCATTAAATTGTAATCCTCAAACCTTTTTAACCCCAAAACCCTATGAAAATTAACACGATGATAGATATTGAAAAAAATGAGCCCTATGTCAACTTTACAAATTCCAATCACAGAACACTACTTTTATTGTGATCCAAAATACGAATTATGGTCAATTTAAAATTAGGGAATAATCTCCTCCCTATATTTTACAATTAATTTTTTTTCTTATGAGACATAAACACTATAATTATTTCCCAAGTTGATTGGATTTTTAAAATGAAGTTTCACTCACATAATTTACACAAGTCTAACCTCGTCATCAAGTAAAAGTTGACTGAGTTTCTTAGAAATTCAAAATCAATTAATTGATCACAATTTATGAATTAATATATTTTTATGGATTCAAAATAAATAAATCAAGGAATTATGTATTAGATCAACTATGAATGAAATCACTCGTCCATGGGTAGAGTTGTCATCATAGAGGCATTTTTCCTAAGAACTGGATTGAAAGGAAAAACCCCAATATCATCTCCACTCATAGATTCCAGAACCAAGAATAAAAATAAAAATTTGAAAATATAATAAAACATAAGATTTATTGATGAAAAATTCAATTTACAGGCATGAGAATAAATAAACACAGTGTGGAGGTGGGAGAGGAGAGCCTTCTAAGAAGATATCTTTACACAAATACTTACTTCTTCCAAGAGATGTGAGATGTTTAAAAGATCCAATATTTTCTACAAACCATCCCAAATCCTCTAAAACACCTCTCAGAATGAGAAAAAAATTTATTGGGTGTAGGGGAGGATAGGTTATAATAGGTTTTAAGTGTGATTGGGTAAATTCATCCAAATAATTTAATCCAACTTGCACTGCCTGTTTGACCACAAAAACATGTGAACTATCTTTCCTTCCGGAATCAGTATTTCTGAGTAATTGGGTCTTCTAGCATCTCTCCAATGATGGTTCCAATCTAATAAAGGGTGAATATGTTATGGCCCAAATTCTTAAGTGGTGTCCAATTTGGTGAGTCTAGTCCATCTTTGATTTCATTGCCCCTTTACTCCAATAAAATTCACAATTTAGCTCAATTGTTTTGAATTAAAGTTGTATTCCTTTGAGTTGGGAACAAAGTTACAAAGTTTTATGTTCAAATAATACACATAAAAATATTTATTTCTAAAATACTATAGTGAATTTTAGAGGGAAAAACTATAATTTTCATTAAATTCTCAAATGACTCATCTAATCCCAAATATTTTATAAATAAAAAATTTTAAGAAAATGTGAGGGAATTATTTCATTTATTATCAATAAAATTTTATTTTATTAACTATAACACACTTACCCTTTTTCACTCCTAGGAAAACTTCATATCATAGAATCCAGATAATTGTGAAAAGGTGTGCATTTTTCATTTTTCTCAATCCAAAGTGGAAATATAGGAAAAGTACAAATCCCATCAAGAGTCAATATCAATAAATTTGATAATCATTGTATCTTCTATGGTATTAGAAAAATTCATTGAGATTTATAACACTAATCATAGAGAAAAAAATTTATCGGTCTACCATGCCATTGATTCCCCATGTGTGTGTGTTCCAACTCTTTCAAGCTCGTATCTCCACCCTTTATTCAACATATTTAGTTCATGTAAAAAAATCTTCTTACTTGTTTCAATTCATTGAAAATTTTCCATATTCCTTTATAATAAAATTTCAAGACCCATTCACAAAATCATTCCACAAAGTGAAACCATAAACTCTTGACCTATATATCCCCACATGTTGAACATTTCATCTCTCCCATCTTTGTCAGTATATATATTTTTTTTATTAATCTGTTGATTTTTTAGAGTTTGTACAACTATCGAATGTTAGGTACACTTGCATAGTTAAATTAACTATAGTAATTAAATTGATCATAAAAATTCATTAAATTGAGTAGGTAAATTTTAAAAAGTCATGGTTGCATGAAAAGTTGTGTTGTGAAATCAATGACCCAATTTTCCCTGAAAAAATACCACAAATAATGGTTTTAATATCAAATTTTTTTTATATTGACCCATCCAATCATATCATTGATGACTTACATTTTTTTAAAAATCAACCCTTAATAATGAAATCTTCCCCATTCTCATCATGCCGCCAATGAATTTTGAAAACATAAATTTTCCATATGTTCCACATATAAATGATCATGTGACATGATATGTTTTTTATAATATTTATATAATTTTTTAAAAATTTAAAAGAAAACATAATAGAAAACACACACAAAACACACAAATGAAAATCCAAAAAAGTTACCCCTAAACGTTTTCCCCTCCCCCAAACTTAAAATATTTCATTGTTATAAATTTTAACCTATGATATGAAATGTTATTATGAAATGTATAATTTAAAATAAGACTGTTAATATAAAAATGAAAGGTTTATAAATAACCTGATTTTTTCAAGTTATGATAGGGTCATCAAGTGTGATAAAATCAACTCCATCGGTAGGAAGTCCCTAAATACATTGCTTCATAAATTTCCCATTGACTATAAAGTTACTTCGTGTGTCTTCTTATTTGATTTGCACTACACTATAAGGAAATATTGTAGACATAACATACAGACCTAACCATCTAGAATGAAACTTACCAGGCATCAAATTCTATCATGAACTGTAGCGAAGTAATTTCTCTCTAATAAGAAACTCCCTTTTTGGATCATTCTGTCATGAGATATTTTTTATCTTCCCATGTACAACCTTGAGTTCTCATATAATTATAATATAATCTACTCAAGCTCTTGAATTTGTAGCTTTTGTTGAATTCCATTATGGGCCAAATCCATGGATCATTTCTTTATAGCCCAAGATTCCTGATGCTCAACTTCCATCTTGAGATGAAAGGATTTGTAAAAAACTATTTGAAATGGGGATATATTTATTGTGTCTTCTATGTTGTCCTATAATCCAAAAATCACATCATACCATCACTTACTCCAATCCTTCCTATTCATCGAGACTGTTTTCTCCAAAAAGAATTAACTCCTTATTTAAACCCCCAACTGAGCCATTTTTTTGGAGTTGGTATGGTGTTGATGTTTTTTTTTCAACCCATAATTATGAAGTACGGATACTAAATTATGATTTCAAAAGTGTGTCACTGGATCACTAATGATGGCCTTAGGTACTTCAAACCTACATAACATTTGTGCCTTGAAAAAACCGACTACAACATGAGAGTCATCAATCCTGGCGTCCTTGGCCTCCACCCACTTTGTAACATAATAAACAGAAACCAAAATATAAAAAAAATCCAAATGAACTTGGAAAATGACCCGTAGAATCAATTCCCCATACATCAAAAATCGCACAGAATAATATAGGTTGTTGGGGAATCTTGTGTCTCTTAGATATAGTTTTAGTGTGTTGGAAACATGAACATGTCATACAAAGTACATGATCATCATGAAATAATCTAGGAAAATATAATCCTATGTCTAAAACTTTACTAGCTATTTTTTGGGGTCCAAAGTGACCTCCATGTGAAAATATATGGTAAAAATTTAGAGCATACTCAAACTTGTTATTAGAAAGACACCTCTTAATAACTTAAACACTACACATTCACCAGAGGTAGGGATCATCCCCCTCGTAAAATTGATACTCACTCAATAATTTTAGAACTTAATGTTTCTTTAAAGTTTCAGGAATTTCACAAGCAATAATGTAGTTAAATAAATCACCATACCAAGGATGTGTACCTAAGATGGAATAAAGATGCTCATCGGGGAAAGCGTCTCGAAGTTGTACCTAGTGTTAGGTTTTAGCCTCTAGTCTAACACTCATGCCTTCTACCAATAGGTTTTCTAACCTTATTTTTTCCTTTCTCTCAGTATAAAAATATTTAAATAAAGAGAATCTATTATATAATCCGAGGATTCACATCTTTATTCTTCAAAAGGTACCTTAGAGCCCCATGTTCAGAAAAAACAACTAATTTATATCCTAATAAATATACAAAAAAATTATTTAAAGAAAATATGAAGGCATGAAACTCATTTTCCATGGTGGTGTGATTTTATTGTGCTTAATACAATATCCTTGATGCATAATCACTCATATGGAAATGTACCCTACCCTATGTGATAAGACATCTCCAACTGCGAAGTTTGAAGCATCATACATAAGTTCAAATGGAATGCTCTGCCATGGGGGTTGTATGATTGGTGGAGTGGTCAAGAAACATTTTTATATCATCAAAGAAAACCCTAAAAAATCATCAAACACAAAAATAGAATCCTATTGAAATAATCTTGATAAAGGAAGGGAAATATTACTGAAACATTTGATGATGTGCTGATAAAAACTTGCATTCCATGGGAGAGATCTCACATCACACACACATGAAGGATAGGGTAAGGGTGAAATAATATCTACCTTATATCTATCAACATTTATTCCATGTTTTTACACTACATTCTCTAAGACAATGCCATGCTCTACTATGAAATGACACATTTCAAAGTTCAAGACCAAATTCTTCTCAATAAAATGATTCAAAACCTTTCCCAAACTAAAGATAAATTCATCAAATGTGGGTCTTTATACTATAAAATCATCCATAAATACCTCCATTAATTTCTCAAGAAAATTAGGAAAAGTACTCACCATTTATCTTTGGAAGGTACGTGGGGATTTACAAAGTCCAAATAGAATCCTCTGGTAGGAAAATGTACCAAATAGACAAGAAAATGTAGTTTTATCTTGATAATCTAAAGATATATCAAATTTAAAATATCCATAAAATCTATCCAAGAAAAAATAGTGGGTCTTACCATATTTTCTCTCAAGAATCCGATCAATAAACAGGAGGGGGGATAGTCCTTGTGAGTGGTTTGATTTAGTTTCCTACAATAAATATACACACCAACTGTTTTGCACCATCATTAGAACTAATTCATCAATCTCATTTCTAACAGTAGTAACACCACTTTTCTTAGGCACAACCTAAATAAGACTCACATACTGGGAATATGAAATGGGATAAATTATACTAGGCTCGAAAAAATTTCAAATTCTCTTTTAACAACTTCTTTGAGAGTTGGATTAGGTATCCTTTGTGGATTCATACCTATTTTAGCCACATCCACAAAAATAATCATATCCATGAAAATAGAGGGGATAATACAAGATATGTCATCCAAGGTCCACCTGATTTCTCTAATCTTCTCCCTCAAAAGATTTAAAAAAATTTATTCTTATTCACAATAGATATTGTTAGCAATTATAATAGGTAATCTCTCACCAATAAATACGTATGAATATTTGAGATTTGGGTGGAATATCTTGAGTTCCAATGAAGTTGGGTGTTGTATAGATGGAGACATTAAATGAAATAAAATATGTGCATATTGAACATTACTACCAGAATAGAAATTATAAAAATTTGAAAATAATGCATCAAATCCAACAGCATACTGAACAGTCATGTCATAATCAGAGTGATCATGGTCAAAATAAGAATGTGAATCCATTTAAAAATAAAATCTATGTGGGTTTTTGTGCATTTGAAGTAGGTGTTTAAGTGCTCTTAGACATCAAAATAGAACCAGTTATCATAATATACCTAATCATAAGACAATACAATTCCCTTGGGTTTTTACATATTGGTTCAAAATGAGAAATAAAAATAGCATAATGGTCCTCTAAGGGGTACGTCCTAGAGACCATAACAATAAATATCTCAAATTTATCTCCAAAATCATTGGTAATTATACCCTCTGGGACATTTATGATTGTTTATTTAGTTTTGAGGAAGGGAATGGATTTGATAATGGGAGCACAAGCATTTACCTCACCATCCTCCATGTTAAGCATGTAAAAATATTCTGGAAAGATCACGTCTCATACCCAAACAAGTAGATCCTCAAATTATCTCATTAGATATGTTGTATCTTTATTATCAAACTTCACCACTACTCTCATCATCTTTAACTCACCAATATGTAAGGAAGAGAATATAGAGTGAGGCATCACATTTATGGAAGCTCCCAAATCACATAAAACATCATAAAAGTGTGCCACCCTAATAGTTCATGGTATGGGGAATGTCTTGGGATCCTTGAAGTTTTTTGGCATTGCTTGAGTTTGTGTAATTAGTGATGACCCATTCCTTCCAAGATTTACCATATCATTTCCCTTAATTCATGTTCCCTTGGTACAAAGTTCTCTTACGAATTTTCCATACTTGTGATTTTTATAATGGACTCAAGTAGAGGGATGTTGATCTCAACACACATTAATGTATCCAAAACCTCTTTTTTCATTGCCTCATCATGCATATTATTGGTTTGTAAACCTCTATTTTGAAATTTAAGGGGGTTGGGAGGAACATATTTAATATTTTTCTTAAGTTTGATTTTATCCTTTTACTCGTCATCAGTTGGTATTGAATGGGGCTTCTCCAAAATTGTTTTGAATCCTAGTGGTATCATAGGTGCATATGTATTAGTTTTTTTGCTTCCAACTTCTCAATGTGATGGAACTAACATTTAACTTGGGATTTGCAGTAGGCTATGAATGATGATTTTCAGAGTTTTTATTTACTAGCTCTTGGAGGGCACTACAATCTGGTTTATTTGTGTCCAAAACTCTATCAACTCTGAACCTGTACTCTTCAGCTCATTCTGTTTATTAAGAATTTTTTTTAAAAGATCATCAATTTTAGAATCTACCTTCGATATTAATTTCCCTTGTTGTTGGATTGTTTATGCTTGTGCTGTAAATATCTTTTGGGGTTGTTGGAAACATTATTGGTAAGGTGGATGTTGCTGGAATTTTTTTAAAAGGGGGGATTTATTATTGTACAAAGCCATAATTCATGTCTGATTGATCTTTCCATACTTGGTTGTATATTGGGGAAAAGTAATAAAACTTATTCTGGTTATGTGGTTGTTTTTTCTTCTAATATAGTCTCATGGGGAATACTGCTACATGATCCTCTTTTTCTTGTAGTTTGGGGAAACAATCACTTGGGCGGTTTGTTTTAGTGAAAATGTCACAAACCACATAGGAGTGGGTTGGGATGTCTTTTGAGCCAAATAAATAATCCTAGCTATAGTTTTTTTATTATTCCAACTTGGTATCAATTAAATTATTTTCAAGAGAATATGGACTTACTTGATGTACTCCTCTAACATATGTTATACCTCGATCGCCAAATTGTTGGGAGCTTTGTGTTATCTTTTCGATCAATGCACATGAAGCTATTAGTGTTTTTTCAACCAATGACCCTCCAATAATATAATCCACCATTATTCTCTATATGTGTGTGGCCTTCAAAGAAGTACTAGATGAGTAGTTTCTCACTAATTTGGTGATGTGGGAATCTTGCACGCAAATTCTTGAATCGGTCCCAGTACTAATACATTAACTCCCATTGTTCTTTCATTATCATTGAGATCACTTTTCAAATGGAATTGATCCTATATGATAGAAAAAATATCTACAAGAAAAGACATTTCAAATCATTCCAACATGTTATGTATTTAGGTTGTAAATAATATATCCAGTCCTTTTCAGTTCCATCAAGTGACAATGGTAATGTTCAATGTTTGATATGATCTTTAGAGACATTTCTTGGTTTCTAGGTTTATAATACCACATTAAATTATTTTAAATGTTTGTTTGGATCCTCACTAGATAATCCATGAAATTTTGGAAGAAATTGAATTAATCTAGATATCAGTTCAAAATCTAATTCAAGATTTAGGTATGAAAAACAATTTGGTTGATAGTTAATATCAGGTGATTCCAATCAAATGAATGAATTAACTAAAATATTTGGACTAAAATTTGTATCCCATTGAGTCAGGAATGTAGCTACAAAATTTTAAGTTCAAATAATACACATAAAAATATTTATTACTGAAATACTACAGTGAATTTCAAAGGGAAAAACATAAGTTTTCCTAAAATTTTAAAATGGATGATCTAATCCCAAATATTTTATAAATAAAAATATTTTACATAATGTGAGTAAATTATGTCATTTATTATCAATAAAATATTCAATAATATTTTCTTTTATCAAGTAGTAATGAATAAATAATTATAGTTAATAATTAAAATAATAAAATATTTATTTATTTATTTTACCTATCCACATATCCCTTAAATGATAATTTATTTTATAGAGAGGGGATATCTAGGATTAAAGGAGGAAACTTCCCTTGAAGGATCATCAAAAATTCACCTGAGGTCCGAAACTTATGTGGTTCATTTTTACTAAAATTCTTGTATTTGATCATAATCATCTCTATATTGATTTATGAAAAAGAAATTTAATTTAATTATGAAATTTGTGGACATTATTCCATTTTTCAAGAATAATGTATTCCCTTTTGATTTTATAAAATTCAAATAATGAATTTCAAAATAATTTAGAGGGAATTTCTGAGGAAAAAATTGAAAACTAATAATAAAATTTTTGAATGATCAAATATCAAACTATATAATACCTCATTGGAAACATCACAACAATATGAATCCACTAACTCTTGAATCACAATAATTTAATTTATGTTTCTTAGAAAATATAAAGAGATGGTTTTGTGATTTCTCCCCCTCTATGATCAGGGGAAATTAGAGCATGAATTAGGATAAACTGACTTTGGATTTATAATTAGGGGTCATAGAATACCAGGGTATGAATTTTTCATCCACATGATGAAGTCAAGTTGGTCAAACCAACACTAGTGGTAATAAATGGTTTCACCCATGAAAAACTCAACAATGAAATTACACCTATAAGATCCTCAATTTGATAGATCATAAGGATTTATGTGACCCTATAAGGGTTTTGGTGTGTGGAGCACCCTGGAGATTATTAAATGAATGTCATCATATGAATTGGACTCCAATACAAGTGTAATTTTTTATTCCCTCTGAATGAGAAATGATAATTCTAGGATCAAATAAATATCCAAAGCATAGTTATTGATTTCTACAAAAAATAAATGAAGGAGTATCACCGCTACATGAAGATCAGATGGCTAAGTTACATTGATCACATGGACGCCAAGAAGACATGTGGTCGTATAACCCTAGGAATATCACACATATGAATCATATGCATTGTTTGATCTGTGGATGATCACGAGAAGTCCCTCCAACAATAACCCATGATCATGGGAAGTCTATTAGATGAGTTTCTATGATCATGTGACATGTTAGTCGATGGATTCCTAACAAACACCCAAATCCCCTTAGGAAATAAAATATGAAAAAGGGTGGAATCTTCATGCGATGGATTTATGTTGTTTTTAAAATGAAGGGCTCATAAGACTCACATGATCAGTTCAATGATCATGAAATATACCTAGTTAGTTATCAGTCATGCCATGTGAAAGCCTTGGGTATGTCACCTTCATCATACAAAGTCCCTCAGACACATCTATTCAATCACGCGATGCAACACTGAAAACTGTAGAGACCATCCATGAAAATTCTCATTCAGTGTCATGATATCCATTATAGATATTGTGATGCCCTGATGGAAAATCAATGGAAAAATAAAAAAATCATATAAAATAAAGATTAGAAGATGAAAAATTCAGTACCCTCATGTGAGGTAATTTTTCACTTTTTCATGTGAAGTGGGTTAGGTGCCTTGTGTGATCATCTCATTGATCATGCAAAGGACCCTTTAAATCCTAGTGTGAACTCATGAAGGGCCTATGATAGGCCAGTGTTTTCTCATGAAGGGCCCGAGAAAAGTATCCACCGCTAACATGACAGCCTCTTTAATAGGAATATTGATCTCACGAAGACTTACTAACATGTCAGCCTAATATTGTGAAGTCACTTTGACATGAAAATTTGTTTATGTGAAATCCCCTTGTAAATCCACAGGTCTAATAAATATTCCAATGATTGAGTGATCATGTGGTTATTATTTATTGCACAACAAAATGATGATGTCATGGAAGACCCATGACTATTTCATGTGAAACACATGATGATCTACTATCTCAGGCTCATATCTATGATATACACATTTTTTAAGGTGGTATAGAATTGGGGGCAGTTAGGATTATAAATTCCTCCCACTCATAACAAAAACACACACCCACAGGAGGTAAGAAGCGAGAGAAAACTTCTCATAGATAAAATCCACAAAATTCAATGTCCATCAACTAGGTAAAACTAGGAAACAAATTAAGGGTTATGCTACATGTATATACTCTTCAAGTGATCACCCCAATGATCATGCAAACGAATTCTAGTGTACCATTCAGATTATGCAAATAATTTTCTATATGTCGACTTGGTTAGGTGAAATATCAACAAATCCAATGTTTGAAAAACAATGAAGAATGTAGGCAATAAAGACTAAAAAATACATATGCATTTTGCAATGACATATACTCTATTTTTCTTGGGAATGTGTCATCTTCTTCATCTGACCCATCCAAATATTACAGTATCACTTAGGAATATCAGCCATGTCACGCAATACACTTAGACATGTCTAAATCGATCCTGTGAAATCCCTCAAACATGTCATCCCTAATAATGAGACATTGTTGGGCGTGTCTACATCGATCAAATGAAGGCCTCCCCTGGATAATTCATTTTAATCACACAACAACCCAATGGAATGTCTTCTTCAATCATGTGAAGCACCTTGGACTTGTTAGCCTTTTCATGCAGTGGTCCCAAGATAATTCAGCTATATCATGAGGTAGACACCACCATGACATTTCCACACTTGATCATACATTTCAGGAAGACTACCAAGACATGTCTAGAAGACATTCTAGACATGTCAAGCATGTCAGGCAGACACATCAGGACATGATAACCTTTTATGGTAGACACACACTGCCATATTCCATATTGAACTACTAAGACTCTGATTCCTATACAAATAGGATACGTAGGGTTCCTTCCTAAGGATTTATCTTCAATTGGGAATCCAACTTAGTTTAAGTCCCTCTATATTTCAGACACTCTAACCCATGGGTGCCCCACTCTCCCATGGATTTATCATTTATCCTAATCAATCAGCATATTGAGAAGATTATTGAACTATGAGGACTCTTATTCATAACCAAAAAAGATATATAGGACACCTTCCTATGTACCATGCTCCAATTAGGCATCCACCTCAGTGTACATCCCATTATATTTCAGACATTATAACCTATTGGACCCAAACTCTCATTTGGGTTTATCATTCTTCCTCATCCATTAGTAGATTGAGAAGATAAATGAATTATAAGGACTATAATTCCTACTATAAGAATAATACATGGGATTAAAACCAAAATAATGAGCTCTTTATCAAACACCCTAGTAGGGTTTCCCTAGTGCATAAGTCTTGTATCCATATGCGGGGAGTATGAAAACTTATTATCCTTTTTTCACACACTGATCATGAATCATGTGAGATTAGGGATTTGTAATGATCATATCACTCACATCATAAATTCCCCCAATCCATGGAAACCTCAGTTTGTAATCCTTTTTCAGTAGAATAATACGACTTCCCACAAACATGGAAATCCACCTCAGGGTAAGTCATTAAAGCATTCACGTATTGGTAAACCCTAGGGAAATAAACATTTTGGGAATTAATTATTTTTCACCACCCATCAGCGAGTTGAGAGACGATTGAACTATGATGTCTATGATTCTTTCTATAAGAAGACTACATAGTATACCTTCCTAAGGCTTGAGATCCATACCTTATTCCTAAGTTCACTCATATATGTTGTTTTTTCATGACATTAAACCACATGGATTAGACTTAAATAAACTACATGGATTTGGATTCATATTATAAATTGCATATATAGGATGCCTCATGAAGATTCAATCCCATCCAAGAAACACTAATCACTTTCTTGGATTGTAGTAAACTCTAGAGTTCTAGGTTAAAGGGATTAAAAATATAAGCTGCTACACATTGCTAAGAAATAAAGGGAAAAGGATGTATAACCTCATATACATATAGATGGTCTCATCAATAGAAACCCCTTTACACATAGAAAGATTCAACATCCAATAATTTTATTAGGGTAACCAAAATTGGATTTGGATTTGGAAGATATTCGTGAGCATATCTTAAATATATAAGAAATTCTAATAATAGGAGATAATTCCCCCCAAAAGTGTATGGTGAGCCCAACCTTCCATAATCTCAACCAATGTGGTTTCTAAAGTTTCATTGGGTTTGAAACCTCACATGATGGTCTGCCATTGGAAATAAGGTGTGTAACTTTTTATAGATGTGGGAACCGTTGGGAGTGTCAATTAAAGATGAAAATAGTAAACCCGATGTAAATGATTGTCCAATAATACTTGAACCTCTCACAATCTATCACTAAAGACTTTATATCTACAAAAAAGTAGAACCCACTATAAAATCATGTAATAATAGAATAACTAAACTTATTTATCAATTTGTCATCATGTATCCTAAACATGGTGAACCAACCACATCTTTTGATGGAAACAAAAATGGTGAAACTAACGTAAATCTATCAAATAATAAAAATGATTAGTTTACCTTGCATTAAGCCATTCTGACTCATGTCCCGTGTGAAAAATTATAGTACAATAAATGTGAAACCCTTCAACAATAAATGTAACTGATGTTCCCATGAAATAATTACGTTTTCACCATGAAAATTTCACTTGATCAAAATGGCCAAACGAGGAACAAGAAAGAACATTTTGGTATATGTGTATAGATGATTGATAATATTTCACACATGAAAAAATGAAATGAATAATAATATTATTCTTTTTCATCTTTTTGACAGTATAAACTACTCTCAAATTCATATAAACATAAGATCATGTCCTCATCTAGTGAGTTTTCTGGAACCTCACCTAGGGAAATAACCATTACAAGTTACAAAACAACCTCACCCACCTAACACCTTCAGATTCAGGTTGAAAACGTGATGGTTTAATAATACCACTGACACGGTAAAATCCCAACCCCCAAGGCTTCAGGTAGAGGTCTCCAGATGCTGAATCTAACAATTTTATCCTATTTAAGAAAGATCCAATGAAACCAGTCAGAAATATGGCCACAACTAATCGCTTCAAATACATATCCCTGGAGCATGGAAATCAGCACCATCCGTACCTTACAAGGGTAGACCAAGGCTTTAACAACAGAATCATCTCAGTTCAAGAGATTCATAGGATGGATATTATGAAGCTATGTCACTCGTATCATCCCATCGATGCCCCTTAGTCGCCTGCAGAGGGAACCACTTGACAAATTCTCACCATGTACACTCAAGCATGATCATCAAGGAGGTCTCACCGAGTTCAAAAAGCTAAGGATAAATGAGTGTGGGCTTATATACTTACTTCCAAGGATGAAGCCTATTACCATATTCTGGTGGTATCCAGTGAGAAGACTTATATGTCTGCTCACTAAATTCAACTTTTCATGCATATTATTATAACAATAATGGAGGAGGTACATTTCCCCCTTTTCACGAATCCCTTGGGTATATTTTGATGGAACAAATAGGGTAGGAATATTCTTATATCTATGCCTCAATTGATGACAACTTCTAGTATATCGTGGATACTGAGAATGTGTAGGCCTATATTCCTACACACAATTTGGTAAAGTGTCAATACATTCTATAAAAAGAAAAAGGGCTCTACCAATATATTTCAACACTGGTATAGATATAATAAGTGAACATATTCCAATCCCAACATCCATAGCATTGTATCACCAATATCGGTTAGAAATGATAGCTACTCTAGATCAATCACACACTCTTTTTACTATCTAGGAGGATTATCAGCATATTCTAGTGAAGGATAAAGAATAGGACCGAGCTCATATCCCCATTATGATCAAGGATCACCAATCTAGTTTAGAACATTCCTCAAGATAGGAATATATTTCTATAGATAAGAACCATTGGTATGCTCCAAATGCATAGGAATGGGCTCAAATTATCATTTTGTTCAAGGATCACCATCAAGTTTGGAACATACCTCAGGATAGTTGCACATTCCTATCAAAAACGACCAGTGGAATACTCTTAGGGAACAGGGTCAGGCCCATATCCATGTTTTAACTAGGTATCACCAACCCAATTTGTAACATGCCTTGAAACAAGAGAATATTACTATCAAAAAAGACTAGCAGTATACTCCAAAGGTATAGGACTGGGCTCATATCCCCATTCTGATAGGGGATCACCTTCTCAGTTTGGAATATTCCTCAGGATAGGCACACATTCTTATGAAAAAAGACTTGTGGGATAATCAAAAGGCACAACATTGGGATCATATCCCCACTCCAATAAAGGTTTTTAGTAAATCATTAAAATTTCCTCAAAGAATTATCATATCCCTTCAAATGAAGCTACTCATCATATTCCAGCAGCTTATGGAAGCTAGTGTCATATCCCTATTTTAGAAAACGAATGATTACAGAAGAATACATTAGAGGTTGTATAAGATAAGTCTCATATATATTCTCCAATTATATATGTTTGTCATCATATTCTTGAAAGGAATACATATTTGAATCAGTCTCATACCCATGATTCATACATGACTGAATGGAGTATTTGAGGAACCATCTATAAGAAGGCTCATATCTTTGTCGATAATAGAAAAGTTCATTGGAATACCCCATAATCTTCACATGAGTGGGATCATATCCCCACGACACCATAAGGTTATAAATATAATCTAAAAACCATCATGAAACAACCTCATATCCCTTATCAATCACAAAATGTAGGTTGAAATATTCCATCCATTATGCAGATCAAGGCTCATATCCCTAATCTTGTTAATTTCAGTGTCCTTAAGGCTATTCGACCCATATCCACAACACCTCAAGGGTCCATCAACTCTTAAACTGAAGTATATGGTGATCATCACCTAGATAGTCTTCTTCATGATAGTGAAGATATGGATCATAATAACTCTAGTCCTAAAATCCGCTATGGTTAACCACCCCACCATGATATCTCTCCCAAAAAATAAAATCCTCTCCTTTCCCAGACACCATTGTGTATAAATTTTCTGAAAACATAGAAATATTTATATAGAGTGGTTCTAAAAAATTAAGGTTAACCATATATAGTGACCCATCAACAATCAGCATAACATCACCACATTCAACAGGTGACCCAAAGAATAAACATTGGTGGTGTGACCATATGGAAGTTTATAAATCATATGAATAAGATGTACACATAGATATATAGAGATATTTTGTTGTAAAAAACATCTCAACCATGTTATTGCACATCAACACTTCCAACTTTGTGATCCAATATGATCTATGGGAAGGTGTGATTAAATTACCTATGATAAAGCATGTGGGAAAATCATTAATAGTTAAAGGCTAGACACCTCCCCAATCCAATATATGAGGGTCACCTTCATAAAATTCACATAATATTTTGTCAAATGGAACTAGCCTCTATCTTTATAGACTGAGACCAATGATCGAAAAAGTATAATGACAATCTATATAACACCTACTTCCATTGAACCATAACCCTTTAATAACTAATTACTGAGACCTTGTCTGATATATGTATCCAAGGATGGTGAAATTATTGAGTGTTCCACTTCCCCGCATCCTTGAAATAGTAAAAATCACTAGATATGGAATCCTATAATTTCATAAACACAAGAGAAATCAATGTATTGGGAAATGCATGGGGAAGTTGGTCAATATAGTGAGACTACCCACTTTAAAGATGAAAAGGCATCACAAAATGAGGGATAGGGATTCAAACAAACTATAAAGCTAGGACCCTCAAAAAAATGGGAGAGAACTTCAAACATAGAATCCAAAGTTATGAACGACCCCACATATTCCCAAATAAAATTAATCCCATCATATACATCCATTACACCCGGCTCAAACAAGAGAAAAATTGAGCCAACTCAAACTGATCACAATATAAATTTCCATAGAAGTTTTCTAGGAGTGAACATATCCCATAGGGATTGGTTAATTTTTACCACAGCATCCACCCCTCGGTTCATCAAACCCTGATAAGATTGAGGAAATATCATTGGAAGCTATAAACTAACCTTAACCCATAGGTATGGGGGTAATTTTATTTCAATAAACATCACCAGGTTCCTCACACCCCAGGAGGGTCCCAGATAAATTTGAAGTTTTTCCTGATCGACCCAATCCTATAGGGATGGGGGCATTTATATCTCAATTTCCATCTATGGATCAATTATATCCATGATTTTAATCATAAAATCCTCAACAATAAGATCATGAATTTATGTCTTTGTAGGGTAGGCCAAAACTTTCATTACTATCATCACCCCGAAAGGAATACCACTTTTTTATGTTTAGAGGTAAATATCAATGTCTGGAATCCCATACGTTCCACCCATAATAATATTCACCTTTTATATTTGTGGCCCATCCAAAAAACACAACAAGAAACTCCTTTGAAGTCATTATACACAAACTAAGATAGAAGGAACGTACAATAAATGAAATCAAACCTCGTAAGAGTAATAAGACAAAATAGTTCAATATATCTAGGGGTTAGGAAAATCAGCAAGATGCAACCCACAAAAGATAAGTAGGTGGTGAAGATTCACCATATTTTTCGGAGATTAATGGGATAACTACCATTTCTAGATAAACATAATTGAACTTCATTATAATCAACACAAAAAATGTTGTAGATCATGACATAAATGCATAGGGAAGAAATATGAAAACTATGCCTCAAGAAATAGGTGATATGGATTCAAAAACTAAGACTGTATGTATGTGGAATCTGAGAAGGTTCCATAACCTATCACATATAAATCATGAATTTCCACATCCATGGTAGAACAATACCAAGGATAAAGGAAAATGAGTGGCTATATCCTACTCACCACAAATAGGATCCAAGATTCCTTCCATGGAGGAATGAATATCATTGTATTATAATGAGATACAAAATCCCAGACAACTAAATTAGGAACCAATCTAGGGAAACATTCATGTTGGGTATCATATTGTAATAGGGATAAACAATCCTTCTCCCCCATATCAGAATAGAACTAATCTTCCTAAACGAATAACATCTAAGTGTCATGATAGATCATGATCCAAGCAACCAGTCTATGTAAAGGAGGAAGTTGATATTGATCACAACTTTCCTTCATTACGGAGGAAACCACTCCCCCATCAAGACGATCATTTAGTCCTAACATGGATCAAGAATATTCAATCTATAAAAATAGGTCCACCTCATAAATCCTTACTAACTACTTATATATGAGAGGTGGTCCAAATAGTGGTACATCTAGAACTCTTCAATACCATTGAATCCCTAGTTGGTTGAATAGTATCCATGGAATGGCAGAACACACCCACTCATCCTGAGAAGAATCCATATCCCAAATTTTTCGATAAAACATTCCCACCACCTAATTGTTGAAATTATACCATCTTAACCTTGGACGATATGGGATATCTAGAACAACATCTCACATACTTTGTGTCATGATACAGCCCAATGATAGGCCCTCAAGATCCACAAGAGGTGACCAAACTAAGATGTTTTGTATAGATTGTGATAGGTCCAACCTTTATTCGGTATAGTATCCTTTCAGCGCGATCTATTACAGGATGGGAAAACCTTCATCATCAATTTCTTTACTAGTTTAACTCCATGTAAAAAAAAATTAAAATTTCCAACCTCAAAAATTGAAAATAACATGAAAATGAGAGGGTTTTAAACTTCATAACCATATGGAAAGGTAAAAACTATTCAACCAATATCCCTCTCTCCTATTCACAATTGATGGAACTTTGTGCGGAAAATATTTGGGATGAGATGAAAACACTTTTGATCCTGATGATGTATCTAGGTGGATTCCATGAGTTTTTAGAGATTTAACAATGCCTAGAATATTATAGTCCGTGGACCTAGGATAAATCTCATCTTATTCTATTGGTATAAGAAAAAAATTCATAGTAAGGAAAAGACATCTATTTTTAACCTCAAACTAGTAGCAGTTCCTCTTAAAGCACCCAGGCAGGCCATGAATCATCTGATGCCTCCCATTAAGTTGCATTTGCAATAAAATTTCCCTTAACCAGAGTCAAAGTGAGATCTGGGTTTCTCATGTTTTAAGGAATTGATAAATAAATAATACCCATTTTTAAATGAGTAGGTCCACAATTATTTTCATGAATCCTTGGAAATTTACCTAAACAAGAAACCAGGGCCCATGAAATACAATTAGGTCAACCTCACTGATCATCTTGACTACTTCCCTTTCCAAAGGAGGCTAGGTCACACCATCCAGGACTACTTTGTCTTTATAGAAGTACTCTAAAGCATGGTTTATTATGGAAAGGTGACACAATAAAAGACCCTGACATATGTGAACTATGTAACTATCACTCCACTAGAAGAAGAGGGTGACATGCAAGAAGTTCCAGCCTGTCATGGATATAAGTTTGATAACTGGATGAATCAAAAGATAGTTGACCAAGATCATGCCATCTTGGGATCACAAGTTAAACAAAAAAAATGATCCCAATAAATATGGATTCATCATTCTATACATTCTTCATAGGTATATATAATCATCGGAAATAGGAAAATACATAATAGATAGAGTCATATTCAGCTCCCGTATAAGATCTGGCTCTTCTAGAATTCATTCCTTCAATATCCAAAGAATGAGAATTGTCCCGCGAATTGGAACCCTAATCATATGAATATATATTCTTTAGTCCTATTAATATTTTTCAATTAACAAATCCCTTCTCTCATGATGAATATTCCTTTGAGTTTGAGTTCCTCATACTTTATCGGGGAGCTGGAGACCAAGGATGTAGAATCTGATGACACAGGGGATGGTGCGGGTGTGTTAGAACACAATATTTTAGTCACATATCTATGAAATACATATATTAATCAAAGACTCTTTGAAAATAAATCCATTAGGCCCAACATAATCATGGAGATGTCTCGTAGCCCTCAATCGGATCGTTCAAGCCAATAATGTTACACAAATGAATAACGGTGGTGAGATTGTCAGATCTACCCAGAAAAGTGTAAGGTTGGTGCAACCTGTACCACATAAAGTAGATCCTTCAACCTCTGATAAAGAACCAGTCTCATCCACCTCAAGAATCTCAACACTTATGCCACATAATAGGGATCAACCCCACCTTGTGAAGAGTAGACTACTGGCACAAAATCATGACATTATGAAACAATTAGAGGTTTCTCCAGTAAAAATTTAAATTGAAGATGCTCTCCATGTTTCAATGGAATTTATATAGGCACTAATTGAGGACCTCTAGATCCCACAATAGTTCAAGATAGATGTTTCTCTAGATGAGGTTTACCTAGTGGATACTATGTCATCAGAATGTCATATCACCATCTCGTTCATAGAACAGTATCATGAATAATTTATCTAGAGACATATCAGACACCTTTATGTTTCAAGAAAACTCAATAATGTCAAAATATCAAGATATATAGTTGATAATGGTTCTAGGATCAACCTAATCCAAATTTGGACCATCTAACATTTGGGATATAGTGAGGGGGGTTTATCCCCCAAAAATCTATCCGTTCAAGGGTATGATAAGAGTGAGAAAATTCCACTCAGGAAGGTTAATATTGAGGTTCTGTCTGCGCATATCACATATAACTCTAATTTCATAGTTATCCAATAAGACACAACATATACCCCCTTGATGGGAAGGTCGACATACAACATGGTGATGGTGTCCCCTTCAAATATTGTGAATCCATATATATTTAAGTAGCTTTATACAAGAAGTAAGGAAAACATCAATTGTGGATGATGATATATAGGTTTCAACCCCTAATGGCTTGGGGACCACACCTGTGAATCCATGTAGCATGATCGATAATAGTTATATGCTACCTATAAACCCAGTTGGGGTAGCATATTTAATCCTAGTAAGTTATCTTGAATTTCAAGCTTCATTGGCTCATGTCCATGTGATATAAATCACACCAGCTAAAAGGGGTTTTTCAAAATACGATCGGGCTATTTCATTATTGGGATCCAATAATTACCTCATGTAGTTAGAAAAAATTAGTGATTCCCTCAAGGAATTATCTATATCTTGGTATTCCTAGACTCCTCCTACTCTTAATACAAGGATAAAAGAAAATAAGAATCCTGAGAACCTCACAGCAGTGAATCTAGAATTACATAATGACCATGTCTCTTCACATGTCCTCTCATACCTCAATAGTGATAGAGATACCCTCTAATTACCCACCATGTCTAAAAATTCCTTCAGGGACTCTGACATGGAAGTAGAATAGGATGACCTTACGAATTCCCCACCAACATTTGAGGAAGGCCTCTCCACCACCATTAATAAGATTAGGAAGGTGAATTTTGAAACAGAATAAGACATGTGACCTACATTGATTAGTGTCATCATGCCTCTCATGAATCAAGATATGTACATTTCATCTCTAAAGTAGAATCAAAATGTGTTCACATGAAATTATATGGATATTATCGGGATGAAACCAAATATGTTTATGGACCACCTTGTCTTAACTGGTGGCCATCGAGGTTTGAGGTAGGTAGCCAGTAGGATTTACCCCTCTCATTCTACTAATGTAGAATCCAAAGTTGAAATTTTGACCAAAGAAAACTTTTTATTTGAAGTTTAGTACCCAAAATGGCTCACCAATGTCATCCTCATCAGGAAAAAGAGCAGGAAGATTAGGGTCTGTATCGATTTTAGATACCTTAATAAACATTTCCCAAAAGATGATATCCCATTACTGGTCATAGAAATTTTTATTGATAAAACTACTAGAATCCAATCCCTTTATTTCATGGATGGGTATTCGGGGTATAATAAGATAAATATGTCCCTATAAGAAGAGGAGGTCACCGCCTTCAAATTACCATTAGGGATATTTTGTTATCAATTCATTCCCTTTGAATTAAATAAAGATGGATCTACTTATCAATTCCCCATACATAATATCTTTAAGACCTTTTATAATGAATATTATATTGTTATTTCAATGACCAGGTATTAAAATATCAAAAATGATATAATCACCTCACAGATCTTCAAAAAATATATAACAAGTTATGGCAGCATAGTTTGATAATGAATCATCTGAAGTGTTCTTTTGGAGTAACATCATGGTAATTCCTTGGATTTTTGGTACACCACCATTGCATCTAGTTCGGTCCAAAAAAGACCAGTGCAATCCTAGAAATGCCCCCCCTCAAAATCTTAATAACTAAAGGGGATTCAAGGGAACCTCACTTACATTTAGTGTTTCATAGATAACCTAGTAAGAAATATATCCCCTTAAACAATTTAATGAATGAGGGAGATGACTACTTATGGGATATTGAATTAAAATAATCATTTGAGAGTCTCATTTAGTACTTACTACACCCATCATTCTTGATACCGCTGGTGTAAGGGAAGATGATTATCATGTATATGGTTTCCATGGAACAATAACTCGATGATCTCCTTGCACAGATTAATAATATGGGGAATAAAAACAGTATCTACTATATCAGTAGAAAAATTCTAGGTAATAAGATATAAAATTCTGATATCATGAAGAACTACCTATCACTTATCTTTGATGTGAAAAATATGAGACATTACTTCCAGCATCACATAGTAAACTTTTTCTCTCATGTTTACCTACTCAAGTACATTCTGGGCCACCCAATTTTGATTGGGTGTTTGGCTTGAAGGGGGGTTTTTCTAAAACAATATGAAATCCAATCCATGTCACATAAGGGTGTTAACTGGTAGGACATGGATGAATTCTTTATAGCACATACCGACCCAAAAAGAACACAAGTGTACACCGAACTTCTTAAATAATAGCCTTTATATTTCCTCCAAACTCCCTAAATATAGGATATGTATTTTGAAGATGTCTCCAGAAGTCTTTTTGGAAAGAGGATGGAAACCCCCAATATAAATTAGGTTGGTTAAAGGATTGTATTTATTTCCCCAGACAAATAAAATTTTCCCTACTCCTTCTCACTATTAGATGACAGCACTAATACTGAGGTAGAATAACAATCCCTCATTATCAGATTAGAACTAGCCCTACATGTCAAAAAGACTACCTTAACATCAAATGTGATTTAGAGATATTGATCAACCAAATCTGTGGAAGGAATTCCATCATGAAGAGATAATTAGACCCTCTCATTGGTTATGTCATTATATTGATGGAAGAGTTACCTTTTAAACCCACATTGAATTACATAACTCAATCACAAAGTGATCCTATCAACGCACTGGATTACATAGCTATAGAACTAGCTGACTAGACTAGAATGAATCGGATTTCTATATCAAACACCAACGGATGGTCTTTCCAATCACCAATTTTTGACATGAAAGAAATCAGCCTGGTCAAAACTACCCCAATGTGTGATTAACCAGTATCCGCCCTTGGAAAGATAGATACAATAGTCAATTACCTCCAAAATGGGACCCTTCCATTAAATCAAGACAAAATGAAATATATTTGATGTTGAGTAGTAAATGTTACCCTTTGGGATGGGAAAAAATCAAAAATACCTCTAAAAATTAGGATTTTATCGAATCCTCTTCATATTCATAGAAGAAGGAGAGACTCTCATTACCATGAAAGAAGTCCATATAGGATCCTACAGATTTCATTCGTCTAAGACTATACTCTCCCATTAAATGAAGAGGCTTGTTTAATACTAGAAAAACAATAATATAAGACTTTTTTGTAATTCACTATGAAATTTCATGCATTCTAAATTCAAAAAAACTCCATCCATCAATACCTAGAGTTGATACATACCATTAAATAATCCTGGTTGATTTCTATATAGAGAATGGATGTTGTGAGTTCATATCTACCATCCACTACTAAGCATCTTATTTTTATCTTTACTGTTACTGAATTATTTTCCAAATGGTTTGAGGAAATACCCCTAAGGAATTTGGGCTGAATAAAATCATTAACTTCATAAATTCTAATATCATAACCATATTCAGTGTCCCTCACATGATATTGATGGCGAACAACACCAACTTTTTTTATACCTAATTGAATAAATTGTCCCATGAGTGAAACATCAAATCCAACCATTAATAAAACTAGTAAGTAGAAAAAGATGAAAAAATATATGCCTCCAATAAGACTGTAAAATATATTCCATCAAATGGTTGATAAAGACAAGAAGTACTCTCTAGAAAATATCCTTCATACTTTATGCACCTACCATACCACCATGTGAACTTCCAAAAAATAGACTTTATATTAATTGGTTTATAAAACTAAATCATTTTTACCCATTGAAGTCCAGTTACCCTCAATATGAATAGATATCTGTGAAAAACTCTGAGAATAAGACTAATCACAAAAGTGGTTGCAATATTTGGAAAAGATTGATGAGAAAATGTTTCACACACTACACAACCTCAATGTTCAAAAGAATCATATCGTCTGATCCTTCAAAAAAAAGTTCACCGCTATTCATTCCCTTACAAAGAACTGGTATCATCCCTCATAACCCTAATGATACTAAGAATTAAACCTCCAAAGATGGAACCCATGTGTAAAGGGCCATATATCATACATAATATATATCCTAATGAAGATTACTCATTGGTCATGATGTGTAGAGATAACATTATGATATACTCCATTAAAAGGATTATCACAATATATTTTGCATAGATTCTGTTAAGCATCCTAAGTCCTAGTAGAAAAAATTTAAACATCATTGTATCCCATGTCCTAGAAGAAATATTTTAAATTTTATGGTATTCTAAGTAATAAAAAAAATACTTTAAATTGTATGGTCTCTTAAGTTCTGGTAGAAATACTTTAAACTGTATAGTTTATATTATATTGGCATAGAGACTTCAAACTTCATGCTATCACAAGTCATGGTAGAAATACATTAAAATATATAGCATCCCACGTTATAGAATAAAGACTTTAAACTACAACATTTCCCATGTCCTGGTGATAAGACTCTAAGCTGCATATCATTTTCCTCCCTCACCACATGATGTTAAACTGCACAAAAGACAATCTTTATGAATGAAATTAAAATTCATGAGAAATATTAGTTCATGGATGTTTCAATGGATTTTTACTATATCTATAAAAAAGAAAAATTAAGTACTCTCAACCTTGTGTTCCAGTCATGTCCACATAAATAATGAATCCATTCAAGAACTATGTGTGGCTTGATTCCTACCATCATAGGATACTTCAAGATATTGAGATTTCAGATATTGGGTCCCACTATAACATAAATGGAAAAAATACACCCCTCTATGTATGGTACAAACATTTGTGGTGAGTTTTATTTTTAAGAACTACATGTGTATTGATTAATTCCATCACAAGATACATAGTGTCACCCGGATCTGAAATCATAGTTCCAGCAGAAACATAAAAGGAAAAAATTACACCTCTTCATATGGGTTAGACCTGTATGGAGATTTTTCAATTCAAGAACTACGTGTGGATTGATTTCTTTCATCATAGGATACATAGTGATGCACATATCTAAAATCCAAGATCCATTCACAACATAAAAGGGAAAAAATTCCCTCCTCTACATATGGGTTAGACCTGCGTTGAAAATCTTATGCTCAATAACTATGTGTGTCATGATTCATATTATCACATGATATTTAGTTATGCCTAGACCTAAAATTCGGGGTCCAACTACAACATAAAATGAAAAATTACCCCCTCTACGTATGGTCCAGACCTGCATAAAGAGTTTTACATTCAATAAATACATGTGGATAGATTCCTTCCATCCTAGGATATGTAGTGACACCCAGATCCCAAATCTTGTGTCCAACAGAAATGTAACCCCCCCCCACCATGCATATTTCTCAAACATATGTGGAGATTTTTCTTTTCCCAAACTACGTGTGTCTTGATTCCTACAATCACAGTATATGTAGTGATGCCCATATCTCAAATCCTAGGTCCAGACACTACATACATAGAAATAATATTGCCCTCTGTGTATGGTTCAGACTTTTATGGAGTGTTTTTCATTTAAGATCTATGTGTGGATTGATTCTTTCCATCACAATATACATAGTGATTCCAAGATCTCAAATCCAATGTCTAACCATAAAACATATAAAAAATTGAACCCCTCAGTGTGTATGGATCAATCCTATGTGGGGAAACATATGAGAAATATGTGTAGCATGATTCCTACTATCCTAGGAAACATAGTGACACATGGATCCTCCATTCTAGTCCCATGAAAAATATGAATAGGGGAAACCTAAGAATCCCAGCCATAAAAATTTCAAATACCTCTGTTCAAGAAGGCCCAAGTCATATAAACTCACTCTACCTATGTGCGAGTCTGATCTAAATACATCTTTCTTCTGCATGAGATAAATATTCTTATAAAGGGTTATAACATAAGGATACCCATTAATAACCCTAAACATGGCCAAAATAGTTTTCCCACATCTAAATGCCCCTAACCTGTGAAAATTGTCCCTAATGATATCATTCATAATTTTACACTCGTTCTAACATCCCGACCACATGATGCTAAGCTACAAGGAAGATGTCCTCATCCCATTATGATAAACTGCATGAAAAATGCATCCCCACGGCATGATGTTAAACTATATAGATCATCATCCATTATCAGACCTTATCAAAGGACTATAATAGCCTGAACATGGTTAACCAATGTTTGGTGTTATTTTATTGTCTATCTAAGAACCTCAATCCATAAATCACACTTCATGACTTGAGCACCTCGGGTTACCAAAAACCTTCCATGGCCCTCAGAAAGAAAATCATATCTCTCTGGTTGACCATGTAATATGTGTATCTATATAAGGGCCTTATACCAATCAACTGAAGGGATCTTGTCCATGTAGGAAGGGCTTCTTATCCTTGTGATCCTTTACATCTTAGTAGTGGATCTCATCGCCTTATAGTGATTCATGGTCATTTTTAGAATGATTGTATCGTACCATTACTCATGACCCTAGAACCTTCTTCCATGATTTACAACACTCTCATCTCTTTCTCAAAAGGATGTTGAAGTACTGCTGAACTTGGGAACACTAATTAGGAAGTTTTGTAACACTACCCTCATACAAGGTCAATGTGAATCATGAAATTAAACTACATACACATTGGTAAAAGAGTTATGAACTTAAATTTTAGCCTTTTGTTTTCTAAATATAAACACCCTAAACTACTAATAAAAGAGACATAAAATTGGTCATGCTTAAAACCCACAATGGGTGGTCTGAGAAAAATTCAAGTCTCCATTCAATAAAAACATCATCTCTAAAGTGTAGGAAAAAATTAAAGTCTAACTAAACAAGGAATAAATATCATAGGCCCACTTTGTGCCACTAGTAAAAGCCAAGATATGCTCACTAGAACCCCCTAGTCCTAGAAAAAGTTAGAACAATGATTTGTAACAACTAATTGTCCTGATAATATATTCACTAGGTGGGAACACAACATTTAGGGTGAGCGAACTCGTCTTCTATATTATGTTTTCCATAAAACACCATAATGTATTTAAATTTTGAGATGATACCATCAAATTCCTTGAGTTTATGTTCTTTTCGTGGAACCACAAGGACCTTTGACACTCTTTCCCCTGGTTATTCCCTATAAAAAATAGATAACAGGGACTGACTAATCAAAAATGTTCCCACTGAGATTTCTGGGAGAATTGAAACCCTATCAAAGAGCTTATTCCTAGAGGATGTTTAGTCCTAGAGGAGTGGTCCCCCTTTAATACAATATTTATTATCCTAACTTCATGGAATATTGGATTCTTCCATTATCAATGGTTGAACTGTACCCACCAGTTTTCACCTCATATTAGATCATATAATTCCAGACCATTATTTACGATTCTCATAACCATACTATTCAAGTAGATTCGATGTCCTTGATGTTATGTCACCAAGTATTGTACCCTTTATCAAAGAAGGAATTTGGTATTCTATTCTCATAAATTTTGATGGCCCACACCACATTACTTGAAAGAAGATGGTGTAGGGCCTAAGCTTCCTCACTAGGATCTAAACTACCATATGGTACTAGAACCCGTCTCTAATACCCATTTTCTCTGTACCCAACTTCATCATCTAAATTTTTGAGTCTTCACAAATCTTTTATGGCCCTTGTAAAAGTTTTGGTACACCTCTTCTTTTCCATGCATGTAAGCCCTATGGGATAATGAATAAGGGCCATTGACCCACCATCTAGAGGAATCTACTCTTTGCATGAAATGACCTCTAATCCTTATGAGCCCTACCAACAACATGAAGTAAATCATCTCATTTGGATGTTTTCAGATCATTCCTAGCATGTATTCTCCATTCCATATTCATTAGTTAAAAATTTTGGGTTATGAATTACCCCCCCCCCCCATATTCTAACTATACAAGAGGAATTAGATTCCCTCATATTTCACTATACATCAAACAAAATCTCAGTGAATATGTGGGATGTTGTGACCCATTATTTTCATTCAACCTTAATGTTTTTTGCAAGAACACAGGGTGAATGAATCCTTCATGAACATTAATTCTTCTGAATATCAATTAATAATGAAGGGTATCATAATACTACATGAATACTCATTCGTCAAAATCCCATCAAGATTAAAGGGTTCTCAAATCCTTCATGAATACCCATACCTCATTACCAACAATAAATAGTCTGAGATAGAAGACCTTAAATTACAGTAATAGTTGATCTAAGCTAAAATACCCTAAACTAAAACAATATAAGTTCCAAGATATAATACCATAATCTACATCAATAAATGGCCAAATATATCAGACCATACACTATTGAAATATAATTTCCATGTGAATAGAACCAAAACTATATCAATAAGGGTTTTGATCTAGGAGACCTGAAACTATAGTGATAAATGGAATGAGATGGAAGAACATAAATTATAGAAATAGAAGGTCTGATATAAAAGATCCTAAACTATAACAATATATGGTCTGACCTAGAAGAACATACACTAAATCAATAAATGTTCTGAGCTATAAGATCTTAATCTAAAAAATAGATGTTTTAGCTAAAGGACCCTAAAATGTAGCAATAGATGGTTCGAGCTTGACGACCTTAAACTACAACACTAGAAGGTCTGAGCTGGAAGACCCTAAACTATAGTACATCAATGGATTGGTTTTCAAGACTGTAAAATAGTTAATTCAAAGCGGTACAATTCTTACTAGGTTGAAAACCTGAAAAGAGAACCTTATGAAAATGTTTATTCCTTGTTTTCTGGACATGCACATTGTTTGACTAGAGAAATATTATGCACTTATAAAATGGAAAAGGTATAAAATTTGTTAGGTTGAGAACCTATAAAAGGGTGTCCGAAGAAAAATATGATCCCATTCCCACTAATATTTCCCCATATAAAACATATGAAAAATATATGGAAATAAAAATGGAGATAAAAATCTTTTGGGGATCATTATTTTTCCCTAGAAAAAATTAATCTATAATCTTTAATTCCACTAATTTAGGGAACAATTAGAGCACCATACATATATGATATATTTACTCAAGTAATCATTTTAAACCAAGTGATCCCACGACAACCATAGAAAATAAATTAATGAGGAATCTCATGTTAGTATTCATTCATGAGAAATTATGATGATAAATTAATTATGATTCAATTATTTAAATCAAGGAATTTGGGTTTACTTGGTATTATACAAAGGATGATTATCCATGATGATCTATATGATATAAAATTAATTAAATATCATTAAAATAATTAATAAAAATATCCAATTAGTGACGTGAAATGTTATAAAAGGTTTATTAATTGATAATGTAAAAAACGATAGGAATCTCCAAATCCTAGAGTATCTCCATTGAATCCTCAAACAAGTTGAGGTTTATGAAACAATAGGACCATTAAAACATATTTTTAGATGATTCCTTTATCTCTACCCATTTATTCTCTTTGGAAACCATTTATTGGAACAATTGATCAATGGATTCAGTTTATGCCTCTACAGTCTTCTACAATTCTTATTTCCTGGCAATAGAATATAGTTTGGCCTTCTCCATCATCTCAAAGAGTTTATGTTTCTCCAACACTATTTTTCTATGGTTTTTAGTGTGTGCTACAACTGAGACATATCCTCTTAATGATAACTAATTTTATAATGCAATCGTCCAAAATTAACCTTCATAGAATTGATCACATTTGGTAATGTTGTTTCCTCCACCACATGTTGGAAAGCCTCATTCAAGCCCTTATCCCAACTTTTCATGACTGAAGATGAAGTCTCTACTACTACTACCCCAAATTCAAGGTCTCTCCTATTCTCTCTCGGGTAAAACACTTCCTTCCCCTGAGCATGGAGAAATATATGGAAAATCCCTTATTGGTATGGGAGGTAAACATATACCTAAAATGACCCAATTGGTCCCTTACCTCCTATAAAGGTCCCTCTAAAATTACAGCCCAAATATCCACCCACACTTTTCACCGCCTTAGTTGATAGAGAACATTGGACTCTAAGCCTTGGCATAAGACTATTTTAGAGATAAGACTATATTCTAGGAGTATTTCAATGCGTGAGGGACTCATTATCATTTAGTTCGATGAGTTATGTATAGAGATGGCCTTCGTATTAGTCAACTCAGTTAGAGGAAATCCAAATGAATAAGGGACCAGAACTTCTATTCTCAAAGGTGAAGGTACTAAAACAAGTGGCGCAAAGGATTATCAATCACCTGGTAAATAATATGATGTTTTCATATAGTAAATGGGAATGATCAATTTTTTAAACATAACTTTATTAGTTGCATAATTGTCAATGTCTATTTCCCCAACACCATCTTTTGGTGAAGAGGCGACACCCTCTTACAATGAGAAACCTGGTGGCAGCACTAATGTTTTCTCCATTGTAATTTTTATCTCTCCACCTTCAAGGGATGTAAGACCAAATAAATATTATTCTATATAATAAAAAGTGGGAAATATGTTTGGTTTTTTATTATGTTCTTACATTATACAAAATATGCCTCCATCATGGCTATATTAGTGGTGTAATAGCTACCAGCATCAACCTCCACTAGAAGTGCATTTTACTATTCTAGTTTCAATGGAATGACCACCAAAGCATCAGTACATGACACCATATCTGACCATATCAACACTTAAAACATTTCCAATTCTTGATTTATTGGTTATAATATAAAATTATCTACTTGATCAATATAAATTCCACCCATATCATTTGTATAAAGTGTATGTACTTCCATACAGGAATAACCTAGACCTATTTATTTTTGAAAAACCAGAATGATCAATTAAAATTTTATGAAATCATAAAATAAATAATTTTTAACTCTTACTTGAGGATTATATGTGAGAAGACTTTCATTGTTTGGATCACTTCCATTTTCCTTTCCTCTTTAAGGAAGGGCCCCCAAAAGGGTCCAAAACTAAATTCGTTGAGGATGGCACTAATGGAAGTGTATATTGTGACACCTCTAGAATAGTATCCATTACCCTTATTAGTGTCATTTGGTCTGGGGAACCCTCATCATAAGTTCCATGGTCATCATTTAAGGTAGCTCTGGTAGTTTTACCCCTGGGATGATGCACTAAGGATGGTGGGAGTGACTGGTCTCCTACTGCTTCCTACCATACCCACAGAAATGAAAAATATGTTAGTACAGCTTCAATGGAAGCAAAAACATTTGAATATGGTAGTAAGTATATTCTTTCCATGTCATTGATGATTAGGTGGCTTTTATCATCCATGGAAACCTCAATTGTCCTAGGAACCACCATAATCGGATCTAAGGGAAAGTAGTGGATCTGACCATTCATGATTTTAGTCAGTGTATTGAGGTATCAAAGGAATTCTTCAACCTCAATGGGATATTTTTTGAATAGGATGACTACTGGGGGAAGTAACTAATGAAATTCCATAAAATTTTATCACTTAATAGTGTAGTACCACCCAAAACTCAACATCTGTGTTTTCCACCCTCCGGTCTCTCTATTTCTGGAACATAATGGAAAATACTAGTGTAGATGTTTCTTTACTTATAGGTTCTACACTCACTGAAGTTGTGTCATTTGGAAACTCTATTTTTAATGAATCTAATTGAAAATGAATCAATTCCCTATGTGGAATCTCTAAGGTTGACAATCTACTAGAAGTGACTTTCTTTTCAAGCCCTTTATCGGCTTCTGCACTTATTGGTAACTTTATCACATTGGATACTAGGGCGGGTAATTTATAATTCGATTACAACAGAATATAAATCACATTATTATGTGAAGAAAAATTGATCTCATAATCATTTAGAAGAAAGTATACTAGAATTTGAGTCTTCTCTCTAGTAAACATTAATTAGAACTAATGTTCTAAATTGGGTGTTTTTCAGATTGAACATCAAGAGGGGAAGAATGTTTTTTCTAAATACATCAATACTAGTGGCCAAAATAAAAATTAACATACCACTCATAAATAATCCTACCATAAATTAGGGTAAAAAGGATTCCCGCCTAGATTTAAATCATATAAACCTGATCCTCAGATATTCCCCCACCATTTTTTGTTATACTATTAGTGGAAATCACATTATTTTAAAAGGTAAGTTGTCTTGATGACTCTTAAAGGCCCTAATTTCCTAGTTCATAAATGTGATAGGCCTCACCCCGTTGATGAACTATATAAGTGGCTTGAAACGGATGTCTTGAATTTTTTGGATTCTTAGGTATTTGTAAATTCCCAGGAGAGACCCCATCCAACCCCATAACACCAGTAAGGGACTTGAAATTATATATGGAACCCTTCACCTATAAATATGATGTAGGATGTGGTATGGTTTGGAAAACATGGGAATGTATAACCCAACTTTCCTCCCTCATACCATAGATACTTCCATCATAATTGTGGAAAATCTGAATCCACCCTTCTCCCAAGTCAAAAGCAGGTACCCACTTAGGTACATGGCAATAAAACCAGAAAACTGAATGGCTCTATCAATTTCGAGAACAATCTCCCACCCCAAGTTGGTAAATGAACCCTCTTCAACTATGGGCCAATAGGCACCCTCCACGCTATGGGAATATTTTATGGGACAAGCCTTCATCTTTGTATCTTTGGGTCAAAGTGATGCTTCTTGATAAAATATCCAACACATTTCATAAATAGGATGTCTACCCTAAGAAGAGGGGCCTTCCCAAGGGATTTTTTAGAAAGATATATCAACTATCTAGAAATGGGATAGGTCTTCTCTGAATAATCCCATATAGATTATGGATGGAGAAACTCATAAAACATCTCTCATTAAATTGGTGTGAGGTAAATCTTTTTGATGTTCAAGAGACTGATTCCCACATTTCCATGTGTCAGATGAAATGTATTCAAGTTTGAACTCCACTGATTGACCAAGACCTCCATCAATCCTTTGTTATCATAAGTGATGGTTTTGTATATCTATACGGAACCATACATAACAATGTTTTATATATTCATAGAAAATTTCAAAGCAGAATGATGCACCTATAAGGGCTATCCCCAGTCCATATTGAATCTCTCTCCTACTAAAAGGTCCCAACTAGGAACCCATATGAACCTCTGGTTCATGATATATTTTCACATTATTAATCAGTATATATAGATATCTTAATCGTGTTTAAAATTATTCTTTCCAAATTCTGTCGGCATAAAATTTATCATATACTTGTTTGAACATTTTTCCTCTGTAATAAAGTGGCATATATGGGAGATATTTTCTCTGAAGGTGTTATGCATCCTCAAGACCCAAAAAGGGGAAACAATCTATGACTATGGTGGGAGGATAAGAGTAACATTTTTTATTCCAAACCTATAAATGGGTAATCAATCCTACAGGCAGTATTCCATAATACTTATCCCCATCAGGTCCAGCTGACTCGACTAGGGTGATTGCATGGCAAAACAATGTCCGATTTCCACACATGAAACTATGGAATTATGACCATCCACCACTATCACTGCCTCCCTTTTTGATAACTTTCAAGAATTTTAATTCATATTCGTAGAGCTACAGATGTATTTCATATGGGTGAGAATTCTAATCCAATTTAGCAAACGAAGAATGAAACATTGGTAGCATCACATGAATTGTGTTACCCGTATAAGGAATTATAATCACATAACCTTCAATAGGTTTCACAAGGCATGTGACCCATGTACCACTTTATTATCACATGATCCATTTCCAAATGTGTAATCATGTGACCATATAATGGTCACAAAAATTGTATAAATATTAAGTGACAACACGACAATCCCAAAGATCATGTGATGCATGTAGAGCAACCTTAAAATTAAGTAATATATCATCGTTCAACCAAATTATCATTGTTCAGATAGAAATTTTTTCCCATGAGTTGTCAAGGAAAGATTATTGTATGAATCAGTTATTGGACATGATCACGTGATTGGATCTCATGAATAGTTCTTGTGATGAGATCTTCTAGGGATATCACGCAAGAAATGAGATCAAAAGAGATCTAAAATTTTGGGATGCTTGTGGAATGAATTCCCATTATCTTTCATTTTTATTGAGAGAGTCATGGAATACCAAAGGTAACTTGGAATACCAAATTCTTCTTTGGATACCGAATAGAAAAATCCCATGGACTCAAGTGGTCATTTAATTTCCCCAAAACAGAGTCATTGTCCCTGTAGACATCACTCATGATGGTGGAAATTATTGGCACCCTCCAAATGAGAATCGAAAATTTCAGGGTTGAATAAATACCCTAATAATAGGTATTGTTTTCTCCACAAAATAAAGGAATAAAAACCGTGGATATATGAATATCACAAGGATATGTTACATGGATCATGTGACCCCTGAGAAGACACATGACCACGTGACTCTAGAATCATCACACGAATGAATCATATGTTTCATGTGATCTTTGGATGATCATGTGAAGCCCCTATGACAAGACCTCATGATAATGTGAATGTTCCTAGATGAGTTCCTCCAATCATGAGGCACTTTAACTGACAGACATGCAACAACCACCTAAATCTCCTTATGAAATAACATCAGAAAAAAAAAGATTCTTCATGCAATGGAAGTTATATAGATTTTCCTGTGAATAGATCAAATGAATCACATGATCATTACAATGGTAATGTGAGATCCCTATAAGAATATTAGTCATTCCATGCAAAATCCTTTTGGTATGTAACCTTTATTAAGTGAAGGTCCTTAGAAACATCCATTTGATCACATGATGCACCACAGAAAAGTGCAACGATCATCTATGAAAATTATCATGCACTATCGTGAGATACATTATAGATCATGTTATTCCTTGATGGAAAATCATTGGGAAAATGATAAAATTATTGTAAAATCAAAAATAAATGCTGAAAAAGGTGGTACCCTAATTAGAGGAAAAGTTATGATGTTTTTTCATGTAAAGAGGATTATGTACCCTATGTGATCAGATCATTGATCACATGATGTCCTTTTTGCATGACAATGTGATCTCATAAAGGGAATTTTATAGGATAGTATTATCTAGAGAAGGGTTGTATATAATTCTCCCTTAATCACATGAAATCCACCTTTATCGGTGTATTGATCTTGTGAAGTCTCCCTAACATGTTAGACTAATCTTGGTAAGTCACCTTGATTTGTCGATTTGAATATGTGAAATCCCTTTATCAAGCCATGGGTTTGATAAATAATCCAATTATAGAGTGATCTTGCATTTTTTTTATTACGTGATAAAAGGATGACGTCATAGATAACTTGTGGTTATTTCTTGTGAAATGTTTGATGCCCCACTGACACAAGACTGTATCTTCTATATATGTGTCATTCAAGGAAACATATAACTTTGGTATCTAGGCTTATAAATTCCCTCTAAAAACACACATGAGAGCACAAAATCGAGAGAATAATTGTTTGAGTTAAAAGACATGCAATTTCTAGGGTATTCCCCTTAGTAATTTTGAGGAATGACTTACGAGTTATAACAAATTATATATGATTTTTTTATCGCCCTATTGATAATGTGAAGGACATCTGGTGCACTATCCATCTTTTTTGAAAGAGTTTCCACATGTCAAATTGGTCACATGAAACCTCAACAATCTAATGATTTAAAAAAATTAATGCATATATGAAATAAAGGCTGAAAAAAATGTAAACCTTATGAAATAATAAATAAGATGATCTTAATGACAAGGAATCATGTGCTTCATGTGAAATATCCAAATCATGTGACAGTATCTGGGTATGTCTACCAAGCCATGTTACACCTTTGGATGTGTCTACATCAACCATGTGGCAGTCGTCCGACATATTAAGCCTGATCATGCGACACTCTTGGATTTGTATACACCAATCCCATGAAGCCCCCTGGAAAAGTCAATTGAATCATGTGGAAGCCCTATAAAATTTATGATGAAATCATGAGAAGAGAATTAGACATGTTAGCCTTCTCAGCTGGTAGAACCTATACAAGTAAGCAATATCATGTAATAGACACCCCAATCCATGTCCAGAAATCCACATACATGTAAGGAAAACAACCAGGACATGTTTAGAAGATGTCTCTAACATGTCAAGCATCTCTGTAAGACACCTAGAGACACAATAACATTTTTGGGTATCTACACTTATACATAAACCATATTGAACTATGAGTACTTTGATTCCAACCCAAAAAAGATACCAAGGATGGATTCGTTAATACCGAGCTCTAATTGGGCATCCACCTTGGTGTAAGTCCCTCCATATTTCAGAAACTCTAACCCATGGGATCCAAACTCTCTTATGGGTTTTTCATTTTTCATCATCCATCAATGTATTAAGAATATTTTTGAACTATGATTACTCTGATTAATATCTAAACAATATAAGAAGGATTCCTTTATAAGGGCCGAATTCTACATAAGAATCCACTCGATATAAGTACCTCTATATTTCAGGAACTCTAACCCATGGGACCCAAACTCTCCCATGGGTTTATTATTCTTCATCATCCATTAATGGATTGAGAAGATAATTGAACTATGAGGACTCTGATTCCTCCTCTAAGTAGGATATATAGGACTCCTTCCTAAGGCTCGATCTCTATATCAAACTCCCCAGTGGCTATTGCCTTGTGAGGAATTCCCATATCCATATGTTGTGAGTTTGATCACTTGTTATCCCTTTTTTTCTCACATTTATCAGGACTTGAATGGGCTTAGGGATTTTCCATGATATTTTCACTTCCATATTAAATTTCCTATAGCCATATAAACCTCAGTGTGTAAGCCCCATTCAGTGGCATGATATGAATTTCCCCATATAAAGTCATCCACTTTAGGGAAAGTCCCTAATTCATTCCAATATTGATAAACCATGGGAAAATAACCCTCATATCCAATAATTATCTTCCACATCTCATCAGAGGGTTGAGGTAAAATTGAACTATAATGACTTGGATTCCTATAATAAGAAGGATACATGGGATGCCTTCCTAAGGCTCGACCTCCATAACTAATCTACCCATTAATAATAAATAAAAATAAATATATGGATAAACATGGATACATATAGATGGTCTCCTCAATAGAACCCCATTTTCATGTAGAATTATTCAACACCTAATCATTTTATTAGGGTAAGCAATCCCATATTGATATTTAGAAGAGATTCATGAACATATCTAAAATCTATAATGGAGTCCCAAAATAGATGATAATTCCCCCCAAAAGGGTGAGATGATCCCAAACTCCCATCCTCTTGACCAATGTGAGTTTTTAAGATTCACTGAGTTTGAAACCCCAAATAACCCCTGCCTTTTTAAAGTATGTATATACCTTGTTATGGATGTAGGAACCATTGGTTGTTTTCATGAAAAATGAAAATGGTAAACCCAATGTTAATGACTGTGCAACCATAGTTGAACCCGCCATAATCAATCATCAGAGACCATATCTCTCTAAAGTAAACAGAAATGGTGAACTGGGTGTAAAATTAAGTAATGAAAGAATAACAAAATCATTATAGGCACTGAGAATAATGTCTCCTAAACCTAGGGAACTAGCTAAATATTTTGAAGGAAATATTCTTGTTACCCAATATTAGGTACATGGGGTGTAGTAGGGCATGTTGATCTTGGTTATATGATTAACAAATTAGATGGTTGTAGGAATTGAATGAAACTATACATGGGGAGTGTGATATAGCCTAACCATAATTGTCATATTGACTGATCAAATGATATCCAATTGCATCAGCATTGTGAGGGAGTCATGTGATGTAGGAATGATTAGTTCATCTGATCAATGGAACCTATGAATAAAATTAAATCAAGGATAAAAAACGTCAAATATGTGTGGCCCACGCATGGGTCTTCTATGTGGTTCCCCCTATTAGCATATCATATATTAGGTATGTGGGTGCACATGAATGGACCAAATTAGAACACATAATTTGCATTAGACTCATAATTTTATCATGGGTCCAATGGAACCAATATTTGTTTTTAATAAAGTTGGATTGAATAATTATGTGACAAATGTTTTAATGAACAAGAAAAATTGTTATTATTATATAATAACTGTATAATTTGATTGGGACACTTGGATAAGAGAAGAACTGGCAGAGCACACTAGATAGTTATGTGATGATAAAAAATGATTCAGTGAATTACCATTTCAGGTCTGGGATTTCATATTTCATTATGGAAATTTAGTAAAATATTATTATTACATTATAAATGAAAATATTTAGTGAAAATTATTTTAAAATTGAGAGGAATATTGAGTTGAACACTTTGATGATTTTGTTATCAATGGGGGTGGTGGTTGGCCTATGTTAATGTACTATAGGTGGTCATAAATGGATTAAAAATGGGAATATAATCATTTAATTTTATAATTATTTCTCTTAGAATTTGTAGATAACAATTATAGAGATTATAAATTCATTATGAAATATTAATTCAAGATGATGGTCTTATATGATATGATTGAATGATAATAAATTCATGAAATAAACATGATTTTGAAAAAAATGAAAGGGCCTAGATAGATAAAGACTAAATAATGTGATTATTGTTAACAATATAGGGAATGATATTTATCAAAATAATAAATTTTGAATAAGTAGTAAAAGTGAAAATTGTAATAACAATTACTACTGTTATAATTCAATAATGGAAGTGGGTTAATGATTTGAGACTGAGAATAGGTATTCCCACAAATGGAGTGAAATTATCACTAAGTAAATGGAGGTTCATAATGAATTTCTTGTAATCAATTGAAAATATAATGGTGAATGGTGGATTGAACCACAAAGACTAAGGTATTAGAATCATCCTCATAAAGATTGTGTTAGTTAAGTAACATATTTTGGGTAATTTAGTAGACTAACTTGGATTACTTGGGATGCTTCTAATGAAACACTATGTGAAGAATATGGTATCAACTATCCCATTTATTGAAAATAGACTAATTTATTAACAACACTTAACATTATTGAAGTATTATAACTAACATGTGACAATATGTGATTTTGGATAAATATTGGAAATGTTTTAACATGTAGTGATGAATAAGTGGGAAGTAATATCAATTATAATGTGATTTGATAAAAAATATAATTAAATAACTAATATTCATCTTTTATTGAATTATTGTTGGATTTTTATATGATTTTTCAGTGGAAAAATTGATGTAGATTATGTAGTAACTATAGGTTTCATGCGTAGTGGAAGTTCCCTTTGAAGGTATGAAAAACATAGATTTTAGTCTTAGATAACATGTAATCATCTCTTTAAATGATCATGAGACCACGTACAATGAAAATAGTAGATTAACTAGACTACATTAACATGAGAGAACCATTGGGAGAGGATATTCACATGTAATTCATAATTAATTTATGAGCATATATGGAATTACCTCAACATGTAATTCTTTTTTCATTGATGAAATAATGAAATGAAATTTATTATCCCATTATTGAACTAGAGGATTCAAGGGTATAATACCTCTAGCAGTGATCCACATGTGTACCATAATCTCTGATCAACATTATAGAACCGTCGTGTGCTAGAACAACTAATCTTGATTGTTTGTGTTGTTCATGGTTGACCAAAATAGTTCTCTTCGCAAAGTATGAAGAACCCTTGGTTTTCTCTCGAAATATTGATAGAAAAGGGTAGAGATATCTCTCTAGGTATTGATCCAATATAACCTCATATGTTCTTCCCACCAAGTCAATAAGGAAAGCGATATAACTAAATATTTATTATATCCGGATTAGAGTTCGTAAATAGCACACGAAGACCCCAACCATATTTAATATTCTTAAATACCTTCATTTCCATTAATAATGATGTTAATATTATTAAATTCTTGATATGTGTAATTATTTAATAATATTAATAAATATAATTTATATTATTTAAACCATTAAACTTGATCCACTTTCTGTCATCGACATTTACCAATACTTGAATTATTGAAATTTAATTAAATAAACATCACATCATTATTCTATGATAAATATAATAAATATTATATTTTACAAACATGAAAAATAATATTTATTATTATCATTCAACTCACATTATACATTCTAATAACTTTTGGTTAAATTATGATGATCAACCAAACTGGTATAAATATTATTTATTCTAACATGTTAAACTCATTACTTGAATTTAACTGAGATTGCAGATACACTTAGTGTGTGACTCTCTAAGACTATTTCTTAGTGGAATTAGTCATAGTTGTGTAAATTATAAGTTTATAATCTTTCAACATTCTAATTAATCCATATAGAAATAATTTAACATCATAAAAACATCCAACCTCTTATGAATTTTTAATGTATAATATAATCCTTTTATCATGATATCTCTAATCAAGAAGGTTGCGTGTTGGTGCCATAAACTTATAAAATCAATTTTTTCATTGATTTTTAAAAATTGAACTCACCCACTGACCAAAATGGACATATATTTATATAGTTAGTTCTATTACTTGAATGGGCCTGAGATATCTACTTATGTCAGGGGACAGAAGGGATAAACCATTTCTCGCATTATCCATTAATGTAATGTCACTCATGATGAACCTAACGTACCCTACCTAGCCATGATATCAAATTTCCATGGTTTTCATCAATACATCAAAATTCATGAGTCATGATATCCAATAATGATAATTTTCAAGTAGAAGGATCGATACACACACCCACATATAGAAATATCAAATGACACATGGAAATGTGGATTTCTTATTTGATGGGTATGTTCACATAACCTCTTATCTTAGAGATTACCAAAGATGAATACCATGATAAGGTGTCTCAATATATTATGATTCTCATACCTATGATAGCTTGTATATTCTTTGTCACGTTAGATAATATCATCTATCCATAAACAATGTTCCAGAATAATTTCATTGAACCTTTATGTTTTCATAATAGAGGAGAACTACTATGAACTATCAGAACAGAATATATCCTAAAGAAATTGTCACATAAAGATATAATACAAAATAATAATCATTTTTTATAAGAAAACTTCTTAAATTAAGAATACATGTAATCAAGCACTAAACAATTTTGTTCTAGGGAACCAACTCCAACAGACTCTTGATTTTACTAGATCCAACTAACAATAGCTTTTAGTCCACTTGTTCTCCCTTGATACTCATGTTTTGTTGATATAAAGCCATGATTAAGGGGTATTCCACATTTTCCTTCATGAATACTCTACTCATCATACCTTCACCTTATTGATAAAAATATCTCAAGAGATAAAATTTTTGAATTATATTCTTTGTCCTTTGGTTTTACCTTTTCACCTTGGAGGTAGCATCTTCTACAGTGTCATTATACTAAACTTTGATAGGGTATTTATTGGTCGTAACCACATCAAGATATTGAATAAATTTTCAAATCCATACTTCATCCTTGGCTGCATCATATGCTGCAATATAATCATACTCTACTATAGAATCACTCACAATCATATTCTTATAACATTTCCATCTCACAAATAATCTTTTAAGAAAAAAAGATATATCATAACTATGAATTCAGATCATTTTGATATGCATGAAAACTAGAATATGGGTAAACCCTAATAACTATCACTTTATCTCCTCTATACACCAGGAACATATCCTTAGTTCACAATATTTACATAAGGATAGTCTTAATAGAATTCCAATTTTGTTCACCACGATATTCTTGATATCTACCTACCATGATCAATGTATAGGAAACATCAAACCTCGTACATTACATGGAATACATGATATATCCTATCATTGGAGTATATGTTATCTTACTCATTATCTCTCTTTCTTCTAGTGTTTGAGAACACATCTTCTTGGAAAGATGTATCCCATGTAAAAATAGATCCAATACCATCTTGGATTGTTCCATACAAAACCACATCAGTATCTTTTCAATGTATGTGACTTGAATTAGTTTGAGTATCCTCTTATATCTATCAACCATAATATTGATCAATAAAATTCAGGTTGCTTCCTCCAAGACCTTCATATATATGAACTTTCTCAACCATTCCATACACTATTTTAAGGTTAGTATATTGTTTAAATTAACTAATATGTCATCAACACATAATATTATGAAAATAATTGCACTCATTCTAAAACATTTTTAATCACATGGATCACATTGGATCATAATGAAACCAAATTATTTTATTACATCATCAAATAAAATATTCTATGACTTGGATTATTTATTTCATCCATTGAAGTATCTATAAAACTTTTATAACTTTTTTATTATTTCATGGAGTCACAAACTCTTCCATTTTTATCATAATCACATCTTATTTAAGGTTCCCATTAAGGAATGTAGTTTTTACATTCATTATCTGAATCTCATAGTCATTCTAAGCTGCTATGGAAAAAAATCTGATGGATTTAAACATATAAACTAAAGAAAATGTTTCTTATTAGTAAATTTCATGACATTGTCTAAAACCCTTAGCCACAAGCCATGATTTGTATGTATTTAAATTACCTTCTATTTCTAGATTCTATTTAATATGCATCATCACCCAATAGGTTATACATAAAATAGAAGATTTTTAAAAACCAAAACATAATTTTGATGCCTGAAATCCATCTTAGAATTCATGGATTCTTTCCATATTGAATCTTTTCATCTCTCTACTTCCTCCTTGTAGTGGACAGTTTCATTATCATTAACCTATAATGAGTCAACATTATTAGTGATTAGAAAACTATATCTCTCTGGTTCTCTTACCTCTCTAGCACTCCTAGGCAGCACTTGTGTTTTTTGAATAATATCATCCATGTGGTCATTTGGAATCGGTTATTGTCCCAAATCTAATGTATCTTGAGCATCAACTTCATCGAAGATAGTATTTCTATTACTTACCTACATGAGGGTGTACTTCTTATCATGAAAGATATCCTAATTTTCAACAGTTGATTTCTTGTTTGAAGGGTTTCATTGGTAGTATCAACTAGTTTCATTAGGATACCATATAATTATGTATTTCATGCCTTGGGGAGCTAGTTTGTTACTTTAGTTATCTTTAACAAACACCTCGCATCCCCATTCACAAAATTTTGACAAAAAAGGTTCTTTTTCAACTTCATTACTTGAAAGGAATACTATTTTACCCCTTATTTAATAATTGGTTCAATAATTATAATGTTTTAAGTAATTAATATCACCAAAAGGATTATGGAAGGCTTTAACGAATCATCCTTGAACTTACCATATCCAACAAGGTACAATTCATCTATTCACTAACACCATTATATGGCAGTGTATAAGGTGGGGTGAGTTGAGATAAAATCTCATTCTCTTGTATAATTCTAATGGCTAGAGCATACTACCTCACTCCATTGGTAGCCTATAAATCTATCTCATATATGGTAATATTTTTAAATCTACATTGTTCCTATATTTGGATTCAAATGTGAGAACCATAGGAAATATCTAATACCTATATTATAGTTATGTAAATATTAAACTCAATAACAGAAACACTTGAATCTTTCCCTTTTGTCTTTGGTTGGGTAAAGTTATTCTTCTAATGTCCATCATTTCTACATGCAAAACATACCGCCTCTTATTCTATTCCTTGCCTCTAGATCATATTATTTTTGGAAGGATATGGCTCTAGTTCCTTAGAATTAGGATGATTATTTAGCACATTTTTCTTATTATTAATCTTCTTATTTAATATATGGATAGTGGTTTTTTCATTCCCCATGTATTTATCAACTTGGTGAATAAGTGTAAGAATTTACAGAAGTGTCTTCTCACTATTTCTCAAATTATAATCATAATAGAACTAGATAATTTTTTGGGGAGTGATTATAGAATGAGATCCATGCATTTGTCATCAGGTATCATCAAATACAAGATATAGAGGATCTCAATATAGACAATAATATAGACTAAATGTTCCCCATCTAGTTTCAATTATCCTAACATGCACATGAATAACGAATTAGAGATATCATATCTATCTAATATCAGCTTATCTTGACATAGATCCTTAAGGCGAGAAACAATTCTATATGCATCCATTAACTCATATTTCTTTAAAATATCTTTAGACATAGGGGATATCATAAGAAATTATAAATCTATAGAATCATACATATGCTTCAAACGGGGTGATACTTCTTCCTCACTAGGCTCTTTGTAAAGCGACTCAGGAAGTGGGGTTTCCAGTATATATAATTTCCTTTCATGGCATAGTATAATGCACAAGATCCTATATCATTCCTATAAATTTATAGTGGTAATAAGTTTATCCTTATCTATTATAGATCAGATTGATTTTATCTAAGTTGTTTGATTTTACATTTCAATAAATTAACGACAAATAATTATTAAATGTTTTGATTACAAAAATTCGATTAACACATTTAATTTTAATTAAATTCCATTAATCTTCCACAATTTTTTGAAATCATATAGGCCTCACCATCAATTTTGGAATATTTGTTTACTTAGATATTCTATTGGAAATGATCTATATACCCCTTCTCATAACCCAGACATGGTACTATCAAGCTATTTAAAAGGGTTTTTGGTAGGTGTAACATTCAAACTACATTAATTCATAGTACATTGATCTATTGAGTGGAGTCCCCAATCCTGAAATCCTATTTTCAAAAATAGTTCCTCAAAATTATCCTCTTAGTTACACCAATTCCATATTGGGAAGTCGTCCCTTTATGTAAAATAAGTTATGTCAACCCAAAACATTAAGATAAAATTTCCATGATAATAGAAAGCACCCTAAATTATATTGGTCAGGTAATTTGAACTATGAGGTCTATTCTAACTTAACTATTAGAATGATAAGATGAATTATTATTTTAGTTTTAGGTATTTTTTTTCTTATGCATAATGCCCATTTTATCATTTTATGTGACTTGTTAATATTAATTGGATTTTACATAAGTTATTAACCATGTTTCAAAAAATATTTACACATAATATGGTTATATTTTATTACTTCTTACATGCTTGTTAATTCATTTATTAAATAATCGCTTATATTCAAAAATATATTAACCTTGAAATAGACATAAAAAAATATTAGTGGTGTGATCATTAGATTCTATAATCTGTAGGTTTATCTAGAGGGTGACAAAATAACCCTTGATCCTAGGGGAATGAACCTTGAACCATAACTTAGTTCATGTTGTATCATTCCACTTTTTTCTTATATATCACATTGATTAGCTTCATCCCAACTCCATGACTCGGAAAATATCCTCTCATATGGGAGCTCCCTCCTTACATAATATTTTACTCACGAATGGGTGAGGGGATATGATGGATTGGATAAAGAGAGTTTACATAAAATAAATTGTTTTCAGGAAATTCCATACATAACCAAGAGGAGTGTATGACTTATAGGCCATCAATAATAATTTAACTATAATAAAATGATAAATTAAAATAAACCAATTTTACACAAGTGTTGGTCAAATATCATGATCATACACACAACAACATGAAATGAGCATACATTTTCAATATTGTTATCAATTACATTGATTCATTCTTTAAATTAATATAATGTTCTATGAAATAATCCAATTAATTTAATTTATCTTAATTTCATCCAATATATTTATATATCTCTTAATATATCTATCTTGATATATCACTAGATATATATCTCTAGATATCTTTACAAATATATCTATGTAAATATATATCTAGATATATCTCTAGATGTACCTACCAAGATATATCTCCATATTTCATTCTAGATATGTCTCTATATATATCTAACTAGAATTATCTCCAGATATATCTTTCTAGATAAATCTCTAGAAATCCCTCTTATCTGATTATTGATTATGTTATTGAGAATGTATAAATGAAGATACAATGATGTCAAATTACTAAAAAGAATCAATTTAGGTAAATAAAATTGAAAAATCGTGCAATCAAAAAACAAATAATAATTAATTATAAATTAAACTTGTGATCACTCGAATACCACTAATAGGTTTTAGGAACTACAGAATCATCCATTAAAGGTATAAAAAACTTAGATTTTAGTCTTAAATAATGTGTAATAACTTATTTATAAGATCATGAGACCATGTTCAATGAAAAAGGTAGAATAAACATACAATATTAATACACCAGAACCATAGGGAGAGGATCATCAGATATAATTCATAGTTAATTTATGAGAAGATAAAAAATTACCACAACTTGTGGTTCTAATTTTAGTTATGAAATGATGGAATGAAATTAATTCCACCAAAATTTTGTTTTAAGATTCAAGTATAGTATCCCAATATGAGTGATCCACACATGTACCACAATCTTTGATCATTGTTGTAAAAACATTGGGTGTAAGCATAGCTAATCCTGATCACTTGTGTTGTTCATTGTTGATCAAAATAGTTATCTTCACGAAGCATGAAGAATCATTGGTTTTTACTCGAAATATTATTATAGATGTATAGGATATATCTCTCTAGGTCTTGATCCAGTCTCACAATATCTGTTGTGTCCATGAAGTCAATAAGGAAAGTGATAAGATAACGTCGCTCGTGTATATGAAGGACTACCACCTCATGAAGTGATTCAATTTGTTTTAATTAACGCTTTACATAGAAGGAAATAAGGATAATTTTAAGGAACATATGTGATATAAATGAAATAATATTGGTATTAATTAAATATTTATCATTCTTAAAATATGATATATCATTTTACATCTTACACTAAAAAATGATAATGTAATTCGTATACATGTGGACTACTGCCACCACGAAGCTATGTGATTCTTTTATCATCACCACATCACTATAATATTATATAAAAGTATATTTAAATAAATTATATGTTATATATGATGTTATTATCATTTTTTAAAGATACAATATCACTTACCACCTTTCTATAATGATCGATGAAAAGTGGAAACATTACTCATGAATACGTACGACCTACCATCTCCATGATTGTAATGTAGTTTATTTTACTAAAAAAATTTCCTTATTAGTATTAATAGTATAATGTTTTTATAAATATTATAAATAATTTATTATTATTTTTCTATATATATTTAAATAATTAACTGTTTTACCATATTCAACTAACCAAAGTCATTCTTGACATAAAATCTAAATACTATCAAAACATCAGATGTAAACATAATTTAATAAGTAATTATATATAAAATTTTTACAAGTAAAATAAAAGGAATAATAGACATGAAAATGTTTATTAATAAATTAAATAATTAACATATGTTTATTATTAATAAAGATAAAGAACAAATGTGATGAACTGAACTCAAGGTAAGGAACTTCGTCACAATTTCATTTCATTGAGGCATACTTTGATGTTATGCACCATAATTCTTTGATGAGGTTTCTATAATTCCCCTTTGACATTTTATATCATTAAATTTTTTGATTCTCAAGGTATCTAATATTTTTTTTAATATTTTTCTATCATGGGTCTTATGATTCAAATATTTCTAAAGTGATAAGGGACTCTTCTTTAAAACAATTATCATTTTATTTTTTCCTTATAACGCTATTTTTCATCCATGACCATGTTTTTAAAATGACTTTATTATCAAAATAATTTTTTTATAAAGGAATTTGAGGTCTTTCCTTCAAATATTTTGAAAAAAAAGAATCTTTCTTTGGAATGTTTGACTTTATTTAAAAATGATAAAAGGAATGATATATTTTAATATATATAGAGACAATGACTTTTCCTACCACTGTAAACATTATTTAAATCTTGGATTAAATTATAATATTTCATGTATTTCAATGAAAAAACGTCATTCCCTTTTTATGGGTATTTCAGTATTAAAAATGGGGTTTTAAAAGAAAAGGGTATTTTGGTATTGAAAATGTTTTTAAAAGAAACGGGTATTTTAATATCTTAATGTTATTTGAATATGTGTTTAAAATTATTTTTAAAATGTTTTTGGATGAAAAATTGAAACTTTAAAATGTTTTATTCATGTTTTGGTTCTTAAAAATTATATATGATGGTGCATCCAAATAGTTCCAAGTGAGCCTGATATAAATTATATGATGGGGTAAAACAGATACCACTCTAATGCATTTAGTAATGGTTATGTTCTCTAAAGAATTATATTAGAAGTTGGTAATATGGTTTTTATGATTTTTAAGGGTTCTATAAGGGTTATATGAGATGTTTTCTCAAGGTACCTACATGAATTTTCAATGTTTTATAATTATCTTTCATAAAAATTATTTGATTTTAAAATCAAAGATAATGACATTTTTTAAAGGTTAAATTATTCCCTTTTTGGGAAAAGATATGTGTTTTTAATAAAATATTTTTATGGGTTTTTAATTTTTTTCAATGAACTAACAAACTTATTTTTATATACTATACTAAAAATTTTGTGATAATCCCATATTTTTAAAATGTTTTTCATAGGGTTTAAGGATGTGTAAAGGAAAGTGAGAGTTAAATTTGAAATTTGTAAATATTTTTCAAGAAAATAAATCATTATTTATTTTAAAAAATTTATATTATGGAATAAATGGATACTAATCAGATATGTCCACATTGTAAATTATTTTTTTATGTATGAGTTATGATATCATTCTATAAAACTCTAAACCTGGAAATATCTTATAATATAATAGAATTAATTCTTGACTTAAAACTCAAGATTATTTATTGTCTATGTTCGCATCCTTATACACTTATTGTGTGTCACTCTGGGCCTCTTTCTTAGTTCCATTTGGTATAACCACCTAAATTCCAAGGTTATCATTTTGTAACACACCAATTTATCCATACGGAAATAAATTAACATCTCAATGATTTCCAACCCCCTAGGAACATTGACCATGTAATATATTCTTTTTATCGTAATATCTCTAATCGAGTAGGGTTCATGTCAGTGTCATCAACCTATAGAATTGATGTCTCTTAATTTGACTTTCTGGAATTGAACTCTCCCTTGAAACTCCATGTAAATAGATTTATATAGGGTGTTATATTCCATAAATGGGCCTGAGATATCTACTGACATCTAGGGAAATAAGGGATAAATCCTTTCTCACATTATCTATTATTGAAATATCACTCATGACACACCCAACGTACTCTACTTAACCATGAAAATATATCATCATTGTTTTTAGAAATACTTAAAAGTTTATGATTCATGATATTATTTAAAGATAATATTAAAATATAAGATTCAATACATAGATCTGCATACAATAATATTCATTGAAACATAGAAATTTGGATTTCATATTTGATGGTTCTTTTCTCATAGCCTCTTATCATAGAGATTACCAAAGGCAATATAGCATCCCATCTTTTTATAACATAACTTTTCATTCCATTACACGGAACTGAGGATCTTTAAGGTTTAGTGTTTTGGAAACAAGGAACATAAAACATGAAAAAAAAACATTCTTCTTAAACACTTGAAAGGATTCTCCTCATGTTCACCCTAGTCTCATTACTGCATCTCATAACCTGGGGACATACATCAAAAGAAAGGGTGAGCAGAAGGCCCAGCAAGGGAAACAAGTGGAACATTTAACATATGAACTTGAGATACATCAATAAAGTCATGAAAAGAACTTTAAGGAATGAGAATGAAAATCATGAGGCATTTCATAATAAAAATAAAATTTTCCATAACTTTAAGATGTGGCTACATCATTTAACATAGACAATCATGAACATATCACCAAGGTCCATCCCCAAGGTGTCATTTGAAAATTACCAAGGTTATTCACCAAGGTATCATGAAAATTGTAATCTCTAGTGGTTACATCATTACCCAATGCATTGGAGCGCTATCAGGGCGCACCCTTAAATTTGCCTTAATTATCATGTGAGCCACATATATCATCATCAAACATTTCATAAATAACCCATATAGCATAAAAGAAATGGGTTTCATTTCATAATCATAACTTTTTAAAAACTGCTTTAAAGACATGATCTTTATATCACTTTAAAACCCACAGAAAAGGAAGGTGGTCTCATGTAAGTAAATCCCAGAATTTAAAATATAACATTTTGGTATATATGTGAATACCCCTTTAGAAGAAAGATCTTTGAGTATTCACTTAATAAAATAAAAGAACTTTAGAAAAAGAGAGAGACATTTTGAGACAGAAATTCTGCAGCATAACGGCAATGTTCTGAGGTTTTATAAGACATTAAAAGAGAGGTTAAATGGGTCAAACATTCATAAATGACCCATAAAATAGTACATGGACAGAATAAGAAGGATACATGATCATGGTAATGAAATTTCAAGGACATACCATTTGAAATGAAAAACATGGAAGGAAGAAAAAAAAATTAGGTTTCTCTTATGAAAGTTCGGAAGCCTAACGGTGTTACTTAAACATCAACAAAAATGATTTGAAAAGATCAAATAGGGTCTCTCATCATGTGAACATAAGAGTTTATTATGATAGATATAGAGATAATTCCCCAACATAACAAAAAGGAACTTGAAAGAATTTACATGAAAGTAGAACTTCAAAACGAGAAGGGTGAAGAACCACTTAAAAATTCGGCAGCCTAACGGCGCCACTTAAAACTTCAAAATATTGAATTGAAGCGAGGAAATGGGGTCTCTCATCATATGAAAATAAGAGTCCAGTATGATATATATAGAGGTCATACCCCAATATAACAAAAAGGAACTTGAAATAATTGACATGAAAGTAGAACTTCAAAACGAGAAGGGTGAAGAACCACTTAAAAATTCGGCAGCCTAACGGCGCCACTTAAAACTTCAAAATACTGAATTGAAGCGAGAAAATGGGGTCTCTCATCATATGAACATAAGAGTCCAGTATGATAGATATAGAGTTCATACCCCAATATAACAAAAAGGAACTTGAAATAATTGACATGAAAGTAGAACTTCAAAACGAGAAGGGTGAAGAACCACTTAAAAATTCGGCAGCCTAACGGCGCCACTTAAAACTTCAAAATACTGAATTGAAGCGATCAAATGGGGTCTCTCATCATATGATCATAAAAGATCAGTATGATAAATTTATAGATCATACCCCAACATAATAAAAAGGAACATGAAATACTTGAATGAAAATAGAACTTGAAAACGAGGAAGGTGAAAAAAAATCCCTTAAAAATTCGGCAGCCTAACGGCGCCACTTAAACATTCTTAAAACGAATTGATGAGAGAAAGGGGGGGTCTCTCATCATATGAACATGAAATAGGCAGTAGGATGAATATAAAAGAACATCCTCCAACATAAGAACATGGAGTATAAAAGAAATGACAAAAAAGAGATTACTTGAAAAGAAAGAGAGAGGTCGGATCCCTTACCTTAAAATGTAACTCTTAAACCTCAAAGGTTGGGACCTTGAGGGCTTGGGGGAACCTTGGGAGGACTCCTTGGGAGGTAATGAGACCAGAAATTCGTTGGGAATGAGTGGGGAGTCGAATGGATGAGAGGAGGGCTTGGTATTTATAGGGAAAGTGAGGGGACAAGACATTAATGGCCAAGAGACACCTCACATGTGCTTTTCTCAAACCCATGTGCTCTCCCTTTTCATTTATCATGGAGTTAGGCCACATGGGGCCCCCAAAACAATAATTCATCACCCTTGGCCGGCCAACCCTCAAAATATCTCATGACATCATCATGACACCGTTATGATGTCATTAAACATACAGAAACCCTAAAACTGTATTTTTACTATTCACTGAAAATTCAACTTTCTCAGAAAAATCCCAAAATTTCACATTAACCAAATATCAATGGTCTGATTTCAAAAATGAAATCCATTTTATAAAAATAATTTTCTAAATATTTTTAATTAAATTTTTAAATAAAAACACTATTCATCGAAAATTCATTTTTTTCAGAAAAAACCCCAAAAATTACCATAACATAATATCGATTCTCTGAGTTCAAAAATAACATCATTTTTATAAAAATAATTTTCTAATTATTTTTAATTAAATTTTTAATTAAAAAACACTATTCACCCGAAAAAACTAATACTTGAATAATAATTAATGAAACCGTTAATTAACTATTTTATTGATTCACATTACTTAATCAAGGTGCCTATATTATTTTAAAACTTTCTTTAAGTGAGATTACTAATCCATTTGGTCATATTACTAATCCTAATCATAAAATCACTATTCATAATTTACTATTCATCAAAAATCAAGTTGATCTTATTAGACTCTAAATTTAGTACTGAACATAATTGCAGAAGACCATTTTTTGAAAAATCATTACACATTTTTAATTATTTAGGGTTTACATAAACATATTTAAAATATCCTTTTTCTAAAATTCATCAAAAATATGCATACTATATTTATCCGGTCATTTCAAAATTCATAAACTTCATCATAAGAAGAAATCCCAATTTTTATTTAAAACAAGGATTACACAAGGTATTTACGGTCTCGTTACATAACCCCTTATAATACCAGCATAGGACCTAAGAGTAAGGTGTGCTAGGGTGATAGAATCTTGGGGCGGCTCAGTCAACATTGCCCGAGTAGTAATTTCTATCAGTTTGAACTTCTCACGAAGACGATTTCGTTCCAGCTTCACATGATGAAGTTCGGCTTGGATTTGATCCAGAGCAAAGCCCAGTGGTGCTACCTCATTCCCAAGCTCTGTTAGATGGGCTTCGATCGGTCCAAGACTACTAGGTGAGGCCATCGAATCTTCTTTCTATAATAATTAACCAAGATTACTTATATTTAGAGACAATAATCAAAACATTTTGCTCACAGCGGTCATGTTGACCGATGGTTATATAATAGTCAAAACCCACTGATCTCATTTTAATTATAATCATGTTTATCAAATAAAACATTTTTGTTGAGTATAACAATAACACATAAAATTAGGAAACAAAATTTATTTAAAAAAATTTCGGGTCGTTACAATCTTCCCCCCTTCTGAAATTGCGTCCTCGCAATTTTAAAATTGGGTTTTGAAATTTCATTGAAAGTCCCACATCGGAAAAGGAGTCAGTAAAACTATTACTTTAAAATAAAGAAAGGGAAGTACAATGGTCACCCGAGTTAACCCACACTAGGGTTCCATGTAGGAAAACATGGACATGGAGGAAAAAACAAAGGGTCAAGTTCTGAGGGAGAGTGATAGAGAACATGATTAGGAGAAAGTTAACCATGAGAAAATCCCAAACTTATGATGTGTGTAAACGGTCTTTGATTACCTAGTAGGAAACGTAAACCAACAACATTTTTGTTTTACGTTTCTTTTCATAATTTTGAGTATTTCATTTACTACATAGAACAAAAACATAACAAAATATACCTACCTTCAAGTAGAGTTTCATCCTTTAACAAGTCCCTACCAACACTAATCTTTTCTCCAAATGATGAGAATTCAAAAACACTTGGTCTCATAAAAGCACAAGAATCATCTTCTATAGAATCACATAATCTACAAAAGATTAACTATCTATTTCTTCTATCTTTAAACATTATCCCAAAAACAGAAAGGTTAAGGTAAAACAACTCTTCAAAAAGAAAGAATCCCATAGGAATGGAAACTACTTTTAAATCATCAAAGTTCCATGGTACTACCCAAAGTTCATCATAGACCATTCCATAAATAACGGTCCTTAAAATTCCTCAAAACAAACCAAACTAAGATTGAAACCCAAATACAATAAGGATTTGATAACATAGTCTTCCAAAACAACTTCATTGTTCATCTCCAGACAACATCAACCACTCCTAACATCTTATAAAAAAGTATCTAACCTAATCATATTTTACCCAAGATAGGTTAGTCATTCCCATAAGTAACCTAAATTACTATAAGTTCACCTTAAATTCATCTATTCTTCAAAATATAAGTCAACCTTACTCCTCAATGAAAATACCGTAGTAATCTATTTACCTCGATCAAATATGGTTCCCAAAATAATGAACGTCTTCCAAAATAATAATCATATTTTAATCCCCTAATCATCCCTGTCATATTAATACGAAAATCGTCGCATTTCCTATCACATTGGTTGTCGGAACATGTTCTTCCATTTCCCACCATTAACTAAGAAGAGGAAGCATAATTAGGGGCTTAAGTACTTAGCTAATAATCATGAAAAGGAACTGGAAGCATATAAGGATAACTTGTATATGAAAGGTATACCCTAACTTGTGATCTCCTAGGTTCCCATCTAGGTTATGAATGATCATATATTCTTATGTGAACCTTTATTTTATTTTATCTTTGTTCCTTTAACAATGGTTCATACCAAGCTTATGAATTTACCAAAGCATATCCCCCGGGAGTGTCGTAACCAAGAGTGCAGCAAGGCCCGTTGTCGTGTACCAGTTTCCGTTCGAGTCTAGCTCAAAGCGGTGTTTTCGGGTTTTACCCCTATGTACATCTGTGCCAGAGCCACCTCTACCTGCTCGTATCCAGACAGGGATGTATTTGCTTGGCAACCCCTTACTCAATACTCACCAAAATACCAGGAATATTTCCTATATTAAACTTTTCTATAGGGTTCCTCCTAGAGTTTTCATATCCTAATTTCCACAAATAACTAAACCATCCTTTGATACCAACTATAGCATCCCGTCTTTTTATAACATAACTTTTCATTCCATTACACGGAACTGAGGATCTTTAAGGTTTAGTGTCTTGGAAACAAGGAACATAAAACATGAAAAAAAAACATTCTTCTTAAACACTTGAAAGGATTCTCCTCATGTTCACCCTAGGCTCATTACTGCATCTCATAACCTGGGGACATACATCAAAAGAAAGGGTGAGCAGAAGGCCCAGCAAGGGAAACAAGTGGAACATTTAACATATGAACTTGAGATACATCAATAAAGTCATGAAAAGAACTTTAAGGAATGAGAAAGAAAATCATGAGGCATTTCATAATAAAAATAAAATTTTCCATAACTTTAAGATGTGGCTACATCATTTAACATAGACAATCATGAACATATCACCAAGGTCCATCCCCAAGGTGTCATTTGAAAATTACCAAGGTTATTCACCAAGGTATCATGAAAATTGTAATCTCTAGTGGTTACATCATTACCCAATGCATTGGAGCGCTATCAGGGCGCACCCTTAAATTTGCCTTAATTATCATGTGAGCCACATATATCATCATCAAACATTTCATAAATAACCCATATAGCATAAAAGAAATGGGTTTCATTTCATAATCATAACTTTTTAAAAACTGCTTTAAAGACATGATCTTTATATCACTTTAAAACCCACAGAAAAGGAAGGTGGTCTCATGTAAGTAAATCCTAGAATTTAAAATATAACATTTTGGTATATATGTGAATACCCCTTTAGAAGAAAGATCTTTGAGTATTCACTTAATAAAATAAAAGAACTTTAGAAAAAGAGAGAGACATTTTGAGACAGAAATTCTGCAGCATAACGGCAATGTTCTGAGGTTTTATAAGACATTAAAAGAGAGGTTAAATGGGTCAAACATTCATAAATGACCCATAAAATAGTACATGGACAGAATAAGAAGGATACATGATCATGGTAATGAAATTTCAAGGACATACCATTTGAAATCAAAAACATGGAAGGAAGAAAAAAAAATTAGGTTTCTCTTATGAAAGTTCGGAAGCCTAACGGTGTTACTTAAACATCAACAAAAATGATTTGAAAAGATCAAATAGGGTCTCTCATCATGTGAACATAAGAGTTTAGTATGATAGATATAGAGATAATTCCCCAACATAACAAAAAGGAACTTGAAAGAATTTACATGAAAGTAGAACTTCAAAACGAGAAGGGTGAAGAACCACTTAAAAATTCGGCAGCCTAACGGCGCCACTTAAAACTTCAAAATATTGAATTGAAGCGAGGAAATGGGGTCTCTCATCATATGAACATAAGAGTCCAGTATGATATATATAGAGGTCATACCCCAATATAACAAAAAGGAACTTGAAATAATTGACATGAAAGTAGAACTTCAAAACGAGAAGGGTGAAGAACCACTTAAAAATTCGGCAGCCTAACGGCGCCACTTAAAACATCAAAATACTGAATTGAAGCGAGAAAATGGGGTCTCTCATCATATGAACATAAGAGTCCAGTATGATAGATATAGAGTTCATACCCCAATATAACAAAAAGGAACTTGAAATAATTGACATGAAAGTAGAACTTCAAAACGAGAAGGGTGAAGAACCACTTAAAAATTCGGCAGCCTAACGGCGCCACTTAAAACTTCAAAATACTGAATTGAAGCGATCAAATGGGGTCTCTCATCATATGATCATAAAAGATCAGTATGATAAATTTAGAGATCATACCCCAACATAATAAAAAGGAACATGAAATACTTGAATGAAAATAGAACTTGAAAACGAGGAAGGTGAAAAAAAATCCCTTAAAAATTCGGCAGCCTAACGGCGCCACTTAAACATTCTTAAAACGAATTGATGAGAGCAAGGGGGGTCTCTCATCATATGAACATGAAATAGGCAGTAGGATGAATATAAAAGAACATCCTCCAACATAAGAACATGGAGTATAAAAGAAATGACAAAAAAGAGATTACTTGAAAAGAAAGAGAGAGGTCGGATCCCTTACCTTAAAATGTAACTCTTAAACCTCAAAGGTTGGGACCTTGAGGGCTTGGGGGAACCTTGGGAGGACTCCTTGGGAGGTAATGAGACCAGAAATTCGTTGGGAATGAGTGGGGAGTCGAATGGATGAGAGGAGGGCTTGGTATTTATAGGGAAAGTGAGGGGACAAGACATTAATGGCCAAGAGACACCTCACATGTGCTTTTCTCAAACCCATGTGCTCTCCCTTGTCATTTATCATGGAGTTAGGCCACATGGGGCCCCCAAAACAATAATTCATCACCCTTGGCCGGCCAACCCTCAAAATATCTCATGACATCATCATGACACCGTTATGATGTCATTAAACATACCGAAACCCTAAAACTGTATTTTTACTATTCACTGAAAATTCAACTTTCTCAGAAAAATCCCAAAATTTCACATTAACCAAATATCAATGCTCTGATTTCAAAAATGAAATCCATTTTATAAAAATAATTTTCTAAATATTTTTAATTAAATTTTTAAATAAAAACACTATTCATCGAAAATTCATTTTTTTCAGAAAAAACCCCAAAAATTACCATAACATAATATCGATTCTCTGAGTTCAAAAATAACATCATTTTTATAAAAATAATTTTCTAATTATTTTTAATTAAATTTTTAATTAAAAAACACTATTCACCCGAAAAAACTAATACTTGAATAATAATTAATGAAACCGTTAATTAACTATTTTATTGAATCACATTACTTAATCAAGGTGCCTATATTATTTTAAAACTTTCTTTAAGTGAGATTACTAATCCATTTGGTCATATTACTAATCCTAATCATAAAATCACTATTCATAATTTACTATTCATCAAAAATCAAGTTGATCTTATTAGACTCTAAATTTAGTACTGAACATAATTGCAGAAGACCATTTTTTGAAAATCATTACACATTTTTAATTATTTAGGGTTTACATAAACATATTTAAAATATCCTTTTTCTAAAATTCATCAAAAATATGCATACTATATTTATCCGGTCATTTCAAAATTCATAAACTTCATCATAAGAAGAAATCCCAATTTTTATTTAAAACAAGGATTACACAAGGTATTTACGGTCTCGTTACATAACCCCTTATAATACCAGCATAGGACCTAAGAGTAAGGTGTGCTAGGGTGATAGAATCTTGGGGCGGCTCAGTCAACATTGCCCGAGTAGTAATTTCTATCAGTTTGAACTTCTCACGAAGACGATTTCGTTCCAGCTTCACATGATGAAGTTCGGCTTGGATTTGATCCAGAGCAAAGCCCAGTGGTGCTACCTCCTTCCCAAGCTCTGTTAGATGGGCTTCGATCGGTCCAAGACTACTAGGTGAGGCCATCGAATCTTCTTTCTATAATAATTAACCAAGATTACTTATATTTAGAGACAATAATCAAAACATTTTGCTCACAGCGGTCATGTTGACCGATGGTTATATAATAGTCAAAACCCACTGATCTCATTTTAATTATAATCATGTTTATCAAATAAAACATTTTTGTTGAGTATAACAATAACACATAAAATTAGGAAACAAAATTTATTTAAAAAAATTTCGGGTCGTTACAGGCAAACACCATGAGAATTTATCTCAATGTATTTTAAACCACCTACCTATGATAACTTATATTGTATGTATGCTATTAGAAAATATCAACTAGATATAGAACAAGGTTCTTTAATAATGTCATGGAACCTCTAGGTTCTCATCATATTGGGGAACATATATGACATATTAGCATGACGTATATTATAATAACATTATCACATACAGGTATCTTGTAGGATAATAATAAATATGTCATAATAAAACAACTTTAATTTATAACACATGTAATCAAGTACTAAACAAGTTTGTTCTACCGCACCAACTCCAAAAGTAACACCAGTTTTAAGTGTTATGAGATTGATAAAAGATCTTTTATTGTGATTCATTATTTATACCCATTACATTGAGTTGTGATGCATCATATGACAGATAGATGTCTATAGAGACTGTATATGTTAGTGTATCTTCTTTTCACCCATGGTTTGATTGAGATGATAGTGAATATACCTTGTCTCTCCCATGGATCTAGGTAGATACCAGCCATGAAATATGCATGTATCTTCTACCACTCACCCACTACTTCATAATGAGATAGGTTAAATACTTATAAGGGTATATGGGTTGGGTAATTCAACCAACACCTGAGATTCAAGATAGAAAGAGATTATTATTTACTTTTGTGTACCCAATTTAATGAAAAGATAAAAGGGATTGTTGGAGATGTAGAGTGCCTCTAGAATCCTTGCTATGTAAAGGAAATGGATGATAATTAAACTGACTGAAAATAGATTCTTCTTCCCCATAGTATAGTTATCTATGTAGGTGATGATTCACCAGATGTTATCTATACTCTCTACCCACTACTTAGGTATTATAAGTATCACATATTTATTTTCATCCATAGATATGTTTATTTAATCTTTTAAACTTGTATATAACTTAATCTCTGGAGATGTGTATTTCATATAGCCTCCATAACTATATACAATTTTGGATATAGATATTTTTATTTCCTTTTGTAGGGATGTTTATTTACTCAAGTACCAAAATAGCTCGATATGTAACTTTTCTATAGTTAAATCAAGATAGGTGAAGACATGTATTCAATATAACATTTCATGAATAGTACTATACCGAACCAACCCATAATACAATATAAACTGGTATTAGAGTCGATTTTGAACTAACCCAAAGAGTGTTCCCTATCTCCACGGGCTGGAAAAAAGAACATGGGAATCAATAAATAACAATTCAGAATGATTTCTCCCTTAAAAGATTATAAAAATTAAAGTATACTACAAAATAATTATGAGATACATACATCAATAAAATTATAACATGTACAATGAGATGATAATAAATCTGTAAAAAACAAAACCACCAAGAACCCATCTCCTGGTGGTCCATGACCACCCAATATGTCCCCAGACACTTACCCTTGGTCTCCCAAACTAGAAACCACAAAGGAATGAGAGAGCATGAACACCTGTTATAAGATCATAAAGGTTGTAAACACCAAATGGTACAAACAGGGTGTGATCTAAAGAGACCAATAGGATTCCACCAAAGATTCTATGCAGTCACATCATAAGGTAAGACGAATATGCTAAGAGAGGATTACAATAAATAGAGTATATGAAAAAACATAAAAATTGAGTTTTAACAATTTAAAAATCATTTATCAAACCAAATCTATAAAATATTATATTTCACCATTTTAAAACTAAAAATTTTCTTGAAACTGTTTGTAAACAATTTCATAAGAAAGATCCAAATAATCAATAAAAGATGAGAATATGCACATGATACAGAAATCTGAATAAGATTCAAGGTGCATAATAGAAATAAATGAATCAAGCAAAGAAACATTGGTGAAAAATAGTGACAAAGAACATTTTCATGTATCAAGATCAAGTATATGTATTTCATGGGAAAAAAAGGTATGATAGTGAGTTTTCCTCAGAATAGATAATCAAAGTACAACATGACAAATTGTCTGGCTTACATCTAGTCTCTCAGGTTTCAAGAAATCTAGTTCCATGTACAGCCGCTTTCTTGGTCCCATGTACATAACCTAAACCTTTCATATTATCTGTGGATACACAATAAGTTTATGAGTCTTCTAGTCAATAAAATATCTACTTCATCCCACCTAACTATTGAGGTTCCCATGACTAGTAAAAAGAGGTGAGTGAGATAATCATGTTATGAAGTTCACAATGGGGATCCTTATCGGTATCAATCATGTGAACTAGGCCTTACATCGCATCTCACTCTCACCCTTGAACTCCCACAAATTAAATAATCCCTTTTCAACACCCAATAATGGGAAGTAAAAGAATCAACATATTTTCTTAAAGTAATTATTACAAGAGAGGTTCATCATAAAGTTCCAACTGATCCATCAAGAATAATCCATTCAATTCAAATTAATGTAAAAAATTAATCATTTAAAAGGGTAATCATACACACTTCCTTTCACAAATCATCATGACAATGCCAAAAATGACCTTAAAATAATAATTTATTTCAAAGAAACTCAAAATAATTCAAATTTAGTATTACAATTTTAAAAGGATTGAATACATTTAAATATAGGGGTTTACACACTCTTTCCGTGTGAATAAATAATTTATTTCAAATAACAAAAGAGAACGAATTTAAAAAAAATATAAAATCAATAAAATATGTTTCTTATTCATTTCATAAATTTAATCATTTTAAAATTTTTACAAAACGTAAAATTGTTCAACTCATTCCTTTCAAATCAAAGAATTTCATTTTAAGAACAAAAACTCAGGGCAAATCCTTCAATTTCAACAAAAAATACTTTAAAAATTATTTCAAAATAAATAAAAATGAAAATGGAATTAAATAGTTCACAAAAAGGTGCAATAGATCAAGATTATATCCATTCAATTAATTCCCTATTCCATTCATAGAGAATAGGGTCAAAAAAATAACACAGAATTTCAAGGATAAAATTCATAGAACATGTGATAGAAATTAGGAAACATGTACGTATTAATTATAAATAAACAATGAATTGAAAAATTAAAGAAAATCATAAAAAACCTACTTGGATTATTTGAAATCCAACCTCAATTAATCCAAAATTTGTTACCTCCGTTGGTAATTAATAGATCTAAGAAGAGAGATCTTGATAGGAGAGAAGAGATACTAGATCTACAATCCCTCATCAATCAACCATGATTAGTAATTACATCATAAACTCTACGGATAATGAATGAAGATAATATTGGAGATCCAAGATCAAAAACAAAATACTCACTGGAAGTGAGATCACTTCTTCAAAGGGTACTTTGATCTTTCAAGAAATGAGGATTAGAGACCCAAAATGACACTAGGTTGCTCCCCAAATCCAAATGATTGGATTTACGTTCTAGTGAGATGTTTTAATAGTTAATTAGGTGGGTTTTGGAAATTTAAATAAGATTTTATGTGCTATAATTAACATTTTCATGGTTTCCTAGGTTAGGTCGCACGATTAGTACTAACGGTGTGCCTAACCGTGAACCCAAAATAGAGCCCCTAGAAATGTTGCACAATAAGGCTACACACATAGTTTAACTATGAAAAAACCGTGTGACCCCCTTCTGTCCAGGTCACATACTATGTCAAACCATGCTCAAACTGTGTATAAACTATGAACTGGCCCATAAACCTTAAAAAAGTCCAGAAAAAAAGAGGAAATGACCTGTGAAGAGAACCAATCATTGGGTACTCAAATATATAGGTCAAAACACATAAAAATGGGTAATAGGTTGTTACAACCATAGGAATTTATCTGCCCAATAATATATCACTCCAAATTATAGAACAATATGACACAAGATGAAATCTAGCACTCATCTTGTGATGTGGAGGGTCCAAATTACAAAAAAGATACTCATCCAAAGGTTAAAAACCCAAACACAACTCCAATAGAAACCCACCGATATGATCACATTTATCCCAAATGAAGAATGAATGAAGACCTAGCATAGGTATCCCCATCATTTATTATTAACCAAAATGGTCTACGATAAGAAAAGTACATCCCTTAGACCCAAAGAAGAGACTTCAACCACTCATGAAGGAGAAACATCTAAGATCCAACATCCACAAGAAAGTTAAAGAACTAACAATGATTTCTACCTTGGGTAAGCACTTGACTATTACATGGGATTTCTAAAACTCAACTTCATAGCTCAATGAGTACATAAAATAAAACTCTATCACCACATGGTGCCTAGTCTATTAAAAAAATCCATATTATCTTAGTTAACCGTTTATATTCTCAAGGTCTATCCTTGTCCAATTGGAATGAGATCACACATCCATGTCAGTGCACAATAGTGAACTATACTCTCATGATGGAGAGCATCCATTACATCAAAATTTCTCTATAAACATAAAGTAAAAAAAGTATAAAAAGAAACAAAAATCCCCGAACATTTCAAGGATTCTTAGCACAATATTCCACTCTATCATAAGGAGAACAAAAAACATCAAGGAACTAAATTCCTTCTAAAAGTAAGGTTAATAATTTCAGTGTGAACATCCAAAATTCACAACCATAGAGATCTCAAGAAAAGGAAACATTCTCACATCATCAATTCACAAATTACTCAAACCAAGTACTACAAGTTATCATTCCCAAAGATCCCAAAACAAAAGGCTTCCAAAACAGACAAGGAAAAAGAAGAAAAAACATAAATAGTTTCCACTCCAACGATGAAAATAGAAGCTGGAACAATATGAACCATGTCTGGTAGCTGACTTCATAAAAATAGAATCTCCTACACTTTGTGAGAATATTCACTCCAAGTCATATGGATACATCCTTATTATATTAATGTATCTATTTCCCCATAGTCAGAAGCTAATATTCTCAACTAAAACATCCCTTTCTAGTCTCCCAACTTATATATTTTCTTAAGGTGACACGAACAACCCCACCATTTACAAACTCTAAGATATTTGAAACACGTCTTCTTAAAAGGACTAGGTTCTCCACATTAGAAACAAATGTCAATCCTCTTATTTTCTCAAGGATACTTTACTTCCATAACAAAAAATGATTAATTTAGTTATTTATGTTTTTTTCTAGCTCCACTTTAGCTGAGAAAGCCTTATTGATCATCCCCAAATAAGATATCAAACAAGACATAGGCATGATGGTTAATAAGTGTGGGTGCAGACCTTTTCTAAATTGTATAGTCTTACTGAAATCATTACAAACAATATTAGGTATAAAATATACAAAACATGGACATTTCATAGAATACTCTCCAATCGATAATTCATCTTGACCAAAACCCAAGAACTCGGTAAACTTCTCCTTATTTGCTTCCTTAGGGTATTGGAACCTAATTAAGATTGAGTTGAAGAATTTATAAGACATTATTTCATGTTGACATGAGGGATTCACATCTTACCACCACTCCTGGATAGGTCTCTTAAATAATGAGTCGGTAGACATAACATTCTAAACATCGAGAGTCTTGAGAAAATCAAAAATCTCATCAACTTCTTCCAGAAACTTTAATGTCTCAAGAGAACCTTGTTATCCTTTATAATAAATTGTATGAAAATCATGGAATTTAGGTATGGGATTAAAATATTGGAAGGTACATGGATCCACCAGTCAGTATAGAGTCTGGTTAGAGTCAACAACATTAGACACTACCTCTAGAAAAAATGAATAATTTCCTGGAGGATCGGACCATTGGACCAACATTTTATCTTTCTTGAAGGACTTTGTAGGAGACATTTCTAAACATCAAAAAATAGACATATCAACTCAGGAATAAGAAAACCAAAACCATAAAATCCAAAAACTCTCATACAAACCATTTTATCAAATAATCATTGATTTCGAAACACACCAAAGTTCATCATTTATAAAACATCACTCTTTCCTTTCAAAATGATAAATCGTGATATAAATCAATCCAAGTTTCAAAAACCATTTACCAACACTTAACCCCATTTTCAAATCATCAGAATTACTTCCATTTAAATCAAATAAAAAAGAAAAATTCCTTATTAAAGCACTATTTTAACACCTTACATAAGAGTCTTTGAAAATCAGTTTTCCAAAAAAACATTTCATAAAAATCACATTATTGTAATTAAAACCACTTTTCTAAAGCACACAAAAAAATTTAATCCAAAATTTTGGTTTTCGCAAAGGATTTAAATTCACCAACATGGTATTAATGATAAAACATCCACAAAAGATAATTAATCATACTATATCTATAACTAAACTAACTAGACACACTCAAGTAAAGTCACCTGAAAGATAATAAAGAAGGTGTCATGTTTGGCTTAGAGTATAACTATTCATGGAATGTTTGTGCTAGTAAACCACAAACCAATATCACAATAGTTCTGGTATTGAATTCCAGATCAAAAAATCCAATACCTCACATTTTTTCAAGTCATTAAGGTGTAGTGCAACTTTGGTCATATTTATATTTAAACCTAAAACTCATAAGAGATTCCCAAAATAAAATATAATCTCATCTGGAATCTAAATCTCATTTTTTCTAAGGGAAAATTTATTAAAGCAAATACTCAAGTCTCCACTTTCCCTAGTAACTCAAGTCCCCTCTTGAATAGGTGGTGATCAAGAAACAACTCAAAGACTACCTCTTGAGTCCTCACACATTATTAATCCCCTTTATATAATGAATCACACAGAAAACATAAGGGATTTAAAATTAAAGTAGTTTTCTTTAAGGAATGACATCATTTGATACCATTTTTAACAAAAAAAACCTAGAATACCATCTAAACTGATATCTGAGAAAATTATCCACTAACCAGACTAGTGTTATGATCTCTATGGGCTGGTGACAAGAACCTAGGAATCAATAAATAACCATCAAGAACAATTTCACCCTCAAAATATTACAATAATAAAAGTACACTGTGGAAACATATTCATATACATACAATAATATAATCATAACATGTACAAGGAGACAATACAAAAAATAGAAATAAAAAAAAGGATACTAAAAACCCTACTTCTGGTGGTCCAGGACCACCCATCATGTCCCATGTTACTTACCCTTGGTCCCCCTAAATCAAAACCAAAAACTAAGCTGAAATAATGAGCACATGTTATAAGATTATAATGGCTAGAAACACCAAATGGTACATGTAGTGTGTGAGAGAAAGAGCCCAATAGGATTCCACCAAATATTCTATATAGTTACTTCATATGGTAGGCCAAATATTCTAATATTGGATTAAAATAAAGAGATTATGAGGATTAGTTTAAAAATATAGTTTTAAACATTTAAAAATTTATTTATCAAACCAAACATATAAAAATGAAATTTACAAATTTAAAAAAGTAATATTCTATTGGAAATTTTTGAAACCCATTTTAAAAGATAGAGTGAAATAATCAAGAAAATATGAGAATATGAGCTTGAAATAGAAAGGGGAACATGTTTCAATACAATAGAGTCAGGGTACATAATAAAAATAAATGAATCAAGTAAGGAAACATTGGTGCCAAATAGTGACAAAGAATGATTTCTTGTATCAAGATAAATTATACAGATTTCATGGGTTCAGCCTAGGTATGATAATGATTCCACCTCAAAATAGAAAATTTAATTACAACATGACTAATTTTCGGACTTACATCTAGTCTCACGGGGTCTCAAGAAAATCAGTTCCATACACAACTACTTTCTAGGCCAAATGTCCATAACCTAAACCTTTTGTATTACCTATGAATCCAATATAAGGGTGTGAATTATCTATTTAAGAATATATCCAGGTCATCCCATCTAACTATCTCGGTTCTCATGACTATCCAAATGAGTATATTGAGAAAATCAAGTTACGAGGATCAAAATGGGGATCCTTATTAGTATCAATCAAGGGATCTGGCCCTCAAATTACTTCTCAATCTCACCCACGAACACCCACAAAGTAAATAATACCAATTTCAAAACTCAATAATGGGAAGTACAAAAATCAATAATGTTACATAAAAGGATTATTATAAGAGATGATCTTCATAAAGTGTCAACCAGACCACCAAGAATCATCCATTCAATTGAAATCATTTTATCAAAATAAACATTAAAAGGGTAATTATACCCACTTTATTTCAAAAAAAATCATATTAATTCCAAAAGGGACTTTAAGAAAATACTTTATTTTAAACAAACCCAAAAGCATTCAAAGAAAATATTTTAATTTTAAAAGGTTTGAATATTTTTCAAAACATGGTTTTACACCCTCTTTCCATGTGAATATTTCAAATAAACCAAGGGAACCAATTTCAAAAAAAATGTAAAATCAATCAAATATGGTTCTTTTTCATTTCCTAAATTCAATTATTTGAAACTATTTATAAAACATCAAATAATTCAACTCATTCCATTCAAATCAAGGAATTCCAGTTTAAGATCAAAAACCAGATCCAAACCCTCAATTTCACCAAACAATCCTATAAAATTTCATTGAAGATAAATAAAAAAACATTTCATTAAAAAATTCACAAAAGTGTGTAATAAATCAAGATTATATCCATTCAATTAATTCCATGTTCAATTTGAAGAGAAAAACATCAAAGACGCATTCAAAGGTAATTTCAAGGATAAATTTCATAGAACATGTGTTGTAAATTAAGAAAAATGTACCTATGATTTTTAAAACAAAAATTAATTAAAACTGAATTAAAATCATAGAAATATCTACTTATAGTTTTTGGAATCCAACTGTAATGAATCTAAAATGTTTCGGTTATGTTGGTGATCATCAGATCTAAGAAGAGAGATCTCAATGGGAGAGAAGAGATCCTAGATCTACAATTCCACATCAATCAACCATGATTAAAAAGGACATAATAACATATATGGAGAAATAATAAAGAGAATGTGTTATATCCATGATCAATAATAAAAGACACATCATAAGGGGGTCGCTACTTTAATCGCCATGTCGATCCGGCAAGAAATGAGGTTTGGAGAGCCAAAATAGATCTAGGTTTCTCCCAAAATCCAAAGGATCGTATTTAAGATTGAGTGGGAGGTATTTAGTGTGAATTAGGGTATTTTACAGAATTTAATTATGATTTTTGGAAATTTAATTACCATTTACATGGTTTCCTATGTATGGTCGCACGGTTAGTACTAATCGTGTGCCAAACCACGCACCCCAAACAGAGCCCCTAAAAGTTTTGCACACTTAGGCTGCACACTTAGATTAACCATGAAAAAACCATGTGACCCCCATCTGTCTAGGTTTCACACTTTTTGAAACCATTCTCAAACCATGAACAGGCCAAAAAACCATCAAATTAGTCTATAAAAACACTAGAAATAATCTGCAAGGAGACCTATTAATTGATTACTCAAATCTATTATCAAAACACATAAATACAGGTAATGAGATGTTCCAAGTACATATAGGGTAAATTATTAGTCATAAAATATATAATGGTTTTTATGATATGAATCATATTTCTTTATTAAGAAATATTTTTATTTGGGAATCATGATGGATGATAGTTACAGGTAGACTGGCCATAGATATTTATGGTGATAAATCTAGGTGAAATCACATTATCTACACTTTATTTTTATTGATTCATGTAGACACTAAATGTTATGGTTTTTTTATAAAACTTATGACATTATGTGGTCACCCAAATCATTCTCCAAGTAAGTTTATTTAAATAAAATAGTACAATACAAGCATGAGGTGTAAAGATCTTACACCAATAGGGGAATAAGGGGATGCAAGCTAAGATCTCAAAGAAAAGCAAACAAAAATCTTGAGATGAAAAAAACATGACCAAAACATCCTATCATAATCCTTTCAATGACCTTCTCTAAAAAGTAAAGTGGAATGAAAGTCTCTACCCATTGGGGGATCTGCATACCTAAATGCCACCAAGGGAAAAGTGCCCATTCATTGCAGAAAATCTGAAGTCAAACCGAATAATTATCTAGAACCGAGAGAAATAAGATTCATCAGCTCATCCCAAGTCTATAGTGAAAATGTTCCAAAACATGTAATACACTCATCATAACAAGACCAACAGCCTAATGAACTAATGGAAGAACCAAATAGTTAATAATAGAGATGTATCTGCCTCCACCTGAAATACATCAACAAAATTCAGAGAAAACAGACACTAAATGTTATTGTATTGGGTCACTTGTTGGGAAAAAGATAAAAGGTATTATTATACTCACCCATGAATTCTAACTTTCATATAATTCTCTTTGTTTCTATATATTCAAATTATGTGGGATATCAATGATCATGGATCCATGAGATGGATGGAAGATATGGATTGTTTATGGAGTGTAGATCTCATGATTAAAACCACCTATGTGTCCCCAATATTGTGATTGTGACTATTTAGGATGAGTGATTTGTTTCTATATATCCCATTGTATTACCTTACATTATATCATATATATTTTTTATATGTATTAATCTATTGCATTTTTTATATTATTTTATTTCATGCATGTTATGGTAGAACTAGATTTTTGATAATAGGTGACTGGTTGATTTAGAGGTAATTTGTCCCATATTATGCAGAAAACTCAACATTGGTCATAATCTCTTAGCCTAGTGAAGGTAGTCTTATCGAGTCGAAAAACTAGTAAGTCATTATGTGATGGAACCAGAGTGATAGGATGGATTATGGAGTTGGGAACAAGTGAGGTTAGTTAGGATAGACTGCATAGAGCCTTAATAACAATATTTAGTACATGTGGTCACAATATAGGACCAGTAAAGGTTGTGGAAGATGATGTATATCTAATAATTACTCATATTTATGACACATGATAGGGAAATTAAAATGATAAATAGAAATAAAAATGGGAGAACATGCATCATATAAATCCAAGACATGATTTTCTAATTGCTTGTTTGATGTGGTTGCATCTATATACAGTCTACATTGGTAGAACTGAAGATAGAGTAATTGTCTCATCATCATTTACTATGGGACTAAGGTTGATATACTTCTTTTTGGATAGTGTTTCAGGATTTTCAAGATTTATATATTTCATTTTTCATTGGTGGTTTTGATGATGAGATGAGATGGAGATACCGTATAGTATATTTTGGAATCACTCATGACAAATCGATTTATAGGGACTAGGAAGATTTAGATGGTAATCTAGTTGTATGGTGTTATCGAATACCTATGGGATGATAGAAAATTTCATTGATGATTTTTAGATTTCCTATTTTGTTTGATGAGTTGGTTGAAAATTTGGGAACTATTTTTTTGTTATATTTGAAGAACAAGGAAATTATACAATAATTAAAGATCTATACCTTTGTGTTTTCACTGACTGGTGTACCTGCAATTGATATTTTGATTTTGTGGGATATTTGGGATAATAGTAACACAGTATAGGTGTAGTGATATCTAGGAGAACTATTGGTGTTGAGATTTATAGAGATAAATTCTACCCCTGATAAGAATTATTTGGGATAACAGACATAAATAATTATATAAAGTGATGTAAATATGGGATTTAATCCAAATTATAAATTAAGGATTCCTCAAAGGAATGAAATGTGGAAATTGTCATTTTTGTGGAGTCATTCTATAAATTTTGTTCTCTATGTATATCTTGGAGGTTCTTTATAGTATAAGGATTATGGAATGGATTTGGGTAAAAGTATTTCCATGAAATCATTAGAGTTTCCTCACTCTTCTCTGGTTAGGTCTAATGTTAGGGTCTATATTAAATTGTTTTTGGGCATTTTTACATGGAGTGTACTACCCTATCCAAGAGTAGGGTCATGGTTATCAATGAATTTTCAACCACTGTGTTCTATGGTTGGGAAAGAATAGTTAATATGTGAGACCTAATTGGTAGTAATTTTCATACCAAATTGATAATAAGATGACTAGACATTCTGATATGTATTGGGGAAGTCATTAATGATTCATGTTAATGGTGGATAAACTCTATGGAAGGTTAGTGTATATTATGTGGTAGTGATATTAGAGTCATCATGATTTATGAAAGTGGATAAAAAAGGTGAGCAGTGAGTTCACCTTGAAAGAAATTTAGTGATGTGGTTGATCACATTTCGTGATAAGTTTATGTCTATGAGTATCCAAAAAAAATATCTTCCTATATTGATTGATGAAGATGCATTACAACCTTGAGTTGTTATCTATGGGTGGTAGTGATTGCTAAGGGGATGAAAGTGTTCTACACAAGACTGTTGGACCACTATGAGGGGGAAAAATAATTTCTTATTTATATGAATCAATATTCTTGAACTCATCCTCTTTAAATTATAAAGGTTCTGATCTACTTAGTATTATGTCACATCCTGACCTCACGTGTAATAATAATAAAAGATAGATAATTTCAGTGGATTTAAAAGGTTTTTCTATAAATACTTACTCATTACCATGTTTGTTATATTCCCCAATATAGATTAACCACTATAGAAATAATATGTTATAAAAATAGTTCATTAAACACACCAACTAAAATCCAACAACAACTATTCAGACACCCCCAATTGAAAACTCTACTTTAGTGACTGGTCAAACATGAAAATAAAAACATCCATTCATTTTGATCGAGTAATATAAATATCTCATTTATCTTCAGGGATTACTCTATTTCTCTTTAAGATAATATTACTCTATTTTCCTAAAATATCAGGTTCTATCATTTACATCATAAAGATCATTAAAAACTAATAATCTTGATCCAAATAGCTGGTCTCAAAACTCTCACTAGGATTTATAAATTTCAACCTAAAATTTCTACTCCATGTTGTGTGGGTCAGACTCTACAACATAGATTAACTGTCATAGATATAAGTGGATAAAATAGTATTCGTTTAGATGCCCCAATTTCAATCCCCAAATAAATGGTTACACACTCTATTTCACACACTAATATAGATTTTACTCTATTATTTTATTTATTTTTGAGTCAGTTTCCCTCTCTCTCTTAATGGGTGGTTTTCAATAAAAATTTGTAAATCTTGGGCATAAAACAGAGGTCATACTTTTTGGTTCATGGTTAGTTCTAATAGTATAGGAACCATGAAACGATCACAAATATTATAGTAGATCCTAATTTCATTGTTGGAACATGGTTATTGTAACCATGTGTCCTTCCCATGTGGGTAACTAGACACTCTAGTTAGAGGCATGTGGTAAGCATATGGTTTTGCTAACTATGATTCCTAACTATAAACAATGTCCATGTTATTAAAAATGTAATCTTACCCTTTATACCCTACACAATTTTTTTACCTCATTTCCTCTCATATCTTCCCCCATTAGAGACTAGCATCTATGCACACCAAAATCAATAGTTCCCCCTTATGATTCCATGGTTGTTCTTCACGGTTTGTAGTTGAATATTCTAGATAAACTCTCTAAACCTCCTTTCTTCATTACTTTCTCTATTTTCATTTACTTTTCTTTCACTTCCATGGTCTTTGTGATCTATTCTTCTTGTTCACTCAATTTATATTTGGGTGTTTTGTGGTTTAGGGTTTGTGGAGTTTCTTCTTGTCCCCTTAAGGAACTTTATAACTTTTTCATGGTGGATTAGTTCCATAATTTGAAAAATAGTAAAATATAATATAGGTGGTAATTTGTAGAGATATTTAAATTTTTGAACAATGAATACTTGTTGTTTTAGAGGAATTTTTTATTCATTTTAAAAATTATGTCATGTATAAAATGTAGTATTTTTTAATATAAGGTTGTAATTTTTTAAGTTTCATCAAATGTACATAGGGGTTTACTTTATTTTCAAATTAAAAATCTTATTTTGAGAAACCAGTGCTTACTAACTATTTCTATAAATTCAAAATTGAATATTTGAATTGTATGATTAGACAATAATGGGTGTTTGGTTTTAAAACCATGTTTTTCAACATGGTTTTAGAATAAGAACTCATGAGTCCCAAATGGGAGTTTCTAAATGAGTTCTTTAGAAAATTAAATCCCCTTCAAACATGCCCTGAGTGTTTTAGAAAATAAGTGTTTCTTATTTTATGTATGTGATGGTGCCTAGTGAAGGGAATTATGTATTTTTTAAATTTCTTCTTGATGGAATTGTAGTTATTTATTATGATGGAATTGGAGGTGAGGGAATGTCACTTTTTTATAAGTGAAAAAATGTAATTTCATATATAATGTTTGAAATGATTGTTTTATTCGCATTTATTTTATATTAATGGGTAACCCTAGTTGTCTAGGTGGGAAGTTTAAGTATACTTATAGCACTATTTTAAAATCATGCTCGGATATGTGTCCCTAAAATATATGTTAATCTATTTATGGATTGTCCCCCTTGGTTAGGCCAATGAGGGAAATGTCAAGTGTTAATGTGGATTGATATTATATGGTTATAGACTTATTTATTAGTTTATATAGCCTTTTCCTAGATTGTATCAATAGATTCTATTTTCCCATGATAACTTCTATTATGCGAGATATATTTTACATCACTTGGAACCGTTAATTTCAAAGTATTTTTTGTATAATGTTATCCACTCGCCTTTAAAAAATATTTTGATTATCCCATGAATCATTATTAATTTAAAAGGTTTCTCAAATAGTTTCATATAAAATATTTTGGTGATTTGGAATAGAAAATATTTTTATTGTTAATTAGACGTGATGATTATTTTTAATAGAAAACCAAATGATAACTTTTATATTTATATTTTAAAACATTCATGAAATAGATCTATTCTTAATGTGGGATTCATGGATCTATGGGTGGTTTCATAATATGATGTCTAGCTCATTCCAATCATATTTACAGGTTAATCAGGTTTATTTGAGAGGAAACATAATTTTTTTGGGTTCTATATCATTCATGGATAACACCTGGTGAAATTGATTCACTCTGTTCATAGAGATAGTGGATGAAGGTTTTCTTATTTTATTAATTTTGTTAACTCTAATGTATCATCCTCTTAGAATTTCTACTATTCATTCTATATGTTGTATCTTTTTAGAGATATTTTTTAGATTTTTTATATTTCTTAGATGGTATTGATAGTGTTATGCCTTGAATTTAATTTTATGTTCTATTTGGTCTTATGTTTATTTGTATCTCCTTATTTCTATGGTGTGACTTCTTAACATATTGAATGTAAATTTTAGTTTCGAAGGTGTAAACCCATTATTAAATATTTATAATTATTTAAAAAAATCCTATTATTTCTCATTTTATTCAATTGGTACTTTTCACTATCCCAGGAGAATAAAAAATTCCTATCGTTCCTTGTCAGCAGTTCAAAATTTCATTAATTGTTTTTTAATTAATTTTAAAATCCATTCCGAAATACCTTTGCAAGATTAAATACAAGTATGACATTAACCAAAATACACTAATGTTGTGAATTAAGACTCTTGTTAGGATCAAAACCACCAGCCACATATTATGTAAACAATTTTAAAAAAAATTGGTTATATAATTCCTCTACTATCATATAATTTAAAGAATATACTCAAAACTAGAAGATAAACATAAATTTGAGAAAAAAAGGAAAATAAAACTCAATTAAAATTAAAAAAATTGTATGCCTTGTAATCCTCTTACCATCATGAGTCTAATTCTATTTATGAATTGAAATTTAGTCAAGAATAGAGAGATAAATCATCCAGAAAATATTCAAATATTAGAAAAGATATGTTTAATAGAAAAAATGCAAACACATTCTCTACCAACTCATTGTTAAGATTCTAACCTATAAATGCCCAATTTTTTCATTATATATATTCAAGAACCCATTACAACAACCCAAATTACCTAAAACACCCTAAAATAGAAAATTAACAAATAAAACAAAACTAGTAAGATCATTGCTTAAGAAAATCATTTAACTAAAGTTAAATTACTATTCAAAAAATCTCTAATAAAGAAAAATTCTATCCCTACACTTGATTCTCAACCAAATCATGACTCAACTCATATAATTCAAAATTTAGCAATAATAAGAACCAAAAAATTCTATAAAATCGTTCAATAAAAAAACATTACATGTCAGTTTACATTATAATAAAACGCATGTTTTATCACATGTTGTACTAGAAATTATATTTATTTAAACAATTAAATAAACACACAATAAAAACAATAAACAATGCAACTCATTTTATTTCTCTTTTAAAATATGTTAATATCTTTATCAAAACTATCATTATCTGTATTCTATTATGCCCATTATAGGAATAAACAAAAATCAACAACATGTTAGATTCACATTTAACATTTAATTTCAATAGGCTCTTTAACATGATAATTACACCATGACAATAATAAAAACTACTAAATAATAACCTCAAGAAAAATCACATGCCAGGATATAAAATTTAAAATATTTATTCTCATATGCTAACAAAAAATTAATATGCATTAATCCAAATGATTGAATATTCAATTCTATCTTTATTTTAATATTAAAACACTTAACTATTCAATCATAATTATAAAAATAATAATAAAATATTTAAACATGAAAGTAAAACTTTTTGTACATGTCAAATTATCCCAATGCTTCACTTCATTAGGCTAAATTTTCATTGAATTTAATATCTTTAGAAACATCATTCAATCCAATAAACTAATAATTTTACCCAATTTCAAGTTTTCATAATCCATTTAAAAAAATTAAATCTACCAAAACATGGTAAAATTTATCATTAATCACTTTTATTCATACCTCAAGAATTCTTGAAAATTTTAAATCAAATAACATGATTTTGAAATTGTTTAAAAAATGTTTACAAAAAAGTACATATTGTATGTTTAAAAATATAAACATCAAAAAATTTACATCACCCATTGAACACATATCATGTAAATATTTTAGAAAATAAATGGTTCAAAATATTATCTAATTAATTTATTTAAACCGTAATAATATTAAACCAATTTCAAAATCCACACTAGTATTTATCAATCCGATATTCTATATAATTCATGATTAATTTTAACCACTTGAATATCCATTTAATAATTCCTAATATATTCATACAAATCTTGAACATCACTTAATCATTTAAAATCCATCTGATCATAAAATAAATTATTTTTTCTTAAACCCTGATTAAAAATAAATTTTTAATTCAATTTCCTTATTTAAAATTTCAACATCATATTTTTTTAAAATTGCTCAAAATAATTTTTTCATCATATCACAAAAAATTTAAATAACTACATAATTGAAACCTGATTTTAAATCTATAAAAAAATATAATATTTTAAAACTAAGTCATAAAAAACTAAATTATTCCATGGAAAAAATCCTTAATCATTTGAACACGAGTTCCTATTAAACCACGTGGAAATAAATTAAGAAACACTTCATTTTTAAATCTACTTATTTAAAATTTTGGTAAATAAAATAATGAACAAAAATAATTTTAATTTGACCCTAAAATACACTCTTCACATCATCATTGAATATTCCCTTTATTATCTCAAAATAAATTCAAGACTCTTCATATCATTCCCCCATTTTAACATAACCAAATAAACCATAGCAACATGGCATCAATTTATCAGATACACAATAAAAAAATAAAAACCCCCATAATAATTTTTCCAAAATCATATATACCTTTTATATTTTCAGGATTTCTTATTCAAGATGTTGCATGTATAAAATTATTTATCATTATATTCCTCATTAATTCATTATAATAAAATATGAACAAGGCATATTAAATTACACTTTTAATTATCTCATACTTTTTCAATCATTATCATATCTTATTAATGAATACCCCATTTCAACAAAAATCAATTGATTTTAATAAATAACACATAAAATTTTTGAACAAATCAGTTAATCATCATAATTGATTTCACCACATCATCAAGAACATGCCATTGATTTTAATTATAAATAACATGTTTGAAAAAGTATGGATTAGATTATTAATTATTAAATCCACTAACTAAAATAAATATCACAGATGAAGCTAAAAATAAATTAAATTCACCAGTGTGAAAACAAATGTCATATACCTATAATCTAAAATTATTCATGAATACCCATTGTATCCCCTCAATATGGGTGAATTTATTAAACCTAGGAAACTCATTTATTTTTAAATAACAAAATCATAACCCATAAACATTAATAAACCCAATCCAACAATTTCCTACTGACATGGACTTCCAATATAGTTTTATTGGTTAATAGCACATATATAGCTTTCATAACAAGTCCATACGCATAGTCTCTATTATACCATTTTACCCAAATATAAAAAACATGTAAAATAAAGTTGTTATGATTCAATTTTATAACATCCCACCCTAAAATGGGTGTTCTATTTTGGATAAATTCCATATGGACTCATGTATTAACCCAAATCACAAGATACTAACGACTAATTATAGGGGTTTAAAGTATCACTTGGGGATAAATTTAACCACTAATGACTCATTAAAATATAATGAAAGTAATTAGATTAATCTAAAAATCCAGGAAAAATGATAACAATTTTCATCAAACATAACCCCAAAATATATTTATTAATTCCCCAAATGTCAACCAACAATAAAATTAGGTCTAAATAAATATATTATCATTTAATAGCTTAAGTTCCCTCTTGAGGATGTCTTTTCCTATACATGGAACAAGGCACTCATCTCAGTTTCGTTAGGTTTTTTATCACTCATTGGAATCAAATAGTGATCCTTAGTATATTTTATTGATAACCATGAGAAAATTTCAATGAAAATATATAAAATAAAAATTTTCTAATTCCATTTTGTAATATCACACCCTGAAATACCCATACTACCAAGGTGAAATTCCATATGGTCCTAAGAATTCTCTCCAATCTCCAGATACGAGTGACTAATTCCGCGGCATTAATGTATCACTTATGGAAAATTTTATCAATTATTGTCTCATCAAATATAAAACTAAAAAATAAGATTAATCTAAAAAAGTAGAAACATATACAGAAAATACTCAAAAATAACCCCAAAATATATTTAATAATTCCCCACATGTTAATTAATAAGACAATTATATCTAAATAAACGTATTACCATAAAATTACTCATGTTCCCTCTCAAGGATGTCTTTACTAATTCATGTTACTTAGTCCACAAATAAATGTCATTGGGCTTACTAATAACAATTAGAACTAGAAAGTGAGCCTTGGTGTATTTGATTGATCACCACGAGCGATTTAAAATTAAAAAAATCATATTTTTAATTAAAAATAAAAAAATGGAAAATTCTGCACGATTAGAATGTTTTATTGATAAAATGACTATTAATATGAGTCTAGAATGGGGTTTTTATCCTTGGGTAGTTGTTCCATGATTTTTGGATGAGTTTTGGTCAGTGTGTAGGGATGAGTGTTATCTCACACGCAACCAAAAAAAATAATTGTAATTTTACTAAGTGAAACATAATGGTTGACCTAGGTTGTTCTATCGAGTAGAAAGTTAATTAAAAAGAACATAATATTATTGAAGAAAAAAATAAATGAAATGAAAAAAAATTACAAAATTTGGGGGTTTGGTTGCGATTTTTGGACAATAAACAAAAGAAACAAATAATGAGGAACACTTAAGGACATTGTTTCTTTAAAAACACTAATATGAGAAGATGTATTCGATCTAATGTACCCCCATAAACATTAATTTATAATTATACCATATTATTAAAATTAATTCAATTGTAATACACTAACCATGTCAACCCCATGAACCCTATGGAAATTAACATGGCCATGAATATTGTAAAAAATGAGCCCTATGTCAACTTTGGGACTTCCAATTGAAGCACCCTGCTTTGATTGTTATTAAAAAGAAAAATTATGGTCAATGGAAAAATAGGGAATCATATCCTCTCTATATTTTACAATTAATTGAGTTTTTGTATGATGCATAAACCTTTTAATTATATCCCAAGTCCATTTGATTTTTTAATTGAAGTTTCACTCACAAAATTCACATAAGTCCGACCTCGCAGTCAAGTGAAAGTGGATAGAGTTATTTAGAAATTAAAGATAAATTAATTGATAAAAATTTATGAATTACCATATGTTTATGGATTAAAAATACATAAATTAATGGAATTGGGATTATATCAACTATAAACTAAATCACTCTTCCATGTGTTGAGTTATCATTATGGATGTGTTTTTTCATAAGCACGGGATTGAATGAGAAAAACCCAATATCATCTCCACTATTAAATTCCATCACCAAGAAAAAAAATAAAAATATGAAAAGGAAATACAAAATAATATTTATTGAATAAAAATTCATGTCACAAGCCTGAAAACAAGTAAACACAATGTGGACATGGGAGAGGAGAGTTATCTTATAAGAGTTCTTTGCACAAATACTTACTTCTTCCTAGAGGTGTGAGATGTTTCAAAGATCCACCATTTTAGATGCACCTTCCTAAATCCTCTAAAACCATATCCAAATGATAAAAAATAATAATTTATAGGGTGGAGGGAGGCTAAGTTATAAGAGGTTTTTAATGTGAATGGGGAAATTCATCCAAATAATTTAATCCAACTTACACTACTATTTGACCACAAAAATGTGTGAACTAGCTATCCATATAGAAAGATTCTTTGTGAGTAATTGGGTCCTCGAGCTTCTCTCCAATGTTGGGCTCAATCTAATAAATTATGAAGATGTTATGGGTTAAATTCCGAAGATGTGACCAATTTGGTGAGTCCAAGACATCTTTTAATTCATGGACACTTAACACCAATTAAATGAAAATTTTAGCTCAAATGTCTTGAATTAAAGTTTAATTCCATTGATTCAGGAACATAGTTTCAAAATTTAAATTTAAATAATATAGATAAAAATATTTATGTATGAAATATTATAGTGTATTTTAAAGGGAAAACTAGAATTTTCCTTAAATATTCAAATTAATGATCTAATCCCAACTATTTAATAAATAAAAATATTTAAAAAAAATTGATGAAATAATGTCATTTATTATCAGTAAAATATTCCTTAAAAAATTATTTTATCAACATCCCCAAACATACCCTTTTCCCTCCTAGGAAAAACCTCATATCATAGAATCTAGAAAATTATGACAAGATATGCATTTTCATATTTCTAAATCCACAGTGGCAATATAGAAAAAGTAAAAATTCCATCAAGAGTCAATATCAAAAAATTTGAAAATAATTGTCTCTTAGATGATATATGAATAAAATCTAGATGGATTAATAAAACTAATCATAGGGAAGCAAGTTATGGATCAACCATTCTATTAATTCCCCACATGTGCATGTTCTAACCATTCCAAGCTCATATCCCCACCCTTTATTCATCGTATTCAGTTCAAGTTAAAAAAATTATTATTACATGATTTAATTAAATGATCATGTTATACATTCTTTTGTAATAAAATTTCAAGAAAAACTCATTTAAGCATTCCTGAATGTCAAACCATAATCTCCCGACCTAGATATCCTAACTTGTTGTAAAATTCATCACTCCCCTATTTATTAATATATATATTTTATTTTATTTTTTATTTTAATTTTTTTGAGGGAGAAAAACTATTGAATATTAGGTATTCATGCATAAGTCAATTCATTATAGTATTGAAATTGATCTGAATATAAATGAACTTATAATCCAACCATTGAGATAAGATGAATTTTTTTACCTAACTTTCCTATACCTTTAATTGAGTAGGAAAAATTTAAAAATTTATTTTTGTGTGAAAATATGTGTGGAGAAATCAATGAAATAATTTATCCTGAAAAAATATCCTAAATAATAGCTTCAACATCTAAAAGGTTTTATATTTACACAACCAATCATATCATCTATGAATTCCATTTTTATTAAAATCAACCCTTAATAATGAAGTTTTCTTCATTTCTATCATGCCACTAATGAATTTTGAAAACATGAATTTTCTATATGTTCCCCATATAAATGATCATGTTACATGATATGTTTTTTATTGATTTTTTTTATATTTTTTATATTTTTTATTTTTTTTGAAAATTTAATAGAAAACTTAACTGAAAAAACACACAAAACACAAAAATGAAAACCCTAAAAAGATATCCCAAAATGTTATCCCCTCCCCCACACATAAAATATTTCATTGTCCTAAATGTGAACCTATTAGATAATATTTTATAATGAAATGTAGAATTTAAAATAGGATAAGTAATACAAAATTGAAAGGGTTGTGAACAGCCTGATATTTTCAAGTGATAATGTGGTCATGTAGTGTGATGAAATAAACTACATTGGTAGGAAGTCCCTCAATGTAATGGTTTAAACAATTCCCAATAACTATAAATCTCCTTACTTAATCCTCTTGTGTGATTTCCACTACACCATAAGGAAATACATTAGTCAAAACCTAAGGACCAAATTATCTAGAATGAAATGTACTAGGCATCAACTTTAGTTGTAAATTATAGATAACGATTTTCTCTCCAACAAGAAACTCCCTTTTTTGGATCATTATATTATTGGATTCTTTTGATCTTTCCTTTTAGAGAATTGAGTTATAATATTATGACAGTATAATCTCATCAAACACTTGAATTTTTTGCTTCTATTGAATTTCAGCTTGTCGCAAATCAATGTTTCATTTCATTATAGCCCAATATTTCTGATGCTCGACTTCAATAGGGAAATGACATGCTTTCCCAAAAACAATCAGAAATGGGTATATAATGATGGGTGTCTTTTATACTGTCCTTTAATCCCAAAGCACATAATCTAACCACTTTCTCCAATCCTTCTAATTAGACTACACAGTTTTCTCCAAAAAAAAATTGATTCCTGATTTAAAAACTCAGTCTGGCCATTTGTTTTTGGGTGGTATGGTGTTGATGTTTTCTGTGTCACCTCATACTTATGAAGGAGGGAAGGTAAATTATGATTTCAAAACTGTGTCCCCTAGTCACTAATGATGTACTTCGGTACTCCAAACTGGAAAAAAAATTGTTCCGTGAAGAAATTGACTACAACATGAGATTCATCGATCTTGGTGGCCTTGGCCTCGAACCATTATCTATCATAATCAACAGAAACCTAAATATAAAAAAATAACAAATTAACATGGAAAAGGAAGCATAAAATCAATTCCCCATACATCAAAAATCTCATAGAATAATATAGGTTATTGGGGAATCTTGTGTCTCCTAGAAATATTTCCAGTGTGTTGGAAATGTTAACATGAATTTTAAAATACATTATCATCATGGAATAAACTAAGATAATATAATCTAGATTATAAGACTTTCCTAGATGTCCATTGGGTTCCAAAGTGACCTCCACATGAAATTGTATGGAAAAAAAGTAGAATAGATTCAAACTCCTTATTAGGAACACACCTCCTAATAACTTGATCACTACAGATGTGCCAGAGATAAGGATTATCACCCACATAAAATCAAGAAACACCCTTTAATTTTTGGAAATTATGTTTCATTAAATTTATTGGAATTTTAGAGGAAATACGGTTGTTAAATCAATTATAAAACAAAGGATGTATACTTAAGAGGGAATAAAGATTCTCATTGTGGAAAGTGTCTAGAATTGATACACAGTACAAGGTGTTACCCTCTAGTTTGTGGTTAATCCTACTCATGTGGTCCACCACTATGTCTTATGACCCCATTTTTTCCTTTATCTCAAAATAAAATTCATGAATGAAGGAGTATCCATCAGCTAATCTTGGGCTTCACATTTGGATTCTTCTAGAGGTACCTTAGAGTTGCATGGTCATAAAAAACAACTAATTTATAGCCCAATAAATATGAATAGAATTTTTCTAAATAAAATATAAAGGAATGAAAATCCTTTTCCATGGTGGTGTAATTTGATTTTACTGAATTCAATGTCCTCAAAGTGTAAGAAATCACATGTGAATATCTATATACCCTTTGTGATAAGATAACTCCAACTATTATGTTTGAAGCATCACACATAATTTCAAATGTAATTCCCCACCATAGAGGCTGTATGATTGGTGGAGTGGTTAGAATCTTCTTTATCTGATCAAAGTAAATACTTCAATAATCATCAAACAAAAAATCTGAATCCTTTTGAAGTAATCGTGATAAGGGAAGGGTAATCTTACTGAAATCTTGGATGAAGCGCCGATAAAAATTTTCATGACCTATGAATGATCTAACATCACAAAAACATGAAGGATAGGGTAAGTATGAAATAATATCTATAAAACTATATTCCATGTTTTTATACTATATTTCCTAATAAAATTCTATGATCTACCATGAAATGACGCTTTTCAAAGATCAACACCAAATTCTTCTAAAAACAAAAATTCAACACCTTTCACAAACTATGGATACATTCATCAAATTAAGATACTTATACTACAAAATAATACATAAATACCTCCATTAAAGTCTCAAGAAAATTAGAAAAAAAATACTCACTATGCATCTCTGGAAGGTACCTGGGGCATTGAAAAGCCAAAATGGCATCCTCCAAAAGCTAAATGTTCCAAATAGACAAGTGAATGAAGTATTCTCTTGATCATATTGAGCTATAGGAACCCTAGAATATCCATAAAATCCATCCAACAAACAATAGTGGTTCTTCCCAACTAGTCTCTCAATAATTTTATTACTAAATGGGAGGGGAAATAGTCTTTATGAGTGGGTTGATTTAGTTTCCTATAATCAATACACGCACCAACTATCTTTCACCTTCATTGTAACTAATTCCTCTCTCTCATTTCTAAAAATAGTAACACCACCTTTATTAGGCACAACTTGAATATGACTCACCCACTTGGAATATGAAATGGGATAAATTATACCATCCTCGATAAAATTTTCAACTTCTTTTTTAACAACTTCCTGGAGAGTTGGATTAAGTCCATTTTGTGGTTTCCTAACAAGTTTTTCTCCATCCTCCAAAAAAATGTATGCATGAAAATATAGGGTCTAACTCCAGATATTTCATCCAAGGTCCACCTGATTTCTCTAATTTTCACCCACAAAATATTCAAAAGCTTTCCTTCTTGTTCAAAAGTGAGATTGTTAGAAAGTATAACAGGTAATATCTCACCACTAAACAAGTATGAGTATTTTATATTTGGTGTTAATGGATTGAGTTAAAATAAAGGGGGTCCTGTATATATGGATTCATTGAAGGAACTGAAATATATGCATAATGAAAATTAGTACCAGAATAGAAATCATAAAAATTAGAGAATAATACATCAAATACATAAACATACTCAATATCCATGTCATAATCAGAGTGATTATAGTCAAAATCAGAATGTTAATCCATTTCAAAATAAAATATAATAGATTTTTGTGAACTAGAAATAGGTGTGTAAGTGCACTTAGACATTAAACTAGAACCATTTCTTATAATATTCCTATGAATAGGACAATAAAATTCTTGGGGGTTTTACTTAGTGATTCACAATGGGAGATAAAAAAAGAATAATGGTCCTATGAGGAGTACTTCATGGGGTCCATAACATTAAATATCACAACTTCATCTCCAAACTCCATGGAAAGTGTACCCTCATATATATTTATGATTATTTTTTCAGTTTTGATGAAGGAAATATCTTAGATAATGGGATCATATGAATTTACCAGATCATCATTGATGTTAAGAACGTAAAAATCTACTAGAAAGATCATGTCTCTTACCCTAACAAGTACATCCTTAAGAAATCATGTTGGATATATTTTAGCTCTATTATCCAGTAGCACCACTACTCTCATCATCTTAAACTCACCAAAATGTAAAAAATTGAATATATAGTGAGGCATCATATTTATGGAAGCTCCCAATTCAGGTAAAACATTATAAAACTGTAACTCCCCAATCTTGGATGGTAAGGTGAATATCTCAGGATCCTTGTAATTTTTTTCATTACTTGAGTTGGTGTAATGAGTACAGACACATTCCTTCCAAGATTTATTATCTCATTTCTCTTGAGACATATTCTATTGGTACAATGTTTTTTTAAGAATTGCTCATACCTTAGGATTTTCTTAATGTCCTCAGGTAGAGGGATGTTGATCTCAACACACATGAATGTATCCAAAAACTCTTTTTCATTAACTATTCTGCCATATTCTTGGTATTTAAAACTCTATCTGGAAATGGAAGGGATTTAAGAGGAACATAATTGATATTTTTCTAACCTTTTTCTTTATCATTATACATCTCATTAGTTGGTATTGAATGGGGAATCTCTAAATTGTGGTGAATCCTAGTAGAACAATAAGTGTAGATGTATCAATTATTTTCTTCCCACTTCTCAATGTCATGGAACTGACATTCCCCTTGGTATTTTTATTAGGTTGGGAAGGAATCTTTTCAGAGTTCTTACTTACTAACTCCTGGAGGGTGTTGGGAATATGGCACATTTGTGTCCTCAACTCCCTCAACCCTGAACCTTGACTCTTTAGATCATTTTGTTGATTGAAAACAATTTTTTTAAAAGACCGTGAGTGTTGGAATCAAACTTTGGTTGTAAATTTCTTCATTTTTGGATTATTTTTGCTTTATTTTTAAATACCCTATGGGGTTTTTGGAAACCCTATTGGTAAGGTGGATGCTGTTAAATTTTTTTTTGAAAAGGGGGACTTTGTTGTTATCCAGAGCCATACCTCATTTCTAATTTATCTTTCCATCCTTGGTTGTATGTTGGTGAAAATAAATCAAACTTATTCTTGGTAAATGGTTTTTTTTCTACTAATATGATCTCTCATGGAATATTAGTGCACAATCTCATATTTATTATAGTTGGGGGGGGGAAATTAGTTGGGTGGTCTGTTTCAGTGAAAATGTCACAAAGTCTTGTAGGAGTGATTTGGGATGTATTTTTAGCCAAATCAATATGACTCACCATATTTTTCAATTATTCTAACTTTTTATCAATTAAATGAATTTCAAGAGAAGATAGACTTACTTCATGCACTCCCCAAACAAGTGTTTTACCTCAATTAAAAAACATTTGGGGGTTTTGTTCCATTTTTTTATCAACCTTCATGAAAATACTAGTTATTTATCAACCAAATACTGTAACACCCCGAGCTTCCATGATATGCTTCTCATTAAATAATGCAATAGCTTTCATTATACGCAACTTCGAGTTCTAACACACCGCAACTAATCAAAGTAACTATTATGAAGAGTAATACCCACTTTTTAAAATTATAGAAATTTTATATTTCAAAATGGACTTCATTTTTGTATTCATAATATCCAAATTATCCTATGTTAATTTTTTTGTAATTTTCTGAGAACTTCCAATTTGCCTTGAATAGTGAAAATTACTTAAAAACAAATTTTTTAATCAAAATAATTAATGGTGACAAATTATACTATTGAGTGGTTTTAAAGTATAATTAGAATATATTTTTACCATTTTATCCAATTGTGGTCATTATAATTAATTTCACTTTGAAATTGGACATAAACAATTGTCAATCTTTTGATATATATTGTTTCTTAAAAACACGCTATTTGTTGTGACAGCGGGAATTAATTATGAAATTAATTAATGAAACTTATATGTTTATAATTTCATAAAATAGAACTCATTTTTGAATTCGGAATATCAATTATAGCTTAGGGTGAAATTTTGGCATTGTTCTGAAAAACTTCAATTTTTGATGAATAATGAAACCACTAAGTGGTAGTTAAATAACTGATTTTTCGTTTAAATAAAATATTACCACTTATGTGATTTTATTTTCAAAAATCCGACATACATGGTTTTCATTACGAAGTAAAATGTGGTTCAATGGTATTAAAATAATTTTTTGGTTAATAGTAACTTTTAAGTTTAATTAATTGCGATTAAAGGTAATTAGTGAAATTTAAGGTAAATATAATGTTATAATAATAGGAAATGACCTTGACACTTGTCCTACCCCTATTTTATGAGTCATGGACGACCAAGACAATACATGGGTCAACTTGGGGACCCCATGGAGCCACTTTGGTTGGAAAATGACATAAATAACTTTTTATTTAAAGTTAAAATAAAAATGTCACAAACAAGAGTTGTTTTAATAAAAAAATTTAAATGGGGTTATACAAGTCATATTGTTGACTATAAATATTCATTAGAAAGATAAAAAGATTTACTACATCACGATAGTTTTTTTATAATTTTTAGACATTAAATAAATTAAATTATTTATGACACCATGATGATGCAGCGATTACCTCATTAATTAATGATTTAAATAAAATGAAAAGATAATGTAAAATCCAAGGCTTAAACTTGTCAAAAACCTATTGGATGAGTAGATTTCGAACCCTTATCACTTTATCCTAGAATTATATAAGTGTGGGACCTTTAAATCCGAAAAGTATTGTATAATACAGTAACATTTTATTACTTTCCAAGAGTGCCCCTCCTCTCCACTTATAAAAGGCCCCCACCACTACCACCTTACCCACACTTTCAAAGCCTTTTGGCTCGGCCAACCTCTGCCAAAATACTCTCCCAACTTCCCTCAATTACTCCTAGAAGCCTCACTTTGGGTAGAAATCTTCCCAAGGAAGCCTTTGGCTCAAATCAAAAAGAGTTACATGATTTTAAGGTAATGTCTTCTCTAATGTTGTTTTGTTTTATTTTGCTTCTCCAACCCTTTAAACTCTTTTTATTCCTTTCTTTTGTAACAACTTAAGTATCTAAAATATACTAGGATGTTTTTATGATAATTATTTGGTTTACACTTTCACACACCTTAGTCTAATGGTTAAATAACATACTGTTTTTGTGGGTGGAAAAATACTGCCTCACGAAACGATGATTGTTCAATATTCTTTTAACACCTCTAATGGTGGACATTTTGATGACACTATTTTCATATATGATATATATATTATGTTTATGTTTTCCTTATTCTTCTGTATTTCTCATTTATGGCATACTTTATGATTTCTATTATGGGTAAACGCGATAATTTCATTTTAGGAAGTGCGGACTATCGCCCCCTCAAACTAATTTGAATCGTTAATGCCATATGTGGGATGTATAAAGGATGGAGTAAATGATATTGTATATTATATTATACTGGAATTATAATACACCTTTATACTATTATTATTTCATTCCATTAAATATGAAATACAAATGAAAGTAGCGTTCATGCGTACGTACGACTTACAGTCTCCATGAACGGTGCATTTCATTTCTTACCTCTAAATGTTATGTAATATTATAAATGAATGTATATACTGGATATATATTATATATATGATATCTAAATCATGAATATAATTCTGGATATAATGGATATTTCACCACATGAACAACTTGTAATTATAAGAAGTTTATTTTTGACTCAAGTACCAAAGATCTACAAAACGACCGTTATTAACATAAATAAATACATAATGTTCATAACATGATAATAAGTGATATAAAAGGAATAATGAACTTGAAAAAGGTTCTTAAGAAGGTAGAGATTAACTCTAGTTTATTATTCCGGAGGTTAAAGAGAGGTCGAGTCAATTCGGACATGAGGTAAGGGAACTTCTTAACCGAATTTCTATTCTTTGGGTTAATCTCCTACTTTCAAATTATGTCATGATATTATTATGTCCTATCTTGTATTTGTACTTTATTTATGTATACTTATAGTTAATACACATGATAGATGTACTTTATTTAAAAAAATGATCTTTTTAAGGACTTCGTCTCAATCTCCTTTCATTAAGGCATATTTGGTTTTATACACAAATTTCTTTTATACGGTATATAAACCCCTTTGACTTTTACATTTATTCAAAACGAATATTTTTTATACGAAGCGTTTTACTAAACGAAAAAAAGGGGATGTTTTTCTTTCCATACTTATGTGGATACAACGACTTCTCCGCCACCGTGACCATTATTTGAGTTTCGGCTTCCTCTACAAGCCATCACTTTTTTTAATGAAAAATAAATACAAAGTTTTAACTTTCTTTTATTTTGGTATTGAAAATGGTTTTGAAAGTGTTTTTATTATATCAATGTGTTGTATTGATATCTTGTTATTGAAATGTGGAAATGTTATATTTCCTTTATGCATGTTTTATGTGATACGATTATGTTATGATTTATGATATGTTTAAACCTATTCATATGAGGAATGCATTGGACTTAATAAGTGACGGGTGGAGCCCGCTATAGCTCCTCAATGCATCGGTAGGTCTCATGAGACAAACTAGTGTCTTGGAATGAGGCCTTGACAAAATCTTATTTGTGGTCTTGGCACGAGGCCTTGGCTATGTGGTTATGATAGTCTGGCATTATGCATTCCATCATTATGAAAGTGGTTATTGATATTGCATGTGATTATTCAACTAGTAGAATATCCATGTGAGTAAGTAAATGGCATTATTTAATTTATTTTTTATATATTGTGCTGAAGTTAAAGTTTAAAAAGGCTTTTTTTAGTTATACATTGCCTTAAATGTTAATGTTTATTTACGAAAGCTTCCGCGATATTGTTATCCTTACTGAGCATCTGAGCTCACCCCTTTCAATGTTTTAATATTTTTCAGGATGTGAAGAAGTATTTTATGAATGACCTGCAGGGATAGTCAGAAGAGGATATGAGTGTGGACTATGGAGACTTTGTTATTGTAGATTTTCACTTTATGATGTAATTTAACATTTATGAATGTATCTAGTGTTTCAAAGGCTACTAAACTAATCGGTCTTTCGTGACTTGATCTTTTGTGATCATGCCAATGTTTCAAAGTAATGCACCGACTCTGGGTAGCTGGGGTCGGGGCGTTACAGTTGGTATCAGAGGCAGTTTAGTACTAACCTTGGAAGCTAGATTTAGATAAACTCTGATTAGAGCACATAGCCCAAAGATAGAATTTGAGGATTAGTATAGAAGAACTTCCTAGAATTTTGGTATTATAGAGATTTTGTGAGTTTTCTGAGCAATACATTCCTGTCTGGATACGAGCAGTTAGAGGTGGCTCTGGCACAGATGTACCTAGGGGTAAAACCCAAAAACACCGCTTTGAGCTAGACTCGAACGGGAACTGGTGCACCACAACGGGCCTTGCTGCACTTTTGGTTACGACACTCCCGGGGGATATGCTTAGGACAATTCTCATTTTCGTTACAAACCACTATGAAGGGTTATGAGTATATACTTCTTCAAAGAAAACATTTTTTATGATTACGGATTATATCCATAAATAGTTCAATTAGTGTTAAGTGTTTTACAAGTATGGAATTATGTATTTTGATTCATAAACTAATCTAGTTTATACCATTGTTTAGAAATGGCGCCTAGTGGAAGGAATGGAAACCGTATCAATGCACGCACTCCGTATAGGGATTGCCCTCCTGCTCAAGATAATTATTGTGGAGCTAGAGATACAACTAGTTCTGATCAACTTATTACCATACTGGGACAGCTCACTCAGGTTATGAATAATAACCTTACTCGTATGGAGCCCCCTGATCCGCAACGTGGAGGATCAATGTTAGACCGATTCATGAGGCAACAACCACCAACATTTAATGGGGGTACAAATACATTAGTAGCTGAGCAATGGATAAACTCCTTAGAGAAAATATTCCATGCCTTGGAGAGTAGCGAAAGGGAGAAGGTTGTCATGGAAGTTTATCGGCTCACTGGAGATGACGATCAATGGTGGTCGCTGATTCAAAACACGAAGGAAGATGAAGAAGTATCAAGTATGTAATGGAGGGAGTTTAAGGAAATGTTCTTAGAAAAATACTTTCTTCGTGACCATCGAGCAGATATGGAAAGACAATTTTTGAGTCTGAGACAAAAGGAGGATGAGAATGTCGCAAAGTATGAGGCCAACTTTACAAGGTTAGCAAGACATGCTGCAGATTTTATACGTAACCCAAGTAGTAAGATTGATCGTTTCTTTGATGGGTTAAAACCATTTCTCCGTCGAGCTTTAGTATCACAATCTTTCTCAACATATGAGGATATAGTCTCGTGTTCTATCAAGACAGAAAAGGAATTCTCTAAGTCTTATGACAAAAAAGTAAAGCAAGAGAAGAAGAGAACGGTGGAACAAGAGACAGATAAAGGGAAAAATGGAAAGAAGGATTTTCCATTATGTGATAATTGTGGGAAGAATCACCCTGGTACTTGCCTAAAAGGGATGGGAGTTTGTTATAAATGTGGAGAAAATGGTCACCAGGCTCGTGATTGCAAGGGAAAGAAAGAGGCTATCAATGTTGAATGCTACAATTGTAGGGAAATGGGGAATTATGCAAATGAATGTCCAAAGCATCAAGGAAACTTACCTCAGAAAAGGCCAAGGGATCAAGGACAATATTATGTTGTTACTACAGTTGAAGTGGAATAATTAATGTACTGGTGCTTTTGGACTCAAGGATTATATTCTGGTGGTAAGAATAATGTGATATATATAAGTATTGTACTGAAGTACTTTTTGTTTTCATTAAGGTTTTAATATGATGAAGGTAATCATATTTTAGTATGTGACAATAAGAAAAACATTACTTTGTTTTGGGAATCTGATGAATTGATTTTGGAATTTAGAGACCTTTTGTAGAAAGTCTGGATAGAGGTATTTTGGATAATTATAAAGGTTGGAATGGAATAATATGAACTTTGGATAATATTGTTTAAGGTTAAAACATTTTTGAAGATTATATTTTGAATATTATAATACTATATTTTTAGGAAAAGGACAACCTGTAGGGTGGGGCATAACCCGTCGCGTCAAACAATGCTGTAGGAATCGAACCCACAACCATAGTGTGACAGGCCTTTATTACCTACCACTAGCCTACAGGAAGTCCCTGGTTATTACAAAATATTTTTCCTAATCTAAATGGTATGTGGTGATATTTATAACCTTGTTCAATTAGGATAAATATAATATTTTTGAGTTCTGTTACCATTTGGAGTGAAAGATGGGTTTGTTGTAAAAATTTATTAAGGAATGAAAGTCTACACGACAAGTAAGTATATTACCTTACGTTCTTAGAAAATCTCTTAAATAAATTCCTCAACTTTATAAAAGGTAACTTAAAACAAAAACGTTTTCGGTTAACTTTTCCAACTGGGGATTCAATGACCGTTTAACCAATCACATGTTTGTGATTTTCTTATGGTTAACTTTCTCCTAATCTAGTTTTCTACAACTCTCCATCAGACCTTGATGGTTTTTTTCTTCTATATCCATATTTTCATAGAATCCTAGTACGGGCTATCTCGGGTGACATTTTTACTTCCCTTTCTTTCTTTTAATGTTATATTCCTATTAACCCTACTTCTGATGTGGGTTTCCCATAAAGGTATTTTGTATTTTCAACCTTTTATTTTCAAAGCAATAATTTCAAATTGCGAGGACGCAATTTATTGAAGGAGGGGAGAATGTAACACCCCGAGCTTCCATGATACAATTCTCATTCAATAATGAAATAACTTGCATTGTACACAACTTCGAGTTCTAACACACCGCAACTAATCAAAGTAGCCATTATGAATAGTAATACCCACTTTTTTAAATTATAGAAATGTTATATTTCAAAATGGACTTCATTTTTGTATTCGTAATATCGAAATTATCCTATGTTAAATGTTTTGTAATTTTCTGAGAACTTCCAATTTGCCTTGAATAGTAAAAATTACTTAAAAACAAATTTTTTAATAAAAAAAATTAAAAGTGACAAATTATACTATTTAGTGGTTTTAAAGTATAATTAGAATATATTTTTACCATTTTATCCAATGGTGGTCAATTGAATTAATTTCACTTTGAAATTGGACATAAACAATTGTCAATCTTTTGATATATATTATTTCTTAAAAACACGCTATTTGTTGTGAAAGAGGGAATTAATTATGAAATTAATTAATGAAACTTATATGTTTGTGATTTCATAAAATATACATCATTTTTTAATTCGGAAAATCAGTTATAGCTTAGGGTGAAATTTTGGCATTGTTCTGAAAAACTTCAATTTTTGATGAATAATGAAACCACAAAGTGGTAGTTAAATAACTGATTTTTCATTTAAATGAAATATTACCAATTCTGTGATTTGATTTTTAAAAATCCGACATACATGGTTGTCATTAGGAGGTAAAATGTGGTTCAACGGGATTAAAATAATTTTTTTGGTGAATAGTAACTTTTAAGTTTAATTAATCGCGATTAAAGGTAATTAGTGAAATTTAAGGTAAATATAATGTTATAATAATATGAAATGACCTTGACACTTGTTCTACCCCTATTGGATGAGTCATGTCCGACCAAGACAATACATGGGTCAACTTGGGGACCCCATGGAGCCACTTTGGTTGGAAAATGACATAAATAACTTTTTATTTAAAGTTAAAATAAAAATGTCACAAACAAGAGTTGTTTTACTAAAAAAAATTAAATGGGGTTATACAAGTCATATTGTTGACTATAAATATTCATTATAAAGATAAAAAGATTTACTACATCATGATATTTTTTTATAATTTTTATACATTAAATAAATTAAATTATTTATGACACCATGATGATGCAGCGATTACCTCATTAATTAACGATTTAAATAAAATGAAAAGATAATGTAAAATACAAGGCTTAAACTTGTCAAAAACCTATTGGATGAGTATATTTCGAACCCTTATCACCTTAGAATATACTTAAATAAGTCTGGGACCTTTAGAATCCGAAAATCATTGTATAATAAAGTAACATTTTATTACTTTCCAAGAGTGCCCCTCCTCTCCACTCATAAAAGGCCCCCACCACTACCACCTTACCCACACTTTCAAAGGCTTTTGGCTCGGCAAACCTCTACCAAAATAATCTCCCAACATCCCTCAATTACTCCTAGAAGCCTCACTTTGGGCAGAATTCTTCCCAAGGAAGCCTTTGTCTCAAATCAAAAAGAGTTACCTGATTTTAAGATATTGTCTTCTCTAATGTTGTTTTGTTTTATTTTGCTTCTCCAACCCCTTAAACTCTTTTTATTCCTTTATTTTGTAACAACACCAGTATCTAAAATATACTAGGATGTTTTTATGATAAGGATTTGGTTTACACTTACACACACCTTCGTCTAATGGTTAAAGAACATATTGTTTTTGTGGGTGGAGAAATACTGCCTCACGAAACGATGATTGTTCAATATTCTTTTAACACCTATAATGGTGGCCATTTTGATGAAACTATTTTCATATATGATATATATATTATGTTTATGTTTTCCTTATTCTTCTGTATTTCTCATTTATGGAATACTTTATGATTTCCATTATGGGTAAACGCGATAATTTCATTTTAGGAAGTGCGGACTACCATCCCCTCAAAGTGATTTGAATCGTTAATGCCATATGTGGGATGTATAAAGTATGGAGTAAATGATATTGTATATGATATTATACTTGAATTATAATACACCTTTATACTATTATTATTTCATTCCATTAAATAAGAAATAGAAATGAAAGTAGCTTTCATGTGTACGTACAGCTTACCGTCTCCATGAACGGTGCATTTCATTTCTTACCTCTAAATGTTATATAATATTATAAATGAATGTATATACTGGATATATATGATATATATGATATATAAATCATGAATATAATTCTGTATATAATGGATATTTCACCACATGAACAACTTGTAATTATAAGAAGTTTATTTTTGACTCAAGTACCAAAGATCTACAAAACGACTCTTATTAACTTAAATAAATACATAATGTTCATAACATAGTAATAAGTGATATAAAAGGAATAATGAACTTGAAAAAGGTTCTTAAGAAGGTAGAGATTTACACTATTTTATTTTTCAGGAGGTTAAAGAGCGGTTGAGTCAATTCGGACACGAGGTAAGGGAACTTCTTAACCCAATTTCTATTCTTTGGGTTAATCTCCTACTTTCAAATTATGTCATGATATTATTATGTCCTATCTTGTATTTTTACTTTATTTATGTGTACTTATAGTGAATACACATGATAGATGTACTTTATTTAAAAAAATTATCTTTTTAAGGACTTCATCTCAATCTCTTTTCATTGAGGCATATTTGGTTTTATACACAACTTTCTTTTATACGGTGTATAAACCCCTTTGACTTTTACGTTTACTCAAAAGGAATCTTTTTTATACGAAGCGTTTTACTAAACGACAAAAAGGGAATGTTTTTCTTTCCGTACTTATGCGGCGATAACGACTTCTCTACCGCCGTGACCATTATTTGAGTTTCGGCTTCCTCTACAAGCCATCACTTTTTTTAATGAAAAATAAATACAAAGTTTTAACTTTCTATTATTTTGGTATTGAAAATGGTTTTGAAAGCGTTTTTATTATATCAATGTGTTGTATTTATATCTTGTTATTGAAATGTGGAAATGTTATGTTTCCTTTATGCATGTTTTATGTTATACGATTATGTTATGGTTTATGATATGTTTAAACCTATTCATATGAGGAATGCATTGGACTTAATAAGTGACGGGTGGAGCCCGCTATAGCTCCTAGATGCATCGGTAGGTCTCATGAGACAAACTAGTGTCTTGGCACGAGGCCTTGACAAAATCTTATTTGTGGTCTTTCCACGAGGCCTTGGGTACGTGGTTATGATAGTCTGGCATTATGCATTCCATCATTATGAAAGTCGTTATTGATATTGAATGTGATTATTCGACTAGTAGAATATCCATGTGAGTAAGTAAATGGCATTATTTAATTTATTTTTTCCATATTATGATGAAGTTAAAGTTTAAAAAGACTTTTTTTTAGTTATACATTGCCTTAAATGTTAATGTTTATTTACGAAATCTTTCGCGATATTGTTATCCTTACTGAGCATCTGAGCTCACCCCTTTCAATGTTTTAATATTTTCCAGGATGCGAAGAAGTATTTCATGAATGACCTACATTGATAGTAAGAAGAGGATATGAGTGTGGACTATGGAGACTTTGTTATTGTAGGTTTTCACTTTATGATGTAATGTAACATTTATGAATGTATCTAGTGTTTCCAAGGCTACTAAACTAATCGGTCTTTCGTGACTTGATCTTTTGTGATCATGCCAATGTTTCGAAGTAATGCACCGACTCTGGGTAGCTGGGGTCGGGGCGTTACAAATACCCTCTGGTAGAAGCATCTACCATGATACTATCCATAATTTTGAGGCCTTTATATAAATACCAGACGAGTAGTTTCTCACTGATTTGGTGATTAAGGCATCTTGCACACAACTTCTTGAATTGCTCCCAGTACCCATACATTGAATCCCATTATTATTGATTGTTCCTAAAGACCACTTTTATAAAGGAAGTGGTCCTCGATGTTGGAAAATTTTATACAAGAATATATGTTTCAAATAATTCCAACATGTTCCATATTCAAGTTGTAGATAATACCTCTAGTCCTTTGTAGTTCTATCATGTGATAATGGAAATGATCTTAGATTAATTTGATCTTTAGATACATTTCTTGGTTTCATGTTTTAGGTGACCACATTAAATTATTTTAAATTTTTATTTGGATACTCACCATATAATCCATGAAATTTTGGAAGAAGTAGAATTAATCTAGATTTCAGTTCAAAATCCAATTCATGATTTGGGTATGAAATAACATTTGGTTGGTAGTTAATATTGAGAGTATCTCATTCTTGAATAGTTTTTTAAGTTTATTATTATTGTTTGTATCCATTGGTTCTTATTTTATGTTTGATTTAGAATTGTTTCCAATTTTAGTGTTCACATAATAGAGGAACTCCCCAGTTGGGTAAATGTCAAGACTTCTCGTTGGACGAGATTGTCTGACTCAATCCCTAAGCCCACATTCAATATTGGAGTCAAGATATATGAGATCCTCAAGATTATTTCATTTAGTAAATAAATCAAAAATGAAATGAATAAAATTAAACCATAATAAAAATATGAAAAGTTTAATTTGATGGTCTAAAAGAAGAAGAATAATAAAATAAAATAAGAAGAAAAATTAAGATAGGATAAATAATGATTAAAGAATAAAATAAGATAATGGAATAACAATTTAAAAAATACCTCTAAATGTTTGAATAAATTACTGGACTAGGTTATTATTTCAAGGAGGAAGTGAATTAAAAAAACCTTAATAGACTTTAAGAAAATATGAAAATAAGAGAAAAAATTACAAAATCTGGGTTTGGTTGTGATTTTCAAACAATAAACAAAAAAACAAACAAGAATAAATAGTCAAGGGCGTGATTTCATTAAAAACACTAATATGAGAATATGTAGTCTATCTAATATATTACAATCATAATTTATTAATCATTATCCCATATGATTATAATTCATTAAATTTTAATCCCCTAACCATTCAAACTGTTAACCCTATGGAAATTAACCCAACCATAAAATATTGAAAAAAATGAGCCCTATGTCAAATTTGGGACTTCCGATCGCAACAAACTACTATGATTGTGATCCAGAATCCAAATTGTGGTAAATGAAAATTTATGGAATCATCTCATTCCTATATTTTAGAAATAATTGATTTTGAAGATGAGACTCAAACCCTATAATTCTATCCCAAGTTGATTGGATCTTTCAATTGAAGTTTCACTCACAAGATTTACAAAAGTGTGACCTCACAGTTAAGTACAGGTTGGATGAGTTCCTTATAAATTAAAAATCAATTAATTGATCAAAATAATTATAGTATGTTTATGGATTCAAAGTAAATAAATGAATTTATTTGGTATTAGATCAACTCCAAACGAAATAACTCTTCCATGGGTGGAGTTTTCATTATGGAGACATTTTTCATAAGAAATGGATTGAAAGGGAAACACTCAATATCATCTGTAATATTAGATTATAGCACCAAGAATAAAAATAAAAAGACAAAAATTTAATAACTCATAATATTTATTGAAGAAAAACTCAGGTTACAAGCATGAAAATAAACACAAACTGGAAGTGGGAGAGGAGAGCCTTCTTGGAATAGATTTTTGCACAAAGCCTTACTTATTCCAAGAGGTGTGAGATGTTTCCATGATCCGCCATTTTAGACACACCTTCCTAAATCCTTGATTAACCCTCTAAAAATGATTAAAAAAACCAATTTATAGATTTGAGGGGAGGCTGGGTTATAAGAGTTTTCAAGTGTGAATAGGGAAATGCATAAAAATAATTTAATCCAACTTGTACTACCATTTTGACCACCAAAACATGTAAACTAGCTATCCTACTAAAATTATTATTTGTGCATAATTGGATCCTTGATCTTCTCTCCCCATTTGGGCCCAATATAAGTAGATATTAAGAATTTATGGCCCAAATACTGAAGTGGTGTTCAATCTGGAGATTCCAATCCGTATTTGACTTGATGGCCCCTTAACTCCGATCAAATTCATGATTTATCTCAAATATCCTGACTGAAAGTTTTATCCCATTGATTCAGGGACATATTTACAAAATTTTAAGTTCAAATAATACACATAAAAATATTAATTTCCAAAATACTATAGTGTATTTTAATGGGAAAATATTAGTTTCATCAAATATTTAAATAGATGATCCAATACTAAATATTTTATAAATAAACATATTGTAAATAATTTGAGGAGATTATGTCATTAATTGTCAATAAAATATTCAATAAAATTTTGTTTTATCATTTTGTGATGAATAAATATTCATATTTTATAATTAAAATAATAAAATATTTATTTATTTATTTTATCTACCCACATCTCCGTTAAATTATCATTTATTTTAAAGAGTGGGGAGATCTTTCATTTAAGGAGGAAAAATCCATGGTAGGGTCATCAAACATTTTCATGATGTTAGAAAATGGTGTTGCTTTTTCTACTATACTTTCTTTAATTGAGAATAATATTCTCTTTATTGTTTTATGAAAAAACATTTGAATTTACTTATTAAATTTTCATACATTATTTAATTTTTAAAAAAAATGTATTTCATTTTGATTTGATCAAATTTGAATAATGAATTTCAAAATAATTTAGAGTTAATTTCTAAGTGAAATTAGAAAACTAATAATATTTTTTTGATAAAATCCCAAACCCTATAGTACATCATTGGAAACATCGCAGTAAGATGAATCCACTAACTCTTGAATCACTCTAATTAAATTCATGTTTCTCTAGAAAATATAAAGAGATTTTTTTTGGGATTTTATTTTCCCTCTAATATTAGGAGAACTTAGAGGAGTAATCATGATAAATTGACCTTGGATTTAGAATTAGGGGTCAAAGAATACCAGAGTATGATTTTTTCATCCATATGATGAAGTAAAGTTGGTCAAACCACCACTAGTGGTAATAAATGGTTACACCAGCAAGGAACCCAACAATGCAATGACACCTATATGATCTTCAATTGGATAGATCATAAGGATCCATGTGGCGCTATAAGGGTTGTGGTATATGGTGCACCCTGAAGTCAATAAAATCCATCTCATCATATGAATTGGACTGTAATCAAAGAGTCATTCTTGATGCCCTCCAAATGATAATTAAAAATTTCAGGATCAAAGAAATACTTGAAGCATAGTTATTGTTTTCTCCATAAAAAATGATGGATTAGCGTAGCTCATGAAGATTTGGTGGCTATGTTACATGGATTCCATGGCCCTCAAAAAGATAGGTGATCACATGACCCTAGGAATATCACACATATGAATCATATGATTTTTGGGATTTTTGCATGATCATGATAAGTCCATACAACAAGAACTCATGATCATGGGAAGAATGTCACATGAGTTCCTATGATCATGTGACATGTCTACCAATGGATTACTGAAAACCACCCAAATCCCCTTATGAAATAAAATCTGAAAAAGGTGGAAGCTTCATGTGATGGAAGTTCTGTTGTTTTTAAAATGAAGATACCATATGACTCACATGATCAGTTCATTGATCATGAAGGATCCCTAGAGATAGGTTAGTCATTAAATGTGAAATCATTTGGGTATGTCACCTTCATCATGCAAAGGACCTCATACACGTCCATTCAATCAGACAATGCACCATAGAAAACTAGAGAGACCATCCATGAAAATTCTCATCCAACATCATGATATACATTATAGATCATTTAATTCCCTGATGGAAAATCAATGGAAAATTCTAAAATTCATATAAAATAAAGAATAGAAGATGAAAAGCCAGTTCCCTTGTGTGAGGCAATGTTAATATTTTCTCATACGAAGGGGGTTATCTTTTCTGTGTGATCATCTCATTGATCATGTGAAGGCCCCATGATGTGCTAGTATAAACTCGTGAAGGGGTTATGATAGGATAGTTTGATCTCATGAAGGCCCCCAGAAAGTCTCCCTTGATCACATGAAATCTTCTTCGATGGGAATCTTTATCTCACAAACACTCCCTGACATGCCAACATGATCTTGTGAAGGCACATTGAAATGTAAATTTGATTATGTGAAATCACTTGGAAATTCCATGGGTCTAAAAAATATGCCAATGATAGATTAATTTGGTGGTAAATATTTATTACGCAACAAATGGATGACTTCATGGATGACCCGTATCTATTTCATGTGAAAAACATGATGAAACACCGAATAAATCGCATATCTAAAATATACACATTGTGAAAGACATCATATAATTGGGGTAGTGAGGCTTATAAAGTCCTCCAACTGAGAAAAAAACACACACACATGAGATGGAAGAAGTGAGAATAGACTTATCAGAGAGAAATCCATATAATTGCTAGGGTCATCTACTAGGTAAACCTAGGAAACAACTTAAGGGTTATGCAACATGTATGTACTCTTCACGTCATCACCCCATTGATCATCTAAAGGACTTCCAGTGCACTGGTTAGATTATGCAAAGAAGTTTTTGTGTGTCTACTTGGTCATGTGAAGCATAAACAAGACAATTTTTGATAAACAACGAGGAATATATGTAATAATGGCTAAAAATACATAATCATTATGCAATGATAGATACACTAATTTTCATGTGAATCTGTCATGTTCTTCATGTGACCTATCTAGATCATGTGATAGCACACAGTAATGTTGGCCAAGTCATGCGACACCCTTAGAAATATCTTCATCGATCATAACAAATCCCTAAAACATGCCATCCCTAATCACGTGACACCCTTGGATGTTCCTGTATCAATTAAAGAAATTTCTCCCCTATAAAATTCATTTGAATCATAAAACATCCCTCAATTATGAGAAGCATCTTGGACATGTCAGCATTTTCATGGAATGGCCCCCAGACAAGTTAGTTATATCACATGGAAAACACCCCAGGACATGTCCACCCAAACTCATATGTATTAGGAAGACAACCAATAAATGTTCAGAAAACATCCTCAATATATAAATCATGTTAAGAAGAAACCTCGAGACATGATAACCTTGTTTGGTAGACACACTCGGTCATACATCGTATTGAACTACAATGACACTAATTCATATAAAAGAAAGATATGGAGAATTACTTCCTAAGGCTCGAGATCCAATTGGGAATCTACATTAGTGTAAGTCCCTCCATATTTTAGACACTCTAATCCATGGGAACCAAACTCTCCCATATTTTTGTCATTTATCCAAATCCATAGATGGATTGAGAATATTATTTAACTATGAGGACTCTGATTCCTATCAAAAAAAGATATGTAGTATACATTCCTAAGGAACATTCTCTAATTAGGCATCTAACTTAATGTAAGTCCCTCTATATTTCAGACACTCTAACCCATGGGACCCAAAATCTCTTATGGGTTTATCATTCTTCCTCATCCATTATCTGATTGATAATCTAAATGAATTAAGAGGACTCAGATTCCTGATATAAGAAGAATACAAAGGATTATATCATAAATCCTAAGCTCTTTATCAAACACCCAAGTAGGGTTTTCCTAGTGCATAAGTCTAATATCCATATGCGGTGAGTATGATCACTTATTATCCTTTTTTAACACACCGATCATGACTCATGTGGGATTATGGAATTGCAACTATCATATCACTCACATCATAAATTACACCTATTCAATGAAACCTCAATGTGTAAGCCTTATTTTGGTGGCATGATATGACTGCCCCTATACATGGGCATCCTAATCATGGTAATTCCTGAAGGCATTCCAATATTGGTAAATCTTGGGGAAATAACCCTTATGGGAATTAATTATTTTTCCCCTCTTATCAATATGTTGAGGGATTATTGAAATATGATTTCTATGTTTCCTATAATAATCAGGATATATAGGATGCCTTAAAAAGTCCTGAGTTCCATATTTGATGCCTAAGTTCCCTCGTAAATGTCCCTTTTTCATGACATTAGACCACCTGTATTGGAATTAAATGAACTACATGGGTTTTGATTCCTATTATAAACAGTATATATATATGATGCCTCATGAAGGTTTGATCTCATCCTAGAAACACCAATCACCTTCTTGGATGGTAGTAAACTCTATATTTCCTGGTTATATGGCTTAAAAATATAAGAATCTACACATTTCTAAGAAACAAAATGAAAAGGATGGATAACCTCAGATATAAGTGATTCATGAGTATATAATAAATCTATAAGAGAGTCTAAGAATAATAGATAATTCCACCAAAAAGGGTGCGATGATCCTGACCTCCCATCCACTCGACCAATGTGATTTCCTAAGCATCATTATATTTGAAACCTCACATTAATAACATGCATTGGAAATAAGGTGTGTACCTTATTAAAGATGTGAGAACCATTGGGAGTTTCTATTAATGTTGAAAATGGTAAACATGATGTGAATAATTGTCCAACCATACTTGAATCTTCCACAATCGATTTCCAGAGACCATATATCTCCAAAGGAAAAAATGCTGAAACAAGTGTAAAATAATGTAATGAAAAAATAACTAAATTGGTATAGGAATCATGCATCATGCATCCTAAACTTGGGGAACCAACCACATCTTTTGAAGGAAAAAAATGGTGAACCCGATATGAATCTCCCAAATAAAAAAATGATCGGTTGACCTTATGTCGGGACATTTTGTTTCACATTCCCTATGCAACAAAATAGTATGCCCAATGTGAAACCCTCGATAACAAATGTAACTAGGGTTCCCATGAAATAATTCTATTCTCACTATGAAAATTCCACACCAGAAAAATGGTTGAACTGGGAACAAGAAAGGATAATTATGGTACCTATGTATAGATGATCAATCATATTTCACACTTGAAAAGATAAACTAAATAATTAAATTTTTATTTATTATATTTGTGGATGTATAAAATTATCTCACAGATATATTAACCTGAGATTATTTCTTCATCAAGTGAATGTTCTAGAACCTTATCTATGGTAGTAACCATTAAGGGTCACAAAACAACCTGACATACCTAACACCTTGAGCTTTGGGTGGAAAACGCAATGTTTTCAGAATAATACTAACATAGTAAGATCGCAACCTTCGAGGCTGCATGTAGAGGCCACCAGATGCTAGATCTAACAATTTTATCCTATTCTAAGAAAGATTCAATGATACGAGTGAGAACTATCACCACCACTGGTCACTTAAAATACTTATTCTTGGAGCATGGAAGTCAACACCTTCCATTCCTTGCAAAGGTAGATCATGGAGTCCAATACGAACCCATATCAGTTCAAGAGATTCATAGTATAGCTCATGTCAAGCTCTATCTACAACATCGTCCCATCGGTTCCCCTTAGTTGATTGTAGAGGAAACCACCTAACAAATTTTCACCCTCGACACTAATGCATGAGCACTAAAGAAGTCATTCATAGAACAAAAAGTTGTTGATATACAGGCATGGGATCATATCCCTACTTCCAATGATGAAGCCTGTTGGAATATTCTTCCAGTAGCCAGTGAGAAATATTATATTCCTTCTAACTCAGATCAACTCTACATTCATATTTTTAAAACAAGAAAGGGAGGTACATATCCCCCCCATGCATGAATCCCTTCAGTATATTCTAATGGAATAAGGAGGACAAGAGTAGGCTAATATCTCTACCTCAATTGAAAAAGTCTTCTAGTATATATTGTTGACATAGAATGTGTAGGCTTATATTCCTTTACACAATTTGGTAAAGTGTCACTACATTCTACAAGAAAGCAGAAGAGCTCTGCTGACATATTTTTAAACTGGTAAAGATATAGTAAAGGAAAATATTCCTATCACAAAAGAGATAACATCACATCACCAAGATTATTTTGAAAAGGTATCTACTATAGATCAATCACATATTATTTTTCCCATCCAGGAGAATTATTTTCATATTCCGATAAAAGATGAGGCATAGGACTGGGCTCATATCCCCATTATGATCGGGAATCACCAACCCAGATTAGCACATGCCTTGGGATAGGCACACATTTATATAGAAAAGTACTTTTGGTATACTCCAAAGGCATAGGATCGGACTCATATTCCCATTCTGATCAGGGCCTGCCACCTAGTTTGGAACATACCTTATAACATGTGCATATTCTTATCAAAAAAGACCGGTGTAATACTCTTAGGGTGCAGAGTCGGTCCCATAGCCTTGTTTCATCTAGGTATCACCAAACCAATTTGTAACATGGCACAAAAAAAGTGTAATTTCATATCAAGAATTACTAGAATCATACTCCAAAGGTATAGTACTGGGCTCATAATCTCGTTCCAATTTTGGATCATTATCTCAGTTTGGAATATTCTTCATGATAGGCACACAATCCTATAAAAAAAGACTAGTGGAATACTCCAAATCCATAATACCAGGCTCCTATCCTTTCTCAAATATAGTTTTTTCAGTACACTATTGAAATTTCCTCAAATAAGTTTCATATCTCTACCAATGAAGCTACTCAGCAAATTCCAATAGCTTATGGAAGATAGTGTCATATCCCAATTTCGGACAAAGAATAACTACACTAGCATCCATCGGAGGTTATACAGGTGAAGTCTCAGATATATTCACCCAATACAGATATAAGTAATCATATTCTAAAAAGGAATGCATACTTGAACCGGGCTCATACCCCCACTTTAGCCATGATTGAATAGAATATTACAGAAACCACTTACAAGAAGGCTAATATCCATGTCAACAATATATAATATCTCTGGAATAATCTATCATATTCTTATTAGTGGGATCATATTCCTATAACAGTGTAAGGTTACCAATATATTCTAAACACTATCATGTATTAGCCTCATATCCCTTCTCAATCCTAAATGGTTTGTCGACATATTTCATACATGATGAAAATTGAGGCTCATATCTCTGATCTAGTCAATGTTAGTGTGCTTAAGGTTGTTCAATGAATATCCACTACACCTCAAGGGTCCATTAACTCTTAAACTATAGTATAAGGTGGTAATTACCTAGATATTCCTCATGCTATTGCAGATATGTATCATAGACACTCTACTCTTGAAATCCTCCAGTGTAAACCTCCCCATAGTGATATCTTTCTTGGACAAGAAAATCCTTCCCTTTCCCAAAAAACATTGTATATATATTTTATAAAAACTCATACACCTTCATATAGAGTGGCTCTTGAAACATCGAGGTTAGACATATATAGTTCCCCATAAACAATAAACATAAAATCACCTTATTCATCAGGTGACCCAGAGAAGAAAACTTGGTGATGTGACCTTATGGAGGCATATAAATCATATAAAGAAGTGCCGGGCATGAATATATAGAGGGATTTTGTTAAAAACAACCTATTAACCATGTTTTTTCCAATCACCACTTCCAACTTTGAGATCCTAGATTATGTAGAGAAGGTGTTCGTGGCTTACCTGTGATAAAACCTATGGGTGAGTCATTTATTGTTAAAGGCAAGACAGCTCCCTGGTCCAAGATACGAGGGTCACCTTCAGACCATACACATACACTTTTTTCAAATGGACATAGAATCTATATCTATGTCTTAGGACCCAGGAATGGAAGAATACAGTGACAATCTACATCACAAATAATCTCATTACACCATAACCCATTTATAACTAATCATAAAGGACTCGTCTGTTATATGTATCTTTGGATGGGGAAATTATAGAGTGTTTTTACGTCCCTGCATCCTCAAAATAGTATAAATCCCCAGATATGGCATCCTACAATGTCATAAACATAAAATAAATCAATGGATTGGGAAATTCATGGGGAAGTTGGTCAATACAGTTAGACTCCCCCACTTTAATGATGAAAACCCATCATTAAAGGAGGGAGAGGGATTCCAAAAGACTATGAAGCTGGGACCCTCATAAAATGAGAAAGATTTATAGACATATAATTCAATGTTTTGTACCACAAGAAATCTTCCCATAGAAAATTAATCCCGTCATATACATCCATTTCACCCGACTCAATCATGACCAAAATTTAGCCAACTCAAATTGATCACAATAGAAACTACCATTGAAGTTGTCCATAAGATAACATAACCCATAAATATGGGTGAATTTTTTTCCACTACCTCCACCCCTAAATTTATCAAACCCTGAGAGTATCTAAGAAATATCAGTGGTAGCTATAAAATAACCCCAAACCATAGGTATGGGAGACTTTTTATCTCAATAACCATCACCAGGTTCATCACACACTAAAAGGCTCCTAGATAAATTAGTAGTTGTTCCAGATCAACCCCACCCATATAGATGGGGGAATTTATATATCAATTTCAGTCTCATGAGCCATTATATCCATGACTATAATAATCAAATCCACAAAAATAGGATTTGGAATTTCCAATTGCGTCCCCGAATCATCTTCAACACATAGGATTGAGGTGAATTTTTATTATTGTAATCACCCCATAATGAATCAAACTTTTTTAGATTTGGAGGTAAATATCAATGACTAGAATCCCATACATTCCTCCTATCATAAGATTTTCCTTTTATATTTGGGGCCCAGTCAGAAAACACAACCAGAAACCCCATTTAAGTCACTATACACAAACTGAGATAGAAGGAATGTATGATAAAGGAAATCAAACCATGTAAGGTTCATAATCCAAAATGGTCCAATATGGCTTGGGTTAGAGAAATGGCCTAGATAAAAACCCTCAATGGAGAATTAGGCGGTGAAGAATTGCCCTATTTTGTGGAGATTAATGGGATAAATACCATTTCTAGATACACCTCAGTGAACTTCATTGTCATAAACACAACAGATGATGTAGTCCAAGATATAATTGCATAGGGATTAAATACAGAACCTGTGTATCAAGAGATAGGTGATATTTATGAACAAAATTAAACTGCTTGTATTTAGAGAATGATCTAGTACATGGCACCTATGAATGATGAAAATTCCCATCCATGGAAGAACACTACCAAGGATAAAGGGAAAGGAGTGGTTGTATCCCACTCACCACCAAGAGGAGACAAAATTATTTCCATAGAGGAATGGATGGAACATTATGAGAATGAGATAAAAAAATTTATACAACTAAATGAGGGAAAACTCAAGGGAAATAGTCATGTTGGGTATCATCTTCAGATAGGGATAAACAACCAAACTCTACCATATCAGGAAAGAGTTAATATTTCTAAAATAATGACATCTAAGTGTTAGGATGGATCTTGATCCAATCATATGTTATATATAAAAGAGAAATTCAAAGATGATCACAACTTTCCTCCATTAAAGAAAAAACCACTCCCACATCTAGATTATCATTTAGCCCTTGTAACTTCTTAACCTTTGAAAATACGGGATATCTAGAACAACATCTCGCATACTTTGTGTCCTAATGAATCCTAATGATATCCCCTCAAGATCCATAGAAGGCAACCAACTAATATGTTTTTTATAGACTCTGATAGGGCCAGCCTTCATTTGGTACAGTATCCTTCCAGCAAGAAATGTTGTAGGATGGGAAAACCTTCATTATCAATTACTTTCCTATTTTAACTCCACATTAAGGAAAATTAAAATTTTCGACCTCAAAAATTTAAAATAACATGAAAATTATAGGGTATTCAACTTCATAACTATATAGAAATTTATAACATATTCACCTAGTATCCCTCCCTCATAAGCACAATTTTTGGAACATTGTGATGAAAATATTGGGGATGAGATGAAAAAACTTTTGATCCTAATGAAGTATCTAGGTGGATTACCTAATTTTTTAGATATGGAACAATGCCTATAAAATTCCATTCTGTGGAACAGAAGTTAAATCACATCCCATTCCATTGGTACAGGAAAAAATTCTTAGTAAATTAGAAACTTTTTTTGTTACCCTCAAACCAGTATTAGTTCCCATTCAACCACCCAGGCAGGCCCTAAATCATATGAAGCATCCCATTCAGTATTAACATCAAAAAAATATCCCTTAACCATAATCAAAAAGAGATCAGTGTTTCCCATGATTTGAAGAATGAATTAAAAAATCATTCTCCTTATGATATGAGTATTTACCCGATTTTTTTTATCATTGTAAAATAACCTATTAAAGCAACAAAAGCCCAGAAAACCCAATGAGGTTAACCTCGGAGATCATCCTAACTACTTCACTTTTCATAGGAGGATAGGTCACACCATCCAGGACTGATTTTTCTCCAAATTCATACTCTAAAGAGTGGTTTATTCTATAAATTTAATATAATATAAGACCTAGGAATATGTGACTTATGTAAATGTCACTCCACTAGAAGAAGAAGGTGACATGCAAGAAGATACATCCATTAGTGGATAGAAGTTCGATAACCAGATGACTCAAAAGATAGTTGAATGAGATCATACCATCCTTGGAGCATAACTATGAAGTAAAAAAATGATACCAAAACATAGAGATGAATCATTTTATGCACTCCCTAGAGTTAGATGTAATTGATGGATATAGGAAAAGACCTAAGATAGAGTCATGTCTATATATCGTATAAGATCTGACTCTTATAGACTTCTTTCCTTCAACATCTTGAGAATGGGAATTGTCCCACTAAATTGAACCCTTAAAAAATGAATATCTATTTTCTATTAATTTTAACATAGTTAAGTAAAAAAATCCCTTTTTGTTGATGAATATGCATTTTATTATGAGTTCCTTGTACCTGGCTGGGGAGTTGGTGACCAATAATGTAGAAGCTGAGGACATAGGGGATAGCACAGGTGTGGTCAAACCCAATATTCTAGTCACATACCTATGAAATACATATATGATTCCAATAACCATGGGAAAGAACTCCATTAAGCCCAAAAAATATTTTGGATGTGTCGTATCCCTCCATCGGTCATTCAATCCCAATCATTTTACATGAACGACTAACAGGGGTGTGATTGTCGGATCAGCCCAGATTAAGGGGAAGGATGGTGTGACATGAACTACTTGTAGTAGCTCCTTAGACCTCTGATCTAGCACCAGTCCCATCCACCTCAAGCATCACAACTCTTATTCCACATGATAGGGATTAACCCCACCTTGATAAGAGAATACCTATGGAGAAAAATTATGACATTCTAAAATAATTGGTGGTTGCTCCAGCCAAAATATCAATCCAAGATGCTATCCATAATTCAAAGGAACTTATAGAGTCACTAATTGAGGACATATATATCCCATAGGAGTTCCAGATAGGTGTTTCTATAACCAAGGTTTACCAAGTGGCAACTATGTTGTCAGAATGTCATATCACCATCTCATTTATATAATAGGATCATGAAGATGTTTTCTAAGGACATATCAGTCACCTGTATGTTTCAAGTAAACTCGATAATGTCAACATATAGAGGTATCTATTTTATAATGGTTCTAGGATCAACCTCATCCAAATTCATACCCTACAACATTTGGGATATAGCGAGGGGGATTTATCCCCAAAAAACCTAAATATTCAAGGGTATAATAAGAGTGAGAAAATACCTCTCATGAAAATCAAGCTCAAGGATCAGTTTGGGGATCTCACATATAACTGTATTCTCATGGTTATTTAAAAAGTCACAACATATACCCCTTTGATGGGAAGTTTGGGGTACTGCATGGTAAATTTTCCCCCATAAAATCTTGTGAATCCAAATCTATTGAATTAAGTTTATACATGAAGGAAGAAAAAAATCCAATGGTGGATAATGATATATAGGTTTCAACCCCCAATGGATTGCGGACCACCCCTATTAATCCCTTGAGAAAGATCAACAGTGATTATGTGCTACCCATAAACCTGATTAGTGTAGTAGATTTAAACCTAGTAAGTTTTCTAGAATTTCAAACATCATGGGTCATGTCCATGTGATAGAAATAACACCATATAAAAGGTATTTTTCAAAATAGGATCAGGCTAATGATTTATTGGGATATAATAATTCCCTCATTCCATAAGAAAAAATTAAGGATTCCCTCAAGTAATTCTCTATAACTTAGGTTTCTCATACCCCTCCTTCTCTCAATGCCAGCGTAAAATAAAATAGGTATCCCCAGAACCTCACTAGAATCAATCTGGAATTACATAATGACAATGTCTCTTCACATGTCCTCACTTACCTCAATAGTGAAAAAGATACCCTTGAATTACCCACCATGTCTAAAAAATCTTCCAGGGACTTGGAGATGGAAGAAGAAGAGGATGTCCTTAGGAACGCCCCACCAACATTTGAGGAAGGCGTCTCCACACCATCGATGAGCTCAGGAAGGTGAATCTAGGAATAAGAGAAGACCTATGACCTACATTTATTAGTGTCATAATTTTAATCAAGTAAAAATAGATGTATATTTCATTTATAAAGTAGCATTAAAATGTGTTCACATGGAATTGTATGGAGATGGTCGGGATAAACCCTGATATGGAGATCCACCACCTTGTCTTACCTGATGACCATCAAGGTTTCTGGTAGGTAGAAAATAGGATTTACCCCTCTAATGATACTAATATAGAATCATAAGTTGACAATTTTATTAAAGCTAACCTTTTCTGAGAAGTTCAGTGCCCAAAATGGATTTCCATCATCATCCCCATCAAGAAAAATAATGGGAAGATTAGGGTCTGCGTTGATTTCAGAGACCTTAATCAACATGGCACAAAGGATGATTTCCCATTGCAAATCATATAAATTTTGATCAATTAAACTTCTATCATAAAATACCTTTTATTCATGGATGGGTATTTAGGTAATAGTCAGATAAAGATGGCCCATCAGGAGGAAGAGGTCACCACCTTCAAAGTACCAGAAGGGATATTTTGTTATCAAATCATTCCCTTTGGATTAATGAAAGTGGTAGCTACTTACCAATGTACCATGAATAATATCATTAAGACCTTTTAGGATGAATATTATATTGTTATGTCGATTATATAGTATTAAATTATCAAAATTAATTTAATCACCTTGTGGATATTAAGAAAATATTCATAAAGTTATGGTATCACAGTTTATTGATGAATCCCCTAAAGTTTGATTTCAGAGTAACATCATGGAAATTACATGGCTTTTTTCTACACCACTATAGCATCAAGGTCGATCCAAAACATATCAGTGAAATCCTAGCAATGTCACCACACTAGATTCTTAAAAACTAAGGCGGATTTAAGGGAACCTCACTTACATTCAGTGTTTCATAGCTAGCCTAGCTAGAAAACATCTCCCCTTCACCATGTTAATGAAGAAGGTAGTTACCAACTAATGGTATGAGGAATTAAAAGAGTTCTTTGAGAGTATAATGTAGTACTTACTACACCAATCAGTCTTGACACCACTGGTGGAAGGGAAGATGATTGTCTTGTATATGGATTCCATGGAACAATTGATCACTTATCTTCTTGCACATATTAGTAATATATATAATGAAAACAACCTCAACTATCTCAGTTAAATGATTATAGGTAATAAGATCTGATATTCTAATATCATGATGAACTTCCACTCACTAATATTTAAAATGAAAAATCTAAAACATTACTTTCATTATCACATAGTAAACATTTTCTCTCGTATTAACCCACTCAAGTAAATTCTTGGACGCCCAATGTTTATTGGATTTTTTTTACCGATGGGAGGTTTTTCTAGAAAAATATGACATTAATTCTTTTCCACATAAGGATATTAAAGGGAAGGACCTAACTGATTTCCTTACAGCACAACCCACCGCATAAATAACACCAGTGGACACCAAACTTCAAAAAGAATAAGATTTATATTCCCATAACACTCCTTGAATATGGGAGATGTATTTTGACAATTCCTCCAAAAGCCTTATTGAATATAGGATGGAAACACCAAAGATTAATTAGGTTTGTTTGTGTATTGTATTTATTTCCCTAGACAAAGATATGTTTCCCTACTCTTTCTCGCTATCATATGACTACACTAATAATGAGGCATAATACCATGCCCTCATTCTCAACTTATAACAAGACCTATAGCTCAGATATCCTACCTGAACATCAAATGGGATTCATATCTAGTGATCAAACAAATATATGGCATGTATTACATTATTAAGGAATAATTGGACCCTCTCATCGATTATGTCATTAGATTTATGGAATAGTTACCTTTGTAACCAACATTGAATTACATGCCTCAATCAAAAAATGTTCCTTTAGATGCAATGGGTAACATAGCTACAGAACCAGATGACAAGACTAGGGTGAAGTGGTTTTCTAAATCAGGCACCGAAGTATGGTCTTATCATTGACCATTTGTGACATGAAGGAAATAAATCATGTTAGAACTGCCCCAAATTGTGATGAACTAATATTTTCTCCAAGAAGGATGGATCCCATGTTTAATTACCTCAAAAATGAGACCATTCCATTAGATCAATTTGAAAAGGAACATATTTGATGTTGAGGATAGATTTTTACCCTTCAGGATGGGAAAAAAATCTAAAATACCTATACAAATTAGCATTTGATTGAATTCTCTTCCTATGTATAAAAGGATATATTCTCATATTTATGAAAGAAGTATATGTATGATCATGCATCTCTCATCAGTATGGGACAACACTCAACCATTTAATTAAGAGGCTTGGTTATTACTAGAAAATATTGATACAAAACTTTGTGGAATTCACCAAGAAATTTCATGCAATCCAAATTCGAACAAACATCATCCATCAACCCCTAGAGTTTATACATAATGTTAAATATTCATTTTCATTTTCTATATAGAGAATGGATTTTGTGGGGCCATATCTTCCTGCCACAGCTAAGTAGTTTAAGTATGTCCTTACTGCTACCAAATTATTTTCCAAATGGGTTGAGGAAATACCCCTCAAAGAATTTGGGATGAATAATATTATTAACTTCATAAAGTCCAATATCATCACCAGATTAAGTGTCCCTCACATGATATTGATGGAAATAGAACCAACTTCTATTATACCTAATTTAATAAATTATACCAGGAGTGAAACATCAAATCCAATGATTCATCCCACTATCATTTAGTAGAAAATTAAAAAATATAGGCCTTCAATAATACAATCAAACATAAATCATAAAATTTTGGATAAGGAAAAGAATTATTTTCCAAAAAACTCCTCCATGCTTTAGGGACCTACCATACCACCACATGCACTTCCAAATAAAAGACTTTAAATTAATTGGTTTATGAAACCAAAGTATTTTTTCCATCAAAGTTTTGTTACCCTCACATTGTATAGCTATCTATGAAAAACTCTAAGAAGAAGACTAATCCCAAAATTGGATGGAATAGTTTGAATATGTTGATGAGAAAAGGTTTTATACACTACACAGCCTCAAAGTTCATTAGAATCATATTGTGTGATCCTTAAATAAAAAGGATCACCTCTGTTAATTAATTTAGGGAGAACTGGTATTGAACCTTAAAACCTCAATGATACTAATAGTTAAACCTCCAATGTTGGAACCCAAATTGGAAGGACCTTACATCATACATAATGTATATCCCAATGAGGATTACTCATTGGTCATGATGGATAGGGAACACATTTCGATCTACATCATTGAAATCATTCTAAAAAAATACTTTGCATAGATGTTATTAATCATACTAAGTTATGAAAACAAAAAATTAAACTACATGGTATCCCAAGTCCTAGAAAAAATACATTTAATTGTGTTGTATCCTAAGTACTAACACAAATTCTTTTTAATGTATGGTATTATATGTCCTTGTAGAAAGGCTTTAAACTATCTGGTATACTTAGTCCTAGAAGAAATACATTAAACAACATAGTATCCTGAGTACTGGTAGAAAAACATTAAAATGCACAGCATCCCAAGTGCTATCATCAAGAATTTAAAATGAAATGTGTCCCATGTCCTAGTGATAAGACCCTAAACTACATAGCATTTTCCCTCCTCATCACATTATGTTAACCTGCATGAAAGACATCCTTAATGAATAAAATTAAACAACATGGGGAATTTTGATTCATGGATGTTTCAATGGATATTTACAAGATCAATAAAAAATAATAATGAAGTACTTTCATCTACGTGATTCAGTAAGGTCCATATAAGTAATGAATCCATTCATGAACTATGTGTTGATTGATACCTACCATCATATGAAATGTAAAGATGCTAAGATTTCAGATCACATAAATGGAAAAAATGAAACCCTCTAAGTATGGTACATACCTATGTGGAGATTTTTCTCTTTAAGAAATACATGTAGATTGATTAATGCCATCATAGGATACCTAGTGACACCCAGATCTCAAATCCTGGGTCCAACCACAACATATATAGAAAAACTTTTCCCTCTTCATATGGGTTAGTCTTACGTGTATATTTTTTCATTCAAGAACTATGTGTGGCTTGGTTTCTTTTTTCATAGGATAAATAGTGATGCATAGATCTAAAATAATATATCCATTCATGGCATAAATTTAAAACAACCCCCACCCTATACATATGGTTAAAACCTGTGTAGAGAGTTTTCTATTCAATAACTATGTGTGGCATTATTCCTATCATCAAAGGATATGTAGTGATGCACATACCTCAAGTCATGCATCCATATTCAACATAAAAAAAATTACCCTCTCTATATATGTGTCAAACCTGCATAGAGGATTTTACTTTCAATAAATACAAGTGGATAGATTCCATCCATCATAGGATATGTAGTGACACATAGATCTCAAATATTAGGTCCAACAACAACGTAACCCCCGCCCCCTCTACATATGGGTCAAACCTGTGTGGATATTTTTCTATTAAAAATCTATGTGTGGCTTGATTCCTTCCATCACAAGATATGTAGTGATTACTAGATCTCAAATCCTAGGTCCATCCACAAAATAAATAGAAAAAATACCCCCTATGAGAGTTGTCAGAACTGAAGAGAGATTTTTCCATTTAAGTAATATGTGTGTCTTGATTCCTTCCATCACAAGATACATAGTTATTCCAATATCTCAAATACTAGGTCTAACCATAATACTTATAAAACAATTTCACCCATCCTTGTGTATGGTTCAGACCTATACAGGGAACCATATGAGAACTATGTGTAGCTTGATTCCTACTATCATAAGATACATAGTGACACATGGATCCTCCATTCCAGACCCAGGAACAATATGAAAAGGGAATCCTTGAGAATCCTAGACCTAACTATTTCATATAACTCTGTTAAATAAAGTCCAAGTCATATAAATTCACTCTTATTATGTGAGTGTCTAATATACATACATATTTCTTGCGCATGAGATGAATATGCCTAAGAAGGGTATAATATATGTCTACTGATTAATAACCCTGAACATGGCCAAAAGGTTTTTCCCACATCTAAATTTCCATGACTAGTGAAAAGTGTCCCTAAGGACATCTTTCATAATTTCATACTCATTCCAACATCCCTACCACATTACACTAAACTACAAGGAATACATCTTCATCGTATGATGATAAAAAACATAAATTTTTTCCCCACTACATGATCTTAAACTATAGACCATCATCCATTATCACACCTTATCAAAGGACTATAAGAGCATAAACCTTGTCAACCAAAGATTGGCATGATTCTATTGTATTTATAAGAACTTTAATTCCATAAATCACACTTCATGACATGAGTAGCTCAGGTTACCCAAAACCTTCCACGGCCTTCAAAAAGAAATATTTATCTCTCTGCTTGACCATGTAAGAGGTGTATCTACAAAAGGGCCTTAGACCCATCAACTAAAGGAATATTGGCTCTGTAAGAAGGTCCTTTTGATACTTATGATAGATGACGTCATCACAGTGGAGCTCGTCACCTAATAGTGATTCATGATCATTTTCAGAATGATTGTCTCATACCATTACTCATGACATAGTAACCTTGAGCCATGATTTACAACACTCTCATCTCTTTCTAAAAAGTATGTTGAAGTATTCTTGACCCTAGGAACACTAATTAGGCTGTTTTTAACACTTTCCTCATACTAGGTCAATGTGAATCATGAAATTAAACTATATACACTTTGGTAAAAGGGTAATGACCTTAAAATTTATCCTTTGATGGTCTAAATTTCAAGACCCTAAATTACTAATTAAAGTGACATAAAATTGGTCATGATGAAAACCCAGAAAGGGTGGTATGAAAAAAATTCATGTCACCAGTCACTAAAATCATCATCTCTAAATTGAAGGGAAAAGATAAATTGTAACTAAACATGGAATAAACATCATGGGGACCACTTTGTATCCCTAGTAAAATCCATGATATGCTCACTGGAAGCTCCTAACCTTAGAAAAAGTTAGAGAAATGAATTTTCACATCTAATTATCATGATAATGTGTTCACTAGGTGGAAGTACAACTTTTAAGGTGCTCAAATACTTATTGTACAATATGTTTTCCATAAACCTCCTTAATTTAATTAAAGTGTGAACTGATACCAACTAATTATTAGAATATGTGTTATTCTCTTAGAACCTCATGGACCTTTAACTCCCTTTCCCCTGGTTATTCTCTATAGAAAATTGGTAATAGGGACTGTCTAATCCAAAATGTACCTATGAGGATTTCTTGGAGAATTGAAACCCTATCAAAGAGCTTGTTCCTAGTGAAATTTTTTTCCTAGACGAGAGGGACACCTTAAAAACAAGAGCTATTATCTTATCCTCATGGAATATGGGATTCAACAATTATCAAAGGTTTACATGTACCCCCCAATCTCCACCTCATGTTATCTCAGATAATCATAGACCATGATTTACAATCCCTATAACCATATTATTCAAGTGGATTCAATATCCTTGATGTTACATCACCATGTATTGTTCCCTTTCTAAAAGAAGGAATGTGTTATTCCATTCTCGTGCCTTTTGATGGCCCACACCAAATGACTCAAAAGCACCTGGTGTAGGGAAAAAGCTTTCTAAATAGGATCTAAACTACCCTAGGGTACCAAAACCCATATTTGATATCTCTTTTATCAATACCCCACTTCATCATCTTGATATATGGGTCTTCACAAATCCTTTATGGTCCTTGTAAAAGGGCAGGGACACCTCTTCTTTACTAGGAATGTAATCCATATGGGCTTATGCGTACGGGCCACTGACTCACCATCTAGAGGAATATACTCCTTGTAGGAAAGGACCCCTAATCCATGTAAGACCTTCCAACACCATGATGAAACTCATCACCTTAGGGGTTTTTTCGATCATTCCGAGCATGTATTCCCCATTGCATATTCATTGGTTAAAACTTTTGGTTATGATTTACACCACCAATATTCCAAAAATCCAAGTGCACTCAACGTCCCAAATATTTCACTATATATCAAATTGAATCTCAGTGAGGATTGAGGATGTCCCAACCCATCATGGTCATTCATAATTAATTTGTTTTATTAACACATGGGGATTGAGCCATTCATGAACATTCATTCTTCAGAATATTATTTAAGAATGAATGTTATCATAAAACTTCAGGAACACTCATTCTACAAAATCCCATCAAGATTACAAGGTTCTCAAACCTTTCATGAATACTCATCCCTCACTACCAACAATAAATGGTCTGAGATAAAAGATCTTAAATTGTAATAATAAATAATCTAAGCTAAAACATCCTAAACTACAGTGATAGATGGTCCAAGCTATAATACCTTAAAATAAATCAATAAATGGCCCAATATAGAAGACCTTAAACTATATAAATATAATTTCCAAGTGAATAGACCCTAAACTATAGTAATAGATGGTTTAAGCTAGGTTACCTTAAACTATACTAATAAATTGTTTGATATGTAAGAACTTAAACTATGGAAAAAAGAAGTTTTGATCTAAAAGACCCTAAACTATAGTAATTGATGGTCTGGACTAGAATAACTTAAACTAAATCAATAAATTATCTGACCTAGAAAGAAAAATTCAACCAGAAAGGGAGCTCCTTTAGGGTTATCTCACTCTGGGGATTCTGATTTTGGATCCTGCGTTGTGACGGTAGAGGCCATTGCATCATCCCAACCCCAATGGGAGAGGTACCTTCATTGTCCTGGAAGGATGTGAAACCCTCTTTTCCACCCCTTTTCCATTCTTTAGATCCTCCTTCCATTCCATAAAATCTCTATATGCCCTAGCCCTAGGGTACCTGATTTTTTCAACACCTACCACATCCTTATTATCTCAAATGCAGAGTTCAATGGTGCTTCGATTCTCCTAAATCGGATAATAATTGCGTGTTTCTCAAAACATCAGCCTTCGGTGGACTCTTTCAATCGATTCATGTTTGGATCCTGGTATTTTCAAGATTGAGCTGCCATTGGGCCGCTCAATAGGAATAACATTATGATTCAGTTCACTTTGGATGAGTATCTGATTAAATCATGGACCTTCACTCCTTGTAGTTGCAATGGTTCTCGATTATTTCTATTCAGATGGACTTATGCATATCACATGAATCCTGACTCTACCTCATTTCCCATTTGGGTAAGCATTCATAATATCCCTTTTCCATTCTAGAATCTTATTATTTTTAGTATGATAGGGATCCTCATAGGTAGGTTTTTATTCTCTGATAGTTGAACTCAAGCCCTTATCCACCCTATTAACCCTCATTCATGTGAGGAAATTGATGCCTAAATAACCCTTCCTAATTTTGTTTGGATAAGATTTGGAGAAGAGTTTCGGTATAGGAAACCTATGGTTTATGAATCCTAGGATGATTTCTGATTGGTATGTATTAAATTGGGTCATTCTTCAACAGTCTGTATGTGTTGTAGGCAGCCAAATCTATAGGTTAGTTTGGAGGTTTCAGACTGAGACAATCCCCATTCATCCAATGATATTGGTTTCTCTGTTTATGCTCATATGAATGTTAAGACAATGACAAAGGTAGCTCAAAAGAAACCTAGAAATGGGAATACCATGGTTAGTGATATATTTAAGTGTTAAAGGAGAGATTTAGAGGATCCTCATCCTTTTGTGAAACCTTCTATGGAGAAAAGGAGTTAGGGAATAGAGAAGGAGGCTAACATAGAACCTATATGGGTGGTTTCTAGTGTTTCTAATAACCTTATGGGAACATCATATGCAAAGGTGGTGTGTTTAATGGGTACCATCAGTGCAGGAGGAGAGGTAGTGGCTCCCATAGAACCTAAATAGGGTTATTCCATAGGGTATAACACTTTCAGCAAGGAGGAAGGATGTATGAGCCTGGTCAAGGAAATTCCTAGAAGACAGGTGGAAGACATTTCACTTAGTAATAATTTTGAACCAGTTTAGGACTTTGAGGAAGTGTTTTTCAGGGCCTCTTTGGATGGGTAGAGGAGTGAGTCCAGTACAAGTGATATAGAGAAGGCAGGTCTGTGAGAGAGGCCTCTGGGTCTGAGGAGTGTCAGTATCCAGAAATGGAATGAGTAAAGCAAAAAAGGATTACTCTGTTCTGTCACTTATAATGGAGAAACGTTTAGAAAAGAAATTGAAAAGCAAGAAGACTTCCAGTGACTTCACTTGTCATTAGGGGAAGTTAGATGAGGTGTTTGAGAAATCCTTGGAATTTTTTATGAGTTTGGAAGAAGAAGTGGTTTATCAGGTTCTGACACTCAATGCATAAGAATAGGAAACAACTAAAATTATGGTGAGTTCTTTAAGGGTGACCCTCAATGCGAAACAATATTCTTTGATTGATAAGAAGGATTTGATTCTTTTTGGGGAATTCAATAATGGGAAGATCAGCCTTGGGTAATACATCCAGACATGGGACGAGCTAGCCTTCTAGATTGAAGATCTAATGTTGGATAAACTAGAAACTCAAGTAACCAATATCTCTTGGAAACTGTCTAGGGAGATCAATTTTGGTAGGCTTAATCTTTCTTTCAATGGTTATGTTATCTATTAATATGGTTGAATTCATGGTTTCATACTTTTTCTTCAAAAGTGATTTAATAATAAAAATATAATTTTCAGTCAAATATTCTAAGCTATAAGTCCTTAAACTGCAAAAATAGAAGTATTGACCTAAAGGAACCTAAAATGAAACAATAGATGGTTCGATCTAGAAGACCTAAAACTACAATAGTATATGGTTTGAGCTGGAAGACCCTAAACTACATGACATAAATGGTCTAGTTTTCAAGACCTTAAAATAGCCAATTCAATGAGGCACAATGCTCATTAGGTTAAAAACATGAATAAAGAACGCGGGGAAAAAGTTGAGTCTTTGTTTTTTGGAAATGCAAAATGTGTAATTTGGAAAATATTGTTCACTTATAAAATGTAAAAGGTATAAAACATGTATGGTCGAGAACCTATAAAAGGGAATCCTAAGAAAAATATGATCTTAGTCCCACTAATATTTCTCTATATGAAACTTAGGAAAAATATATGGAAATGAAAAAGAGAGATACAAAGCGTGTGGGGATCATTATTTGTCCAAAGAAATAATTAATCTATGCTTTATAATCCACTAAATTAGATAAAAATTAGAGCACCATACCTATAGGATATATTTACCCAAGTTATCCTTTTAAGTCATGTGATCCCAAGACAATTGGATAAAATACAGCAATGAAGAATATCATGTTAGCAGTCACTCATGAGAAATTATGATGAGAAATCCATTATGATTAAAGCATTTAAATCAAGTCATTTGGGTTTACTTGATATTATATAAAGGGAGAGTATCTTTGATGATTTATATAATATATAATCAATTAAATTTCATGCACATTATGAATAAAAAATACATAAAGTTATATGAAATGTTTTAAAAGGTTTTTTCATTGGTAATGTACAAAAAAGGGAGGAATATCCATATCCTAGAGACTCTCCCTTGATTCCTCAAACAAGATGTGGTCCATGAAACGATAGGCCCATTATAGCATTTTTTTTATATGATTCCTTAATCTCTACCAATTTATTCTCTTTGGAAACCATTTATTGGAATATTTGATCAATGGATTTAGTTTTTCCCTCCAAAATAAGCTATAATTCTTTCACCCTGGAAATAGAATCAAGTCTAGCCTTCTCCATCATGTCAAAGAGCCTTTGTTTCTCCAACACTGTTTTCTATATCGTTTTTAGTGTTTAATACAACTGAGACATATCCTACTAAAGATAACTAATTTTGGACTACGATTGGCTAAACTCAACCTTCCCAAAATTTATCACATTTGAACGAGCCATTTCCTCCACCAAATGTTTGGAATACACGTTTAAAGCCTCATCCCAACTTTACTTAACTGACAAGAAGCCTCTACCACTACTGCACAAAATTCAAGGGCCCTCATATTCTCTCTAAAGAAAAACACTTCCTTCCCCTAAGAATGGATAACTATATAGTCAAATACTCTATATATAAGGGAGTTAAGTATATACCTAATGTGACCCAATTTTTATTTCAGCTCCTCCAAAGGGCCCTCTGAAATTAGGGCCCCAATATCCACCCACACTTTCCACTACTTTAGTTGATAGAGAACAGTGGACTCTAAGCCTCGACTCATGACTGGTCTAGATATATGAATATATTCTATGACTAAGTCACTAAGTGAAGTAATCATTCTCACAGATTTAGATGGGTTGGGTATAGAGATATCCTATACATTAGTCAACTCAGTCAGAGGAAATCCAAAAGAAAAAGGGACCATAACTTATGAGATCAAATGTGAAGGTACTGAAAGAAACGGCAGAAATGATTATCAATCACCTAGTAAATAATATAATTTTGTTATATAGTCAATGTGAATGATAAATTATGGAAACATAACTTTCTCAGTTTCATCATTGGTGATGTATGTCACCCCAACCACATCATTAAGTGAATACATGACACCCTCTTGCAATGAGGAACCCGGTGGCTCCACTGATGTTTTCTCCATTGGAATTATTCTCTCTCCATCTTCAAGGTTTATAAGAATGAAGATATATTAGGCTATATAATACAAAGTGGGAAATATTTTTGGTTTTTTAAGAAGTTCTTCATTATCCCAGAGATGCATCCATCAAGGCTAAGTTAGTGGTGGAATAGCTTCCCGCATTAGCCTCATCTAGAAGTGTGGTTTCATGTTCCAGTTCAAATGTCATGACCCCAAAGCATCAGTATCTTGAACTATATATGACCATATCAGCACCCTAGATGTATCCACTTCTTGATGGATTGGGTCGAATATAGATGTTTTACTAGAGCAATAGAAATCCAACCCATATCATTGGTAGTATATGTATGTTCCTCTATACGGGATTGGCCTGGACCTTTGTATTTTTTGATTAACTAGAATGATTAGTTAAAATTTTCTAAAATCATAAAATAAGTAACAAGTAATGCTTACATGAGGATTTTGGGTGAGAGGACTCTAATAGTTTGGATAGATTCCTTTTCCCTTTCCTCTCCAAGGAAGGGCCCCGAGAAGGGTCTGAAAATAAAGTCGTTGAGGATGGCACTAATGAAAGTTTAGATTGTGACACCTCAACAATAGTATCCATATACCTCATTAGATCCATTTGAACTTGGGAAAGCTGATCATTAGTTCCCTATTCACTGCCCAAGTCAACTTTTATAGCTGTACCTCTGGGAGAATACACCAGGGATGGTGGGAGTGACTGGTCTCCTACAACATCTTGCCATACCCAAAAAAATGAAAAATACATTACCACAACTTCGATGGAAGCACAACCATTTAAATATGGTAGTGAATATAGTATGTTTCATGTCCTTGATGATTGGTTGTTTAATCAATGGAAACCTCCATTGTTCTAGGAACCACTATATCTTGCACCAAGGGTGAGTAGTTGATCTGACGCTTCATGATTTTCATCAGTGAATTGAGGTATCAAAGGAAATACTCGACCTCTGTGGGCTAATTTTTGAAGGAAATTCTTCTGGGGGGAATTAATTAATGAAAATACATAAAATTTTATCAATTCCTAGTGTAGTACCCACTAAAACTCAGCATTTATGTTTTCAAACCTCTAGTCTCTCTATTTCTAAAACACAAGGGGAAATGGTAGTGTGGATGCGGCTTCACTTATAGGTTCCAAACTCACAGAAGTTATTCTATTTGAAAAATCTATTATTATTGAATATAATTATAAATGTATCACTTCCTTGTAAGGAATATATGAGGTTAAAGATATTCTATAATTGAGTTTCTTGTCAGGCCCTAGATTAGATTCATCATCCAGTTGTAACTTTATCACCTTGGGTAATGATGTGGTTAATTTATTATTCAGATACAACTAAATCCAAATCAAAGAATAATGTTGAGAAAAATCAATCTCAACATCATTTGAAGGAAACTCTATCTGAATTTGAGTCTCCTCTCTATTAAACATTAACTAGAACTAGTGTTACACCACTGGATGATTTTTAGATTTAACATCAAGAGGGGTAGGACATTTTGTCTGAATACATCGATGCTGGTGGCTGAATCGACAAGGAACATGCCACTCACAAAGAATACTGCCATCAATTCGGGTAAAAAGGATTCCCTCCTAGATTCAAATTGTATAATCCTGATCCTTAGACCTTCCACTTCCATTTTTAGTTTTACTACCAGTGGGAGTTACATGTATTTTAAAAGGGAAGAAGTCTTGATGACTCATAAAGTCTCTAATTTCTTAGTCCCATAATGTGATGGGCCTTACCATATTTATGCACTGTAGAAAAGGCTTGAAATGGATTTCATGAATTTTTTGGATTCTTAGATATTCTTAGATTCCCATGTGATCCCCCATCCAACCCCATAACACCTGGAAGGGACCAAAAATTCTATATGGATACCTTCCCCTATAAATATGATGTAGGATGTGGTATAGTTTGGCCAACATGGGAATGGCTAATCCAATATGCCTCCCTCATAACATAGATGATTCCATAATAATGCTGGAAACTCTAACTTTACCCTTCTCCCAGATCAGGATAATATACCCACTTATATATATACTAATAAAATTGGAAAACTGAATGGATCAGTCAATTTCGGGAACAAACCCCTAGTTTTTAAATGAACAGTCTTCAACTATGGGCATGTATACATCCTCCACACTATGGGAATATTTTTTGGGAAGAGCCTTCAGCTTCGTATATTTGGGTTTAGAGTAAACCTTCTTGATAAAATATCCTAACCATTTCTTAAATAGGATGTATACCCTAATAAGAGGGGCCTTCCCAAGGGATTTATTAGCCAGCTTGATTAACTATCTAGCAATGGGAGGGGTCCTCTCTGAATCATCCCATGCAGATGATGGATGGAGAAACTCATCATACATCTCTCATAAAATTGGTGTGCTGCAAATCTTCTTGATGTCCCAGAGACTAATTCCCACCTCATCATGTGTCAAATAATATGTATTTGTGTTTAGACTCCACTGAATGACCAATTACTCTATCTAGCCTTTGTTATAAAAAGATAAGGTTTGGGAGATCCAGACAGCTTCATACATAACAATTCTTTTAGATTTAGGGAAAATTTTGTAGTGTTGTGTTGAACCAAGAAGGTCCAAACCCAGTCCATCTTGAAGATCCCTCTTGATCAAAGGTCTAAACTAGGAAACCATCAAAATCTCTGGTTCATGGTAGATTTCTACATATTGATCAGTACATATGGATATATAAATTATATTTAAAATGATTCTTTATAAAGTCTTTTGGAATAAACATTGGAATATACTTGTCTGATCATTTTTCCTTTATAATAATGTGGCCCATATGGGAGATATTTTCTATGAAGTTGTTATGTATCCTTGAGACCTAGTACGGGGAAATGATATATTACTATAGTGGGAGTATAGGAATAAAATTTTGCATTCCAAACCTATAAATGGGTAATAAATCTGATAGGAGATAATCCATAAGACTTATCCTCATCAGGTCCAGCAAACTCAACTGGGATAACTAGATGAAAAAAGGATGGTTTATGTCCACACTTGAAACTATTACATCCTGATCATCCACCATTGTCATTGAATCCCTTTATGAAACCTTTCATGAATTTTAATTTTTCTGTATAGAGATAGTGGTGTATGCCATATGGGTGTAAAACCTTATCCAAAGGAGTGAAAAAAAAGAATGAAACTTGGGTGGAATCACATGAATCATCTGACCAATAGAAGGGTTTATAATTTCATAACCTTACATAGATTTCATGAGGCACGTGACCCATGTAACATTTCATGATCACGTGATCTATTTCAAAACTTGTAATCCTATGACTGTATAAAGGTCACACAAATTGCGAAAATACTGAGTGACCATGCGACAATCCCCAAGATCATGTGAAACATATGAAGAGACCCTGCTACCAAGAAATATATCATGGTTCAACCAAATTATCATTGATCGACTAGAATGCTTTTCCCATGTGTTATAAAGATAAGATGATTGCATGAAGCGATTATTAGATCGGATTTTGTGATTTTATATCATGAATGGTTCTTGCAATGAGTTTTTTGGGGGATATCACGTGATAGAGGAGATCACAAGATTTCTGAAATTTTAGGTTTCTAGTGGAATGAGTTCCCCCTCTTTCCAATTTTTATAGAGATTGTCATGGAATACCAAAGGTCACATGTATTACCAAAAGATTCTTCAAATATAGAATAGAGAAAGCCCAGTGACTCTTGTGATCATTTACCTTCCTCAAAATAGATTCTTTTTCATTATAGACCTCAGTTCTGGGAGGGATTTATTGACACCCTACAAATGAGAATCAATAATTTTAGGGTCGAATAAATACCCTATTAATAGGAATTATTTTCTCCAAAAAAATAATAGATCCACACAACTTTATGAAGATCATGTGGATACATTACATGTATCTTGTGACCCCCAAGAATACATGTGATCTTGTGAATCTGGTAACATCACACGGAAGAATCATTCACTTCGCGTGATCAATGGATGTTCATGTAAAGCCCCATATGACATGAACTCATGATCATGTTAAGGTTTCCATATGAGTTCCTCTGATCATGAAACATGTTAACCGAAAGACACATTACAACCACCCAAATCCCCTTATGAAATAAAATCCAAAGAGAAGAAAGAATCCTCATGCAATATAAGTTAAATATATTTTCAAATAAATGTATCAAATTAATTACATGATCAATTCAATGATAACACGAGATACCTAGTACCATATTATTCATTCCATGTGAAATCCTTTTGGTATTTAACCTTCATCATGTGAAGGCTGATAAAAACATCCATTCGATCACATGACGCACCACAGAAAAGTGGATAGACCATCTATTACAAAGCTCGTGCACCATCACGAAATCCATTATAGATCATGTCAAGCCCTGATGGACAATCAATGAGAAAATGATGAAATTTTTGTAAAATAAAAAATAAAGGCTGAAAAATGTGTTACCTTCATGTGAGGAAAAGTTATGATGTTTTTCATGTAAATGAGATTATGTACCCCATGTGATCATCTCATTGATCACATGAAGTACCTTTGACATTCTAGTGTGATATCACAAAGGTCATCTGGTAGGCCAGTTTGATCTTACGAAGGTCCATAGAAAATTCTCCATCAATCACACGAAATCCACCTTCATAAGTGTGTTGATCTTGTGAATACTCCCAAACATGTAAGTATGGTCCTGTTAAGTATCTTTAAATTTTCAATTTAATTATTTTAATTACCTTTAGCAATTCGTGGGTTTGATAAATATTCCAATTACATATTGATCTTGAGGTTTTTTTAATTACATGATAAAATAATGATCTCATGGATAAATTTGGGTTGTTTCATGTGAAATGTGTGATGCTCCACTGAATCAAGCCCTTATATGATATATATGTGTCATGAAAGACAATATATAACTAGGTTAGATAGGCTTATAAATTTCCCCTACCAAAAAAAACACACTTGAGAGCATAGATTCGAGAGAAAAATTCTTTGAGTTAAAATCCATGAAATTGCAAGGGTATTCCACTAAGTAAACTTGATTAATGACTTAAGAGTTATGAATAATGTGTATAGTATTTTCATTATAACCCTATTGATCTTGAAAAGTACATCTGGTGCACCATCCAAATTATGTGAAGGAGTCTCCACATGTCAAATTGGCCACACAAAACCTCAAAATTCCAATTCTTGACAAACATTGATGCATATATAAAATAAAGGCTGAAAAAAGACATAAACCTAATGAAAAAATGGAAACATTGATCTTTATGAGAAGGAATCAAGAACTTCACGTGAACTATCCAAATCATGTGATGGTACCTGGGTATCTCAACCAAGTCATGTGATACCCTTGGATATATTTGCATCGATCATGAGACTACCCTCTAAAATTTTATCCCTCGTCATCAAACACCCTTGTATTTTTATGCACCAATCACATGAACCCCCCACCCTAGAAAATTCAATTGAATCATGAGGAAGACCTCTAAAAAAATTTGTAATCATGTGAATAAAATTGTACATGGTAGACTTCTTGTGTCGTGTCCCCTAGACAAGTCAGCTGGATCATGTAGCAGACACCCCAAGACGTGTCCAAACATCCTTAGACATGTAAGGTAGACAACCCGGATATGTCTAGAATATGTCCCTAACATGTCAAGCATGTCTGGAAGACACATCCAGACAAGATATCCTTATTGGGTAGCCACACTTATACATAACCAATATTGAACTATAATGACACTAATTCCTATCCAAACAAGATAACTAGGATGCCTTCCTAAGGTCCAAGCTCCAATTGAACATCCACCTCGGTGTAAGTCCCTCCATATTTCAAACTCTCTGACCAATGGGACCCAAACACTCCTATGGTTTTTTCATTTTTCATTATCCATCAATGTATTGAGAAGCTTATTGAACTACGATGACTCTTATTCCTATCCAAACATGATACATAGGATTCCTTCCTAAGGCCTGAGTTCTAATTATGAATCCACTTGATATAAGTATCTCCATATTTCAAACACTCTAACCCCTGAGATACAAAATCTCCCATCGGTTTATCATTCTTCATCATCCATTAGTGGATTGAAAATCTAATTGAACTATGAGGACTATGATTCCTCCTATAAGTAGGATACATAGGACGCCTTACTAAGACCTAGTCTCTTTATCAAACTCCCCAATGGGGCTTCCCTTATGAGAAATTTCCATATCCATATGCGGTGATTCTGATCACTTGTTATCCCTTTTTTCGCTCACTGAGTATGACTTGCATGGGCATAGAGATTTGTGATGATATTATCAATCACGTCATAAATTTCCTCTATCCATAGAAACCTTAGTTTGTAATCCCCATTCAGTGGTATGATATAAATTCCACACATAAAGGCATCCACCTTAGGGTAAGTCATGAATGCATTCCAATATTGATAAAACCTAGAAAAGTACCCCTCATATCCATAAATTATCCTCCACCTTTAATTAGTGGGTTGAGGAAAAATCAAAATATGATGACTCTAATTCTTGTGATAAGAAGGATGCATAGAATGCCTTCTTAAGGCTTGAGCACCATAACTAGTTCCTAGGTGCCCTCATTGATTTCCTTTCCACATGAAGCTAAAATTCATGGCTTGGACTTAAAAGAACTATATTTTTTATTCCTATTATAAAAAAGGATACATATGATGCCTCATAAAGTTTCAATCCCATCCAAGAAACACTAATCACCTTCCTAGAAGATAGAAAATTCTAAAGATCCTAATTATGTGGATTTAAAATATATGTAGCTACCCATATCTAAGAAATAAAAGGAAATAGATGGATAAACAAGGATACATATAAGTGGCCTCATAAATAGAACCCCCTTTGCATGCAGAAGGATTTGATACCTAATCATTTTATTATGGTAACCAATACCATATCAGTATTTGGAGAGATTTATGAACATATCTTAAATCTATAAGAGAGTCCCAGAATAGGTGATAATTTCACCCAAGATGGTGAGATGAGACCAAACTCCCATCCTCTTGAAAAATGTGAGTTTCTTAGACTCATTGGGATTGAAACCCCAAATAACCCCTTCTTTTTGAAAGTAAGTATTTACCTTGTTATGGATGTAAAAACCATTTGGAGTTTCTATGAAAATTGAAAATGGTAAACCTGATGTGAATGATTAGGAAACCATAGTTGAACCCCCCACAATAATTCATTAGAGACCATATCTCTCTGAAGGTAATAAAAATGGTGAAACCAATATAAAATCATTTAATGATAGAATAACTAATTCATTATAGGCATTGGAAATCTTGTTGATCATGGTTATATGATCAATATATTGGACAGTTGTAGGAATTGAATTAAACTATACATGATGGGTGTGATATGTCCTAACCATAACTATCATATCAATTGATAAAACAATATCCATTTACATCAGAATAATGAGGGAGTCAAGTGATGCTGGAATGATCGGGTCATCTGATCAATAGATCATATGACCAAAATTAAATCTGGGATAGAACTGGCCAAACATGTGTGGCCCATGAAAGGGGCTTCCATGTGTAACCCCTATTTGTATATCATATATTAGGTATGTGGGGGAATATCAAGGGACCAAATTGAACCACATATTTTTCATTATACTTATAATTTCATCATGGGTCTAATGGAACCATGTTTTAATTTTAGGAAAGTTTGATGGATTAATTAATTGATAAATGTTTTAATGAACATGAAATTTTTTTATTATTATATATTAATAAAAAATTTTATTGGGACACTTGGATAAGAGGAGAATTGAAATATCACACCAGATATTTATGTGATGATAAAAATTTATTCAATGAATTATCATTTCATGGTCAGGGGTGTCATATTTCTTTATGGTAATTATTTAAATTATTATTATTACATAATAAAAAAATATTTAGTGAAAATTAGTTGAACATTAAGAGGAATATTTTATTGAACACTTTGATGATTTTCTTTATCAACATATGTGGTGGTCATCCAATGTTAATGAACAAGAGGTGGTCATAAATGGATTAAAAAAATGAAAAATGAATCATTTAATTTTATAATGATTTCTCTTAGATTTAGTAGAAAACACTTATATAGGTTTTGAATTAATTATGAAATATTAATTCAATATGACAGTTTTATATGATAGGATTGGATGAGAATAAAGTCATGGAATAAATGTGATTGTGAAAAATTTAAAGGTATTGGATAAATAAATATTAAATAAGGTGATTATTTGTACCAATATAGAAAATGATATTTACCAAATAATAAATTTCTAATAATTAATAAAAGTTAAAAGTGTAATAAAAATGACTACTGTTATTATTCAACAATGGAAATATGGTAATTATTTGAGGCTGAGGATGGGTATTCCCCCAAATTTAGTGAAATAATCACTAAGGAAATAGAGGCCCATAATGAATTTCTTGAAATCAGTTAAAAATACAATATTGAATTTTGGATTGAACCATAGAGGCTAAGGTAGTATAATCTTCCTCATAAATATTATGATAGTTGAAGAAAGTGGTTGGGTAATGTAGTAGATTAACATTGATTAATTGGGATGATGTAAATGAAACTATAAGTGAATAATACTATATTAACTTGGTCATTTATTGAAAATATAATAATTTATTAACAACAAGTACCATTATTGAAGTATTATCACTAGCATTTGACAATATGTGATTTTTGAGAACTATTAGGAATGTTATAGCATGGAGTGATGAATATGTGGGAAGTAATATCAATTATAATGTGATGTGACTATAATTATAATTTGAAAAATAAGATTCATCTATTATTTAATTATTATTGGCTTCTTATGAGCATTTTGAATGGGCGAATTGGTGTAGATTATGTTATATCTATAGGTTCCAAGCATTGTGAAAGTTCCCTTTAAAGGTATGGAGAACTCATATTTTAGTCTTAGATCACATGTAATACACTCTTTACATGATCATGAGACCATGTCCATTGAAAATATTATATCAAATAGACTAAATTAATAGGATATGACCATGTGGATAGAAGATTTACATGTAATTCATAATTAATTTATGAGAAGATATAGAATTACCTAAACGTGTTATTCCTTTTTGATTGATGAACTAATGGAATGAAATTTGTTACACCATCATTTAACTAGAGTATTCAAGTGTAGAATACATCTAGCGGTGATCCATATGTGTACCATAATCTCTTATCGATATTGTAGAATGGTCTTGTGCTAGAACAACTGATCTCGATCTCTTGTGTTGTTTGTGTTTGATCGCATCAATTTTATTCATAAAGGATGAAAACCCCTTAGTGTTATTTCGAAATCTTGAGAGATAAGGAGAGGAGATAGCTCTCAAGGTCTTGATCCAACATAACCTTATCTTTTGTTCCCACTAAGTCAATAAGGAATGTGATATAACCAGATATTTATTATATCTGGTTTAGGGTTCTCAGATCACACAAAAGACCCTTTCCATCTTTAATATTTTTAAATTCCCTCATTTCCATTAATAATAATATTAATATTATTAATCTATTGAGATGTTTAATTATTTATGAATATAAATAAATATCTTTTATATTATTTAAACCATTAAACTCGATCTGCTTTCCCTCAATGACATTTACCAATCCTTGAATAATGTAAATTTATTTAAATAAATATCACTGCATTATTCTATGATTAATATAAAAAATACTATATATTTTACAAACTTGAAAATTGGTACTTATTATTATCATTCAACTCACTTTATACATTCGAATAACTTGTGGTAGAATTACTATGATCAACCAAACCCGAATAAATATTATTTATTCTAACCTGTTAAATTCATTACTTGAATTAAACTAAGATTACGAATACACTTATTGTGTAACCCTCCGTGACTATTTCTCAATGGAATTAGTCATAATTGCATAAAGTCAAAGGATAGAATCTTTAAACATTCCAAGGAATCCATAGACAAATAAGTTAGCATTACAAAAAAATCCAGCCTCCTATTAATTTTTTCCATGTAATGTAATACACTTTATCATGATATCTCTAATCAAGAAGTTTTCATATCTGTGCCATCAACCTGTACACTTGATGTCTCTTTCTAAAACTTTTCATAATTGAACTCACCCACCAAACACAATATCCATGTATTTATATAGGCATTTCTATTACATCAAAGGGCCTAAAATATCTACTTATGTTAGGCGACATAAAGGATAAATCATTTCTCGTGATATCCATTAATGTAATATCAGTCATGAATCACCCAATGTACCATACCTGTCCATGAGATCATACTATAATGGTTTTAATCAATATGTAAAAATTCATATGTCAGGATATCAATTCATGATAATCTCGTAGTCTATGGATTAATAAACACATCCACATATTAGAATATCCAATGACCCATGAAAATGTAGATTTCCTATTTGATGGGAATGTTACCATAAAATTTTATCTTGGATATTACCAAAGAAGAATACCATGAGAAGGTGTCTCAATATCTTATGAGCCTTCTACCTATGATAGATTTTTTTGTCTATGTCACATTAGATAATATATTCTAGTCATAAACAAGGTTCAAGAATAATGTCACGGCACCTCTATGTTCTCATCATAGTAGGGAAATACTATGACCGGTCAGCATGGAATATATTCTATAAAAATTATCACATAAAAATATAAAACATTATAATAATCAAGTTTTTATAATAATACTTCTTAAATTAAGAATTCGTGTAATCAAGCACTAAACAAGTTGGTTCTAGGGAACCAACTCCAACAGACTCCCACATTTACTAGAGACAACTAACAATAGCTTTCAGTCAACCATTTCTCAGATGATACTACTGTTTTTTATATAAATCCTTTATTAAGGAGTATTCCACGTTTTCTTTCATGAATACTCTACTCATCATAGCTTCACCATACTAAGAAAAATCCCCCAAGAGATGCAACTTATGAAGTATATTATTTGTCCTTTGGTTTTACCTTGGCTCCTTGGAGAGAACCATTACTACAATGTTATTATAGTAAAATTTGATGTGGTATTTACTTCTAGGAACCACATAAAGATCTTGAACAAAGTTTGGAAGACATACTTTTTCCTTGGATGAATCATAAGCCACACAATACTTGGACTCTTCTATAGAATCCCTGATAATCAGATTCTTAAAACTCCTCCATATCACAAATCCTATATTGAGAAAAAATATATATCCTAACTATGAATTCAGAATATTTTTTATGCATGAAAACTAGAATATGTATAACCCCTAATAACTATCACTTCATCTCCTCCATACACCAGCAATATATCCATAGTTCACCTCAAATACTTAAGGATATGCATAAAAAAATCCAATGTTTTTCACCAAGATCTTCTTGATATATACCTACCATGATCAATGCATAGGCAACATCAAGCATCATACATAAAATGGAATACATGATAGATCCTATATTTAAATCATATGGTATCTTAATCATTCTCTCTCTTTCTTCTTGGGTTTGAGGACACATCTTCTTGGAAAGATATATACCTTGTAACACTAGAACCAATACCATATTGGATTGTTCCATACTAAACCTCTTCAGTATATATTCAATTTATGTACCTTGAATTCATCTGAGTATCCACTTAGATATATCATGCATAATCTTGATTGTCAAAATCTAAGGTACTTCACCTAAGACCTTTATAGAGATGCCCTTTTTCATCCATTCCTTAACCTATTTTAAGTGTAGTATATTTTTTACATTTAGTAATATTTCATAAACATATACTACTACGAAAATAATTGTACTATTACTAATTCCTTTTCAAACACATGGCTCACATTGGATCTTAATGAAACTTAATTATTTTATTGTTTAATCAAATAAAATATTTTATGAAATCGATTATTTCTTTAATCGATATATTTATATCTGAAAATTTTATAACTTTTTATTATTTATTAGAGTCCCAAACCCTTCTAGTTTTATCATAAACACTTACTATTGAAGGTTCCCATTAAGGAATTAAGTTTTGACATCTATTATCCAAATATTACTATCATTCCAAGATGCAATGGAAAAAAATAAGATGGATTTAAACATATAAACTAGAGAAATGGTTTCACCATAGTAAATTTTATGACATTGTAGAAACCCTTTAGTCACTAGTAATGATTTATAGGTTTTTAATTTAACTTATATGTCTAGATTTATATTTAATACCCATTAACACCCAATAGGTTTTACATCAAATAATGGATTGATCAATACCCAAACTTAGTTTTGATACATGAAATCCATCTTAGAATTTATTTGATCTTTCTATATAATAGCTTCTAATCTATATACTTCCTTATTGTAGTAGATAGTGTCATTATCATTAAACAATAATGAGTAACCCTCATTGATTATTAGAAAACAATATCTCTCTGGTTCTCTGGCCTCTATATCACTTCTATATAGCACTTGTGTTTTATGAATAATACCTTCCATGGGGGAATGTGGAATCTGTTCTTGTCCAAACTTATATGTATCTTGAGAATCAAATTTATAAAATACAAGATTTCTACCACTAACCTACTTAAGGATGTGCTCCTTCTCAAGAAATATATCCTTAATTTCAATAGTCACTTTCTTGTTTGAAGGGTTTCATTGGTAGTATTCCCCAGTTTCATTGGGATACCCTACTTGAGCTAACCTTAAGAAACACCTCACATCTCCATGCTCAAACATGTGAAAAAACAAGTTTCTTTAAACTCCATTACTTAAATGGAATAATTTTCTCCCACTTATTTGATACTCAGTTCAGTAAGTATAATTTTGTATGTAATTCATGTCCGCAAAAGCATAATAGAAGGATTTCATGACTCATCATTGACCTTACCAGATCCAACAAGGTAAAGTTCCTCCATTAACTAGCACTATTTCACTACGGTATTAAATGTGGATTTAATTGAGATAAAATAACATTTCCTTTATCATTTTAATGATTCCTTGGTTAATATATTCACCACGTTGATCTAATCAAAGTTTATTTATTTTATTACAAATATGGTTCTCAACCTCATTCATGAACTCATTGAATTTCTCAAAGGATTCAAACTTATACATTATTATTTATGTATAAACATACATTCTCATTTCATCGATAAAATTAATAACATATAGAAACCCACCTCTAGACTCTATTTGAAAAGGACTACACACATCAGTGTATGCCAAATATAGATGCTCTATGGATCTTTAACCAAGACCACTGAATGGTGGTTTGGTCTTCTTAACTTGTAAACAATCATGAAATCTTTCAAGTTAATCTTAAAAGTTTATAAGAAACCATCTTGATATAGATTTTTCAAATGTGTATCATTTATGTGACTAAGATAGTGATTTCATAACTGGGTTTCATATGATTTGTGTTTATTATTTTTGTTATCAATTTCAAAAATTTGTTTTTATAATTTAATATATGTAGACTATTATCAATTGTATTATACCATAACAAATTTTATCTTTTCCAAACAGAAAATTTTATTTATAAAGCTGAAAATAAATCCAATCAAATCTAAATAACAAAAAATATGTTTTTTTTATTTCTAGAAACATAATAAAAGTTCTTCAAAACAAAAAATAACCATGTAGTCAATATGGAATGGTAGTATCCAATGGATAAATCATCCAAACTTACTACATTGGAAGTCTATAAATCAAAATCATATATGGTAATCTTTTGAAATTTACTTGGTTCCTATATTTGGATAACAATGTGAGAACCATATTCAGTATCTAATACTCAAATTGTACATATGGAAAGATTATACTCAAAAACAAACACACTTGAAGCTTCTCCTTTATTCTTATACTGGGTAAATTTATTCTTACAGTGGCCATAATTTCCACATGCAAAACATAACACCTATTATTCTATTCCATTCCTCTAGATGTTATTCTTTTTGGAAGGATAGTGCTCAAGATCCTTAGAATTAAGATGAGTTTTTAGGAAATTTTTCTCGTTATTGCTATTCTTATTTACTATAAAGAGATTTATTTTTTCATTCCCCATGTCTTTATAAACTTGGTGAATAAGTTTAATTTGTTACAAAAGAGTTTTATCATTATGTCTCATATTATAATTCACAATAAAATTGGATAATTTTTCAAATAGTGACGATAGAATGAGATTTGTGTGTAGCTCATTAGGGATTTTAAAATCCAAAATGTCTAGGTGCTAAATATATCCAATCATCTTGACTATATGTTCCCCATGTAGTGTCAATTATCCCAACATGCACAAGAATAATGAATTTGAGATCTCATATATAACTGATCTTACCTTCTCTCAATAGATATCCTTAAGGTGAGAAACAATTCTATACACATAAATTCACTAATATTGCTTTAAAATATCATCAGACATAGAGGATATCATAAAAAAATATAAATCTATAGTGTCATCCATATACTTCAAATAGAGTGATACTATTTCCCCACTGACCTCTTTATAAAGTGACTCAAGAAGTGGGGTTTCCAATATGTATAATTTCATTTCATGGCATAGTATAATGCACAAGAGCCTATATCATTCCTAGAAATTCAAAGCGGTGAGAAGGTTATCCTTCTATATTATGGATCACATCAATATTATCAAAAAAATAATTTCTATAAATTAATAGAAAATAATTAGTGTATGTTTTGATTACATTAATTAGATTAACAATTTTAAATCTTAATTAAATTCAATTAATATACCACTATTTTTTGAAATCATATAGGCCTCACCCTCAATTTTGGAATATCTTTTCACTTAGATATTCTAGTGTAAAGTATCAATATACCCCTTCTCATAACCCAGGCTTGGGACTATCAAGTTATTAGAAAGGTGTTTTTTTAGGTGTAACTTTCCGACTACATTAATTCATTGTACCTTGATCTATTGAGTGGACTCCCTAATCCTGAAATCCAATTTTCAAAAATATTTTCTCAACATTTTCCTCTTATTTAAACCAAGTCCATATTAGGAAGTCATACCTTGATGTAAACTAACTTAATTCAACCTAGAATTTTAAGATAAAACTTCCATGATAATGGAAATGACACTAAATTATGTTGGTCACGTACTTTGAACTATGACGTCAATTTTAACTTAACTAGTGAAATGATAAGATGGATTATTATTTCAGTTTTAGGGATTTTTATCCTTATGCATAAATTCTATTTTATCCTTTTATGTGCCTTGTTAATATTAATTGTGTCTTTCATAAGTGATTAACTATGCATGATAAAATATTTAAAATAGTCCGGTTATATTTTATTCCTTATTACATGCTTTTTAATTCTTTGATTAGATAAATACAAAGAATACATAAAAATTTAACCTTGAAATAGGAATAAATAAAATATTAGTGGTGTAAACATTAGATTCTCTAATATGTTGGTTTATCTAGAAGATGATAAACTAACCTTTGACCCTAGGGGAAACACCATGAACCATAACTTGGTTCATGTTGCGTCATTACACATTTGTTCCTATATATGAACTTGATTGGTTTTATCTTGGCTCCTTGACTCAAACTATCTCCTCTCAAAAGGGATCTCCCTCCTTACATAATCCTTTACTCGCACGCAGGTGTGGGGATCTAATGGATTGGATAAATGGGTTTTACGTAAAACAAACATAAGTCATGCAGTCCCTTACATAATTAGGAGGATTGGATGACTCACAAGCCATCAATAATAATTTAATTATAATAAAATGATAAATTAAAATTAACTAATTATACACAAGGGGTGGTCTAAAATCATGATCATCCACACATCAACATAAAATGAGAACACGTTTTCAATCTTGTTATAAATTACATTGATGAATTATTTTAATTAATATAATGTGCCCTGAAATAATCCAATTAATTCAATTCACATTAATTCCATCCAATATATTTATAAATCTCTAGATATATATTCATATATATCTATATATATATCACTAGATGTATCTTTATATATATAACTCTAGATATATTTGCAAATGTATCTGTCTAGATATATATCTAGATGTATCTACCTAGATATATCTCTAGATATCTTTCAAGATATATCGCTAGATATATCTAACTAGATGTATCTCTAGATATATTTTTCTGGATATATATCTAGACATATATCTTATCAGATTACTAATTATGTTATTGATAGTGATGAAAAGAAAATACAAAAATGTATGATTATTAAAATGAATCAATTTAAGTATTGGAAAATGAAAACTCATGCAATCAATAAATGAATAATAAGTAATTATAAATTAATCTTGTGAACACTCTAATACCACTTATAGGTGCTAGGCGCAATACAAGAATCCTTTGAAGGTATGAAAAGCTCATATTTTAGTATTAAATAATGTGTAATCATTTCTTTATGTGATCATGAGACCATATTCAATGTAAAATGTATAATAAATATACTACATTAATACACTAGAACCATAGGGAGAGTATCTTTATATTTAATTCATAATTAATTTATGAGAAGATATAAAATTACCCAAACTAATGATTATATTTTTAGTTATGAGATGATGGAATTAAATTAATCACACCATCATTTTTTATGATTCAAGTGAAAAATCCCTCTATCAGTGATCCGCACATGCACCACAAACTTTTATCAATGTTGTAGAACCATCAGGTGCTAGAACAGCCAATCATGATCACTTGTGTTGTTCATGGTTGATCGTAATAGTTATCTTCATGAAGGATAAAGAACCATTGGTTTTCTCTTGAAATCTTGAAATATAGGTAGAGTATAGATCTCTATAGGTATTTATCCAATCTTAACTTATCTTTTGTTCCCACCAATTCAATAAGGAAAGTGATATTATAACATCGCACGTGTGTTCAGAGGACTACCGCCTCATGAAGGGATGTTATTCATTTTTCACTAACACATTACATGGAATTTAATAAGGATAAATTTAATGAATATATGTTATATAAATGAAAAATAATTCTATTGATTATATATTTATCATTCTTAAAATATGATATATCATTGAATTTATTTCACTGAAAAATGATAACTTCATTCGTGTACGTGTGGAATATCGTCTCCATGAATTGATGTGATTATGTTTTCATCATCACATCAAAATAATGTTATATAAAAGTATATTTAAATAAATAATATGGTATATATGATAATATTATCATTTTGAAGATAAAATACCACTTACCAATTTTCTATAATGATTTTTGAAAAATGTAAACATTACTCATCCGTATGTACGTCCAATCGTCTCCATCATCTTAATGTAGTTCATTTTCCTAACCATTTTCATGATTAATATTTAAAGTATAATTGATTTATAAATATTAGAAATATTTCATTATTATTGTTCTATATATTTTTATATAATGGTCTCTTTTACCATAGTTAACCAACCAAATTCATTTTTGACATAAAATCTGGATACCATTAAAACATCTGATGTAAAAAATATTGATTAAGTTATTATGTATGAAATTTTAATAAGTAAAAAAAGGAATAATAAAAATGAAAATGTTTCTTAATAAATTTAATTATTAACATAAGTTTATTATTCATAAATATTAAGAACAAATGTGATGACTCAAACTCATGGTAATGAACTTCGTCACAATTTCTTTTTGCTGAGGAATACTTTGATGGTATGCCCCTTAATTCTTTTATGAGGTTTATATACAGAACCTTTGACATTTTATATCATTAATATCTTTATTTTCTTGTAATTTAATGTTTTTTTAATATTTTTCTATCATGGGGATTACGATTCAAACATTTCTAAGGTGATAAGGGACTTTTCTTTAAAAAATTAACTTTTAATATTTTCCTTATAACACTATTTTTCTTTAATGTTCATGTATTTAAAATGATTTTATTATAGAAATTAGAGTTTTATAAAGGAATTTTTTGTCTTTCATTCAATGATTTTGAAAAAAAAAGAATCTTTTTGTGGAATTTTTGACTTTCTTTTCAAATAATAAAAGGAATGATCTATTTTAACATATAAAGAGACAATGAATTTTCCTACAACCATAACCATTATTTGAAGCCTTGATTAATTTAAAATATTTCATGTTTTATTAAAATAAAAAACACCCAACCCTTTTTCTGGGTATTTTTGTATTAAAAATTGGTTTTTAAAAGAAAGGTGAATTTTGGTATTGAAGATTGTTTTTAAAATAAATGGGTATTTTGATATCATAAAGTTATTTTAATATGAGATTGAAATAGTTTTTCAAATTTTTTAGGATGAAAATTTAAAAACATAAAATGTTTCATTCATGTTGTTGTTATTATACATTATATACAATGGGTGTAACCAAATAGTTCTTGGTGAGCCCAATATAGATTATATGATGGATACGCCAGGATATCACTCCAATGCATTGAATAATGATTATGTTCTCCAAAGAATTATATTGGAAGTCGGTCATTTGGTTTTTACGATTTGTAAGGGTTCTATGAGATGTTGTCCCAAGTTACCTACATGAATTTTCTATGTTTTCAAATGATTTTTCTGGGAAATCTTTAAATGAAAGATAAATATATTTTTTTAACTATAAATTACGCCATTTGTGAGAAAATTGGTGTGTTTTTAAGAAATTGTTTTGATGGGTTTTCATGTTTTTTCACTGGAAAAACAAACTTCTTATTTCTGTGTACCTTACTAAGAATTTTATGTTAATTACATATTTCTAAAATGTGCTTTTTAAGGTTTAAGGATGTGTAAATGAAATTAATAATTCAAGTTGAAAGTTGTGAATATTTCTCTTGAAAATAAATCATGATTTATTTTAAAAAATTTATATTATGGGGAAAATGGAAAATAATCAGATGTGTCCACTTTGTAATTTATGTTTTTTTATGTATGATTTATGATCTAATTCAATAAAACTGTAAAACTAAAAATATCCTCAAATGTAATATAATTAATTCTTGACATAAAACTCAATATTATGTAATGTTTAATGTTGGGTCCTCGGACACTTATTGTGTGACCCTCTAGGCCTCTTTCTTAGTGACATTAGGTATAACCACCTAAACTCAAAGGTTAGAATCTAGTAACACACCAATTTATCCATATAGAAATAAATTAACATCTCAATGTTTTCCAACCCCCTATGAAAATTTACCTTGTAATAAAATCATTTTATCATATTATCTCTAATCAAGTAGGTTTCATGTTAGTGCCATCAACCTATATGCTCGATGAATCTTTATTTGAATTTATGGAATTTAACTCCCCCTTCAAACTCTATGGACATGGATTTATATAGGTATTTATATTCCATCAAAGGGAATGAGATGTCTACTTCTATCAGGGGACATAAGTGGTAAATCCTTTCTTGCATTATCCATTAATGAAACATCACTTGTGACGCACCCAACATACTCTACATGGCAATGAAAATATGTCATCCTGGTTTTCAAAAATACATCAAAGTTCATGATTCATGATATATGTTAATGATAATATTAAAATCTAAGGATCAATGCACACATTTTCATATAATAATATTCAATGAAACATAGAAATATTGATTTCAGTTTTTATGGTTCATTTCCCATAGCCTCTTATCTTGGAGATTACCAAAGGCGAACACCATGAGAAGGTATCACAATGTCTTATAAACCTCATACCTCTGATAGCCTATATTGTATGTGTCCCATTAGAAAATATCATTTGGCCATATAATAGGGTTCATGAATAATGTCATGGAACCTATAGGTTATCATCATATAGGGGAATTGATATGACCTATCAGCATGACATATATTTTAATAACATTATCACATACAAGTATCATGTAGGAGAGTAATCAATATGTCATAAGAAAACTTCTTTAATTTAGAATACATGTAATCAAATACTAAATAAGTTTGTTCTATGGAACCAAATCCAATAGTAACACTAGTTTTTTCATGGAAGTGTTGTGATATTGATAGGGGGTCATTTATTGGGATTCATTATTAATAAACATTACATTAAGTTGTGATAGAGCCTATGATGGACAGATATCTATAGAGACATGATATGGTAGTGGATATCCTTTGCACTCATACTTAGAGTGAGATGATATTAACTATACCCTATCTATCCCATTGATCTGGGTAGATACCAGCAATGTCACATGCATGTGTCTTCTACCACTCACCCACTACTTCATAATGAGATAGGTTAAATACTTCTGGCGGTATATGGGTTGGGTAATTCATCCAACAACCAAGATACAAGAATGAAAGATATGATTGTTTACTTTTATGTACCCAATTTCATGACACGATAAAATGAATTTATAGAGATGGAGAGTGCCTCCAACATCATTGGTATGTAATGGAAATGGATGATAATTAACCTAATTTAAAACATCACCTTCTTTCCCATAGTATAGTTATCTAGGTAGTTGGTGATTCGCCAGATGTTATCTAAACTCCCTACCCACTAATTTGGTATTATAAGTATCATATATTTATTGGAATCCCTAGAGATGTGTGTTTAATCTATTATACTTGTATACAACTTTATCTATAGATATTTGTATTTTATCTAGAATCCAAACTTGTATTCAATTATAGGCACATGAGCCTCAACTCAGTTGGTGAGGTTTCTTTAAGTGCATCTACAAGACATAGGTTCAAAATCAGGTAGAGGAATATTTTTAGGTATTATAGCATTACTATAGTAGTATTGTACACTGTGCAGGTACAGTAGCAGAACTGTACACTCTAAAGGTACTGTAGTAGAACTGTACACACTACTACAAAAAACGGTCAAGGGAATTGCCCCTTATATCAGCGCTAAATAAAACTGTTGATAAAGGTTACCCTGTATCAGTGCTAAATTTTTAGCGCTGATAAAGGTATCCCTTATCAGTGCTTTTCTAGTGCTGATAAAGGGACTCTTTATCAGCACTAGAAAAGCACTGATACAGTGTTTCTTTATAAGCACTTTTCTAGCACTGATAAAGAGGCCCTCTATCAGTTCTAGAAAAGTGCTGATAAAGAATCACTTTATCAGCACTAAAATTTTAGCGCTGATACAGGGTAACCATTATTAGAGCTAAATAAGCGTTGATAAAATAACAGTTTATCAGCACTAGAAAAGCGTAGATAAAGAATCCCTGTATCAGTGCTAAAATTTTAGCACTGATACAGGAAGGATTTATCAGTGCTTTTGTAGATCTGATAAAGATTACCATTATCAGGGATAAAAAAGTGCTAATAAAGGATACCTTTATCAGTGCTAAAATTTTTGCGCTGATAAAGGTAGGCTTTATCAGCACTTTGTTAGCAATGATAAAACCTTAGTCCATTTTTTTATAAATTCGGCCTCACAGTGCTCTTGTTTTATCATTACCTAAAGATATTTTGGTACTGGAACCCTGCGAATCCCCTCTTCCACCCACTGAGTTCACGTTGCTGGACCTCCGCTGCCCTCGCTTGTCGTTGTTGAACCACCGCTGCCCGCTGAGTTCGCGTTGCCGGACCTCCACCGCCCTCGAGATTCGGTTTTCTGAACCTCCCTTTAAGGCATGTTTTCCAAATCTTTTTTTAATATTGTTCTCCTCTCCCATCACACATAACTATATGTTGATTTAGAATGATAGATTTAATGGATATTTGAGATTGTGATGGTTGTATGCTACATGATTCATCCTTTTCTGGAAACCCACGGATGTTTTAGGTTATTTCCATTTTAAATCCCTTATGTTTCCTTCAATGGTTGTCTTCTTTGGGTGGGTGTTCAAGACCATTAATGTGGTTATTATTCCTTATTGTCCTCTGATTCACAACTTCTTGGTTAGAGCTCAATCTTGATGTGTTGGGTGGTCTATCTTTTAAGATATTAGTTTTCCATCTTGGTGCAAAAAAAAATTATATGAATTGTGTTATTTCATTTGGATTCATTGGTATGTTTTGGGATTACCTTTCCATAGGTTTCGAATTATGCTCTTAGTGGTTCTTCATGATTAGTGGTTGTAGTCTCTTATTTGGGTGATGGGATGTGTTCTTAGTATATTTCCTGCTTATGTCCCACAATTTTAGTGAAAATTTTAATGGTTGGGTGACCTATGCTAGGTCTCTGGACATTATTGGGATTTTCTCTTTTCATAGTGATGTAGATGTGTCATTTGGAGATGTATGATATTCTTGGAGGATATACATTAAGTGTTATTGGGAATATTTTTCACGACCCGTCCTCGGGGCCCGTGCCGTGACAACCCCAAGCCCGCCTTCCATAGGCCAGGGGCTGGCGACTAGCACCAAGGCGTAAATCCCGGTAAAAAGGGAAGGCATTGCCTTTGTAAAGTAAACAAGAACTACATAGTAAGCAAGAGGAAGAATTAAACACTAAGTAAAAACTGGTACAACAGAAAGTCCGGAAAAGTAAAGGGGGCCAGAAATACAAGCCCAACTGCAAAGTACAACTGAAAGGGGAAAAACAGCAACTGAAAGAAAAGCCGCAGCGTCGAGCCGTCCTCTGGGAGTCCCACCTGAAGGGTGGGTACAGACAGCCTCCATGGCTCCTCGGGTCCAACCGACTGCCCCGAGTACGTCCCGCCCAGTGGTCCACCTCTAGGTACTGTCCTGCTCCGCAAGCCTCCACCACGATCAGCACTGCCGTCGTCTGCAACCAACACAACGAAGTGCGGGCATAGCCCGTGCAGGGGTGAGTATAAGCTACTCATTAGGGACCCCGAGACCCCCGAAGGTCTCCCAGAATCCACAAAGGATAATCCACAAAGGAAAGATACAATCACGAAGTAACACCCAACACATCTTAGGTATATGCCCATACATATACCTAAGTCATCAATTCTCGCTCGGCTCCAACATTCGAGCTCAAGTACAACCCATTCCACACAGGAAAGCAAAACGTAAATCCACACAGGATAGCACAACACAATCCACAAAGGAACGTAAACAGGGTTTCATCTCACACAGGTATACTTCTTCAAATGACGATAGAGATGATCACTGATCCATCTAAGTTGTCGGACCCACAAAGGATCGATAGGTACTAACCACTGCAATGACCCACAAAGGATCTGACCCACAAAGGATCGATAGGTAACTAACCCCCGCAAATACCTAGACAGGATCGGGCCCACACATGACCTATAGGCACTGGCCCACACAGGACCGCTGAGCGCTGACCCACAGAGGGTCGGACCCACACAGGATCGGTAGCACAGACCCACAAAGGATCGCTGAGTGTTGTAGTCCTCGCCATCTAATCCACTGAGGATCTCTGCACAGTCGTCGTCGTTACAGTAGCAGTCGCAGCCAGCTCTAGGGTTCCCGCACACAGCAAGCTCGTTCGGGAGGGTCCACTCCACGAGCCGAGAGGCTGATACATCAACTGACACATAGTCCAGAGTTGATGTATCCAAATCTTCCGTATCGTCAATAGGAACTCAACGTCGCAGACAACACGTCAATCGGACGCCCGGTCTCAGAGTTATTGGCTTTTTCGTCCCAGGGGCCCGGTTGGTTTTTAAGGAAAAACCAACCCGACCGTACTCCACCTACATCCAAACCTCGGGCGGTGTATTCCAAAAGATCTGTCTCACTTAGAGGAAAACAACAAAGTCAACGGTACGTCAATCGGACGTCCGAAGCTCAAGATATGAGCGTTTCCGCTCCGAGGGCCCGGTTGGTTTCGTGTACGAACCAACCCAGCCGAACCCAAAGTATTCCAAAACCTTTAGTGAGATATACCAAAATGACCGTCTCGATCCAAGGATCGCATCGCCGCTGACGGCATATCGTTCGGAAGCCTGTAGCTCATGTTATGAGCAAAAGACCGAAAACGTCCGGAGACGGGGGGTCTGGGCCCGGACCGACCCGGCCCAACCCCCCATGGGTCGGCCCGAACCGGGTCAACCCGACCTGGGTCCAGGTCCGACCCGGTTCGGCGCAGCCCAGCCCGGCTAGGGCGGCCCGGCCCGGCCTGGGCGTGACCCGGCCGGTGGGTCGGCTCGGCTCGGCCGAGCGGCCGAGCAAGGGAGCCGCGGGGCATGAAGTCCCCGCGGGAAGAGAATCCGCGGCCCACGTGGGGCCGTGCTGGATCAGCGGACGTGGCATTTCCGCATCTTGTGTGTGCCGGACCCGCGCGGCCGCGGGTCCGCTGGCGGCCGCCGCCGCGGTATGAGCCGCGTCGGCCCTGTCTGGCGGCGCGCCGGGGCGCTGCCGGTGGGTTCCGTGGGCCACCGGAGTTGCTCCGGTGGTCTGATTTCGTTTCCATCTACGTCGTAGCTCCTCCCGGGTCTCGTACTTCACTGTGAAAACAACGAATCACCTCTGCGGCATGTTTTTTCACCGCCCGCCAATCTGCACATCAACGAAAAACTGCGGAGGGTTGTCGGGCCGTGTTTTTTTGGCATGCACCCTCTGCGTTAGGTGATAACAATCGGTAAGAAATAATCCACACAGGGAAAACAAAACAATATACAATTTTAATAAATTAAAATTGCACTTGATTCAGGTTCTTTGTTTTTAGGAGGAAACAACCACAGAAATAAATTCATTTCACAAGCAAAACCCCTACCTCGTCGTAGTCGTCGAGCGTGCGTTCTTCGCGGAATTGATCGTCGTGAAAGGAGGTGATCATCGCGTCGTGGAAGGGAGTCGCGTCGTCGTGGAATACGGTGTCGTGTCGACGAACTCCGAGGTTCAAGAACATGTAGATTTAATTATATTAATTAAATCCATGATGTTGTTATAACCAACAAAGAGATTTAAAAGAAGAAACCCGAAATCTCCTACCTTAAGCAGTCGGTGATCGGAGATCGTTGCGGGGAATAACGTCTCGGAAGAAGAATCGTCAATCTCTGAGGGTGAGGGAATTCTTCGCATTATTCTCATTCTTCGCGTTCTTCACTAAGGAGGATGAAGGCACAAAACTTCTGTCAAAAGCCTCTCAACGAGCAATCCTCAAGAAGTCATGCATTGGTCTTATTTTATTATTACACCAACGGATGTAACCAGGTTATGAAACGATTAAATTAATTCATAGAATTAATTTAAGGAAGTTAACCACCCAATTAATTGGTGCGTTAAAAATTTAAGAAAACGTTTCAGTTGACTTTCATAATGACGGGTTTTCGCGGGGGCATTACTTAGCGGAAAGGAAACGGTGGGGCTCATGTGGGCCCCACCTCACAAATATCCTACCAAGAGGGTAGGATATTTTGAATTGTACCCTATCCGCTTTAACTTATCTTAAGCAGCTTTAAGTGGCTTCTAAGTGGCTTTAAGTGAAATAAAAATAAAGTTGTCGCACCACTTTATTTTATTTCTTAACTTAACCCCAAAAAATTTAAAAACCACACCTGAGAAAACACAACTCTGGAAGAGGTGTTTCTAAGAAAATATCGGCGCTGTGATTCCATCGGTGCCCTTGGAATTTGATTCCGAGCACCGGTTCAAAAGTTAAAAAAAACCCCGCTCGTCCGTTCACTGAACATACCCGAGCCAAACTTCGGAAAATGATTCCGGGCACACCGGGCCTCGGAATCAGGTGTCGTCAGAAAATGCATTCTTGTAAAATTCCAAAGAAAATTAAGAAACAAATTTCCTTGAAATTTACAGGTCTTTACATCACTCCCACCTCCGGGCTTTACGTCCCCGTAAAGATACATCATAAGCTAGGGAAACAAATGTGGGTACTGAGCACGCATCTGAGCCTCCCGCTGCCAAGTGCTCTCCTGGTGGTTCCCGTGCTGCCATATGATGCGCACTAGAGGAATCGATCGGCCACGTTGGACCCACTCCTTTCAATCCTCAATCTCCACCAGGACCTCCACAAAAGTCGCCCCGTCATCAAAGTCTAGCTCCCCTTGGTCAATGATGTGCGTCAGGTCGTGCACGTATCTCCTCAGCTGAGATACGTGGAAGACGTCGTGCACCTGGTGCAACTGAGGTGGTAGAGCCAGGCGATAAGCCACTTCGCCAATCCTTCTGAGGACCTGGAATGGTCCGATGAAGTGTGGAGACAAATTTTCGCCTCGGCCAAATCTCCGTAATCCACGTCGAGGTGAGACACGCAAGAAGACGTGGTCTCCATCCTCGAACTCTAGTGGCCTCCGCCTCCTGTTAGTGTATGAATTCTGCCGGCTCTGAGCTATCCTCATCCGCTCCTGGATGCCATGGACCTTCTCTGTCGTGGTCCGGACCATCTCTGGTCCCACAAGTGTTGAATCCCCAGGGTCTGTCCAGCACAAAGGTGATCTGTAAGGTCTTCCGTACAATGCCTCGTATGGTGCCATCCCGATGGTGGAGTGGTAGTTGTTGTTGTACGCGAACTCCACCAAGGGTAGGTGGTCCTCCCAGCTGCGACCAAAGTCGAGGACACATGCGCGGAGCATGTCCTCGAGAGTCTGAATGATCCTCTCCGTCTGACCATCCGTCTGAGGGTGAAAGGCAGTGCTCAGACGTAGCTGTGTCCCGAACGCCTCCTACATCCCCTTCCAAATCCGGGAAGTAAAGCGAGCATCTCGATCAGAGACGATAGATGATGGCACACCGTGAAGCCGTACAATCTCCTGAACGTAGAGACGCCCCAAGCTCTCCACTGAGCCCTGCTCTCTGATGGGTAAGAAGTGTTCCGACTTGGTGAGTCGTTCAACAATCACCCAAATGGAGTCGTGACCTCTGGAAGTGCGTGGAAGCCCAGTCACGAAGTCCATAGATATCTCATCCCACTTCCACTCCGGGACCTCCAAGGGCTATACCAATCCTGCTGGTACCTGATGCTCTGCCTTCACCTGCTGGCAGGTGAGGTATCATGAAACGAACTCTGCCACAGCCTTCTTCATGCCTGGCCACCAGTGCTGTCGTCTGAGATCCTGGTACATCTTTGCCACTCCAGGATGTACCGCCAAAGGAGAAGTGTGAAACTCTCTCAGCACCTCCTCTCGCAAAGAGACTGGTACTAAGGTACGTCCTCTGAAAAGGATGTCGTGCTCTGCTCCAAAGGAGAATCCATCAGGTGTCTGTCCTGAGGATAACTGTGCACGCCGAATCTCACAGTCGGCGTCCCCAGGTTGTGCCTCTCTGACCCGCTGCAGTAGTGGAGGATTGACTGTGAGAGACTAAAGGACGGCTGCTCCATCTCTATCCACGAAGGATATCTGCAAAGCGGCTAGCTGCTCTGTCGCCTCCTCAAGTAGTTGAATGCTCGTCCTCCTGCTGAGAGCATCGACTACCACGTTCCCCTTCCTAGGAGTATAGACTATCTCAAAGTCATAGTCCCGGAGGAACTCGAGCCATCACCGATGTCTCAGGTTCAGGTCCTTCTACAAGAATATGTACCTGAGACTCTGATGGTCAGAAAAGACTGTAAAGCGCTCGCCCATCAGATAGTGTCGCCATATCTTCTGAGCGAAGACCACTGCTGCTAACTCCAGGTCATGGGTAGTGTAGTTCTGCTCATTCGGCATCAACTGACGTGATCCATAGGCGATCACGGCCCGCTCCTGCATCAGGAAACATCCGAGTCCGGTCCCTGATGCATCGCAGTAGACTACGTACCCTACTCCCTCCTCAAGAAACCTCATGATAGGTGCGCTGGTAAATCTCTGTCTCAGCTCCTGGAAGCTCTGATGACATCTGTCTTACCACACAAAGGGTTTCCCCTTCTTCGTCAAAGCTGAGAGTGGTGCCGCAACTCTAGAGAAGTCTCGCACAAATCTCCGATAGTATCCAGTTAGTCCCAAGAAACTCCGCACCTCCGTCACGCTCCTGGGTGGCTCCCAAGCTAGCACTACCTCGATCTTTGCATGATCCACTGCAACTCCCGCCTCAGAGATGACGTGTCCCAAGATGTGGACCTCACGTATCCAGAACTGAAACTTCGAGAGCTTTCCATAAAGCTGGTGCTCTCAGAGTGTGTCCAGTACAACCCACAAGTGGTAGGCGTGCTCCTCCTCAGTCGTCGAGTATATCAAAATGTCGTCGATGAAGACCATGACAAATCGATCGAGGTATGGCTGAAATATCCTATTCATGAGGCCCATGAACACAGCTGGAGCATTGGTTATGCCGAATGGAATAACCAAGAACTCATAGTGGCCATACCGAAATCTGAAGGTCGTCTTCTGCACGTCCTCGTCTCGAACTCTGAGCTGATGATATCCTGATCTGAGGTCTATCTTCGAGAACCACCATACTCCCTTGAGCTGATCTAAGAGGTCATCAATCCTCGGTAGCGGATACTTGTTCCTCACCGTCACCTGGTTTAGGCGGCGATAGTTGACACAAATTCGCAAGCTCCCATCCGCCTTCTTGGCGAACAATATCGGGGAAGCCCAGGGTGAAACACTGGGTCGAATGAATCCCTTTCCCTGCAAGTCCTCCAACTATACCCGTAGCTCTCGAAGCTCAGCGGGGGCCATCCGATATGCTGGAGTCGATATCGGGGCTGTCCCGGGGTACAGGTCGATATGAAAGTCTACCTATCTGGGAGGAGGTAGCCCTAGAACGTCGTCAGGAAAGACGTCCGCGTACTGATCCACCACTGCAGGAAAACTAGGACTTCGCACGTCAAATGCTCCTAGGATGAGGCTAGCCAACTGATGAGTGATGGGTTGTCCTCTCCTCTGCGGAAGTCCATCCTGTGCCACGAAGGCACCCTTCTCTCCGATGAAGGTGAACCTGCTCCCGTTGGTGCATACACATCGCACCTTACGCCTAATACAGTCAATCTGTGCATGGACTGTAGATAACCAATCCATGCCCAAGATGACATCGTAAGGCATCGATGCCACTATAAGAAGATCCCAGCCGAAGCTCTTGCCTCCTAGAGTAAGCTCACACTGCCGGCACCAGTGCGTAATCGTCGAGTCTGCTCATGTAGGAGTCTCTAGCCGTAAGGATCGAGCCAACGGCTATGTCGGAATCTCCAAGCTCCGAACAAAGGCAGCGGCTATGAAAGAGTGACTCGCTCCTGTGTCTATAAGAACTGCAGCAAAGGTGGAATAGACACAGAAAGTACCTCTAATCATCTCGGGCGCGCCGTGGTCGTAGGCCTCCACTGCCTGGAGTTGTGCCTGTCTCTGCCTTCCAGCTCCCTGTGGCCAGGGTGGACCTCCTGGTGGTGGTGGTGGTAGAGCCTCAAAACGTCGCCCACCACCTGCTGCTCGGCCAGCTCCTCTGCCTCATTCGCCTCCTCCCTGCGGACCACCACGGTCGACCCTCTGCCTCTGCCTGGGTGGCCCCTCAACTGTCTGTTGCTCCTCGGCACGGTGGGTGCCTGGGACGAACTCCGAGCGGAAGAGGCTCTCAAAGTCTGTCCAGATGAGAGATGTCTCATCGTGCACCTGGAGCATCAAGCTCCACCATTGTCCTGCTGCTGCGTGCAGTAGGCTCGCTGTGAGGATCAGCTTGAGGTCTGCTGGTGTCCTCACTATCCTGAAGACTCGAACAACTGCCTCCAGCCAGTCCCCGGCTACCTGGGGGTCCGTCTCCCCGCGGAACCTAGGCGGTCGCTGGCGCTGGAACTCATGCAGTGCACTAAGGAGACGTGCATCGTCAGCGGCTGGTGTGGGAAGCATCGGTGGCTCAGCAGGTAGAGGTACCGCCGGTGCCTCTGCTGTCAAAGGGACCTGTACCGAGGCCTCGTCGCTCGGCGGGCTGTCGTCACGTACCACTCTAGGAACCCTAGCTGGCTGCCGTCGTGGGGCCATCCTGAAAAGAAACAGGTGCGCCACGGTCAGAACAGTATACCTGGTGAGCTGACGTAAAGTAATCACAAAGAAAACTTGTAACACACATGCAATCAATGTTTTCGTGCATTAAGTCGGAAATCAGAATTCAGGGTCCTGGTGTACGGATACGTCGGCCGCCGCACCAACACTGGACTCCCTGGACTGATAACCACACCCAATACGCAAAACACTATTACTTCACATAGAAGAAAGATCAGAGTCTGCGGTAGAACCGACCACCTCTGATACCAATTTTTCACGACCCATCCTCAGGGCCCATGCCGTGACTACCCCAAGCCCTCCTTCCATGGGCCAGGAGCTGGTGACTAGCACCATGGCGTAAATCCCGATAAAAAGGGAAGGCATTGCCTTTGTAAAGTAAACAAGCACTACAAAGTAAGCAAGCGGAAGAAGTAAACACTAAGTAAAAATTGGTACAACAGTAAGTGTGGAAAAGTAAAGGGGGCCGGAAATACAAGCCCAACTGTAAATTACAACTGAAAGGGTACAAACAGCAACTGAAAGAAAAGCCGCAACGTCGAGCCGTCCTCTGGGAGTCCCACCTGAATGGTGGGTACAGACAGCCTCCACTGCTCCTCGGGTCCAGCCGACCACCCCGAGTACGTCCCGCCCAGTGGTCCACCTCCAGGTACAGTCCTACTCCGCAAGCCTCCACCACGATCAGCGATGTCCATCGTCTGCAACCAACACAACGAAGTGTGGGCATAGCCCGTGCAGGGGTGAGTATAAGCTACGTAGTAGGGACCCCGAGACCCTTGAAGGTCTCCCAGAATCCACAAAGGATAATCCACAATGGAAAGATAAAATCACGAAGTAACACCCGACACGGCTTAGGTATATGCCCATACATATACCTAAGTCATCAATTCTCGCTCGTCTCCATCATCCGAGCTCAAGTACAACCCAGCCCACACAGGAAAGGAAAACGTAAATCCACACAGGATAGCACAGCACAATCCACAAAGGAAAGTAAACAGGGTTTCAGCTCACACAGGTATACTTCTTCAAATGATGATAGAGATGATCACTGATCCATCTAAGTCATCGGACCCACAAAGGATCGATAGGTACTAACCCCTGCAATGACCCATAAAGGATCTGACCCACAAAGGATAGATAGGTAACTAACCCCTGCAAAGACCCACACAGGATCGGGCCCACACAGGACCTGTAGGCGCTGGGCCACACAGGACCACTGAGCGCTGACCCACACAGGATTGGACCCACACAGGATCGGTAGCACTTACCCACAGAGGATCGCTGAGTGCTGTAGTCGTTTCCGTCGAATCCACTGAGGATCTCTGCACAGTCTTCGTCGTCACAGTAGCAGTCGCAACCAGCTCTAGGGTTCCCGCACACAGCAAGCTCATTAGGGAGGGTCCGCTCCACGAGCCGAGAGGCTAATACATCAACTAACACATAGTCCAGAGTTGATGTATCCAAAAGTTCTGTATCATCAACAGGAACTCAACGTCGCAAACAGTGCGTCAATCGGACGCCCGGTCTGAGAGTTATTGGATTTTTCGTCCTAGGGGCCCGGTTGGTTTTTAAGGTAAAACCAAACCGACCATACTCCACCGGTGTCCAAACCTCAAGCGGAGTATTCCAAAAGATCCGTCTCACTTAGAGGAAAACAACAAAGTCAACGGTACGTCAATCGAACATCCGAAGCTCAAGATATGAGCATTTCCGCTCTGAGGGCCCGGTTGGTTTCATGTACGAACAAACCCGGCTGAACCCAAAGTATTCCGAAACCTTGAGTGCGATATACCAAAACGACCGTCTCGATCCAAGGATCGCATCGCCGCTAACAGCGTGTCGTTCGGAGTCTTGTAGCTCATGTTATGAGAAAAATACCGAAAACGTCCGGAGACGGGGGGTCTGGGCCCGGACAGACCCGACCCAACCCCCCTGGGTCGGCCCGAACCGGGTCAACCCGACCCAGGTCCGGGTCCGACCAGGTTCGGCGCGGTCCGGCCCAGCCTGGGTGCGACCCGGCCGGCGGGTCGGCTCGGCTCGGCCGAGCGGCCGAGCAAGGGAGCCGCGGGGTGTGAAGTCCCCGCGGGAAGAGAAGTCGCGGCCCACGTGGGGCTGCGCTGGATCAGTGGACGCGGCTTTGCCGCATCCCGTGTGTGCTGGACCCGCACAGCCGGGGGTCCGCTGGCCGCCGCCGTGGCGGCATCAGCCACGACAGCCCTGTCTGGCGGCGCGCCGGGGCGCCGCCGATGGGTTCCGCGGGCCACCGGAGTTGCTCCGGTGGTCTGATTTCATTTTCGTCTGCGCCGTAGCTCCTCCCGGGTCCCATACTTCACTGCGGAAACAACAAATCACCTATGCGGCATGTTTTTTCGCCGCCCTCCAATCCTCACATCAACGAAGAACTGCGGAGGGTTGTCGGGCCGTGTTTGTTTGGCCCGCACCCTCCGCGTTAGGTGATAACAATTGGGAAGAAATAATCCACACAGGGAAAACAAAACAATATACAATTTTAATAAATTAAAATTGAACTTGATTCAGGTTCTTTGTTTTTAGGAGGAAACAACCACGGAAATAAATTCATTTCACAAACAAAACCCATACCTGGTCGTAGTCGTCAAGCATGCATTCTTCGTGGAATTGATCGTCGCGTCGCGGAAGGAGGTGATCGTCGCGTCGCGGAAGGGCGTCGCGTCGTCACGGAATACGGTGTCGCGTCGACGAACTCTGAGGTTCAAGAACATGTAGATTCAATTATATTAATTAAATCCATGATGTTTTTATAACCCACAAAGATATTTAAAAGAAGAAACCCGAAATCTCCTACCTCAAGCAGTTGGTGATCGGAGATCATTGCGGGGAAGAACGTCTCGGAAGAAGTGTCGTTAATCTCCGAGGGTGACGGCGTTCTTCACGTTCTTCGTGTTCTTCGTGAAGGAGGATGAAGGCACAAAACTTCTGTCAAAAGCCTCTCAACGAGAAATATTCAAGAAGTCGTGCATTGGTCTTATTTTATTATTACGCCAACGGATGTAAACAGGTTAAGAAACGATTAAATTAATTCATAGAATTAATTTAATGAAGTTAACCGCCCAATTAATTGGTGCGTTAAGAATTTAAGAAAACGCGTCAGTTGACTTTCATAATGACGGGTTTTCACGGGGGCGTTACTTAGCGGAAAGGAAACAGTGGGGCTCGTGCGGGCCCCACCTCACAAATATCCTACCAAGAGGGTAGGATATTTTGAATTGTACCCTATCCACTTTAACTTAGCTTAAGCAGTTTTAAGTGTCTTCTATGTGGATTTAAGTGAAATAAAAATAAAGTTGTCGCACAACTTTATTTTATTTCATAACTTAACCCCAAAAAATTTAAAAACCAGACCCGAGCAAACGCAACTCCAGTAGAGGCGTTTCTAAGAAAATATCTGCGCTGCGATTCCATTGGTGCCCCCGGAATTTGATTCCGAGCACTGGTTCAAAAGTTAGAAAAACCCGCTCGTCCGTTCATTAAACGTACCCGAGCCAAACTTTGGAAAATGATTCCAGGCACACCGGGCCTCAGAATCAGGTGCCGTCAGAAACTGCGTTCTTGTAAAATTCCAAAAAAAATTAAGAAAAAAATTTCCTTGAAATTTACAGGTCTTTACAATATTGGTTATCTGTTCATTTTAATTTCTTCATAGTGGTCCTCTATTCGGTGAATCTTCCTATATTTTGTGAATTTTCCACATAACAATTATTGTGTGTAATTCATTTTTGTCTCATCATTTTCTATCCATTGTACTTGAATATTTATTCAGATAAAAAGCGGAACGATGGAGACAATTATTACATCTCAGTATCTCTTTCATCAAAGAAATGCTCCTTGAGTTTTTTTGGGTTTCTTGAGGGGTCATAGGATGTCCCAGACTGTCATAGAAGGTGTGGATGTGAACATGTAGGTTGAAAACCTTCATGTGTTCCACTGAATGGCTGGTGAGGGTAATTGGCTTGGCAATGGGATTCACAATGGATACAAAAAAATTCTATATCCATTATCTAGCTGGTGGGTCTGTAGTTACTATCCAGTGGGATAACCTATAGTTATAACATTTATACTATAACCAATGTCTAGCAGGTGAGGGCCACTATCTATCCAGTGATGTCGTTGTATATGAGAAATCATCGAGGTAGTAGGGTAATTGCACCCCGATACCCCCATTTATTTATTTTGTCTACTCCATCAAGTTTAACTCAACCCACTAAAGCCTTGGGAGCCCCTTTGGATTGTTTTTCTCTTTTATACTCATCACTTGGTGGATTAAAGTTTCATTTTAAATGGTGATCCTCTTTTGGCATTTATTTCTTTTCTTGAACTTCAATCTCTCTCCATCACTTGATTCTTTGTTCCTAGGGGCTATGGAAGCCTTGGTATTTACTAGACCTATAATTTTTATGGGGAATTATGGTTATAGTATCTCTTTTACCTTTTATTGGGATCCCTTTTATTTGATTTAATGTTCTTCATTTGAGTAGACTCCTTCAGATTCATTGTGTTTTGATCCCAAATATTCCAAGTGGGTGTTTCTATACTATATCTTCTTTTTGGGATTCATATGTTTCATGAATTCATATTTTATCCATTTGAAGTTGGTTAGACATGTTTTGATCATATTGAAGCACAAAATAACCCTATTAATGAAAATAATGTATGGAATGGATGGTATCTTATTGTGAATTAACCTTTTTCATTGAAATAAATTAGGTTTCCTTCTACCGTTTGTGGATTTGATATTATAAATGAAAATCATGGTTTAAAATAAAGATAAGTTGATTCTTTAAATAAAATTCCAAATATTTTGGCATGTGTTTGTTTATTGAATTTTTTTGGGAATGATTTCCAAAATAAATTAAAATGTCTTGTTTTAAAATGGTTTATGGTATTGGTATTTTAAAAAATTGAGGGGGATTGATTGTCCTTTTGAAAAAAATACCTTTGATCTCGGCCACCATCCATTTTTTGTTGGGGGTGACTTTAATGTCATTTCCAACCCAAAGGAAAGGAAAGGTAGAATCCCATTCCAGACGAAGTCCATCATGGAGTTTGTTCAGTTCATGAATGGGAAGGGCCTCATTGATCTCAGCTTCTCATATAATAGTTTCACCTGGTGCAACAACTTCAGGGGCCATCACCGCTTGTGGAGTCTATTGGATAGGTTTCTAGACAACATGAAAGCCACAAAACTATTCTCAAATACCATTTTTTCTATCTTGATTGATGTATTTTGATTCACTCCCCCCTTTTGGTTTCCATTTCTTCTTGACATGATCATTTGGAATGGTTTCACTTCCACCAGCAGTGGGTTAACATCCTAGGGTACCCGGACAAGGTTTGTGAAATATGGAATGAACCCTTGTAGGATTATAGGTCAATCTTCAACCTCAGTGACCTGACCTCGAACCTCGATAGGTGTATGTTCTCCCCTTCCTCCTCAGGAACCTTCACCACCTGGGACTACTATCACATATGGGCTCCTTAAGAGTATTTTGATAGATGAAATGATACCTTTGGTTTATTGGATTATTAACACCAGTTTGAGATTTATGTGTGACTATATACTTATTATATTTTTTTATTATTTCTTAGACACCACCACTTGAGTTGAGTAACCTGATTGAAATCCATATTGGTACATTGGTTCTGATGTGGATATGGTTTTTTTATGTGTCTATGAAATGTGTATGTGTGGATATATGGGTATTTAGGCATGATGATATTGAATATAGGGCAGAGACCTATGAGTGGTAGATGTATCATTCTTGATTATTCTTGTGTTTGGTCTGGGGTGATTTGAGGAAACTATAATGAATATAAAGTAATTATATTTAATGAAGATGAATAAATTATAATGGTTCAACTCTATTAATCTCTATTTTTATATGGAAGTGGTTCTCTTCTATTGTATTTGGAAGTCTTTTTTTTTGTGTTCTTGAACCATAAAAATTAATATTTGAGATTAAAATAGGATGAAGATGAATAATGATTGGATGGATGCTAATCATTTAACAATAGAGTACGAGAACGGAGTGAAAGAGTTCAACAAGTTTGCAAAGGAGAACGCAAAGGATCCTTCTCAAATCCTCTGTCCATGTTTACTTTGTTGTTAGTCTAGACTACTTACTCCAGAGGAGTTGGAGGAACATTTGATATGTCATGGAATAGATCGGAGTTATAAATTTTGGAATAAACAATGAGAAAAAGAGAATGTAGCTACTCGCTGGGATAAAACTGTGTTTTATGGATCATCAGATATGAATAAAAATATGGATAATGAAGAAAATCGTATGGAGGATGTGATTACAAATGACAATGATGATGAAGATCATATTGAGGAAATTACAAAGACAGTTGAAGATAAACTCTGTGATTTTCCAAAATTGTTTGAGAAGTTAAAGAGTTGTGAAAAGATGCCATTGTATGCTGCTTACACTAAGTATACAATATTGTCAGTTGTACTGAAGTTGTATAAATTAAAAGCAGGCAACGGATGGAGTGATGTTAGTTTTTTGGAACTACTTGCTCTCTTGAATGACATGTTCCCAGAAGATAATGAGCTCCCAAGCCAGACATATAAAGCTAGACGAATGCTACACTCGATGGGTATGATTTTTGAAAGAATACATGCCTTCCCAAAAGACTGTATATTGTTTCACAAGGAGAACAAATCACTTACAGAATACCAAAAGTGTGGTTCTTCTTAAAAAAATAAAGGTAAATCCAATCCTATGAAAGTTTTATGGTACTTTCCAATCATTCCAAGGTTTAGGCGTCTATATGGAAGTGAAGAAACTGCAAGACAATTATCGTGGCATGCAGATAAAAGAAATAAATATGGGAAATTACGTCATCCGACCGACTCTCCTCAATGGAAGAAAATTGATCATGAGTATCCTGAATTTGGAAAATAGCTGAGAAACCTTCGTTTTTCATTATCTACAGATGGAGTGAATCTTTTTGGTTTTCAAACTAGCACTCATAGTACATGGCATGTTATGTTGGTAAATTATAACTTTCCACCCTAGTTATACATGAAGAAAAAATTTATCAGGTTATCTATGCTTATATAAGGAACAAAAAAACCAGGTAATGATATTGATGATTATCTAGCTCCTTTGATCTAGGATTTGAAGTTATTATGGGATTCAGGTTTAATGTTGTATGATGCTTATAAAAGTTAATACATCATGTTGAGAGCGATGTTGTATGGGACAATAAATGATTTCCCTGCTTATGGAAATTTTCAGGCTATAGCATTAAAGGAACTCAAGGGTGTCATGTGTGCAAAGAAGATACAGAATCAATTAGGTTGAAACATTCATCGAAATATGTGTTTCTAGGACATCGTAGATTTCTACCTCGTCGACATAAGTACCGATCTTGGATGACATCATTCAATGGAAGTTTAGAAAAATGAACAACACCATCTCCACTAATAGGTGATCAGCTGTTTGAGAAAGTAAAAGATCTGAACACTGTTTTTTGTAAACCATTTTCAAAAAACCTTACGAAAATAAGTTGGAAAAATAGAACAGTTTTTTTTTGAATTACCATACTGGAATTGTTTTTATGTCATACATTTTCTTGATGTGATGCATGTGGAAAAAAATGTATGTGACAGTTTTATCAGAACGTTGCTAAATGCCCCTAGAAAAACAAAAGATGAAATTAAGGCAAGGTTGGACATGGTTTACATGGGAATACGAGAATATTTGGCTCCCGTGAAGGGTGAAAATCGAATGCTTCTTCCACCAGCTACTTACACTCTTTCTAGAAAGGAGACATATCATTTTTACAACTTCTTCAATGATGTAAAGGTTCCAGAGGGGTACTCATCAAATATCAATAACATTGTGTCAATGAATGATTTGAAGTTAAAAGGTTTAAAATCACATGATTTCCATGTTTTGATCCAAGATCTAATTCTTATAGCTTTACATTGCATTTTTTCCAAGAATCTTCATCACACGTTAACCAAACTTTGTTTCTTTTTCCAAGCTATATGTAGCAGTGTTTTAGACCTGGGGAAATTTCCAGCTCTGGAAAAAGAAATTGTCATTATATTATGTGAATTAGAAATGTTCTCCCCGCCAATATTCTTTGATATGATGGTTCATTTGATGATTCACTTGGTGAGAGAGATTTGACATTGTGGTCTTGTGCACTATAGATGGATGTATCCTATTGAAATGTATATGAAGATTTTGAAAGGGTATGTCAAAAATAGAAGTCAGCCAGAGGGTTGTATAGTGGAGTGATATATTGTTAAGGAATCCATTGAATTTTGTATTGAATACCTATCTGATGTGGAAAGCATTGGTCTCCTAAAATCTCGTCACACTGGACACATTGAGGGTGAGGGAATTTCTGGAAGAGAAGTTATGGCAATCAGTATTACAGATCGGGAGAAGGCTCATCTTTATGTTTTGCATAATAGTTGGGAGGTTTCTCCATATATTGAAACTCACACGAAATTATTAGGCAGTTGAATCCATCAAGGGATGAAAAATGGTTATTATATAAACATAATCACCAGTTTATAGGATGGTTTCAGGACCATATTTTTAAGCAGTTGGATGAAAATCTGAATTCAATTTCAGAAGGACTTCGATGGCTAGCTGTGGGACCAAGTGTGTATGTATTATCATATAGTGGTTATGTAATTAATGGTTATACATTCTATACAGATGAAAATGATGAAGATATTACCATGTAAAATAGTGGAGTTGCACTAGTGGATGAAGCGATGCATGTTTCTGGTAGTAAGGACAGAAATCCAATTTATGAAAATATGTTATACTTTGGCATTATCAAACTAAAAAGTGAGTTGGATTATACGATATTACAATTGCTGATTTTTCAATGCAAATGGATTGATAACAACAGTGGTGTTAAAATAGATGAATGGGGATTTGTGAAAGTTGATTTTAGTAAAGAAGGGTACAAGGAAGAACAATTTATAATGGCATCACAAGAAGTACAAGTTTTTTATGTTCCAGATCCCGCAAACCGAAAGTGGTCGATTGTTCTGTTATCGTCCAAAACTAATAAAGGTTCCGATGAAAATTCAGTTGAGGATGATCCTTTTAGTGGTACATCGCAATCATTTCAGAGCGGTCCCAATGCAGATGATGTTTTTTATGTTAGAGGAGACCACAATAAAGAGATTTGGATAATCGATAGAGGGGTCAAATCCCTTAAACCTTTGAAAAAAAGAAAGAGTGTTCAATAAACAGGTTATATTTTGTTTTTAATATAGATCTTGTTATCTCATGTTATTATCTTATCATTACTAAATTTATGTAATCTGAATTAACTGTTCAACCACTATTGCAGATAATGACTTCTGCACATTCTGGTGCTCCTAACCATGAGGCTGAACAAGTCTCTCAATAAACAGGTTATATTTTGGGGTTGGAGTACTAAAGGCTTTCAGGACACCCTGGCCTTTGGGTCAGTAGGGCTTTCAGGCCGCTTTTAAGGCCTTCAGGCCACCTCAAGGCCTTCGGACCACATGTAGTTTCCCCAGACAGACTACAAAAAAGGTGCAACCCCAGAAGAGGATTCAGAGAAAGTTCACTCACCAGAGCAGAGCCAAATGGATTTTTTAGAAAGAGAGGGTATGGTTATGCCATCGGGACCAGTATGTTCTTGCACAGGAAGCCTAGCCAGACGGCCAAGAAAAGGTGGAGAGCTAATATCATGATGCAGATGCTGGGGAGGGGCAGTTTCTTGTAGATAGTCTGGTTGAATTCCATAAGACCTTTGGGTCATGTAATCTCCTAAGACTATGGGCCATGTAATCTCTGATCCCATAGTCCTTGTAAGGGTTCCCCCTCAACCCTTGAAAGGGGGGTTATCAAAAATATCAATAAAAATGAAGGCATTTGGGCCATTCGGGCTATTCAATTCTACCTATTGAGATTTTTATTTTCTTTGGTGGGGATGTGTATTTCCTTAAGTACTAAGATATCTAGAGATTTAAATTTCCTAAATTTCTATCAAGATAGGTAGATAAATGTATTCTATCAATCTTTTTATGACTAGTACTATAATGAACCAACCCAGAATACCATGTAAAACGATATTTGAGATAATTTAACACTAACCCGAAGAGCGTTACCCATATCCATAGGCTAGTGAAAAGAACTTTGGAATCAATAATTAAACATTGGGAATGATTTCTCCCTTAAAAGATTATAAATATCAAAGTACACTTTAGAAACATAATCAAATACATACATCAATTAAATCATAACATGTACAAAGAGATGTTAATAAAATTGTAAATAAAAAAAGATACAAAGAACTCATCTCCTAGTGGTTCATGACCACCCACCATGTCCCAATTCACCTGCCCTTGGTCACCCTAACTCAAAACCATGAATTAAAGAGAAATCATGAACACCTATTATAAGATCATAAAGGCTAAAAATCCTAAATGGTATAAGAAGGGTGTGAGATAAAGATACCAGTAGGATTCCACCAAATATTCTATGTATTTAATTCATAAGGTAAGTCAAATATTCTAAGATAGGAGTAAAATAAAGAGAGTATGATTCATGAAATAAAAAATAGATTTTTATTAAAAATATATTTTTAAACATTTAAAAAATTATTTATCAAACCAAACCTATAAAACATTCCATTTAACAATTTTAAAACTAAACATTTTCGTGAAAAGCATGAAAATCATATCATAAGATAGAGTCAGATAATCAAGAAAAGATGAGGATATTCTCTTGATATAGACAGCTAAATAAGAGTCAATATAATATAATTAAGGTGCATAATAAAAATAAATGTATGAATTAATGAATCTCTGGTGAAAAATTGTGACAAAGAATGCTATCATGTATCACGATCAAGTATATGGATGTCATGGGTACAACCTAGGTATGATAATGAGCCCACTTTAGAATAGACAGTCAAATTACAACATTACTAATTGTATGGATTACATCTAGTCTCTTGGGTCTCAAGAAAACCAGTTCCATGAACACATGCTTTCCTGGTTGCACATCCATAACCTGAACCTTTTACACTCTCTATGGATCCACTATAAGGCTGTGATTATACGAGTGAATTATATATCTATTTCTTATCAACTAACTGTCTAGGTACCCATGAACAATCAAAATAGGTGAGCGAGATAATAAAGTTACGAGGATCACAATGGGTTTCCTTATCAGGGTCAATTAGGGGCATTAGCCCTCAAATCCCATTTCACTCTAAACCTTGAACTCCCTCAATGTAAATAATCCCTTTTTCAATGCCCAATAATGGGAAGTAAATGAATCAAGAAACTTACATTAAGTAATTATTACAAGATAGGATCATCATAAAGTTCTAACTGAGCCATCAAGAATAATTTATTAAATTCAAATCCTTTTACACAATTAATCATTTAAAAGGGTAATAATACCCTCTTCCTTTCAAAAATCAGCATAATAATTCCAAAAAAATCCTTTAAAACAATAATTTATTTCAAATAAACACAAAATAATTCAAATGAATTATTACAATTTAAAAAGGATTGAATACATTTCAAAACATTGGTTTACATCCTCTTTACATGTGAATAAATAATTTATTTCAAATAACCCAAGAGAAATCACTTCAAAAAAAATATAAAATCAATCAAAGATTGTTCTTATTCATTTCATATATTCATGCATTTTAAACTATTTAGAAAACATAAAATAGTTCAACTCATTCCATTCAAATCAAGGCATTTCATTTTAAGTACCAAAACCCATGCCAAAAAATCCATTTCAATATAAAATCCCTTAAATTGTATTTGAAAATAAATCAAAACAAAAATTGGATAAAACAATTCCAAAAAATGTGTGATAGATCAATATTATATCCATTCGATTAATTCCATGTTCAATTTTAATATAATGGTTTCAAAAAAATTCACAAGAAATTTCAAGGAGAAAATTCATAAAACATGTGTTAGAAATGTTGAAACATGTATCTATTAATTATCAATAAATAATGAATTAAAAAATGATGAAAATAATAGAAATTATTACTTGGAATATTTGGAATCCAACCGTAATGAATCCCCAATGTGTCTCCTCCATTGGTGATTTCCAGATCTAAGAATAAAGATCTTGATGTGATATTAGAGATACTATACCTACAATTTCACATAAATCAACCATGATTCACAATGCCATTATAACCTCTTGGGAGAATTAATCAAGAAAATATGGGATATCTAAGATCTAGAAGAAAATAATCACTGGAAGGGAGATCACTGCTTCAATCGATACTTTGATCTTTCAAGAAATGAGGTTTAGAGACCTAAAATGACACTAGGTTGATCCCAAAATCCAAAGGATTGGATTTAGGTTCGAGTGAGAGGTTTTTAGGGTTAATTAATTGGGTTATAAGAATTTAAAAAAGATGTTATGGGCTTGAATTACCATTTTCAAGGTTTCATGGGTTAGTTTGCACGGTTAGTACTAACTATGTGCATGATAATACATCCAAAACAAAGCCTCTAGAAGTGTTTCACACTTAGCTTACACACATAGTTTAATTGTGCACAAACCATGTGACCCCCTTCTATCCAGGTTAAACACTCTTTCAAACCATGCTCAAAATGTTTGTAAACAATGAATTGGCCTAGAAAACTTCAAAAAAGTCTATAAAAACTACAAAAACAACTCGCAAAGAGATCCAAACATTGGGTAATAAAATTTATGGGTGAAAACACATAAATATATATAACGGGATGTT